>CAKLNU010001103.1:2763333-4145000 GCA_922788865.1 Poeciliopsis turneri
ATTCTGCTGTTAGTCACATTCTAGGGAGCTTTTGCATCAGTTTACTAAAAGCAATAGGAGGTTTTTGAATGAATGGTCTCCATCTCTTCCCACACACAACCAAATACACACCAACTCTCCTGATGATGTGTATTCTGCTGATTCGATTAGATATATTTTTGAGAAAACTTAAAATTCATTTTTTAAAAAGAAAAAAAAACAGAAATTTTGAAATTCATTACCTTTTTTGTTTGTTTTGCTTCATGCTATAGGTCATGCTGAGTCTCAAGATTAGAAAAAAGGAAAAAACAAATATATTTGCATTTTGCATTTAAATGTAATTTAAAAGACACAAGAGCAAAGGACAGAAAAATATAGATTACCATGTCATGTCATTTACAGCTGATTAAAAGTTTACGAATATAGATATTATTCTCTAAAAATAAAAATTCTATAAAAAATGTTTGGAGACCACTGTTTTAGTCAAATTGTTTTTTCCCTTCCAAGGAATATCATAACTGAATATGTGGCTTATCCAGGATTGGTTGTGCACATAAAAAATGATTATGAAGGATACAAAAAGTGGGTAAGACAAAAACTTTTTTTAAAAAGCAATGCATTTCAGTAAAAGTAATGATGCAATATGAAGTCCATGCAAAGTGTAAGAGTTCAAGCCAGACTCTTAGTTATCAGTGTTAAAATTTTAAGATACTCTCTGGTGTAACATAAAGAGCATTGGTAATGTTTCTTTAGGCAACCATTATTCTAATGGATTTGAGAATCCATGGTGCAGATTGTCTCAGTGTAACTCAGCAGAAGCTGCTGTGTGTTTATCATAAATCCTAAAGCCGTAACAAATTTACTGTCCAAGCTAAAACAGTTAGACACTTAATACACTGAGTGTTTCCTGAGTGACTGTGAAAACTCTCAAAGTTTATTATATTCTGCTCTCCAGCACAGTCAGCATCTACATATTAATTATGTTGTGGTAATTGTCCTTCGTCCTCTCAGCGATGCTTCATATGCAACTTCTGAAGATGATTGTCTCTAAAATTGCTGCTGTGGCTGTGAATAGCTGTTTGTAAATGAGTTCCCCCGTGGACGTGGATTACTCTGGGGTTTTGTCTTTTTGTGTATAATGCTGTCTGATTGCTTCTCATTCTGACACAACATTTGCAGATCTCAGCTGGAATCCAAAGTCTGGGTGTCCAGGATGTGCCTGTGTTTGGATTTGAGAGAAGTAGTCAGGAAAAATGTAATGTCTGCTCAGTTTTTAAAACTCATTAAAGAATAAGAAATAACAAGTGATCAGGGACTTTTTGACGGCTGATATTTCTTCACCTAAGAGATTCATGCATGAAAAACATGGAAACATCACATCTGGGAAAACCGGAACATTGCTGCACGTTTTCAAGAAATCAGTTGATTCTAAGTTATAAATGTCAAACTCAGAGTTTGACAATAGTTGTGACACAATATAGGCAAAGTTGAATGAATAATGTGTGAAGTTACGAAGCTTAGTATCAGTTCCAATACACAGTTTTTTTCTAAATTTACTGAAAATTCAAAAAGAAATCCCCCTCAAAAAGAAAAAAAACAGAACTAACAATCACTCCCAAATCCTGACATTGTGAAAGCATACAGAATATATGATCAAATAGCTTTTCTTGATAAATTATCCAGCAGCCACACATCATTTCAACGTTGTTCATGAGGTTTATTTATTAAACTAGTAGATTTTAAAGTTATTTTAATCACCTTATTTTCATTTGATTATTTTATTGAAGTGTTATTATCCTTCAACCTGTAAATCATGTTTGGCTCTCTATATGTTAGCTGTTCTTTTGTATTTATTGGGAAAATCCAGTGCATTAATTGACGAAAGAGATTTTTTAAATTTTTTTAATTTTATGGCCTAAAAGAAAGAAGATCTCAGAAAATATTGATACATGCTGAGCTTTAAGCTTCTTGCACTTCGGAAAGAGAAGCTTCCTTTGATACAGTTGAAGTTTTAATGCCTTTGTTTGTTTTCTTACAAAAATTACACACTTTGGAGTAATAAGAATTTTGATACATAGTAGTTTAAAAAATCCACTGAAAAATGTTTTACATTTTAATAAAATTTACGTCTATTACTATCCACATAAATATTTGGAGCTAAAAATCTGTAATTGTTTAAAAGTTTTATCAGTTAATTCCATTCAGATGATGTGTTCTCCCATTTGAACAGTAGAGGGCAGCCTTGGTCAAAATAATTTCTTTTAAACAAAGCAAAGACAAGAAATTTCGTTTTTCTGTAATTGTGAGACTTTTTAGTGCATCCCATTTTTTATTTTTAGCTTTCCAGTAGATGTCGCGGATGGTTTTAGAATTTCTTTAATAAATAATTAAAAGGTAATTGTTGTGTTTAGTCTTGGAAATGCAGACAGTGGGTGAATCACGGTCTGACATCAGGCGCAGGTCGGGACCTGCAGCCTCAGGTTAGGAGACGCTCATCAGACACCATTCAGCCAAATCACAGAAAACCTCTGCGTAATTCCTCTCTGACCAATCAGCGCCTGAGAATCCACACGAGGCCCCGCCCCTGGCCCCGCCCCTGCACATCCCAGTGTTTTGATCCCGGTTTGTTTCTGTGTTGTTGCTGCAGAGGATCACAGCGTCGCTCGGCTTTTTCCACGGATCTCCGTGGGCCACGCTTGTCCGCCGTCTTGTTTTCTGTCTGTTTGAGTTAGCAATAAAAAATAAAAATAAAAAAGACATCTCCTCAGCTGCGGAGGGTTTCCCCATCATGACCTCACCGGGCCGCCGCCGCTCCTCTTCACCGGGATTCCTCATCGCTCCTCAGTGAGCCTGGCTTCATTCTGGCACCTCCTCGCTCCGCTTCAGTCCGCTGATTTTTTTTTATTTTATTATAATATTTTTTTTTTATTTCTGGATCTGTGAGCTCGAAGCGTCTCTGAACAGGTCATTGATGTTTTGACGCCTCCAGAAGAGAGAAGAGACTAAATCTCCAGCAGCCTGTTCGTCAGGGGTGAGTAAAAAACTTGTTTTTCTTTTTTTCCACAGACTTCAGACAGAATTTTATGAAAAATGAATGAGATCTCAGATGCATCAGGCCCAGCCTTGTGTCTTGAATCTCATCTTATCTGCACGTTGTTGCGGTTTCTTTCCTTGTTCTTACAGAAAGTTGTTGGAGCAATGACAGCTGCTCCTTCATTTCTGGTCCTTAGGAAATGCGCTGCATACTTTTCATACTTCCATCCTGCACATTATGAGGCAATCACACCACACCTTACTGGATTCCAGCAGCAGCACAATTAATTAACTTTAATAAAACTTCACTCAAAAACTGGAACAGTATTCCAGTATGAACAGAATAATATGGAGAACTTAATTAATTTGGCAATTTCAGGGTCGGATTCAGTTGGACCTCAAGTAGAAGACAGGTGTGGAATCCATTCTTAGTTTCATTTTTAACCCATATTTAACCTTGACTTGAAGTTGTTGCTATTTTACGGGTTTGTTTAACAAATACACTCTTTTCAAAATGTTTTTTTCTTTCCATGTGTTTCATAAACAGTGATGTTTTCGTTTTACATTTGATCTGAAGCTGTGAATAAAAGTAGTTTCTGGAAATATATGACAACGGCTGTTGTCATATCCTTAGAAGTAACAGCAGTTAAATATTGTGATTTGCTATTCTAACTAGAATTTATTCCTAGAGTTTACCATCTGAATTTCTTATGTTGTGTGCATTATGTTTTTAAGCCATCAACTATTACTTTTCTCAAAGTTTATGTAAGTAAAGTTTTGGTTTACCAGAATGGAAAAAAACTTACCTAAATTAAATTTTCTATGAAGAAACTTCACATTTCAGATCCCCCAAAGCTAAAATTGTACAGTTCTTAATTTCACTTCATTTAATTTCAGCATTATCTATTTAAAAGGAAACTGTAATTTTCTGTGATGCTTTCTGGGTGTGTCTGCTGTCCATTAGGCTGTAAGAAAGAGACAGGGAGAGAGAGTCAGAGAGAGAGAGCTGTTCAGTAGATAACAGGAAGGCTGAATGGAGGAAAACATAGAGGCTTTGTGTTTTTTCCTTAAGCTTTTAGCTTTTGTCTTCCTTGTCAACTGCGCTTCATTTAATCATTCACTGAAAATGGATCAATCAGATTTTTCCATCTCAAGCATAATTTTCTAGTATTATTGGTCATCATTAAGATATAATCATTGTATCTTCAAACCCATAACACACACTGCAGAGGCTCCTTAAATATGATTAAAAAGTGTATTTCAACAAGAAGTGATATGTATTAGTCAGATATCTTAATTTTAATTGCTAAAATTGTCTAAATCTCACATTTTTGCTGTTTTAAAACCTGACGGGCAGCAATGCATGAAAATTCACTGGTCATTTTTCATGAAACATTTTGTGTAACAGAAGAACTTTGATCAGAATCAGATTTCTACATTTGTCAGCAGTCAGTAAATATTTTTTTTATAAACTTAAAAAAAAAAAAAATGTCTGAAAATGTTCAGGGTTGAGATAGTAATGAGATTACCTTCTAAACTGTTGTGTAAGTTTGGTTTGTTTTATATCAAATATTTTTAAATCTTATTAATCTAATTCTTAAGGAGCAAAATTAAAATATAGCATAGATTTGAAAGTTCTATTTATGCATCCTTCTAGAGATTAGAGGGCCACATAAAATGCTATGGCGGGCCACATTTGGCCCCCAGACCTGAAGTGTGACAGAGATCGTGCGATCATGTGACTCTAGTTTAGATTAACTCAATCTGACGTATTTTTGGGGCCCCGTGCGGCAGCCCACCTTTACCTCAAGGTTAGGACCGCCTCTGGAGATGCTGACTGTACAAGCCACGGTTTCCGTTCCCACCACCCCACACACTTTAACCGACACGCTTCAGGATTAGCATCTCCCACTCAGCATGGCTCAAATGTCCAAATATTGACTGTCTGTGGTGAAACTAATAATAGAAAAGACTGGATCTGCCAGCAAGAGCCTCAAACCAACTGGACCACAGCATTTTTGCCTGATCTTGAATAATAATTCAGTCAATTCCTCCTCCTGCGTACAGTATACACATCAGGCCTGAATCGATGCCAGACCACTGATCCAGGATCTGCTTTCATTACAGGAGATAATTCAACCAGGTTCAGCGTCTAGACAAGTTGTTCCTCTCAGACACTTAAGTAGTGGCCTCCCTGTTCATGGACGACGTCAAACTGTCTGCATTTTTGCCATCCTGACATTGAAATATAACGCCTGGCATACACACGCGCACACACGCACACACACACACACTCAAAGCCTGCTGTGCCACTATATCAGCGTGTTGCCACAGCTTTTTGATCTGCCTTAAACCTAAATATTGCACATAAACCCCCAGCTTGTTTTTTTCCCCGGCGCTGTAATCCGTTCTGAAATCTGAAACCTTTTTCCAGAGACTTGTGACAGAGCGCCATTAGATGAGTTTTCATGGAAATAAAAATGCTAATACTCATGATCGTCAGGAGAGCATACGACTAATCCTCCAGATTCTGCCAGAAGGGGGTTTTGCTCTATTTTGTTTTCGTTTCTTAGATATTTTCCTGAAAGAATTCAAATGTTATGCAGCAGGCAAAAAACAAACAAACACTGATTTTCCTTGTTTTTAGCAATACAGAAACTGATGCTGCTGCAAACACTGACTCAACAGATCATCCCTAATTATTTCTCTCTGCTGCTGTGTATATATATTTTTTCTAAATTGCTAATTGATACTAGTTTAAGGAGCTTCCTGCCGTGTCAGTGGTGCAGCCAGCTGATACTGAGCAAGAAGCAGCTTGAAAAGGTCCGTTGCATTTCCTCAACTGTCAGACTTCAACTCCGCAGAGGGGACCTAATGCTCCCTGGAATCTCATGAATGCACCCCAGAGAAAGCCAAAGATGTTTGTGTCAGCTCCAATGAGATTGCTGGAAAGTGCCTCTTGAGGTTCGAATTCCTGCTAATTGGCAGCGTGGCCAGGCACAGGCGCCTTTGTTCTCTAATACAGGAGGTTTCTGTGTGTGTCAGGCTGATACACTGAGCCTGGCATCAATGAACTGTTTGTTTTTTGGGTTTTTTTTCTGAGCTTGCCTCTTCGGGAGCATCGTTGTCGGCTATAGGACAGGTCACTTCCACTTTTTTAAAACTACCTCTGAACGGCTTTTCTCAGGGATTGCAAAGGAAGGATTCAGGGTGGTTCACAACTCTATATTGCATGGGAAAAGCGAATCAAATTCCATAAGATGGCTTTAACCACAATGAAGCAAAAAATGTGCAGGCAAGTTAAAGAGACTGCAGTCGAGCTTGCAGCTTGATGACTTCATTTAATTTTGCGGGTGTCCCATTTCCCTTTAGGACCAGTGCAGATGCACTGACACTGAGCTGTGAATATGTAATTTAAATTTTTATGATATCATAAAGAATACAGTCAAAAGATATTGCAGGCTTTTCAATTGCAGGGTTTTAGAAATGATTTACTCTTCTACAGTCATTTCAATTTAACATGAAGCGTAGAAAAATACACAGATTTATCATCATTATATATTAAATGAAGGCAAAAAGGATGGCCTTTCTGCACTCAGTAGATTTAGGAGAATAAGTTGCAGCTAATTAAATAAAATAGAATAATATACTTTATCTTCCCGAGTGGGGAAATTCAGATCTCACAGAAAGCAAGTAGAGGTAAGTGAGAGCATGCATATAAACGGAAAAGTAAAAAATCTAAAAATAAGAGCAGATCAAATTTACAACTGAAGGAAAATATTACTGTGCAGGAATTATAAAATATGTTTTTGGCGACTTCTCTGCTTAATGTTGTCTTTGCCTCATCTGCCTACCAAAAGACATCTCAGATTTTAGTTTTATTAAATAGAAAAAATGCTTATTTTTGCTCCATTTTATACTAATGCAGAACTTTGTGTTGATTAAAAACAAAAATTTCCATTAAAACACTCTGAGTTTCTAATTTAACACAACTAAATTGTGTTAAATTTAGTTCTGTTTAGTTTAACCATTTTGTAAAAACTAGAAGGGGTTTCCACATGAATTTCTGGCAAACTCATCTATTTAGGGTTTAGTGTGGTGAATACTTTTGCAAGGTTCTATAACCAGCATAGATGGCCTGGATTGGGTCATCTATGCTGTGAAGGCGTGTTTTAAAATGAATCGACATGTTTTCAACAATAAAGTGTGACTGGAAAAGTCAAACAGAAAACTTGTACATCTGGTTATTGTTGCTAAAGGTGATTCAACAAGCCACTGTAGTCACCACGTCACACTTGGTTTTCAGTTTTATCTTTGTCTTTGCTTAGTAAATAAGGGCCGTTTTGATTCCGTTGAGTTTTTGAACACTTGAGGTTTGTCTGTTTTGGGCACCAGATTATTACATCCTGATAAATAAGACATTAAGAATCTAAAGATGCGGGCTCTTTCTTTTTACGACCACTGCAAATATAATCCACTGGAACAGAAACAAAAACAGCAGCTCACAAATTACAGGAATTGTGAATGAGTCTTTACTGTAACAGCAGCTGTAGAAATTGGAGCGTGCCTTTTGTTTTTCTAAAACAACATCATCCCCGTTTGGTTTCAGAGCTCAAAAGAAAACCGTGGTGTGATTCCAGCACTGATCTCCTTCAGGTCCCCACTGACTCAGTGTAAAGGCTCTCTGAGTGGGGGAATGTCAGAAACGGATCATGTATCCAAAAATGGGACATGAGATTTGCGATTGCGTCCCGCTGACTCAGGCTTTTGAATTTTTTATGTTGCAGACACGAAACGTCTGTCGCTCTGGCCCAGATTTGGTGCTAATTAGTGTCCGGCTTGGTACGCGGGCATATGGTTGAGCATGGGAATGCTGCTGCCACCTGTTCTCACATCACTCCCGTCCTGTTGCTCTGTTGCTCTGTTTCTGTTTGAAATTGAAGCCTTGGTTGCCTAGTTAGTCACTTCTTTGTTGCTTCGTGACCTATTTCTAACCTATTCCTTTTATCAGGTTCAGTGTCTTTATTTGAAATTAGCTGACTGAACAAATTAAAGTTGTGTTCTTTATACACATTTCTCCAGGTTTGGGAAGCTGTTGGTGCATTTAAATGTGCTGTACTTGTGCAGAGTTACCAAATATTTTATTTTGTAACTTGGTTGCTGTGTATTGCTGATTTCTGTCACTCTTGAAAATCAGATCTACATCTCCACTGGGTTTCCCTGGTTAAATAAAGGAAATAAAAACAAATAAAAATAATAAATACATTTGTAATTCAGTTCATTCATGTTTGTTTTTAAAAAAAGAAATGCTTAAGTAAAGTCATCAGTGTTTTTCTGTAAAGAATCGGTATTGGCTGATATTAAACCTCAGATATCTGTATCTGTATTCAGAAGTTGAAAAAGTGAATCAGTGCATCCCTACTGCTCCGCGCCCTTGTTGTTAAATGAGAGTTTCTGAATTTCACTCTGCTTAACAAAGATTTAGAGACAGTTTCCGCCCCAAAGATGACCGCTAAAGGCGGCTGAATAGTCTGAATGCATAGTCCATTCACTCTGAAATATTCCTCCAAGCTCTCAATCGCTTGGCCATTTGAATGGAGCACCAGATAGTGTAGATGCAGACAAACAGAAGATGGCTTGTATCCTCCCAGGATCCCCTGGCCACTTCCTGTCTCTCTGCTCTGGGAACGGGCCAGGGTGACACAGGCCACCCATCTCCCTCTCAATCCACCCACTGTTGCCTCAGTGGAAAAGCGATCCCTCTCACCCCCTTATTCCCGCCACTCTGTGCGCATTTTCTTGTGACAGGAAAAGAGTCTTTGGCTTTTAGAAAAGATGCCTCTGTGTGTGCGGCTTTGTGTAGGCGCAGCTGTGAGTTTAAAACATGCCGGTCTCCATCCTCTGAGAATCACCGCAGTGTACATGGGATGGAGAGGAGGTTTTAGTGGAAATTGGGGATTCTTTTAGACTGAGCCTCCGGTCCAAACAAATCTATTTATTCCACCAAAATCAGATGGGACACAAAATGTGTCATTCCCTCTGACAGCACAGTGAGTACAGTGTAAAAATACAAAACCTTACCACATATTTTGTCCAGTTTCTATTGCAAATATCTTTGTATACTTGAAAAAAGACAAAACAAACTTACAAGTCACTTTTCAGCAAGACATATTAGTAGGTTATTTAGTTAAAAGAAACTCCTATATTCTTCTGAAAAGTTACATGTAAGTTAGTTTTGACATTTGCACAAAAAACTAAACCAAAATGATTCTGTGTTTTTGCACTGTAGGCCCAAATCTTTAAATTTTTCCAAATATTTTGTTTTTATGGAATCTGTTATCTTGCTGGCTGTTTGAACATTTTTGTTTTTGAACAAAATATGAAAATTAGTCATTTATTCCACCTGCAAACCCAAAACTTTAGTTTGTGTTGCCTTTTTATATCTTCTCTTCCTTTAGCTTTAGAGTGGTTTGTGTTTGACCTGAGCAAACCGCAGCATGTCTGTGTATCAGTTCTTTTCTGGCAGCTGAAACTTTTTCAGGAAGTGGCAGCTCTGTCCTCTCTTCAGGCTGTGACCCCTGGTATCTCACCCATCTGTGCTGATGTCAGACTCCGATGAGATACAGAGCAGAGGCGTGGCCGCCAACTCTCAGCTCTGCACTGATTGCCTCGCAGTCGGCGTCTGGTTCATTGCTCCGCTGCCCCACCGACCTGCATTTGAATAGTGAAATCAGGGCGCCCTGTGAACAAAGGGGTGGTTTAAATGAGATGGAGGAAATTACTGCAGTGTCGGGGAGCCTCGCCCTCCAATCTGCTATGGAAATGTCACGACAGGAAGCAGTTATGTTTTGATGATGAAGCGTGACATGGACATATTTCATGTCTGGTTGGTTTATTTGTCTATCTCCAAGGAAGGAGGGTTTTTTTTTGTGATCTTTTGTTTCACTTTCAGTTTAGAAATGTAATATTGGTCTCTAACTGCCGTTAATCTTCCCTCTTTGTGATGCAGTTAGAAGCACTAATGCTTTATAGCAATACGGTCAAGGGGTTTTTAATTCTGCACTAAGTTTGCATGTTTTCCCTGTGCATGCATATGTTTTTGCATGACTGGTGTCTTATTGGTCTCTTTAAATTGTTTTTAGGTAAGAGTGTGTGTTGTGCATGGTTGTTTGTCCTGTGTGCCTCTGTGTGTTTTCACACCTGAAATTACACCAAAAAGTCTTAGTAAGAGTTTGTTTTTGCACTGTAGGCCAAAATATTTTCATTTATCCAGTTTTTCGTATGTTTTCATTGAATGAGCCTGCTGGCATGGTCATTTAAAAATGTTTGAACATTTTATTATTGAACAAATTGTGAAAATTAGTCATTTATCCAGAGTTTCAGTCCAATAGACTTGGTTTGATTGGGGACCAAAACTGCGACATTTGTTACATTTTCAGCTGGTGTGGTTCACTTTCACAAATCAAACTATTTGAGAAATGTGTTCCCTTCCTTGCTTGTAGTGGAGCTACACCAAGAACCGCTGAAAGAAACAAAACAAAAACCACTAAAGAAGAAGCAGAGTGCAATTTTTTTCTTCACAAAATGTAAGCAAGAATGGAATGGCGTCAAATTTCAATGTTTGTTACTCTTTTTTTCCCTTGTTAAATTAACACAACAAAGCATTTCTCTGCTTTGTTACTTCAATATGCCATGAAAATCAGCTTGACCTGACTTGACCACTCCAGTACTTTATCTAGACCAGAGAAGTGCAACGGCAGTCCTTAAGAGCTACTGTTCTGCAATTTTTAGACGCATCCCTTCTCCAACAAACTTGAATGAAAAGGCTACATTCCATTCTTGGCAGGTCAGCATGTTCTGCAAAAACCTGGTGATTAACCCTTCATGTGATTCAGGTGTATTGGAGCAGGGATGCATCTAAAACTTTCAGGATAATGGAACTTGTCAGAACTGCATGACGGAAACTTTCTTTCTTGTTTCAAACCAAAAGAAGCCCCAGGGGCTCCTCATTACTTGAGGTGTTTTCGAAGACACAGAATGGGAGTAAGAACTGATGAGCAGGCACAATGCAACACCCTCCACACACCCTTTAATTCAATATTGACAATAAACAAAACAAGCTAGAATGTTTTCACAGCAGTTTGAACAACCACAGAGCGAGCGCCACGCCAGCGCCACGGCACCACCAGCGCCATGCCAGCGCCATGCCAGCGCCAGCACCACGGCAGTGCGTGAGCCCGATGCCAACCTGGACGGACAGCTGTCTATACCTGCTTCCCCAAATGCATTTCTACTCTGGGCTGTGGGAGCAGGAGTGAGGTTTAAACTCGCCTCATTCTCAGCCCTGCATTCCAGAGCCGTGACTGGGCCCAGCAACAGCAGAGAGCCTCGAACTGCCTCAAGAACACCTGGTTCATTTTACATGCAGATGAAGTTATCTTTAGCGTACCTAAATATGTATACGTCTGTTTGTGTATTTTATGTAAAGTCTCTGAGGAAGCAGGGTGTTGTATTTCAGCCTGTCAGGATTCCTCATCCTGCATGGCAGTGCCGATGAGAGGCTAAACGGTACAAGTGCTGGAAAAGCTTTAACTCGCTGAAGCGTGAGGTATATTCCAGTCACAGTGGAATCGAGTGGATCAAATGCAGCCTCTTTGAAATGTGAAGAGAAGGGGTGAATTTAAAGCTCTTCTTGTACAGCACTCCAGTTCACTGCGAGGAAGCAACAAAACACAGCCCTGTGTGATGCTGGAAGAGATCTAAAGTGCCTTTTTGATCTAGATCTAGTTTTTTGGACGTTTTCATTTCACTGATGCTTGAGCGTCTTTTCCCCCAGCTCATGTGATATACTGCTGACACTTGAACGGATGAAAGCCTTTTCCTTTTCCATTTTCTCTGTAAGGAAGGGATTGGAGGAAAAAAATAAGGGAAAGAGTTTAAGGATGGAGATAGACTATGAGAGACTAATCTAGGGGTTGAGGGGTCGTGGAAGGAATGGACTCAAAGCTCTTGAGGATTATCTTCTACTTCTTCTCCCTCCCCTATTTCGAAAGCTCATAACTGGAGCTGATGATTTCACGTGCTCCTAATGATCACAGATCAGGATTCGGGGAAGAAGGGATACAAAGGTTAGGCAAGGACTCCATGCCAAAAGTAATACAACTTCAATGTTTACCTGCAGGAATACTCACATACTACTGCTGAGATCCTAACACATGCTTCGTATGTTTCTTGTCCTGAATCCAAAGTTCAGAAGATTTCATGAGAGACAGGAAAACTACACACACAATATTACAGAGTAATTTTGCTCTATCTAGAGAAAATGTCTTAGTACACTTGAAATAAGGCAAAAGTGACTCACAAGTGTATTTTTAGCAAGATATTTTAGCTGAGTTTAAGTGAGTAATATTGATGAAAATGTAATTGTTTAATTGGTACATTACTTCACTTGTAATATGGGAAAAATGTCTTGCTATAAGCAAAAGAATGTGCCAGTGGAATAAATTACTTTTTTGTGCTTGAAAAGCAGAGTAACACTTCAGAAAACTTCAGACAGTGGAAATTCTTAAATGCAAAGGAAAACTGAGTACGGATCTCCTTCTGTTGTCTGTCACAAGAATAAACCAAAGTCTGTTCTGGATGGAAGGAGAGATGGGGCTTCAAACACAAAAAAAATCCCTTTTTTTGCATGTAGAGATTTAACAAATCTGTGATCATTACAGCATGACTCTCCTTTTCATACTTGCCTCAGTCTTGTTTTTTCCTAAAGCCAGACAAAATATGAAAATACTGTTACTATTTTACAACTTTCAAATTATTTTTAAAGGATCTCACTATGTAAGTAAAGTTAGAAACTATGGAATTATTAGCTGCCAATCTTTAGCATGACCAGCCTTGCATCAATATTTAGTTTTCTTAAGCACCACAGGGGGCGCTCATCCATCAGGTCCATTGGTTGGACCAGAAGAAAACCAATAGAAAACTCATTTGGGGGGCAAAAAACATGTTTCCTTGTTGTAGTTTTGTTGTTCTCCCTACTCCTGCTAGTCAGCAACGCAACTTATTGTTTTCAGTTTATTCTACTTCTCTTTAAAGACAAAATTGTTAGAGTTAAGCTTTATGTTTTAACTCTTCTGTAAAAAAAAAAAAAAAAAAAAGGTTTATTGATTTTACCAGCTGCATTTTACCAGGAATGAAAAACCAGAATACTAAGTCTTTCCACTGATATCCTCAATTCAGTTTTTGAATGAAAACCCACTGCTGTTGCGATGTAATTGATCCAATTTACCTCCAACCTCTGGCAAGTGCCAATTTCAAGATGACTTGCGAACAGGAGTTCAACCATGACACATTAACGGTCGACATTAAACCGACCTCGCTTGCATGTCTCATCTGTTGCTCGACCAGTTATCACCCAGCTTTGAAATCTGCTTCAGGGAATCTGGGATTGTTCTGGATAAGGGCGGTTACCTGTTTAACTGAAGTAGTGATGTAATGTTAAAAGCAGGAACATGAAGGGTGATGTTTTCAGCATGTTGACCATGATAAAGAAAACAACGTGTAGCCCAGAAGCCATTTGAAGCCATTGGAATATTTTTTGTTTGGATCTGTTTTGTTTGGATGCAGGTGGACACTTATACAGTTTTGTCAATAACTATTTTGTGTCGTATTAAATGGAAAATGTTAGCTAAACCACAAAGTAATCTTATTTTACAGGTCCTTCTTTCACTTTTGATTTAAAATCATAGCAAGTTGGGCCACAAACGTCACTTTGTTACATCTGTTGATTAACCTTGATTAAATACAGCCAATGTTTTCCCAGTAAGTTCTTGTTTTTATTGTTGGGAGCAGACTAAAAGCAATTTCTCTCAATTATACATCTTTACTTAATGCAGACATCTTAAACTCCTTCAATAATTTGTTATTTTCTACATTGTTTCATTGAAATATAGCATTTCTTGGATTATTTGATCACAGTACAATAATTTTGAATTTTTAAAAAGGTCTTACAGCCTCTCAGTACTCTCAACGTGCCAATTTTGAATAAAAGTTTGGTCACATGCACTCAGCAGAAAGCGACACCACCCTTCATCTGAAACGGCCCAGATATTTTCTTTCTGAGCCTCAATCCCAAAATAATTTGATACATGTCACATTCAGATTAGGAGCAGGGGATGACAGAAAATCTGTGAACCTGCAGTGGCTGCCAGATGCATTTATTTGGATGAGAACAAAAAAAAACTCCCAGTTAACCCTGGGTTTAGGATACCACATCCAGCTGCTTGGATTGTCAAATTATTTTAATGCTTGCTTCACTGTGGTGTTTGACAAACAAAAGGTGATTAAGAAAAATCTCTGGATCACTTTTGTTTGTTGTATGCTGCTGCAAAGAAATACACTGTGCACACAAGCTTCCACACAGTGAAAGGGATAGGGGCTCAAAGACCCTGATCCTGTTCTAGAAGCCAAATAACCTCAGGCTCCATAAAGTAAATGAGTAAACATGATGTAATTTTTAACAACTGGAAACTCCCTTTGACTTATCAGAAAATATTTGCAGGTGATTTTACCTTGCCTCTGTTTCTCTGTCTACTCCCCCTCCGTCTCTGTTCCTGTATGCCTCTAGGAAGTGTCAGACGTCCCACATATTTCACAAAGCCTCCACTAATCTTGCCTTTTTCTTCATCAGATTGGTATGCAGTGCTCTCTGAGAGTTTTGGCCCAGAAAGTGTGGATGTGTGTGTGTGGCTATCTTACATCAGTGCAATTTGTTGGTTTGTGGAATGCTTGGAATCACCTCCATGGCAACAGCGGGACCGTGCGAGTGCGTGTGTGCGCCGCAGTAAATATTGACTTCACCTCCTCCCCATCTCCCCAGTGTTCAGCCTTTGCACACACTTCATCCAGGTTCCAGTCTTTGCACTGGGGGGGAGTGTTTACCTGTAGACCTCCGAACATGGAGGAACTTTCTGTTTCTTCTTCTATTATTTGCTTTTTGCTGTGTTACATCATCTTCATAACTTTCTGGTACTGAGTGTTAGAAAAAAACGTACTTAACAGAGTTGTTGATTCAGATTGTAGTATTATTATTGCACCGTATTTCAGGGTGTTTTCACTCCTGACAGTCCAGTAGACTCGACATTTATAAAATTTTTAGCTGGTGCGGTTTGTTTTTACATTTTCAAACAATCCAAGTTAATTTATAATTTATAAGCACCAGAGTTTTATTGCACATTCACGCCTGCCCAAATGAACTGGACTTTCAAGACAAATGGAGTTTGATTAAAGCAGACTTAACATGACCAGAATAATCCCTTAGATTATCAAACAAATGTTGGTATCAGATGAAGAGAAAATAAATACAAACAAGAGTTATTAAATGATTGCAATCAAAACTAACTCTGCCCAGCTCAATGCAGAGCCAGCAATACCATCAACACTGAACATTTTACAGCAGCAGCCATTAATGGTTCATTCTGAACTTTTATTGAAGAAGTCTCTCTGCTGCTTTAGAAAGACGGACTGAAAGAGCGAATCAGGATCCATAACCGAGTCAGCCAGAATCTAAGATGAGTTTCTACAACTTTATTGAGTATTTTACTCAGAAAATCCAGCTTGGAGATGGAACTGAAGTTGCAAATCACACCAGCATCAAGATTGTGTTTCTTCAAACTCTTCAAAACACAGGAGTTGAGTTCTTGTGTTCTTTTTCAAGTCTTAGGCAGGAGTCTTGATTCTGAAGGTCAGACAGTAATCGTGTGGACATCAAGTGAAATTAAGCCAGTTAATTTAAAATAATCACAATTAATACATAGTTTGAGTTGACATAGGACTTTGTTAGTTTAAATAGAAATTCCTTTAATAGAAAAAGTCCTCAAATGATTTTCTACCACAGATCAAAAGCAAAAGGGATTCTCTCCCGCAAGGCTGTGCGCATTCACGCATTCCCAAATAGGACTGTCCAAATAGAAGCTGTGGAAAGGTGGTGCTCCTGTGGAAACACAACTAAACATCTATGCATTTGCTACTGTTGATAAACCAGGTAAAAAAAAAAAAAACAGTGTTTGCTTGGAACCAGGAACTAACCCACCTGAACAGTTAGTTTAGCTGCTGTCTTTGGACCGGTCTTCCCTGTCTTGCCTTTTCAGCATCCGTGTTGCTTACCGGTCACAGATGGTATGTCATTGCTGTGTGTGATGAACACGATTAGGGAATAGATGTTGATAATCTGGACAGAACTAGCAGGGTTGGATTATGGTACAATTGGCGGCAAGTGACGCAGGAGCCAAAGCCTTTCTGCTCCCTCCTCCCCTAGTAATAATCACATAGGGAGCATCAAGATGACAGAAGACATCCATCGGGCTGCCTTCAGACTTACATGGATGTTTTCCACACAGGGCAAACTCTCTGTACATGCGTGCAGACTCTCTGATCCCTTGTGCATGTTTTCTGACAAATCACATGTAGAAAGGGCTTTGAAAACATCAAGGCTTTGATCGTCTGCATCGCTGACTTTGAAAGGCATCTTTCTACGTTTGGTTAATATGTTTATCACCAGTACTGCAACCAATTTTAAATAAGAACAGTGTTTCTCCCAATATGTTCTCCAGTGCATAGGAACAATGTGTGCATGCGCAACCTTAGACGCCCATCAGATGTCTGCTGATGGAAATGCAATAAAAACACGATAGTATCTTCCTGTGGTCTGGCAGCTGCTGTTTGCTGAGCTCACTTAAGTGGACTGGGTTGGTGTTCATCTGGCTCTGATGTGCACGATGTGACATGTCCAGTGTAGTGGTCATATTAAGAATCAGGTCGTTTTGCTCTTGGACTGAAATGACCCCCTTTAAACTGCTCAAGCCACTAATGAAAGTCTGCAAGACATCTCAGACCATGAAACTTGAGTATTTATTATTTATTAGGTTGCAAAAGCCTGAATATATTACCAGAGATAAGTACTATCCATTTGCCTAAGAAATTAGTGCCTTAAAGGCATCTATAGTCTTCTCAAACTCATATATGTTTGATGGCACTCCTGTCTCAGTACACATAATTTGCATCAAATTCCAGTTTTAAAGCCTTGCAAAGTGCCGTTTTAAACATGTCTTAACTTTTACCACCTGATGTGATAATTGCAGCTGTGGTTTTGCACAACACAACCAGCATGAGACGGAAACATGTCTACAGTGGAGTACATACCTTTGGAATACCATAAAAAATAAATAAATCATTTATTGTTATGATCTAATAAATCAGTACAGTACAGCCGCAGTATTCTGTGGGGGTTATGGACCACAGCCATCCACAAATACTTGAGACACCCTCTTAAAACACTTATAACAGCCTATTTTAATAGTTGAAACACAAAATATATCTTAATATGCATTATTATGCATATTGGAAACCACCTTAGCACTATTGCAGAAGCTGCTATTGTCTTAAATAGTATACAGTCAAGAATAATACAAATGAATTGTTTACATAAGAATACAATTTTAAAAAATCCTCAATATGTTTTTTTCAGTTGTTCTCATGTTAATAACCTTCCACAAAAGATAAAAAGATTTTCTAAGGGGTCAAAATCATAATTTATTTCATAACAAAAGCTGTACTGTGTGAAAACAGTCCTTTGTCACAATCTCGTTCACTTATTAATAATCCTGTTAACAACTGAAGGACACCAGATACTCTTCTTATAGTTCAATAAAAGGATACTATTCAGAAACTGTGATTGTTTTCACATAAAAACACAGAAGCAGCATGCCGTGGAGGGAAACATCCCTGGCAGCTACGTTAAAAGACTATTCCCATTTCACAAAACCTCAAGAGACATGAAGGATTTGGAATTAATTGCCAGATCTTATGCATAATTAAGCTAATCGTAACCCTTCCACCCTCCCATCCAGCTACATCCCCCAGAAAAGCCCATGGGATTTTCATGCTGCTGCTTTTTTTTACAGTAACTCAGTCCTGTGAGCTCAGAATTGACCTCTCATTATCATTAACTCTGCAGATAATAATACCTCTTTACATAGTTTGGTCTATGACATGAACCTAGACTGCTGATTTTTATGATTTTTTTTTTCTTACTCCCTCCCCGTCATCAGACATATTTCCATGCTGCCAGCAAGCCACAGGCCCGTTTCTGTGCAGCCTGCTGAGAGTCGACAAAAGATGGCTTTGTTGGAAAAGGAGAGCGAAGAAAGACCAAAGACTCTCTTAACACTCTGTTCATGTTTTACTTGATCTGGTCCTTTTGGGTAAAGCAAGTGATTCTCTGTTCTTTTTATTTCTTTTTTTACATCAGATTTGGTTTTGCTTTTTTAATCCCGAAGGTATATCCACCACCACATCTCCATTCGTCTTCACCTTCTAACTCTCGGCCCCATAATGCGACTTTAAGCACCTTTTGAGGACTATTAAGGTGACAACCCCTCAAGTGAAAGCTGTGCCTGTGAAGAATGGTTGTGGCTTTCTAATAATTGACGGCTGCAGAGGAGAGAAGTGGTTCGCCCGCTTTGCTATGCATCAGACGGCTTATTAAGCATGCAACGTTTCTGCTTGAGGAGAGCGGAAAAACACATAAAAAGCAGCTCTCTGAACCACTCGATATCTTTGTGTCTGCTCTCTTGATACTGCGTGTTAACCTGCTAACCCTGACCCCTATAGTTTTTTTGCAGACCTACCCAAAGGCGATATATATATCTCTACCGTCCTGCCCCCCATCAACTCCTCAACCTTTCCTTGTCATGCTCCCCCCTCACTGAAATCAACCCAAACACCTCTGTTGCTTTTCTGCTTATATGCAGTTCTTTAGAAATCCATTGGTAGTTCTGTGTGTGTGTGCTTTTTGTTTGTCTTTTCACTTTTGTTTTTATATTACAAGAAGCCACAGTTTATTTCACTGGAGTTATGTGCACAGACTTTCATAGATGCAAAGATATACAGTTACCTTAAATATAGAGCCAAACTACAACTGAATCAAAGACCATATCATTTTTAAACTGAAGTTAAACGACAATCTCTATCTGTTCTAAATAAGCATGAGCTATTCTTCAAAGCTAGTAGAGACAAAGAGATAAGAGGTGGTTCAGGGGGGTTGCAAACAAATGCACAACACACTTCTTAGAACAAAAATGTTGAAAATCATGCATCTTTTTTCCTCCCACTTCCCAGTTATTCCCCACTTTGTTTCACACTCTGTGCACTTACACATTGCATCACTTTACCTTATATTACCCATGCTGTCATTTCCTCAGCAGACCATTATAAAAAAGGAGTTGCAGTTATGAGTAACCATTTGCGACTGAAAAGAAGCAGTGACAGATTAATCTGTTTTGCTTTGCCTTTTACAGCCAGATGTTTTCCTCCATATGTCATAGGTCCATCGCCCTGAGTGATTTAATCTCAGCCAGACAGAGTAATGTTGTTTCTCTCATTTAGATGCAGAACCCTTGCTTGTAAACTCAAGAGTCCAAAGACACCATTGGTATATATATTGGAAAGATTCATTTCTCTATAAGCAACAAGCGCTGTGCAGCAGATGTGAGCAGAAAGCCGGGCTGCTTGGCATGACACACGTTAACCTTTATCTTCATCTGCTTATCAGGACTTTCCAACCCCCTCCACAGTCACAATATATTTATTTTCTTTAAATTAGCACTAACAAGTAGACCCCCCAAGGCTATATCTATTTAAACAGGAGTCGATGCATTCCCTAAATTAGCCGAGGCTGACTGCATTGTTTTTATTGTAATGAGAAAAGCTTTAAAAATGGGTAACAAAAAGCAATACAGTTCAAATCTACTGAATCCAGAACAGCGACAAAGGCCATTAGTGATTCATTATCCATTAGCAACTGAAGAACTGCTATTAAGAAAAAAGCATAAAGTTTCAAGTTTGTTTTTTTTTGTCTAATTGGTAATTCACTGTTAAGTTAAATACAGGTCATGTTACAATTAGGTCTCCTTCTCTTCTGAGCTTTAGGGAGTGTATAGCTTGGTGAATTCTGGTCATAGTGAGAAAAAAACAACACATTGAAATGAGAATGAGTGGATAAGATGAAAACAAAGAAGTGGGTCCCACTGAATGCTTCAGAAGCTCAGAGGTGTTGCTGAAAACCCAAGACATCCAGACTCTGATGAAAGGTTCTGAGCAAACATTTCTCTGATTTCACTTCAAAACTCCTTTTGACAGAGCAACTAAAATGGAAATATTTTTATTTTTATTTATTTAGTGTACATGGCTAAATTTGGTTTAAACTAATCTTACTATGTCAGTTTAGATGCAAAAAGCTAACTTGTCATCTCTTGTATATTTTTAGCTTTCAAATATTTCAAATATTTTTTTTAGCTCCCATTAAATCACATATATTTTGAAACTGAGCATAATTAGCCAATTTGATTATCAGAAGCAACTTTCAACCATATTTAGACAGGAATTGACATCATACAACAACCCACTGTCTTCCAAATTCAGTCAGGAGTAACAAATCCACTAATCCTGGGAAATACCAGCCGATACATTCCCGGGCCAGGAGCAAATTATTGTCCATCCAGTGTGCTCTGCTGGATGATTTTTACAATTACCATCCAGCTGCTTCTATACAGAATCGTACTTTTTGCGGTCACAATCCTAGTTGAGGGTTGGAGAATAGAAGTACTGAGAAATCAAAAGCTTTACGTTATGGCTCTTATTTTTCTTTTTTATGGCACTCTTGAGATTTGTCCATGTTACTGCAGCGCCATATATCAAGGCTTTATTCTTCTGTCATTCATAAACAAGACACCACAATACTTGAAATTCTTCACTTAGGATCTCAGGACTTAAGGTGCAGATTTCCCCTAATGCAGGATGTCTTTATGTGAACATCTTTTCAACAATTTCACCTTTTTAGTCTTTTTGAGCAAATGTGTTGCTTTAGGGAATCTCTGAGTCAAGTAAGAAGAAAATGAACGCAGCAACAGTTCCTTTGACTGCACATCTATGTACATGCGGCTGTTCCAGAGATCTGCGTTTGCAGTTGCCTATGGCAAATATTGTCTGTGTGTTTGCTCTGCTGGTTGCAGTGGAATGAGGGGGATTTCATATTTGTCTTGAAACCAAAGAGTGGCAGCTGCTCTTCAGTCTGTGGGGAAAGTTTTGTGATAGTGTTTTCCAGACCCTCTCACAAGTCTGTGTCTGGCTTTGTGGTGGTCAGAAGACCCTAAATGGATTATATGAACAACCTGAAAAGAAAGCTAGACTGTTTGATGCCAATTTATGTGTAATTTTCACTTTTCAGTACATTTTATAGCTGTTTATTCTCTGACTGGCTTCTCACTGAGTCTTTCATGCTCTGCAGGTCTTGGCCATGGGGGGATCCAAGAGTAAGCCCAAAGACTTTGCCCAGCGAAACCGCAGCCTGGACAGTAACATCAGTTCAGGTGGAGGGGCTGGCAGTCTGCACCACAACTCGGCTCAACAGTCAGTGACACCCAACCGCAGCCCGATTGTGGACACGGATCCACAATTAGTGACCAATAATGCCGGACTCGTTCTGTTTGGAGGTGTGGACAATAACAGAATAACTCCAACAGGTGAGATGTCTTAGACTTTGGTATTTTACGGCATCATTTAGTACCTAATTAAAGCCCAATTATCTGTTTTTTGCATAAGGTGTGACGGCGTTTGTAGCCTTGTACGACTACGAGTCCCGAACAGAGACAGATCTGTCTTTCAAGAAGGGAGAGCGTCTCCAGATACTAAATAACACGTAAGAAACACAAAGAAAACATTAACAATACATCATGACCTTACCACATTCTTACTCTTTTTCCCTTCGAAGTCCCTCCACAAAGCTTTCAATTATATTAGATTAAAACATTTCCCACGTCATTTTCATAAATTTTCAGACTATCTAGTCTAGTGCCTTGGCACACCTTTGCAATGACATAGTGATTGTGAAATGATATATGAAATATTGTTTGTTATTCCTAAGAGCTGGGCATTCAGTAAGACCTACTTTTTTACTGAGTGGAGTGCTAACCTATGTAAAAGGGAGGGTCATGCTTGTTTTTTCACTTGTGGATTATCAATAGAGGTGCAGTGAACCATATACAGTGTACACAATCCTGTTCACCCAATAAATTGCTGACCTAGAAGGCAGAAGCTTTGAACAATAGTGGATTATAGCTGCGTCTGGTACCTTGAACCAAACTGGATCATCGAGTTTGAGTTTACAGAATAACTCTTAATTAATTAGATTAGTTTTTGAAGAAAGAAATGATACTCATCTATCTAGTTTTCTAGTTAGATTTGTTATTGTTGATGGATATTAAGCTCTACCTAGCTAGCTAACTTGTAAGCTAGTTGGCTAGGTAGCTTATAAGCCACGAACCATAGCTAACTTACAAGTCCTGAAATTTGAGTTTGCAAAAGTTTGGAATCTATAAAAGCTTGGAAAGCATTCAGGAGAAATCCAGAAGCATTATTTTATTTTTTTAAATAATACGTTATTTAAAAAAAGAAATAATAATAATAATAATGCTTCTACATTTTTTCCTTCAGTCCTGATTATTCAGTAGGGAAAGTGTTTGATACTTCACACTGATCAGTGATGTTAGCCTTCCTGCTCCTAACTTGCTCTCATTTTTTCCACTTTTTTCCCCTTCATTTTTTTTTGTTCATTTTTGCATCATGAACCATTATTTGTTTACAGGAGGAAGATAAACTGCAGGTTTGTTAAGCTTTTACTGGAATTTTGAATTCATACTGAACGGCTGACCTCGTTCATTTGTCACGTAGTCCACATCCTGTATAATACCACTTCATCACATAACTCTGCCCTTGGCCCAGAAATCCTTGTTACAATAATCCAGGGGAGCTGATGCAAAGCCTTGCAGCACTATCACTGCCATAGGTCAGCTAGAGGTAATGAGAGTGAACCTTGTTTTGCCCCAAATTCACTGAGTAAAGATATTGCTGCAAAGCTGCTGCAACCCAGTCTCTGACATATCATACAGCAACTGTATCTCCTCTATTTCATACCCACATGAATGCATGACTGTATGATTTTATGGCTTCAAACTAGTGTTTGTTTTTAATTTAACAGTAGAGCGACCACGGCTTATGTTTATCAAGCTTCTCTAGGGCCAAGAGCTCAACCATGTCTAAATGTAGCTTCATTTGAGTTTACCAATGTGACCAAAAATGACAGTGTCGCTTTGATTCATCCTTTTAGAGACTTGATAAACCTAAAATGGATCTTTGTGTATCTGATGTGTGATGAGCCTTGGTTTAAATGCTAAGTCTTATCATTTTATCTGTGCAGGGAAGGGGACTGGTGGCTAGCGAACTCCCTGACCACCGGAAAGAGCGGTTATATCCCCAGTAATTATGTGGCTCCATCTGACTCCATCCAGGCAGAAGAGTAAACCCCTTCATTTATTTTTTCTACATGTTCTGTTTTATCTGTGTCTCACCAAGAGCGATGATGATCCACTCCCTAATTCTCAAAGGCTTTCTCTCGTGGAGCTTTATGTGATTTTGAAATTACTTTTTGAAGAAAAGGTTTGAAATTTTAAGAAGTTAAAACATTGTTATTGGTTAGCTTAGCATAGCTTGGACTGCTGCATCAAATAGCTTGAAAACTGATGAAATTTTGCTACCCATACCTCTTAAATCAACTATGATTATACAAACAACAGCTTGGCAAAGAGCTAAATTATTTCCAGAATGTGTTTACAGTAGACTTCTGGTACTCCACCATTAAAACCTTGGTGGTTAATTGTTTTTTTTGTTGTTGTTGTTGTTTTTTTTTGTGCCCATACTAAAATGCCTTGCAGTCCTGTAGCACTGCTGATTCTGGTTCTGGTTTATTCAAAGGCAGTGCAAAATATTGCCCTAAATGTGTGTTTTTATAATTCTCCGCCTCATTACTTGGAGTGTTTGTGACTCCTACAGCATGTGAAAATAATGAGCACATGATTTTTCCCAGTACTTTATAAAAAACCTTATTTTTTGTTATTATTATTTTTATTCTTCATATAATAGATGTATTGTGGTAGAATTATCACACCTTTGACATGCTAGCTACCGTTAGCTCAATCTGCAGTTATAAGCTATTTCTCTCTGCTTCTCTGCTTTGATGCAGAAACATTTATGGACATTTCTGTTTTGACTCTTCAGCGATATCTTGCCAAAAAAATTATTCCAAAATATCTTAACTTAAACTTTGTGTGGGTGCTTAGCATTTTCTGAATTTGCATGCCTACCTGCTCGCTTTTACAGCATGATGCATGAGCTAACCTTTATCGGTAACTGCCTCCTTTTTCACTTTTCCCTTCTGCTCCATCAGTGATCTCAAACTGACCCTAGATTCCAGGTAAGCAGCTTTTACTGGAGAAAGAAATATTGAATGAATATCAGGGTTTCCAGTTCATAATTGCAGTTTTATGCGGGTAGAACAGACTTTATTTTCTCTGCTGCTTTTTGTCTCTTTACTCATACTCTCCACTCCACTTCACTTTTTCCCCAAACTGATTGGTTTTTAACACTTTGAAATCAATCAAATGAGTAATCTCTTCAAAACAGACTTGTTGCTTTGTTACGTTGAAATGAAGGAAAATATGAAACCTTAGGGAAAAAAGCTAATAAATTACTAACTAATGTGTTAAATGTGTGAAAAAATAAGAAATTTGTCATTTTTCCAATGCTTGTGTTTGGCATCTACTTTCAAGCTTCATTTGAGAGAGACAAAAGAAACTTTTCTACTAGATGAATTCATAAATTGTCGCTCTAATTCCCACATATGTTCTGCTCCCTGATGTCTTGGATTTGTGTGTTTGTCTTTTTTATTTGTACTTTCTAGATGGTTCTTTGCCAAAATCACACGCCGCGATTCAGAAAGGATGCTGCTAGCTTTAGAAAACAGAAGAGGGACTTTCGTGGTGAGAGAGAGTGAGACCACCAAAGGTCAGTGCTTCACCTTTCCCATTCAGTCTGTTGAGTTACGACTGCAAAATTAAAACAGTGATTTAAATTCCCAGAAATTCCTACCACCTAATTTAAATTGTGTTTCGTGCTCTTAGATTGTAAATATAAAATCTTTTCACAAAACTAAGTTAAATTTTAGTAAAAAAAATAAAATACTAAGGCAAAAATACTAAAATAGGCTGCCACCAATTAAAATGAAATGTATGAAGCAAAATATTTAAGGTTATGAAAACATAACATTTTAAAATCAATCTGATTTTATATCAGAAGCACTATATGAAAACTGAATTATATTTGCTTTTACGTAGCAGATATGTGCTAATTAATTCAATTGGTTCGCTGGAAAACCAAACATTTAGCTGTTCTGAAATATTCAGGTATTGTTTAACACAATGCCAAGTTGGAAAAACACCAGTGATTTTAAAATAACATCTCTCTCAAAATCTCTTCTTTCTAAATATGACCAGTACAACAGTTTGGTATTGTAAAGTTTCATCTGAACAGCAAATTATAATATTTAGTTTCCCTTTGGGATAAATATATTGCATTTGACTTGAACTGAAAATAAAAAATATATATATTAAGGATAATTATTTTTGTCGTGTGTATTTTAGAAAGGTAAAAGTAGTTTATCAGAGTCTTGTATCAGTGAGGCCTTCGTCTTATCAAATAGCAGATATGGTGAGGACAAAAGAACCAGTGGCCATGATAATCTCCCTTCCTACTAAATATTTGGACCTGGGAAGCAGGGTTTGTTCTCAGGTACTGATTAACAAAACCAGGTGAAATTCCTTTAATGCAGAGTTTTAGTGGACATGTGCCCTCTTCCACATGTTTAGTCTGGTGAAAACTTGTAAAAAGTAGCAGAAAAATTTAGAAAAAATAATTTAGTTCATTTATTAACACTAGTTCCTTTATATTATCACCTCTATAAATATGTTGAGATTTAGAGGGACATTTGTAGCAAGCACTCAGATTTGGAAAGACAAAAAGAACATACTTTGTTTGTCTTTATAACTCAGTAAATGGCTACAAAACATTAGGTGTTTCTCCAAACGTGTCCATGTCTGGAGTCAAAACAATTTATAAAAGTCTTAGACAAAGATGGCTGGATAGGAACTAACGTGTGTCTTGCCTCCATTCAAAGTGAGGAGGAAGGAATAGGAGCAAAGATGTGTTTTTGTGATAACATCATATAAATAAACACTTCTCAGACCTTTAACTGTAACTATGTGCTTTAATTAGATTCTGCCTGTCTGCAGCAAACTCCCAACACTGTATGTAAAAACAACAATAAAAGATATAGAAAAGCACCCCTTAGGAATGGTGGAGGATGTGTGATGCTGTGGGCTTGTCATCATTCATTTTTTAAATTTCAAGAGATTTAAAATAAAAATCTGATTGCCTTTGCGAGAAATGTAAAATAAATGGATCAAATATGACCTAATCAAGAGAAAAATGGTTCACAAGTCACAAACAACCTTCTTCCATCAACGTATCAACAGTATGACATACCCAAAGGTTTTGGGAAAATAAATAATAATGCAATTTTCTTCTCTAAGTAAAGGTTCTTATATTAGAAGTTGAAATTCTGTAGCTACAATAAAAGATTAATGTCTTTTATAGCATTTTGTACATCAATACTGAAGTTGTCAGTAAGTGTGGAGGACTGTGTACTTATAAAATGTTCAGACTTCAACATGAATCTCAGTTTGAACTCTGTGCAGTTTGAACAAAGAGGAAATAAAGGAAACTTTAAGCAATGAGGCATGTTCCCCCGCTGTTCACTGCACTCCCTGCTGCGTTCTTGTAAAAGCGTTTGTACAGAAGAAAACCCATCAGGTGGCAGGGGAAAGGTTGAATGTGACGCTCCTGTAAAGTAACGGGGCTCCTGATAGGCAGCTGCTGCATCCACAGATACAGACACTGAGATCAGGTTGAATGTAAATTAAATGGATGTAAAACAGGATTCAAATGATCAGCCTTCTTTTAACCTTCGTTATAATCAGCTGTTTCAGTCCTCAGCAGTCCAAATGAGAGAAAAGGAAGGAGGTTGATTAGAATCAATAAGGAAGAACTGGTTGGATGAGGGAAAGACACAGAATTTAGGTCAGTGTGGAGCTGAAGCTAAGAATTGTACAACCACAAGCCACATCACCCAGTTCAAACAGAGGAAGTGGGGGAAGTGGCCTTGGGCTGCTGGATGTTTCACTTATAGTTGTGTGCGCTACGACTGCTCCCTCTTGTGGTGAAATCAAAACATTGCACGATGCGAAATTTTGGGCATTTTTAGTGCTGTCAATCGATTGAAAAATTGATTAATCTCACTCAAGTGCTGTGATTCATCACGAATAATCCTTATGCCTAACTTTGTGAGCAGCAAGTTTTGGGGAAAAAAAAAAAAAAAAAAAAAGTAAGAAAATGTTTTATTCTCTCAAACCAAACTGAAGATTCTCAGTTTTTCAGGTCTTTATATTCCAAATTTTAGCTGCCTGAAGCATTCAGTTCCTTCTCTGGAATATGGGAAATAATTATTCTTTCAAAAGTTTATTGAGAAATCCATCAGAAGCTCAGTGAAAATTGTCGGATTCACATTTCTGGCTGCAGAACGTTCTCCTGACACAGAGGGAACAGAATTTCATACAACACCGCATAATTTGGTCATGTGAAATTTTGAGTGTTTCATTAAATTTTTATAGACATTTTTCACCTTTCGGTGTCTTTCATGTCATTGTCTAGCCCTAGATTACCCCCCGAGGTACAGTCGCTTTTAGGACACATTAAAATTTTCAGACAAACCTTACGCGTTAACGTTAACTTATCTATTTTTTTTCTTCCAGGTGCTTACTGTTTGTCAGTGTTGGACTGTGACAACACCAGAGGGCTCAACGTGAAACACTACAAGATTAGGAAGCTGGACAGCGGGGGCTTCTACATCACATCCCGCACACCATTCACCACCCTGCAGCAGCTTGTCAATCATTACCGCAGTGAGTTCAGGGAGAACGTTTCCCACTCAGTCTATTAACAACTAAAATGTTTATCAT
Organism: Poeciliopsis turneri; assembly: GCA_922788865.1. Lineage (NCBI taxonomy): Eukaryota > Metazoa > Chordata > Actinopteri > Cyprinodontiformes > Poeciliidae > Poeciliopsis > Poeciliopsis turneri. The sequence continues at coordinate 2,791,368 of CAKLNU010001103.1, forward strand.
TAAAAAAAAACAATGCTGTGTCCTCCTCAGAACATGCCGACGGTCTGTGTTACACTCTGACGGACGTTTGTCCCGTGCTGAAGCCTCAGACTCAGGGCTTATCCAAGGATGCCTGGGAGATCCCGAGAGAGTCGCTTCGCCTGGAGGTCAAGATGGGACAGGGCTGCTTCGGAGAGGTCTGGAGAGGTAGGTCCTACAACATATTTCCTGCTTTTCTATAATAAAAATAGCTGCTTCTCTTTATTCCACTGGTACATTTTTAAAAAGATTTAGCAACCTGACATCTGCTGTAAACATAAATCAATCTGTCTTTCATTATTAGTGCATAATCACAATCTGACTCTGGAAATGTATAAAATTCAATCTTTAATTTAAGAGCATGAAAGTATGAAGGAAGTTCTGAGTTGTTACACGTGTGTCACTAATAGTGGACCTGCTTTTCATCAGGAACGTGGAACGGCACCACACAGGTGGCGATCAAGACGCTGAAGCCCGGCACCATGTCCCCCGAGGCGTTCCTGCAGGAAGCTCAGGTCATGAAGAAACTTAGACACGAGAAGCTGGTTCAGCTGTACGCCGTGGTGTCTGAGGAGCCCATCTACATCGTAACAGAATTCATGGACCAAGGTCAGCATGCTAACATTTTAGACCCTATGATTGAATTTCCTTAGTTGTTTAAAGACTTGCAGCGTTTAACAAACTCCTCTACAAACAGGCAGCTTATTGGAATTTCTGAAGGGACAGTATAGTGCAATGCTCCGCCTCCCTCAGTTGGTGGACTTTGCCTCTCAGGTCAGAATATTTTCCTACCATTAGCTTAAGATGCTATACCTTTTTGATTTTTTGTTGTTGTTTTTGGTAATAAACCTTAAATGTTGCCACCTTTCATCAGATTGCTTCAGGGATGGCCTACGTAGAGAGAATGAACTACGTTCACAGAGATCTCCGAGCCGCTAACATCCTGGTTGGAGATAATCTGGTTTGCAAAGTGGCTGATTTTGGTTTGGCTCGCCTGATTGAGGATAACGAATATACAGCCAGGCAAGGTGAGTAGTAAAAGTCCTAAGCCCCATAACTTGTGGCGCCACCTTTAGAAGCAACTGCCATCTGTAATAACGACCAGTCAGTCTTTCACATTGCTGTGGAGGAATTTTGACACACTTTTCTCAAGAGAATTACAGGGTTTTCAAACATGAACATCTTGTTTAATGTCACACTACAACATCTCAATCATATCTGTTTTGGGGATTTTTGGACATTAACAGTTTATACAATGGAGGCCATTTTGTCTGGTTTCATTCTTATTGTTGAATCTTCAATATTGACCTAAATTGAGGGAAGTGAAACCTGCAGAACTTTAGATGTTGATCTTTGTTCTTTCATTACTTCTTTCAAAATATGAATGGATCCAAATTTTCTCTATATGTGGATGGATTCATATCTATTTACAGACTGAGAGATGTCAAAAACTTTGTTTCCCATCTGTATGTATATTTCTTCCATGGTGTAAGGCCTTTTGGCATGTTTTAGCCAAGTTAATTTTGTCATACAGGTTCTGTTTGAGTGATGTCTTCATTCTACAGGTTCATGCTGGTGTGTAGCTGATAAAATTAAAATTAGCTTTCCAAAAAATGTGGCTGATCATGATGAAAGCATGCTTTAAAGGGGGGAAGGGATATTTTCCACTCAGGGCTGATGTGGATAGCTCTAACATTTGTAAACTGTTTTATATTTACTAAGCACAGCGTATGCAGTGATTCATGCACTATGAAGTGAAACTGATTATCAGTCAGGTTCATCCAGATTCCAACGCTCACTTACGGGCAGAAACTGTAGAAAGTTACGGCCAGGAGGAGATAACTGGAGCCAAAAAAAAAATGTCTGGCAGACACTTACTGTAAATAATGGCTTGACTCACCCAGAGTGATGGGATGAGGAACTTATTTTGTGTTAAACTCAATTATTTATTTCTTCAACCCATGAATACAGCCTAAAACTATGACATAAAAAATATTTTAGTAATGACAACAGTGATTGCTTTAAAATGTTTGTAAAATGTCCAAATGTTCTTTTTTCTGCTAGAAGCTCCATATAAAAACTACTTATTTCAGAAAAGTTTAAAAATATATATTTTCCATGCTATTTTTATGCATTCTTTACAAAAATAAAATAAAACTCAATCACAAAATTTCTTTTGATGCTTCTCTAGATAGTTAAAGTGATTTGATGACATTATGAGGGTGCTACCCAAACAACTTTGAATAGAACATATTAGAAATTTAGAAATTCAGCAGCATGGATGAACATAGGTTCACACAAAAAACATATAAAGTATACTTAAAAAACAAGAGAAAATATTTGAGTTTGGACTCTGAACTTCCTGTAGGAGAGTCTCTTGATTCTTAATTTTCTGTCTGTGTCCCAATCTTGAGATAAGCATTAGAAAGTAGAAAGAAAAATAGTTTCTTTCATATATCACACAATCCTTACTGAGTTTAGCTGTTTAATCCAATTTCAGACACTGAAATTCCCTCAATTTTAAGTTTCTGTGAAAAAACCTTTGCAGTGCACCTGCTGCATGTCCTTGCTCGGTTTGAATTAGTCATAGTCTGTTTCTAGATTCGTTTAACTGGAACAGTGACTGGTGAAGATGGAGCGGTAGATATATGCTCAGCCAGAATGAAATGGCAGTTCTGACATTAACCTCTGGTTGCTGCCTGCAGCTATGCAGAAAGCTGTGGGTGGTGATACAACTGGTTTCTCTTTAAAACAAGCAGCTGGGTCACATGTAAACATCATGAGGCTCCAAAGTTACTGATGAACATGGAAACTGAGTCATGTTGTTGCTTCCCAGTGTTTTTCACTCTCCCAATCCTTTCCTGGAACAGCGTTCGTTAAAAGTCATGAACAGCTTATCACAAATCATCTGTAGCTGACATTTGATGTTTTTAAAACTTAGTTATATGTATCGCTAACTGCTACAGCAAGTCAGAATCCTCAACTCTTGTTGACCTCATTTATTATTCATCTCTAATTCCATTTAGTTAAAGATCAGATTTTGTAAGGCAGCTTTGTACGAGTCATTGATTTCCTGGCATGCTAATCAATCTGTTTTCCTGCAGGCGCCAAGTTTCCCATCAAGTGGACGGCTCCTGAGGCAGCGCTGTACGGACGATTTACCATTAAATCTGATGTCTGGTCATTTGGGATCCTGCTGGTTGAACTGGCCACCAAAGGTCGCGTGCCCTACCCAGGCAAGGCTCTTTTTCTCAGACCTCGTTTAATGACATTAATACTTTAGGCATGCTATCGTCACGTATGCCAAACAGTCAGGTTAAAGAGAAAGTACACCCTCTTTCAACTACAGGTAGAAATGTTCTGTTCTTTACCAAGTTCCAATAAATTTATTTTTGCCAAGTTTGAAAAATGTAATAAAAGCAGATCTAGCTGCAGTAAAAATCACTGGACAGAGGTGTCCCAGATGTGTTATTGTTAAAATAGAATACACTTTATTGATCCATAAGGGAAAGTTGCTTATTTGTTTACAAGTTAATTCATCCAAAGTATAATTTATGTAAAATTTATATTAAAAAAAAATACAAAAAACTAAAGAAAGAAACTGAAATACTTGTGAGTTACCTAACATTTTCCCTAGTACGATTTGATTTTGTCCTATTTATTGAAAAATAAAAGTAAGTAAAAACCCGTCAGGGCCAGGTTAAAATCATTCCTAAATTCCAGTCTTGGACTGGACAAAATCAGTCCAGGGTCCTAAAATGGCCCTTGAGTTGCAATTTGGGCACCACCTTTATACTTAAACGTGTAGTAGAGAAAGTGGGAGTACTTTCTATTTTTTTCACTGTGCAGAATGATGAACTCTTAAGGTGTGGTTTGTCATCCCAGGCATGGTGAACAGAGAGGTTCTGGATCAGGTGGAGCGCGGCTACAGGATGCCGTGTCCGACTGAATGTCCTGCTTCTCTCCATGAACTGATGCTGAACTGCTGGAGAAAGGAGCCCGAGGAGAGGCCCACCTTCGAGTACCTGCAGGGCTTCCTGGAGGATTACTTCACCTCCACTGAGCCTCAGTACCAGCCTGGGGATAACCTGTAACCAGGCTGTTTGGATACGCAAAAATGGACATGCATGTGTGGGAATAAAGGGGCAGAGATCAGCATCAATCTGGGTACAATCACTGACCATTTTTGTGTTTATCTCAAAGTTATTAACTTTTTTCATACATTTTTATCCAGAGAATCTTTAAAAAAGTGCAAAATAATTGTTTAATTGGTTTTTCTGATTGTTATGGAACATGATCAGTGAGTCAAACATGGAAAGTATTGTTCTGCTGATACGTTTTTCAGTCAGACGTACATTTTTACTACATTTTCTTTCACATCCAATTTGAAACAAGCTCAGACTGTCTTCCTTTGAGCCTAGAATAATTTCTTATGACGTTGTGGATCTGGTTATTTTTTTACTTGTTTCACCCTGATCAACTGGAAATATGTCATGACTGCCATGGGGTTCATACAGCTGTTTCTGGTCAGAAAAGGTCAACTCAGGATGAGGGAAAGCTAAACTAATCTGCTGCAAAGATTTTTGTGCCAATGAAAATCTATTTTGTACTCTATTTTTGTTCTATTTTTGGTACTTTTCTTATAACAAAAAAAAACTACGTTGTTGCTCTGAAAGGGTGATCCACTGCTCCTTCTGTGTATAGATTTTAATGTGCTGAGTTTTCAAATTTATTTTAAGTCTCCTTTCATTTTAAGATTTGTTCTTTATTCAGCACTGCTGTGTATTTTTTTTTTCGTCTTAGTGCCATCTTGAGCACAATTTTACACTGGAGATTTGTTTTGTTTCTTTGTTTGATTTTGTTTCATTTTATTTTTTGGGGGGGGACAACTGAGCAACAGGAGTATGTTCGCTGTGGTAATGCCTCTCTATCACCTGCAGGGGGCAGACCATAGTGGATTCCTGTTCACTCACACTGTAAGCATGTACAGAAAAAAAAAAATTGGCATTTCAAAACTTAATTGTAAATATCTTTGATGCTAATAATTTGTATATATCAACTTTTCTTATTTATTCATTTTAAATTAACCCAATTTTTCATTTTTTCTTTCAGCACATGTGCATATTTCTTCTTGTTTACGGTATTTTTATGGGATAAATAACATGAAGCGCATATAAAAATTTCATTACAAGTATTTTGGAGCATATTTCAATGAAACTGACCTGAATATTTTCTCAATGAATGAAGAGGTGAGTTTGTGACTCATTTAAACATCAGTAGTACAGATTTTTGAAGAAACTGAGCGTTGCTGACCTTCCTCTCCATTTTGTCGCCTGTTCAGCATGCTGACTAACAATAAATTGTTTGAAATTGCTTCCAATTTGTGCTCCCATTTAATGTTTATTTGCAAAGCAAAAAATGCACGTTTGTATGCACTGATTGTGTCTTCTGTGGGGTTTTTTAGGTCTCCTTCCTGCCTGTGCAGATATACTTTTTTAAATCTGCAGGTTTCCTACATATACCGTATTCTTTTTCTACCATATTCTGCTAGTATTTTCACATAAATAACTCTTTGTGAAATTCTACCCTATACTGTTCAAAACTCAAAAGTAAATTTGAATAAAATTTGTACATTGGCAGAACTGTTGTTCTTTTCTCTTGTTTATAATGTTTTAAACCAGAACTACTTGTTCTGTTGAAGATAAGATTGATCTCACACTCATCTGAGAAAAACCATTTGAAGTCAAAGTGGTGCTTTGCAAACACTGTACAGATATTTTTGTGATAGTAGGACTGAAATGTGTTTTTCCCAAACAACCAGTTGTCTTGTTGCAATCAAATGGTTGCTACAGAGACAAGGCCGCAGGCTGGGCACTTATTTTAACTTTGTTTTGGATGGGAGTTTTAGTCACAGTTTTTTTTTTGGTCTTTAACTAAAAAAATCCTTGAAAAGTAAACATTTGTCTTCTACATGTTGCAGTTCTTCTTTTATAATACCTCTGATTACATGAAAAACTGAATGTACACGTCAGCTTCAGGCTAAACCAGAATAGGTTGAACTGAACAGCATAGAGTAAACAAGTGGGGGACAAAATTCTCAGTATAACTTCCAACCTCATCCATGCATAACGTGAAAACAGACAATTAGCCAGGAAGTGCCGCATCAACCTCTCCCAAACACCAGTTATGCATGTTTGGTCGCAACAAAGATGTTAACAATGGTGAGCATGAACACAGAAACTGACATTCATCAACATCCAAACTGTAATAAATGAAACTAAAACAAACTTCTGACTCACCGTTTGCTTTAAACTCAAAGTATGCCTACGTGTCAACAGTAAGTCAAACCATACACAAACAAAGCAATGACAGGTGAGGGCTGTTTCAGAAATCCTGTTTTTGTGAGCCCATATGTAGCCTCAAATATAACAAAAACACATAATTATCATGCCATACACAGAGTTTACCTGCAAGCTGCTTTACTGAACAACTTTAAGTTTATAAATGTAAGCTTATAAAGTAAATATTATCACTTGTGAATCTGAAAACAGCTTCATTTGTGGGTTTTTTTCTTATTATTATTATTACACATCTTATCAATAGTTATACAGAATAAAAATGACAATAGGTCTTGCAGCTGGTAAAGGTCACCCACATCCATCCATCCATTTTCCGTCACCCTTCTCCCTAACGGGGTCGGGAGTTGCTGGTGCCTATCTCCAGCTGCGTTCCGGGCGAGAGGCGGGGTACACCCTGGACAGGTCGCCAGTCTGTCGCAGAAGGTCACCCACATATACACTTAATTTTAACTTCCTGTTTGAGTTGGCATGCTTTTATCTTGAAGGGATAACTTCCTGTTTAACTGTTAGCAGTACGGTAGCTTAATGGCAATCAAAAGACAGAAAATAAGTTTGATCGGAGTTTATAAAATGCATCTTGTCATTAGTATCCCATTCGATAGAGGTACAAGGTATGTTTATGATATAAATAAGGACATGTCTTAAATATTGTGTGTTTTAAACTGTGCATTTGTTTATTTATTTGCCCAAACTAAAGTTAATTTACGTAGTAAATGTTATTTTAAGTTAACATTCTCCATCCTTTATTCCTACAATTTATATGGTGCACACTGGTTTCTGATCGACGTAAGCGCTTACTGAACAAATAAGACACGAGGATAACTAAAAAGTTAGAGTGGTAGCCTGACGTGTAGCATGCTAGCATTTGGCTAGCATGCTAGCAAGATGAATCACTATGGCAACGGATGTGCTCCTGCTTTGATTTCCCAGTTTCATCCTCTATCTTGATTTTGTGAAACAGCCCTGTCGTGTTTTCTGGTTATTAAATAAAGACATTAAAAAAAACATATAGAATCTTAAACTAATTCAGCAGCATGTCCAAAGACATACTGAAAGAAAGATAAATAAATAAATATTCAAGAATAAGAGTTTTGTTGTGTTTGGATGCAGGCAGAATGAGAGGTAAAGTATAAATAATCAAATGATTTTACATAATTTTCCCATTTTGTTGGGATTCTGATTCAATTGGGATGTATAAATCTGAATCTGTGAAAACACCCAAAATCATTCAGATATCTGGCAGATTTAAATAAAATATTATCAATTAACCATGAAGTTTACTTATAAAAGGAAATGAGACAAATTATGATGAGCTATGTAAAGGGACTATCAATTTTTAAATTGTAAATGTTCTTACACTGTATTTCTTTTTCTCCTATACTAAAATATCCCATTGACAATAACTTACATTAGTAGTTCATATTTGTCTCATCTGGCTGAAGATTATGATTTGCATTTTATTCATCTAAAGAAAACATTTAATTCTCTTTCAATTCTAATGTTTCTATTTGTTAAAATTATGTAAACAAATATGTATGTATAGATATTTGGTTCTTATTAATTATGTTATTTTATCGAGTCAACAACTTGATTCATAAATATGTGTACAATAAACAATCTAAATACAAATACTCATATGTTTGAATGTAGTCATGTTATTTTGAAATGCTGAAGGGTAAGACTTTATTTGGAGGTAAAGAAAAAAGGCGGGGGAAAAGAAAGGCTTGAAATAGAGTTGGTTTCAAAATCTTTAAAATGTATAATTTCAGTTTTTCTCTTTCTTGCTTTAGAAGCCATTCATGGAAGAGTTCTTACATTTACTGGTTTTCTTAAATAGAAGACTTTTCAAGTTAATTTGAAAAATGAACTGAGTTCAATTCACTGTTTCAGAATAAGAATTAATTGAAATGTGTAGCTTGATTTTAAATTACTTTTTTCTAAAGTGCCTCGCGATATTTGTGAATTTTGCCTATTTGAATAAACATAGTTTTTATCTGTGATATTGCACTTAGGACGGGTTTTTAACTATAAAGAACATAGAAACTAATGCGGTATTTATTATTGCTTATTTTTACTTCCTATCCAATCCCTTTCAACAACTACCCGCCGCTCGCTCGTGACGTGTGCTCGCGTGGGGTGCCAGAAAGTCCCGGAAGTTCGTGCTTTCTCATTTGCAGCGAGGGGCGCGAGCTGATTTGCGCTCTGTTCTGTTTACCTGTGCGTGTCAGGGGAGCGAGAGAAAAACAAGCAAACATGGGAGCCGGAATATAGCGTCACCAAAGCTCGCTTCAGACCAGGTAATTAAATTAAAGTGTGCTACTAATCGCATTTTAAATGTTGTGTGCCAGTTTCTTTTGGTGACTTTATTTAACTATGGTTTTCATTGCTACTTAACTAAATATCCCTTGAGTCGTTTTACTGAGCCACCACTGTTACATAGCGCTTGTGTCCGCTTCGTAATTTGTGAATTTATTAACTTGTTATAGTAATTACAAGTTTACATAAACACAAAAGTGTTGTTTTAGATGTTCTGTCAAAATCTGGCAGCTCTTGCTGGGTGACATGCTGAGACTGCAGCCTGCTTTGCTACAACAGAAACCTTTTACTCATCAGCTTCATATCATTGTGAACCCAAACATTTCAAAGCTTGAATTTAAAATATCTCAGAAGAAACACAGCTTGATGACTTCAGAAAATGACATCTCTTTGTTCTTTTTCCTCGTCTCTCTCGCATCTTTCCTGTTAAAATCGCTTTCTCGTTGTGTTTTCCCTGAGGAGGGGGGTTGATTGTTTGAGCAATACTCATGCAATAAGGTGGGCCAAGCCCCCTGCAGCTCAGCCCACTTGCTGTGGGGGAAATTATGTCAGTTCACATTGAATTTCTTGTAGTTTCTGTCTCATCTTGGTTATTTCTGCATCATTTCTGCAATTAACAGACTTATTCCTTTAACAAGTAAAATGATAGTTGCATGCGTATGTGTTAACCAGTCAGCACAGTCACGCACAGCTCTATATTTAATGCAGCAGTATTTCAACATGCAGAGTGTTTGTGGTTTTCTGCAACTGCATGTCTCAAACCTTGTTCAAACTACAAACGGCAGGTCGAGTATAAATACACCACCCTTCTTGGGAATATTGTGTTATTTTTAGGCTTTTACGGTCTGTCTTGTCTTCACAGAGCACTTCATGCTTAATTAAGGAAGCTGTCTCCCTTTGTAGCTTGTTGCAACACTGATGTAAAAGAGAATTGTTTTCTGGTCAAAGACGACTCATTTGCTTGCTGTTCTCGTGTCTCTTTTGATTGCTAAGAAGGCGTCCAGGGAGGCTTGCAAAGAACAAAAGAACATACTAACAGTCTATTTTTATTCCAGATTAATCAATTTTAATTCTGAAAAACAGGAAGGAAGTGTCTTTTTTTAAGCTATGCCATCAATGAAACATGCTTTGACATAATCTTCACTTCAAGAAAATATCTCCAGACAATAATTAATAAGAATGCAGTGAATAATTTGGTATTTAGTGGTGCTTTCCCTGAACCTTCTTTCATATTCTCTGTTGTGTTATTGTAACGGACTGAGTTTCGTCTACAGGGCTGCGGCAGAAATTTAACTTTCAGTTGAATATATTTTAATGAGGAAGTGGTAATTTTGCGTTTGTTACAGGAAGTGTCAACCAACTAAATTTTACATTTTAAGTGTTCATGTGCTGCATTTTGTGCTACAATATGGAAAATGCAAAGCATCGCAAATGTGGGCAAGACGGCCTTAAACGATTCTTTTCTTGCTATGAATGTTGCTGCTAAGTTTTACAAATAGCATACGGCAGGTGCTTGCTCTAGTTCCTTAAGCACCACTACCTTTAGCTTTGACCCTCTGCGATTTCTCTAATTCTTATATTTGCCAAGTTTTGTCAGGATTCACTAAAGTGAAGTAAAATTCTCTTGAGGGAGTTTTATCGGCTGTTTTACTCTACCAGGTGGTGAGAAAAGCTGCACAGGAACTTTGTGGTTAGCAGTGTTGCCCTACTTCAGGGATCTAGGTTCAAAACTGTGCTGTGGCATTTCTGTTTCCGTTTTCTCTGGGTACTCTGACTTCCTCCCACAATCCACAGACAGGTATTTTGGGTTAACTGGTCAATTTAACTTGTTTTGAATGGAAAGACGATTTTAACAATCTAAAAACAATCTAAAAATTCTGGATGCACCGATTGGAGATTTCTGGCCAATCACAGATGGCCAAATACAGATCTGCACAAACAGACAACTTTTTTTTTTTCAGTCTGGAAAAAGAAAGTCCCTTTGAACAGTCCACAGTTAAAGTTGATCAGTGCTTTTAGAAAAATCTAATCACTAATTTCTGACTTCCTGTTTCCTCAGGACAATAGAGAAAGATTGCTGTGTTCAATTAGACCACCTCATTCTACTGGACAGGTATGTGGGGTACACCAAAGCTCTATTTTGGGTCCTTTTGTTTTACCGTACCCTCATAGTTTTATAAAATCTTCATCACCCTTTATGCAGTTAATTGTCATCTGCACCGCTGTGTTTTTTCCTTAACCATTTTTTAAAAAATGCACTTACGATTGTTTCTCCCGTGATTATAGTAATGCACTTATCAGACGTATCAACAACAAAACAAATCCATAATCTGCAAGATTCTGAGCTTTAATAGCTCTCCCATATTAATATCTTTGCACTACCTCTTCATTTTAGAATTTATTTTAAATTCTCTTTACTTTAATTTTCAGGACCATGAATAGTTTTGCTCTTCCAACTACATATACCAGTATCTGATATTAAAATTTACGTTATAGCCGATAACCAATATTTAACAATAACCTTCATATTTTATTCCTTTCCCTACCCTTTTGTGAAAAAATGAATACACCGCTGATTCTCTGCTTCAGTTAAACACACCTCATGAACAGCCGTTCCCTTCTTTAATATCGATTATTCACATAATTCCAGTTTCACTTGCAGGAGGAACACCGATAATGTTTAGCTAACTCTAAGATCGACTGATACTGATGTTTATGCTGGTACATACTGCCTCCATAGTTACTTTTTTTGTCTTCTTAATAATATTTCTATTTTCCTGAGCTCTTTGTGAACTTCTTTTTGGTTTCTGTTTGTGCTAGAAATACAAGTAAACTTACTAAATATGACATGACATAGAGGCCCACTTCTTTTAGCCACTGACTACTCTGTTTACTGTGACCCATATTTATCTTGCCACCATCCACTGGGCCACTGGGGGGAGGAGAAAGGAGACAAAAAAAATGTGCTAAGCCTGCTGTTATAAAAATGCAGTAGAGTGACATTTTGCAGTTGCCAAGTCTTTATGATAACATTTAGGATGCTGCTTACATGCCAACCAGTTTCTTGGGAGCCACACCCATAAACAAACCTTTTGTCCTACGTTCATGAGTTGCTCCGTATTTCTAGACCTTCAAGATGAGACGTTGAGTTTTTCAACCAAAGACACTGTAGTTGGTTTTAGATTTAGAAAAGGAATGTATTTTTGGAAAAGCTCCTTATTTCCATTGTTTAAATACGTCATGTTAAAATGTCGGACAATAGCAACACAGTTGGCATCAACTTCTTTTTCACTATTTATAAAATCCATCCATCCATTTTCTGTTCACCCTTATCCCTACTGGGGTCAGGAGTTGCTGGTGCCGATCTCTAGCTACGTTCCAGATCGGATTGTGACGTTTTGAACTAACCAGATACTTATCAGTGCCATGCAGGCTAAAAATTGTCTGATTCTAGTCACTGAGTAAGTTACTGGTGCGCCTATAATTGGTGAGATGGGATATAAAGGAGATGTACTGACTCTAACATTATTGTGTTAATTTGTCTAGAAATCAGGAATCATTTGTATTCAGCTACTTGTTTTCTGGAAAACAGCACAGATTGGGAAGAGAAAGCAATGCTGCAGATGTTTATGGAAGGTCATCTCAACTGAAAGCTTTTAACTTAATGCAGAAGAAAAGCCTGTATCATTTTGCTGTCCTGTAACTCAGACTACATCTTTAGGAGGATTAAAATTGTATTAATGTTATCAATGCTGCTTATTTATTGTGCCTCCAGTGTTCTGGAACTGTGAATCTTAACGGGTGACCTCTGCAGGAAATGATCTGTGATTAAATCCAACAACTAGATCCAGCTAAATCTTATTTCAGTGATTAAAACAATTGTAATTAGGATACTGTCCCACTGCTGGTTAAATTGTAAAAGGGTTATTTTTTTAAATGAACTTTATTATTATTGTTTTTTTTCCTCAAGATTTGTTTGCTACAAATTTGTTTTTTGGGATCACAATGGTTATCACTGATAAACATATGCTTTGGTGTTTTCTAAAAAAGTGTAAAGTAGATAAAAAATGAGAACACAGAACTAAATAAACCAGGGTGTTGTGTGAAAAGGTTTTTGCGCACAGTACCTTCTGTTTTTAGAAAAACAAATTTTAGCGTCAGACAAAGCTTGTCTGAGTAAATACAAAATGTGGTTTCAAATATGAGTTTCCTATTTCAAAGAAAAAAGTAATTCAAAACAATTTAGCTCCGTTTCTCCCCTCAAAATGTTCAATTTGTTTAAACTTCTCACAAGCTGCAATGCTAAACCTGTACATTCAAGAAACCACTCAAATGTAACCCAACTGATGACTGAAGTAGGTGAAAGGTTCTGAAAAAGTCATCATGGCTCGATGGAAAGAAATTGAAGAACAGATGAGAAACAAAGTCATTGCCGTTTAGCAGTCTGGAAAGGATGACAAAGCTGTTGACTTGTGGGACTCCAGTGAGCAACCGTTGGCTCTTATACACATGAAAACCTGAAACTCTTTGTGAAACCTCCCAGGTGTGAGTGGCCTACTAAAACCTCTCCAAAAGTGCCTCAGTGACTAATTCAGGAGGCCTTGAAGGAACATAAATGATAATTTAAAGCTTATTTAGACTGTTAAGTCAGTTGTTGGATGAATTCTAGTGAGTTGTAATTGATTCACTTCTTTCCTGTCCAGATGTCCTCCAGGTTTTCCTCTGAAATCTTGTATTTTCACTGCTGCTGCCACCAATGCATTGGCATGATCGCTTGTACCTCTACTGACATTACTGTGCTGCAGCAACAAGTGGTTTCATTTGTCGTAACAGACTCGCACCAGTTTGGCATCTTTATATCCTATTAAAGCTTCGAAGTTGCACAGTGTTCGCAGGGTTAAAATCCCTTCTGGCCTCAGTTGCCTCTGTTAAGGTCAGAGTTTGTGGTTAATGATGAAGAAAAAGAGCAAAAACAACCACTATGTGTGAGTCCCAAGACTAAAACCACTTCTAAACAATGGAACACCCTGTTAGCATTCCCCCCCCCCCCCCCCAAGAAAAAAACATATTGATGAGGCCAAAGAAAAGGAAATGTGATTAAGATGCAGCATCATAATCATACATAGAAAAATCCTCCACTGGGGCTGAATGAAATCAATTCTGCAGAGAAGTGTGGACCAAAACTCTTCCACAGTTATTTTAAACACTTAGATGCAGCTGGAGTTGACAGTAGCACATTGGGTTACTAGGTTTATCGGGAAGTTACTTTTTTGCATAGGGCTAGGTTGCTTTGACATTATAATTAGTTTGTTCAAAAACATATAATAAAGCAAAAACAGGAGAAATTTGTAAGGAGGTACTGGTAGTTATGTTTTACTGGACTTTAGGGAATAATTCTTCTGAAACTTTGAGGCCTGCTTTCTCACTAATCTTGTTTGCAGAGTACCAACATCAATGACCTTATCTTCCTCATGTCTTTGTTAGTTTTGTTTGTGTTTGTTTTAATTATAAAGCCTGTATGATAGTTATTCTTGGTTTTGTTGTGGCCAGTTACATTTATAAACATCTTCTATCATTTCACTCTACAAACACAAAAACCATCAAGCTATTACTCAAATTTCTGAATTGAGTAATAGCTTTGTCGCATAAAAGGAAATGATCTTCAAACCAAGCTACTTTATCAAAAAACCTGCAAAAAACTGCTTTGTTTGTGTTTTATCAAATCAATAATCAGTGAAAATCAGAATTGGTGGATCAGACCTCCAAAGAATAATGGAAATCTGTATCAGCCAGAAATAGCCTGATATATGTAAGTTTAAAAATAATTTTAAACATGAACATTTTCACACCCCTGTTAATAAAAATAAAGCTAAAACAAGTTTAGGCCTGTCACATGAAATGTTTTTTATGTAACTAACTCTGATTCTGACACGTCCTCAAGCTGTGTGTGAGAATGACACATAAGACGTAGGCAGGTTGTTCATTTGCAAAGTGGTCATAAATAAAAGACACATGACCAGCCAGAGAAACAGCAGAGGGGAAGTTTTTATGTGACTCAGACGACCAGGTTGCTTCAAGCCATCAGCGTTCAAACGTTTGGACTATAATTAAGGGACCATGTGGCGGGAACTTCCCATTACACAGCAGGTAGAAAATCCTAATGACTGGATCACCTTTATGGGTGCAAACAACAAAGAGTTGGACTTTGCTACCCCTCTGATTACTTACAGTAAATGTTTTCTCACAGTAGATTTTTTTTTTTTCTTTCCTTGTGCCAGGGGATAATTTTATAATATTACTTCCTTCCACAGTTCAGCTTAAACTCCAGCGACTGAACAGATCTCAATCTCCCGATCCCAGCCATGGCAAACAAGGAACCTGTGAATCCCTCTCATGCCACGTTTGACCTCTTTGTCCAAGCCAAGACTTGTCAGGAAGTAAAGAAGCACTTCACAGAGCTCTGCAGACAACTGCAACTTGATCCTAAGGACTTCAGTAACTTCTACACAAAGCTGAAGGAAAGGCTGAACTACTGGAAGGCCAAAGCTGTGTGGACCAAGTTAGACAAAAGAGCCTCTCAAGAAGTTTATGAGCAAGGAAAAGCCTGCGCCCAGAACAAGGTGCAGTACTGTCTTGGTCTTTCCATTACGAGTTTAGGAGCTGATTTTTACAGCAACATTAGTATCTGCAGTGGTTAGTGTTTTCTTCCTCATGTTCTAAGGAAGCTGTAAATCAGGTTTAGCTTGATACTGATATCTGCTATGTGCATTCATCTGCTGCTGAACAGATAAATGCAGATAATATTTTTACTATCTTTGACAGTAAAAATATTATAAAAGGTTTTCCATGCTTTCCTTCAGAGCAGTCATTGACACAATGGCATTGTACCTCAACTTTGTACAATAACTTCAAGGTTTAAACAGAGTTCAACTCCCCATTTGTTTATTAAACTCCCCAATATGATTCCCCATATTGGGAATAAAGCCACAGAGACTAAGTATAGATAAATCAGTCCAATAAGCAAAAAAAAAATTAGCTTGAACGATGAATTATTTTCTTTAAATAAACAATTTCTTTCACAAATAAACTGAGAGATTATATTTTTAATTAAGATTTACTGATCACCAATAGAGAAATTACACTTCAGCTAAGGATTAAAAGACCAAAATAAGATTTATGTTAATTAAGAAAAATATTTTATTTTTTTATATTTTTAATCATACATGCATATTAATGATATACTAAAGTAAAAAGAGAAATTTAAAGAAAGATAAATACACATTGTTTTAATGTCATTTAACAGATTAGTTGTTAGAGGATGATGGGGAAGTTATGAACGAGAAGTTGAGCTTTTAAATGTTTAATATGTAATTTTTTTTAAGAGTTACTGATCCCTTATCACTGTAAAGACGGAGGCTTTGCAGACTTATTTCAGCTTGAAATACCAAACTTTTAAAAAAAATAAAGAAGAAAAACAGCATTAATCTTTATGGAGAATTCAAAAACAGAATGAAAACAAAGTTATTTTCCAACTCTTCCCTGTTAACCTGGAACTAGGTCAGATATGACTGATTTTATTTTGAAGAATGTTGACCTGGAAACACAGCTGAGATA
Organism: Poeciliopsis turneri; assembly: GCA_922788865.1. Lineage (NCBI taxonomy): Eukaryota > Metazoa > Chordata > Actinopteri > Cyprinodontiformes > Poeciliidae > Poeciliopsis > Poeciliopsis turneri. Next base: position 2,807,675 of record CAKLNU010001103.1, read on the forward strand.
TAGATTCATACTCTTAACTTTTTCTTTTTCTTATTAAAACCCAATCTTGAGAAGGTGATTTGAACTGCCTCATGCCCACTTTGGAAAATATTTATATTTCAGATTTCAGTGTTGGAGTCTAAGAACTCCAACACTGAAACATTAATCAACAGTCTGATGTGTAACGACTGCGAAATGAAATGTTTCAGTTGTTGACTTTGTATTTTTGTGTTTTTCTGATATGAAGCACTTTGAAATGCCTTGCTGCTGAAAGGTGCTACACAAATAAAATATAATTTGATTTGATTTGAACAACATACTGATAGTCAGAACGCAGTGGGAGGACTCTTCACAAGGTCGAATAACACCATAAATAATAATAAACCATCTTTTTTAGACTCAGGAAACCAAAAACTTAGATAATATGCTAATGTTTAATAACTGAAACTTTTGTAACACTGAATTTCAATTGGATAATTATTCTAATAAATAAGCAAACCTAACTTTTCAAAATTTAACATGTTAATGTTTAAAGTTAGGATTTACTTAAGATGTTGGCACAGTCATATTACATCTAGAGGACTTTTAGATATCTTCAGACATGCCAGGGTAAAAGGTTAACTGTACTAAAGCTACAAATTCAGTGAGGACATTTTTAAAATGAGGTGAAAAGTCAAATAGACCTGCATGTTCACTACAAAATCTGTTTTTCCCCAATTCCTTTTTGTGTTGTCACTTTCTGTTTCTGAATGTTTTTTTTTGTTTGTTTTTTGTTTCAGTGTCTGGTGTTGGGTGCAGGACCATGTGGGCTCAGGACGGCCATCGAACTGTCCCTGCTGGGAGCTCAGGTGGTGGTGCTGGAGAAGAGGGAGGAGTTCACCAGGAACAATGTTCTCCACCTGTGGCCCTTCACCATATGTGACCTCCGAGAGCTCGGAGCCAAAAAGTTCTATGGCAAATTCTGTGCTGGTTCTCTGGATCACATCAGTAAGCAGCTTTGACAGAATTATGAATATGATAGATTGTTTAAACTGAAAATTTGTTTTCAAGTCACACTGCAAAATCACAAAGTCTTACTAAGTATTTTTGTTTAGTTTCTAGTGCAATTATCTTGGTACACTATTAGTTTCCAGAAGATATAGGAGCTTCTTTCAAGTAAATAATTTCTTAATGTACTTGCACAACTATCAGATTATTTTACTTGTAATAAGGTAAAAAATATCTTGATATAAAGGAAATGGAAATGTTAAGCTTCTATATCTTGGTGAAAGGCTACCTGTGAGTTACTTTTGTCTTATTTCAAGTGTACTAAGATATTTGTATTGGAAACTACTCCAAAAATGCTTGGTAAGATTTTGTTTTTGCAGTGCACTCATGCAAACTTCTAGTTAAACATGAACTTTTTTGTTTTATTTTCAGGCATCCGTCAGCTGCAGCTGATCCTGCTGAAAGTGTGTCTCATCCTCGGGGTGGAGGTCCACACCGGAGTGGAGTACAAGGGTCTTATTGAGCCCTCTGTTGAAAAAGGTATCTCATTCAGCAGCTTTACGTATGTAACAGTGATGTGTTTACTAAAGATCAAAGAATCAGATGGAGTTGAAGTAAATACAGCTCATATCTAATGTTTCTGTGTAGGGTGGATGGCCAAACTACAGCCTCCATCTCATCCTGCTGCAGCCTTCCAGTTTGATGTTTTTATCTCTGCAGGGGGAGGCAGGTTCGTCCCTGAGGGTATGGAAAAAAAAACAGTCATCACTTTATTTCACATTGTTCTAGTTTAAACAGGACACTTTCTTTGTTAATGACTATTACCTTGAAACACAAAAGTGCACTAGTATTATTTTTTAAAATAAGTAAATTTACATTGATCCTTTTTTTTTCTGTCTGTCAGGTTTTAAGCACAAGGAGCTGAGAGGAAAACTGGCTATTGGCATCACAGCCAATTTTGTCAACGGGAACACGGCTGCTGAGGCCCAAGCACCAGAAATCAGCGGGGTGGCTCGAATATACAACCAGAAGTTCTTCCAAGACCTGCTCAATGAGACAGGTATCATTCTCATAAAGCATGTTTTCAATTTGTGGCATAAGTATTTAATTTTGACATTTCAACATTAAAGCTGTGGTAGTTTTATATATTTTTTAAAGGTGTCATTATATCCTGACAAGACAAGTAATCTGAAAAAGTCAACCTCCTCTGATTCCTCTCTGTGGTCCTAGTGCCATCTGCAGAAATGCATCCATCTAAAACAACCAATCAGAGCCAGGAAGGATGTCTTAGCACTGTCAATTATCCGCGTGTACACATCGCTCGCACCCTGCGTACAACTTCAAGATTGCCGGATATCTGCAGTTATGCTAATGGCAGAGAAACAACTTAATGTTTCCATAAAACTTTCTATCCGCCGTCATTGGTGGTCATGGTAACAAGCCTGCACATTTATGCCTGACTCTCTCTTGGAGGGAGGAACTGCAGCATAGCAGAGAGCAATGGACAGGGTGTGAGCAGCGCATACACGAGCTTGAACAGTTGTAAAGCCCTCCTCTTGGCTCCGATTTGTTGTTTTTTTTTCATAAATAGTGACAACTTTAACACGTCTGTAAAAAAAAAAAAAAAAAAAAAAAACATAAAACGTACCTACTATAGCTTTAACAGTGTATTTTTGTAGTCTACTTGTTCAGCTAGTAATATCTGCTGAATTATGTTTTTTCTGTTAGAATATAAAACTTTTTAAATTACGTCAACTATTCAAAACCCGACCAAAACAAAAAGCCTGCGTTTTATAACTTTCTGGCCACATGGTAGTTATAATAAAGAATTATTTGCAATCAATGCTCTGTGTAAATAGAGATTAGGAGATTTGCTAATCCTCCTTTTTATTGAACTTTAATCTTTCAGTGCATCCTGCTATTTGCTCTCCTGTCTAGAATTGGTTTAACAAGCACAAAAGTGTAAATAAACTAGCCGCTGCAATTGGAAAACTATAAATCTTTCTGATTTGTTATGTCTTCACTGGCATTTTGTTCCTCTAAACCCGCTTTTCTCCCTCCTCATTCTTCTATTCCAGATATTGATTTAGAGAATATTGTGTACTACAAAGATGACACCCACTACTTTGTCATGACAGCCAAGAAGAAGAGCTTGCTGAAGAGGGGGGTCATTAAACAGGTGAGAACAACACATCCATTACCAAGAAAAAAGTGTGTCTTCTTGGCTGCAGCTCTGGCCTAGAAAGAAAACATTCGAATCAGATAAACACAAGAGCTGTGCTTGGGATTCTGAGTGAACAGAAGCTGCTAATCAGATCTTCCTTCCTGAAGAATGCTAAGGCTAATAAAGTTAACAAAGTAGAAAGAATGTCATTGTTCATGTCATGAAACATCAGATACAATCTTTCACTTTCTGTCATCAGGACTACAGCAAAGCAGATCAGCTGCTGGCACCTGCAAACATAGATCACGTGGCGTTGTGTCTTTATGCTCACGATGCGGCATACTTCTCCACTGGCGGCAAGCTGCCAGACCTGCAGTTTGCTTTGAATCCGGTCGGTCAACCTGACGTGGCCATGTTTGACTTCACCTGCATGCACCGCGCCGAGCACGCGTCGCTGGTCCGAGAAAGGAGGGGCAAGAAGCTCCTAATAGCTCTGGTTGGAGACTGTCTGGTGGAGGTAAAGAGTTGTTCGTCTTGTTTCAATGAGAACCAGTCTGATAACATAAATGTAGGGTGGCTGCATTGTTAGTCGGTGAGCCTATGAATCTGTTTATTTTTAGAGACTCAAATGACAAAAGAAAAGGCATTAAGCTTTAATTTTGCAGAGTCCCACTGAAAACTTTTGAATTAGTTTCAGAAGTTTGTGAATCTAATTTACAGGTAATTGTTATACAATAACACAGCTGTTTACTTTAATTAAAATGTGTGATTAGGTGAGTTTAAAAAATATATTTTTCATTCATAATGCTGTGCATAAAAAACATTTTGAGTTATATGGATTTGTGATTAATGTTCTTATAGTTGAAATGATGATTTCCTCTTTCTGTGTGCAAATTAGATTTCGTTCACTACTAACTACCAAAACCATCGCCATAATAAGAAGTATAATTTAGTTTCAGTTCTAGAGGTAATATATTAAAAGCCAACAGTAAATGAATGGATCCCAACATTATATTTATTCATGCGTCAAATAATATATCTTTCACCTTCTATAGATTTTGTCTAAACGGCATCAAAAAGCATGTTTGCTGATTCATTTACCAACCAAAGAAGCAAGAGGCTTTCATTTTGATCCAGTTAATGAATAAAAAACCATAAACTGCAGCTTTTTCTGTGAAAAATATGGAATATTTAATATAATAGAAGGTTCTACTTGTTTTTCACTTACTTATTTTTCACTGTCTTCACTCTGCAGCCGTTTTGGCCTTTGGGAACAGGCATCGCCCGAGGGTTCTTGGCTTCGTTTGACACCGCGTGGACGGTGAGGAGCTGGGGGATGGGGGTCCAACACATGACCGTCATTGCTGAGAGGTAGGTGAATCTGATAAAAGCCAAAAACTGCAAGAGATTTACACATTTAAACTACTTATCAACATACATATATGTCTTCATGCTTTTCTACCCCTGCTAACAATTTAGTTAAAAAAATCTGTGGGAGATTAATGATAATGATACAAATAACACTTCCTTAAGTGACTGGGGTCTGAAAGAAGCATATTACAAATGAGAATGTTTTTCAAGAGCAGTATTTGTGTTTATAGGAGAATGATTGCTGTGTCATGTAGTCACAGTTGTATAGTAAACTAAAAAATATGTTATATTCCAGCAACAATGTTCTCAATGCAACATAATACAGAAAAGTTTAAGATGATTAAAACAATGTTGTTATTGTGCAGAATGTGTAACATCTATTAAAAAGTAATTAAATTCAGTTCAGTTTATGTATATATACCTGAATCAATCCAATCAAATACAAAGCCAATGTATGTATTGTAATTTTGGTGTTTTTGCTGTGACTCAAATTATTCTGCTTTAATTTCTTTAAAAATAATCCAGAGAAAGTATGTACCAGCTGCTCTCCCAGACCACACCCGAAAACACCAGCAAGAAGTACTCTCTGTACAGCATCGACCCGAAAACCCGCTACCAGAGACTCAACCTGTCCGCCATTCACACTCGTCAGGTTAGCATGCTTATCTGTTGTTTGCTCGACTGAGATCAGAGTCTCTCCAGCAATCAGGACATGATCTAGAAAGATTACTGTTGGAAGATAATCTTAGAGGCAGCAGTACATTTGCATTAAGTAGCTCAACATGAACAAAATGCATTCAATTTGTGAAAATATGACATGTTTTCAAGCAGTTTGGAAACTTTTGCATTACTTAAAATATAATTTCTGGCTTATTCCACCACTTTATTCAGGTGCAGCACCTATATGATGAGAAAAGCCATTCATTAACCATAAAGCTGAAGGTAAACCGGGCTCACATGCGTCAAGGTAAGTTTCTACAAATTTCATCACAATGACACCAGTTAGTAGTTCCTCTTTAAATAAGTGAAACCTTTTTTTTTTTTTTTTGTAGATAACAAATGTCATGTTTACTAATCTACTGGGACTGATTGCAATGTTTGCTTCCTCAGATTCAATGAGTGGTTTTAACGAGTTGTTGAAATGGTGCCAGAACAATACCAGAGGGTACAACAATGTGAACATTAAGGATTTCAGCCAGTCCTGGAAGTCCGGCCTTGCGCTGTGCGCTCTTATCCACCACTTCAGACCTCATCTGATGTGAGTTGTAATCTTTATGGGAGTGATTGGGTTGTTATAATCCAAGCATGGCCTTTCCTCCACCAGATTCTCTGATAATCAGTCCAAGATGTCAGTAGCTCAGTATCTAAAATGCAAAGATAGTCTGAACTAAGTCTTAGCATTTTATTTTACAGCAAAATTGACTAGGTTGCTGAAAAAGGATCTAAGAAAACTGCTAATTAAGCACTACACAAAAGGATCTTCCTTTAATTCTAATTTTCTAAGTATAAAATATTTACCAAAAAATATTTCATTGTTTTGACTGTCCAAACATCTGATGATGTAAATGTTTGAATGATCTTTCTCTGTTTTGCCCAAAGTGACATTTCCTCCCTGAATGAGGCGAACAGAGTTCACAACAATGAGCTGGCGTTCAGCGTGATTCATAAGGAGCTGGGAATCCCTCCGGTCATGTCTCCCAGTAGTCAGATCGACAAGCTGTCCATGGTTCTCTACCTCACCCAAATCAAAGATGCCATCACTTTGCCACCAAACGGTAAATAATTTAACTCAGGTGTTTTATATTCTAGAAATTAAAATCTGAAAATTATCTCAATTTCAACTTAGACCATTTTTATAAATTAGAAAATTATTGTCCCGGTTTCCATCCAGTGGCAAAATTGTAATGAAATTTTAAAATGTTGTGATGTGTGAGTTAGGTGTATTTCAGTTTGATGGTTTGAAGCAAATCAATCAGGCTGCATAATTTCTGCAGACGTTGACACTAAGCCTGGTTGTAAATTCCAATTTAATGATTCTTAAAACTCCACAAACCTGTCCATATTATTTTTCCTATTTTCTAATTTTGTCTGTTCAATGAGAGTAGAAATAAATTTTAAAATTTAATTAAATGCAGTTACTGCATGCATTTTAGTGAATTACATTTCTTTTTGAGACTTGTGTCTAAACGAAGCATATTACAAATTGATATGTTTTCAGTTTGTGGGGCTAAAACAGAAGGATTAAATAGTTCTTATTGTCACCTTTATCATTATCACAATTGTACCACAAAAATATCATGACATGTAATTAGTAATCTTTGTGAAGGCCGTAAATGTTCCTCTTCATGTAAAGGCCGTAAAACTATTTTTCATTCGCTGTGAGACGATGAGTCAAGCCGAATTATTGAAATAAATTAACTTATTCAGATTTATTGAGGTGCAGCTGTGCTTCTGAAGATGGTTGCTTAGACACCACATTGCATTTGCATCACCTTTATAAGAGTTAGGTGTTTTTCATACAAGATGCATTCAGTGGCACTGTCTCTTTAAGACCAGGGTACCCATAATTCACTGGGCTTAAGTGGCTTGTGCCGTGCTCAGAGCCAGCCTGTACTGGTTGTGTTGCTCTCCTCCACTGAGCCAGCCCAGCAGCAGGCAGAGCGAGGGAGCGAGCAGTGGACTTTTCGGGCTCTGGCGGGGGGGCAGCCTCTCTTCCAGGGCAGATATTCCCTCCACTGTCAGCAGCAGAGGTATTTTCACACCAGGATGGTAATGCAGCATAGACTCAATTGACTAGTGGCGGTGAATGAGCTGAAGTGGGCGTGATAGACGCTCTGGTCTGCTTTGCTGCTCTGCTCAGGATCGGCTGAGCGATGCGCAGGCAGGAGGGAGCAGTTGGTCTCCAGTAACCTCATCTGAATGAGAGGAGAGGGGGAGCATTGGTGATACTGGGGATGAAGAGTTTTGGTTTGGTTTGACAAGTTGAAATCTGCTGCTGCTGTGATGGCACAGAAATTAGAAGCAATAATCGAATAGGATGCAGCTTACCTTTCTAAAGCTTTAAAAGAGAAAATACGACATCAGAATTTATCAAGTAAAATTGTAAATGGGGAAATGGTGAGTATTCAGGTGAAATCTGCATCAGTTTGTTTCTTCTATTCTTTCTGACATTTCTTTCCTTTTCTGTTGCCGACAGAACCTGCAGGGCCCGTGCCACCGATCAAGTCTCTGAGTCTCTCTAGGACACAGTCAGCTGTCTTTTTCCTGAGCAAGCTGAAGCACCTCTCACTGCAAAAACAAAAGGTAAGCCCACTGAGTTAGGAATTACACAGCTTGCAAAAATATCTGATCAGGATGTTTTCAGACACTCTTACTTGCTGGTCTGAAGAAACCGATGTGTGGTCTCCTTGTTTGGTTTATATTTTGTCATTTTTAAAGTTCATAATACTGCTTTTTGAGGTCCTTGGATATGATTCTCTGTTTTTGTTGCAGGAAAGACTGGCGACTCTGAAACGAGGTACACAAGCTGAGAAAATCATGGAAAATGAGAAAACTGTGAGTTTTATTTGGTTCTTCACTTTAACTTTCAATGTTTAGTAAAGCCAAAATAAACTACTTTTACTGTCTTTCCTCACTTTTATTTACTGATAATTCCATTTGACCTTCCTTAGACGTCAGTGCTACCTGTGTCTCCTGAAGTGAATCCAGTTCCTCCCGCTGCAGCCACCGCCTCTCCACCACCGGAACCAGAGCCAGCTGAGACTCTGACGACCGACAACGAGCAGTGCTACTTCTGTGGGAAAATGGTGTATGCGGTGGAGCGCATCAGTGCTGAGGGGAGGTTCTTCCATCGGAGCTGCTTCACCTGCCACAGCTGTGGCATCACTCTCAGATTAGGAGGATACGTCTTCGACAAGAACAGCGGTGAGTTAAGTATTGTTTGTATCTGAAATGGCTTCAATCCAAAGTACTTTAGATTTATTTCATATGTCAAATAAATCAGTCGGATCTCTTTTGTAAATCTCATTAAGACGAGTCCATATGAAGTGTTTATGCAGATAGAAAAGCAACCTGTACTCATACTTGCAGCTTCATGTCCCCACCCTCCACTCAAAGTGCAGGTTTGCTTATGCACTTTAGTAGATTTTTTTTAAACTATGATTACGATTAAAGGCAGTGAACACATCCATATCCTGTAGAGTCGTTGAATGCAGGACTGAGTGGTGATTAAACATTTTCTACTTGCACTTAAAAGCCAGAGATGAAAGATGCAAAGAGCTGTCAGCCCCAGTCAGTCAGAGTAGATGGCGGTGGAAAGTGGATGGGTAATTGTTTCTTTGCATGTGTTTAAATATAAAATTTTTCTCAGTTCTACCAGTCTCTTGAAAGCTACACCAGGGTCACTCCTAGGAGAGCTTACTTTTTAATGATTTGTAGCATATACCTAGTGGACAGAGTTAGTTTAGCATTCCTTACCAATTTTTTCATTAATTTTGCAGTGAATTATTTTGAATTTTTAAAATAAAGAGGTATAAGAAGAAACATTTTATTTCTATCCATTTCAGAGCTGCTGTTTCAGTCTGTTTTGTCACTGTGAGGTTTTTCCACACATCCTTTCACAGTAATGCTATTGCTAGGAAAAATGCCTCTGCAAGACAAAAACACTCACTGGATTTTTCAGGGGTTTCTGAACCTCAATAACAGCATAAAATGATCCTGTTGAAAAGACTTTTGCTTTTATTTCAACAGAGCACTTTATTATTGTGTACTTGTCAAACTGTGACGTTGATATTGCGATAGCTGAGAATTTTAAGTGGAGATATCTGACACTTTATACGTGGGTCAGTATTAAGTTGAGCCTCATTTGGTTGAGAAATGCTTGATTTTGAAAACCTCCATGTGTTCAGGGTTTCTACCTGCTTGATTTGTGATTTATAAAAGCCCAGAGAGGATCTCATCTTTGTGAGTTTGTACAGAATGTTTTATTTAAGAGGCTTTTGACTGCCTGACAGGTAGATTTCCATTTAAAATGCTGTCTGAAAAAATTCCCAGCCTCCTTCGGTCTCACAGCAACCAGTACAGCTGAACATTGGCACAATATTTATTTTATGAGGCAGAGACTTGCATATTAAAAACAGCAGCGTGTCATCAGTCATGATGGTGAGCCCACTGTGACCCGGGCAATTTTGGAATATGACTTTTAAAGCCCAGAGGTGGGCAGAGTACCTGAAGACTGTACTCATGCAACAGTAGCACTACTTTAACATATTTTCACTCAAGTAAATGTAAAAAAAATATGTAGTGAAAAGTCTACTCATGTACTGAGTAAGTGAGCAAATTATAAATCATTTAATATTTAAAAATTATCTAATCATGTGGACCTAAATGTAAAGTTAAGTGGAAATTTTGTTTTTTCAGGGACAAAAATTCATATTAATTAATTTAAGTAAAAAAAAAAAAAATCAGGCAAATTAATTTTTTTACAAATCAATTATTTTCAATATAAAGTTTATAAAACTTTGACAAAAACTGCAGGAGCGTGGTGAATTTTTTTGATTAAGACAAGTTTATTTTAAGTAAGAGTGGCAGTACTTCATAAAATCACTGAAGTAAGAAGTAAAAAGTACAGCGTAGCAAAAATACTCCTAAAAGTACATTATTTCAAAAATGTCCCTCTGGTTCATGTGATTAAGTTAATGTAATTGGTTACTACCAAACTGTGGTAAAGCCTTAACCTGTAATAATTTTTTTTTTGTTTGCAGTGCTGATAGTTTTACAAAAGGAAAACGTGAACACGTCTTTACCTTTTCTCTTCCCACAGGGAGATTTTACTGCGAGATGCACTCTGAAGAATTGTTGCTTACTAATGGTGTTGAAGCATCCTGTGAGGTGGGTCACTCACCGAACAGATGGGAGGGATTCTCTCGGTGTATTGTTGGTGTAGTGGTCTGTATATTTCACTTATAACTTTGTTTATTTAGGACATTAACGAAGATGAAGAGAATGCACTTTCCAGTGAGAGCTGTACGCCGTCTCCATCAGATGATGAGTATTTCCTCAAACCAGATGGTGTCTCCTCCACTGTCACACATTCAGATGACCAAGAAGAACCGGATCAGATTATTCATCAGTCCAAAGGGGACTCCCAAGAACCACAAAACACGAGCACTTTTCCAGATCCTGCATCTAAACCTGAGATATTGGAGCCCACTCAAGATGAGCTGGTGCCTTTTCCCGTTCCAAAGCCACGCCTGTGCCGTCAGACCACCCCCACACACGAGCCCTCGCCTCCAGTGGCGAAACCTCGCAAAGTCATCTTGACTCCGCAGGCACCTTTTGTTGAAGCGGCTCCAGAGGAGACTTCTAAAGCAGGACCAGAGTTCTCCCTCAAACCACTGCGAAAGCTTCAGCTGTCCATCGAGGAGAGGAACGAGCTGGGGAATCTGCAGAGCTTCAGCGCAGACTCGGACTCCGAAACCCAAGGCGGGTCGTCCTCCTGCTCGTCTTCCTCCGCAAACGCAGGTGGGCCTCCTAAGCAAGAGGGCCAGGATGGACAAGAAGAGGAGGGCTACTGGAGCGGGAGCACAGCTAGTCTCATCCGTGAGAAGAAGAACCGTCACTGTTTTAAGAGAAAAGAGATGCCGAGCGGGCAGAACCGAGTCCGGTCCAAGTTTTCCCCCTGGAATTTGTCTTCGCCGAGGATCAGCAGAGACTGTCGACTCACCGTCCATCCAGGCAGAGTCGGTATGTAGATCCCTGATTTCTGTTTCGGGGGGAAAACATACTTTACTCAATATTCAGTGAGAACATTGCTTTTGAAATCTTTTAATCTTGTGGCTCCTTTGACATACTTGTCAAAGCTCAAACATTCTGCTGAATTCTTCCAAAACTCTGTACTTTGACAGCTCATTTCTTCTTTATATGTCAAACTTAATTCAACTTTTGAACAAGTCACAACATGACAAGCTATCTTCAATTGATTAAACTTTTTGATATCCCTTATAGTTATTTTTCTAAAATCACAAGTTAAATTTTTAATTTTTACAATGTAATAAAACTGATTCTTCAGATGCCACAGTGCAAAAATTAGCACTTTCTCAAGTTTTGTTTATTCACAAATAAAATGGTGCTGTCTGAACATATTTATTTACATATTTGTTTCTCCTGCTATTTTAGACATGTCTTCAGCTTTCTTCTTGACTTTCTATCTTTAGCTGTTTTCTGGTCTTTCTTTAGCTTTGTCTCTCTTCAGCATCTTCCACTCTGTTCTTTCAGCAAATTAGCATTTTTACGGCTGTTTAGCCAGAAACAGCATTTTTTTTCTAATTTATAACATTTTTTATTCCTCTCTTTAAACAGAGACAACCTTCCATCACATTCATAGCACATCAGAGGACGGTGTTGATGATGATGACGACGACGATGATGAGGACTATGATATGTTTGATGAACAGGAAGACTTATTTGGCATGAAGGTAAAAGTGTGAAGATTTTGTATTTATAATAGGAAATGCACTTAATGATACTCATGTGTTGAATGTTATCTCTGTCCCTGCAGGAGGAGCCATCTGATCCAGTTCAGGCAAAAAAGTTTGAGTTGAAGAGGATGAAGACACTGCAGAGGCGAGCCAAGATGAGTGTAATGGATCGCTTCTGCAAAGCTCAGGTTAGAACGAAAGTCAAATATCAACGTATCTGTTGACTTAATGTACTTAGACCTGGTGTTGACATGCATCCTGGGTAATCTGAGCAACTCTTCTCAACATTTTGCAGAACTAGCAGGTTTTTGTGTCAATTTCATTTCGTCAACTTGTTCTTTATTTCATGGAACATAGTAGGAACTTTCCTGCAAAATCTAGAATCTGCAGGACATTTTTAGGTTCATTTAAAATATCTTCCAAAAAATAAAAATCGTTTAGATTTGTTACTAATGTTTCAATACTTATTTGTGTTTTTTTTTGTTTTTTTTTTAAATTAGATTTAATTATTTACTGAAGTGACCGGCTGGTTAACGACTAAAACCCATTTCTACACTGGTATTACTATGTGTTAATTTTTGCATAAAATGTGTTTGTTTTTTGTTTTCTCTAAACTCATTGAACCTGAAAAAACATTAAATATGTGGTCTACTAATATAAAATGGAATATGACTTATTTTCCAGTCAATCCAGCGTCGACTGGAGGAGATTGAAGTTTCCTACAAGGACCTGGAAGAGAAAGGTGTAAAGCTGGAGAGAAGCCTGCGTAAACAACCCAGTAAGTCTTCTATTTGTTTTTTGAACTAAAACTTATTGCAGTTTGTTGTTGTGTAGTTTTTATCTGTTGAATTTCTGTTTCAACGCAAAGACCTCAATCAGTTCTTTACTTGTCTATTTTATGGCTATTATATACCCGTTACCTTTACCCATTTATTATACAACATGACCTTTAGACAGAATCAATATTATATTTTGATAAATGCTTTTTGTATTTTGTCCAGGTTTTTTGTTTTTGCTTTGCAAGTTTAATTTTCCCAATAAAATTCCATAAATGTCTGATTCACCTGATACTATTGTAAGGGGAAATCAGTTTTTTTCTTCAACCCTGGTGCTTAAATCCATCCTGAATTTGGTTGTTCGTTGCAGTTTAATTTCCCTTTGGGATCAGGAAAGTATTTTTGAATTTAAATTTGATTGGGTGTCTGTGCATTCATTCCTAAGGTTAACATGCAACTAAACCCACATTAAAGTCAGTTGAGAACACAGTCACAGTTTCTGACATTGAAATAAAAAAGCAGCTTTACTCCATTTGCATATTTGGAAGGAAAATGTTTCTGTTATTATTTTGTAAGTCAGCTGAATGTATGATGCAAATCTTTTTGAGTGTTCCCATGTCAAATTTCAAATGGTTCTCTGATACTTGATCAAACTCATCTTCCACTTGTTTAATAAGAAAAAGCCCAAATGATTCACAAACTATTTGTTTTCACCCTCATCCAGACAACAGCGATTCCTCTGAAACGATTGAAGAATGGATCCAGCTGGTCCATGAAAAGAACGCCTTGGTCTCGGAGGAGTCGGACCTCATGGTGGAGTAAGTTGCAGTGCATCAGGAAACGAGCGCAGCCATGGAGTTAATAACAGCAGACCTTTGAACAGCCGGCGGTCACTGTTTGCTCTCTCCGTGGCAGCGCCGCACCTTCATGTTGCCTGTTTAATGACCTGCAGCATCAGCAGGATGTGCTGCAGACACGCCTGAGCTGGAGTTTGTTTTTCCCCTCAGGTCCCGACAGCTGGAACTGGAGGACAAGCGCAGCACTTTGGAGCTGGAGTACAGGAAGTTAATGGAGATAAAAGGTGGGTGGTTCTGTCTGCAGAAACTCTGACCTCGTTCTGAATGCCATGAAAAGATACAAACACTCAACTTATGAACAACCAACACTGCAATATGTTATTCTGCATGTCACTGCAGTGCTTTGTCTGTGTGCTGTTTCTCTCCATTCTAAACATCTTATATCAATGCACAGTCAGTAAAAAAGATCTAAATTTGCTTTTTCCATGATTGACTTAATTAAACTAATCATCAGCCCATTTCTTTGTCCAATTAGCTACTTGTTTACAGAAGAGAAATTACCATCTGAAAGAAATGAAGCCAGAGCACAGCACCTTCTCTAAATCTGTGATAGGTTTTAAAGTCAGTCCCTCCAGATATTTTTGATTTCACATTCACAGAAATTTGCACAAAATCCACAGATCCTCACATTTTTAATGTTTATGTAAAATTAAAGAGTCAAGAATTTTTTTTTTTGGTTTTTTGTCATACCATTAGCAATTGTTGGCGGTATAAAATAAATGAAATAAATAATGGAGTACCATATATGTATGTAAATAAATTTTTTAAAAAATCTACATTTTTTTTTTTTAAAGTAAGACGTCTAGTTAAGTGCAGCTTGAGTTCATCAGTCTGAAAGCACTACAAATTGTGATTAGTGTGAATTTTATGCAAAGAATGTCAAAAGCGTTGGGTTTAAGTAACTACTTACTCCCACCTGCAGGTGGCAGTATATACTTCAATCACACTGCTGCCTCAACCTTTAATATAATGTAAGAAAAATCAAGATATTTAAGTTCTTGGAATAAACATGTTTTTTTTTCCTAACACTTTTTCTTCTATAAGTAGGTTTTAAAAGGGATTTAATGACTTAAAAATATTTCTAAAGTAGCACCACAAAAAATTATTAAACTAATTTTCAACTCCTGGATGCATTGATTGTAAATTTAACATTAAAGTATGTTTTGTCAGTAGAGATGCGCCAATCCAATATTAATATTTGTGCCAGTCCTGATATTGAGAAAAAAAATCTAGATTGGGCATCAAGGGCAAAATGGATCAGTACATCCTTATATTTTTAGCACAGAAAAATATCACTTGTTTACAAGTAATTTGCATTTTTCTGTCATTTTTATATCTTTTCAACAGATAAGACACCAGAGCAAGAGGAAGAAGAAAGCCGGATCTTTGACCAGATTCTTGAGGTGGTGGAGATGATGGACTCTCTAGTGACATTTTTGGATGAGAAGCGGCAGAAAGAAATGAGCGAAAAGGAAGAAGCTCTCTCCATCAAAGAGGCCAAAAGACACTCCAAGCCAGGAGCTCAAGCTCAGTGGACTTAAACATTTTGGACACACAGACACACAATTGCAGTTTAATTAAGATGAACCTGCACAGACTGCGGGTGACGCTTTTTCCATGCGAGAGATTCAGACTTGGAAACTGAACGGTAAAATTTTGCAAAGCCAAAGATGAGACGACATCATTGTTGGAGGCAGCAGACTGCCAGCAATTCCCTCAGAGGAAGAAAAACTCGAGGTTATGTGGATATCCTGGTGTTCAGAAGTCCTGGCAACAAACTTTATTTGAAAACTGATGTTTACACGTCTGTTAAGCAATCACCTAGAGACCTATTTGCTTTAGTGTCATAAACATGAAGTCGAGATAAATCAGAGATTAGAAACCTGCAGCAGGACCTTCAGATAAACACAGGAGGAATTCTGTTTCTGCAGACGTGTTGGCTTATTGTTTATCAATAATTTTAACTGTATGTTTAATTACCACTGGACAAAACTCTCATCTGGGATATCTAGATTCTGTTTTATGTATTTGCATACATGATAAACATGAGTGGGACCTACAGTAACAGAATGAAAGATTCAAAGTTTATGAGATTCTTTTTATATTCAGTTTGTTCTCATTTGTTACTGTTGATTAATTTTGTAGCACTTTCAGCTTTTCGCCGTATTCTGTCTTCACAGCATGCTGATTTGATAATCTCAGGGCTCGGCCGTTGAGTTGTACAGGGTCACATGTGGTTTGTTTGGGTGTAAACTGGAGAGGAAAATCATCCAGAATGAGACCAGTTGGTTGGACTTTAATGCCTTCATTCATCATTTGCAAATGAAAGAAATAGAGACTGAAACGGATCAGCTAATAGAAGCCTTACGCCATATTTATCATCCTGCTGCCATTTTGTGCCATTTGAACCCATTCACAGTATATCAAATAAAAATATCACACTTTGAGTCTTTGTTTTTAATACTTTCTTCCCAAGCAGAAGCTAAATACATCAGTATTAATTGTGTATTGATAACAATAAAGGATCTGCTGCAACTTCAAACCTGTAGGGGGTGCACAAGAGTCAAGATAAAGACTGGACACAATGTCACACTTATAATATGCAGAAAAGGCTCCAAAATTTACTAAAACACCCTTTAGGTTTTAGTCTGGAAAACTGCATTTTTAATTAATGTTGCTTTATTACAAAGATTATCTCTCAAAACCAAAGTAATTGTACTGTTATTAGTGAAAGAAATTGTTGCACCTTTGCTGTATTTTTACAACAATTATTAGGTTGAAACATTTTCAAATCCTCTTTTCTGCTCAGCCTTTTTATTTTCTTGATGTTTTATTTCCAGATTAAAGCATCTGTTTGCATTGTATGCATTTGAAATGTAAATGATTGATTCTGTAGGAAATAATGAGCTGAATCCCTTCCTGTGAACGATTGACCCGGCTCTGCAGGAACCTTCATCGTTACATCAGCTGGGAAAAGATCCAACCCTCTGCCTGCAACTCTAAACAGGATTAAATGCTACTAGAAAAGAGCTAAATAATGGTTAATGCCTATTTAAAAACTATATACAATGAAGAATCTTTCTTTACTCATGACTTGAATTAATTTTTCTGCACAACTAATGCACATGTTGAAGAGTTTTATCTGGATTAAAAAAGAAAACTGTTCCAAATTAATAAAAATATCCAATATGTGGAGCATAAACTACAAGAGGTTTTAATTTTACCTCTGAAACAAGTTACTGTCAATTCAACAAAAGCACATTTACTGACTAACTGATTATTTCTGGCACCTCTTGACCTTTAAAGGCACCCTGAACGTTCAGACCTTCTAAATAAAAGTACATAATTGCAGAGCATCCACTTGCTTCTAAATAAAAAGGATTGTATAACCTTATATTATTTTAACAAACCAATGGTGTTTTTTTGTCAACAGATATCAAGCTAGCAGTGTGTGCAGCTGCTACATACTCTCCACTGTCATGTCTTTAATCCAGGTTATGTGAGCATGGATTAAATGAACACCCAGATGAACAGAAAGTAGTTTAATTAACCAACTTTCTGTTCTTTCATGCTAACAGTCAAGCATGCAGTAATGATGAAAAATGTTACAATCTCTCACAGTCGTTTTATCATTTCAGGAACAATTTAAATTATATAAGGTCTTTGATCCATTTAACGTAATCCTGGAATCTAAAGAGCTGCAGGTGGTTTACATCACAGAAATGACATAATGAAAGGTGAGTCTTAGATAACGGCTGTTGGGGATTAAAGTGCTGCTGGTAGGACGCCGCTGCTCTAATCACACATTTAAATAACAAAACAGTGGCAAATTATACTCAGACAATTAAATGTTGGATTTTTCCACTTAGTTTAACTTAAATAAGAACTTTTTCCTTTACATTGAAGATAGAAGAATAGAAGAAAAATACAACAGGAAATCTACAACAGAATGTCAATAGTTTGTTTTCAACTTGGCAACTAATAGATGGTGCGTTAGCTCAAATAAATCTGCTAATAAGCGAACAAAGTGTTTAATTAAAAATGTTTCACATGTCATTTGTTGATATTTTGATATTTTTAGCACTTTTGCATCAAGAATTAGAAAATCTTTGGAGTATTTTTTTTAAGGATTTTACATTTCCAGCTAGATTTTCTCCAGCTGGAAATGAGTAAAGAGCTGTGATTTAAACATCAACTTGACTGGAGGAATCGACGCCGTTCACAGTTTGTCCAGGAACACATTTATAATTAAACATCAGAAAACCAAGATTGATTCATAATATTGTTATTTAGCTGGGACATTTTCTGTCAGTGTTACCCACTGAATAAATGACTAAATTAAATTGGAGTGAGGCAAAACACAACATTTGCACATGAGCTTTATTTATGCATTTTTGTGAAGAAACATGTATGTTTTGTTTTCTTATTTACTTGTAGTTTATAGACTATTTTGAGCTGAAAAACTTATGTAAGCCATCATGTCCTGCTGACATGATGGCTCCTCTTTTCATTGTAAAAAAAAATAAATAAATCACTTGAAACACCTAAAATAGCAGATGACCACAATGACCTCTTGAGCCAGTATCCATGGCAACATAAAGGCGATAATCATTTTGTTCGTATTCTGTCTCTGTTTGCGTCAGATGGATTCACCTCAGGTAGCCAAGTCCATCCAAATCTCTTCGTTCGTTTGTTTTTGACACCAGAAGCTTTTTCAAACAAAGAAAATGAACAAAGAAAACAATAACGTAATATCAGAATATGCAGGATATAATTACAGACATTTGGGGGATTTTATAGATCCAACTTCTGCTAGTTTTCTTGACCAGTCTAACACAGGAGTCTGCAACCTGAACCAAATGTGCTTGATAACATTGACTAAAATTGAAAAAAACACAAAAAAACATCTTTTAAAATATAGATATAACAACAAATGCAGAATTTTAACAGTATTTCTTCTTTTTTTGTGTGCAATATTTGCACTTACAGTCCACATAGAATGACCCTAAGGCACTAGTAATATCCTTTCAGATCAGCTTTTTTTGGTTTTGCATTTTCTGTCTCAGAATGAAAAGAAGACTCATCCTTTCTTATTTTTCTTTGTTTTAAATCCAGAAAAAGGAAACAGTACCATTACTATGTGTTGGCCACCACTATTTGCTTTAAAATTACCGTGGACATTTGTCTAAATTTATAAGTGGACATTTTTCAAAACATTATGTGACATTTGCGGCTCTAAATTAGTTTTATTTGGTTTTCCTGAGAGCAAAGTGACTCTTAAAGGTTGCAGATCCCTGGTCTAAAGGAAGTCTGCGAAGGCTGTGAATAATCTCAGTTTCCAATAAAGAGATTAGAAATAACTTCTTAATTGTTCCCAGTCTGAGCATTAGACAGGTCAGTGCTGATAAATTTCCATCTCGCCGCATCATTACCTCATGTCTCATATTAGAGACATGAGTTGTTGCTTCTGAATTTCAGATTTTTACATAAACTTTATTGTTTTATCATTTGGTAAAATGAAAACCAAAAGAGAGCCCAGTTTGTATTTACCACTAAACATAGCAACACATCTGCATGTCCCCAGGATCTTTCTTCTCAGATGCATTATTTAATTTAAGCTCAATAAAGACTTATTGCATTGTGCACAGACAGTGCTGATGTTTACCAGCTGTAATTATGTGAGCAGAGGGGACCATCTGCATGGTCTGCACAACATGTCCTCTGTCCCCGCTGCACGCCTGGTCGTACTGCAAGTGAAAAGAGCACCTGATGCAGATTAATACATAAGCCTGTTAAAGGTTGCCCTGAAGTCGAGTGGTGTGCAGCATACCGCAATAATCCAAAGCCCTGCAGCTAAAGGACTCCTGCTGACCTACTGTACATTATTTGTGAAAGCGACGCTATGAAGGAACTGTTTGTACACTTATATGATGCCTCCAGGATGGTAAAATTAAAAAGTACAATCCCCAAAAGAAATTACTCAAATAAGAGTGAAAAAGTATTTGGTAAAAGGCCTAGTCAAATATTGATCAAATTATCAATCGTTTTATATTTAAATATACATCACCAGATGGATCAAAATATAAAGTTAAGTGGAAATTTTGGTATTGAAGGACCAAAATGACAATAATTCATGCAAATAATCAAAAATATTAAACAAATGATACAATCAAAATTTTTTTTTTCAGTATAAAACTTATGAAACTTTAACAAAAACTGCAGGTGTGTCTCTGTGTCTGGTGAATTTTTGGCTAAAACATATTTGCTCCCCAATGTAACATTTACACCTGAAAATGGCTGCTAACAGATGTGCAATTATAAAACCATACAACTTTGAAAAGCAACAGTAGAACCTCCTGCACAACCAACAAGAATGCAGCACTTAGTTTCTGGATTGTAAGTCAACAACAAAGCACTGTTTTTACTGAATCACTGTATGGTGCATACAGCAGTAAAACCAGCTGATGAAACTTGTTGGAGCTCTGCTTGGGTTGCTAGGTAACAGGCTGGGCTTGGCTGTAACTTAACAATCAGGAGGTTTTTGAAATGGCTCATAGTTCTACTTTTGAATGTATAAAATTTTAGCTCACCTCTCTCACGCCCTACAGCTTCATCCATTCAGAGGACTTTGTTGTGAATACTAAGGCTAGTTATGTAAGGCTAGTTAGCATAACCACCGATGGGAGTGGAAAAACAGTTTTCCTGTAATGATGAGTTGTTTCTTCTCTTTTACCACATTCAGCAGGTTCATGAGGTGATTGACAGCGCTAAGCCCCGCCTCCTGGCTCTGATTGGTTGCACGGTGCATTTCTTCAATACTAGCCCAGGTCGATCTGTGAAAAGATCGATCTTTTCACAGATTATCTGTCACATATTTTACTGTCATGTGGTGTAAAATGTTTAAAAAGAAAAAAAAAAAAAACTTTATCTCATCTTTAAATATTTAAACGTACCTGACCAATTTCGCTTTATACTCTATTTAACAATACAGCTATTTGTGTAAAATTTCCAAGACTTCAAAAATATCGTGACGTTTAAGTATCGTTATTGTTGTTCTCCATTTGCTGCAGGGTTGTTGCTCTGCTGCAGACACATGAATGATGCGGCTGCAGCCAGGTGACCTGCTCTCAGGCTGAATGAGAAGCCCCGCCCCTTCCGGGTTCTGTCCACCGGGATGCAATAATCCCCGACGTGACAACGGCTATTTGAGCGCTGCTGCACTCAGTAATCTGTCCAGAGCCCGCTGAGCGTTTGGTAGGAGAGTCACAGCTCTTTACCCTGCAGAGCATCTCGGTGAGTCTCAGCTGTTTGACGCTTCATTTGTGTTATGCGAACAGCTTGTTTACATCAATAATTGACAATATCTTCCATTTATTGTTGTGCCCTTCTTTTTTTTTTCTATTATGGGTTCAAACCTGAGCTGAATGTCTAATGATTCATTTGTGTCGCAGAGATTTTTTTGTTTTTTTCCGCGGATGCTGCAGCCACTCCGGCTGCTCTGTTGGTGCATGAATGCATCATCCAGTCTCAGACAGCAGAGAGTAGTTTCTCTTTTCTGTCACGACAGAAAAACAGCAACAGAAATTAAACAGGAGGGGAAATGATCTCTTTTTAAAACTTGTTGCATGTTTTTGACTTTTAGAAATCACTTCTGTTTCCCTGGTTGTGTTGTTTTTGCTGCAGCCTCTGCGGTCATGTAAAGAAATGAAAACTGAATCTTCTCCAAAACTCTCATTAATTTCAAGGTTAAAATTTAATACATTTAGCTGAACTTATTGAGACACTCCATAAGAAGAAACAAGGCTTCACTAGTAAATTCTGCAGCCAATTTTTGGAGCATCTCACTGAGTGTAAGGTTGATCCAAATGCCCTCTGCTTCTTTTCTTTATAAACAGGTAGTACCATTATAAAATATTAAACAGTGTAACCAGTCATTTAGATAATTTCCCCTTACAGGCTGTTTTACTTTTTGTTTGTTTCCACTTTGCTTTATTAGTGTCAGTATAAGCGTTTTTCTTTCTTTTGTCTGTTCAATTCATATTTATATTCTCCTTTCAATATTGTCACCTTCCTAAAACAATTGTCTAAGTAATTTTTTGTCAAAAGGGATTTGTTTTATTTATTTATTTTTTGTTTGCCTAAATTAAAACAGAGGTAGTGTTTTGTTTCTTATTAAACAAAAACACTTGTGGCAAAAAAATATACATAATTTATTTCTTTGTTTATTTATTTCAGGCAGACAATAAAAAGTAAAAACAAAATAAAACAAATCATGTCAACTGACATGCAATTTTACACGACTTGCTCAAAAAGAAACAGGTAGAAGATACAATGTCTTATGATTTTCAGCCCCTCCAAAATGACTTGGGTTATTAATTTTAGGACAGTGATGATATATTTGATTCCTGTGTGTTTCATTAGGCCTTAAGGTATTTCACCTGTGAGACAGTCAGGTCTCCAGATCAGGAGTTTCTAATCCCTTATATAAGAGGAAAGAGGACAAGAAACTCAAGTGGGTAACCTGCTCATTAAAAGTGCTCCTAATCCTTCTTGGAACCTCCAGTTTTAATGGCTTCTTCCCAAACTCAGTTTTAATCCCTCCAGGTCTTGATCTGGTTGTTTCCTCAAGATCTGATTTTATTCTCATCATTCAGTTTTGCGTTATTCCCTTTGTGAAGTTGGTGCACAGATGTGAGCTGAATAAACTGGCTGCTGATCAGATTATTGGGCGAACCCTTAGTCTGCTGCTGTCAGACAGTCTGGGCTGCGCGGCAGACGCATCAACCTTCACAACTGCTTCGTCATGCCTGCAGTAATCCCACATGACTGTCTGGACGTATGATTATCATATCAGGATGGAGGATTCGGCACGCTGAGCAGGCGTTGCTTCCCATGCAGCACTTTGACATCCGTGGAGCTTCGGTGTGCGCTGACCTCTCGGCTTGTGTCTTCTGTTTCCCTCTGAAAGAAATCCCCGCCGCAGACATGGGACGCCAGGAAGGAGACTACGCGTGGAAGAAGAACACGGAAAACATCCAGGAGATTTTTGAATTCATAGAAGAGTTGGGATCGTAAGTACTTCGCTCATCTGTCTGTCACTTGTTGTTTGAATGTTCTGCACAGCTGGAGGTGGAGCAGATTTGTGGTTTGACTGGATTGACCGAAGGACTCCTGCTTTCTTAAAGTTTTAGTTTTCTGATGGAGTCGTCTGATGAGGCAGAGACAAAGTTCATTCACTAAAACTGGGACCTGTCTTGGTTTTTTTTCTTTAAAAAAATGAATAATTTTTATTTTTTAAATGGAGATGTGCCGCTCAAACAGTCAAACAGCCTCTGAAATCCCATGCAAAAATTCTGCATTTATTTCTAGAACATGAGAGAGTCACAATAAGTAAAAAGATGCAGTGCTTTCAGACCTCAAATAATGTAAAGAAAACAAGTTCATATTCATTTAGGAACAGCAATACTAATTTTTAACTCGGGAAGAGTTGAGAAATCAACATTTGGTGGAATAACCAAGTGGTATTTAAGGGGTTTCAGTGAAATGAGTTCTTCATTTTTTCCAGAACTCTATCTATTTAGATGATTTTTTCACATGTTACCTGAACAAAAGTGACTTTTTCTTTTACTTTTTGTCAAATTTTCATCTTTATAAATGATCCTAAAAATGAAAAACTGACCTCTAAAAACTATTTATGTAAATGTGAACATATTAAATGCTCCTAACATGAACAGTGGTTTACTAATCAGTGCAGTGTGGTGATAAGAAATGTAAATTCAGTATTTATATTTGAAAAAAGACACTAAAATATAAAGCATTAGCTGTTATTCCTCCAGATGAAGTCATTGCTCTGTAACTTGTTGCTCCACTCTGTGCAGACGGTTCTTAATTTCATCTGCTGGCCTGATTTCTTTCCCATCAGAGGTGATAATCAGCAAGTTGAGCATCTTGTAAACAACAGATATTTAAAAAAAAGATCTAATGTGCTGCCAAACTGAAAACACAATCTTGTAGAGAATGCTGTCGGGGGATTTTGAGCTGCGAGCATCAGCAGTGATTAGACTGTGTTTTCCCTGCAGGGAATAGTGTGTGGCTCAGTTAGTCAGAAGCAATTCCGTTTATTTCCCTGAACAGCTTGAAAAACAGGCTCAAGGTTTTGGTGATGTGGGCGAAGATTTACGGAAACCATAAAGTGCTAAAAGTTTTGTCATAGTTTATTAAGAAGAGGCACCAAAATTGTCTCTTTGTAACTTCACTTTCATTCAAGTGGTGACCCACTTTAAGAAAAATGTAGCTTCCTTCACTATAGTGTCATGAAAATCCATCAGAATTTAAAAAGAAATAAATTTCATATATTAATATAAAATGTATTAGTTGCAAATGATGGAGCAGTCAAAAAGAAAACATATATAATGAATAAATAATTACATAAAAAAATTTACAAAAAACAACATAAGGTTTATAATAAATTATATTGTCAGTATCCTAAAAATAATGGCCTAAGTGATTTTATTTGTTTATTTTCTTGCCAAAAGTTATATATTTTGCCTAAATCATCTTCTGGGAATAAATAAATAAATAAATAATTACTTTAGGAAGATGGCAACATCAAAATGCTCCAAAAACTTGTGGACAAAAAAATTCAAAATTACAGTTTTGATTATCATTGTGAGATTTGACTATCCTAAGTTTCTGTTTTCTTTTTGTTTTATTTAAAAAATGTTGTATAGACTATAAAAATGTTTTTGGGTGTCATTTGTGAACAAAAATGAATATGACACATTTGTTCAACTTTAAAAAAAAATCAAACCTCGTTATTGGACTACAGGAAGTGTGGCCTCTCTTGTCTCCAACGGTGCCTGAATATTTCTGGCTTTATCAAACCGGGTCATAAAAATACAAACAACTACAGGACAGCTCAGCTGTGACCTTTTTTTTTTTTTTTTTGTCTACATGAAAAGTGTGTCACCTCCTGGGCAGATGGCGGATTTATGATATCCTATCTGCCTGAAACCCTGACACCTGTCTGTGACCCGGCCCGCTCAGCGTCTGCTCCTTAAGACGCCCCGCCGCCGCACATGCTCACCGTCTGACCTTTGGAGCCCTCAGCTGGCCATGGTTTCCGTTGCGTCAGGGATAAACGCTCTAATCCACCTGGAGGAACAACTATTCCCAGACTGCAGCTGAAGATAGCATGGGAACAGAACACATTAACAGGCTTCTGGCATGCGAATAGTTAAGCTGCACAGTTGATCAAATCTTAATTTTATGAGTTTTATTAGCTCCAAGAAACTCAAATCTGGACAATTTTATTCCGGGAAGAGGCATTAAAGAGAATAAATGAAACATTTTCTTTCTTTGCAACACAAAAAACAGACAAATAAATTGGTTATTCACTCAAATATCTTCAAACTATGGGATTTGGTTAATTTAAAAATTGTATTTATGTTTACATTATTACCAATTTATAAAAGTTTTTTTTTTTTTTTGGCAGTTTGTCTTTTGAAACTGAAACTGTGTGATCTACTTAAAAGCAAATGTGCATTTCAGTGAATTATCACATTTTGTCATGTTTATCACCACAATCAACCACAAATTTAAAGAAATTTATACTTTTTTTCATTTCTCAAATATGCGCTGCCTTTAGTTGGTCTGCCACAAAAAAAAATCCCAGTTAAATTTATCAAGAAACTGAAGATTTAGTTGCCTGGTTAAAGTTTGGGTTTTTTTATTTCCAAAAGTAATTTTCTTCTGACTCATCTGAAGCTGCAGATGCATTAAATTATCACAACCTACAAATGAATGTGTTTAAATTTCAAAATGTGAAAAAGCTTCTAGCAGACGAGCAGGAAAGCAGGTTAATGACTGTATGACTGTCTCATCTCATTTCCTCCACCGCTGATGGTCTTAAAGTCATGTGTGTGTCGTCAACAGAGGCGCGTTCTCTGAGGTCTACATGGTGAGAGAGCGGAAGACCGGCAAGATGTTCGCCATGAAGTGTGTGAAGAAGAAAAAGAAGAGTGACATCAACCTGGAGAACGAGATTGCTGTGCTGAAAAAGTAATTACTGTTTTATTAACCGTTCCTCAGCTGGAAGAGAGTTAAAAATGTCTCATAAAATCCTGATTGTTTTTTCAAACAGAATCCAACATGAGAATGTTGTAGGGATGGAAGATTTCTACGAAAGTCGGACGCATTACTACCTCATCATGCATCTGTGAGTTTTCTGTTTATGCGAGAATCTAATCGGAGCTGCTAATGACGGTGACGATTGAATTTTACCGATGTGTATTTTCTGCCTGGTCAGGGTTTCGGGTGGTGAGCTGTTCGACCGTATTCTGGACCGCGGCGTTTATTCAGAGAAGGACGCCAGCAGGGTGATCCAGCAGGTTCTGGAAGCCGTGAGCTACTTGCATCAAAATGGCATCGTGCATCGAGACCTCAAGGTGTGGATTCATATTTTATTAGCCTTTTAATACAATAAACCAGAGTTGGGTTGTAATCTTTTATTTTTTTTACTTTTATGAGTTTTTTTCCTATGCTGTACTTTTTACTTTTATTTGAGTAACTTGGTCATAAAGTATTTCTACTCTTACTTGAGTAAAGTTCCTGGATTTTCTACCCATTGAATGGAAAAACAAACCAAAAATTCACCGCACACCTGAAGTTTTTGTTAAAGTTTTATTGAAAGAAACTGATTTGTAAACATTTCTTTTGCCTAATTTTGTTATATTTTCTTAATATATTGGTCTTTAAAATACCAAAATTTCCACTTAACTTTATATTCTTGTCTGCCTGATGATGCAAATTTTAAATATTAAATGATTGATAATTTGACCTGCGACAGACTGGCGACCTGTCCAGGGTGAACCCCGCCTCTCGCCCGGAACGTAGCTGGAGATAGGCACCAGCAACTCCCGACCCCGTTAGGGAGAAGGGTGACGGAAAATGGATGGATGGATGGATGATAATTTGACTTTTTACCAAATTCAATCTGGAGAGACTCCCACGGAGAAAAGCAGCAGTTAGAAAGTTTTATTGACCTGAAGTACTTTGGCGCTCGGACACCGGCAGAAGACGTGCGTGCTGAGAATCGCCGTGAGCTTGGATGAACGGTTCGGGGCGAAGCTCTAGGTCTTCCCCCTGGACCCGGATACTGCTGGTGGAGTGGAGCCTGGAGAGGAAAGAGCATGGAGGGAGTCTGGATGATGCCGGGGAGGATGAGGGTGGAGGCGGGGAGGAGGTAGGTCGAAGCGTGGCTGAAGCAGGTGGATCCATGGTTGTCCTTTTGAAGGAACTCTTGCGTGGTGATTGGCTGGAGCGGAGGCATGGTAATTGATGATGCCGGTAGGCTGAAGAGAGTCTCCCAGCTTGAATTTACACCTAGGCTTCCATTACTTGGTGATTAATTGATTAATCATCAGAATTATCTTAAATAATCATCAGTAGCAGCTCTAATTAGCCTTATAGCTACTTTGGGATGTTGGGATGAACAGATTTTGTGTGTTTGTTTCCTCACAGCCAGAGAACATCCTCTATTACAGCCAGGACGAAGACTCCAAGATCATGATCAGTGACTTCGGCCTGTCAAAGATGGCCGAAAACGGCGTCATGTCCACAGCGTGCGGCACCCCAGGTTACGTTGGTAAGGAAATGCTCTGTAGAAAATGATCAGATACTAGAAATGTGACACAATCTAAATTATTTTAACCTTTTCTTCTCTCTCAGCTCCTGAAGTTTTAGCACAGAAGCCCTACAGCAAGGCAGTCGACTGCTGGTCCATTGGAGTTATCACATACATCCTGTAAGCATCAATTAAAAATCAATTTTCACATTAAAGGCTGCTTGGTGCATCTGAGATCTATTTTTCTAAATACTAAAAGTATTGATTAATTGATGAAGAATGCCATTAGGAAGCGAGAATATGCAAATATAATAAACATATGTTAATAGTATTTGAACAATAGTACCTCCTAGTGGAAATGTTCCTTCATAGAACCGATATGTGGATTTAAATAGTAAAATTAGGAACACTGATCAAAATATTTGATATGTATTGATCAGAGTTGAGTAGTAACTAGTTACTTTTACTCAATTACATGTAATTTAATAACTGTTTTGAAAAAAAATTACTTTTAGGAGTTTTTTTTTTTTTTTATGTTTTATTATTACGTATTGTTACTGTTATTTAAATTACATTTCTGGATTCTCCACCATCTGAATGAAAAACATGTTTTAACCAAAAATTCACCTGAAGCAGTTTTTGACAAAGTTTCAGAAGTTTTGTATCGAAAGAAACTGATTTGGAAAAGTTACCTTTTGCTGAAAGATGATACACAAATAAATTTAAATTAAATTGAAAACATTCCATTGAATAACTAAATGCCCATGTTTCATTGCAGACTCTGTGGCTATCCTCCTTTTTATGAAGAAAGTGAGACAAGACTCTTCTCCAAGATCATGAAAGCCCAGTATGAGTTTGACTCACCATTTTGGGATGACATATCTGAATCTGGTATTTACAGTCCCTTTTCATGCACACAACTCTTTATAGTGTTTTCTTGTCTTTTTTCCAAGAAAGTAAATGTCCCATTTTCCTCTGCAGCCAAGGATTTCATCCGTAACATGATGCAGAAGAACCCCAGCATGCGTTATACCACAGACCAGGCTCTCAGACACCCCTGGTGAGTTGCGCTCATTTTTTTGGTCTAATCTCCATCTTGGAATAAATCTAAGCTTTCCATTGCGTTGTCCGTTCTCCAGGATAATCGGAAAGACGGCTCGAAGCCAAGACATCTACTATTCCGTCAGCGCTCAGATCCAGAAGAACTTCGCCCAGTCCAAGTGGAAGGTCAGTTCGTTCTCATTTCCTGGATTTAATGTGATGTAACCTGAAGTTTCAGTTTGGAGTCCATTAATCAGGTGTGCGCCTAAATCCTTCCCGATTAAGGGCGGTTAAATAAGTTGGGCTTATGGAAAAGTCACTAACTGATGATGAGGTACCAAACCAAATTGGATTGGTCCCTAATAGAAATTAGCTTAAAACATCTCCCAAGTTTATTTGTGTTGGACATTTCAGTTCATCATTAAAACATTACCAACTACAATATTTTAATTTGTCAAATTAAATAATCAAAATTAATAAAATACACATAAAATATGTAGATTAAACAGGTTCCAAAATAGTATGTTTTTTTGCATTAGTTGAATATTGACAAAGTTTTGTGTACATTCGTAATAGAAATGCAGCTAATGTTCCGCTAAGGTAGAAAATGTTTTCAATTTTTTTACTTTTCAGATTCAATATTTTTATTTTGCTTTGTCGATTTAAAAAATAAACAATGCATTTTCATTGCATGGTTAATGAAAATTGGGGTGATGTGCTCCGATCTTTCTGGCTTAAGTGAAAAACCACGAAGCTTTGTTGAAACGTTGAAGTATTAAAGTGACGCCTGTTTTTTCTTGTTCTCCATACAGCAAGCCTTTAACGCCGCTGTAGCCATCAATCACATGAAGAAGCTGCAGCTGGCGCACACAGAGCTGGCCCTGCGGCAGGCCAGCGTCCCAGACATCAAAGTCATCGATGTATCTTCCCCAACAAAGAGCCGCAAACATCTGGAGCCGGAAAAGCCGGAGACCAAGAAGGAAGACATCAACGGCAACATAAGCGAGACGCAGCACATGTCTCTGCCCCCAAGCCACGTTGATCTGAAGAACCACTTCCACCCACTGAAGGCCAGTCAGAGCCAGAACGCCGCGCAGCACACACCCACCATGGCCGAGCAGGGGAAGCACGTGTACCACTCAGAGCCCGCCAACCTGAACGGGTAGGCGTCAGAATCCAGTCATGACTCTGGACTGTGTGACAGAAGCAAACATCTTCAAAAAAAAGAGCCGGTGTACATTTCTGCCAAAAACAATCTCAGAAATATTCTAGAAAAAACCTTGAAAATTTTTTAATTTGAAAAGTTGAAAATTTGCTACAAGAAACTCAGAAATTTTAGATTAATATCAGAAATTTACCAGGAAAAAAAACAAACAAAATTTCTGAGTTTGAAAAGACAAACGTTTCATGTCTGCATTGGTCTTAAACACATCTGATGTGCGATAACGTTCTCCGCTTTTTCTTTTTTTTTTTCCAGGTACGCTAAAAACAGGAATGGGAAGACTTTACAGACCGGAGTTTGCTCTATCATGTGAAAGTCAGATGAAGTTTTGATGAGTTAAAACTTTTTTTGGTAAGAAGAAAATCAAATGCAATATAAATTATGTTGCACTCGTTCACATTTTGTCACTTTAAAAACAGCATACATAATGTATTTTGTTAATATTTTATGTAAAGAGTCCACCTTATATGTGAAGGTTGTCAAATTTTTTTCATATAAATAAATCTAAAAACTATTCATGATCAGGAATCCATATTTTCCGAAGCTCACTGAGTGTAGGCTTTGACTGGACCATTCTATCACCTAATCATGCTATTGGTTAAAATCTTAGATCTCATTTGCTTTTTCTGCACCTTTGTAAATATATTTTAAATTTTATTGGCTGGATTAAATTTTTTGGGTTGTAAGTTCAGGTACAATTTGAGCTTTTGAAATGCTATCAGCTGCTTCCAGTTGTTGCCATGGTTACACTTTCATAACGCCTGTCTGAAAGTTAAAAAAAGGAAAAGCAAAAACTCTTTCAGCTGCCAGCATCCAAAACCAAATGGAGTAATCACCCATTTTTTTTTTTTTTTTTTTTAAATGGGTGATTTTTTTTTTTTTTTTTAAAAGAAGACAAACAAGAAGACAAACAAGGGTCTCCTTGAGCTGCTCTGTGATCATTTATTACATGAAATCCTGATAAATTTGAGGTTATAAAGTGACAAAATGTGCATGAATTCTCATGAATCTCAGTTTCAGCTCATACCTAAGATGAAACCCTTGTGTTTCTGCCCTCTGCAGGTCAGTGCTGATGTTTTGACTCGGTGTGATGCCGTCTTGTGTCAGCAGCTCCTCTCTGCTCAGAGTCAGAGCAGGGTGACCCCCAGTGGACCCGACCGGTCCGCGCCATCAGTCTGTGGGGCTTCTTGTCGGAGAGAGTGCCAATAAAAACTCAAACACTCACATTAAATCTCCCAACATTTATCTAAGACACACACCTCCACATTGCAGACGTTGAGTTTCAAAGGACGGGATGGTGGATCGGAAAAGAGAGTTCCTGATCTTTTTAAGGACTTGATACCTATCGTGTTTGTTTGCAGCTTGTTTTTTAAAAGGATCGTTTGAGATCTGAAAAGCACAGACAGGAAGGAGACGATAACCTTCACCCACTTTTGTAAATAAATAAAAACCCACATTGTAAATAAATCATTTGAAAGAAGTGCTCACAGTTTCCAGTAAGCAACACTCATGTAAATTTACGTTTTCATTCTTCCTGTAAATGTTTTTCTTTGCCTGCTCAAGCGAATAAATCACAGTGATTATGAATGTTGCAAGTATGATTACAAATTGCCAATGCATAGCTCTTGCATGCCATCAGCGATTTAAAACCTAAATGTTTATGCTTAGTTAAAACACTCTTTGTAATGTGATATTTTTATTTTCTTCACTTTGGTGCAGTTATATTGATCTTGTTTGCAATATATTCTGAAGAAATCTGGTTGGCTCAGAAATAAAAGCTAAATGTGAAATTTATGTCATTCCTCTATATGAACTCATGAGTCAATAAAATCATTGACCAAAAATGTTTCTCAAGTTGTTTTCTGTTGTTTTTAACAGAGATATTTTAAAAAATAACCATATAAATAAATAAAAAATATATTAATAAAAATAAATAATAAAAAGAATTTAAAAATCTGTAAGACAAAAGGTGATAGCCTATGTCTGAAGTAGACCAATTGTGAACTGTTGAAATTATTTTCAGTGCTTTTACACTGACTAAAGTAAGCACTGATTAAAGTACTTGGAACATTTTACTATATACAATTTGAGTCAGGTATAATAAAACTTGTAAAATAGGCCAAAAAATTATAGAAAATGTGCCAGTGAAGATTTCATCGTCCCCTAATAAAATGAACAGAGAGGAGTGTTTTTTATATTAAGTATAAAAAGAGAATCAGCAAGAATATTTTTTAAGCTAGGATAAAAAATGAAAACTGGCTTAAGAATACCTGAACTTTTTTATTAGAGCATTTATGTATGACTGATCAAAACTGGAAATAAACTTTTTTCTTTCCTATTTTCAGAAACTCTTCAGGCATGTCTGAACATTTTACCTTTGACCTGATTTAGTGTCTCCAATTAAACTAACCTGAAAGCCAATTAGCAGGCAACACTTCATGAGATCAGATTACATTTAAGCTCCCAACACTGTTAGGATTAACAAGAGAGTGTGTTTAGAACGGCAGGTTTCAAAAAACGTGAATTACACTCAGCATAAAACACATTTTAAGAAGCTGCAACAAAAACAATCCCTAATTCAATGTATGTAAGTTTAACCAACTATATTTTATACATTGTTCCTCTTGTCTGCTTTTGCTCTATATCTAAAGAAAACTTTTTGATAAAAAACAAAAATTACCTTTTTATTTTGAAATGCTGTAAATAAACAGGTTGTTAGTGATCATTTTTATTTAAAAGCAAATTAAACAGGACATCCTACCCTTTATCATCACAACCCTCACTGAAAAGCCTCCTCACATCTGGGCCCAATTCCTCACCTCAGCTAAAAGACCGGCTTGGTGAAGTCCAGCAGGAAGACAGACTGTCCATTCAAGCGCAGAAACGCAGCAAATTGGGGGAAAGGTCTCCAAACAGACTCAACCTTTTCCCGGCAGCTGCCAACTCAAATGCCCAGAATCCAAAGTCACTTTGTAGAGGAACATTTTGGACAACGCTATCACAGAGAGATTACCACGGCGTCTTTGGAAAGCCTCATGTTTATTTATCAAAAACAAACCAAAATGTGTAACTTTACCAATGCTCATGTGAGGGTGCCGAGGCCTAACCATGGAAAAAATAAGAGAGATAAACCGGTGAGAGGTTATCCTTGCACCGAAACAAAGTCCCAAATTTAAGTAGGAAATCAGAGAACTTTAATGGCTTTTGGTGTATAATTTTCTCCTGAATGGATGCTTGTACACTGCAGACACTCAAAACCTTACAGGATTTCCCAAAGAAAACTTGTTTTTGAGTTAAAAATTTTTAAATTTGGCAGTAAATTTGAAAATATCACTAGGTAATTATGTGTTACTCAAAGAATTATTGACAATACCTAAACACCAACTACAGAGTCTTTAAATAAAAAGGCAAACATTAAAATAAATAAATAAACAAATCATTCTTAGTCGGGTGGGAGTATAAGTTATACTTTTTAGTATAACTAAGACAGTTATATTAGAAAGTAGACCAAAAATACTTGGTAAGTTTTTGTGTTTTTGCAATCTACAACAGTGGTCCAGAAGTGTAAACCACTTTAACAAACCATTAAAAACAACAAATTGAAAAACATAGTGACTGAAAAATACCCCTATTCTGCTTTAGATATTTCTGCTTAGATATTTGTCTTGTCAAGCTGCTCTCAAGACTTATGCAGTGTCATATGACAGCAGGGGAGAGCTCCTTGATTCTGGAGACTATCTAAGTGTTACTTCCCCAATGTAGAACTTATCTGCCCTCTTTAGCAGGAAGAGGGCAATCTCTGTTGAGCTCCACAGAGTCCCTAGTACATCACAATCAGAGATTCACACCTATAGTCCAATCAAGTATTTCTTCTCTGACCAGAACCTATAAAAGGTTCACTGTCAAAGCAGACTTGAAAGACTCCTTTGACTCTGTATTTCTGTTCTCACCTTGCAAGGTTTTAATAAAGTTTTCCAGACTCTTGTTAAAGTATTTTTTTCCACAACAGGGAGAGGAGGTACTCTACTCTGTAGTGCTGTTTGATCTCTACATCTAGAAAGTTTCTTATTCCTTAACATTCCTGGGGTAAAGCAAAACCCAAGAAAAGGCACAATCACTTCCTCTAAGCAATGCAGAGTTTCAGTCTTCTTACTGTTCATGGTAATAAATGGACAGCCATCATGCAAAATTGTGTTTTTTGTATTTTTTGATGAGTTTAAGTGACTATCTGTGTATCTGTACTACTGGAAAGATACAGATTGAATTTTCTTTCAAGGTGACGTTATTGCTCTCTATCTTAATCTTTTAAAAAATGTTCGTTTTGTATGTTCTTTCCCAGCTTGTTGACATTGTCAATCAATATGACAACTTTGACCACAGAATTTTTTTTTATTTACACTCTTGCATGAAACTTGCTATATTGATACAGTTATTTCTCAGCAATTGAAGAAGTTATTTTCAAAATTTGACAGAAAGCCCAAACATTGGAATAATTGAATAAGACTGGATGTAGAGTTGAGTTTTAAACCAAGGAGAGTTGCAAGAAAGACAATTACCTCAGTATATGCTGTGTCCACTGACCCATAAGTCATCTAGAAGTTTAAAAATTTAATTTATCAGTTATTTTCTGACTGGATCAATAGATAGACATTGGCCATCACTGTGGCTTAAAATCCAACTGGAGTAAAAGCTACCGTGTGAAGCGTGCATCATCTGTTGTACAGATGTTGCTTCAGCCCTGATGTGTGTTCTGTGTCCGTTTCACTGAGTGTGCATGACACATAGTCCTGTGTGACAAAGATCAGACACATTTCCCAACTCACTTGACTGACTTCACCCCTCTGTCGCGTGCAGCAAGATCTGGGTCGAAGGGCATGGAGTTTGAGGCAAAGATTGCATGTACACGCGAACATACACACACACAAACGAACACGCCATTCTCTTACCGAGTCAGATGGGTTGCAGGAGTGCAGGAGTCAGAGCAGCACCGGACTGCATGATTCAAGGGATTGTGTAGCACCTTATCTGGCTGTAGAACTTATCTGTCGGTGTTCAATAAGGGGCATTCCTTGTATAACCAAACAATCTTTGTCAGTCAATACGTGGGAGGGACTTTTGTCAGCCACTCATATTTTGATTGGACATTGTTCAAGCTCACCTGAGGAGGACTATGTGGACAGTTACAACTCACCCAATGCAAATCAACCACACATGTCGTTCAGTTTGTATCAGTATTGATGTATATGCCAAAACCCTATTGTTGGAGATTGTCCACACACCAAGCTGTTTACCGTATCTGCTTTGGCGCAAATGTGATGTCACATGCTCAGCGTCATCTACAAGAAGTGTTTCATTTCTTCGTCTACAACTGCATGCCCTTTGACACAAACAAGTGTGAATCTCTTTTTTTTAAAAAAAGAGTGCAGTACCTCATGAATATGCATCAAGTCTGAGGGAGTTGACGTGGCTCGTCTCGCCCTTAAATTGCAGAATTTTCTCTTGCCTTTCCACCATCAAGATTGAGCCAAACACTTTGGGACGATCAAGACTTTGGGACAATCAAGACTTTGGTACGTGCTTCAAGGTGAGTTGTTGCTTCTAAAACATGTTGAACATTTTCAGGACTATTTTCTCAGAAAAAACAGGTTTGTACATTGTTTTTTCTTGATTTTTTTTTTTCAGCAGGGTCATCAAATCCAAATATGGAAAGCATAAGTGACATCATCCCTTTCGCCAAGGATCTGCTGAGCCAGAAGCCTACCCGCAGCATGTTGAAGATCTACATGCTCGGCTCCACTCTGGCTGTTCTTGGAATGGTTGGCGGAATGGTGGAGATGATTTTCCTGCCCTTTGTGGAGGATCGCGCCATAGAGGAAGAACTGGAACAACTGCTCATTGAAAACAAGAAAAAGAAAGATGTCCCAACAGCTGACACTACCTCTGTTCATACTGAAGCTGAAGACGTGGTGGCAGTCGTAATGTCTGAGGCAAAGGTCAAATATCTGGGAACTGCTTTGCAGAGAAACTCAGCCAACCGTTTGCACGCATCTTAGGGAAACCCTTCGTACCCAGAAATGGACTCTGCAGACAGGGTTGTTGATGGCAGTAGTGATAAATCCTATCACCACATTAAACTGATCCCTTTTTCTGCATTATTTATGTCTTATGTGGCTAAAAATGAAGTTTGCCCTTGTTGTTGACTAAACAAAATACAGTGAACTTTTAGACTGAAAAACTGCAGGATACAGTAATGTCTGACTGCTGGGCAGCAGATTCTAATAAATGACTTGTACTGGATGTTCAAGAAAGAATTTTTACATGTTTTGTATAGTAATAAACAGCTTTTCTTGTGCAAGCAAAATTCTACGTATGACTTTTATAATTGTGGGCTAATTCAAATAGAGTCATCATAAAATGTAAACACAATATAAAATAATTTGTAAACTTCAAATTTAAAGCAAAGAAAAAAACTTTTCACAATTGAATAAATAAGCTGGAAAGTTTCACAATCAATAATGTTTTTTGTCCTGACTTAAATAAGTGAGCAGAATCTGCATATTTCAGGTTTTGGGGATTTGTTCACATGAGTATATATACACAATGTACAATAATTTAGAGTGTTATTTAACCCCAAAACTGTTCCGTCACATAATATTAGACATCAATTCTTCTACAAACATGAAAGCAGCACATTAATTTGAGAACTACTGTGATGATCCATCTTCCCAGTGATGGCCTGCATCAATTGTTTTAAACATACAAACATACACAATTTCTATTTAAATTTTAGATAAATAAAAACAATAATAAAACATATTCTATCCTCGGATGGGGTTAAAAGAGTGCAAAAATCAGACTTTGGATTTGTTTTTCCTGGTAACACATGTGTCGTATAACAAATTAGCACTAGATGGCAGTATTAAGTAAAACTGCAGGTGGATTCAACTTCCGCCCAAATAGCGGAAACAACGTCATTAAACCGCACTATGTTTACTATCGGTGGCTACGTGCTAGTCGAATGAGTAAAATACGTTTACGCATTTATTCAGCTGAGGAAAGAGAGTTGAAGTGAGTGCAGATGGGGGATTCCTCGGCAGCATCGGGGACGTCGCTGAATTCAAGCGGGGTAAGAGTCGCTCTCTTCGGTCACGGAACAGAATGTAACGGTGTTTAAGCTAGGTAGTTTTAGCTCGCAGTCACACAGCAGGTATATTTCTCCAATGTCTTACATATTGAGAAGAATTAGTTACTGGAAGTCGTACATATATGTACTAATTACTGTGTTGTTTTAATCCCTTTTTTAACTCTTTTGGTCATATCCACATATGTTTTGAAAAAGATGTAGCAAACTAAAGATAAAGGCTCTATTCAGGCTCTATTTCCTCTGTGCTGTCAGCGGGGAGCAAAAGCAGCCTCCAGCCCCGCAGAGAACTACCAGCTGGCCCGGCGGCGGACCCTGCAGGTTGTGGTCAGCGCCCTGCTCACCGAGAGCGGCTTCGAGAGCGCCGAGAAGGCCGCCGTGGAGACGCTGACGGAGATGATGCAGAGCTGTACGTAGGATTCATCTGACTGGAACATTTAAAATACTCAAAAGATAACTTTAATGCGAAAACTTGAAATGGTGTTTTCCATTAAATAATCAAAATAGAGCACTTAAAAAAGGGATGTTTGCAAACCTGTTTTTACTTCTCATTAGGAAGTAAAGAATAATCTTATTGGGCAATATTGCCAAAACTGATTATCACGACATAATTTTTGCTTCTGCTTCTTCTTTTTTGTTTGGATTTGCCATGATTTTCTCATGTAATTAAAAAAAGTTATTAGCTTTCTTATTTAAAACATACAAATATGTTTTAAACATTTCATTAAAAAGCAGGATGTGATTTAAGAAATGGCAATTCTGTTTTCACTTTTCTGTACAAACACAAACCCTTAGATAAGGAAGAAAAATCAAAACTGGTGGGCCAAATAGTTTTATAATTGAATATTATTACATTCCTTTTGTCATTTTTTTTCCCCTCCAAGACATAACTGAAATCGGTCGATGTGCTAAAACGTACTGTGAACACACAGCCAGGAGCGTCCCGACGTTGTCTGACACCGTGGTGACCCTCATTGAAATGGGTGAGATCAGAAATCCACAAACCGACGACATGAATTTACCGTTGCTGCCAACAGACTCAAATCTGATTAAATTCAAACTGTTTGTAGGTTTCAATGTCGACACGCTGCCTGTGTATGCCAAGCGATCTCAGAGGATGGTCATAACCGCCCGTAAGGAAGTTTTCTGCCTCTCATTTATGATCCCTGTGTGCTTTCCAAATTTCTATTTTATTTTTTGAATTTCAGCTCCAGTGACAAACGCACCGGTGACTCCTAAATCTCTGTCTGCTGGACAAAAGCGGACGCATCCGTCTCACATTCCCGGCCACTTCCCGGAGTTCCCCGACCCTCACACCTACATCAAAACACCTGTGAGCCATAAAGCAGTTTTAGAAAACAAATCCTTGAAAATCAAATGAGCTTACTGGTTTCTCTGAAAGTAACTGCTGATTACATTTGAACTTTTACGACTTTAGACATTTCGAGAGCCTGTGTCGGACTACCAGGTAGTGAGAGAAAAAGCTGCCACCCAGAGGAGAGACGTGGAACGAGCACTGACACGTTTCATGGCCAAAACTGGAGAAACCCAAAGCCTCTTCAAAGATGACATCTCTGCCTTTCCATGTGAGATGTTATTGTAACACTGGTTATTTTATAGTGTAAATTTCCTCAGTATCTGTATTAGAGACGACCCGAGAACTCACCTCCTTTCTTCATATCTTGTCTGTTGAAATGAATTGTTTCTCAGTAAGGTTTTAAGTAGAAAAGGGAATATTTTAAATCAATTCAGCTGTTTTTCTCTATCAAATTGGGATTTACTTATACTAAACCTAAAATATCAGAATCAGAAGTGAAATAAATGTATCAGAGCATCATTAATATGTATATAACTGATTTCAGTGATCGCTGCCCGGCCGAGCACCATCCCGTACCTCAGCGCCCTCCTTCCTTCTGAGCTGGAACTGCAGACACTGGAGGAGACGGACTCATCAGAGCAGGACGACCAGACAGACAGCGAGAACGCAGCAGGGAATGTTATCGCTGTAAGTCCTGGAGTCTAACACCATTTTTTTATTATTTTAGTACTTAGAGGTATTTCTGTGGGGAATGTTCTTCAGAAAATTGAGTTTTTCTTACTAATCTTACCAATACTAATCTTGTCTTTCTGAACTCATGCAATCTGGAAATTGCCCACAGATTAGAGCTGGGTAGTATGGCTTAAAATAAAATTTCACATATTTGTCATGTCAGCTAGAGAAACATCTTGAAATTCAGAGAAAAAAAAGTTCTTTATTTAAAAAGAAAACTTGCTTGTCCTGGATATCCTGACATCATTGTGAGCTCAGAAAACCAAAAGAGTGCGTTGGTGGAAAAAAAAATCCAAATGTTCCAAGTCTTGAAAAACAAAAATTTGATTAGTTGATAAAATCGATTTATCACCCAACACAATAATATATTAGCATTATTGATATTTTTTTGACAAAATAATACATTTCAATTATGTTTTTGGTTATATGGTTTTTAATTCCATTTTTTGGGGGGGTTATTTAAAATATCTTGCAGTTCCATCGTCAAGTGTCAAAATGAAAGTTTATTGCTCTTTGAGAGGGCAGCAGACATGCATTTTTATCCTATCATCGCTTGTAAATTGTCTCAAAACTATATGAATGCGTATTGCTTTTCTGTTTTTTTTTGTTCACTGTTCTATAGCTATTTTTTTATCTGCTTATTTTATTAGTTTGAAACAGGTGCAGACATATTTTAACTGAAAACTCTCTTTGCGTCTCAGGATGATCCAAGCGCTGACAAAGAGAACTCTGTGCTGCCCCCTGGTGGCGTCGTTCCATCAACCAAGGCCAGCGAAGACAACGTGATTGACAACCCGTATCTCCGGCCCGTCAAGAAACCCAAAGTGAGGAGGAAGAAATGACCTCACTCTAATGATGAACTCGTTTGCCTCTTTTGTTGCGGCGAAGATGTTTTCTCCTCTTAGAGATGAAACTTAAAACCTGCTGTGAGAACAGGAAGCAGTCGCTGACTGGTGGACACTGTTTTTTTTATGTTTTCTGTACACACCCACTTCATATTGGGATTTGTATGCAACAAATGTTCTATGTCACCTCTGCCCATTTTTTGTACAAATGCAAAAGGCAAGTTTGTTTTTTTATTAACTCTTACAGTATCAGCCAGGTGAGGATTTCTGCAGCTTCAGGCGACTCCTCGCGGCATCCATGTTGAGTCAACTGGAAACAGCTGAGGCATGATTTCATGCCTCAGCTGTAGAGTTAAAAGTACAAACGCAGATAGGCCAGTTTGCCCCTGTGCCTAATGAATCCATAGTCTTTGGGTACCTGAGGGGAGGAAAGAAGCTGGTTTTCATACATGTGGAGTTCAACCTTTGCTGTTTTTGTTTCTACATTCATAATGTTGGATTGTCTTTTAAATACAATGTCTTGCCAAAGTAGTGATGCTTTTTTTTTTTTTTCCTTCAAAGTTTGTTTTGTAAAACCTCAAGTCTCTTTGGATTTAAGTAAAATACAAAGAGATTTGGACAGTCGAAATCTCTTTGAATTAAAGTAACATTTGTAAAGTGGGATCAAAATGATACTTTATTTTTTAAATATTTTAAAAATAATGTGCAGTTTAGGGCAGCAACTACTGATTATTTTGACGATTAACTGGATAAAAAAAATGGCAGTCTGCTGATTTACACTTAAATCATTTTATACAATATTAGAAATATAATAGAAGATGCCAGTAGAATTACATTTTTAAAGAAGAAAAACATTTTATTGCCTAAAATGCATTGATGGCATTTATTTATTGTTTGCTTGATCATTTGAAGCAAAGGATGCGTCTGCAGCTAAAAAATATTTGTAAAATGAAAAATAATTAGCACAGTGTAGATTAATTTTTGGATTAAGTGATTAATAATTAGAAGGTGCTTAAAAGGAGATTTTTTTAAGGAGAATTTGATTTGGTTGCATTGAATTTTATTTACAGGTGTCAACACTATTCAGGAAATCAACCATGTTTCATTTCCTTCTTCATCTAAAATATTTAATACTTTGGGTTGATCTGTTTCATAAAAGCCCAAACAAGAAGCAGTGAAATTTGTGACATTAATGTGAAAAGTTCAAGAAGTATAGGTATATATTTAGTTTTTTGGCGTTACCGTCACTTTGACAGCCTGCTTGTCCATCTGCGGCAGTTTGGACCAGTCCGGTTTCCCGAAGCACATGGGCCACTTCACCTTCCTGGTAGGTGTTATGATGTGTTCGTACATCCCTGGGCTGAGTCCGGAAGAAACGGCTGTTAGCTCGGTTCAACAATGCGGCGTATTTATGGATCGCCTCTTACCCCGGGCTGACACTGGCGGCGTTTCTGTGCATTTTGAATTTATCTTCATAACAACCAAACGGAGCTTTACCGTGGAGAGGAGCTCTGGATTTGCTCTGATCTCTCTGGTACTGCTGAGGTGATGGAGTCAACTGGAAACATTCAAAAATGAATTTAAATCCATAAAGCTGAAAAGGCAGAGTTTCAGAAAGAGCGGGAGTTTTTAGAGACAGACGCCCAATTTCATTGCGTTAAATTACAAAGTAAAGTTTCTTTTCAGTTCTATTTGATATAAAAAGCATTTTTATAACAACTGAAGATAACAAAGTTACTTGATTGTGCCATTTTATAGCACAATAAGACTGCCCCTTTAAGTACACAGTTCTCTAAATCTCATTCCTTTGCTCAAAACCATACAAGAGCCTGAAAAATACTTTTCTTTGATCATGAATATTTCATGTGTGAAATTATTGAATTAAAAACATCACACTGATCAGGTGTGATGTTTTAGGCTCGAATAACAAACTTGCATTTACACCAAACTTTTCTTTTTCTAATTTTAAAATTGTCTTTTTAAAAATTTGTCGATATGAAAGATGGACTTGATGGCCAATTTTAAACTTTGCCATCAAGTCAGATAATTGTTGAAAAACAATTACTTTTGTTTCTGTTCTGGGAATTACTGGACAATCTGAATGATTCTTTTCATTAGACTGTCTTAGAAAAACATTGTCTTTAGTAAGAGGCTTATTCCAAATCTTTGTAATACAGACTGCTAGACTGCAAGAGCATTCATTAATATAAGCTACAGCAATATTTAATTTCCCTTTCGGACAAAAAAAAGTATTTTTGAATTTGATTTCTGTATCCTATGATGTTTGCATTACATAATGAAGAAATTATTTGATTTTAGCATTTTAATTGTCCTTCTAAACCAACACCTGAGACTAAAATTGTAGATCTGTAACCTTCAATCCCTTTGACTTGACTGCACGTGCATCACATTTGCTTTGTGATTAAGTCATAGATTCTTGAATATTTATGTAACATAATACTGATCACCACTGCATCAAGCAGTTTTGGTTTTACACAAGATCAAAGACATAAAGAACAGAAACCCATAAGGTAATCTCAGGTCAGCAGAGTGAAAACTCACACATGTTTCTTATTAAACTGAGTCAACCTCTCCATTTGACTGAGTGAGGGAAAAATCCATCTCACTGTGCCAAAGATAAGAAAACCCATCGAGCTCTGAGCTTTAACAAACTTTATAAGGTTGTGTTTGTGCAGGGCGTCCATGAGTGCTGCTTGAGAAATAAAATACTTCAGTGTGAAGGATGTTGGTCCTTCACACTGAATGTTGGTCTTGTAAACTGAGGAAAGATATGCTGCTGAGAAGGTGAAGAGGTTTTTTTTTCTTTTTTTCCAGCAGAAGAATTCAACACATCACTTTTCACGTGTTAATCGTTTAATCAATGCAGGATGGAGTTCTGAAACAACCTCACCTTCCCTTATCAAAATGGAAAATGTATGTCTTAGAATCAAAGAAAACTCCTCTGAAGTGTTAGTTTGCACATTAAAACAATAAAACGATCAGTGCAAAGAAATATTACACCAAAGAGAAGAATCTTCTAGATGAAAATCACATCATTTCTTAAAACATCACTGTGACTTACTGCTTAATTCAAGTTTTAATTCATTATAAAATAATTGATTCCACATTAATTTGCCACCCAGACAGAATCAGTCTTGCTTTATTTATTTATTTTTTGTTGTTGAGTAGGTTAAAAAAAAAAGTATACCTTTAATCTTTTGCTATTTCACTGAAGAAAATAACGACGTTTTTGGCGCAGGTTATTTTTTAGTTAGATAATATCTGTATTTTATATCTATATGCTGTCGCATTTTCTTTGATAAATGTTGGCTGGCGTTTCTATCGATAACTTAAGAGTTAATAACCGCTTTGACATGGAGTATGAACAATAGCCTACCTTAGGAGGTGGAAAACGAGTGTCAGTCCGGGCAGAGAGAACGTATCCCTTATCACTCTCAGGTCTGCTTTCTAGATTGTAAACAATGGTGCGAAACTGTAAAGAAAAAGAAAACAGCAGAAAATTCAACATTACATAGACTCAAATCCAAATCTCCTGTGTCTATGTAAATTACATCTTTCACATTTACAAAAGATTCACAGATTTACTCATTGGGGTTTAATCATCCAATCCACAAAAAATCTGGAATTTAAACATAAACAAGGCGGGGTATAAACAGGCTAATTTCTGTTTGTTTTTGTTTTTTTCCATTTCCAGTAGCCTACTTTTAGATAAGGCTATCCTCTCAATAAAAATAAAAAATAAAAATACAACATAAAATGTGCGCTGCATCTCAGATTTAAAAAAAAAAAGATAAAGAGTAATTTGTGAACAATTTATTCACCTCGTGGTTGGAATAGCAACCCGGTCCGAGATGCGGCGGTTTTCGAGCTTCCTGTCTTTTCGATTGGTTTCCTAATCGGTCGGGCGGAAAATAGCGGGGATACAGTTTCCTGTCCTGTGAGCTTCCGAATCTAATTCGACGAGAAAGCAACCTTGACATTTTAGAGGCAAACTGTCAACATGGCGAGTAAAACTGGCTGAAATGTTTCGGGCCGTTACTATAGTAACGACCGTTACCATAGTAACACAACGGAAGTGTGTTACGTAGCAAACGTAGCCGTTTGCTTCGTTCAAATGTAGCAAACGGCTTTGCTGCAAATCCAGATTAGTAACTTCCGACTACGTAATAAAAACCTCAAAGTTTTGAGATTATCAGAAATTCTCAAAAGTAAATTAATAAAATAAAACTTCAAGTCAAAATTTTCCTATAAAAACTAGAATTTTCTAGAACCCAAAATGTCTGAGCTGCAGAAGTTTGTGAGAAAAAGTTTTTAGAAAAAAATTTCTAGAATTTTTCTGATTTTCAAAAATCAAAAAATGTTCAACCTTTGAAGCTCAAATTTTCACTTTTTTCTATAAAATTTCAGGGATTCATTAAAAAAAAAAATTCTTGCAAATGTTTGACAATGGAGTGTTCAAATTTATGACATTAATCTCAAACTTAGTTTTTTTCTCAAACTTTTGACTTCTGAAGCTCAGAAATGTCTTTTTTTTTCTAGAGCAACAGCAAAAATTTACTCCTTTTCTATTTAAAATGGTCTTAATATGCACATTAATAACAGCTCTAAAACATTTATAAATACACACACACACACACACACACAGATTTTATATATATATACAAACATTCAAATTCCAAAATACTTTATTGATTCCAAGGGGAACTTAAATGTTCTTGTAATGTATTAATTCAATATTCTTCCAAGAGTTGTAGATGTTAAATTAGAGGCAATTTACAGTACATGTAGTAGCATTTGCACATCAAAGGTTTGATAAATATCCAATGAGGCACAAAATGGATTAGCTGATAATCATTAGGCTTGCGGATGATTAAACAGAGTAATTTTAGTTTTTTTACAAATAAATTACAGTTTAAGCAAACACCTTATAACAGTGATAAACTAATGTGGCCGAACCCTGACAAGTGAAAAATAGATATTTTACACAGCCACCTTTTTTTGTTTTAGTCATGCTAGTATATGATTTAAAAAAAGCAAGATTTGAGGTCTGTAATGTTCCAGCCAGCATTCAGTGAACACATGCATTTTGGCAATAAAGGCATTCTCAGGTGAGAGTGCAAACTGCTTATTT
Source organism: Poeciliopsis turneri (assembly GCA_922788865.1). Lineage (NCBI taxonomy): Eukaryota > Metazoa > Chordata > Actinopteri > Cyprinodontiformes > Poeciliidae > Poeciliopsis > Poeciliopsis turneri. The sequence goes on from CAKLNU010001103.1 coordinate 2,852,362, forward strand.
CAGGCACATATTTCTTTAGCACATAGACATCAAATCAAATTTTATAACATACATTTTGGGACATTAGAAAGATGAAGAAACAAAAGGAATGTGTTTTATTCTTAAAACGTCTGCCAGGCAATTGCTAAAGAAAACTGAACAAAAGCTTCTGTGGCTATAGAGATTCAGACGTAGAAGTAACATGGCAGCTTCATTAGGGACTGAAAAACAGTGGAGTGCATCTTTGGATGAATGCTTTAATCAGACTGAGGGACTGTGATCGATGGACCTTTGGGGTCGTCAAACCGGTCCATTGTGTTTAGCTGCATGATCATATGCAAGCCGTACACAAAAATTAGCACCATGAGCAGCGAGGTGATGAGGCCCATCCAAATCCCAGCCGTAAAGAAACCGGCGCAGTCGCTGGCGTAAGAAAAGTTTGTTCCATTGGACAAACGGAAACCCTGAATCTGCATCCGAAAAAAAACAAACAAAAAAAAAAAACACAAAAAATTATTATATATTTTTAAAAATCACAATTTTCTTTAATCATTAAAATCAGCACTTGAGGCATTCATGCGAGGTTAGAACAGTGTTTTTCAAAGTGGGGGCCGCTAGAGGGCACTGTGGGGAATCAGAAAGTTAAATAAAAATAAATAAGAAATTGAATCCCATACATTTTTTGATCTTATAATTTTTGCTTTGCATATTCAATTTTTAAAAAAATTAAAAATAATTTATTTAGATTTTGGTTTCTGATTGGCTGACAGTCAAATTAACCAATGTCTTGTTTGCTCCTCAAACATTAAAAAGTTTATGACAAAAACAAAAAAAGCTGTGGAGACGAACTGGTGGAATAAAGTAAAATATTAATGTAACTAATAAAAAATAGTACATACTTCCTTAAAGTCAAATATTTGATCAAATTTTCCACCACAGAACTCATGGCCAATTAAAATCACAAGGTGTGAGGCAGCATTTATGCTAAATGAATGTAAAAATTACTGAATAAAAAATAAACATTCTAAAAGTTTATATTTCTTTACATATTTTGTAGCATTATGAGGAACACAGCTATTACCTGGAAGTCAACAAAATTCAGCTTCCACTGAGTGGAGTTGAGGTTGGCTGGGACAAGCAGGGCATCTCTGAAGCTGCTGACCGACTGGCAGTGGAAAGAATACTCTGCAGGCGCGTAGATCCCATGACTCCCAACAAAAGACGCAGTCTGACCAGATGAACGCACCTGAACCTGAACAGAGTCCAGGGTGAACCAGTTTCGAGCAGAAACTGGATAGAACTTCTGACTCATTGTAAACCTGCCAATTAGTAGAAGAAGAAAAGAAAGTTACTCAAAAATGTATTGAGAAATGATGAATTGATTCCAACAAATGAAAAAAGTATCAATATTATTTTAGTATTGAAATCTGAAAAGTTTATAGTTTCAGAAATTATGAGGAAAAAAAATCAGTAGTTTTTATTGGTATATTTATTTATGGATCAATATTATGAAATGTTTTCTTGCATCTTCACTTGCAAAAAATGTTCTAAAAACATTCTTACCAAGTTTCTAGCATTTAGCAAATAGAAAAAAAAAGGTAATTCTAACTAAGGTAAAAGAAGAAAAGTTCAGTCTGATTTAACTCCAGACACTGAGAAAAAAATGTGTTTGTCTTTTCTCAGTGCTCTTAAACTGTATAATAACTATAAGACGCTTTGAAAGTAAAAACTCCTAAAATGTCTCATTATTACCGTTTTGTTTTTTGTTTGGATAAATAAAATATTATTGGACTGTACTGGGTGAAACACTGTAGTTTGCAAGAAAAAAAAATGAAAAAGGTGCAGCAGTTGAAAAACAAAATATAGTTTTACAATATATTATGTCTACTAATCTAATCAAGTTTAAAGTTTAGACTAAATACATGCAGCCTTGTTTTTCCATACAACTTTAAAAAGTTAATTTTAGACAGTTACTTTCTACTACTACTTTCCATATTTCAGACTTTAGAAAAGTCAACCGATGACTGTCATTCAAAACATTACTCAAATAAGATTAAAGTATTTAGTGTGCAGCTTGTTGCCTTACCTCAGAGTGTAGTTCACATAGGTGAGCACAAGCCTACAGGTGGGGAAAAAGCAATACATTTCACTAACTTTAAATGTATTTAAAGATACCAATCATCACTAAACTGAAAAACGCTGTCTTACTCTGAATTTGTGTCGTTACACATGGATCCTGATAATGATGATGAGTTTTCTTGAGCGAGGTCGATAAACCCCGAAGAGCCTGGATGGCTGATGAAGAGATTCTGAGCCCACAGCATAATGCAGGGACGTCCAGTCGAATTACTAAATATTATAGGCGCTTTAACATCGGGTGTAGGGGCTTGTAACAAGGTCCGGCCCACTTGCTGGTTTAAGAAAGATGACACTGAAATTGCCTGAAAGTTAGAACAAAGTTCAGTGAGTAACTTCTATTAAAAAATCCAGAGCATGTCCAAACTTTAACCATTTATATTTCTGACAGCTGTGAGATCTTACTTGTGATGGCTGCAGCCCTGTGTATACTGCAGTGTATGACACATCTTTGGCCTTCAGGGAACTCAGAACTTTCCCTATAATCTCATCTAGTGACAAAAAAAAACAAGTTATATCCATTATACTGAAATCAATCCCTAATTCTGTACTTAAACAGATAACCAGTATTTTAAACATACCATTTTTAGAGAGGACTTCCTTGCATGACTTGAGTGAGCTGCAAAACAATAAAGAATTGGTAAATCTCTCCGTTTCTATTACAAATGTGAGCAAATCTGTCAATGTTTGATGATGTTGAAAAAACATAATTTTGAAATTGTAGTATTTCCTTCAAATTAGAAATAAAATTTAAATAAGCTTGTTCATCCGATAAGTCATTAAAAATTATGCAGCAGCGGATAATGAAATGTCTCCATGTTTCAGCAATCATGATCTTTCAGCCATCTGAAGAAATGTCTTTGTTTCATTCAGGCACTGGGGAGTCTGGCCATAAGCAGTAAATCAACTAATCGCATGACAAATTAAAATAAGCTCAATCATTTCCTTTTGATTGATTTATTGATTTATTGTTTATCTCTTTTCTTTCTCTTTCTACTAAAAACTGGATGACAAAAGTCTTCATTCTGGTGCTTTGGTCTCAACTAACCATTGTTTTAAAGGACAATTTTGTTTACAAAGTCTTCATAATTTATTTTATTTGTTGTTTTTGTTGTTTTAGTTTATTTCTTCCAGTTCCAGTGATAAACATTCATCAGAATTTAATGATAATAGAGCTTTGAGAATATATTTTTGCATTATTATACCATTACTCTCAAAACAACAACATGATAACTTCTGTAACAGTTTATCATCTAAAAAAATTTTTGTCATAGGCTTTCATTTGTGGCATTTTGGGAAATTGTAGTCAGATTTCACATTAGGGCTATGGATTCAACACGTTCGAAAGATGTTTTATGAACTATTACTTCCTGTTGTCTTCATCATTTCTGCCAGCAGTACATCTAATTCAATATGCCTTAAAAAAATCCCCACCTCCTTCCTACTACAAAACGTTTTTTGTTGAAAAACCTCAGTTTTCCCTAAAGTGAAGTTTCTATTAAGAAAATTTATTTTCACTATTTCAATTTGTGCATTTTTATGGTGAATAGGAATGCAGCTGGTGATTACAAACAGAAATTCACAGAAAAACAAAAGAATCTCACTCGCAAGAGTAAGGCAGATTGATGATCAGTAAATTGCTGATTGATGTGTTGAGGCTCAGGTGAGACAAAGTATCTGGATCGACCAGCAGTGGCGAAGCGCCGAGTTTCTGCTGCAGCAGGGTGGGGATGGCAGACTCTCCGGTCCACTCCAGAGCAGAAAAACTCACTGATGAGGAAGAGGACTGGAGTGCAGCCTGTAGCAAAGTGATTGGAAAGAGTTTTAATATTATGCAGGTTAGTTACCAGCTCATAATTAGTGCCCAAAATAAACCCACCTCAAGGTTCCTAAAGGCACTTTCTTGCTTGTTTCCAAACACTCCACCATACAGGGTGAAGTCATCTTTGCTTAACTAAACACAAAAAATAAACATATTTAGTTAAGAAAAGCAACAAAATTTTCAAAATGAGTTAAAGAAGAATCAACACAATAACCAAACTGCAAAAAGCCCAGAACAATGAAAGCAGGAACCATGAAAAGGGAAGTACAGTAAAAGCTCAGAGTCATGCCAGAATGAGAAGTCTGTTCCAGCGTCTCCTGCTCTTTCTCCTGATTCAGTAAGACTGGCGCTTTTTGTTTAACATTTACTGCAGAGAATTGAGGCTGGGTTTTAATTTACCCACTTGCCTATTTGTACAAAAAAGGCTCTGTGTGCCATGGGATGTCTCAACATGCCAGGAAGTCCAATAATAATACCCGCTTTTGATAACTGATGGGTTAAAATAACAATTATATATATTATACATGACATTTGTGGGTTTTTTATTACAATTTATCTCCATTATTTGTCTTTAAGTACCAACAGAAATAAAAACTATACTTAGTGAATGCCAAACTGTCTTAATAAGGGAAGGATGTTAGCCTCAGCTTTCACAAACCTTGTGTCAGCAAAAGCTAACTAATGTGTGTGATCCTCTGACCTTGTCCTGCAGAAACAGGAGCACAGTGTTGGAGCCAGAGCCAAACACAGGCGTGAGGTAGGCGGCCAGCTCCTCCATGGATGTTATGTGTCCAGCCGGTGGAGAGGTCAAAGATGGCAAACTTAAAATGACAAAAACAGAAGCTAAATGCTAATTCTTCAATTCAGTTGCTAAAACATTAAGAACAGTCATCACAGAAGTTTACTGGTTTATTCAAGAGTCAATACATTTTCATTTAAAGTATTTTCTTTAGTCTGTTAGATGTGTCTGCTATCACAAAAGAATAAATTCATTTACTTATCTGCAGCATCTATTTCTGATCAAATCACATGAAAGATAATTAAGCTAACACCTGAAATGTCCTTTTTTAGTTTTGAGGAATTTAGATGATGATTTAAACAAATACATAATATAATTTATTAATTTTGTTTGGTTCATTAATAACAAGTACCTATATGCTAAATAAGCCATTGATTTGATACATGAGCACCCAAAAATAAAATCAAGTTTTAGTTTTGAACAATAATGTTTAGCAACATCAATTCAAAGCCTTTCATTTCAAAGCAGATTGTTTTTTATTACTGTTTTTAATCATAGAAATATTATATTCTACTCTAAAAAAAAACTCATATCAGGCTAAATAAAGGGATTGCAATATGCAAGTAAATTACGTTTATATTACTAACTAAAATCACATATAATTCAATTAAAGGTCATAAGCTGAATGTTTCATGGCAATTTCTAAAAATATATACGTATAACAGTGAAGTTCTTCGTATATTTTGGTCACACTATTTCAAAGTCTTTAATGATCCAAAATTGTTTATTTTGAACCTAAACTCAACATCATAGTATCAACTAAAAGCTGTTTTAGTGTTCTCTCGGAGGAAACAGTTTGCTTTGAAATGTAACTCTTTGAAATGTTGCTAACATTCCTAATAATGCCAGCTAATCGGCTCGATTATTGAGCCTCTTGTCATGTCATTGACCCACAATCACACAAAGCACAATTTGCAGCTTGAAGCAAAATATCTGGGTATTTTTACGCTGTAAATTTAAGTTTTATTATTAGTTATGCTGGACGTTTGTTTGTGAAAATAAATACAACACTCAATATTTAATGACACCCACAGTTGCATTGTCGAATAAACTCTTTATAGTTTCTTTAAAAAAAACAAAAAAAAACAAAGACAGAATAATTCTCAAGTTTTCTTCACGTTTGTGTTTTAGAACCTAGACATCAAAAAGGTACGAAGCTACTTGTGTTAGCTTTAGCATGTAAGACCAAACTTCAAATGAGTCTTGATACGTAAATTTAAAAACGAAAAGAAATGCAAATACCTTTTGGTAGACCACATAAGAAGTGGCACTTGCGCCGTGCTGCTCCCTGAAGCTAAAAATGCGGTGAAAAAGAATATAAAAGCCATTATTGATCCTTCACTGAAGTTCCTGGATTCTGCCATTTTCATTCTCCTTTCCGCACTGTCGTGTGTCACGTGACCCTAACCAGCTGATAGTCATGTGCGCAGGTCCAAAGAAAGAACTTCCTGCTTCTTTCATTCAAGCGCAGCAGCTTAAGACTGCTGCCCTTCCCATTTTATTCTGTTTTAGTTTAAATTAAAGCTTAAGAAAGATTTTAATTTACCCAACATGGTATCGCTGAACATTTTAGCTCCCTTTCCACCTGTTTTAATGTTAAAAATACATCATAATGTTGCAACCTGTAATAGAACACCTGCTATTGTTCTTAATAACGCTTGAAAATGTATTTAAAGTGCGCTGACAGCTGTCAATGGTGCTGACGCTACCGAAAATCATGACAATTTACCCCCCACAGCTTTTATATGCCTACATGTTCAGACATAGCATACAACATTTTGAAAACAAATAATACAAATAAAGTAATAAAGTAAAACTATATAATGCCTTTTGTCATATTTATAAAGCCCAACGTGTTATCAGTCTGAAAAACCCACTCCCATCCACCCAGCTGTGGCGGCGGAGGGATACCACTGTGTGCATCCACGCAGGCAAAGCTGCATCTACAACTGGGAAGGGAGGATGGAAAATACTCAGAAACAAGCTTTGCTCCCGGGATAAACTGGTCAAATCTGAACAGAAATGCTGAACTCAACTTTAGGTGTGAAGAAGTCAACTCAAAGTGGGGTTTCACTTTGGTCCCATTGTGTTGTTAGGTGGGAAGAAGCATAGGTAGACGCCGCATAAGCATCCGGATTGTACGTGAACGTCGCCGCCATATTGGGAGTGTCATTTATAGTGCGATTTACCCAAAAAAAGATTCTAAAAGAGATTTTAAATGAAGCTGTTTGTAATAATCCATCCATCCATCCATCCATTATCTGTTCATTTTTTGGGGGGTCGGGAGTTGCTGGTGCACGTCTCCATCTGCGTTACGGGCGAGAGGCGGGGTGCACCCTGGACAGGTCACCAATCTGTCGCAAGTTTGTAATAATGAATAAAGGAAATTATATTGATAGTAATGATAACAAATCAAATTATTTTATATACAAAACAATACTGGGAGGTTCTCATGAAGATCTAATTCAATGTTTTTCATTGAATGGAGGCCCACCATGGGGGCAAAGGGGATCTTAAAAAGTTGGAGAGAACATGTGGAAAAAATGGAAAATATTACACATTTTACATACGATTTCTACGCTTGTTGTAGAATTTTTATTATATTTAATATCAGATTTAAAAAGTCAGAATACATTACTTGATAAAAAAAAATTCTACCACAGAAGTGGACAGAATACCCAGAAATTGTACTCAAATAAGAGTCGCACTACTTCAACCTATTTATACTCAAGTAAAAGTAAAAGTAACCATCCAAGAAATACTCAGGGAAGAGTAAAAAAGTATTTGGTAAAAGGTCTACTCAAGTACCCATTAACTGATACAATTATCAGTCATTTAATATTTAAAATTGCAGAATCAATCCAACCAAAATGTAAATACAAAAAAAAAAAAAAATTAAAAAAAATTAAAAAAAATAAAAATCAAAGCAGGCATAGTAAAAATAGAATAGAACTAGTTGCCAACTGAAATCATAAAGTATGAATTTAACAATTATTTAACAAAAGTGATCAGAAAAACATATAATTCAATGTTTCTTTATATATTTTGTAGTTTAATCTAATCAACATCTGGACTACACAAAACATATATTGTACAGAAATAAATTCTCCAAAATCATTTGAAACGTAATGTTGCTTTCCTAGGCAAACGTTCCACTCACAATATGGCGGACGCGCTGACGCATCGTCGGTGCTTCGCTACGTCTATGGGAAGATGGGAGAGAGAGGAGGATGCGCACTATTTCCCGACGCGCAGTGACATTGTTCTCTATCGCTCCACGGACAGGGCCATCTTTGGTCGTCTCCGCCGGTGACAGTGTGGGCTGTATTCCCCATTGATCATTAATGCCCAATGATTAATAAATAACACGTTCCGCTGAAGAGACTTTCAAAGCAGCCACGCCTGAGAGAAAACACAGGAGTTTTATTTCTCAGCTTTTTTTGTGGACCCACTGGCATTATTTCCTTCTGCACCCCTTCATTTCCCAAGGCTGAAAAAAAGAGGGCGAGACGGGAGAGGCGGTGATACAACATGGATGAGGAATATGATGTGATCGTTTTGGGCACCGGACTCACAGTGAGTAGAGACAAATAAAAACAGAGTTTGTGAACTTTTTAAATGATCCCTCCCCTCCACTCACAGAGACAGAGATAAGGCCTGCTATCGTTTCTGGAGTGAAAGCCTCAGCTGCAATTGTGCGCTGTGACATCAGATAATTGTGTTTGGATTTGCGCATTAGAAATATCGCTAAATAAAACTGCAATTGACCTTCTCGCCTGTCACTAAGATGCACGCAGATCTCATAGTCAGCTGGGTGATTTTTTAAACATTTTTTTGTTGTTATTTCGGCTGCAGACTGTGCTCAGGGTTGTGTTACGCCCTGTAGCATCTTTTAGGCGTAACCCTTCAGTGTGTCATGGTTCTCTTTGCACAGACAGGCCTCCATCCTGGGGTTGGCGCAGGCCTTATGGCACAGCTTTTTATTCACGGCTTTACTTTCCCTAAACACGCACTGCGACAGAAACACGCCGGTCAGGAAGATGTTTCATATTCATCATGTTTGTATTTGCAGCTAAAGCAGCAAATATTTAGGTTTAATGGGTGGCACGCCTCTCTAACAGTTGCTTATATGTAATAATAATAATAATAATAATAATAATAATAATAATAATAATAATAATAATAATAATAATAATAATAATAATAATAATAAAAATGTAATAAAGAAAATAAAAAATAAAATAAAAAAAACAATTTAATGTGTTTGTAACTCATTAGTTTAAAAATGTTCAAATAGTTATTTATTGGTAGTGATGGTTCTTCTGTAGCAGTCTGTATTACAGTCAATTTGAAGAAGCCTCTGACTGAAGACACTGTTTTCTTCTGGTCAGAGTTGTCCATAATTTCATTTAATTTATGTAAAATCCTTTAAACTTAAGAAAAAAATATCCCTTTCCTTGATTATTTATAACATCAATAAAGATGTTATATAAAATATATCTTACCTAATTGGTTTTTTAATTTACTTTCTAGTTATTTTCAATAATAAAACTTTATTTTCTTATTCTGGGCTGCACAGTGGCGCAGTGGGTAGCGCTGTTGCCTTGCAGCAAGAAGGTCCTGGGTTCGATTCCCGGCCCGGGGTCTTTCTGCACGGAGTTTGCATGTTCTCCCTGTGCATGCGTGGGTTCTCTCCGGGTTCTCCGGCTTCCTCCCACAGTCCAAAAACATGACTGTTAGGTTAATTGGCCTTCCCAAATTCTCCCTAGGTGTGAGTGTGTGTGTGCATGGTTGTTTGTCCTGTTTGTCTTTGTGTTGCCCTGCGACAGACTGGCGACCTGTCCAGGGTGAACCCCGCCTCTCGCCTGGAACGCAGCTGGAGATAGGCACCAGCACCTCCCGACCCTGTTAGGGAGAAGGGTGACGGAAAATGGATGGATGGATGGATTTTCTTATTCTCTTATTATTTTTCATATATCTATTACATAGATACATGCTTTTGCTTTTTGATCATTTTGTGGCTGAAAATGATCAAATTGATTACATAATTTTATGTAACATCCGTCATTTATTAAATCATTTACAGTATAAATAATTCGATTATCCATTATATCTTATTATCTGTAACAACTCCATGGTCAGTTAAATGTTTTAGGTATTTACTAGTTATTTTAATTATAATAATGCTTACTTCTCTATTTACTTATGAACATATATTTTGCCTGCATGTAAAATTTTCAACTTTTTGACATTTTTGTGGTTGAAAAAGGTGAAAATTGACATAATTTTAATGAGTTAAAAGATGGACGAATATTTTCTAAAGATTTATTTATTTATATTTATTATAAATAGCTCCTAGCAAGTAGCTCCTAGCAGAATTTTATTTGCAGCCATTTTTCTAATTGCACCCAAATGATTACAAACTTTGGAGAGTCAAGGAAGAGGGTTGAAGTTTAACGATTAGATTATTAGTTATTGATCAACAAAAGTAGGGAGGTCATGAAACACAGGAGAAATGTGTAAAGTTGCTATAAAATAACTATACATACATCAGCTCCTTTTATAACTTTGTAGGTTGGCCAAACAATTACAAAGTTATTTTATACTTTGTATCAACTCTGATCTCATTTCTCTACAGTAGATTAAGAGCAGAATATAGAAATTTCTTGTGGTGTGTGAAGTAATTTGTGGTTAGTGTGAGGCATCCCGTGGCAGTCAGCTCCTATTTGGATGTAAAGATTTAGACTGAAACATACAAAATGAGATAGGGATGACATCATTAGTATTCATAGTGGTTATCGACATTGTTTTTGCACGTTTGAAGACAAATTCTATGATTTATTTTTGAGATTGAACATCAAGATGCCTTTTTTTATAGACGTTTGCACTGACAGTGCAGCAGTTGTGTTCTGGTTGTGATGGTGCCCTTTCTATAAACCTGTTAGCTTTTGTTAGTTGATCTCTGGTTGTTTGTTTTCTGAGTGTTTTCTGGTTGTTTAATTGTTTCATGCAGGAATGCATTCTGTCTGGGATCATGTCTGTGAATGGGAAAAAGGTTTTGCACATGGACAGGAACCCTTACTACGGTGGGGAAAGCTCTTCCATTACACCACTGGAAGAGGTACAGAGGACAACAAATCATATTTAAAGAATTATTTTATCATTTTTTTGTCAATTCCTAAGAGTTGATTTAATTTGCTTTTTCCCTTTCGTGTCCTGCAGCTTTACAAGCGCTTTACTCTCCCTGATAGCCCACCGGAGTCAATGGGCAGAGGAAGGGACTGGAACGTTGATCTCATCCCCAAGTTCCTCATGGCCAATGGTCAGTACCAGCTTAAATACACTGCATTAAACTTTTGCACATTTTGTCACGTCACAGCCACAAACTAGTGCTTATTGGGTTTTCCGACAGAAAGAAGCACAATAATGATTAAGTGAACATTCATATATTTGAATGGTCCAGTCAAAGTCCAGACCGAAATCCAGTTAAGAATGTTAAATTAAGAATGTGCACAGAAGTTCTCCGTCCAATTTGTCTGTAAGCGAATTATCGCGAAATTAAATGAAAATGTGTGTAAAGTTGGGAAGGACACACCTGAAAATACTTCCAACTGTAACTGCAATGAAAAATGATTCATGAATGGAGGCCTGTCACATGAATATGTTGTCCTGGACAGTAAATTGTCCCAGAAGTTAATAAATTAAACAATAATGTTGTATTTTCATGTAATGGCATAATAATGTAAGAAGAGCTTCTCAAACATCAGTAAATTTTAAATTCTAATGAACACTTAACACTGGAACTGAAAAACATTTTAAATATCCAAAATAAATAAACAAAACAACTCAAAACAAGCAATAAAATTAATATGAAGTGCCTGTAAACAAAATCATCCTTCAAAAAATGGGTTAGTTGAGACCAAAGCACCAGACTGAAGACTTTTATCACCGAGATTTTGGTAGAAAGAGAAAAACGATAAATCATGCGAATGGAAATTATTGCGCTCATTTCACTTTATTGTGCAATTAATTGATTTATTGCTTATTGCGACAAGCCAGTTCATGTCACAGTTTTCAGCTCTTTGATCCATTTGAAAACCATTCTTCACTGACTTCCTACTTCAAAATCATGTGGTGTTTTGTGTTGGTTGTTCTGCTTAAAATCTCATTAAAATATGATGAGGTTTCCTGTTATCCAAGGGATAATATAAAGTCATCGCAGAACCTTAAATATCATAAACATAAGATAAAATAAGATGTTAAAAAAATCTTAGCAAGTATTTTTGGTCTAGTTTCTTAGTGCAGTTGAAATATGTGAAAAGTAGCTCAAAAGCAACATTTCAAGAAAATATTAGAATTAGATTTGAGTAAATAATTCCTTAAAAAATAATTTTAAAAAGTACTATTTCCACTAGATTATTTTACTGAAAACAAGTAATTTTTCTCATGTTATAAGTGAAATAATCTACCAGTAGAATTAACAGGGGCTGCACAGTGGCACAGTGGGTAGCGCTGTTGCCTTGCAGCAAGAATGTCCTGGGTTCGATTCCCGGCCCGGGGTCTTTCTGCACGGAGTTTGCATGTTCTCCCTGTGCATGCGTGGGTTCTCTCCGGGTTCTCCGGCTTCCTCCCACAGTCCAAAAAAAACATGACTGTCATGTTTAGGTCTTCCCAAATTCTCCCTAGGTGTGAGTGTGTGTGTATGGTTGTTTGTCCTGTTTGTCTTTGTGTTGCCCTGCGACAGACTGGCGACCTGTCCAGGGTGAACCCCGCCTCTCGCCCGGAACGCAGCTGGAGATAGGCACCAGCAACTCCCGACCCCATTAGGGAGAAGGGTGATCAGAAAATGGATGGATGGATGGATAGAATTAACACTTTTTGATCAATATTAAGAAATTATTGCTGAAAAATTGCTTGTATGCTAATTTTCTTTTATTTCAAGTGTACTGAGATATTTGCAGTTGAAATTAAGCCAAAAGTACTCAGTAAATTTTTGTGTTTTTACAGTGAAATATTGAAAGAACGAGTGTGTGTATTTTAGGTCAGCTTGTGAAGATGCTGCTATACACAGAAGTGACTCGGTACCTGGACTTTAAAGTGGTGGAGGGAAGCTTCGTTTATAAAGGAGGAAAAATCTACAAGGTGCCGTCAACTGAGACAGAGGCACTTGCTTCCAGTAAGATTCACAAAACTCCTCGGATACAAATACACAAAGAGCTGCACTCGTATTTTATAGTTTCTTGAGATGAATCGTCTTATCTTAATGTCTAGATCTGATGGGAATGTTCGAGAAGAGAAGGTTTCGGAAGTTTTTGGTCTTTGTGGCTAATTTCGACGAGAACGACCCCAAGACCTTTGAGGGGGTTGACCCTAAAACCACGACCATGAGGGACGTCTACAAGAAGTTTGACCTGGGCCAGGACGTCATCGACTTTACTGGACACGCCCTGGCCCTCTACAGGACAGATGAGTAAGACTTAGGGGAAAAAAATTAAAATAAGTACAAATATTTCAGGAATTTACTGTAATATAAAGATTTACTTGATTGTTTTATATCTGCATCCAGCTATCTTGACGTTCCCTGTTTGGAGACGATAAATCGTATCAAGCTGTACAGCGAATCTCTGGCGCGTTACGGAAAGAGCCCCTACCTCTACCCGCTGTACGGCCTGGGGGAGCTGCCACAGGGATTTGCCAGGTTTTTAAATCATTTCTCATTAATTAGTCAAACTTTCTGAACAGAGGAGAAAAAAGCTCATTCATCTTTTATTGCATTTGCATAATTTCACTTTTAACGTTGGTTTAATATCAAGCCTTTAGTTTGCGTACATTCATTCGGGAAAGAAACACTGCTATGTAAAGAAGTTATTTTTAACCAATTTTGCACAGTTGTGGCGCTGCACCAAGAATTACTGAAGGAAACGACATAAAAGCCTCAGAAGAAGAAACTGAACACAACTTCCTCCTTCAACGTAAACAAAACTGGAGTAGTGATTTTACTGGTTGGAGGATTTCTCTTTTGTGAAAATTCACATTTTTGGTCCCAATCAGAGGTCGATTGCTCATTCACACCTCCCCAAATGAACCGGACTCCAGGCAAACGCTCTGGAGTTTGACTAAAGCAGATTAAACAGAACTGGTGGTAGTACAGAGATTGAAGATAAAAGCTTTTGGCTACAAATACTCTAGAAAAAATAATAAATGTGAAGAAAAGTACTCCAGATCCACTGTTAGACACAGCAGAGGATATTTGATACAATGGGACTTTTTTTTTTTTTAATTCAGCATTTCTGAAAACTTTGTTCTTACTGAAAATCCTGAAAATAGTTTTTTTTTAACTCATTAGTTGTTCAAAACATTTGGCCAATCAACACAGAAATGGTTACCTAGAAAAAGAATCTGATTTCATGTCTGAGCTGCTTAGTCATTTTCAATCCTATAGAAAACCAGTGGAATATAAGTTTATTGAAAACAGTTAACTTAATTTTTTCTTTATGGATTAATGTACCCAAATCGAAGGACGTGTGAAATTGTGCTCCTGCAGTACATACGAATTAATTGTTTTAATTTATGTCTGTAAACAACAGTAAAAGTGGAAAAAATAAATATATAAAACAAAACTCCATTTAATTTGATTTCATTTGTCTGCTAGGCTGAGCGCAATCTACGGAGGAACCTACATGCTGAACAAGCCTGTAGATGAGATCGTAATGGAGGGCGGCAAAGTGATTGGAGTGAAGTCAGAAGGCGAGGTATGACAGCTGGGGTATGTTATTATTTATTTAATAATAACAAATGTCTTTAAACGTGCTGGACGAATTTCTCTCCTGCTGCAGGTGGCTCGGTGCAAGCAGCTCATCTGTGACCCCAGCTACATCCCGGACCGCGTCCGTAAGGCGGGCCAGGTGATCCGTGTCATCTGCATCCTGAGCCACCCCATCAAGAACACCAACGACGCCAACTCCTGCCAGATCATCATCCCTCAGAATCAGGTCAACCGCAACTCTGGTGAGCATTTTTCAACTGCAGGACCTGATTACATTTACATATTTAGCAGAAACCGATTGTTTGATGTCATCTTAAAAATATAGCTAAAAATATGTAATGTTGCATTATATAATAATGTAATAAAGTCCAGTTTTAAAATGTATAAAAACATCAGCAAAAGCGCATTATGTAATAATAGATGCAAAATGTGATGAAACGCATTTTGAATTGTTTTGCCTTGAGCAACATGTAGATTAATACCAAGGGTTCTGATTGAGCTTGAAAATGCGACTCAATGACCAAAAGTTTGGCATTTATTGACCAAAGTTAAAATTTTTAATTATACGGATCTTTTTTAGCAGATCAGTATAAAAACCTCAGCAGAAGAATTAGCATAATTTGTTTGTGATCGTTTATTACATTATCATTTCTAAAAAAGAGCTACCTACCTACATATTTTGTAATAATTGGTGGAAAATATAGTAATGGTACATACGTGACAAAGTATTGCAAAATGCATACAACTATTTTATTATATTTTGCATAATAACATTACAATTTAAGTCTGATTTTATTACATTAATACACATCATGGCATTGCAAGATCTCTGACATTTTCTCTGACATGCATTTGGTGTATCTCTTAATTTGCTGCCTATTATTAAACAAACCTGATAGTTAACTCTGAACATGTAATTTTCTTTATCAGCAGATCTGCTTGACAACTTGACACATTAATTTGCTCTCCTGTCACAATTTAGCTACTTAGCTAATAGCATTACCAATGGACTTGAACTTATTTAAAGCTATACTCAATGTAATCAGTCAAAATGGAGCCTCCCTTGTTAAAAAAGTCCGCATTTGGGATAATATGTGAATGTTTAAGTGGACAAATGAGCTAGACCAGCTCTAAAGAGAATCTGATTGACTTTTCTTTTTTTAAATGACCAGACATCTACGTCTGCATGATCTCTTATGCACACAACGTGGCGGCCCAGGGGAAGTACATAGCCATCGTCAGCACCACAGTGGAGACCAGCGAACCCGAGGCTGAGATCGAACCGGCCTTGGAGCTCCTGGAGCCCATTGATCAAAAGTCAGTGACATCCGTCAGCACTTTCTGCTTTTATGCTTTAACAACTGGCATCTGCAGAAAATGTTTTGATAATTTGCAAAAATATAGTATTTACTGTTTCTTTTTCCTCAGGTTTGTGGCTATTAGTGACCTTTATGAGCCGACAGATGACGGCACTGAGAGCCAGGTAAGATTATTTCCCTCTTATATGTTGGTTTTGGTTAATATGCTAATTAAACAAAAGTTTTTTGTTGTGAAATCTTCAACATTCATGTATTTATGTTCAAACTATTACATTACAATAATGTCTTAGTCAATATTCTCTTTAAATTCACATTGTTAAAATACACTGCCTGGCCAAAATAAAAGTCGCCACCAAAAAATGGTCCCGCTCTCTAATATTTTGTTGGACCGCCTTTAGCTTTGATTACAGCCTGCATTTGCTGCGGCATTGTTTCAATAAGCTTCTGAAGTGTCACAAGATTTATTTCCATCCAGTGTTGCATTAATTTTTCACCAAGATCTTGTATTGATGATGGGAGAGTCTGACCACTGCGCAAAGCCTTCTCCAGCACATCCCAAAGATTCTCAATGGGGTTAAGATCTGGACTCTGTGGTGGCCAATCCATGTGTGAAAAAGATGTCTCATGCTTCCTGAACCACTCTTTCACAATTTGAGCATGATGAATCCTGGCATTGTCATCTTGGAATATGCCCGTTCCATTTGGGAAGAAAAGATCCATTGATGGAATAACCTGGTCATTCAGTATATTCAGGTAGTCAGCTGACCTCATTCTTTGGGCACACAATGTTGCTGATCCTAGACCTGACCAACTGCAGCAACCCCAGATCATAATACTGCCCCCACAGGCTTGTACAGTAGGCACTAGGCATGATGGGTGCATCACTTCACCTGCCTCTCTTCTTACCCTGATGCACCCATCACTCTGGAACCGGGTAAATCTGGACTCATCAGACCACATGACCCTCTTCCATTCCTCCAGAGTCCAATCTTTATGCTCCCTAGCAAACTGAACATGGCAATGATTTGACCCTTCTTGAACAGACTAACGTCTTTTCCACGACCCCAGGATGTGTCTTTTGCCATGGTTGTTTAAGAAATGAGGAGTTACTCATTGCATCAGCTGGGGTTAAATAACTTGTAGCCAGCTGAAAGATAATCGCCTATGCAGTAATTATCCAAAAGGAGGCTGGTACCTATTTGCTTAGTTAAATCCAGGTGGCGACTTTTATTTTGGCCAGGCAGTGTATGTAATTATGTAGATTTCACATGTTGCACATTTTTGCACTTCCATTTGGGTTTCTAAGGCTTCTAAAAACAGCATAAGTGCTAAGTTAATGTTTTTGGTGTCTGCAAAATTATCCTTTTCAAAAACCTTTGGAATGTAACGTCACAAATCAGCAAGCACTGCCTGTTACCTAGAAACCTCAGCGGAATCCAACCCGCAACCTAGTAACCCAAGCAGATTTCCAACACTTTCAGTCAGCTGGTTTACCACTATATGCAGTGTACAATGGCTACTGGAAAAGACAAGTGTTCTGTTGTTGGCTCATCTTTCAGAAGCTACTTGAGCTGTAGGCTCTACTAATGCTTTCCCATGTAAAATTGTGGATCACATTATTAAAAAATGGTTTTGCGCAAACAATTCGATGAACATGTTTTGTATATCGCGCAGAACTCTTCAATGAAGCACAATAGGTCACTTTTAAACTAAAAGGGATCAGATATTTTGCATTGCAGACTTCTGCAACTGCAGAATGTATTTCCACTGCTAGCTGAGCAGTGTGCTGGAGTTTCCCCTTTTTTCAAATATTTTATCATGCAAATGATTTCAAAAGCAAAAGTAAAAATGCAAAACTAAACTGCTTCTTAGACACCAGCATTTCGTTAAAACTGCTTTCAGCTCCAAACATAACTGCTGCCTCAGTCTCAGTGCTAAGCTAGTTCTACGTTAGCATCAGTTCATTCCCTTAAGCTGCTTAAGCGTTGTTTCTTAATGTTATTGATGTGTTAGTGTGTCTACAAACACTCTTTATGCAGGTCTAAATCTGAACAAATAAAGCATAGTTTTAAAAAAGTAGGGTCATATGGGGCTCATTTTTTTTTTTTTTCAGTGCATATAAATATTAAATTCTATGCAGTGTATTAGTATCCCCAACTAATCCAATTATTATTACCTCAAAGAAACAGAAAATAGGCCTTGATGTCCTGCTGTTTGGACTAATTAAAGTACTTGTTAATAAATCATTAACAATATATCATTATAGACATGTTATCAAGTAAAATTAACTGGGTTACGACCCAACTCTGTATATAAACATAAATAAATAACAGTTAAATTTAAGATTTAAGGGATAAATTTTTTTCTCATCTTCTCTCCAAGTTTCTGAGGCCCCCACAGTGGGCACTGCCCGTTACCTAGTAACCCCAGCAAAGCCCAGGCTGTTCCCTAGCAACCCAACTGCAGTAAATGCAACTAGATACCGCCCAACTCTAGCAATGACTACTTTGTACAAACAGATTTTTTTTTGTATTATATGAGATATAATACATTTGTCATTTTTTACCTTAAAAAGTACAACAGTTTTATTTGAAATTTAGAAGAAATGCTGTCAGAAATTTGTAAAAAAATAAAAAAATTCACAACCAATTTTGATAATCAGACATAAAATGATAGACAAATTGCCATCGATTCTCACTGTTTTCTTCCAGGTCTTCGCCTCGAGCTCCTACGATGCCACGACTCACTTCGAGACCACTTGCAACGACATCAAGGACATCTACAAGCGCATGACTGGGACCGACTTTGACTTTGAGAACATGAAGCGCAAACAGAATGACGTGTTTGGGGAGGACGAGCAGTAAGGGCGGTCTGAGGGATTTCTGGGAGCAGAAAAAGAAGCGAAGGCGGAAAAGGAGCCGAGAGACGGCGTCTGCCTCCATTTCTTTTCTCTTCCTCCCTCTCTCCACTCTCAATGAAATTTGCTCACAAACAAAAACACATACATGCTTTTCAAACACTCCCTTCCTCTGACACAGAAAAGCAGGGTTGAGTAGGTCTTTCTTTCAGTTGTGAAATATACAGTATAGTCATAACTTTAGCTTCGTCACTAGGGGTGAGTTTTTGACTTGTTGCAGATTTTCAGAACTTTTCAGTCCGTTTTTGTCCGTCATTTTCATATCAGGCTTTAGCTGTTTGGCAGGTCTGAGCTTAACGTAAAGTCCTCTCGCAGGGTCACCTCCAGTTGGCATGCATGCATCTTTTACACAGTAGTTATTGTACATAGACTGGATCAACTCAGCGGTTTAAAGACCGGACCGCTCCCGTCAACCCTGCTTTCTCTCCCCGACTTTTACCTGCGTGACTTAAAACAGACGCCGCTCCTTTTTTGGCGAAAACTTAAATGTGATCCAAACAGGCATATAAATGGGCTGTTCTGTCAACTGGTTGTGCTCACTTTTGCAATGCTGTTGTGTTCTCAGTGCAAGCAGGAAAGTTAATCAGTGGCTATACCTGTCACCCTCCAACCCCTCTACATAAAAAAACAAAAAAACAAAAAACACTTTTCTTTGTCTCAGTTATGTAACAACAGTTTTGAAACTGAATAGTTTACTTTCTAACTTGTTAAATTATTAAAGAGTTTATTTCTATATAATGGGTGCACATTTCACTGGCTGAAGTTATGACGTTTACAGAGGAGAGGTAGAAACTGTGGTCTTCAAGTTGAACTTTAAAAAAAAGGGAATTTGTGGAAAACAAAGACCAGACGTTGGTTTGTGAGTCTTTTTGGGGGGAATGGCCTCAAAGAAGTGAAATAGGAATAGATTGGAATGTGACATGGAGGAAAGACTGAATGTTGGGAATGTTGTTGGGTTTCTTTATGGGGTTTTAAAGATGAAGACTGAAATTTCAGCTCTAGGTGGAACCACCCCGTCTTATCTTGGTTGTTTGAAGCCTTGTGTTTTACGTCGTTCCCTTTCTAGATGTGAGGTGGAAGGAGGACTTTGTAGCGTAGATGCAGTCACACGTGCGGCCCATTCTGAACGAACCAAGTTGCTTTTATTTAGCCTTAACGTCCGGCCCGTCTCCGACGCCTGGACTCCTTCAGAAAAATCGACTGCTTTGTTTTAACTCAGAACGTTATTGCAGGTCAGTCTTGTGCCAAAATTGGTCTTTTCAGTTATTGGCGACGATTAAAGTTCACATCAGCAGAGAGTGCAGAGCTGGAGGGAAATTGTTTTGTTTCATACGAGTTTAAGGGTTTTATCATACAACTAAGAGGAAATAGACAGGTTGCTGCTGTCATTTGCTAGAAAAGCGGCTTCATCTCAAATTACCACCCACCACCTAATCTCATGTCTGTGTCTTATCCTTACAATCTATTTATTTAAATTCTTGCTGATGTCAAATGCTGACTCATTTCAAAATTGTTTTGTTGCTCTAATTTGTTTGTTTATTTGCTGTGTCATATGTTGTTTACCTTATGAAGTGATCATTCCATGATTTGATGTTATGTCGTTAGCGTTCCTGACATGTTTTGGTGGAAGGAAAACTCAACCTCAGCCTTGAATTCACACTGTGCACCGTTCGGCTTCATGTGTGAAAAGTTACCTGAAGAAAACTGGAATATTGTTTACCTGTTGTTCCCTCTTTCTCTCCTCACCATCCTCTTCTTTTTTATTTACTGAGAACAGAAACCTCATGTGGTTGCTGTTGCTGTTTTTATTTCCATCCAGTATGGCCTTTGAAAACCACTATCAACAACATCCCTCGAAAATTGACAAAAGAAATAGTCCAGGCTGAGTAGTAGAAATCTTACTGTCCTTGTTTGATCACTAGTATGTGAACAATACCTAATGTCTTGTGTAACAAATAAAACCAATTAAACTATGAAATGAAATGATAGAAAAATAAAAAGCACATGGCAAACCTGGAAAAACTGCCTCAAATTTCTTTTTCATTTTCTGGGAATAACATAATTTGACATACATACAACAACCTTATACACTTGGACTGAACAGCTTACAGAGTGATGCTTTTTTAAAAATTACATATGATTTAGACAGAAAGGAAAACTACGGCGTATTTAGGACCATTGTAGATAAAAAAAATTGAGTACATTTCTGATAAAAAAAATGCCCCCAAAATTTTAAGATTAAACTCCTAAACTTTTTCTAAAACAAAAACATGGAAATTTCTATTTGAAAAGTGGAACAATTTATAGAAAAAAAAAAAAACTAAAATTTTTTGAGTGATTAATCTCAGAAATCTTAAAAAAGGAAAAACAAGGTCGTATTTCAAAAATCTAAAAATTCTGAGCGCAAAAGTGGACATTTTTGAGGTTTATTTGACTTTCAATTTTTTTTCCTTCAAAAGATTTCTGAGATTTTTCTCAAATTTTCTGGACTTCTAGCAAATTTCCAACTTCACAAACTCAGAAATTTCCTTTTATTTGCTAGAAAATTTCTGAGACTTTTTTAGCAAATTTTTGACTTGAAACTCAGTTTTTTTTTTAAAATTTCATTTTTTTTAACTTTTCAAACTCACCAGGTAGAAATTTCTTTAGCAGAAATGTACTTTGTTTTTTTTCTATCTGCAACAGACCTATTATGCCATTGTAAAAGAATGACATATAAGATAATTCCAATAAATAACTTTCATAGCGGCAGCATAAATAGATGATCTGTTGTTGCCATGTAACCAGAAGCACATCGAGTCTCTGTGACAGACACAAAAAGAATCCAGGGAGAGATAAAGAGCCTCTGTTCAGTTCTGTATTTGAGTAACTGAAGATTTTAACTATTATTTTCCTAACTTCTTCTTTCTGCCTCCAAGCTGCACCGCCCAGCCCTTCCTGTTTCACAACCGCCTCTGTGTCTGTCAATTTTATCCAGCGGACTCCCAGTCAGCGTTGTCCTTTGTGTGGGTCTTGGTACCTGAGACGTGCTGTGGGCAAGCAACAGGTGGAGCGAACTCAGCTTGGGTTACACATTGTTCACCACGTAACTCTCATAGGAGTGACTCAGCAGTCTCTCGATCTCCGCCTTGGGAACCACCCAGCATTTGCCCAGGTGGCGCTTTTGCACCGAGTCTTTCACCGACTTGTCCTGTAAAGTCACGTCAATCTGCTGTGCTGCCCACCTCAGGATTCCCCTCGCTTGAACCCCGTCTTTGTTTTTGGGGTGATGATCGGTCGTCACAGTTACAGTCATGTCAGAGTGCTGAAACTGGCCTGCAGGCAGATAAAGAGGAGCAATAATTAGCTATAACTACATTTCCTCACCATGAAATTATAATTTAGGGTTTTGAGTAACAGTGAATTCAACAGAGTTTCTGCAAAGTCTTAAAACGTCATAACTTTAATCAATTTTATTTTTAGACTGATTAAAATCAGTCTGAATTTTAATGCTTTTGTCCTTGAGAAATGTGCCAGTGGCATACATGTTCTGGGATTTGTAGTTCTAGCAAACTGGTTGACAAAAGACAAGTCAAATAAAAAAGTCCTTGTTAATTTACTCTCAGCTTCTTCATCATGTCAAGTTTTTATTTTTCATAACTCACACAGGTTTTTGCAGTGGAGTATTAGGGCCAGGCAAAGAAAAATAAAATAAATAAGTACAATTATCAGAATAAAGTCATAGCATTAGGACTTTAGTCTGGTAATACTACAGTTTTATTCTCATAATATTATGATGTTATTCTCACATTATTACAACTTTATTCTCATTATTACAACTTTATTTTGGTAATGCTACAACTTTATCCTTGTATTACTACTGCAACTTTATGCAGGTAATCTGCATAAAGTCTAAATATTATTACTTTATTCTCATGTTATTACGACTTTATTCAGGTAGTAAAATGACTTTATTCCCATATTTGTCTTTTCTTAATTAATTTGGCCCTAATTTCATTCATAAGACATTTTTCTCATGTTATAAGTGAAATAATCTGCCAGTGGAACAGGTGCTGACCAGAAACACTTGGTAAGATTTTGTGTTTTTGTAGTGAAAATTAATTGGTTCATGATTTGATAACAATTAAAAGTTAAATCATAATCCTGGATGTGTTCCTGACCAGCTACTTTTTACCAAGAAGCAAAAATGTTACTAAAACCAAAGACTCTGCAACTCAACACTCCTGATACAGGGTAAGATTTTAAGATCTCCTACGTTAAGACAAAAACATCCAGCAGCTTACCCAGAAGGCCTTGGGTCGACCTTGACAGCCCTCTTCCATCTGTGATGTAAAACCCCAGGTGAGCCATCTGCAGGTAGTTGGGGTGTTTGTAGTGATGGAACAGCACCAGGAAGCGCACACCATTCGCCAGCTCGATCCAGCAGTTCTGATGGTTGTCCACGGTCACTGTCACGCCCTGCCTGGTCACAGATCCCTGCTGATTGTTGGGGAGGATCTCCTGTCCTTCCCCATCCACTACCACTCCATCCAGCGTCAAGGTGATCATGATATCAGCCGAACTGCCAGCCGGTAATGAGATGGTGAGCCGGTCGAAGTACGTTCGGGAACGGCCTTCTGCTCCAGGCTTTGGGGGAGCCCCGATCAGGTGACCATCCACAATGATACCTGGAAGAGCAACACACACACTCTGTAAACTCCAAAATAGTCACTAGGAGGTGCTACAGCACCGGTTCCTTTTCCTCTGAAATAAAGGTACCCTTCTGAATTTTTTTTTAATTATTTTCAGTGTATTGTGTGTGACTCAAGAGAGCATATGATTGATCAGAAATAGGTAAATGCACATAATGTTCAAGTTGTGCCTTTAAAAAAAATCTCATATTTTTTCAAAGGAAGCCGGTGGTTCTATGTGATGCACAAGGTGCCCTTTTTTCCACTGAAGCCCCAAAATGTCTGTGTACGCCACTGCATTTTGCATTTAAGATAAAAGATTTTGTCTGTAAATATGTTCTTCTAACTCAACTGGCCTAATTTTAGCTTTACCTGTTTTAGATTCTAACAAAAAAGTATATAAAAACTTTTTTGCTGTTTATGTCTAAATATTAATTTTATGTCAAGTGATGAGCTATTCTACAAAAAATAGAGTAAAAATAGAAAATAAGTTATTGATCTCCAAAGGGAAATTGCTTATATGCTAACAGCTACTCCAACCTAAGAGTTAAATATTGGTGGATGCAAAACCCCCCCCCCCAAAAAACACATACACAATATGAAATTCATAAAAAATATATTTATATAAGTATGACATTGCACACATCTTGAAGTATTGTTTAGCTGCAGATGCATCCTTTGATTCAAATGATTAAGTGTTCACAAAAAGAATGCTATGCAAATGCATTTTATCAATAAAATGTTTATAAAAAAATTTATTTTTGCACTTTTATTATGTATTTCTAATCATGTATAAAATATGCTTAAGTGGTTTAATGAAAAATGTGCTGAATCTACACATTTTTACTCGATTAATTGTTAGAACAATCAAATGTTAGCAACTGGACAAATGCTTACCTCGCTCTGGATCCTCCAGAAGTCTGAGAACGTCATTGGCTCTGCCGTCTACAGTGAAACACAGATCCTGGTGCAACTTTGGAAGTCGGACCACAAAATGAGGATCTCCATCCACTACAACAGAGAACCCAGCAGGTAAATAAAGCCCGACATCACAAATTTGTGATTTAAAATGATAAATAAATCCTGACCTGATGAGGAGAAGAGCCTCACAGAGTTGAGTCTGGATTGAGGTTCTAAAAGGACAAGACATTCAACTAAAGGACAGTCCTCCTTACTCCCATCCACTGAAACCAATGACAGGACTAGACATGAATTGCAGAGAACAACACTATTATGAATTACACTCTCCTTTGAAATACTCACCAAATGAATCACTGCTGTCGTCCCCTGAGAAAACACAGGAATGTTTTAACGTAAAATATCAGATGTTTATTTTGTTTTACTGAATAAAAAAAATAATAATAACTTACAGGTGTCGTAGCTGATATCGTAGTCATAATTATATGTTGCATCATAATCTGGCAAATAGAAGGAGTCATTAAAAAAAAAAAAATCACTTTTATTGCTTATGTGAAGAGATTTTGTTTAAATTAAGACTTATTACCCGTACCTGTAATAAGATTCAGATCTATTCAGAAGGAAAAAAAAGCAGAAATTAGTTAAATTCTTGATCCCAAGCAGGTTTTCGAAATTAGAAATAGGTTTATAAAACCTGAGTGAAGTTGGCTTCCCCACCTTCTTCAAATTAAACAAATTGATTTGTGCCATGTTTGTGCCGCTCTCAGCTTAAAGATATTAATAAATGTTTCCAGAGGTCATCAAAGATCAACTAGCCCAGCTATATCTACAAATTTAAAAAAAAAAAATGGTGTCAATCAACTGTTATGTTTATGCAGCAATTTTTATTACAATTTTAAGATTTTAATATAAAGATGATACAGCTACAGTTTTGGAAGCACAGTGGATAGATGCCAACTTCTTTTATGTTGTAAATGTGGGGCGGATGGCTGACCTTTGATGACCCCTTGAAACATTTATTAATACCTTTAAAATGACAGCGGCACAAACAAAACGTAGCATAAAAGTTTGACACCAATTTCGTCTTACTAGAAGAAAGCAGGAGGAGCCAACTTCACTCAGGTGATGAAAATAGATTAGGAGGCAAATGAAATGTACCTTCTTCACTTTGAATGGAGGTAGAGACATCTAGGGGAGAAAGACAGGATTTATTTTGAATTAAAATATGAAAACTGGCACTCACTCACTCCATCCATTCATTCATAATGATTCTTTGATTTGATTGAATGTCATTTTGTTGAGAAGCCAGAGAAACAGCAGACAGTAGCAGAGTTTCCATTATCAATGTTCGCACAACTCTGTCATTAATCCGCTAATGTTGAACAAAACACAACTTCCCCAATTGTGGTGTTTCTATTAAATAAGAAATGCAATTAAACTCACGTGTGAATATGTTTGCGTCAGTGGCAAAATCTGGTGTTTGATCAGCGTTTCCATTGCAGTTTTGTAAAATAAACCAAAAAAACTTATTCTAGCAGCAAAAATTTTTATGGAAGAATTTTTTTTAAATTGCCGTGTTTCCATTATTATCAAAATGTTAAGTTACGCAATGACATGGTCAATGGAAACACAGCTACTATGTTACTTACCCAGAAGTCCGGCTGCTTCCCACAGTCCTGGTCCATCTGTAACACCAGGCATGGGAGCAAAGGTTCCCAACACCAGGGTGGCAATGCTCAGATTGGTATCAAAGTCCAGATTTGAGTTGTTGTCTCCAACGTCTGGTGGTGAAGCTGGGGTGGGCGAGCGCAGTGTGGCTACAGGAGTCGTTTCAGACTGATGAAGATCTTGGGCAGATTTGGTGCGGTTCTCCACCTCTGCAAATGGCCCTGATGTTTTCCCAGGACTGGTTCTCTTTGTGCCAGGTGCAGAGTCGGTTCTGGATGAAGTGAGGTGTGAAGTGCTGGTATCCAATGTTTGCTTAGGCGTTGTTGTTGAGATGGTGGTCGTTTTGCTGGGAGCAGGAGGCTGTGCAGTTTTTAGAGCGTTTAGAAGAGAAGTGGATAACTTTGGAGAACGAACGGGTGTTTTTGGATCATCCTGGGAGGCAGCAAGTTTTTTTCCAGAGATTGTTGCTGAGGCAGTTTTGATGGGACTGGGACTTGGGTTTATGGCTGTTTTTTTGGCTGATGGAGCCTTTGTTTTAGCCAGAGACACTGGCAAAGGCTTAGTTTTCTGTGTACTTGCAGGTTGTTGAGGTGGGTGTGGTTTGGCTGACCTAAGGCTTGACTTTCTGAGAACTCTAGCGGTTAACATTTCAATGGGGCGTGCTGTTGTTGCTGTGGTGGTGGTAGTGCCAGTAGTTGTGGGTTTCACAGTGGTCAATGCCTGTGTTGCTTCATCTGCATCTGGCTTTACAACAACCAAAGAAGTGACTGGGGTCACAAAGTTATATTTGAGGGAGAGGTTGGTGGCTTTGTCTGCCAGTAACCTTTGAGTTGCAGGATCAGTTGTGTTGAGTTTGGCCAGTAGTAGCTCTTTGATGGTGAAATATGCCCAGAGACGACGCACAAAGTTGGACACTCCTTCCAACTCTTGTGAACAATTTAAAAAACCTGTGCTCCCATTTTCTTTTGCATTGGAAATAAGCACATTATCTTCCAGGCTTATGTTATGCTTTGAATCAGTTGCTGAGACGGACACCTTTAAGTCTTTGACTCCGGGTTTTACCCTCCCTGCCACAACTAACTCCGAGCCTTGGAAGTAGTTTGGGAACAGGTTATGGGTGATGTCAAACACCTGATCGTCCAAGTAGGAAAGCTGGATGTCTGACAGCAAAGGGTTGGCCACTTCATCATAGAAACCCTTCAGCTGCAAAGCTGCGTCTGCATCCTCATACACCATCCTGGCCACACCTCGGTTCTCCAAAGCTAGGCGTCTCAAAAGAAGGAAGTCTGCGTCATCGCCAAAGGCAATGCCAAACAGAGTAACTGAGCCTAATGCCTTCTTGGCGTTATTAAGGATGGTGTCACCAGATGTCACTCCAGTGGTTGCTTCCCCATCTGTCAGAAAGATAACCAGGGGAACCCGTTGGGATGCAAGGCGGCTGGAGGATCCAGAGGATGAAGGGTTAACAAGCTGGGCAGCAGACAGAAGAGCTGCGTTGATATTTGTCCCTGATATGACAGCAAAGTCAACATAGTCAGTTTTATTGGCATGAACAACATACATTTGATGCAAAGGATAAAATTTCAACTCACATCCCTCCGCACTAATTCTTCTCACAAACTCTTTGGCATCTCGCACATTTTGCCGAGTTGCTCGCACTGTTCGACCTTTCTTCCAAGTGTGAACCTTATCTGAGAAGGTGATGATGTTGAAGTGGTCTCCTTCTCTAAGGTCTCCGAGGATGGTATTCATCGCCTGCTTGGTCTACTGACAGAAATCAATGGTGTCATTGACCCACTTTTGTCTTGAACAGAAAAAACAGCAAGTGAAGCTATTTTAGTGAAAGTATTTCATCTTCCAGATGATTTCTCCTCTTTACCTGCTTTATCTTGGTGCCTATCATAGACCCACTGACATCTATGACAAATATAATATCCTTGGGGACCACTGGAAGCCCTCTTGGTGCAAAGTAATGCACAAAGTAGCCATCATACACCTAAAGGGTGTGAGAAGTCAAAGATTTAGTGAAATTCAAGTGACTTTGACAAACCAGAAGTGGAACGATGCAGCTGACCTGAACGTCACCCAAGAGGTCTTTGAGCTCCACATCATACTGAACGATGAAGTCTGCATTTAACCCTTTGGAGGATACGCTGTTTTGCTGCTGTACAGTTGGGCTGTAGTAAATTCTAGCACAATTATCACTCTGCTCAACCTGAGTGGAGGCAGGAGGGCTAGAGTCACCTGAAGGAAAAGCAGTGCTTCATCAGGCATTTTGATAGATTACCATTAAATGCACAAACAGAAGCAGAAAGTGACAAAGAAATGGGATGAAAATCTTTATCTTGGTCTAATTTGATCTAATTTGCACAGAGAGCTTGAATTTTTCCCCTCTATAATCGAAAGGTTATTTTTGCAGAAAAAGCTTGGAAAGTAGAGATTCGAACACTGACGATTGGCAAACTGAAGACTTAAACTGTTCGCTCTCAGCAGACAAACTTGGAAATCTTTATTTTGAAACGATTACTGAGTTTCAAAATAAGGTTGCTACTTCTGACTTTTCCCTCTTTTCCCTCTTTTTTCCCCTTCTTCAGTTTACTCAGTTTCCTACTGTGAAATTAATCCAACAGCTTATGAAACCTTGACTTTAAGTCTATTTTATATACATTGTTTGGTTTTACTACTGTTTTTCTTACTAATATTTCAACTAAACAGCTCCAGAAAGTTCAATTGATTTAGTTGCTGAGGTTGTACACAAGTCTATGGTGAAGTGTGTCTCGAATAGATTTTAAGTGTTATATTTCAGGTAATAATAAAACAAGCTAGTCTTTTCTAGGTGCTAAAATTGCTTAAATTCAAACTGAAGTGTACAAAAAACAATTGATTTTTATTATTTGTTAGAGAAACAGTAACCAGTTATTACCTGGGATATATATAAAAAGTTTCCTATCTTTTTATGATATCTGAATTTCCAGAATTTTGGATTTTATTCTCAAACACAGTGGACACTTGGCAAAGTACCTGTGATATCAGACTAGTATTCAGAGATTTTTCTGTTTTAAATTATTCTTCCTGGGGTCTCACCCTGGGCAGAGTTTGACAGCAGTCGACTCATCTTCAGAGGAAGAGCTTTGATGAAACTGATCCCCGTTCTTTCATGTATGCTGACGTCCAACGTGAGATTCTGCACCGGTTGCCCGGTCCTCAGACCCAAACTGAGCTCGTAGCGGCCGAGTCGACGAGGTAACAATTCCTCGTAGATCAGAACGAAAGACATCCGAGTTCCCGACGGTACACTCACTGCGACACGAAACTTCTCGATTTCCCTTTCTCTGCAATGACAAAACGAATAATTCAAGTAAAAAGGTTTTTAAGAAGTTCTACGAAACCAAAAACGTAAAGAAATTTTCTTTGCTCACAAGAGGTTTTAAAAAAACTAACTTGGTGGCGACAAGTCCGGCTGTTTTTCCTTGCTTTTTAGCGGCGTCGTAAATTTTCCTGGCTGCTGCTCTTTCCTTCACTTGGGCAACATACACCTTACCATTGGAGGCACTGGTGGGATAGAGGGAAGAAGAGAAAAAAGCAGTTCTTTGTGTGACACATAGTAGCCAAATTATGTTACTTTTAGTGGACTGAAATGAGTTTTGAGAGAGATTTACTTTATTTTGCATCTTGTTTAGTAAAGCAAACGTTCATGCCTTATGAGGGTTGGGGTTGAGGGTTTCAAATGGAAAAAACAACCTTGAGAAACTTTGATCTTCTCAGGTTGATCTATAAATACTCTCAGTTCTAAAAGACTGAAGATCTATGATGTCATGAGACAGGGTGTCACTTTTAGGTCACGTCTTTTAAGTAAATATTTCTAATGAGCAAAAAAGGGCAACTCAAATAAACTGGGTCGTATTTGACACAGAGCAGGAATCACATAAGCGGAGAGTGGAAAGTGTGGGTGCCGGGTGTATTTATGCATGTGGCTGAGGAAATGACTGAACATCACACAGAACACAGACTTCTTAGTTTCACACACAAAAATGCCAAAGAACCAACGTAATACATCTGCCACACTTATTTCCCTCAAACTATCTGGAGATAGGGCTGTTTTGGTTTTGCATATGTAAAAATATGAGAAAAAATACACATACTTAAAAATATTGACTCCACATCCAAAGTCTACATCCACCTTTGCATGTAGTATACAGAAATGTAGGCTTGTGTAGAGTAAATGTATGAAAACTGGCAGGCTGCCTCAGTAAACGATGTGGGGAGGAAAAAGGGGCGACTGGGCCAACCTCTGTCATTTTCTCTGTTAACTTTCTGACTTCCATTTACAAAGCCTGGTATTCATTCAGCTTCTGGTTTCCCCTCCTCCTGACCTGCTTCCGCTCCCAAATCCAGCAAAGTCCACTTGTTTGTTTTATTTATATGTAGCTTTTCTAAATAGAATAGATGCCAGGCTTTTTAGTAATGGAATTAAAAAGTTCTTTACGTCATTTAGCCAAACATTTATCTCTGGATTGTGGCTGTCATCAAGAACATTACTGATATCGGTCCAATTTAGTCCCAGTGGCTATGAAGACTTGAAATACGTTAATTTTAGCTCCACTTGTGAAACCAAAATGTCTTTTGTGACATAAATATATGTTGGCAATCCCCAGAAAAAGAACCAAACATGGAGAAAAAACTGTTCAATAATATTGTAATGTCTTTTTAAATATTATAGTGTTTCTAAATATTTGTATATATTCTGTTATTTTTACATGTTTGTGGAAGCTTTGTAAATAATACTTGCAGTAAGAGCTCAAACATGCAGATGAAATGAATTTCTATTGGTTATCTTACATGGTAAAGTTGGAGATGAAAGCTGAGGAGGGCAGGTCCACCTCAAACGCTGCCTCTTTAGTGATGGGCAGCTGGTTCCACACCGAGCTCTGGATCGTTGTGACAGCGTAACGAGACACCACCGAACACCTGACATGATAGTCTGTGACCTTCAGCTGGTGGAACAAAAAACACACGACATAAAACCAGAAAACAGAAAAACTAAAAGTTATGTTTAGTTATTTGAATGTAAAACAATATTCTGAGCCAATGTCTTTGAAAAACAAGGACGCATTTAGTGTCTTGTAAAAGTATTGTGAGGTTTAAAATATTTTTTGGGACTTTATTTCATTGATCAGCAATAAGTAGTAAATAATTAGAAAGTGAAATGAAAACTTGCTTTTTAACAAATACATTTTAAAACTATTGTATTCCTCTTGACTCTTACACCCCTAAATAAATCTGAGAACAACTTTCTTTAGAAGTCTTAGATTATAAAATATTACCCCAGGTTTTAAAAGTTGTACATAATGCTGGCTAATTTATAATGTGAAATGGAGAGAATATAGCAGAACTTGACCCTGATATGCTCAGATATTGGGAAATGATTTCTTCCTGGAGACATGGTCTTTGTTGAAGTTTTAAATTTTACCTAATTGCTAACTTATGTTCATGACATATGGAATTAATGTGACAGTTTGACGCTATGAAGATTACCTATGGTGTAAATTTTATGCCAAAACTCAATATAAACAAACATCTATCATGGCTGTTAATGTTAATTCAGTATTTGGAAGCGTGGCCAACATGGCTGAAAAGTTTTGTTGACTTCCATTGCTGCCATTTCCAAAGCTACAGGCAGACTATAATTCCAAAACAGCGCAGAAAATTTACGTCATTCTTCACAACTTCTCCTTTTGGCTGAAGTTCTAATGGAGGAATCCAAGTCAATGGGAGAAAGCTCAAATGGAAAACTGAAGGGAGATGAGAATTGAGTGGAACTGAATAGGAAGGCTAAGACCAGGCTAGCACAACTGCAAACCCAACAAGTCCTGGTAACTGACCTGAACTAAAACCAGATGTAAAGCTTCAGATAACTGATTTGGCCATCATTTGAAAATTAATACCTACTAAGACAGACAAGGTCATCCCCCTTCATAGAGCTCCAGACGTCATGTGACCAAGTTTGAGAAGTCAGTGAAAATAATGGAGGGCAGCACTCAACTTTCAGAAAGCGATACACAGCGATACACCACTAAACTTCACAGATTACATATCAGTGCTCCATATCAAGCTCTTCCTGTGCTTTTTAAAACAATTGTTCAGGTACCACTGTCTAATCAAATTTCCCTCGCACTATGCTGGAAATTCCCCAAAGGTTGCAGACTAGATTGTTTAGTTGTTACTACATGGTTGAGTAGCCATAGCAGTTAGACACCTTGGTATTGTATAATACCATGGAGAAACATTTTTTCTCCACAAATCTGATCTTTGTGGTGCCACGAAGAAGCCCATAGAACTCTATGGGCCCATAGCCCATAGAGTCATGTGGATAAAGCCAGAAACCCAGTTAGAGACTACAAATGGTGACGAGGTTCACATTTCATCACTTCCAGTCACCAGAACTGCAATGCAGTGGTTAGATTAAAGTCCAGGCCTAAATCCAATCTGCAGAAAGACTCAAACACTGATTTCCAACAAATCTGACTAGGTACAAGTATTATTTTTTTTGCAAAGATGATTGGGTAAAATGTTGATAATTAGATTGAGGAATGCTGCATCTTTCATGTGTCTCTGCTAAACAGAACTCAATAGAACCTGACAGCATGTCATGGACCCCACATCCTGACATTTGATTTAGGTGTGCTGGGCCGAACGATGGTCCATAATCCCAGTAAGATACAAAAAAATTTGTGGTTGTAACCAAATCGGAAAAAGTCTGAGAAGTACCAGTAATCTTGCAAGTGAAATGTTGAGTTTGGCGCCTCGCTTTACTAGCAGCTGGTGAGGTTTGACATGGAGTTGCATTTTTAGCTTCTTTATACAGAATAAAGTAATTATGTGGCCTGTGGGTTTATTCTTTAAAACAAAATGTGTGACGGTGCCCTCATTTTCCCACTGAGCATGTTTTTGCAAAACAACTTAGATTTTCCCAGTTTTGCAATCCTGTTCTAAAATTAGATTTTTTTTCACCATGCTTTTCTTCTTCTATTTAAGTGTATAGCAACTCCATAAAGCAGATCTTAGACACAAGTATGAACTCTGTTCAGGTAGAGGTCTTTATGGAGCTATTTTAGTATGTGAGTAAGCAGAAAGGAAGCAGTGTTGTTATCTTAAACTAACTATGCCAGTCTGAGACGTATCACTTTGGTGCCCTTCCCTTGCTTACTTATGGGACGTTGGCGCCTGATCTGGTCAGTGCCGGCCACATGAGTCCATTATGAGGTGACATGAAGGAGGAGGACAGCCACTCCACTGGTCTTTAAGAACGCTGTGGTTTGTGCTTCACAGAAAGGATTACTGTATGTGCCTAGGAAATTTCTTAGTTAGCCCTGAAGCAAACTGAAGGTAAAAGCCACAGCGGCATGACTCAAGGCTCCCAGAAACGTCTCTTTATGTCTTTAAAGCTTGGACCTCTAGGTTAATTTGGTGTGGCTGTAAACTCAGTTAAATCTTACCACTGGTTTTGCTGGTTTGCTTTGACGTTTTGTTCTCTGGAAAAGAACAAACAAAAACATCATCAGGTTATCTAGTGTGATACATTTTTGGGAATCAGTGCTTTACAGAAATGC
The DNA here is from genome assembly GCA_922788865.1 of Poeciliopsis turneri. Classification (NCBI taxonomy): domain Eukaryota; kingdom Metazoa; phylum Chordata; class Actinopteri; order Cyprinodontiformes; family Poeciliidae; genus Poeciliopsis; species Poeciliopsis turneri. The sequence goes on from CAKLNU010001103.1 coordinate 2,885,966, forward strand.
TGAACTGCACAATAAATTAGGTCAAAACTGGGTTAATTCCACCACCAATCTGAGCAAATGAGGGTTGGGTCAAGATCTTATGTCAAAACAAGTTGAATTAGCCATTCATGAATGAATGAAGGGAAAGTGGAACTGGAAATAAATGCTTTCACTGTATACAGGATTGCACGCTCTGCCTCCTGTTAATTCTGCACACAAGTCCGTGCTGTGTCAGTCCATTACCAAATATCCTGTGCATTGGTGGGACTTTAAACATAAACAACCTGCAGGGTGGAAACTCTTCACAGGGAAAATATTATGCAACCTATACGAGATGTAAATTACTCCTTTATTTACTAAGTCTAGGCGTGTTCCAGAAAGTTGCATACAAAATTAAACACATCCTTACCTGGAATTGTGAATTCCTCCCAAGGTGCGTCTTAAGATCCCCCGATAATCCTTCTTGTACGCAATAATAAACGCAAAGAAGAAAACATTGAATCCTCAAAACCCTCATGCTTGCAACGATTCAACCTTTAGATTAAAATGGAAGAAAAACGTCCGGTGATCTCACGTCGGGCGCATTTTACGCAAGCAACGAGCAGGAGTAATTTTAGCTCCGATCCATGTGAGAGCGCCCTAAAAATTGGATCTGATGAAGAGTTACACCTGCGAGGGGTGAGAGCTAAAGAAAAGCTTTAAAGTTCAGACTTCAGAGGGAGGTTTGCTCCAGTCCTGATGCGCGGTTTGCGCGCAGCTCGGGTTCACGCATGCTGCCACCGAGGTAAGAGAGAAATGGGGTGAATGTCACCCGGCTCCAAGGTTTTGATGAAAACGCCTCCATCTCCTCCCCTTCCACTGCTGTTTTTTTTTAACCCTAAATAAATAAATCCGTTCAGCAGGGGTTGAGATCCATTGAAGTTTGCGAATGTATTTTCTCACCTCACATTTAGTCAGATAAATAAATATCTGGCTCTGATAGGTTCTGTCCCAAAACGCACCAACTCAACCTTCCTACTGACCCAACATGGATTCACTGCATAGAGAATGGATGGATTAGAAAATGTGCAAAGTTTTGTCTCCAGTTGTATTCAGCGAAAATCCTCATGAGAAAACCTGATGCGTTGAATTTTGACAACTTAGTGAATTACCGTAATGTCGCATTAATTTTTCAATGTCTGAAAGGTCAAATTCCAACAGGTGCTTCATAATATCACGACGTGCGAGGGCCACAAAATGAGTACATTTCACCCAAATAAAAAAAAAAACTGCTCATTTTTAAAATGTTGTAGATAAGACAAGGACTTTTCGAGTTTGAAAAGTTGACAATCTGCAAGAAAAAACAGACATTTTCTAGAAATAAACAATGACATTTCTGATTTTCAAAACTCTTTTTTTCTAGAGATTAATTGAATTTTTCTGAGATTAATTTTAAAAAAAATTTTTTGTTACAAATGTCAAATATTTGGAGCTTAGATATTTCCTACATGTTCTCAAAAATTTTCTATTTATAGAGCTTTAAAAAAATCCATGTTTTTTTCTAGGAAGTTTCTGATTTTGATTTTAAAAACTTTTGAGTTTTTCTTGCAAATTTGTTGGAGCTCAGAAATTTCCAGTTTTTTTTTCTAGAAAATTTCTTAATTGAAACATTTGAGTTTTCTTTCTTTCAAATTTTCGAATTTTTTTCTCGTTTTTTCTAGAAAATTTCAGATTTTAATCTAAATATGTCTGGCAGTGATGCGCCGTTGTAGCTACAGTTACATCCAGCCATGATATTGGTGACAGAAAGATAAAAACCTAAACAAAATAATACATGTGTCATGTTAGTATGGACCAGTCAAAGTTCAGACATAAATCTGATAATCCACACATAAAAAAACAAACATATAAATAAATTATGCTGACGTTTTTGGCTTTAATGTGACACAATCTAAACCATTTTAGAGTCTGAAAATGATTGTTTACATAAAATTCTTCATTCCATTTATTTTCTGTATATATTTATGTATAGCTGTATGTTCCGTTATTATATATTCAGAGGGAAGTTAAAGTAATCAGGAATCAGCACCACAGTGCTGTCTGTGGTGCTGATTCCTGATCCGGTTTTCATTATCTGAAGAGCATCTCCATTACCTCCACCTGTTTGTGATGCATTCAAGAGAGTCAGAATCCTCAGCCACACAGATAAGACAGGAACTATCCACAGTTGTAGGTTTTTTTCTTCTCTGGTGTTTACCAGAAGTCCATTTGAGTCTGGATTAACACTTTCCATTTCCTCCAGTTCTTCTGTGTTGATCCATTTCTCTTCTGTTCACCATCAGAAAACATTTATGTGGCTCTTTAAGATTTATTGCAACCTATTAATATAACTGTAGTCCATTTCTCCCAGATATGACTTTAGCTGTGGTCAGGAACTGTCTGAAGGGCTTCCTCTGTCTTTCGGCTGGTGCTCACATTCTGCAAACAAAGAGAAACAAAAATTAAATTCTTAACGGCGGCTACTAGTATTTTCCAAGCATGATAGGGCCACCACTGTGCTGGAAACCTGATAGAAATTGCTTTTGCTCATTGAAACCAAATATATATATTTCAGAGTACATAAGTAGTTTATCTCAAAACACAAAGAAATTCACATATAAAACCATAAATAAATGTAGATTTATAAATGTTACAGAGTTTCTTATGTCACAGAGAAGTATAAAGGTTGGAAAAGTGCTCCTCAATAATCTTTACCAAAAATTTATGTTTCTCCAAAGGTGTTTTTTGTGTTAAATTTCTGTTTCAATTACTTTGTAATTATTTTACACAGGAAAACTCTAATATGTGACAAAGTTTGTGTGAAAACTTCTGACTTTTTTTTTTTCAAACATTTTTTCTTTAGTCTTTATGTTGATCTTTGAATGGTTCTTTTTGCTTCTTAAAATGGTTTGAAAGTCTGGAAGTTTATTCATAATTTAGACTTAACTTCTGTTAAATTTGAAGAAAACTAATATCAAACATGTAGCTTGAGCTTGAAAACCTGGAGGAGGTTATTTAGATGCTAGAGTAATCTTCTATAATTTTTTATTCTCATCTAAAGTTATGAGTTTTAAACTATTTACCAATTACCAAAGAAATAACTCAAAATCAACAGAAATTATTGCAATCATTGGTCAGATTGCATTTATATTCAAACCACCTTAAACTCAGAAATTTTCTAATTTTGTTTAGTTTAAAAAAATCCTGAGTTTTTTTTCTGGTATATTTTTTACTTTTGGAGCTCAGAAATGTCCTGCGTTATTCCCGTGAAATGTCATTATTGTCATGTTTGTCTTTTTCATTTTTCAGAGTCCTGTTCTGTCACTCTCCCTCAGGTTTCTGTAGTTCTCATTCTGGACACTAGATGTCCTCAGTTCTCAACATTTTTCCTTCTACCTGTTTCACTCGCTATTTCTCTCAACATATATTCTTAGAGGTGACCTATTATGCTTCCTTGATCAAGTTAGGATAGGTTTAAAACATGATCAGTACATTTGTAGCACAAATTATTCTTTTACTCTGAACAATTCTTTCTGTTTTGAGTTCCTTTTCATTTCAATCTAAATAAGTTGCCCAATGTTGACACGCATACATGTAAACATATGCAATTATACAACCATACATCTCTGAAAAGTAAAAGTGGAGCCTCCTGCACACCAACAAGAATGCAGGACGTCGTTTCTAAATGGTAAGTCAGCAACAAAACATTTGCCTTTTCCAGCAGTAAAAGAAGCTGAATTGATGGCTGGAGTTGATACGTAACAGGCAGTTCCTATTGATTTGTGAAGTTACATTCCAGATGTTTTTGAAACGGTTCATTCCCAAGCACTGAAAACCATTAACTTATTATCAAAAGCCTGTCTGGGTGTGTTTTTAGTTGGTTGAGCTGTTTTTAGAAGCAGTAGAAACCCAAATGGAAGTACAAAAACATACAAAATTGTTATCATATGTCCTCAGTAATCTTTATGTTTATTGAACAAGACAAATCTTCGATCCACTTCAGAGAGAAAATATTCGCCTGTGGATCTTACCGTTGGCCTGTCTCTGTGTGTGTTGACAGCTTCAATATTGAGAAAAAATGACTCAACTTTACATCCTGGCAGGAAAGACAAAAACAAAAGTGTAAAGAAAGCATTCAGAGATCAGCAATTAAAGATGCACAATTTTCTGCTTACCGTAAGCTACCGGAGTGAGTTTGAGCACCGTGTGAAGGGGGCACCGAACATAAGGCAGCTCATCTTCACAGGTGATTGGAAACAACGTTTGAGCATTTAGAGGTGAACATTTTGTGGTGATAATAAGAAGGAAGGTAAATCAGTCCATCTCTTTTAGTACCTGCAGATTTGTCTAGAAAGTAGGACAGCAGGCAGCGCATTATGGCTTGGTGGCAGATGACCAGAACGTTTTCCTGCCTCTCCAGCTCCATGATGACCGGCTCCAGACGATGAACAAGATCCTCATAGGACTTTTTCAGAAAGACAAATCAAACTAATATTAGCTTTGATTCCAAAACGTTAAGCCGCATGTTTTTCTGTGGTCCTTCAGTTTGAAAAATGTCACATAAAAGAACCTTAAAGATTACAGTTGGGTGTTTAAATATTATTTTATTATTCAATAAAAGCTATTTTTATCTGTAATTTTATCTATTTAGAACATTGAAAAAAAGAGAATGCAGCTCCCACTTAAAAAAAGGTTTTAATTGGTCATAAATGATCAAATTAAGTTTATTAACATTAAGACAAATAAAGTTTGATAAATTTCATTAAATTAATTGTGACCTATTCTCACTTTTTTATGTTGAAGCTGAATTTTCTGTTTTGCAGTTAATGTTCCCAGAAGTACTCATTGAATGCAGATATAGATGTTTATTAATCTTTTAACAACTCGTTAATGGAAAAATAAAATAAAAATAAGAAAAATTGCATTCTCAAATTCTTATAGAAATGTTCAATGTTTGAAACAACAACTTTTAATTTGCACATCAGTTTGTTTAAATATTTGAATATTTACAAATACGGGTGCTAAATTTATATTAAAATATCTTTAACTATTCAACACTTTCCATAACATTCCTCCTGTAAAGTAGGCAAATATATAAGCTTGATTATAATAATGTATGATAAAATACACATTTCTCTTACTTGAACGATTCTACATGAATAGTGTTTTTACTTAAGGTACTTATATTTTATTATGACTATTAAATTTACCTTAGCTGTTTGTCCAGTTGGAAGAAAAGTAACTCAAAAGTAAGTTTGCAGATCCAAAAGTTCGAAGTGTTAGATCGTTAAATAGAAAAATAGAATTAAGCAAAAGTTGTCGTCTAATGAAAGCAGCGCTTACCTCGCCCTTTGGGTAACGGTAACGATATTTCTCCTGGTCTCTCATTGCAAACTCATCAGGAAAGTTCTCCTGAATCTCCTCATATGTTAACTCCTCACATACACCCTTAGAAAGAACACAAATAAAATGTTAATTTAAATTGAGAGTCTAAAACTGTTCATATGGAAAACATGATACGAACAAGCTCAGGGAATCCTTAAGCTCTGAGCATCATATTTAAAATGTGGTAATAAAGTAAAAGTGCAAAATGTCAGCATGAGTGAATGAACAGGACTGAAATATTGGAAACTTTAATTTAATCTCCATTTGGAATCAATAAAGTATTTTTTAAATTGAATTTGATTTTGCAAGAGATAAAAGCTTAAAATGATCATTTTATACTGTAAAAAGAGTCATTTATTGAAAGCATATTTGTAATTTATCGTGAGTGTCCAGAAACTTTAGATCAATAACCCCTCATTTCTTGTTTTCCTAGGTTATGAATATTGTTTGACTTGTTCTCTTTTCAAAATGGGAAAGACAAGAAAGCCATTCTAACAGGGCAGATTTGTGCTGATTGTCCTGGGTATAAACCTGACCACATTAGATTCAGATGAATAAAGAAAATATTTGTAACAGTTTGAACTAATAAGGCTGGACAAGGAGCCGGTTTATCTGTCTTTCACTCACAGGAACATGTTAAAGGAGGTAAAGAAACATCACCAAATGTGCAAACATCTATTTATGTTTGTAAAAGTGATTTTAACCTCACAGCATCGATCTCATTGAGAGCTTTCCACTGTTCATACTGGACGCCCAGAGCCTCTGCAGTCTGGATGGTCCTCTTCATGTGGCTCGTCCACACCTTCAGGTCCTTGATGTTTTGACCTCTGATGAACTTCGCCAAGGCATCAGCATACTGCAGGAAAGATACATTTTTATGTTGTCATTGAGAATGTAAAATATATTTTTCAAGTAATTTCAGTCTAGTTTCTAGTGTAAATATCAAAGTGCCAATGAAATACTAAGTTATAAGTAACTGTCAAGATGTAGGAGCTTGTTTTAAGTCAATAATTCCTTAATATTTACTTTACTTTACTTATCCCATTGGTAGATTATATAAAAAGTTGTAAAATCTAAGCTCACCTTCAGTCCTCCTGGTGATAAGCCCGAATCGCCGCCTATCCGACCCAAAAGGTTGAGTTCACTCTCTCCGTGGCGGCTCAGGTAAATGGTTCTCGGCGTGACGTGGATGTTCATGAGGTAATAGACGATCCGGCTCTGGATGTGATCCTGAACTCGGTTCACCAAGAACCTACTGCCCACGTCAAAGATCTTTATGTAGGAGAGTTTTCTAGTCAAAGTAAGGAGATATGGACACATTTTATAAACAATCACTTAAATATTTAATCCGATCACCTTCTTCAATGGAAAAACACAAAATATTACCAAGTATTTTTTGGTCTAGTTTCTTGTAAAAAAGTTCCTTTATGGGCTAATAATCAAATATGATGTAGATCTAATTAAATAAATAATTAAACTAATTACACCACTTGTAGTAAAGAGCTTTTCTGATATCTATGTGTTTTCTATCATAACTCAAAGCGTCTCCAGTGACTTGTTCATAAATTTATTGTGGCCAGTCACATTTACAAAACAGCGCCATCCTTCACATTAGGAGGAATAAAGACAATGAGTTAAGAGACAAATATTTTAGTTTTAGATTGTATATATTGAGATGTTGTGTCATTGGGGGGGACCGTGAGTGTTTGCTAAATGGGGTCAGTGGTCCTGTTGGGCCTGAAAAGGTTTGAGAAACACCAAAAATACTAGGTAGGATTTTGTGTTTTGGCAATGTTGCGACACATGGGCAGCTCAGTACCTGTCTTTCTCATCGTCTATAGACATGTAGCTCGCCTTGTAGCACTCAATGCGCTGTATGAAGTCCGACATGGCCTCTTCTATGTCACGGTCGATATAATCTGGGCTACCAAATTTTACTTGCTGTAAAAAAATTGGTTTTAGACTTTAATTAAAGTCCCCACTTCTAACAAGTATGGATATTTTGTTTGTGCCTCACCTTGATATTCTCGGTTATTATGTCTGGGTCATCACAGATTGATTCTACAAAAAACACCTGTAAAATAAGAAAAAATTTCAAAAATTTTTTGTAATCATAGTACATTGAAGTGAATATTTACATTTCTATGAAAACGTATTTGCCTTCTTGTAGACTTCCTGCTTTTATTCCAGTCTTACACTTTGGAAATATTTTAGAAGATCAAACTAATTTGTATGATTACCCAAGGTTATCCTGAGTGAATTTCAAAAATTTAATTTCAAGTGATAATTTAACTTATTAAGGGAGAACATCCTACTCAAACTGAAACTCAAGTAATTTCCTGTAAAGTTTTCTTTTGAGAAAGCAGAACTGATGTTTCTGAGGTATCTAGGAAGCAGATAATTTAGCTTTCAGTTACGTGTAATTGGACCTGTAGCTTCATTGCCTCTTCAGTCCCCACATTGTTTTTCTCAAAAGCTTTGAGGCTCATCAAAATGTTTTTTCTCTGATAATACGATTGGACTTCTCTATTTTCCAATCAGCTGTTGCTTTCAATGTGTAAATCGCCACGGATGCAATTTTTACTCAGTTTTTGTTGTCACTTTTATTGATGAATGTAAAGGCTTTTTATTTTTTTTACTGTTTTATGTTTTCTGTATTTTGCTGGAGTAGCAAAGCATTAGAAGTGGCATTTGACCCTTTAAGGACTGATAGATGTCGATGATTTGTTTAACGTTTCTTCTATTAATTTACTTCAAGTGTTATTTTTTCCCAGATAATTACAATAATGCTATACTAAATTAAATAATTTAAAATTAATAATTTAAATTTAAAAACTGTTTTTTTTATGTCAAGAAGTACAAATATCAGAAGCAGAGATTTCAAAAATGATTTCATCGCTTACCTTATAACCTTTTTCTTTTGCAAAACTGTTGATGACAGCCCTCCTCTCTCTTGTGGTGTTAGTAGCATCAAACACCTACAGGACATGTTTCCATCATCATCAATACTTTTAAAAGTCCTATTTTTTAGCACTTCAGATAAAAAAAAAAAGCAAAAACATCTCAAATACCTAGATCAGGCAGTAAAATCAACAAATAATGACAAATTCTATAAAATATGTGAATAGCTGCCAAAAAAGTCAAAATGTTTTGTTTCACTTTATTGTCTTTCCTCCACAACAATAAAATCCTGCTGGGCCATCATTAGAAGGAACATTTTAATGATCCATTTTCTTACGGCTACTTGTCCATGTTCTTTTGAGAAATAGGCAGCAACGTCTTTGAGCGCAGCTGAAGCGCAGGCCCTGGGAGAGAAAAATCAAAATTGAATGAAAAGAAAAAAGATAAAGAAGTATAATAATTTTAATTATCCTCCATCAACCTATTTATACAACAGACACATTCTCAGTGTTTTTAAGGCATTATAATGTTGTGGCAGGAATATGAAGCTGTATTTCATCAAAAAATTAAATTCTCAGAGATAGGGATATAATGTTGATACTGAACAACAGAGCCTTGAGGAACACCACATGTGATGTTAGTTTGCTCAGATTTATGATTTCCCAGTTACCCAAGAGAGCTGAACCAGTTTAGATCACAAATCTGATCAAATGCTTAAAAGTAAATGGAAAATCAAAGTTATTGTGATTCCTTTTCATGAGTTTTCATGAGTTTTGCACTCACTTGCGGATCCTCATGGCCTCTTCGTTATCAGGTTTAAAAAACTCAAAGTTCTTGTAGGTCTTGACTGCCTCTCTACGGTACTGGCCCACGTTAAAAACTGGTGGAAATGAAAAGAAAATAACTGGATTTGAAAATGCAGCATTCAATTAATTATCTAAATTAATAAAATAAATAAATGTAAGAATTTAAATGTTCAAACTGACCTTTTGTCGGAACGCCGATCCAGTTTAGATAGCGGGTGAGCTTCTTGGAGATGTATGTCTTCCCTCTGGCAGGTAATCCTACCATCACAATCACCGTTGGGGAGTTGCAGAACTGAGGTACAGACGCTGATAGGGAAAACAAACACCAAAAAATACAGAGAGGATGTAATTCTGGACTCGGTCTTGTGATTAAATATTCAGGAAATCAACATCCGTTAGGTACAATCCACCTCGGGAGGGCTCAGTGTTGTTGGAGGTTTGTGTCATTGATACGTAAACTTTATTAAGAGAACAACAAGGCAACTTCTGCAAAGTAAATCTGGATTTCAGTGGAAACTCTTAATATCAGACATCAAACGCTTTGCTTCAGACTCAGATTTGACAATAAGGAAAATAAAACCTGATCTTCAAATCACTTCCTTTTCTTATCCAAACATGATGGAGCTCAGTAATATTTGTCACTCCTTTAGCTACAAAAGATACCAGTGACTTAGAGGCAAAAACTTAGAAGAATGAGTTTATCGACTCTTTGCATGTGAATTACGCTCCTCAGAAATCTGCCCACTCTGCCAAGTCGGACGTCAAAACAACCAATGCGCTCCTTTAAAGTCTGTAATACATTGAAGTTAAAGCCACAATATTGTTCCAATTTCCTCTTGTTTACTTTTTGTTGCTTTGTTTTTAGTTGATACATTTTCTTTTGTTAGATGCAAGTATACAATAACCCTGCATAACAAAAAACAATGTTATAGAATTAAATTTTTAGCTCTTACAGAGGTTTCATCAAATGTTTACCTCAACATGTGTTCCCAACCTGTATTCAGAAAAATCACCGTTTTACACCTCTCTGCAGGAAGTGTTCAACCAAAAGGCAATTGCTCAAACAAAATAAAAGTAGAGCAAACAGAAGTACTGGAATCTCACTTCAAAACTTACATCCTCTCCTACGATTCAAGTTATATCCCATCCACGGCACCCAGATCTTCAGCAGAGGGGTCTGTGTGAGGTTTTTATGCTCTGTGGACATGGTACAGTGAACGAGTGAACGGCTGAGGAACGCTGTTCTGTGTGCTTTCCTGAAACTACATGGAGATCAGCAGATCAGCTGACTGTTGCTAAGGGAAAACACTTGGCGAGCAGGAAACGCAGAGGACCTGAGGCCAGACTGCTTGTCTGCCTTACAATCTGTTTCATTATTTAAAACTCCTTGTAAGAGCTGCCAAAGTCTCTTCTTTGACCTCAGACAGCAATAAATCATGTCTAATTATTTCTAATCTTTTATACTGTAAACTGGTTTGAGAGTGAGAGGAACGTGTCCTAATAGTTGAGCAAGTAACACAAGAAAGAACAGCTCATGAATTTAGATGAGCACTTTTGGCTTTGTTTATATGGGAAATTTCTTCAAACCACCACTAGAGGTCAGATTACACTTTTATTATAAGAAATGGCCTTGCCAAAATTTATATGTATAAATATACACACTCTCTCTGTGTGTGTGTGGGTGTGTGTGTGTGTGTGTGTGTGTGGGGGTGTGTGTGTGCGTGTGTGTGTGTGTGTGTGTGTGTGTGTGTGTGTGTGCGCGTGTAGGGGTGTGTGTGTGTGTTCTTGTATATACTTCATACGTAGGACCTGTTATACCATGTTCACCCACAAATTGAGGTCATTGTGGAAAGTGAGTACTTTTTTCTAGTCTGTACTTTTCTAGAGATCTACTGCTTTCTTCCAGTTAGATTTAGAGGTATGGCGTGAATTATATTTTACTTAATTAGAGTTAGGAATAAATTAGTAATGCTTTTCTTTCCTTCAACTTTCATACTTTCCTCAGCAAAGACAGGTGTTTAAGGAAACAAATTTGGGTCAAATTGCTAAAGTGGGTAAGTACCTAAAACAAATGGAAGCAGATTTAAAGTGACTTACACTATTGCATCTTAATGAATCAGAAGATTTTGCCTTTTTAAATGCATGCAGTTTATTTAAATATGCAGCTTTAATCAATCTGATAAGTTTTTAGTTTGGCTCTTCTGTTATTGAGCTGATAAGAAAATGTTTTCAGCTACTTATCTGATATCTTTCATTTACATTTTGCGTGTTCCTCTATTGTAATCTGTAATCTATGGTCTTAAAACGACATTGACTGCTCGTACGTGATGTCTACTGTAAATGGTGAACCACTTAAATGGTGAATGGTGAATCATCACTGCTCAGAATATGTAAAACGGAAGAAACAACCAACAGGGAGTTTTAGAAACTCACGTAAATGTCAAGCATGTGTAAGTTTTATTTGTGAAAATGTAAAATAAGGGCTTTTTGACACACACAGGAAGTCATCTCAGTCACTTGACACATTTACATTGATGTTGAACACATACAACCATTTTTTCTAGTCTTTACTGCAAGCTAAGATCACTGAGTATGACTAACATTGACAGTTACGTCTTACGTCTCATGTTAAAAATATTCAATAAACACAAACATGGGAAATTTCCATTCTTATTACAGGATGATTGTACCACCTCTTAAAGCTGCCGATAAAAATTAGGTAACATTTGGAATCACACAAGTTCTTAGTTATTTTCCGTTGTTTGTCTGAGCTTCCTCTCTTCTGGACAACAACACATTTCCGTCTCAAGTTCCAACTTTTAAAAATACTACAGATGACTGGCTGATTTGACGGATCTAAAGTCAGACTGGTACAGATTAAAGTTTCTAGGTTGGGTAATGTAAATAGATGCTTAGCTTACATTTTGTTATGTTTTGTTTCTTTTTAATCACACTTTTAAAGTAATGTTTCTTATTCATTTTCAGTATGTTCTCAATTATTCTCATTGTTAAAGTACAAGGGAAATTTTCTGTTTATAAGAAAGATTTTCACAATTGTTAAATAAAATGAGATAATTTTTGTTGTTCTTAAGATATATTCAAGTTTACTCAGACTAGAAAAAGTCATCTGACGCTTTCTTGCAAATAGATTTGGTTAAGTATTAGGCTAGCTATAATTAGCTCTATAATTAGATGATGATGTACTTTATAGGATACAGCAACAAATTCACATAAACTGTGAACCACAGAAGTGTGAAGTGAAAGAGGCCCAAAGCATTTTGAATCATCTGTGAAAATCATACAAAACAAAACCGGCTGAATCCCTTCAGTAAAGGACATCAATTCAGCTGCTCGAACCTGGGATCCTGACTCATGTCTTAAAATATTCTGTAATTCAGACAGGTACACTTCATTCACACAAAAAACTCTCTTGATGAAAATAATTTCTTCTGAACAGTTTCAAAACATAGATTGCCTGCTTTTTAAACGCAAACTACCTGAAATAATGCCAACATCAGATCAAGTCATGAGATTTTTCCCAAATGATCTGGTTTTATGATTTAAAAGACCGAGAAGAGAAAGTCTTTTCATATTTGGTTTCAGTATTAGCATCTGAGCTTGACAACCAATTATGTTATCCACCTCTGGCAACATCATATTTAAATCCAAAATTCAAGGATCTCCAAAAATGTCATTATGAACCAGTTTTTATTTTGAATTCAAAATCTGACAGGCAGGATGTGAGAGGCCTGTGTGTTCTGCTTATGAACTGCATAAGCAGTTATTGGTATTTAACCCGTCAAGAGTTCAACCAACTCAACTGTGAATGTAACCTGGTTTTATTTCTCTTTTGTTATAGTTACACAAAATATCTTTTTTTTTTGGCTATTTGTGTTGTTCCTTATCTATCATTGTTTTAACCATTTTACTTTAAGAGCAGAAGGCTCTCCTTTTCATTTCTTCTTCTGTGGTATTGTCTTTAAAATGTTTGTGTCTCTTAAAACCTCCCAATTTTGTCAAGTTGTCCGCGGCAGAGGTGTGTACTATTTATTTTTCATCTAAATACATCCAATTTATTTATAGATTTATTAAGTTAATTTCTATTATGTATTTCTGTAAGACTTTGAGTGGGCAGCTTATAACACGGTTGTTTTCTGTATGTTGTTCTTGTCAGAATAAATCAAGGAACCATCCTTTTAAAGACAATACCACAGAAGAAGAAAAAAAAAGGAGGGGCTTCCTCTCTTAAAATAACACGGTTAAAACAATGACAGCGCTGCAGTCAGGTAAGGAACAATACAAATAACGCAAAAAAAAAAAGACATTTTGTGTAATTATAACAAGAGAAACACAACCAGGTTACATGAAAAACAACAACATAGACTTTCATCACTGTCTTCTCCTTCCCCTTTTACACACTGGCTACAGCTGCAAATTGAGAAAAATCAATGTATTGCAATGATTTTTTTTTTATCCTGTTTTTTTAACCTTGCAGAAGAAAAACAACCTGAAGCTTTGGAGACTTGGACGAACTCCAGCATCATCCACCCCTTAAATATTTTCTCCTAACTGCATTGGGGTGTTTATTACATGTCATCAAGGTAGCTATGGAGAAAATAGTGACATTTTGATTAAACCGATTAAATATGATGAACATCTGTTAACTTTCTCTCTTACTCATGCTTCTTTGAAATCTCTACAGTAAAACAGAGAAGCAGCTCTCCATCGATTTATGAAGTATGATGGCACAGATGGGTTTTAAACTCTGCTGAACCCAGTCAGCCTGAACACACTTAGGTGTTACACATTAATAGAAAACTGTGCAATGGCATGCTCCCTAGAAAGGCCTCACCTGCACTGTCGCACCTGCGGCGCTTTACATATTCCAGCTGGGAAGGCTCCATTCTTTCTAATGCTTCCAGTGAAGCAACCAGTGCACCATCACAAACAGGGTCATGTGGCAGCACAGATCTTTTTAAAGACACGGATCCCCCCTGCCAATGCATTCTCAAGCCAAACCCCCTCCTCTCTAAGCCATCACTTTCTGGGGCCTGCAGGACATATGATAGCTGCACGTGGGCTTGTCCTTTTATGTTTGCCACGACCAAAGTTCACAATGTACACACACTGCTGGGAGAAGCAGTACTCAGAAGGATCACTGTAGAAAAGGCAAAGGGCAATGAGAAGTTGACTGTTACCTCAGATTAAAACAATCAGAATGTCTGGATTTCCACTGAAAAGGAGGCCTACCGCCTTCAGAGGTGTTTCTTTTGACAATTTGGGAAGTGCCTTGCAAAAGTCTTCCCATCCCTTGACTTTAACATTTTGTCACATGGTAACCATCGACTTCAATGTATGTTTTTAGAGTCCCTCTGCTTTCAAATCCAAAGAGTTACCCATGCTCTGTGTCTCCTAAACAAATTTAGACCCTGAAAACAATCCTTGTAGGCATTTTCATTGTAGAAATTACTCATAGACATTTATTGCCTCTGAAATAATTTATAAAAACAGATAACTTGTAAGTCCACGGGAAGTTACATAACCTCCTGTGGTAAAGTTATTGCTAACTTTTTGTGTTATCAATAAAATGTGAAAAGACGTTTTGTGCATTTGAATTTACAGTGAACTCCCACCCACTGGTGCTTTCCATTTATCCAGATTCACCTGTTTGTGAATTTGTCTGTGAAATATGAATCCAATTATTAACCTGTCAATTAACTGATTTTTATTTATTTTATTTTTTGTTTTTTGTTTTTTGCAGAGAAAAGTTATAATATTTTAAAGAAACTGAAGCTTGGTAAGCTGAAATATCCTATTTTCTTTGGCTCTGACTGGCTGCATCTTCAAGAGCGGAAATAAGTGGTACTGTGGATGTTAGCTTCACCAGAAGACCAGAAGATCTAAGATGGTTTTCACTGTGTGTGTTCACGCATATTAAGATGTATTTATTGTTTGCCTCATTTAAAGGGACTGCATTGTTGTACTTCCATTTGGGTTCCTACTACTTCTAAAAACAGCACAAGCACTTAAAAAATAAAACACCCAGACATTTTTTGGTAATAACGTAATGGTTTTTGGTGTCTAAAAAATGAGCCATTTCAAAAACCTTTCTATTGTTAAGTCACATTCGACGGGCACTCCACTGTTATCCAACTACTCCAGCAAAGCTCCAGCACATTTGGTCAGCAGGTTTTACCACTGTTTGCACTGTACAGTGGCTGCTGGAAAAGACAAGTGTTTTGTTGTTGCCTTACCATTCAGAAGCCACTGTTGCATTCTTGTTGGTTGTGCAGGAGGCTCCACTTCTGCTTTTCAAAGATGTATAGTTGTGTAATTGTACAGCTGTCTTCATGTGCAAGTGTAAACACTGAGTTGGGGGAGTGGGTCATATTCTCGGGCAATTGCGATCGACCCCTGACTCGGTGATCCACTGTGTTGGGATACAATTTTCTTGCATAATTTTCCTTCCAATAATTCACTTATCTGTTGCATAACATTCAATAAAATACATGAGTTGGTGATTGTGACATGACAAAGTGCTAAACTCTTCAGAAATATTTCCATTTGTCAATGCTTTTCCATAAATGTAGATATTTGTATTCTAATCTCAGGAGATAACCATCATGCCATATACTGTTCTTTATCTTTTGCTTGCATCAGCAAACAGAGCAGGTTGTAAAATGTGTAGTTATTACAGAATCTAAACAGTGATAGACAAAGTGGGATACCTCTCAACATCTAAAATCTAACTGTGTGGTTTCATTCAATAAAATAATAGGAAATTTTAACTTTAGGTTCTATTTTCTTATGCAATAGTTAAAACTGGGTGGTGTAAAGGAATGTAAATGCCATCTTGAAGATAAGAAAGTTTCTGTTTCCCAGGAAAGCTATAATTTAATGTAGCTTCCCAGAAGCAGGCAGAGCTGTAGGGAAGACTGACTGTGACATGTTAAACAAGCTCTCAAAAGATTCAAATAGAAACAGATTACATTTTCATTGCTTATTTAACAGAAAATTCCAAAACAGAGCCATCAGCCCTGAGCAGTTTGTGGTTCTGAGCCATCAGCACATACAATAAATCTATAAAGTTACAGCGTCGGCCTTCCTGGATTGGGGATATTTGTCTGGCACACCTGCCAGATGTTTCCAGATCTGGACCCGGGGACTTTGGAAGCTAAAGTCACATGTAAAATATACAACTCCTTAACCGGCTTTGCAGCATGATTTTTATTGAGGGTTTTATTTTAAGTCACATGATTTAAAGCAGAACTAGATTCATGAGAACAAGCTGACGTTTACCACAGGGTGACGCTAAGAAATAAACAAAAATAGTCACAAAATTACAAGAATAAAGCCATAATATTTAAAAAAAATAATATTATGACTTTATTAAAAATAATATTATGAACAATTCGGCCGCTTGTTCAAATACAAGCGGCCGAATTGAGTTTTCCTCGTAGGGTGTCTGGGCTCTAGCTTAGCAATATGGTGAGAAGCTCAGCCATCCAGGAGCCGCTGCTCCTTACTTAGGCTGCTATTCCTGCGAAAGAAGATGGATGGACGGACGGACGGACGGACGGACGGACGGACGGACGGACGGACGGACGGACGGACGGACGGACGGACGGACGGACGGACGGACGGACATAAAATTTTGTCGTACAAGTTGAACTGAGTTTCTTATTTTTGGATGTTTGCTGTAGAGTCTGCAATTTGGCAACTTGGCCTGTTTGCAGTTCATGCAAAGCAAACAGCAATCTCTGCAACTGCCCACAAAACTTGGAAAAGCTTGAGGAAATGTTGTGGTCCATTTTGTCCGTGCTGTTAGGAGATTTCAGATTCTCATAATGCATGTGTGGGTTCTAACCGGCTGCTATTGATTCCTCCAACAGTCCAAAAACCCGTATGGGCTTTGGTTGAGATTGTATTTATCTCAGAGGTCAGGACTTCGTGTTCCCATTAAGCACACAAGTAGTTACAAAATGCAGCTGGTGCCAGCAACAAATGGAGGCTTTAGATTTTTGGGGGTTAGTTACTTTTTAAATATCCATTTTCTTTGACACATTAAATAATCCTTTTCAAAGGATTGGTTTTATCTCAGGTTGTCTTGATCTGACATTGCAGTTATTTTGATGATCTGAAATATTTAAGTGTGATCTGAAAGCAAAATCTGAAGTAATTCACATGCAAAAAGACATAAATGCTAATTAATCATGAACATGTGACTTCATGGTCACTTCATAGTAAATAGAAAAATCAAGCTGGATTTTTCATTTTATATGTATTTTGCTTTTGCTTATTAAACAGTAATGTTTATTCATTTTAATTGGTAATTGCATGACATTTTTAGGATATTTATGTTTTTATAATGTTAAGCACCCTGACCTGCCTTGTTGCTAAAATGTGCTATACAATAAATTTTAATCTGATTATTCACACTTGAGACAATGAATTTTGCTTCAGGTCAGTGAAGAAAAACTCATCTTTGTTTTAAAATACGTCAACCAGTCTTTACTGGGATGTCAGTTCCACAGTCATGTTCAATTAATTAGAATGAGGCTCATTTTTATATTAAAAGTTCCTTTAGAAAATTGAAGGTAGTAAACTTTTCAATTCAGCTACATTTCTGTATGAAAACAATTTGTTATGGTCTGATTTAATATTCAAATTGCGAATACATTTTTATTGATTGTAAGTGGAAAAATCCTCATAACTAATAAGAATAAACCTGTCAAACATCCATGTGTGTAACTAATCTGCATAATGTGTTTTGACTTAGTGATAAAGTTCCTGAATTAATAAATTGACTTTTTAATAATATTCTGATTTATTGAACAGGTTTGTACATTAAGCTTTATTTTTTAAAATACTATCTTTTGACCCTGTGAATGACATATTTATTGATGCATTTGAGCATGACTGCACAAAAATGGCAACGCAAACATTGGGAAAGAACAGTATTATATTTGCAGTTTACAGAGGGTTTAGTGGGGGTAGTTAAAATATGCATACATGCAGTGCCAGCCTACTGGGCAGGTTTATTTAGGAACACAAAGTTATATATTCACTTGCATTTCACTGACCATGACAGTTGCATGACAAGGACAGACATTTTATTGCCTGTAGTTTGGATAAGAATTGAAAGAAACAGAAACTACCAATTCTGAAGGTGAGAATCAGTTTTATCAACCTATCAGATTTCATTTTACTGCAGATGATATTGCATCTCCTCATTTCAAAGATAAATGTTGCAACATTTAAAAAGACATTCTTTTTTTTTTTTTTTACAGATATGCTGTACTTTCCCTCACACTTGTTCTCATTTCAGTTTACACTTGTTCTCATTTCAGTTTTGAAGTAGAACAAGGCAGCATCAGAGGTTGCTGCCTGCACCTTTGATGCCACTTTGTTTCACTTTGTAAAACCAATCATGCTTGTGGTTATGTATGTTCTGCATTATCAAACTTGAAAGCAGTCAAACTTTCCAACTTGAGGATGCACAATTTGTTTTTATCTGCATCTGTATTTGGGTCAATAAATTTTTTTTTCTGGTTTCTGTCTGGCTCGTCTGCCTTCAGAACATTTTGTGGCTTGCACACGAATCTTGTGGCAAACGTGCACACACACTCACACAGAAACCAAAGTGCAATGAAACATAGACAAGACCATCTTATTATGTTGTTGGTTAGAGGATGTGGCTGAGGTAAAAAGTTACAACCAAGCAGAGGACAGTTGTAACAGAGACATAATCAAAACAGGAAACGCTTCAAAGTACATGACAAGCTAACTGGTGATTATAATCATTCATATTCAGTAGAGAGAGATACTGATTCAATCGGAGGAGTTGTCTGGACTGCTGGAAAATGTGCTAAAATAACAAAAATATTATCTAGCAGGTAGAGATTTTATAAAAAGTAACCAGAGATACTTTTGCTAGTTTAAAATTGCTAAAGATCTGCTGTTGTATCAACGTTCCAAGCCACTGAGCTCTTCTGGTTAAGATCTACTCTACCTCTTAAGAGTCTGAAGTAAACATGGAGAAGCAGCATTCAAGGGCTTATTTATACTCCACTATATTTCATTAAACTTCCAGAAAATTGAAAAACTGCAGTATCTTTTCCAACTTGTCATTGTTTTCCCTTTGCTCCTGTAATATGATGTTTTTGCTGGTTTGCTGTTTTGTTTTCCTTCTAATTATGTAAATGACTTTGAATTGCCTTGTTGCTGAAAATATGTGAGATAAAATTGTTTTGCCTTAAAGTAACAAAGTAGCTGGAGACTATTAAACCACTACTATTACTTTTTAACTTTTAATCTTTTTTGCT
The DNA here is from genome assembly GCA_922788865.1 of Poeciliopsis turneri. Classification (NCBI taxonomy): domain Eukaryota; kingdom Metazoa; phylum Chordata; class Actinopteri; order Cyprinodontiformes; family Poeciliidae; genus Poeciliopsis; species Poeciliopsis turneri. The sequence goes on from CAKLNU010001103.1 coordinate 2,905,380, forward strand.
TGAATGCTGTTAGTTTTATGCCACATAATTGGACATAAACATTCACAACCAATTCTACCTTCTTCTCAATTTGTATTTAATATTGTCAAGATGTTTTCAATTAAACTTTAAGGGGTTTGAATTAAAATATATTTTCAAATGCAAAAGATCAAGTACAAAACTAATATCGTAATTATCTAGAGAGATATGCTTGACTTAATGACTCCAGGGTGGCAAAGGATGCTATACAAGTTCAAATGTTTGCAAAGTGACATGAATATTGAAAACAATTAATATACTTCTCTGAGGTCCAGTCAAAAACAACACAATCCAAAATTTGGTTTGTCATATCCTCTTTAATCAATTGCTTGCTACAGGTTGAGTTGCAGCCCTTAAGTTTAGATTTATTTATTTTATTTTATGTTGTAGATTTAACAAAATTAAGTTAATCTGAATCTGAGATTATGTGCCTGTTTTTACAGAAATGAGTCCAGTTCTGGTGATCCTACTGTTGTCTGCATCGCTTCTGTCTCCTGGTGACGGTGGAAAAGTGTTGGTTTTCCCAGTGGATGGGAGTCACTGGCTGAACATGAAAATACTTTTGGAGGCGTTACATTCTCGGGGGCATGAAATAACGGTGTTCCGCTCCTCAACCAGCTGGTACATTTCTGAATTTTCACCCCTTTACACGTCCATTACGATTGCCCAGGAGAAGCCCGAAAACATCGAGAGTCAAGAAGTCATGACGTCCTTCCTGGACAGGTCTATGGAAATCCGTCGAAATGAGGGAACATTATGGGCTTTCTTTCAGTTTTACAGGAATCTGTTTAATTTGTTTGGAGAAAACCAGAAGGGTGTAGCAAAGATGGTCATCAGAACCTTTGAGAATAGGACTTTGCTAAGGCAGCTAAATGAAACTGGATATGATATTTTCCTGACAGACCCGGCGTTCCCAGGAGGCGTGCTGCTGGCACATTATCTCAAGCTTCCATTGGTGTTGAACGTACGATGGATTCCCGGTGGAGAGGGTCACTTTGCTATCGCTCCTTCTCCTCTGTCCTACATTCCTGCTGTGTTCTCCCATTTCTCTGACAAAATGCACTTTTTACAAAGACTCCATAATATTATCTTTCACGGGATGTTGGTCTACATGCACTACTATGTCGCAAATCCACCATTCCAGGTTGTATGTGATAAATATTTTGGAGGTGACGTGAATACCTTGTATCTGATACAGGCTGCAGATCTCTGGCTAATGCGGGTTGATTTTACCTTTGAGTTCCCTCGTCCCACCATGCCCAACGTCATCTACATTGGAGGCTTCCAAGGAAAACCATCCAAGCCTCTGCCATCGGAATTAGAGGCATTTGTGCAGAGCTCTGGTGAACATGGAGTAATTGTGATGACTCTCGGCACTCTGCTGAGCAACCTTGGCCCTGAGGTGTCAGAAACCTTCGCATCAGCGTTTGCCAGCCTCCCGCAGAAAGTTTTGTGGAGACATATTGGTAAACAACCAGCTGCTTTAGGGAACAACACTATGCTGGTTGAATGGTTGCCTCAAAACGACATCCTTGGCCATCCTAAAACTAAGGTTTTCATCACACATGGGGGCACCAATGGCATCTACGAGGCCATCTACCACGGCGTACCAATTCTAGGCATTCCACTTATCTTTGACCAGTACGACAACATCATCCATCTGAAGGCACGAGGCGTGGCTGAGATAGTGGACGTGACAAAAATGACTGTTGACTCTCTGAAAAGTGCTCTGAAGTCCATTTTAGACCCAGAAAAGCCCTACAAGCAGAATATGGTCAAACTATCACAACTTCATCATGATAAACCAATAAAACCCATTGACAGTGCTGTATTCTGGATCGAGCATGTCATGAGGCATCGGGGTGCACCACACTTGCGCTCTGAGTCTTATAAGATGCCTTGGTATGCCTACCATTGTGTAGATGTGATGGCATTCTGTTTAGCAATTGTGTTGCTTATCATTTTGTTGATCTGGGTTTCCTGTAGAATCTGCATTAGATGTTTGATAAGAAACAGGAAGTCTAAGGTTGAATAGAGAGAGTGATACATTTTGTTGTAGGTAAGCAAGAGCAGGAATTTACAAAATGTCACCATTTAAATTTTCTTGAGATCACTGTAATGAACCACACAATATGTCCTCTAAATAATATAGTGAAAAATGTTTTTAACTCAACAAATACCATGGCATATACCTGATGAGACCATTTTTGATACTGCAGTAAAAATAATTTTGGAACTGCTATTACCACTACTACTATTTAGTACTGATCAGATGATGTTAACTTTTTGGTGTCAAAGCACCTTTCTTTGTGAGATGGAAACATTGAAGCAGATACATACCCCATTATCCAGGGTCTTTGCTATGAACCAAAAGTAGAAAAAAACTTTAGCAAAGCAGCACCAACACTACTGCAGTTTTTAAGACCCTTTTCTATTGCATTTGTATTATTATTACTATCATCATCATCATCATTTATTATTATTATTTTATTTTATAGCAAAATACTGAAAACTGATAAAGGGTTTGTCTAGCTTTTACTACTGTTATAATGTGTCTGTCTTAGAACTTACTCAGTTGGTTGCTGTTATGAAAAGTTTAAGAACCACTGCACTGTGTGACGAATTATTTCCAAATGTCTGGAAATATAAGCAGCATTTGTAGTGACTCACTAGTGCTGCCAAAACAATCAAAGACTATTAATAATCAAAGTTTTTGCTCATTTGCAAAGTGCATTTCTATGGATCCTTTGATTGTTTGAGGAGAGAGCAAAAGTTTGGGAAAATAATATGCAACAAAACTTCCAAATTCAGTAAATGTCCATATCAACAATAAGTACTATCTAATTATTGTGTGATTTGAATTCTCAAAGTCTAAAATGAAACAAGGTCACATGGAAATCTTCACCATGACTCGGAAAAAGCTGCTAAAGCGTTTTCTGTAGTGCTGCCACATGGCTAAACGAAGAAATATGTGCATATCATCAATGCATGTCATTATTTTATGTTTTCATTAAAGCATTTAAATATTTATGTATATTTTTTGAGTTGATTATTTTGGTTAGAAAGTCAATTTTTCAGTTTCTACTCAATGTGTGAAGAGAAGGAATACTTTCTAAGAGTCCTACCTGAAACTATTGCTGCTCTGTGTGAGGTTAGTGCAGAAAACTGTTCCAGGTTTATAATTATGCAACTATTTTTGACAGGTACATCAGTAAAGCAGAAGTTGGTGACAGGAAAAAAAGTGTTTCGCTTTATCAGACGGAAATAGCTACTATGTCTTGACATCACACCAAGCACTGTTTAAAAGAGTGTTCCTGTTTCAGAAACACTTGTTGTTCCTAGAAGAAGAAAAAAAACCCCAACTAATGATAATTTTGCTCTGCATGACTATTTTATCTGGAGGAAGAAGAGGTGAAGGCAGAGTTTTTGCTGTCACTGTGTCACATCCTGAATGTGAGCTAAAACTCTGCCTTCAGCGGTTCATGTGTCATCTTCAAGATCATTTCCTAAATAACGTGTTAAATGAGATCAAAACTGTTCAAAAAGTAAAGCTGTCATTAGCTGTGAAAGTATTACTGTTATTCTTTTCTTTCTGGTATGAATATGAATGTTGGTCCTGTTTCCTTAAATTGTTAGTCACACCTGGATTCCCATCTAAAGTAAAATACTTTGCTTCTAATTAACTGGCAAAAAGATTCTGGCACCTGCAACATTTCTAGAGAAATGCTGCTTCATGTATGGCAACTGAAACCGTGCCGTTTGTGTGATTTGTGTTTTAGTTTTAGACCCGCCACTTCTGGGTTTTAGTGACTTAAATTATTTTCCCTTGTTGGTTTATTGATGGACTGGCAACCTGCCCAGGGGCAACAACCGATCAGCACCAATGGCTGGTTGACACTGCTTTCAAAATGCCAGCTAATAGTGTATCACGTAATATTGTGCTGTTGCTTTACTATTACTCCATTTAGTCATGTTACTATCTTATGAATAAATGGAGTATGTTTTGGTTTATCATCACTTCAGTCATTATATTAAACAATCCTCAGACAAGCCATACATATAAAGATATTAAGGGCTTGATATTATTTATTTTTGTCATGTTGAGGTTAGAATGCTACAGGGCAGTGCAAGTTGTAGATGTAGGGCAGCCACATACCCTGTGTCCAAGCCCTTTACTTCTGCTTTGTCAAAGCAGAAGTAAAGGGTTTGGTCTCTCTGTGACTTTAACTGCATGTCTTCTCTCTTTAACCACTGCTCAAAAGATCAAACAAGTCAGAAAATTTAAAAAAGAATGGAAATCAATGTTCGCAATTAACCCCCAACACACACATGCAGATTAATAAAAAAAAGTTAGTTGATAAATGAATTGGAAACCTAAAATTTGAGCTTGTGTCCATAAAATGGATTTTGTAAGCATTGCAGTTCTGTGTTGAATAATCAAGAACTTTGATAAAAGATGAGTCATATAAAACATAAAATAATTAAGATGATCTTGTTTGGGAGGGATGTTTGTAAATATCGAAGCAAAACTGTATGTGTGACAAATAAATTTGCTGATCAGTAAACTACTTAACTTTATAAAATATGTTTCCTCTCATTCATATTCTAACACTGATACATGCATAAGTCAGAAGAGGACAAATTGAATGAATTGGAGTTTATACATTGTACAAGGTTTTATTATTCTAAAACTATGCTGTTTCACTATTTTAGTGAAACATTGAAACAGATCTGACCTCATTTTAAATGTATCACTTACATTTTTTGCATCTGACAACATAAGAAAAGAGAAAGCAAAGTATAAAAAACTTTACAAGAATATACAAAAGTATCAAAAATTATATTGAATGAAAAAGAAAAATGTCACAAGTTATCTGGTTCACTCTGTGCTACCGGCACAGAGCAGGAATTTGACTTAAACAATCGACTGAACATCTGTTGCCCTCCTTGCAGCTGCTGCCTGAGTTGAGCACCCATGTCTTCATAAACGTGGAGGTAAACCAGCGGGTTAAGAGCACTGTTCAGGCTCACAAGACCACGACTTGCCTGACGAGCAATGAAGATTCCAGAATCCCATTTGGGGCATATTCCCTGATCAATCAGGACTCTGGAATACATGCTGAGGGTCTTGAAGACATGGTAAGGTGCATAACAAAGCAAGAAGAGAAGAATCAAAATTACCAACAGCTTCAAGCTGCGTCGTTTCAGGTCCTTGTCAATGGTTTCTGAGCGGCAGACAACCAGAGTCACATGTCCGTAGCTCCAAATGGTGATGAGGAAAGGGATGCAAAATCCAAATGACATCCATATGATGGAGTAATTCAGGTAACTCTTCATAAGTTCATTGGAGGTACTGTCAAAACATTTTTTTTTCCCAAATGTTTTTGGGTAGAACATGTCTGGAAAACTTTGAGCACCCACCAGAATCCAAACAACGGCTGAGATGACCACAGAGTGAGTCGCAGTCAATCTCCCCATCGCTCTCATGGGATGGACGATGGACAGGTACCTGTACACACTTATACAGGTGAGGAACCCGATGCTGCAGTACAGATTCAGGTTGAAGCAAAATCTTGTTACCAAGCAGAATCCATCTCCAAAGATCCATTTGTTTCCTTTAAGGTGATACACGATCAGGAAAGGGAGAGTGAGCAGATACAGAATGTCTGCTAGTCCAAGGTTTAGGACAAAGATGTTGATATTTCCCAGTTTCTTCCAGTGGCGCCGCAAGGAGTTCAATCCCCATCCATTAGCAATCAGTCCAACAATAAACACCAAGATGTGAAGAGTAGGCAGAATTGTGTGTTCGAATAATTTCTTATCCAGTTCAGAACACTTGGTTTTATTCATTTTGTCTTCCAGAAACAAGAGATCTCAGCCCTTCTCCTCTGACGCTCTGCTCACAGATGAAAATAAACTGAAAGGACACCCGCCATAAACAACTTCCTTTTTGAAGCCCTGCCTTCAAGCTGAGTTAGCTGCGCATGTAAACAAAAAAAAAAAAGAACTGCAACACCCTACCCACACCTGGCTAGAAAGTCTTTTACAGCTGTGTGGCAGATTTTCCTTCTTTAGAAGTAAAAGAGAAATTAAGAAATGTAAATGGTTTAATATAATATAATAAAACCTGCATATTACATGTGACTTTTGTTGCAAAGATAAAATAAGAACTGAGATAATATGCCAACGGAACAAGTACATTAATTATTAACTAAGGAATTACTGACTGATTCCATAATAGTGACAAGATGGCCTTCACTATGCAGTTCATAGTTAGAAATGAAGTTATTCTAAAACAAAAAAGATACAATAACATTATATAATTAGGGCAAAAATAAGCTCTCAAAAAAACAAACTGACACAAAGAAAAACCTACACAGTCTTCATTTTTGTTTTTGAAGAGATCCAATTCTATACTGGGTTAATACTTTCAGTTCTAAAAATGTTCAGTGTAAAGGTTAGAAACCGTTTTGTTTCTGTCACTCTTTATGAGAATTGCGGCTTGGGGCCTCATCAGAGGTGTTGCCATGTAACACTGAGCAATGCTTTGTGTTTAAAACGAACTAAAACCAGTGAAACTTCACGTTCATTCATGAGGTTTGTTTTTGACCTTTCTTCAAGTTGGATTGAGTCTTTGGTGCCATCTGGTGGCAGTGAAAATCCTTACATTCATCTGGCGTTTACATGTATATTTGTTGATTTTTAAGTGGTTATTAATTAAAGCCAGAAGAAAAAGATCAGAGAATTCAAAGTCTACATAGCTCTTAAATTTGATATGAAGGTATTTTCACCCATTCTGATAAGCTAAACCATAAGCAAGATTGTCACAAATTTTGAATAGAAATGTCCTAATTTAAAGGAATAAGCTGAAAACTTTTTCAAAGAATAAGGTCAATAGTAGCCATAAACACTATTTCTGCTTATGCAAAGGGATTTTTTGGTAAAAAATAATGACTAATTATCCTTTAAAGTATTGCATTCAAATATAGAGACTATTTTTTACAATGAAATTAGTTACATTTTAAACATGCTTTTTAGCAACATAGCTGAAAATAATGCAACCACCTTTCACTTTAAACCTTAATAGAAAATAAAATCACCTGAGATTGACCAACTGCCATTTTGAATTGTTAGATATGTGTATTACTAGATTTAGTCTAAAGAAATATATGTTCCATAAATCCTTTATTATGAGTTTATCTGTGAAAAAAACAGAACGCATTTCCTGATTACCAAAATAAAAACTACTATTATCGTAATATATGTTTTTTACCTGCGTGAATATGAAATGCAAGTCTTCTGTTGGTCTTTATGTTGTAAGTTTGTTTCGAAGTCGCAACGCCGCATGAAATCTCGTCCAATCAGAAAGTGAATCTGTGTCTGTTTCTCACTGGCTTTGCTCTGAACCAATGACAAAGCCAAGCTGCCGGCACCATGGTCACCATGATGTTAAGGAATGAAGAAAAAGGAGTTGTATAACCTGTTCACATGGCTGCACAAGATGTTGGATCATCTTTTGTGTCAGTTTCAGTATTGAGTTCAAGAGACCAGTTTCCTGGTGTAACTTGTCTGTGGAGAAATCCCTTTCAGTTGGGCAAAGATACAGATGGTCTCAAATTCTCTTCTGTGTTTATGATTTTTTCCTAGGCTTTTCAGGAAAAACTGATGTGTTGCGTGTCTAAACGTATCCAGAGCTGCACTCTGACTTGTTTATGATTTTGTAACGTTTCATATGTGCATGGCATTAAAAAACTTGGCTAAGACATTTTTCCCTCGAGCGGCTTGAATAAGGTTTTGTTTCACTAAACTGGTTTTCAACTAACAACCTGGATGGGAGGAGTTGCTGCACAAGAAATGAAAACCGAAATGTTTATTGGGTTTAGAAGGAATTATGTTTTCTGTGTTTTTCCTTTTTCAATCAATAAAAGCATAACTTAAAAACAATATTTTGTACTTCATCTAGATACATTTGTCTTCCATCACAATGTGTTTGACGTTAAACATTTGCATGTGGCAAAAAGGTGGTAGAGAAAAAAAGGGAACAAAAACTTTTTCAAAGAACTATATATAACTTTGATACTGTGTGGACAAGAAAAAAAAATAAATTCAGCACAATGAATGAGAAAAGAGATGACAGAGTTTATGCCGTAAGTAAAACTGAAACTGGTTCGACTTAATTTGATCATGAATGTCCTAGAATCTGGCAACGGGAGTGAAGAAGTTGAAGGAATAGAGAGCGTACATAAGTGTGAAACTTTCACTTATCATGTGGTTAAAAACATAAGAGCTTTTGTCATTTCATACTGACAGCTTCTTGCTCAGTCTGAGGTTCAGAAACATTTCAGCTTGAAACAGCATCTGAACACATGCCTGAACTGATCACCCATATCCTCATTTACATGCAAGTAAACCAGCGGATTGAGAGCACTGTTCAGGCTCACAAGGCCACGACTTGCCTGACGAGCAATGAAGATTCCAGAATCCCATTCGGGGCATATTCCCTGATTGATCAGGACTCTGGAATACATGCTGAGGTTCTTGAAGACATGGTAGGGTGTATAACAAAGAGAGAAGAGAACGATCAAGATGACTAAAAGCTTGAAGAGTTGTTGTTTCATATTCTTGTCGATCATATTTGAGCGGCAGATAACAACAGTCACATGTCCATAGCAGCCGACAATGATGACGAAAGGGATGCAGAATCCAAAGAAAGTCCATGAGATGGTGTAATCCAGGTAACTCTCCATATGTTCATAAGACGTGGTGGCAAAGCACTTTGATCCGTTTCTAAATGTTTTTTCGTAGAACATGTCTGGAAAACTTTGAGCACCCACCAAAATCCAAACAACGGCTGAGATGACCACAGAGTGAGTCGCGGTCAATCTCCCCATCGCTCTCATGGGATGGACGATGGACAGGTACCTGTACACACTTATACAGGTGAGGAACCCGATGCTGCAGTACAGATTCAGGTTGAAGCAAAATCTTGTCACCAAGCAGAATCCTTCTCCAAAGATCCATTTGTTTCCTTTAAGGTGGTACACTATGAGGAAGGGGAGAGTGAGCAGATACAGAATGTCTGCTAGTCCAAGGTTTAGGACAAAGATGTTGATATTTCCCAGTTTGTTCCAGTGGCGCCACAAAGAGTTCAGTCCCCATCCATTAGCAGTCAGTCCAACAATAAATACCAAGATGTGAAGAGTAGGCAGAATTGTGTGTTCAAATAATTTCTTATCTGGTTGAGAACACCTGGTTGCATTCATTTTGTCTTCCAGAAAAAAGAGATCTCAGCTCTGCTCCTCTGACGCTCCACTCCCACCAGAAAGCAAACTGAAAGAAAACACACCTTAAATAACTTTCTGTTTGAAGCCCCGCCTAGTGAAATGCATATTTGGTTGTAAATGTAACTGCAATATCCTGTCCAGATCTGTCTAGTGTATGCTTGTTATTACAGTTGTTGAGCAGACTTTATTCTTTTGAAAGTAAAAGAAATAAAAAAAAAAATACAAATGATTAAACATGAATGGAGAAGAATGCAAAGCAACTGTTGAGTAAATCATGTATACCACAATAATGCATTCTTTTGTTTTGGTTTGTAACATTTAATAGTAACAGCCTAGTGGATGAATGCATGCAGGATACATGCTGCAGCAACAAAACCAATAGAGCTGCAGATTTTTCAGCAATCTGAATGGAGAAAAAAGATTCTAAGCACCAGTAGCAAAAGGCTGCATTTCCATGCAAAATCATGCATTACATGACAAAAAATCTCACTTTGTCATGTAAAAATACAAATTTTTGGTCCATAAAGTTACAAGATTCATAGTTTCTTTTAAAAAGGAAATTTTCTTAACTTGATCTTTGTTAGCACATTAGCTCCACTTTATCCCAAACTAACTTTTGGCTGCCTAAAAGATATGGTTATTTTTTTTCGAGTAACAGCTGAATATGTAATCTTGTATCTAATTAGTCAAATCACAGACTACTAAATTAACATTTATACATTTTAATGTGTATTTTCTGCCATTTTGGAAATATGGCAATGTTCACGGAACAAGCTGTCTGTTGCAAAACAAAAAAAAAATAAAAATCAGTTTTTAAAAGTATTGAAATAATTTTTGTTTCACTCTTCATAACAAGTGTGATTCCATCAAATTTTGTTCTGCAATCAACAAGTCATAAAACAACTTTGAACTGTCATATCACTCCAGCAATGACTTTCGAAAGCAAAAATACCTTTACTGTACAGATGGTTTGTAGTGTGTTTTGCTGCAACCAGAAGTGTGAAATAAATTTCAGTAGAGTTTGAAAACTAAATATGTGCATAGGTTTATGTCTGGTTGAAAGATGTGTATGCCCAGTGGATTTTTGTTTTGTTTTTTTTATGGGGGATTTTACTGTAATCCATAGGGGGGCCCACAGCATCTTTGGGAACCACTGAGGTGATGAACCTTTGTGCAAACAATAAGCTGGAAAGCCTCTGCATTAACTTAGAAGAAATAAGTGAAACTGTTCAGTGAAACTTAAGCAAATGTTTGAAGAGATTCTGTTAAAAGTGTGGAGTAGTAATGGACCATCTGAATCCAGGCAGCACCGAGTAAAAAGGGGGCGTGTTGATGAAGCCCCGCTTCGATGCTTGCTGAAAACCACGTGACTGACAACAAACGATGCCTCGCGTTGCATGGGTCACGTGACTGGTTCATTTTGTGTGTCGTTTTTCAAAATAAAAGCACGATGAGCCGTGCTGCTTTGGGTGATTGTATTTGATCGCATCAGAGGAGGATTTGTCTTCAGCAGTGGATGAAATAAAAGGAACATTTTATAGTTTATGTGTATTAACGATTTTGATGATGGCACTCATCAAAATGTAATGCTTGTTACAGGTTGTCTGAATTGTTGATTATAATATATTTTGTGACCTTATGTTTGTGTTTTTTATTACCTAAAGGAATTTGAAACTAGATTGTTGCTGAAATGTGCCACACAAATAAACTTGATTGAAATAAACCCAGCAAGAAGAAAAAAATCTGACATCTGGCAATACTTTGAGATGATCTCTCACAAGAGTCTTAAAACATTTTTTAACCCCTTCACCTCCAAAATTATCACCTTCTTGAAATTTCCACTATTTCTTTGTTTTGCACAGCAGAAACAGACTTAAAGCTGTTGGAAGAGTAAGATTGATAAGTAAAAACATATATATATCAAAGAGCAAAGAGGAATCCAAGAAAAAGAATTTTTGAAGAATTTCAGTTTTTCAGGAGGCAAATCAAAACTCAAAGAACACCGTCTGCCCCAACAAGCACTGCACTCAAGACATGGTCAGTTAAAACACAAAAACATGTCAAAAAGCACTTTCAGCTTCTTCCTCAGTGTGTGGAACTGCTTCAGAGCTGGATTTCAGTTTGAAACAGAAACTGAACGTCTGTCGACGTCTCTGCAGCAGCTGCCTGAACTGAGCACTAACATCCTCATTAACACACGTAAACCAGCGGGTTAAGAGCACTGTTCAGGCTCACAAGACCACGACTTACATGACGCGCTTTCAGCATACCTTGTGGGGCAATTTTGTTTCTTAAAACCCAGATATTTGGCAAACACGCTGAGGTTCTTGAAAACATGGTAGGGTGTGTAACAAAATGAGAAGAAGTTTTAAGATTTGTCCTTTCATGTCCTTTTTCATCATATTTGAGCAGCAAGTAACAAGAGTCCATGTCCATAGCAGCCTGCAATGATGACAAAGGGGATGCAGAATCCGAAAATTGTCCAGATGAGGTTCCTTAATATTCCTATTCATGGTGTAATGTTCTCATCAGTGTTGTGTCTGGAACACTTCCAATCGTCGCCAGAATCCACACCAGGACAGAGACCACTACAGAGTGAGTGGTAGTTATTTTTCCCATCACTTTCATTGGATGGGCGATGATGACCAGGTACCTGTACACACTGATACATGTGATGAATCTGATGCAGCCATATAAATTTACGTTAAAGCAGAACTGAACAAAAATGTCACCCATGACAGTCAGTCTAAGAAATAAGAAAAAAAAAAAAAAAAACATGTCATAAAGCAGGTTCAGCTTCTTTCTTAGCCTGTGGTACTGGCTCAGACCCGGACTTCAGCTTGAAACAGCGACTGAATATTTCTCGGTATTCCTGCAGTTGCTCCCTGAACTGAGCACCCGGGTCCTCAGAAACACACAGGTTAACCAGCGGGTTCAGAGCACTGTTCAGGCTCACAAGACCACGACTTACATAACGTGCTTGAGAGACATCATCATACCAACTGGGGCACAAACCCCTACAACAAAGAACTTTGGCATACACGCTGAGGCTCTTCAAAACATGGTAGGGTGTGTAACAAAGCGAAAAGAGAAGAATCAAAACAACCAACAGTTTTAAGAGTTGTTGTTTCATCTCCTTCTTCATCATATTTGAGCGGCAGATGACAAGAGCCACATGTCCATAGCAGCCCGCAATGATGATGAAAGGGATGCAGAATCCAACGATTGTCCAGGTCAGGTTGTACATAAAGTATTGGTCAATGTGGTCTTCATCAGTGGCAGGAAGACATTCCTTGGATTCAGTGTTGTTCCCTGATTGTTTGGGGTAGATTATGTCTGGAAGACTTCCAACACTCGCCAGAATCCACACCAGGACAGAGATGACCACAGAGTGAGTGGTAGTTATTTTCCCCATCACTTTCATTGGATGCACGATGGACAGGTACCGGTACACACTGATGCATGCCAGGAATCCAATGCTGCCATATAAATTCAGTTTAAAGCAGAATCTTGTTACCTTGCAGAAAGGTTCTCCAAAGTCCCACTTGTTCCCTTTAAGATAATGATCGATTATAAAGGGGTGAGTGAGGATATACAACAGGTTTGCTAGTCCAAGGTTAATCACAAAGATGTTAATAATCCGATGTTTCTTCCAGTTACGCACCAAACACCTCGTTCCACATGCATTGATGACTACCACAACAACAAATATCAAGATGTAAAAAGTAGGCAGGAGGACTGCATCTTTAGAAAGGTCAGCTTCCTGTGTGCAGTTGGCTGTGGTCATTCTGTCTTCCAGAAACAAGTCCAGTCTGTCCTTTTTTTCTGAGGCTCTGCTCACAAAATGAAGACAAAGTAAAAAGTGAACGTGAACAGCTTCCTCCTTAAACTTCAGTTAAGCCACAGATGAGCCCAACAGCCTTTGTGTTGCAATGTAACAGCACAGCAAACCTATCCTCTATCTGGGCGTTAACTTTCCAAGAAGTCTGGTTTCACAACTGAAGTTGGCTTCTTCCCAATACTTTGACAGAACACGCTGCTTCCACAAAACAGCTGGCATATAAATCAAGTAATAGAACTATGCTCTTTAGAAATTTAATGTTGATTTTATATTTATAGAAATGTCCTTTCAGAAATGACATATCTGTTTATAAATGAAGAGTATTTGCTAATACTATTCTGAAGATTTGGTTGTTTTTGTCAAAGTTTGTTTCACCTTGTTTTCTTGGTGGGTTTGTTGATTGAAACACAGATAGGGACTATAAAAGGCTGCATGTTGGCCACATTGTGAGGTTGGCTGCTGCTGAGACCCGAGGCCAAAGTCGATCATCGAGGGCAGGGATCTTGCATGTTTTAGTTTTCTCCCTGATTTGACGCACCTGGATCAAATGATGGCTCATTAGAGGTCTAAGAAGAACGGTGACATTCTGAAAAGGTTGTCGCTACCACGAAAGAGAGAACTAAAACATGCAGGATGCCGGCCCTCGGCCATGGTAAGCAGGGTTGTCTGTATGTTAAGGTCTGCACCATTTCTCTCAAGACTCCAACTTAATCCAGCCGTTAAGTGTCATTCTAACAACCACCCTGGAAAGGAGTACCAGGAAATGAAAACAATCCAGCTTTTGGGTTTGGAAGGGAAGAGCGTATTCACATAATGTTTCTTTCTATTTTAATACATAAAAACATCATTTCAAACCTGCATTTTGTTTCTACTCAGGATTTTGTCTTTTATTATCTGCTTGAAGATCACAATTTCAAAGAAGGAACAGAAGAAATATGCAAGAAGATAAATACTTTTTCAAAAATCTATAACTTTGACCATGTGTGGATAGGAACAAAAAACAACAATGAATTCAATGAAATTTGTTAAAAAGACTTTCATACTTCTCAAATTATTATTCCAGTACAGCAATGATAGAGAAACTGGTTTTACTTAACTTATTATGTAAATGTTAATTTTCTAGCAGGCAGCAGAACGAGTTCAGTATGCGTTGTTCAGTTCAAAGTATACTGAACTGAACAAAAATTTCACTCAGGATGTGGTCAATTAAAAAAAAAACATGTCATAAAGCATTTTCAGCTTCTTCCTCGGTGTGTGGTACTGGTTCAGAGCTGGATTTCAGCTGAAAACACCAACTGAACATCTGTCGACATCTCTGCAGCAGCTGCCTGCTGAACTGAGCACTAACGTCCTCATTAACACACATGTAAACAGCAGGTTAAGAGCACTGTTCAGACTCACAAGACCACGACTTACATGACGTGCTTTCAAGACCTCATCATACCATGCAGGGCATGATGCGTAGTTAAACCCCATATGTTTGGCATACACACTGAGGTTCTTCAAAACAAGGTAGGGTGTGTAACAAAGCGAGAAGAGAAGAATCAAAATAACCAACAGTTTTAAGATTGGTTGTTTATGATTCCTATTTATCGTATTTGAGCGGCGGATGACAAGAGCCACATGTCCATAGCAGCCCGCAATGATGATGAAAGGGATGCAGAATCCAACGATTGTCCAGGTGAGGTTGTATATAAAGTATCCCTCAATGTGGTCTTCATCAGTGGCAGAAAGACATTCCTTGGATTCAGTGTTGTTCCCGGATTGTTTGAGGTAGATTACGTCTGGAAGACTTCCAACACTCGCCAGAATCCACACCAGGACAGAGATGATCACAGAGTGAATCGCAGTTACTTTCCCCATCACTTTGATTGGATGGACGATGACCAGGTACCGGTACACACTGATACATGTGATGAATCCGATGTTGCCGAATAAATTCAGTTTAAAGCAGAATCTTGTTACCTTGCAGAAAGGTTGTCCCAATGTCCATGTATTCTTTTTAAAGTAGCACACAATCATAAAGGGGCGAGTGGTCAAAAACAACAGGTTCGTTAGTCCAAGGTTAAGAACAAAGATGTTCATAATCCGACGTTTGTTCCGGTTATTCACCAAGTAACTCATTCCACAAACATTCAGGATCAATCCAACAGCAAATGTAAAGATGTAAAAAGCAGGCAGGATTCCACTTTCAACTAATTCCTCATCCAGTTTTCCACAATCGGTTCCATTCATTTTGCTGTCCAGAAACAAGACCGATCTGCTCTTCTCTTCTGAGGCTCTGCTTACAAGATGAAGATAGAAAGAATGAACGCAAACTAAATCACTTCCTCCTTTAGTTAAGTCACAGGCAAACCCCTCAACCGTTCTGACATAAGTAACATAACCACAAAATAACCACGGCTGTGGCCTTCTATGTTAAATCATGGAATTTATTTCTACCCACTTTACTTTTTCTTTTGGCTGTTAGAATATACTTATGTTAATTTGTATTTGGAGTTGTTTCCATTACCTTTAGATATTCCCATTAATTTCAGTGATTAAGAACATGCCTGGGGCTTAGTGGTGGATGTCTACTGACTGGCAAATGTCCGGTGTAATGATGGATGATTTTTGTAAAATGATTTTTTTAACTTAAAAAATTAAATTAAGTTAACTTTTGTTTTAAACTTAGTAGAAAGAACTTTTTATGAATTGTTTTGTTTAGGTTTTTGCAAGAAATAAAACATATATGTATTTTTTTCTTATAATCAAGACGGAAGTGCGTTTGAGAGCCAAACCACATGGTGCCACCCACGGCCTTCGTTGGAAACTTTTGGTTTTTGAGCCTAGAAGGCCACAATAAGCATATTAATACATAAAATATTCTACATGGGCGTTACCTTTGATTACCAGAAGATATGTCTGGTTTCACAACTAAAGTTGGCCTCCAGCTCAACATTTTAGCATATATTGTGCTGCTTCCACATAACAGCTGGTGCATAAAAGAAAGAAACAAATTAATGAATGATAAATAGTTTTCAGATGTCTTGAAAAAAATCAGAATTACAGAGTACAACTTCCCCTGCATTGAAAATTCAATTCAAGTGTAAGTGAGGAGTTCAATAATGTAAAGGTAGAAGGTATTTAGCACATTTTCAGCAA
Source organism: Poeciliopsis turneri (assembly GCA_922788865.1). NCBI lineage: Eukaryota > Metazoa > Chordata > Actinopteri > Cyprinodontiformes > Poeciliidae > Poeciliopsis > Poeciliopsis turneri. The sequence continues at coordinate 2,921,667 of CAKLNU010001103.1, forward strand.
CAAGGCAATACAAAATTATTTGCAGGATTTAAAAGGAAATACAAACAAAATAACAACCAAAAAAAAAGAGCAAAGGAAGAAAAAGCTAATAATGTTCATCTAAAGTAAATGAACTAGATAATGTGTTTGTGTGCTCTCCTGACACCCTATTTCTTATTGAATCAGTGTCACACAATGCACATTAAAACCTCTTTCAGCAGAAGCTCGTCGGTCCAATCTTGGTAGGTTTACAGTTGTGCCGTACTCTGTCCATCAGAGCATGAGAAATCTTTTTATAACCGAAGCCTGTTGTAAACTTCTCCATAACTTTATCTCTGACCTATCTGGTGTGTTCCTTGGACTTCATCTTGCTGTTTGCTCCCCAATATTCTCTTCACTAACCTCTGAAGCTGTCACAAAGCAGCTGTATTTGTACTGAGATTAGACTACACACAGGTGGACTTTATTTAGACTAGCAGCCATCAGGACACTTCTGAAGGCAATTATTTCCACTCAGAGAAAAGTGGGCTGAATACATCTGAACACTGCACTTTTCAGTTTTTTATTAGTAAAAATGTTTTGTCTCATGTATCATTTTCTTTCTTCTTCAAAGACCAACTACCTTGTGTTGGTCTTTGTTGTACTGTGAGGAAAATATGGAAAAGTTCAAGTCGTGTGAATACTTTTCCAAGCCACTGAACAGTGGAACAGACTGTCAACAAAGCATGATCTGCAGGAAAACTTGCCTCTACATGTCAGAAGAAGAACTTGTCTATACATGTAAGGAAAGAAAAAAGTGGAGTTACAAACAGACGATAACGGGAATGCAGGCAGTTTGTTTCACTATAACCAAGTTGTTGACGCTGCCATCTTTAAAAGGCTGGAAATGCCGGTAAGTGACGGAGGAAAAACAACAAAGCCTTCAGTTACAATAGGCCTGAGTGCAGGTCAGAGCGACCTGTGACCTTTTACTTTCAATTGCATCCACCTGTATACATCTCCACTCACAACAGGAAGTCAACAAGATCATCAATAATAAAGCTCAACATCATATGAAGCACTCTGTCTGAGAATAAGCAAACTCTTTATGGAAACTACAAGGACCAATATGTAATGGTAATTTAAGGACATCAGGAAGGAGAATGTTCAGCGATCAGTTTGTGACCTTAAATATAAATACACTCCAATTATGCAGCAGAACAAAAATCCAAGTTCACAAAATATGATTTTTTTACTGTCATAACAACACAACTTTTGATTTCTAAATATTAAATATAATTAAGAATTTAGAGAAGTACTGTCAGATTCTGAGCTAAAATCTTGGTAAACCCCATCCAATGCAGCTACATCGTAACAAATATATAGAGAACAATGACCCAAAAACTCTACACCACCCAAGATAGGAGTAGCTGCCACCCAGGAAATGAGAAAAATCCGGTTTGGAAGGAAAATAACCTTTTACACACAGGATAATATTTCTTTCTATTTCAATCCATGAAAACATAATTTGAAACTTGCATTTGGTTTTTACTCAGGATTTTTATTATTATGTGTTTGATATTCACAATTTGTGATAAAACAGAAGGAACAGAAGAAATATGCAAGAAGATAAATACTTTTTCAAAAATCTACAATTTTGACAATGTGTGGACAGGAACAAATAAGTAATAATGAATTCAATGAAATGTGTTAAAAAGCCTTTCATCTTTCTCCTATTTTTATTCCACTACAGCAGTGATAATGCAACTGACTTTGCTTAATTTCTTATGTAGTTATTCATTCACTAGGAAGGAGTCAACAAATTAGATGAATACAAAGCGACATCAGGACATCAGCAAAAATTTCACTCATGACATTGTCAATTACAAAAAATACATAGGAAAAATAAACATGTCATAAAGCACTTTAAGCTTCTTCCTCGGTGTGTGGTACTGGTTCAGAGCTGGATTTCAGCTTGAAACAGCAACTGAACATCTGTCGACATCTCTGCTGCAGCTGCCTGAACTGAGCACTAACGTCTTCAGTAAAATACATGTAAATCAGAGGATTCAGAGCACTGTTCAGGCTCACAAGACCACGACTTACATGACGTGCAGTAAAGACCTCATCATACCATGCAGGGCATGGTGAGTATTTTGACCCCACATATATGGCATACACGCTGAGGTTCTTCAAAACAAGGTAGGGTGTGTAACAAAGTGAAAAGAGAAGAATTAAAATAATCAACGGTTTTAAGATTTTTCGTTTATGGTTCTTTTTCATCATATTTGAGCGGCGGATGACAAGAGCCACATGTCCATAGCAGCCCGCAATGATGATGAAAGGGATGCAGAATCCAACGATTGTCCAGGTGAGGTTGTATATAAAGTATTGGTCAATGTGGTCTTCATCAGTGGCAGGAAGACACGTTTCAGTGTTGTTCCTGGATTGTTTGGGGTAGATTACGTCTGGAAGACTTCCAACACTCGCCAGAATCCACACCAGGACAGAGATTATCACAGAGTGAGTCCTAGATAATTTTCTCATCACTTTGATTGGATGGATGATGGCCAGGTACCGGTACACACTGATACATGTGATGAATCCGATGCTGCCGTATAAATTCAGTTTAAAGCAGAATCTTGTTACTTTGCAGAAAGCTTGTCCAAAGGTCCATGTAATGTTATTAAAGTAGTACACAATCAGAAAGGGGCGAGTGGTCAAAAACAACAAGTTCGTCAGTCCAAGGTTCAGAAAAAAGATGTTAGTCATCCGAAGCTTCTTCCAGTTTTTCACTAAACAAATCATTCCACAAACATTCAGGATCAATCCAACAGCAAATGTAAAGATGTAAAAAATAGGGAGGGCATTGTTATCAGTCAGTAATTCCTCATTCACTGTCTTACAGTTGTGTGTATTCATTTTGGCTTCCAGAAACAAGTCCCGTCTGTTCTTCTCTTCTGAGGCTCCGTTCACAAAATATGGATAGAAAATAAGAAAACAACTTAAATCGCTTCCTCCTTTAACTTCAGTTAACCACATGCAAGCCCAACAGCCGTTCTGACTAAAGCAACATAATGAGACAGAAAATGCCTGAACTCTAACAGGGCGTTAACTTTGACTCCGAGAAGACAAGTCTGAACAGATCATGGTGCTTTCCCATAATGGTTAGAACATAGAAGAAAGACAGACACAAATCATTGAATGACAAGTCATTTTCAGATATCTTGCAATATCAGAATTTCTGACAAACATAAAAATCCAAGTACAGGTGAAGAGTTCAGTAATGTGTTTGTGTGCACTCATGACATCCTATTTCTTAATAAATCATTGTCACATAATGTACTTTAAAACCTTTTAGCAAAAACTTCTTTAGTGTTGGAATACATAAAACTTGTTAAACCCCACTTTATAAATCCATACCAAAACAAAATTGAAAAAAAGAATGATCCATAATTTATTTTTGATTAAAAGACAAAAATAAAAATCCAGCACATCGTAGGAGTAGCTACGATCCAGGGAAAAAAGACCAAACCAGTTATTGGGTTCTAAAATTATTATTCTAATACAGCAGTGACAGAGAAACTGGTTTTACTTAACTTCTTATGTACATGTTAATTTTCTAGCAGGCAGCAGAACGAGTTCAGTATGCGTTGTTCAGTTCAAAGTATACTGAACTGAACAAAAATTTCACTCAAGACATGCTGAGCTAAAAAAAAAAAAAACATGTCATAAAGCACTTTCAGCTTCTTTCTCGGTGTGTGGTAGTGGTTCAGAGCTGGATTTCAGCTGGAAACAGAAACTGAACATCTGTCGACATCTCTGCAGCAGCTGCCTGCTGAACTGAGCACTAACGTCCTCATTAACACACATGTAAACAGCGGGTTAAGAGCACTGTTCAGACTCACAAGACCACGACTCACATGACGCGCTTTCAAGACCTCATCATACCATGCAGGGCATGATGCGTAGTTAAACCCCACATATTTGGCATACACACTGAGGTTCTTTAAAACAAGGTAGGGTGTGTAACACCCTACCTTGCATGGTGTTAGCATGTCATGTACATGCTATGGACATTACATGTCCATAGCATGTCATGTCCATGCTATGGACATGACAAGAGCCACATGTCCATAGCAGCCCGCAATGATGATGAAAGGGATGCAGAATCCAACGATTGTCCAGGTGAGGTTGTATATGAAGTATCCCTCAATGTGGTCTTCATCAGTGGCAGAAAGACATTCCTTGGATTCAGTGTTGTTCCCAGATTGTTTGAGGTAGATTACGTCTGGAAGACTTCCAACACTCGCCAGAATCCACACCAGGACAGAGATGATCACAGAGTGAATCGCAGTTACTTTCCCCATCACTTTGATTGGATGGACGATGACCAGGTACCGGTACACACTAATACATGTGATGAAGCCGATGCTGCCGTATAAATTCAGTTTAAAGCAGAATCTTGTTACCTTGCAGAAAGGTTGTCCCAATGTCCATGTAATCTTATTAAAGTAGTACACAATCATAAAGGGGCGAGTGGTCAAAAACAACAGGTTCGTCAGTCCAAGGTTAAGAACAAAGATGTTCATAATCCGACGTTTGTTCCAGTTATTCACCAAGTAACTCATTCCACAAGCATTCAGGATCAATCCAACAGCAAATGTAAAGATGTAAAAAGCAGGCAGGATTCCACTTTCAACTAATTCTTCCAGTTCTTCCTCTTCCAGTTTGCTACAATCGGTTCCATTCATTTTGCCGTCCAGAAACAAGTCCGATCTGCCCTTCTCTTCTGAGGCTCTGCTTACAAGATGAAGACAGAAAGAATAAATGCAAACTAAATCACTTCCTCCTTTAACTTCAGATAAGTCACAGACAAGCCACTCAACCGTTCTGACATAAGTAACATTACAGTAACCTGACAGCACATTAAATACCTGAACTATAGTGGGTGTTAACTTTGATTCCCTGAAGACAAGTGTGATCTGACAGTTAAATTTGGCTTCCAGGTCAACATTTTAACAGACCTTCCTGCTTCCACCTAACCTCCAGCATATAAGAGGAAGACAAACAGGCCCAGACAAGTGACTGGTTAATAGTTTTCAGATGTCTTGGAAAATTTCTGAGGTCTAAATGTAAAGAAAAAGAGCAACATTTAGAATTTCTAATTCCACCATAAAAATTCCACGGTTGGTGAAGAGTTTAATAATGTGTTTATTTGCAGACATAACTAATTATTTCTATATACTTTCTATATATTAATTACTGAGACACCAGTTACATTCAAAATGAGATAATTCTGACCTAGAATAGCAATAAACGAACTAGACATTAGCAAGAAATTTCTTTCTCGGTTTCAGCTATGGTTTCACATGTGACGTCACCTTCCTATATGCTCACCTTCATAAAGTAATGGCCTATTTGAATTTAGCCAAAAGGGATTTTTTTTTTCTCTAAAAGATTTGTTGGAAAGATAAAGGTGGGAATTTTTTTTATGTACCCAAATCACTTTTTGTGAAATTTGACTTAGGCCTTTAGTTTAAGGAAGGAGACGATATTCCTACTGTGTTGCATCTTGTGTTGAGAAACCAAATCCTTTTCTTTCAAAGAACAAGTCCAGACATGCCTAAAATCTCCCAAAACATTATTATGCAATGTGTTATTAACTGTTAAATTGAACCTTGGGCCACAATTTCTGTCATTATGTTTGGCACAAAGTCAACACTGATATTCACCGGAACATATCACAACACTGTGATATGAGAATGACAGCGTCATCAGTTATGGTTATCTCTTTTCAAAAGAAACTGTGGTTTTTGAAGAGGTTTGACTGAAACATTCAAGTTAAGTTTAGTTTGTAAAGCTCATTTAGCCAAGATGACAATTAAAAGTGTTTTATATGTCAGTGCATGGAGGGCCTTCCACTGACATGATATGTGTCTCTAAAAGCTTATGTCCTTTCCACAGAGCTGTGTGGACAACTGTGTGTGTGAACTTGTATTTGATAAATTGTAAGGACCATTTTCTCAACACATGTTTGGATCTTTTTGGGTGAGAGGTAAGGTTAAGCACTAAGGTGTGATTTGAGTTTAGTGAAGCTAAAGCTAAAGGCCTGGTTACAAGCGGTGAATGAATTTAGGTTGGTTTAGGGTAAGGCATGTACTGGTAATGGTTAGGTTAATATGAATGGAAATCAATGCAAAGATAAAGAAACATCTTTATATTACTTTGCTATTGTGTGTTAGATATTTGAATTATCAGACTTACACATAACTGATGCTATATAGCTTAATATAAAACCAATCAAATTTGCTTATTATCAGAGTAAACTTCAACCAAAAGACCTGAGTGATCTGACATTAAAATTTGACAATATGAAATATGTAGCATTTTGTAAGTGATGTCTCGGCTTTAAAAGAAAAAAGTCTTTTGCAGAGTTTCTGTGCAAAATAAACTATATTATTGCATCTTTAAATGGAATCATACTTTGCTCAGAAACTTTACTCCATTCCGAGCAAAAACATAGATCTGCTGATAACAGCCTGTTCCAGCCACATCCGTGGCTCACAACGCAAGTCCGTGAAGACTGCAATGGTCATCCTGTGTGTCGAAGTCATTCTGTCTCTGTTGTGCAAAACCACAAAGACTTATGCAACACTTCTGTCTTTTTTCTGGCTTAACTTACAAGTAACTCTTTAGCAAGTTTTGACGGTTTTATTATAGTAGATTTAAAATTTAGTACATAGAAAAATAGAATCAAAATGAAGAGTAGCTGAGTAAAGCTAAAATCAGTGCTCCCCTCTGCCACACTGCGCCCGTTATTTCAACAACTGACTCACCATCGGGTGGGGCAGCGTCTCCGTTAGTGAGATGATTTTACACCCGAACGCAAGGCTGAAGTTCTTCCAAGTTGTCCCGCTACAACCAACAGGGAAATTCAACTGCAGGAGGAAAGTAATGAGGCAGTTTTAGGTCAGATATTACTGCACAAATGAATATGCTAAGGCAAAATTAGAATAAATAAAACCACAACTTGAAAATTGCATTTTGCGTTTACTTAGGATAAATTTGTCTTATATTAGAAAGAGATTGATGATAAACATTTTAATGTCAGAAAAACAGTGAAAGAAAAAAACATGCAAGGGGACAAGCACTTTTTCAAAAACTGTATAAGTTTAATCTTGTGAGGATGAGAACAAAAAATACAAACTTTTCTTCTCTTCAGCAGTTTCAGTTCCTCTTTTGGTTCATTCATCTGCTTCCTGATCAGCACCATCCCCCCCGGAGACACTTACATGTCAGTGTTAAGCTCTGATTAACTTTACTGAGAGGTTACAGGTCATTTCTGATTCACAAACACATTAAACATGATTATTACTGATTCTTCTTTTCCTAACCTTTCACATTGTATCTGCCTCCAACACTTTATATTTTACATCATTTTAAGTTCATTGTCAAAATTACATACATAATCTCTCTAGATTCTCCAGTTTAGCAAGTATTAATTCAATTACTTAAAGTGTTTAGACTTCATTCTTCAAAACTTTCTGCAGGTTGGAAACTTGCTTCCTATTTTTTCAGGAAGCCTGCAGTTACTTTTCATGGCTTGACAACACTTTCTCTGCTTATTTTTTATGATTAAACGCAAAAAGAAATTTAAAGCAAAATTTGCATGAAACAGAACAGAAAAGCATAACCATATTGATCTTATTGAAGTTTGATTCTACTTTAGGTCTAGATGTTACTTTATATGATTAATTTTACTGGTAATTTCATATATTGTTACTGCTAAACCAAAATGTCCATCATGGAGAAATGGGATGATCTCAAGTTACCTCGACAACATCACATTTGTTACAATTTAACTCATGACAAAACACTACCTGCTGTCAAAAATCATTTCCAGCTTCTTGCTCAGTCTGTGGTACCGGCACGGAGCTGGATTTTGACTTGAAACAACGACTGAAAACCAGGTGCCCCCCGGTCAGCAGCTGCCTGAACTGAGAAATCATTTCCTCATATAGACACAGGTAAACCAGCGGGTTAAGAGCATTGTGCAGGCTCACAAGACTACGGCTTGCCTGACGCGCAATAAAGACTCCAGAATCCCATTTGGGGCATGTTCCCTGATTAATCAGAACTCTGGAATACAGGCTGAGGTTTTTGACAACATGGGAGGGCGCATAACAAAGCGAGAACAGAAGAATCAGTAGAGCCATCAATTTTAAGATTTGTCGTTTCTGGTCTTTTTTCATCATATTTGAACGGCAGACAACAACAGTCACATGTCCATAACAGCCTACAATGGTGATTAAAGGGATGCCGAATCCAATGACTGTCCATGCGATGCTGTAATCCAGGTAACTTTCCATATGTTCATAAGAGGTGGTGTCAAAGCATTTTGATCCATTTGGATATGTTTTTGGGTAGAACATGTCTGGAAGACTTTGAACACCCACCAGAATCCAAACCACGGTTGAGATGACCACAGAGTGAGTCATAGTTAATCTCCCCATCGCTCTTGTTGGATGGACGACGGCCAGGTACCGGTACACACTTATACAGGTAAGGAACCCGATGCTGCCATATAAATTCAGATTGAAGCAGAATCTTGTTACCTTGCAGAATCCATCTCCAAAGATCCATTTGTTTCCTTTAAGGTGGTACACGATCAGGAAGGGGAGAGTGAGCAGATACAAAATATCTGCCAGTCCAAGGTTGAAAACAAGAATGTTAATACTCCAAAGTTTTTTCCAGTTGTGCATCAAAGACTTCATTCCCCATACATTCAGGACCAATCCAACAACAAACACCAAGATGTAGAAAGCAGGCAGGATCGTATGTTCAAATAATTTCTTATTGGGTCGAATGCAGTTGGATGTATTCATTTTGTCTTCTAGATCCAAATCAGTTCAGCCCTTCTCCTCTGACTCTCTGCTCACAAATGAAGATGAAGCTGACGAAAACAACTTAAGTTCCTCCCTGTACTCACTATTATCAACTTCACTTCCTTCAATTTCTCAATTATTTTTTGTCATACGTTTATTTCACAACTATTTTACTCCCGGAAATGAAATACTATAGAGAATCTGATATGCAATAATTTGCCTATGCAAACCACTATTCTGTGGCCTGATTAATAGATCAGATTGATAAATGAGCAGCAACAACTTCAAATTTAAGTTTGTTGCAGGTCGTTTTATGGTTTTAAATCTTGAAACAATTTCCAAATTCAATTTATTTTTGTTTGGGTTTTTTTGTGTGTCCTGGACTGGGTACTCATAATTCTATGATCATAGAAAGCAACAAAAATGTCAATAGTGATGGTATTGTAAATAAAATAATGTTTACTACAAGTAGCCTGTATCTTATTTGATGGGCTTGTAAAGGACCTGGATTTTCAATAAGGGAGCTCTGAGCCAAAAAACAGTTGAGAACTCTTCATCTATTTAAATATTTTGTGTTTATTGAAATATTGAACTATTGCATACATTGGTGACAGAGCATTTCGTATATAATTTACTTCTCAACTTTAAAACAAAACACCTTCTTGGACAATTTCTGTGTTTCCTGCGCGTCTTTAAATTCAATCATAGCCCTTCCGGAGCAAAACGAAAGATCTTCTGATAACCAGCTTGTAAAAACTGTCTTTCACTCAGCCGCTGTACTGCAAATACACAAAATCTTACCCAGTATTTTTGTGTCTTCTCTGGTTTTATTTTTCTGTTTTTCAAGTGCACTAAAGTACAAGTAACTAAAGCACAAGTTTTTAGCAAGATATACAAGTTTTAGCCATTTACTATCACTGCTGAGTGATCACGACTATCCCTTAATATTAACATCTCCATTGACATGCCTTTTTTCTGGCTAAAAATGTGAACTTTTTGGAAAGCTGTTTTGAGGCATAGTGATTTGGTAACCAAAGCAAAGAACAACCATGCTGGTTAAGCGAGGTGGTAGTGTCATTTCTTGGGTTTTACTACAGCTAATTCATTAGCTCATATGCAAGTTAAAATCCAACTAAAACACTCATGCTAAAAAATTCACATGCGAACTAAAGCATAAGATATAAGTCCACCCTGAAAAGGAAATGGTTCAAACAAACAATAAAAGGGTTCAAGTAATGTGGCATTCATGCACAAGACGAAAACATGCAAACTTTCTTGTTGAAGCTTCAAAAATACAACAGGATGTGACAAATTTTGTTAAACCACACACTTATCTTTTTTTGGAACATAAGTATGTCTCTTACACAGCTATCAACTCAAACCTTCTCAACATGGAAGTTTGTTCACATTTTTATTTTTATTTCAAGTAAAAATGAAGTAGGACAAAGATCAGAAATGTAAACATAGTCATTATAAACATAATTATTCAAAGTTTGAATAATCTTTGCACAGTCCAACAGTAAAATGCACAGTAAAACTTTTGTTTTAACAAATGTTTTAACTACAAACACTTGAATTTGTTGTGGATTTCCTTTCATTCTGAGAGGGTCCAATGTGCCAGCAGCAACAATAACCTCAGTATGATGCTACCACCACCATGCTTAAAAATTAGTATATTGTTTACAATCTTTTTCTTCACTGCAGTGATATTACCAATCTAAGAGTTAAATCAGTCAAAAAGAAAAATTAAAATTAGAGTTTTGTTGTTTTACATGCATTTCTAATAGATATACATTTTATTACATAGAACAAATAGATTTCACATAAAGAAATAGTTCATTTGTGATGTAATGTTTATGACAAAACCAGATAAATCAGCCAATAACTTTTATAATATAAGGAATTTTTTAACATCTTATTTAGTCTTCAGTTTAAATTTCTATGACGTTCATCATAGTCTATGCAAAACCAATCTTGAATGCAGAGCTTAGGTTGATTTTTAACAGTGTCGTTCACTAATGCATGCTTAATATAATTATTTTCTTATCTTACTCGTAAACATGGTTTCCTTATAAACCATGAAGTTTATAAACCACACACTTATCTTTTTATGGAACATGGATGTGTCTTTTACACAAATATCAACTCAAACTTTCTCAACATGAAAGGTTGTTCACATTTTTATTTCAAATATCAATAGAATAGATAAAGACCAGGAATTCATATAAACATATTTAATCAAAGATTAATTTGAAGCCTTGTCATGTTGGGCTGATTATGAACAGTAAAACATTCTTTATTTTTTAACTACAAACACTTGAATTTGTTTTGGATTCCCTCTAATTCTGAGAGGGTCCAATGTACCAGCAGCAACAATAATGCTACCACAACCATGCTTAACAACTGTTTTCTTCAATACAACAGTGATATTAAAAATATGAGGTTAAAATGTTAAAAAGAAAAATTAAAATGTGAGTTTTGCTGTTATACATGCAATTGTAGCAGAAGTAAATGTTAGCACATAAAACAAATATGTTCCAGACAAAAAAATAGTCCATGTTATGTAATGTTTATGACAAAACAACATAAAAAAAGCCAATACTTTTTTTCTTTTATAATATAAGGAATTTTTTTAACATCTCATTTAGATTTCAATTTAAATTTCTATGACATTCAGCATAGTTTATGCAAAACCAATCTTGTGTGTGGAGCTTAGGTTGCTTTTTAACAGTGCAGATCTAAAGACATGCTTGATACTATTATTAAGCATGTCTTTAAACTAACCAACATGGTTTCCTGGAAAAATGTACCATGTACTTTATAAAACAGGAAGTATGCAATGCACATATAAAAACACAAATACACTTCGTCAGAAAGAAGAAATGTTGTGAAAGGTTGAAAGAACTGCAGTACATCATTTTGGTCGAAAAGCCTTTCAATGAACTATAAACCAGAAAAAGTATTTCATTCTCTGAACTACAGGGAGTCAAACATGCTTCCAAAAACTTTATACTTGTGATAATAAATGGGTTAAAAAGAGATTGCATATTGAACTGGACTTCACCTTTTTGACATCACATCGTTTGTTACAATTTAACTCATGACAAAACACTACCTGCTGTCAAAAATCACTTCCAGCTTCTTGCTCAGTCTGTGGTACCGGCATGGAGCTGGATTTCGACTTGAAACGACGACTGAAAACCTGGTGCCCCCCGGTCAGCAGCTGCCTGAACTGAGAAACCATTTCCTCATATAGACACAGGTAAACCAGCGGGTTAAGAGCATTGTGCAGGCTCACAAGACCACGGCTTGCCTGACGCGCAATAAAGACTCCAGAATCCCATTTGGGGCATGTTCCCTGATTAATCAGAACTCTGGAATACAGGCTGAAGTTTTTGACAACATGGGAGGGCGCATAACAAAGCGAGAACAGAAGAATCAGTAGAGCCATCAATTTTAAGATTTGTCGTTTCTGGTCTTTTTTCATCATATTTGAACGGCAGACAACAACAGTCACATGTCCATAACAGCCTACAATGGTGAAAAAAGGGATGCCGAATCCAATGACTGTCCATGCGATGCTGTAATCCAGGTAACTTTCCAGATGTTCATAAGAGGTGGTGTCAAAGCATTTTGATCCATTTGGATATGTTTTTGGGTAGAACATGTCTGGAAGACTTTGAACACCCACCAGAATCCAAACCACGGTTGAGATGACCACAGAGTGAGTCATAGTTAATCTCCCCATCGCTCTTGTTGGATGGACGACGGCCAGGTACCGGTACACACTTATACAGGTAAGGAACCCGATGCTGCCATATAAATTCAGATTGAAGCAGAATCTTGTTACCTTGCAGAATCCATCTCCAAAGATCCATTTGTTTCCTTTTAGGTGGTACACGATCAGGAAGGGGAGAGTGAGCAGATACAAAATATCTGCCAGTCCAAGGTTGAAAACAAGAATGTTAATACTCCGAAGTTTCTTCCAGTTGTGCAACAAAGACTTCATTCCCCATACATTCAGGACCAATCCAACAACAAATACAAAGATGTAGAAAGCAGGCAGGATCGTATGTTCAAATAATTTCTTATTGGGTCGAATGCAGTTGGATGTATTCATTTTGTCTTCTAGATCCAAATCAGTTCAGCCCTTCTCCTCTGACGCTCTGCTCACAAAATGAAGGCGGAGTCGACGAAAACAACTTTAATATCTTCCTCTTTGAGCTCAAGTTCAGGTTCATGTTTTATCAGCTCAAATAAAAACGAAGTCTATTTCCGCAGGGCTCTTCCTGTCAAGAAGTGACGATATCTTTTTATAGCATAACCTACAAGTCTTTTTGTAAACATTCATGTTAGCCATAGCTGATAAATAAACTGAAAGGAATACCTAATAACTAAATTAATTAAATCTCCCTGTTTGTCCCTCTGTATCCTGCAGAGATGCGCAAAGCAGTGGATTTAACTCATAATGCAGGGCCAGTCCGGGGTTGGATGGGGGCTTGAGCAGAATTTGACTTATAGGCCCCTCTTCCTACTGAGAACATCCGCACCACTAACAGTATTTCAACGAAGATTTTGTAAATTCTGGGAAATAGGCATAATTTAATTGGCCAATCTAAAAAGCAATCAGTGACAACTGTAGTTTACTGAAATGTATTTGTGAACAACAGAGATGAAACTCAAAGATTAAACTCACAGCACCCTGAAAGCCTGATGTGGCTTCTGGAGCTGCTGACTTAATTTGGATTAAACAAAAGTGCAAATAATGGATATTTATTTCAGTAGCTTTTTTAAAATTTTTCATTTTAAAGACTATTGTTGTGGGTTTAAATAGCCTTTCACCAGGTGATGTTTTCCTGTAACATGTAATTAATTTTCTGTCAACTCAGTATCCTGAAATACAACAACATGGTGGACCGCCTCGGCGCCCCGACCACTGGGCTATAAGCAGGTTTTCTGGGAGAAACCCTGGAATGTTTCAGTTGTTATGAATCAAAGGCAATTCTAAAGAAGTGTGTTTTTAGTCTGTTTTTTAAAAAACTGTGTTTCGGAACTTCTGCAGTTTTCTGGAAAACTGAAGTTGGTTCTCTGTGTTTTGGTTCTGGTTCTGGGGATGCAGAGTAGACTTGAACCAGAACAGCTGAGTGATCTGATATTAAAATGTGACAATATGAAATATGTAGCATTCCGTAAATATTGTAAATGACTTCTCAGCTTTAAAGCAAAATGTCTTTTACACAGTTTCTGTGTTTCTTGTGTCTTTAAATGCAATCATACTCCTTTCTGAGTAAAACCATAGATCTTCTGATAACCAACTTGTTAAAGTCGCAGCCGTGACTCACAAGATCGTTGTGTTAGCAGCAATTACAGATAGCAACATGGTGTTGTCTATAATTCTTGTGTTTAAGCTGGATTTGTTCACAACTAAATCACAGCAAATAATAGCCAATGATCAGTGATTGATCATTAGTAATTATGACCCCTCTTAGAGACGGCACTGAATCTATATTTAAACACTGTAAGAGATGCTGATGTTGTTACGAGGCCTGATGTGGTCAAGAGGGGAGGGGCCCCTAAATCAGATTCTGCCTAAGGCCCCATATTACTTTGGGCTGTCCCTGCATGAAAAGAGTTGCTCCCCTCTTGAGATGCGCTGTGCATCTCTCTGATGGATGTGAGACCAAAAGGGAGATTTTATGTATGAGGCACTAGATGGGACAGCCATTCAAATGAGGCTTATCTGTTTTATGACTGTTGACAACCGGGCATTAAGTTCAGTACTGGAGCAGTACTGAACTTAATGGAGCAGTACTGAACTTGTTGTTCAACTCTGCAGTTGAACAATCTCTGTGTTTGTGGGTGATGAGGGTTTTTCCCGAGAATATTTATAAAAATAAATAGTAAAGCTTATTCTAACTTCACCTTTAGACGTAAGTTTTTATTCACAAATAAGTGTCTGCTGAAAATAAATATTTTTGCCCATAATTTGGTAGTTAGAAGCCGCAGTTCCGCCCTCCTCCTCCTCACCATGGGCGCGGTGTCTTAACGACATGGAGGCAGAGGCACTGAGAACCAGTCCAGTCATTAATAGACCAACGGCAGCCAGACTAATTTATTTGTGCGGTATTCTTACCTAAATACTATTGTTGAATGCATAAGCAGACCTCTATAATAAAAAACTTAAAAACCGGCACTTGGGATACCAAGAATAAAGGGAGCAGGGGCTCAAGCGTTTCCCTCCCCTTGCATACCATCCCCCTTCCTTCCCACTATTTGCCTGGAACTGATCAGTTCCAGTTATGACAAAAAACTAACTGCTGTCATAAAGCACTTCCAGCTTCTTGTTCAGTCTTTGAGCTGGATTTTATACTGAACCAAAGACTGACCGTCTGGTGAAATCTCAGCAGCAGCTGCTTGAACTGAGAAACCATTTCCTCATATAGACACAGGTAAACCAGCGGGTTAAGAGCATTGTGCAGGCTCACAAGACCACGGCTTGCCTGGCGGACAATAAAGACTCCAGAATCCCATTCTGGGCATGTCCTCTGCTTACGCAGAACTCTGGAATACAGGCTGAGGTTTTTGACAACATGGTAGGGCGCATAACAAAGCGAGAACAGAAGAATCAGTAGAGCCATCAGCTTTAAGATTTGTCGTTTCTGGTCTTTTTTTATCATATTTGAACGGCAGACAACAACAATCATATGTCCATAACAGCCTACAATGGTGAAAAAAGGGAGCCAGAATCCAATGACTGTCCATGCGATGGTGTAATCCATGTAACTCTCAACATGATCATTAGAGGTGGTGTCAAAGCATTTTGATTCGTTTGGTTGTGTTTTTGGATATAATATGTCTGGAAGATTGTGAACACTCACCAGAATCCAAATGATTACCGAGATGACCACAGAGAGAGTCGTAGTTAATCTCCCCATCGCTCTCATTGGATGGACGACGGCCAGGTACCGGTACACACTTATAGAGGTGAGAAACCCGATGCTGCCATATAAATTCAGGTTGAAGCAGAATCTTGTTACCTTGCAGAATCCATCTCCAAAGATCCATTTACTCTCTTTAAAGTAGTACACAATAAGAAAGGGGTGAGTTAGCAGATATAAAATGTCTGCTAGTCCAAGGTTAAGAACAAAGATTTTAATACTCTGAAGTTTCTTCCAGTTATGCAGCAAAGACTTCATTCCCCATACATTCAAGACCAATCCAACAACAAATACCAAGATGTAAAGAGTAGGCAGAAATGTATGCTCAAATATTTTTTTATCTTGTGGAGGACATTGAGTGTTATTCATTTTGTCTTCCAGAAACAAGTCAGTGCAGACTTTCTCCTCAGATATGCTCACAAAATGAAGGTGGAGTGAACAAAAACAATTTAAATAATTTGCTCCTTGAACTCAAACTTTGCTGCAGCCAAATTTATCAATTCAAATATAAACGACCACAGAACCTTTTCCTCAGGGCTCTTACTGTCAGTAATTGTAGGTCTGTCTTTAAGCCACGTCAACTAGTCGCAGTGACATCATAGCAACAAACACGAAAATACGTCACAGCAATTTACAGGCAAATATTGGCAAAATAAAATAATAATAAAAAAAAAACTTATGCAGAATTAAACATCCGAAGTGGGTAACTGTACATAGGAGCCATATCACATTGACCACAATTATGGATTTGAAACATCATTAAATAAACTTATTATAGACGGATCCCGTTTAATCGGTGAAATTCAGGAGAGTGCCGATGTTCCGCTGCGGCTCCTTGACTTTGCGGGACGTCCCGTCATGAAGACTGCGGCATGCAGGGCAGAGGGAGGCTCTGCCACTTCATCAGAATGCAGCCTGATCAAACAGTTGTTTTATACGGACTTAAAGCTGCCAGATTAAAAGCTTCAACATGCACGGTGACGCTGATCAGTTGGACGGATGAAAAGCCGCACATTATATGCGGGGCTCACAACTGCGCCAGGCGCAGCCTCTATTCCGGTAGCCTTTGCTTCAGTTTCCAGAACCACTTTGGTGAATTATTTACATTTTTATGGAACATTTTGGAGAAAATTGTGTTTATTCTGTATATGTGTGCTGTTTGAGAATAAGTGTGTGTGAGTTCATTCTTTCATCCACCTGTAAATGCCTGTTCAGAGACAGGTATTTAGGTCACGCCCGTTTCTATAAAACTGTTTTTTTCTTTCTATGTTGTGACATATGTAAAACTTGTTGTCGAGTTGTTTCTGTAAATCTTTAACCTTGAACACACTTGAATTATGTAGCAGGGAATGAATTTTGCAGGCAGCTCAACCCAGCTTTAATGTCTGAAAAAATACAAATACAAAAATAACTGAGAATTTAGAGTGGTAAATGTAAATTATTGGTATTTGAAAAGCACTTTATCAAGTCCAGAGGAACTTAAAGTGCTAAAATCTGGCTAATGAACCTCCAGGGCAGCAGAATCAAAACAAATATGAAGAGATGAACGAGCCAAAATTCTCACACAGTGACGTAAAAGACTCATTTCCAGACATCCAGACATCACACTTTATGGGTGTTCCTTCCAAGGAAATCAAAACCAAACAAGTTATTCAGTTTAGGATGTGTTTGTCTGATAAATAGAATCATTCATACATACTGATTTGTGTTTAGTCTGAACATATTTGCATTATATTACAATCTGTATTCATAATGAACATTTGAAAGAAAGAATAAATATGTAGGGGTTTACATAATTTTGATCATGTGTGGATGAAAACAAACAAAAAAAAAATGATTCAACCAAATGTGTTCAAAAGACACTTTCTCCATTCCCAAATTATATTTTCTGATATTACAGCAGGGTCAGTTAAGTTTGATTAATTAATCAAGAAGATGGAAGAATACAATGTGAAAAGAACGTCACAACAATTTCCCACTTGACAGTCAGCAAAAAACAGATCTTCTCTCATAAAGGACTCACAGCTTCTTCCTCACTCTGTGGCACCAGCACAGAACTGGATCTGGACTTGAACAAACGTCTGAAACTCTGTGAACCTTGATGCAACAACTGCTTCAACTGAACACTCATATGCTTATTTACATTTAAGTAAACCAGCGGGTTAATAGCACTGTTCAGGCTCACAAGGCCACGACTTGCCTGGTGTGCAATGAACACTTCAGAATCCCACGTGGGGCAAATGCCCCTGGTAAACTGAACCCTGGAATACAGGGTGAGGTTCTTGAAAACATGGTAGGGCGCATAACAAAATAAGAAGAGAAAAAGCAATAAAACCATCAGTTTTAAGATTTTTTGTTTCCATTCCTTTTTCACCGTATTTGAGCGGCAGACAACAAGAGTCACATGTCCATAGCAGCCCACGATGACGATGAACGGGATGAAGAATCCGATGAACGTCCAGCTGAGGCTGTAGTGCAGGTATTTCTCCACATTTTTCAAATCAGTTGTGTCATAACATTCTTCAGTCACGTTATCTGAATGTTTGGGGAACAACATGTCTGGAATACTTTGAACACTTACAAAAATCCACACCATGACTGAACTGACTACGCAAAGAGTTGAAGTCAGTCTCCCCTTTACGCTCATTGGATAGACAACAGCCAGGTACCGACACACACTGATACAAGTGAGGAATCCAATGCTGCCATACAAATTCAGTTTAAAGCAGAATCTTGTTATTTTGCAGAAAGATTCTCCAAAGATCCATTTGCTTCCTGTAAGATAGTACGCAATCAGAAAGGGGAGAGTCAGCAGATACAACATATCTGCCAGTCCAAGGTTGAGAACAAGAATGTTAATAATCCGAAGTTTCGTCCAGTTGTGCAACAAAGACTTCATTCCCCATACATTCAGCAACAGTCCGACAGCAAATACAAAAATGTAAAGAGCAGGCAGGACTTTGTTTTCAAATAAGTCCTTGTGTCTTGTTGTGCAGTTGACTATGTTCATTTTGTCTTCCAGAAGAAACTCAGTTCTGCCTTTCTCATCTGAGGCGGCGATCACAAAATGAAAGTCAAGTAAATCAAGGCAACTCGAATGACTTCCTCCTTGAATTTCTGTCATGCCGTAGGCTAAGTACGTTTTCCAAGGAAAGCGTCTTGTCATCACATGCTCTGTAACTGCTGGTAAAATACCAGAACTTTGTTCGGGCAAAAATGGATTCCAGGAAGATTCGTTTCAAAGATTATGCAACTTTCACATTATGGCTGCATGACAAACACAAATCTATGAGTGATCAATTGTTTTTAGATGTATTTCTGAATTTCTGGGGTCCAAATCGGGGAAACAAAATTCAAAATCCCAACATAGAAATTCAACTCCTCTTTACCAAACACAACGTGGATTCCCCAGCCTAGTACATATAACAAAGATAGTTATATAGGTATTGATTAAAGGTAATCAATACCTTTAATGAAGTATTGATTAGCACTTAAAACAGCTGAAATATTCAGCTGGGTTATTGTTGAGATATTCAGTGTCTATTTACGAAGTCAAAGTAATACTCGCCTAAACAAAGAACACGCCCAGAGTTTGGAATTGGAAGTTGACATGTCGGCCAACCTAAACCTGAAAATCCAGATGGTCTTTACCACAAATAAACAAATGGGTAGTTGCACATATTGT
Source organism: Poeciliopsis turneri (assembly GCA_922788865.1). NCBI lineage: Eukaryota > Metazoa > Chordata > Actinopteri > Cyprinodontiformes > Poeciliidae > Poeciliopsis > Poeciliopsis turneri. The sequence goes on from CAKLNU010001103.1 coordinate 2,941,136, forward strand.
GACTTGTACCATATTGTCTCAATGCATAAAATAATTATTATAAAGAAAATTATTTTTGGCTTGTGTTGTCAATGTGTCAGGGTTTCCAATGTGCAACTCGAACAGAAGCAAAGGCCCCTAAACATCCCTGCACTCAGGTCATACAGCCAAGCTAACGTTTGAGTTGGAAATAAAACAGTCCTTTGTGGTTTTGTGACTTTATGGACGGCCTGCGACAAATTGTTTATGTCCGGAGATTTCGCACAGTTACACCCACCGCCGTGCTGCCGCGGTAGATCAATTCAGTGAACTAAATAAAACCTGTAGATTTACGTATCATTAATTTAGTGCAGTTCTCCCCAGCAAAGGGGAAAATAGCGCAGAAAAACTTTAAGAACAACTTGAAGCAACATATTTCTCTGTGTTGGCCATGCTACAAGCAGAATCAGTTGCCAAGGCAACATCGACACATCATCAATGTTGAGGACATTGAATTTTGTCATCAACAAAAATCAACGTTTTTGTTGATAATAGTTAGATAATATATCAGTTAGATAATATATTGTGATTCGGAGCAGGTTTCCACCAGAGGTCACAATATACTCATGAATCCATCATCATTGTTTCTCCATCTTGTACTGAGCCTCTATTGGCAATATCTTAAAAAATTCTTCACATCACTGAGTTACAGTAGGAGACTTCTCATTAATCCAATTTAGTAGTATACATCTAAATAATGTCAGACAAATCATCAGTAGAGCAATGTTTAAAGTAGCTATTCAACCACCCTGTGTTAGCTTAGCTATTAGCCACAGCAGCTAATCTACCACAGCTTTCACTTAATACAAATGGCAAAGTAATCATCAACCCTAAACACTCTAAGACATTATGGTGTGGTGAGGATATGGAGGGGTAAGTTAAAGGTAGAGAAAGGAAATTTGTATTTTTATTACACCCTTTTTAATTTTGCATGTTAGCACAAAAATGTCTCTAAAACTCATGATCAGGAAACCAGTTATTTGGTATAAGAGGCAATTACTTTTTCTTTTTGATAAATTGTCAGGTATAACACCTATTAAAACATAGATTAAACAAACACAGGAAAGAGAGTTAGATTCTTTCTACTCGCGAGGAGAACAGATAGAGATGTGCCTTCAGTTACAATCTCCTACCGCTCTGAAACCACATTTGTCTGCTTCTCTCTTTTTATTATCAGGATCCCTAATCACAAGAACTGTAGCTCTAAAGGGAGGGGAAAACAATTCATCACATAGCTACAGCGCTAATTGTCATTTACTAACTAAGACACAAATTATTCTGCACTAGATAATCTCGTTCCAGGCACAGAGTTTAACAGAATATGTAGTAAATCTTCACAGTGACAGTTTTATAGCAATCCAACAGCTCAACGAAGCACAGCTCCTGGTCAAGAGATAACTCTGCAGGAAACTGCTGTCTCCGCTTTCTGTCAGTGAGGCCTTCTGAGAAAGGAATCAGAGTAAATCAACAATATAGAAACATTCTTAATTCTATAATGAGATTAAACAATAAAAGCATAAAAGAAAGAAAAAAGGGAGATAAAATATTTGATTAATAATGTCACAATTTCTCCAACATAAATAAAACTATAATTTGAAAACATCACTTTTCATCGAGTGAAAAATACCTTTCATATTGCAATGTTTAATGTTAAACCTTTGAGTGGGACAAATAAGAAATATACAAGTTCAAATACTTTTTCAATGTGTGAATATGAACAGGAAAGATAATAATAAATTAAATCAAAAAGGGTTAAAAACAGACTGCACATTTAATCATTAATCATTATCTGTTATTCATTTATATCTGTTTCAATAAGCAATCAATCTATTAATCATATGATGAATGAAAACAAGCTTGATAAGTTTTATTGGCTTGATTTACAGTTTTTTGTTTTTCTCTTGTTTTTTATGCCAAAACTGGATCACAACTTTTCAGTCTGTTGCTTTGGTCTCAAATAGCCCTTTAATTTGAAGAACAATTTTGTTGTCCTTCAACAACAAAATTCATAATCCAATATATTTGTTGCTTTGGTTGATCATTTTAAATGTCTTCCAGTTCCAGTGTTAAATGTTCATTAGAATTTAAAGTTTATTGATCTTTGAGGATGTGTTACATCTATTATGCCATCACCATTACATTACTTGAAAATTGTCTCAAAACAGCAATGTTGTCGTTTATCAGAACAACTTCTGGGAAAATTTATTTTCCAGCAAAATTTGTCATGGTTGACAAGCCTAACTCCAGCAGCAACAGTTAAAATGTTTACCGTCATTACAAGTCGATTTCTAGAATCAACCAGTTGGAACAATACAAACCAAACAGAGCATAAAAAATGCACCTCAAGACCCGATTAACAAAGAAAAACCACACCTGCTGTCAGTTTCTTAGTCAGTCTGGGGTACCGGCTCAGACCTGGATTTGGACTCTAAGAAGCAACTGAAACTCTGTGAACATCTGTGCAGCAGCTGTCTGAACTGAACACGAATATCCTTGTTTACATGGAGGTAAACCAGCGGGTTGAGAGCACTGTTCAGGCTCACAAGACCACGACTTGCCTGACGGGCAATAAAGACTCCAGAGTCCCACTTAGGGCATTTGTTTCCCCTTTCTCAGGGTTCTGGAATACAGGCTGAGGTTCTTGAGAACATGGTAAGGTGCATAACAAAATGAAAAGAGAAGAATCAAAAAAACCATCAACTTCAATAATTGTTGTTTCAAGTCCTTCTTCATTTTATTTGAGCGGCAGATAACAACAGTCACATGTCCATAGCAGCCCACAATGATGGCAAAAGGGATGCAGAATCCAAAGAATGTCCAGGTGAGGCTGTAATCCAGGTAACTCCTAATATGTTTTTTAGAGGTGGTGTCAAAGCATTTTGATCCATTTGGATATGTTTTCGGGTAAAACATGTCTGGAAGACTTTGAACACCCACCAGAATCCAAACCACGGTCGAGATGTCCACAGAGTGAGTCGTAGTGATTCTCCCCATCGCTCTCATTGGATGGACGACGGCCAGGTACCGGTACACACTTATGCAGGTGAGGAACCCGATGCTGCCGTATAAATTCAAGTTGAAACAGAATCTTGTTACCTTGCAGAATCCTTCTCCAAAGATCCATTTGTTTCCTTTAAGGTGATACACGATCAGGAAAGGGAGAGTGAGCAGATACAGAATGTCTGCTAGTCCAAGGTTTAGGACAAAGATGTTGATATTTCCCAGTTTCTTCCAGTGGCGCCGCAAGGAGTTCAATCCCCATCCATTAGCAGTCAGTCCAACAATAAACACCAAGATGTGAAGAGTAGGCAGAATTGTGTGTTCGAATAATTTCTTATCTGGTCGAGGACAGTGAGTGTTATTCATTTTGTCTCCAGAAATTTTAGCCCTTCTGCTCCATGTCTTCGCTCACAAAATGAAAGTAGGACTAAAACATCATGAATATCTTTCTCCTTGAACTCTAGATAAGATCGATAATATGGAGCAGGTCCAAAGGTTTCAAAAGTCAAAGATCTGTAGATATCTCTACCTGTATATAGCATAAGCTAAACACCTCTACAACCGTAGCGATGCCTTCGATTTCTGGGAAGCAAGTCAGGTTTTAGATCTGCAGTTGGCAGTTGCCCAGGTATCCCTGGCACAGAGAAAGCCAAGGTCCGACAAATCAGTGAATCACCAATTATTTTTACATGCATGAGCTCGTTGAGTAATTCGTTTTACAAAATCAAACTGAAGTTATTGTTCCTCAGAAGGAACAATTTCTTTTTAATCGAGAGTCACCAAAATGTGTGTTGCAAATCGCAATAAGTTCAAACATGTACTTAAAGGATTACTTCATGATTGGAGAAAATAAAACATGAGGATGGCTGTGCACAAGAAATGTATTTGAAATTAGATAAAAGAAATTTTCACTGGCAGGTTGTCAGACTGCAGGATGTTAATACACTTCTACCAAAGAAAACTGAGTGTCGAAATAAATCAGAAGAAGTATTGAAGTTTTAATTTTCCTTTTAATAGAATTGTTTTATTTTAGCATAAATTACACATTATTTGAATAATTTTTTTTTATTTTAAGCCACTATGCATTCATGGAAAAATGAAGTAAATCTACTGTACAAAAGAGCAGAAATTTAAATCTTAATACTGGCAAGTGAAAAAAATTCAGTCTGTGTTGTTCAAGCTTCCAAATATTAAATTTAGAGAGCAGGGTGACAGTTTACAGCCAATGCTGTTTCTGGTAAACTTCATAGCATCAAATTTTAGCAGCTGTGCAAAATTGAAACTTCAACAGCATTCATGCCTCTAAAAGACAAGAATCCAGAGCCTCCGTAGCTGTAATGTCACATGCATTTTTTCTAGTTTGTCGCATTTAAAACATCAGTTGTGGTTTTCTGACATGCACCACACCGGAAGAGCACGCTCACATTTTTTTCCACTGTTGTAAATATGATGACAGTAAATGAGGAGACTATCACTGTGCAAATGGAAAAAAAATGCAAGAGCTGCGAGAAGAGACGTGCAGAGGGACCGCTTCCTTTGTAACTAGTGTATTAAAGGTGTGAATGGTTGTCTATCTGCAGGCCGCAGATTTTACCGTGGCCACATTCTGCATTTGCACCTTCCCTTCTTAGTCACTGTAGCCATAAAGGTTCTTTTGTTTTTTTAACAGAGGTATGAAACTGAGAAACAGAAGTAAAGTCCTATTTTCAAACACTACAAGGGAAAATGTAATGTGTCCGTTGCAAAAAACGGCTTTAAAAGCGACTTCTTCTTCCAGAGCCTGGTTCTGGAGCCAGGGCTGCTGCTTGAATCCTTCCCTGTGACCTTAAAGCCCCATCAATAGAAAACATGGTTTAATTTTTTAAAGACTTTTCTTATTTGCTTGTGCTGAATTTTAAATCCAGTGTTTGAATTTTCCATTTTTCTTTCATGGCCTGGAACTCAGAATATACAACTGTGAAAAAATAGCTGGATTTGTCAGCCTGAGCTGCATGTTTGTGTGTGAGTCACTTGGAAAATGTTGAAATGCTAATCTGTAAAGCTGAAGCGGGGTTGTTTTTGTGTTATACATAAATAATATCACCATGTATATCAGCTATTGCAGCTATAAAAGGTGAACCTTCAGAGACACATAAAGATAATTACAGAGTCAACCTTTTATCACCAACAAAATATTTAAAAGATTAAAGACTGCAAAAACACACTCTTACCAAGTATTTTTGTCTATTTTCAGGCACAAGTAGCTTAGTGCTCTTGAATTAAGATGCAACCAACTTAACAGTAACTTATTAGCAGGATAAAGGAGCTTGTTTCAAGTAAATAATTCCTTCATACTGATGAAAAAGTTATAGTTCTGGAAGATTTAACTTGCCACAAGTAAATTTATATGCCAATAGAACTATAATATTTTTTTAATATTAAGGAATTATTTACTCTAAACAAACTCCTTTATCTTGTTGAAAATATTCCTGTTAGTTACTTTTGTCTTATTTCAACTGTAATAGGATATGTGCACTAGAAATTAGATTAAAATACTTGGCCAGATTTGGTGTTTTGCAGTTTTAATGTCTTTTGTAATGTGTGAACCTCATTTAGAGGTTTATATTTGGTTACATGTATCTTTGCAAAAGTGTCTTCACACGTCTGCCTAAAAACATCAGAGATGATGCTGCTTCCATTTTCACTAAACCTTGGAAAGTCCTTACACTGGATCCCAATCACTCAGAGAACAGATGTTGAAATGCTTCTGTTGGTTTAAATCACTGAACAGCTAAGAACCAAAATAATTTTTTGTGGTTGTTTCAACCTTCCAGGCCTCTCAGGTCTTCTGGTTCTGATACTGGCAAAACTGCTGAACCACTGAGCTCCCTTAAACCAAAGCTTAAACCCCAATTGTTCAGAGCTGCTTTTGATCTATAGCTGCTTTACTTCCACTTTATTTTGCTTTTTGGAAAATAAGACATTTTTATCATGTAAATTGCTTTGAACTGCTTTATTGCTGAAATGTAAGCTTGACTTAATGTTCTGGACGCCGAGATTTTAAAACATGGAAATAAATTCTGTTTTTTTATTACTTTTTCTAGATATTCCTGCATGTCTGTAATCTTCATCAATGTAATCACTCAGTGTTAGCACCAGGATGTTAAAATTTAGATTATAGCAGTTGACATCCTTCCTGTTTTCTGTGCAAAGTGTTAATTATATTTATAAACTACTTGAGTGTCCTCTTGTGGGTAGCAAATCTCTTCTATGTGCAACAAATTTGATTCAGCCATTTTATTTCAAACCTTCTGCATCCTGTTTTTTACACATCAGTTAAGCTTCTCACTTGAATAAGCAATGCATTTAGCACTGCCCCCACAAACCACACAAAATCTGGTAAACATTTTTTAATATAATGTGTAATTTACATAAAAACATATAACAAACAATTTAAACTCATAATTACATCAGGAATCAGCTTGTGTACTCCTGAATGTGCTTGAGAAAAGAGTTTGGGTGTTTGCAGAGAGCTGATTTGCAGCTTGCCGAGTCCACTGGCACAACTGCCTGAACTGAGCAGAGATATTCTCGTCGACATGGAGATAAACCAGAGGGTTGAGTGCGCTGTTCAGGCAAACAAGACCGCGACATATGCGTTGAGCGATGTAGACGCCGTTAAACCATTCGTAGCAAATTCCCTGTTTGGAAAGAACTCGTGCCCAGAGGTTGAAGTTCTTGAGCACATGGTAAGGGATGTAGCAGATGGAGAAGAGAAGAATCAAGATGATTAATAGTTTTAAGCTTCTTTGCTTCAGGACTTTGTCAACATTATCCTTGTAGCAGAGGAGGACGATCACATGTCCGTAGCAGGCCACCGTGATGAGAGACGGGATGCAGAATCCAGTGATTGTCCAGATGAGGCTGTACTGCAGGTAGACCTCGACATGCTCATTTCCAGTTGTGTCAAAACATAGTAAAGTGTTGTTTTCTGTATTTTTGGAGAAGAACATGTCTGGTAGGCTTTGAAGGCTCACTAAAATCCAAACAATAGCTGAGATGATAACCGACCGAGTCACAGTTAGTCTCCCCATCACTTTCATAGGATGGACGATGGCCAGGTAACGGTACACACTGATACAGGTGAGAAACCCGATGCTGCAGTATAAATTCAGGTTGAAGCAGAACCTTGTCACCTTGCACAAAGTTTCTCCAAAGATCCATTTTCTCTTGTTAAGGTAGTAAGCGACCTGAAAAGGAAGCATGAGCAGATACAAAATATCTGCAATTCCAAGGTTGAGGATGAAGACATTGACGTTCCCCAGTTTCTTCCAGTTGCGCCACAAAGAGTTAAGTCCACATACATTCGCTATGAGTCCAAAAACAAACACAAAGATGAAGACAGGAGGCAGGAAAATCAGCGTAAAGGAAAAGCTGACTTCAAAACAAGATGTGAGATTCATCATTTGTTGTCAGGGCTGAGGAGAGTTCCTCTTCTTGGTGCCAGTGTTCAGCTCTTTGAAAGACGCTGAAATACGCTGCATATGGTTCAGACACTTCCTGTTTTATAACGATCATGGTGGGGATTTTTTTCAGAAAACCACATTCGTTGAATTATGCATGAGATCTGATAATGTTTAGAAAAGTGAAACAAACTGTATTAAAAAGGAACCTAAGCTCCACAGGCAAGATTAGTTTTTCACACATTATGCTAAACATCATATGGGAATTGTCTAAATGCGATGTTAAACATTTCTTTATTTTATAAAGTCTTAAATCAGGTTTTGTGGTTTGTTTTTAACAGTACATCACTTATGGGTTATTTCTTCATTTCTAAGGCAATGAAAACCTAATTTTATTTCATTTTATTTTTGTAGATTTAGTTCTTATGTTGCATTGAAGACTGAAGATTAATAAGCTGTAAAGTCAGATGGAAGCTTTAGCTTCTGAGAACATTGTACCAACTGTGAAACAAGGCGGTGGTAGCGTCATACTGAGGGAGTTTTCTGCTTTGGACCTTCAGAAAGTTAGAGAAAATCCACAAAAAAATCTACTTTCTTTACTAAAATATTGGTTTGAAGAAATATGCACAATCAGTCCAACATGAAAAGTTCTCAAATGAATCCTTAACTAATTCTGTTCATGTCCATTATGACTACAAGTGAACTTCTGGTAGCTGGCCTAATTTCCTCATGTTTAAAATATAAATTAAAAAAATGAACAAAATGTTTCAAGACAGAGTTTACAACATCCTGCTGTGGTTTTGAGGCTGCAACAAGAAAAGATTTCATTGCTAAACTCAAGTTGAATATTCTGTTTAATGCCCTGCGTCTGCAGTACACTGTTCCAACCACTAGATGTCAGAACATGCTGAAAGGTTTGAGCTTTAAACCTCTTTGTCTGAATGCAAATGGACAGCATAAGATGAATACAGCTATCATTTCAGACACAATTAAACTGTTTTAGCAGATTGAAAGTTGACAGAAAAAGCAGCTCTGACATGCAAAGACAGTTTGTTTCACAATCTACAATTTTGATACTTCCCAAAACCAGTGCAAAGTAGAAAAATATGTTAAAAATACCACAATATTCATTAGGAACTCAATTCAAAACTTGTAAAAACATTAAATTTATTTAGAAGAAAAACTCTATAACACAGGATATAAAAATATTCATTTGAAGAAAAGCTTCTGTCTAGAAAATATTTACATTATACACAAAAAATAACAAAGTGCAACATCAATAAACTGCTATTACGACTTTAAAACTGTACAAAAAGAGGCTGCAGAAAAAATTAAATCAATGCTCAAAGTTATTCTTTAAAGTACACTGAAAACAGATACATGTACTAGAATCTATTTACATGTTAGCTCCAAAAGATGCTGCTCAGCTATTCAAACAAGTATTTAAAATATGTATTACTTTAAATCTAGTTAGGTCAAAGGTCAGGTTTCAGGAAAACAAATCAAGTTCTTTCCCCTCTTCTTTGCCAAACTGTATCAATTAACTTTACATCCAAATAAGCCGCTGGCCACGCCCTCCAACTCAACGTTTACGCTCACGTGTGAAAATGGCTGCAAATAGATAACCAATTATGCCTTATTACCTTTGCAAAGCAGAAGTGGAGCCTCCTGCACAACCAACAAGAATACAGCAAGTGGTTTCTGGATGGTAAATCAACATCAAAACATTTGTCTTTTCCAGCAGCCATGGTATAGTCAAACATGCTGGAGCTTGGCTGTGGTTGCTAGGTAACGAGCAGAGTTCCACTGGCGTTGCTAGGTAATGTGAGTGACAATAGAGACCCAAATATAAGTACAAAAACACAAAATATATCAGTAATTTTTGTCTAATTTCTCGTACAAATATCTTAGTGAGCTTGAAATAAGACAAAACTAACTTATGAGTAAATTCTCTGCAAACTATAGGAGCTCATTTTAAGTCAAGAATTTCTTAAGATGGATGAAAAAGCTCTAGTTCTAATGGCAGATTATTTAATTTACAACAAAACATTTTTCCCATATTATAAGTGAAATAATCTGTCAATGAAACTAGTACGTTTTCATCAATATGAAAGAATTATTTACTTAAAACAAGCTCCTATGATTTGCAGAAAATTTACTCTTAAGTGTTTTTTGTCTTATTTCAAGTTGCACTAGAAACTAGACAAGAGTACTTGGCAAGATTTTGTATTTTTGCAGTGCAAAATGTGAATTTTGCAGAATAGCTCCTATTTAAGAGAATGTTTTTGTTTATAGAAAGTTGTTTATATTGTGAATAAAAATGACCACATAAATGCTTTAAAAGATGCCAGAGCTTCTTGAAGCTTTCAAGAGAGTGCAGAGTTCATCAATGTGTATAAATCAACATTCGTTCAGGTCAGTCACAGTTTCCCCTGATCATTTTCATGTCTATCTTCATTTACATTGAACCTTGAGATGTTTTTCACCAGTCAGCCTATCAGATCAGTCGTCCGATTCTCCGCAGACCAATCAGGGCCTGTGTGCCCAGAGAGCCGGGTTTGTGTAAGGCGCGTAGGGACAGTTGTTGTGACACACGCAGGAGTGGATCATCATGACAGCTTTCTGCAGGAGTCTGCCCGTAGGGCAGCGGAAGGTCACCTGAGCGGTGGAGGTTTGGTGAGGCATGCAGCATCGAGAGTCATTGCACTGGCCACAGTACAGCAGCTGATAGGCTTGAGTGCTGAAGCAGCCATGATGCACGAGTCGGATGGGGCCTGGTGACCTGTAGCTGGCTTTGCACCAACCCTGCTGTCCCCTCTGGGAAATCAAGAATATAGGTAAATTAGAAGGCTGTTTGAGGATTAAAGCTTCTACAAATTTTGCTGGACTTCAAATTGTCCCACAAGTTCTTGTGGTAAATGATAATATTGTTTTCTTGAGGCCATTTTCAAGAACTATGTCAATGGCAAAATAATGCAAAAACAAATGTTTATTATCGATAAGGTCTGGATGAGTTCCTCAATAAAATTGTATGAATGATGTTGTTTTGAATGCAAAAGGCGGCCATAACAAACACTAATTTGATGTAAATTTCTTTTCAGTTCATGCACTACATTCTGTTAACCTTTGGAAATACAACATTTGTAAACACTTGCCCAGTTTGGGAATTTAGTAAACATAGTAACTTCTTGCTGCATCTATAATTTAGCTAAAAATGGAAAAAGATAATGACTATGATAAAGATTGTGTGGTTCGGAGGCAAGCACCGAAACCTTGTGGTGAGTAAAAAAGAGATGAGAGAGAAAAAAATGTTTTCTGTTTTGGAGGAAAGCGTTTGCCTACTGCTGCGTGGCAAATCCCTGCTGCTTTCCATCTCTTCGCATGAGCAGCAGGAGATGTAATTAAACTTTTAGCACTGTCTAATTTTACTTACTGGCAGCAGCTTAAATATAAACACCATAGTCTCTGGTAAGCTAATGTAATTATCTGAATGACTAAAAATTGAAGACTGAACATATTTCTATTTCAAGTTGCATATTTATAAACTGCTGCACAGCAAAACATATTTAAGGACATAAAAGCTTCTATTTTGTTTATGCAATTCAAAAATACAATAAAATCAATTTATTTTAGTTTCTGTTCTTTCATTTATTTTTTTAATCATCACACTTCCCAAAACTAATTGTTCAGAAATATTTGAAACATTTTGTAGAGTTGTCTGAACTTACCCTGGGTTTCCTTAGCGCAGGCTGAACGGCCCCGCAGGGCCGCACTTTGCACAGTCGGGTCTCCATTTGCAGCTTGCAGGCAGGATTTTGGTTTGAGACCCGAGTGGAGATGCCGGCCCCGCAGCTCTGGGAGCAGGCGCTCCACTGGGTGGCCTGCTCCACGCAGCTGGAGGCTGGCAGGACCAGCTGTTTCAGGACAGGAGCTCCTGGCATCGTTGACCCTGACCTGCCTGGATTCATGGCTGGAAGAGAAACAGAAACAAACAATGAGTTGGAGAAATCTGCAGCATGACGTTTTTGGTCAGCATGGCACCAAGACAATAAACTTTGGAATAAATAGTAAGACATGAGAACAAGAGTCTTATATAGACTAAAATTTTCTTTAAAATGTCAAGTTGGGATATTTTCACAGTGGCAACACCATGGGGGGGCAATGGGAGGCCGTGCCCCACACAGAGAATCATGATCATGTAAAAAAAAAAGAGGCATAGAGAGTCTTCTTCTTCAATAAAGACATAAATGTAAAATCCAATAAATAAATAAATGTAAAAATGATAGAAATCTATATTTTTTATATCTAAAATATATGTAGTATATGTAATATTTTTTATATATATTATATATATTTATTTTGTATATATTTTAAAAATATCACATACATTATATACAAAATTATATATATATTATTTTTATATATTTTATACATTGGACAGTCAAGGACGGATGGTAGAGCCAAGAAAAATGCATACACTTATTTTTTGATAAATTAATACTCTTGTATGAATTGTTCTAACACAATACTTTCACTCTTAGTTTTTTTAAAATGGTATCCTAATTTTTTGACATGTACCTGTGCGACCCTCCCTCCACTCCAAGCCACCCAGGAGAAAAGCAGCTGCAGGAAATATTCCAGGATATAATGTAATGCTACATAAGGACGCAGCTGTGGATGTTTTTAGGAAAGTAGGAAACTTTGACTGGTGGAGAGACGTTTTTAAATCAAAACCATGTGTCTCATAGCTGGACTCTTGGAGTTTCATTTTGGTCAGATTTTGTAATTTAATGCGAAAATGAACTGGTGAAAGTGAACATTTAAACATGTATTGTTTGCCTTCGTTCATTCTACTAAGTTTAAAGAGCCATGTTTCAACAGTTCTCAATGTGTTTAATTCTTGTATTATAAAAACTACATTCCTTTTCAAAACTGCCTCAGAATCATGTTTTTCAAGCACAACAATAACAAAATGTTCCTTCGTTGTTTCCATAATGATGTGTTGCTCACTGTAGCTGGGAGACTGGATTCCCAACACCAGCCTCATGCACAAACACTCACCCCCCTTTTTTTAACCGAGTAACGTAATCTTCACGTGTTTAAACCTTCCCCAGCTGCGGTTTTTGTTATGAAACGAGGAAACATGGTGACTGACAAAATGAAATGTTTTGAACCCCCCAAAAAGAGGAAAAATGTGTTTTATATTTGGCCTTTTGGAATTTTCCTTTGGCCGGACACACCCTGGTTTAAAGCGAAAACGCTCCACTAAAAACTTCCAGACATCGGCAGAGCTCATAAAGCGGATTGAACGATTATTTTACACATTTGCTAACTGATCGACAGAAATGAAGCCACACGAACCCAAACACTGGAAACTATGCTGTCAGTTTCCAGAATAAAAGCTTTGTGATTTTAGAAACGGCTGTTAAACACAAAACCACAGCAAGCAGACGGCTTATGTTGGCTTAAAGTCTGGAAATGGGGGCAGAAAATCCTTCCAGCTGGTCGACTAAAGCTCATTAATTAACACATTTCAAGTGTTTAATCTTACTAAGTGTCAAAATTGGTTCTTTGTCAACATATTCAGCTTTCCTGATTCTTTCTCCAAATTTTAAAATAAACAGATGTTAATCATAGCATAAAGCATGTTCTGTCAAGTTGAAACCTTGAGCATTAATGTATTTTATTATGTTATAGACCAAAATAAAATTGTGTATAATTGTGAAAGCATGAAATGTGGTTTGGATTTGGATTTCACAGTTTCAGGTTTATCACTACCAGATTTACACTCAATCCCACGTCATAATCCTACTACTTCCATGTTTTATCATGGAGAGAGTTTTTATGCTTATGTGAAGTGTTTTCTCAGTTACATGGATGACTGTGCCATTTTCCATTTTCAGAAGGAGGAAGGAAAACCACAACATGAATGTTTTAAACATTAAAAACAGAATGGTTTGTTTTGGTTTATTATAAATGTTCTTCCGGATTTGATCCAATGTGTGTTCATCCATCCCATCCAGGTGTCTCTTACCTGTAATGGCATCTTGAATCACGGTGTTTTCCAGATTTTCACACACCCATTCCTTGCAGCACTTCCCCGGTAAACGGACGAACTGTGGGCTGGGACAGTCCAGAGTGGGAAGACGGCCTGTCAGCGGACAGGCCGACACGCAGCTCACCCCTCCGCCTCGGCAATGGCAGTAAGAGTCGCAGACGGCTGGAACGACTGACCGTTGAGGTACGTGATGCCGTTCACCTTGCAGCTCAGATCCTCGTCAGCTGCAGAACAAACATCAAGAAAGGGGACCAATTATCAAAATTCACAGTTAGCATAATTTTGTACTTACACTTGGGTCTCAACTGCTACCAAAAACAGCCAAGGTGCTTAAAAAAACACCCAGCTTCTTTTGTTTTGTTTTTTGGCACTGTTCCACAACCAGCTTCCTGTTTATGTGATGTACAATGGCTGCTGGAAAAGACAAGGCTTTTGTTGTTTACTTACCATCCAGAAACCACTTGCTGCATTTTTGTTGTGCAGAAGGCTCCACTTCTACTTTTCAAAGATGTACGGTTTGCATTTTTACAGCCGTGTGTATCAACATCTGATGAAATTACACTTTGCATGGCTTGGTTGATTTGTTTCAAACCAGTAAAGGGAAACATGCCTAATTCGCATATTGTTTTTTGCGACATCTTAAAAAAATTGCTCAAAATGTGCATCGCAATTGCCTGGAAACATAACCAGCAATAATCAGACAGCTGATGCTAATGAAAAACAAGGCCTTTTATCTTTTACCAGTAACTGCATTTACTGTAAAGTTCAGCAAATCGTTTCACAAAAATACATTTGCTTAATGAAAACGCACCAATTTTGGAAAATAAATAAGAAAACAAAACAAAACAAACAAGCAAAAAAAAACACATTGTGGGTTTTGCGCAAGAATGATGTGCAATATTAGTTTATTTTTGCAAAATTACAATAGAAACATTTTTTTTTTATTGGAATCAAAAACCTGGTGTTACTGCCAGGAAGTCATAGGAGGATGATGGCGTAGCATATTTTTAATGACTTATCTAGTGACCACATATATCCATGTGTTATTGTAATTGTGTTTAACTGTTTTTTCAATATTAACAAACTATCAACAGAGTTTTGCACCAGTCATGTAATCAGCAGTCATTAAACAAAATGTGCCAACAGGAGCCATGGAAATAGAAATAAAAACATTTAGTCTTCCTGGAATATCACTGCCAGCCCTCACTTGTTTCCTCCCAGCAGCACAGACTCTAAACATTCACTGTCTGTGTTGCTCTCTCATGCAGATTTGGTCTGTCATTCCTCCCAAGTGTGTTTTTCACTCACCGACACACTCTCCAGGGTCTCCAGGGAAGCTGGCGCTGAAGTCACACTGCAGTCCTTTCTGCCTGTCGCAGGGAGCATCTCTGAGCATGACTCGCCTCGCTGCCGAGCACACACCTGGCAGCACCTGCAGCCGTCCGGCACCAGAGGGACGCCCGCAGCGCACTGAGGGACAGAAGCAGGGCAAAGGCAGGGCCTGTTGCACAGCTGGCACAGAACCTGAAAGGAAAACATGAGAAATGGTGAGGAGGTCTGAGAATAAAACATGCAAAGGATGAAAACATACAGAAACCTGCATTTTCCAAAAGAAAAAATATAGAAATATTCAGGGGCTGCATCATAGTTGGAGCAACCATTTAAGGGTTCTACGATATTAAAGCAATTTTGTAAAGATAAAAATGGATTAACTTTTCACCCTCAAAAACCTAACCCTGTGTCCCAAAATCCAATGCAGCTGCTCTGCTTTTATAAAACATAATTATTCCTGTTGCAAAGTAATACTTTACATCCTTTTCATGTTAAAAAAATACATTGATTTCAGTTTTTTTAACAAGAATTAGTCTGATTTCTGGCTTTGATTAACTAACTGTGTGTGGAAGAAGTTCAACTTTTACTCTCCAGCAAATTCTTCTGTCGCATTTCCACTTGTTTAAAACTTTTAAAATATTATTCTGGGTGTATGTGACACATTTATTTGCACAGAGTTATGAAGATTAATATATATTTGTTTTAATGTAAGAACATATTCTGAGCATTTTTCCATTCTGGAGAGTATTAAGATTTTTATCCCAATCATTGATTAAAAGTTCCAAAACATTCCGATCAACAATTTAACCTGAACAAATATGTTTTACATTTGATTTTTTTATCTACATTATAAATTCACTCAAATCGAGTTTAAATGTTTCTATTTTTGAAATCTTTACTAATATTTGTGGATAATGTCATCAAACAGCTGATGAAAAAATAATGGGGACATTTTTAATACTTGAAGTCAAAGATTAAAGTTCATTGAAAAATATTTTGTTTTCATTTCAAAAAATAGGAATTGATACCAGGCTGCATTTTTGTGCTTTTTATTTACCTCATAATAAACTAAAAGCATTTACAATGTTTCCATGCTAATGATCTGCTAGAAGTTTACATTTAAAGGATGTGTGTTGTTGATTTAGTTTGAAAATCAAATGCTCATCCATGATAAAAAAAAAAAAAAAAAAAATCTGCAGATATATGAATTCTAAATACATTTTTTATAATATTTAGACTCAATTTGAGTCATAATGACCAGACTTAAAATAAACATCAATGAAATTAATAAATTGATCAAATATCCACCTGTTATTTTCCTGCATTTTCAGGATTGTAATTTAAAAGGAAAATCACAAAAATTTGACCTTATTGCTTTAATTTGGACCCTTTTTCCACTTCCTGACAGTTGATTTTAACCTATAAATGGATGAATGTGAGCAGGCCTCACCTGTGTGGCCACACAGAGCAGCGCAGCCAGAGTAACCACACAGCGATCCAGTCGGTCCATTGCGATCCTGGTGCCGCTCGGTGTTTCCCTCTGTGTGATGGATGGGAGCCGTTCGCTAAGAGCTCGTTCTCATGCCTGCTGACATTTATAAAGTCTGGCCTCTGATGTCACTGCTGTGTAAACAGCCTCTGGTCCGGCACCAGAAATGTTTCACATTCCTCCTCCCTGCTGCCCATTTCCACCTCCACACACACACACACGCACACACCCCCACACACACGCAGACACACCTCCACCCTGAGGTTTTTCCTTTCTTTATGCACTTGGAGATTTCAGAGCTTCTCAGGAGGAAAAAATACACCAGCTAACTGGTCTCTTAAGTAACAGCCAGGCTTTTATGGCGACTGATGTGATTCAAGTTGAATCTATGTTCCAGATGTGTCATTTTGGATAAGCGACAGATGTGTGGAACCATTAAAAGGGCAAGAATATGTGTTTTCCAGGCACATTATGTCACTTTATAGCATGAGCAAATAACTGAATTCAGTTGTTGGAAAAATATATATTGCTGTCTGAGACAAAATGCTATTTATAGATAAGAGATCGCTTACAATGATCTCTGATCTTACTTTTTATAGGTTTATGTTTGAGTAAAATAAACATTGATCTTTTATTCAAAGTACTACTGAACTTCCAAGCAAATTTGTTTTATTTATTTGCAGAAAAAGAAAAATGGTCAAAATAACAAAAAGATGCTTTCAGAGCATAAACAATGCAAGAAAAACAAGTTCATATTTATTTAGAAACAACAATACTAATGTTTTAACTCAGGAAGAGTTCAGGAATCAATATTTGGTGGAATAACCAGGAGGTTTTCAATGGGGTTCAGTGCAGCGGTCTCAATTTTTTCCAGAACTGTGTATCAAATACAACTTAAAATAAATTTGACTGTGATTTAATGGCTTTAAATTGGACCACTATCTCTTTAAAACCTCTGCCTTCAGGAAGTTATCACACTCTCTGTTAATCCTTTAACAAACTACTAACTATAGTATTCACTGGAAAAATACACCTTACAAAATAAATACTAAAACACATAGATAAGGGCAGTTTAGGCCATAAATGCTACCAACTGCTCAACTGTGCAACTCTAAATAAAACTCAGAACTAATTTAAAGTTTTGGGCATAGAGTTGTACTAAAAAAAGAAAAAGGCCGAAATGTTGTGTTTCATGTTGTGTCTTAATACCTATTTAAGCTCCATTGCTTAATTTGTATCCAGCCACAGAATGCAGCTTCTAAATTGATCCATCCATTATGAGGCAGGATTTCAAAGTAACACTAGATTCCTGGATGTCAGGATCAGCCATGTTTCCCAGCGTTGGGAGGGCTGGAAACCAATCCAGCGAGTTATAAATAGACGCAGACAGACAGTGAGATAGATGAACGTGTTAGCGTAGCAGCAGGATGGACTCCAGGTGGCCGGGAAGCTGGGATGTACTGTAAAAACTCAAATTCAGCTTTCACATTCCTGGACTCGGCCGCATGTTTTCCGTCTGAGTGAGACTGGTAGGATTACATCATAATGGAAAAGAGCTGTTAAGCAGTTTATTCCAAAGAACCGAGAGAAAAATGAGACGTTTTCTTTAGTAAATTAATAATGATTCCGTTCTTCAGAATGAAAAAACCAGTAAAGTGTCAAATTAAAATTAGATCCATTCGTTCTAATCAATACAGGAGAAGATGATAACTCAAAAGAAGTATACGCTTTCTACAACAGCGTATACTGACAAAAAATGTTAAAATATTACAAGAATAAAGTCATAATTATGAGAATAACATCAAAAGTTAGAAAACAAAGTCATACAATTCTACCAGAATAACTTCTATGAGAATAAATGTATTAAATTGCAAAAATAAAGTCATAATAATAAGAATAAAGTCAATATTTTGGGAATAAATTCATAATATTGTGAAAACGAAGTCATGCGGGAATAAATGTCATATTATTAAAGGAGTCATAATAATGAGAATAAAGCCAAAATTTAAAGAATAAAGTTATGTTATTACCAGAATAAAGTAAAATTATAACCACACTAACATAATGCTATAACTATTCTCACATTATTTCAACTTAATTGTCATAATACTATGACCTAATTTTTGTAACATTTTGACTTTATTTCTGTCATTTTATTTTTTTAAGTTTTCTTTGTCCATTTGGTTGACTTTATTGAAGAAGCTAATCATGGACATCGCCTGATTCTGAGTTGGTGTAAACATTATTTGAACCTATAAAAGAAGATATTTTGAATTCCTTGCTGATTTATAAAAGCAAAAACATAAGAAATATATCCGTTAGCTTGTAAATGTTACAGAATCAGTTAAAATCCATGTGCAGAAAGCAGAACTAACCCTTCAAAATCCATGAGCCCAAATGTCTTCCACATGTTTGGACACAAATCTGTCTGAAAACACCTAAATGTTGGAGGACGTTGTTGATTCCCAGTGAAATCAGACACTAACAAGGATTTCAACAAGGATGAAAATATAATATAACCTTTGACAATTTCAAGGGTCAGAAGCCAATTTGTTCATTTGACAGCTGAAACTGAATCCAAACAGCTCCAGACTGAAGTGTCAACCTAAGACCTGAACAGATTTCCATCAAATTTTCTTCAATTAACCGTCTTAGCAGGACGCATCCTGCCAAATACCTGTCAGGTTTGATCCAGTCTTTTTTTGCTCATCTGGAGCAGTTTTTAGCAGATTGAGAACTATCCTTTAAAGCAGTATGAAACTTTTATCATTAATTTTTTTTACACATTTGTTCAAAGTGACACCATGACAGTTTGTTATCAGACAAGCAATCTATGAAAAAATCGATCTCCATTTCCAGACGGTATTACTGCCGTCTGAAGAAATTCATAACTTCAGACCAAAAAAAAATCATTCATAGTCTGGAGGCGGGTCTTAGCATTGTCAATCATCCTTGTGTATGTATGTATGTGTATGTATCCATCTGTTAACACAGATGTGTTAGGTTAACAATGCAGAAGAAAACAATTTATCTGCCATCACACTGAACGTGATTTGAGCGTCTTGTCATCATACAAAGTCTATGTGGACAGGCGTTGAGGGCGTGTTGAGGGCGGGTTGAGGGTGAGTTGAGGGCGGGTTGAGGGTGAGTTGAGGGCGAGTTGAGGGCGAGTTGAGGGCGAGTTGAGGGCGAGTTGAGGGCGAGTTGAGGGTGAGTTGAGGGCGAGTTGAGGGCGAGTTGAGGGTGAGTTGAGGGCGAGTTGAGGGTTGAGGGCCAGGGTGAGGTTGAGGGCGTATTGAGGACATGTTGCAGGGTGTTTTGCGCATCTAACAATGCACAGTTGAAGCCTTTTGACGTTTTGAGCATTCGACTCTTGACAACCAATCAGAGAGACTCAGCCATATGACATAGTGACCTGTAGTTGTGTTCCTGCCACCAGATGCAGGAACCGATGCGTGTTTGCAGGTCATTAAACTGGGCTGAGGTGAGACGAAAACCCTCATCAGTGCCCAGCTAGCTTGTAAAACTCACCAAACTTACAACACCTGCGAATTATGTGGTACATTCAAACAGGCATCGGACAGCAAAGCAAAGCAATTATCTTTGCTTTGCTTTGTGTTTAAAAAAGCCTAGGCACTCAATATTTCATCCGCCATTGTTCAAAGTAACTGAGAGAAGAAAAAAAGCTGGTCCCTATACACTTGTAAAGCAATTTTGATGCATTTGATGTGGGAAACGCGTTTGATGTGAACACAGCGTAAGCCCCGCCTCCTGGCTCTGATTGGTTGTTTCGAGTTAGCTAGGAGAAACCAAAGATTGAACTTTTGACAGACTATCTGCCTCATAACATACTGTCACGACATAGTGCCAATTTCAAACAGTCCATAAAAAAATATTTTTTATAAAAGTGAAATACTTCAGCTTTAATACAGAAATGTCAAATCTGGAGCCCATTTGAAGCAGATGGAGTCTTTTCATGTTTAATGAGTGTTATGTCAACTCTTCTAAAAATGCCAAATGTTAGTGGTAACACAAACCAATTATCTTTTCTTTGCTTTGTGTTTAGTTTTATAGTAAATAGGATCACATCTGTCTGCTGACCTCTGCTCAGAAATCTGCTTTATTTTTTATTAAGCTTGGCTAAATGTAGCTAAAAAGAGTGATTTAAATCCTTCTCTTGACAACAGATTAAATGTTTCTCTTTCTTTTAGTTGACCCAAAAGAATCAGCTAAATAGATAATGATGTGCAAAATCCTTTTAAAGTTTTAAAGCCACAATAAAAATGTCCTTTCCCATAAAGAACAGATCTATTTATTGATTTAATCAGAATACTGGGTAACTTATTGTTGCTTTTGAAAAAATTAAAATAAAATAAAATAAAATAAATAGGTTTTTGCCAGTTTAAGCTGCAGTGTGAATTTCATTTATTTATTTTTAGAAAAGAAAACACTAAATTCCAGGGAATATATTGAACTCTGTGTTACATTAGTTACATAAAAACGTAAGAAAAGTAAACAAAAAAAAAAAATGTAACAATGGAACAAAAACAATCTGTAAGTTTCCCTGAAATGCTGGTGGCTGCTGTGAGTCAACTTAGAGGAAAAACTGCGAAGGTTCAGAAATAAAACAAGAATCATTTAACTGACAGCAAAAGGCCTTTCATAAAACCAGCAATGTTGACATTTCTTCATCTCTTGTCTGCAACCTTACGTTGCTCCGTTTGTGGAAAACAAGCCCAGTTCATTTGTTCTTAGTCTGAAAATGTGTTTTTGTCTGCTGACCATTTCTGACCTCGACAAACCCAGACAAAGTTGGACTGTTCCAGTGCGGGTCGGACCGGTGCCAGGAGTGATTCAGAGTAAGCAGTCACTACAACCTAAATCTTCTTCCAGGACAACATTTGACACAGGCTGAATAAAATGCAGAGCAGCTCCCGGTGCACGTGCTGCTGGTTGCTGTCAGAGGATTTTAGCTCCATGTGCTGCTCAAAGTTTCCCGTCACAAAAAAGTAATCCTTCCCTGCTGGATGAATCAGGTAGAAAAGAAAATAATGTGAGATGTTTCCTATGATGTTCATGGTCAGGTTGGCTTGTGCTTCCAGTAAAGTGGAGGAATGATCCACATTTTCTGGTCGTTGCTGATCAGTTCTGTCTGAAAACGGGTTTGGAGGAAATTTAATTCTCATTTTCATCCAAGTTATTACAGCAAAAATCTGAATTTAAACCTGGTAAAGATGCTCAAAACGACCACATTGTCTTAAAAAATAAAAGCAGCTAAATACTAAAAACACACCCAGCTGGTTTTCGCAAGAAGTTCAACTTTTTTTTTTTTATTTAAAAAATAACTCTTCCCGTTACCTAGCAACCCCAGGCAAGTTTGATCAACTTGTTTTTCTTTTGTATTAGCCACTTCAGCTTTTCAAAGCTGTATGATTGTATAATTGCTCAATAAAAAAGTTGACTTGGGGGCGTGGCCAGCAGCAGTTTATTTAGATTTAAAGTAACAAGATGCCCTCATTCTGAAAGGAGCTTATAATAGTGAGCTGGCTGAAAATTCATCATATAAGAATGATTTTCTGGATGATCATAATTTTAAATCTCACAATTATGACTTTCTATCTCAAAATTATTACCATGAATCTCATAGTTATGATTTTGAAAGTGAAAATCTTGACTTTATATCTCGTAATTATGGATAAATGTCATAATTATTCCTTTCAGTTTTATAATTATGGCTTTACACCTCATAATGATGACTTAAGAGGACAAAATTGTCATGATTTGCAGCATGTAGTGGTGAGGAAGTGGTGGATCTCGGTTGTAGTGAATAATGGTTGTTCAATGATGAAGGTACAGAAAATCCCAAAATGCAGACAGTACAGGAGAGCAAAAGGCTCGGAGCTCAATCCCTGCTAGCAACTGGTATTTGTCAAAGACGATGACATCACATCAGACGAGGACCGGACAAGAAAACACAGACACAGGTGGGATTAAATACACAAGGGAGTAATCAAGGAAACAGGACACCATGGGATCAATCAAGTGGGAGACAGAACAAAACAGAAACATACATAAACACAGAAAAACCAGAGTTTATATCTCATAATTATGACTTTCTAACACATAATTATGAATTTAAATCTCAAAATTATGACTTTGTATCATGTAATTATAGCTAAATGTTATAATTATGACTTTGTTTTTCATAATTAAGCCTTCAAATCTCATAATTATGACTTTGAATGTCAAAAATTTGACTTTCTGTTGGGCATAAATTTTTTCTTTCATGGCAGAAATGGGCTTCCATATCTAAGTGATCAAAACATGGCCAAAATCTAGAAGTGAGCCCTGATTTAAAGCAGCTTCGCCTTTCAGCCAGAGACTAAATGCAGCAATCACAGAAATGCCACAAGCTGAAAGTCTAAAAACGTTCTGGCGCAGACATGACAAACCACAAAGTGGAAACTGTAACGGCAAGGAATTTGGAGATTTGATTCGGAACGATAACATGACTAATGTGTCAAGACGCGGTCCAGATGTGAGCCGCTGGTGGGAAACACACACACACACACACGCACACACACACAGAGCTAACATGGAGGCTTCCAAATGGGATTTTTCATACAGCTGCCAAAATGTTTTCCATAAAAATTACACCTGGATTCCAGTCATTCCTACCCGACGTGTGAAAGTCCCACGGTGTTGCCAGGGAAACACCCGGAGTGGACGATACGGACACCATCCTGTCCAAAAGTTGCCTCTTGACCTTCACAGGTGAAAGATCGCTTCCTGTGTCAACAGATCCCATTCACTCCTAGTGACAGCTGCAGAGACGAACACATTGGTGAAGGTGGAGAGACAAATGTCTAAATGAGATCAGCTGCAGAAATAGCTGACACAGACTTGTCCAAACTTTTTGTCGCAGGTCAAACATTCCCAAAATCAAGCATATAAAGTAGCCCAATTTTCATTTAATTTTTTTTAAATAGATATTTTGAAAAAGTCCAAAACTTGAAAAGGACTTTAACAGCGGCGTATTAGGGCCATTTTAGATAGCAAAAAAATTCACAGAGTAAATTCAGAAATTTAGTATCGACAACTGCAAGACTCAAAAGCTGTTCGCACTGCAGCCTGAAGAGACCCAATTCCGACTAATTGTTAAATCATTCAAACTTGCAAATATATTCAACCTGTGTGTTTTCTCCAGTGTGAACTGGAAACAACCTGAAAGTGTCACATAACTACACACACATAGGGAGCCTGCTCAGTGTTTTGCCAAATGCCACAAAAAAAGAAAAAAAAAGTTCTCAGTGTTTGCGGATGTAAACACGGATGCTAACATCGGAGCATAGCTTACAATTTTAACTGTGTCAGGACACAGAACAGTGACATTTGTCGAGTATCAATGACGTTCCAGTCGACCTGGATGTTAGGTCACATTTGAATCGGATACGTATCATATACCCAAGAGGCCTGGGTCGCACTCAAAAAAGATCTGACCTGTGTTGTTCAGTCATAAAAAGATTAGATAAAAGTTGCATTACGCAAAAATAATCTGAATTGGGTCAGTTCAGGATGCAGTGTGAATGCAGCCTTCTGAGCCTCTTTTATTTATGGGAATTAGTTTTGCAGCATTAACGCTTCATTCCTCACTGCTGGCCTGGGCTGAACTCATAAAGCTAACTCACATATTTTGCTGTCTCTGGGCTTCATCCTGGCCTCGCAGGTTTCTGAAGAGTTTGTGGAGAGCTTATTGAAGCGGCAGAGAGTGAAAATATCCTGAGTTTGTTGACACACCTAAACCAACAGCGAATCCATTTCTAGCTCCACTTTCTAAAAATAAAACCAAACAAATAAACAACACACAACCGGTCAATTCAAGAGCAAAACTCTGTCTGTGCAGAGTAAACAGTGAGAGCGTTTTCAGCGGAGACAGGTGCCAACTTCACTTACAGAAGAGACAGAATCCAAAGACACCGCAGAGATCTGAGGCAAAGGAAGGTCACTTCAATCACAAACAAGCTCAAAATGAAAAGCATTCAAGAACAAATGAAGAGAAGAAATACAGCTTCAGTAAATTATTCAGATTTCATCCCACATGCATCATCGGCATTTTCAAAAATCTTCCAACAACAACAAAAACAGTAATTTGATTTTACAGAAAATTGAGTTTGAATGAGTGCAGATGTGAGATAAACAGTGTGAGAAACGCCAGAGTTCTGCAGAACTGAATTACGGGTGGAAAAACGCTGCAGCCCCTGAATGCGTGGGAAAGTCAGAAAGCAGTTTTGCTTTCAGTGTAGTTTTGTGAGACAGAATGAAAGATATTATCCATCCACAAAGCTTGGAGAGCAACTTTTGTCTGTTTCAAGAGAAAAAGAAACGTTTAACTTGTTTAACTAAGAGGAGACACAACCGGTCAATTCAACCTGGGAGTTGTAATCAAACTGTTTTCTATCCGGTTTTATGAATGAAATTGCATTATTTTCTGTAAGAATATTCACTCATGTAAAAAATTTATTTTAGGTTTAGATAGGGCGCACGCTGGCGGTAAGCTTTAATATAACATGAAAGTTTTAATATGTTTCAGTTTTAGGATTCAGGATGTTTTTGTTCCTGGTTTAATGTTGTGTTTAAGCCTCACACATTGTTTACTTTCTAAAAGTACAAATTCCTAGTCGACATTGGACAATATTTTCTATAGATGCAAATAAAAGAGAACTTAAGCAGGATCTTACATGACTTCTATTTCACTTAAACCTAATATATCTCATTTATTATCACACCAATATTTTTATTTTATTTTTATTTTTATTATTAAGTCTCTGGTTATCCCGCTGCTTGTAAACCTTTTCTGACCATACTTTTTCCTTCCACTCAACTTTCCATTAGTGTGATAGAAGACAACATTCCTCGCTGTTAAAATGAATCATTTCAGTCAAATTTTATCAGCTGGATAATAAATTTCTTTACTTTTTTCTTCAAAATGCCTCAGAAACATGTCTGAAAAAAGCAAGAAAACAACTACAAATAGTGAAGTCACAAAACACAACAGAATAATAATAATAATAATAACAATCCATCCAATTTACTTATAAAGCATTTTATAAGTAAATTTAAAGCTCAGATTTATAAATGTATTATTTAATGATAAATTAATAATAAATGGATAAATCTCAAACTTTGTGTCACTGCTGAGATCTTCGGTCTTGACAAAATGGATGAACGTTTGGCGCCACCTGCTGGAGGAATGTAAAGTAAATTTTCCAGCATTTTTCCCATTAGGTTTTAATCAGCACTTCCTTCAGAAATCTAAACCCCTAAGATAGTTTATTAGAACTGTTCTCAAATTAGTTTTCCATAAATAAAAACATTCGTATGTTTTTACCTGCTGGTTGCTGTGGAGTGTAGGGAAAAAGGAAGTAGCTATGTTCTTTTTAAACTATAAAAAGATCATAAATTACTGGTTTCCTTATTTTTCAGAAATTTCAAGTATTATTTCAAAAATTGCAAATATTTTGCAATTTCCACCTCTATCTATTTGTCAATCGTGCTGAGACTTCCTTCATTTTCGCATGCAACACTTCCTCCCTAAATGTGATCTTATCTTGTTTTGGTGAGTGAAAATGACACGACATGTCTTATGTTTGGTAGATCCTTTTTGCTCACTAATGATCAACTATTGAATGTTTGTGCAGCGGATAAACAATCAGCCAGGGAAAAAATATGTGGTTTTTCCATTAAATGTGCTAATGTGAGCATCTCTTGTAAATAAACAGGTTTAGCTTTAGCATTGAGTCAGTGGTGCAAGAAACACAGGAGACTGGGAGTTTTCCAACAGGTTGCTTCATTTTTTTCTTATATTTCTGTAAATGCTTGAACAATTTATTTATCTTTATTAGTTTCTGCTTTTGCACAAAAAAGGAAAGAAAAAGCAAACTCCACAAACTATTAAGTTTAAGATGTTTGTTTTAGATTTGAAGTTTGCTAAAATCTCTCCAAATGTGTTTTTAAATAAATTTTTTAGTTCTATGTTTTAAATTAAAGTGTTTTCTGTTTGTTTGCTTTGTTTTTGTTTTCTTTAAGTTAATGGATTCAGTCCATCCGTTATTTACACTCACTTCTAGTTTTAGGAGCTGTTTTTCATCTTCTGGCTGCAAAGAAACAGTGCAGCAGAGTTCAACACTAGTTTAATAGTAGTTTAATAAAATAATTTATTGTCACCGATTCTGTTCATTACTTTTATGGACAGAATTGCTAGGCGCAGCCAGGGTGTTGAGGGGATCCGTTTTGGTGGCCTTAGGATCGCATCTCTGCTTTTTGCGGACGATGTGGTCCTATTGGCTTCATCGGGACGTGATCTTCAGCTCTCACTGGAGCGGTTCGCAGCCGAGTGTGAAGCGGCCGGGATGAGGATCAGGGCCTCCAAGTCTGAGACCATGGTCTTGAGTCGGAAAAGGGTAGAGTGCCTTCTCCGGGTCGAGGGAGATGTCCTGCCTCAAGTGGAGGAGTTCAAGTATCTCGGGATCTTGTTCACGAATGAGGGAAGAAGGGAGCGTGAGATCGACAGGCGGATTGGTGCAGCGTCCGCCGTGAAGCGGGCGCTGTACCGGTCCGTCGTGGTGAAGAGGGAGCTGAGTCAAAAAGCGAAGCTCTCAATTTACCGGTCGATCTACATTCCTACCCTCATCTATGGTCATGAGCTTTGGGTAATGACCGAAAGAACGAGATCGCGAATACAAGCGGCCGAAATGAGTTTTCTCCGTAGGGTGGCTGGGCTCTCCCTTAGAGATAGGATGAGAAGCTCGGTCATCCGGGAGGGACTCAGAGTAGAGCCGCTGCTCCTCCACATCGAGAGGAGCCAGTTGAGGTGGCTCGGGCATCTGGTCAGGATGCCTCCTGGACGCCTCCCTGGTGAGGTGTTTCGGGCACGTCCCACCGGAAAGATGCCCCGGGGAAGACCCAGGACACGCTGGAGGGACTACGTCTCTTGGCTGGCTTGGGAACGCCTCGGGATTCCCCCGGAGGAGCTGGAGGAAGTGGCTGGGGAGAGGGAAGTCTGGGCCTCCCTTCTAAAGCTGCTACCCCCGCGACCCGACCCCGGATAAGCGGCAGAAGATGGATGGATGGATGGATAAAATAATTTATTACTAATAAATATTTAATTAGAAAAAAAAAATTGAAGAATTGTTCAAATAAATACATAAATGACTAAACAAATGAAAACTATCCAACCTTCTGTAATGCATTTGCCATGCTGGGTTGTATATAGATGTCTGACAATGGCACAGGAAACAAAATGGTCGACCTCAGATTAAAACCCAGACGTTGAAAAAAATAGAAAATAAAAAAAAAAAAGCGTCAAAGGTTTTGGTTAGGCCTGCATTGGAGCAGCTGCTTTGTGAAACCACCATCAAACCACTGAGGAATCCCAGAAGCGTCTGCTAAAAGTAGAGCACAGACTTTTATTTTTTTCACTCTGAGTATAACTTTGACAAAAACAAAAACAAAAACATGAAAAAAAATAAAGTATCCAGACAAAATTTCTAGATATTACTAACACAATTTTGCTGTTCCTTTGTTTTTGTTCCATTTCCATGAAAATCACATGAACCTGATGAGCCGAAACAGATATATTTGGCAAAGTGAATAAAGAACATTTTTTTTACCATCCATGTCGTGGCATAAAAAATGAGGTTTTGAAATGAGGTTTCAGATTTCTGCAGTTTTGATGTGTGTGTTGATAAAACATTGCAGAAATCTTCCTGGACCCCTGGAACATTTTAAGGAAAAAAGGGAGAAAAAGTCAGAAGCTGAGAGTTTCTGTTTATCTTCAGAAGTGACATCAGTGGAATTTGATCCAAGAAAACCTACTGTGGGTGATTAATGTATATTTCTGGAGCTGGATTTTTAAACAAAGTAAGCCCAGAAGAGATTATTACTGCCCTTAGATTCATAATTTATATGAAAGTGGAACGAGGAAGAACAGCCAGACATGCTGATGTGCTCAGTTTTACATCGGTCATTGAAACTGCTGCACAGGCAGATTTGATTTATTTTACTGCAATTTTAGCATTTTTCTTAACAATAAAGATATTTTGCGTGACTCAACAGAGCAAATAGATTGAAAAAACAAAAGCTGGCATATTTGTTTCCATGTCAGTTTCTTTTAATAAGAAACTGCAGGTGTGTTTCTGTGTCTGGTGGATTTTTGGTTAAAACATGTTTGTTTTTCTTTCAGTGGGTAGAAAATCCAGAAATGTAACTCAAGTAAGAGTAGAAATACTCTAAAATAAAATTACTCAGGTAAAAGTAAAAAGTAAATGGAAAGTAAGAGCTAACAAGTCCTTTGTCAAAAGTCTGAAAATCAGCAGCACTTCAAAATGTTTTTAGGAAAAAGTCAAACAGTATTTGGTGAAAAGTCCACTCAAGTACTGAGTAACTTATCAAATGATCAAACATATAGTATATTAATATTACATTATTAGATGCACCAAAATATAAAGTGAAGTTGAACTTTTTGGCATTTTAAGGATCAAATTGACAACAATTCATATAAGTAACAAAAAATAACAAAATCAGGCTCAAGAAATTGGTTCCAAACCAGTTTCTGTTAATAAAAAATAACAAAAAGCTGCAGGTCTGTGTCTGGTGAATACAGCATAAAAAAATACTCCTTAAAGTATTTCATTTTTTTTTCCAAATTGAGGAAACGCAGCGTTGGGACCAGTTTGGTGACCTGGTTCATTTGATTAATTGGCCTTACTGTAAAGCTCTCATCACATGGGAGGAAAGCTGCTGCTTCCCGGGCCGCTAATCCTTCCGTACCCAAACTAAATGTGTCGAAGTGGCGTGCAGCCTGTTGCACATCTTCCCGGGCCTTTCGCTGCTGTTATCTGCAGAGCGCGCTGTGCTGCGTGTGTGTGCGTTTTTTTTTTTTTTTTTTTTTTTTTGTTGTTGTTGTCTTTCAGTGAGCAGAATAAAGGCGTGTCTCTGAGTCATGCATATAATAGCGCGGCGAGCCGCGATAGGCTTCGGCTCTCCGCTTCTCCTCAGCTCAGTGCGCGTCAGCAAACCCACCGGCCGCCGCGGGCTCCCGACCATGGCCGAGCGCGCCCCGCATTCAGAGGTGTTCAACAAGCCCAAGGTACGTCAGCGAGCCGGAGAACACGGGTTGTTTACGGGCTGGTTTCACGGTGCTGCCGCCGGTCCAGTAAGTACAGTGAGGCTGGAAGTACAGGGAGTACAAGCGAGGGAACATCCGCAGCGGTAAGGTGTTTCAATTAGGAAGGAGGGAAATCAAAAACGTTGCTTTGGGTGTCATGGAAACCTGTTTGAAACGAGGAAGTTCGTCTCGTTTCTATTGCCGGTGTGTTGGGAAACCACAGGTGATACTAATCAAGGGGTAGACGGGATACGTCTATAACTAGATACTTTTTACTTTTACTCGCGTATGAAGCATCGCTACTAAAAAACAGTTTTTGTTGAAATTTCTTAATATTTGTATTGAAAGAAACTAACTTCTAAAGTTTTTCTTTAACATATTGTTTTACTTATATGAATTATTATCATTAAAATACCAAAACTTTCACATTGTAGTCCATCCCATGTGTAATAATTTTACTCAGTACTTGTGTAGGCTTTTTACTTGAGTAAAAATTTTCAAGTAGTGCAAGTCAACAACCCAACTGTTTTCAAACGTTTACTCGCCAGTAAGGTTAAAATAAATGGCTTTAACTGTCACTAGGCAGAGGTTTTCCATTTAAATGTTTATTGTCGCATCTTAATCACTTGTGCCCTTTGTTCCATCCGGACTGAACATGTACCTGTTCTGACAGCTGATAAGCTGACAACAAAGGGCTGAGTCAGAGTGAAGGATGGGTGGAGGATGTGAGCAGATGACAGAAATCAGCTGTGCATGTCTGCAGAAGCAGAGAGCTCAAACGGTGAAGGCGGTGTGCTGGCAGAGATAACCTCATTACATATTAATACGACGCTGCAGAGCTGATAGTGGCGCCGGGGTCGCTGTGCTCTGCTGCAACCTTCACAGGTTCAACATGCAAACTTATTGTGCTGATTCTGTTTTTGGAGTGTTGCATCATCTTCATGAGGTTAATGAGTTCCATCAATCATCTATGTCCTGAAAAATAACATCTCAGTTTCACTTATTTTAGTTTGGCGCTATAATATTTAGTAAATAAGCTAAAAATTTAACTTACAAATGAAATATTATAGTTTGTAAGCTAACTATAATTAGCTTAGCTCCAAATTAGACTTAGACTTCCTTTATTGTCATTGTACAAAGAGAACATAAGGTGAATCTTGACAACGAAATGTCGTTACTTGGCTACAAGTGCAACAGAGCTAAAACCTTACACTAAAATACAATAAATACAATATGGCTGAAAATATATAAGAGCTGAGAATAAGAATAATAATAAAGTGCTATAGAATCCACAAGTTCAGTATTGTAAACAAAGCTAAAAGTGCATGTGTTGACCATGTCCATGGGGGGGTGGTTTGGTTTGTGAGTGTGTGTGTGGGTGTATGTGTGTGTGTGTGAAGGGGTGTTATGTGGCGTTAAGCAGTCTGATGGCCCGGGGGAAGAAACTGTTCAGTAGTCTGGTTGTTCTGCACAAGATGCTTCGGAACCTTCTGCCAGACGCCAGAGGGGAAAACAGGCCATGGTTGGGGTGGGTGGGGTCAGAGAGGATCTGGTGAGCGCGGGATAGGCAGCGCCTCTCTGCCTATCCCGCGCAAAATAGCAAATATTTCACTTGCTATTTTAGTTTGTAAACTAAATATTTTGATCGCTAAATATTTAGCACCAAGCTAGAGCTGAATATTTATTTTATTTCTTAAATCATTAGTTTGAAACTGTGACATTTAGGAAAGTTTGTAAGTTTAACTGTGAAAACCTTCAGTCTCCAATTTTTTGCTCAGAGTTTCTCAAAATCTACACAGTTCTCAGATACAACTCAAAAAGCCAAAAACAAACTCTGAAGAAGTCTGAACATCTGATTTATGTAACGTCAAAATCATCTCTATTTGGAAACGTTCAATTTTCAGCAATCAAAGAATGAGGCGATGCTACGTCGCTGCTAACGTTGTTGCATAATTTGTTTGAGGCAATCGACGAGGCTCTTAATGTTTTAACGTAATCAAAAAAACTAATTAACTATTTGTATGCACCAACTATTCCCAAATTCATCATGATACGTCTAACGGTTTTAATTATGGAGGGCGTTCAGTCTGAGTCAGTCAGTTGACAGATTCAGATAATTCCCAGATAATTCCCCAAATGGATGAGTCAACATTTATGACGTATTGCAGCGTGAATGAACAACATGTGTTGCGCAGTTTGCAACATTTTATTAGGTTTATCCATCACTTCTGTGACATGTCAGTAAAAATTAAAAACTGTTTCACATAGCAGAATGAAATGATGCAGCTGCTGCATCATTTCATCCCTACAAATGGCTTCACACCCAAACTTACAGTCTAGCATAAATTGGCTTATTACAAAAATATGAATTTGGACTAAAAACTGTCTGAGATATCATGTATTACATGATGCACAAATAAGAATCTAATGACTTCTGGAAAATTTCTGCTCAAAAATGTTTGAAAAAATATTCATATCCTTTTAGCTCTTTCACTCTTAGTCAAGTAAGAACCACAGTCTTTTAGTTGTTTATTACATTTTTATATGACAGACCAACACAAATCCTACTAGTGATGAAAAGATACAAACTCTTCCCATGGTAAAACACGGTGGTGGAGCATCATGCTCTGGTGTTGACTGTGGTCCAAAATGAGAAAAAGTTCTAGAAAAATTAATACTTTTATAAGATATTGCAGCTTATTTTTATCCAACTTATTCAGTTTTCTTACAACAAAGTAAAAAAAAAGATGAGTTTCTGTTAGTTTATGACACAGCTGGATCACATTAAAAGTGTTTTTCGCAAAAATAGATATGAATAAAGCAGCTGCATGAGGGAAGGTCATAAATCTGAATCTCCTCGGTTCGTCTGAGCTTCCTTTTTGGCTTCATACTGTGGTATAAAACTTTTCTCTTGCAAAACTGCAGACATTTCCAGTGTCACGAGATTCATTTAAAATGACCGCAACATGCTGCAGGCTGAACTGAAAGAACAACCACATGATTTCCTGAAGTAGATATCGAGTGGAGAAGCATTTCATCATCTGTGAACAGCTTCAACATTTAAAAAACTTTTATGAAAAATGATTAATAAAAAGAAAAGCTATAAAACACACATGAATCAGAGGTTAGATTGATTCATTTGTGCAGATGGAGGTCTTATGTTAGAACTGAAACAGTTTTTCTCAACAAATAGGCAACAAACAGAGCTGGCCAAAGTTCAATAAATAAAAAATGTATTGAAACTATATCCAATATTGTATTATTTTTATAGTTTGTACACAAATAGGTTGATGTCTTCCTGCTGTCATTGTTGGGGAAATATAACATATCAAACTTGTTAACTTATTTAGTGTTCCAAATAATCCAAATAATTTATACTTTAGTTAAAATCAATAGCCATAGTAACAGTGGATTAAAAAAAAATGTGCCCAGGTCCCAAAAATGCTTGGGACATCCCTGGTAACAAATAACAATTGTAATGTTTGAGTGTCATTAAAGCAACATAATTGGTTGCTTTAATGCATCTTTATCCTACTTATTGGATGCCCATCATCTTCAGTTAAACTGGTAACAAGACCAAGAGGATATCTCAGTTCCTGTTGGGACCCAAGACGTTTCCCAGGGTTTGTCCAAGTCTCCCCTCTTCCAGGTTACAATTCATTGTAGATAGAAAAAAGGAGGAGTAGATAAAAAAAAAAAAAAACTCAGAAATTTTGAAATTAATCTTAGAAATTTTCTATAAAAAAAACAACAAAAAACTTTGAGTTTCAAAAAAGAAAGTTAGTTTTGTTTTGTCTTATTTCAGGTGTAAAGCATTTGAACTACCAGAATTACTTCATAAGATTTTTTTTTGTAGTGTAGCTATTATTCAAATGTTAGTATAAAAAGTCTGAATGCTTTTATTTACATTTCATCAGTCTCTGCCAGGTCATTTTTGGGGAAAATAGTGTGAAATATCTTCATAAGTTGGAGATGGTTTGTTCACATCCAAGGAAAACAACACATGCCTTGTTTTACTGCAGCTTTTTTGTTATTTCTGCATGAATCTTGGTTCTTAAAACTAAAAATCTTGTAACCCAGCTGTGTTTCCAGTCCAAAGCAACACAAGCCAAACTGTTCAGCAACAAGGAGTTCGTTTTGAATCATCTGAAGTTTTTCCTGGCCTGCTCTTAAGCTTTAGGTCATGACGAGCCTCTCGCTTTGCTCTTTCTTAATCGGAGCAACTTGTCTAACTCGTTGAGGGACGAGTCAAGATTCTTCTGTTTCATCTGCTGGCATAAATCACAGCTTTCAGCAACAGAGGGGGAGTCAGGCCAGCCGTTCCTGTTTGCCCCCTGTGGCTCCCCTGGCCCTGTCGGCCACTGGTTGCCCAACCATGCGCTCTGTATGCACAATGAGCTGCAGCCAAAGCACAACCTCAGCTACGCTGCTCTGTTTGGTCCAGGAAGACGTGGCAACATTCCTGTGTGTTAGAAATTAACATTGATTGATTGTTTTCTTCATCCACAGATTGAGCTGCATGTTCATCTTGATGGAGCCATCAGAGTGCAGACCATTCTGGATGTTGCCAAGTAGGTGGATTTGCTTTTCTTTAATTTTCCTTGAATTCTAACTTGTTAATGCTCTTTCTTCAGATTTTTTATTTATTTAATATACTTATTTATTTATTCAATTTATTCATTCAACAAATAAATAAATCGATAAACATATTTATTTATGTTTTTACTCCTGCTTGCCTAAGTCTATAAAACACTCCAACCTCCCCTCGAAATATTAGCAAGTATTTTTCGTCTAGTTTCTAGCACAGATATCTTATTACAACTTAAAATAAGACAAAAATCATTTTTTATTAAGAGATAACAGCTTGGTTTAAGTTAAGTCCTTAAAATTTTATGAAACATAAAGTCTTACCAAGTATTTTTATTTGGTTTCTGGTGCCAGTATTTTAGTAAACGTAAACTAAATCAAAAGTAACATTTTAGAATATATGGGAGCTTTTTCTAAGTAAGTAATTCTTTAATGTTGATGAAATCTTACTACTTCAACTGGCAGATTATTTCACTTATAACATGTGGAAAATGTCTCGTTAGAAGTGAAAAAATCTGCCATTAAAATAAAAATCACAATAATAAGGAATTATTTGCTTTAAAAAGCTATTTTATCTAAAGTTACTTTCAAGTACTTTTATTTAATTTCATGTGCGCTAAAATATGTGCGCCAGAAATACTTGGTAAGATTTTGTGTTGTTCTTGGATGCTATCCTAATTGTGTGGTTGATTTAATTGCATCAGGGTTTCTGCTGGCATCAAAGCAGAGAGGTTGCGTAATGAAATATGAGCCTGTGTTTGTGTGACCTTTTAACCTTCTGGATTATATACAATTGAACGTGAGCGTGCGAGTTCTGAGTATACCGCAATAAAGTGAGTTTATTGCCGTATTGCTGATGAGTAACAGAAACGATTATCACAACATCACACAAGAATTTACACCATTAAGTCGTAACATTCTGAACTTTGACAAGTGAAGTAAATATATAATTTTGGTATCTCAGGTCAAAAGTAAACATTTCCAGTTCTCAATGCAATCGAAGGATTTAAGTGAGTTTAAGCATTTGTTACATTTTCAGCGGCTGCTGTTCGCTTTCACACTGCACTGTGACAAACGAACCAAACTATTAAAAATCTGTTCCCCTCCTCACCTGTGGGGGCGCTGCACCAAGAACCACTGAAGGAAGCAACACAAAAACCTCTGAAGAAGAAACTGAGCGCATCTTCCTTCAGGAAACATAAACAAAAACAAAGTAGTGTCAGATTTTAGCAGTTTCAGGATTTCTCTTTGGTAAACAATCATGAGCCATTTCTTGTGCTCGCATTTGTTTTGGTTGTTTTTACCCAGAATGCCCTATGCTGTAGTCACTTCCTGCTTTTGGAACCGTCTCCAGTCTGATTGGCGTTCACTTACACATTCAAGCTGCACTAGTGTTCACTTCAATCAAACCAAGGTTTTTCCGCAGACCAGAGTTGTTTCTTGGTCCCTATCAAGAGTTTGTTTGTGCATTCACACCTCCTCAAACAAACTGGACTTTCTAGAAAAATGGACTACAATTAAAGCTGTCTGGACATAGCTGGTTTGAATGATGCACCAACCAACAAAACTGGTCATTTGTTTTACTGGATTTACCAGTAATTATTTTTCAAACTCCATTGAAACCAAATGTGATGTGGTCCACCACAGCGATATGTAGCTGTAGCCAAAAGGGTGTTGGTCTGAATCGTGGCTGTAGATCCTGAGATGAAAAGGATCTTTCAGTCTAAAGAAAGCATCTTGAGAAGCTAGAGAGCATAGTTTTCCATCGGCCATGAAAAGATTCTGGCAAACAGTCAGGCATTACATAAAGGGGAAGCTGTCAACGCCGTTTGCAGCAACTCTGATCTCATGGACTCCATTCTGGTGGTGGACGGATATCAATCAAAGAGCTTCAAAACCAACCGACTAGATCCTGTAACAGAAGGAGTTCAGAACAAATTTTTCTCCATTTACAGCCAGAAATGAAAATCATTTTCAGAGAGATCTAAAAGTCCAGCTGTCTTTGAGAGATGAAAAAGTGAAAAGGATCTTCTGCTTCTTGGTTGGAGGCCTTCCAAATTTATCCCAGCGGGTTTGCTTTCGGAGGGAGGAGGACTAGCTAGGGGAAGAGCGAGTTATGGTGGAAAGGTTGTGTCTTCCAGCTGGATTTGGAAAGCCCAGATACTCCACAGAGGAGGAAAGTGGTGAGAAAAGGAGGCATGGTGACCTCTGCTCAGACTTTTTCCTCCAAATCCCAATGGGAAGAGCTCCAAAAAGCAGAACGACGGTTGAAAATCCATATTAGTAAATTCTTTCTGTAGGGAATAGTTTCTAATTTTATATACTTTCTAAAATTAAACAGTACAGCGATGTAGATTTCATCATGGAAAAAAGAAAACTGAATGGTTGCTTCATTTTAAGTTAAAGCACAAATTCACCTTCTGTGTGTTTCGATACTTTTATTTGAGTCTCAACTTCTGAAAACAACCCAAAAATAAACACCCAGCCAATTTCTTGGCTATAAGTCAATGTTTTTTGTTAAATCACATTCAACGGTCACTGACCTGTGACCGTTGAATGTGATTTAACTGTTGAAAATGTAATTGAGTAAATGGTACTTTAGATATCAATACCGATATCGGAAATAAAAAGTGGATTGGTGCACCGCCAAAATAAAGTACCTGTTTTCATTTTTACACTGACTTTTAACAATGTCTTCCATTTTTCCATCTTTTATCCATCCAGACGACGAGGTATCTCTCTTCCTGCAAACACAGCTGAGGAACTGAAGGAGAAGATTGTCGTTCACGAGCCTGCCACTCTCACAAAATTTTTGGGAAAATTCGAGGAGTACATGCACGTCATTGCGTAAGTATCGACACAGCAGCTTCTTAAATCACATAACTGTAGAGGGAGTTTCCTTACAGGAGGTGCAAAGTGTGACAGCGGGGTCAGAGTTCACCTTGAGAGCTGAAGTCCAGTATCTCATAACTGCAGTTATGTTACAGCCAAAGTCTTTAAAAAAGGCTGGGTGTGATTGATGGAGTTGGTCTGTAAAGCACAGGAAGATTATGCAATGTAACTCTGCCCCACAGCAGGAGGCATCACTTTTAAATTCCAGACATGTAGAACAGGAACCTGGCATCATTGAGATCAAGTGTCACCTTGGCAGCCAACCAGAAAAAGGACAGTAAACTTGTTCAGGAGAGCCTTTCATGTGTCACTCTGCCTTATTTTTAATCCTGAACTCTGAAGAACAGACCAAATACAGTCTTTCAGCCCTGAACGCAGCCGGTGTTGCACCATATTATGTCACCACCATACATTGTGACTGTATCTCTGTATCTGTTGCAGTTTTACACCATACTTTGCCATTTCTTTAAACATAAAGAAAAAGTCCAACAATCAACAACTTACCACTAATATTGCAACTATGGAAATATAAATTGTCACAGAATACTTCATAATGCTCTGTAAAACAGCATTATGCAACATACACTGCAACATATACAGAATACGGTGCAGTGGATTGGACTGCAGCGTGCAGCCGTGCTGAATGGACCATTCTTCTGTGCAGCTCGAACATTAGGGAACTTG
This sequence comes from Poeciliopsis turneri, assembly GCA_922788865.1. NCBI lineage: Eukaryota > Metazoa > Chordata > Actinopteri > Cyprinodontiformes > Poeciliidae > Poeciliopsis > Poeciliopsis turneri. Next base: position 2,978,803 of record CAKLNU010001103.1, read on the forward strand.
CTGGCTGGGTTTAGCTCTTGCAGGGCAGCAGTGTGGCTCTATGTAAGAGGAGGACGCTGCAGAACAAAAGTCATTCAGGTGGGCAGCATTCACTCTGAATGCTGAAAGCGTTTTGTTCTGTGACACGTAGCAAAATGAGTCTTAAAGTATTTGCACTTGAAACTAGACTAAAAATATTTGAAGTTTTGTGTTTTGCCGTTTCTGCTCCAGTTCTGACCAGCATTGTTGCTCTAATGCTTACAGGCATGTGCAAATTTTATATGTGCTTTATAACTAGTAAGTTAAATTTTGTCAGTTTGAACTAAACAAGTTCATCAGAAACCATTTGATACAAATGCACCAGCTGCTCTTGAACTATACCAGATCAGCTCTCTTTAGATCTCAATATTTCGATGTCAGTAGTTTGCACAGTTTGTGATCTTATCACACATCTGCAGACAAAACTTACTTGCGTTAATTCCTGTCGGTCTGTGGTTTTCAAGATCCTTTTTCAACAAATTGAACAAATGTATAAGAAAACAAATAGGAAGCACAGCAATATCTTGTACCAACTCGTATAAAGACGATGCAATAAAAAGACAAGAACATGAAGAAAAGCTAAAGTAATTTGAATGTAGAAACTAAGTTTTCCTCATTTATTGCTTGTAAATAAAATTGCTCAACAAACTGCTAAATGGGTCAAACGGAGCAGAATCTGGATCAGAACAAACAAGAATAGCAAGTCAACCAGCCAAACCCAAGTCTGCACATGGGTTTGGACTGGAACCCAGGTGCAGCTCAGCTCAGGTGTCATCACAGAAACTATAAATATTATAACATGAAGTCATGAACCAGTTCTTCTGCGTCTTTGAGGAAATGATTCACCTAAATGTAGATGTTATAGAAGTGAACAAAGGCTGCAATTGAGGTTTGTTTGACACATGAAACTCCAAGATTCCTGACATAAATGTATAATTAGCTTGTGAAAAAAATAACTTCAACCTGAATTTAAAAACAAGACAGTGCAGATCAAAGGTCAGTCTTTTGTATTGTTTTGTTCTGCAGGCTTTCTGAAAGTTTTTCAGGAACGTCTTAATCTTTATTACCAAACTATAAAGAAGTAAAGAGATTTGGATTGGTCTGTCACTTTTGCATAGCACTACAGATAAAGTACAGTGGCTCTACAAATATGACTGCTAGAAAAGAGGTGTAAAATAAAAAACCCTGAAGTAAATTCATCTCTGACTCCAGTAAACAAATGTTTTAAAATAAAATCCAAGTAGGTCAGAGTTGTTGAGATTCATTTAAACTGATACCTTTTGCCTTTTCTACTTTAATCAGGTCTGACTAGGAATTTTTAATTAGTGATGAATGACTTGTTGTTTCCTTCAGGAATAAATGTCTGATAAATGTCATAAATCATTTCTAAAAAGTTTCATTAACAAACAGGTTTTTCCTTCTTGGTAAATAAATTAACAATAAGTGTTTTTTTTTTTGTTTTTTTTTATGCTGTTGGAAAGAATAAAATTAAATAAATATATTTAGGAAGAAATTACAATCAAAATTCATTAACAATTTCATTGTTTATGAAAAATAAAAAAGTTGTATTTTTTCTCTGAAGATTAAAGTTAGAAATCTGAAATTGAAATTTGAACTTTTAGATTTAAGTCTGAATTCTGAGATTATGGTAAGTCTTTTTTTCAGTGGCACCGATCCTCTTTGTACCGCCTTGTTGCAATAAAAATTAACTTGATTGATCGATTAATTGATTGCTATTCAACACTACCTCCCGTAACTATTAGCCGAGATATCAGCCTGATATCTCAGCTTATCATGAACATTAAATAGTTCATGATAAGCAAAAATACTACTGATGAAAAACTCTGCCATAAAAAGCGTTACGGTGCACAGCATGATTTTCATCACATCAGCATTTTACCGCTGCCCAAATGATGGATTATTGATTGTTAATGAATTAAAGCGTTTCATCGTGTTTCCATTTCAGCGGCGACAGAGACGCCATAAAGAGGATCGCTTACGAGTTTGTTGAGGACAAAGCCAAGGAAGGAGTCATTTACGTTGAGGTCAGGTACAGCCCACATTTCCTCGCCAACTGTGATGTCGGCAACCCCATTCCTTGGAACCAGACGGAGTGAGTGTTTTTTATTCATTTATTTCATTATTTTCTGGCTGTGGTGGGGTGTATTACGTTTGTTTTGTGTTTTTGTGGACAGAGGAGACTTGAGCCCGGATGAGGTGGTGCGTCTGGTTAACGAGGGCCTCAGCGAGGGGGAGAGGGCCTTCAATATCAAAGCCAGGTCCATTCTATGCTGCATGCGCCACATGCCAAGTAATGACCTGTTCATGCTCGTGTCTGCCAAAACACGCTTGTGAGATAAGGGTCCTGTGTGCTAATGTCTTGTCATCGAAGCTCTGCCTCCGTTATTCTTTCAAAGAGGCTCGATTGATTTTGTGCTTTAGAAATTTTCAAAAATCTTTTTCAGAACAAAATGTGCTTTTATTGAGAACTCCAAAAAATGTCCAAAGCCTATCAGTTAGGGTGGAGATAGTGGTGGAACATAATAGTTTACAAAAAGGAAAAAAAAATAGTTGTTAGCATGGGAATCTTTTTCCTGACATAATTTTCTGTATTACTAAGAGAAAATGAAAGGTGAAAGTAAAATAAATGGACAGAGAGTCAAAATAATACAAGCATAAAGTCTGAGTAATTTTTGAGAATAAAGTCAGAATAATTTGACACATTTGAGTCAAATTTAATTGCATTTTCTACCTGACTAAGTTTTGAAAGCATTAAATCTATTATTAAATAAAGCGAAAGATAAAGTATCTGAAAAAAACAGAACAAAATCCTGCAGCTTTAATCAAAAAAGAAATATTTTCCAACCTAGGTCAGCTTATTCCTCTGATTTGGTGTTGCAGCACTTTCAGCACCAGCTGGTGTTACTGTGTTAACATGAAGCAGCGCTGACAGTAACATGAACCGCAGTAACATGAGCTGCTCTGTTCCAGCAACTGTTTCCATGCAACCCAACAGCCAAATTAACTTCACATGTGAAATAAATGTGAATATGTTTTAAATAAACCCAACAGGAAACATTATGCAGATATCCTAGGTGGAAAAAAGATTATGTTTTGTTTTAGAAATATGTTATAATTAGAAAATGTGGACTAGTTACAGATTATTCTGGTATTATTCAGTTTTTATAGCAGTAAATGTATAATTTAAAGCAGCCAAACAGCAAATTAGCTGAATATTTTTGAGCTCTCCTCTTGCAGAGATACATGAGCCCTCATGTCTCTCGTGTTTCCCCAGGTGACACATGAGCCTGGCACCAGCAAAATCTCATTTTGACTTTTCTAAGTTAAGCTCAAGAATCCAGCTGCTGGCTGAGCTTCATATTTCCTGCACAGACATGAGATGGATCTCAAAACCTAAAACGAATCATAAAACACTAGTCACAATGTTAAATTCTGCAGCCTGCATGTCGATTCATGTTTTTTTTTAGGCTCAGGATTTCCTTGGATTTATTCAGATGTCTCATTTCTTTTGCACACTGCACACATTGTGTTCAGTTATTAGGCCTAAAACCTGTCGTAATGGAAGTTTGAACTCGTTCCAGGCTGGTCCATAGAAGTGGTGGAGCTGTGTAAGAAGTATCAAAATGATGGTGTGGTGGCCATCGATCTGGCAGGTGATGAGTCGATGAACCTGGAAGCAAACCCAGAACACAGGATGGCCTACCAGGTGAGCATGGAAAACCTTTAAGACATTAAAAACAGTCCAAACTTCAGCCAAGAAAAGGGAAAACAGCAGAATTAGATGATAAACATCTTTCTGAACGTCTTAACTTAGAAGTTAGTTTCCACTTTTACTACAAATCTTTCAGGAGTAACTTTTTCTGGACATGTCTGTGCATCCACTACAAAAACACAACATCTCACTGTGGATTTTTGATCTAGTTTATAGAGCAAATGTTTTAGATAGACCTAATGTTCAACTAACTTTGAACATTCCTCTGATTTGGTGTTGCAGCACTTTCAGCACCAGCTGGTGTTACTGTGTTAACATGAAGCAGCGCTGACAGTAACATGAACCGCAGTAATAATTCAATAATTATTGAATTATTTTTAAGTCAATAATTCCTTAAAAATTACATTTAAAAAAAGTGCTGGTCTCACTGGCACTCTGCAAAAACATAATATCTTAACAACTATTTTTGGTCTGGTGTTTAGTGAACATATCTTGAAATAAGGTCAAATTACTTTACAAGTAATACTTTACAAGTAACAAGATTTAGTAGCTTGTTGCAAGTAAATTATTCCTTAATATTTCTGAAATATTTCCATTAGCAGATTATTTCACTTATAAGGTAGGAAAAATATCTTGTTACAAGTTAAATGATCTGCCAGTAGAACTAAAACTTTTTCCTGATATTAAGGAAATATTGATTTAATAAAAGCCCTGATATCTTGCTTAAAAATGACTTGCAAGTTAGTTTTGTTTTATTTCAAGTATTAAGATATTTGAGGTAGAAACTAGATAAAATACTTGGTAAGATTTGGTGTTTTTGCAGTGAGAAAACTATTAAAGACACTCAAATACACAAAGAAAACACAATAAAAAATCAATGTCGTACCACATCATCATAATTATTATCAAATTAAATGCAGAAAGTAAATTAACACCTTTCACTGAAATGCCTCTTTCCACTGATGATTATTTGAAGATCTCAGTTGTGTTTGCTTTCTCTTTTTAGAAATCTGTTTTGAGTATAGTTTAGTGAAAAATAATGGCGCTTTATGCATGAATTTTAAAATATTGTGGTTTATCAACACGACTTTAAAACTTTGGCTTAATCTTTGTTCGATAAATAGAGATTACTTCACATCTGTTCCTGTGTCGTTTATTGGCGTCTTTCCTTCGAATAAAGTTTAGGTCTGAGATGATTACATGCTCCATGACAAGTTTTTCTGAAACTCCAATCTCCAGTTTTCTGATTTTCTGTTCTCGTTCTTCCAGTTTAGTAGTTTTAGTTTGTCATTCATGCCAATATTTTATTTCTGCGCTGAAGCATAAAGAAGTTTGTTTACCTGTGGAAAGCTTTGGATCGAATACTAGTGACGCATTTTACATTACCTGCCCACGCTGATCTTATCTATAGAAACCTGTTCTGATGAATGAAATGGAAACATTATTCAGCAAGGAGAAAGATCAAAGTTCTCTCCGAAAGCAAGTTTTATGATCTACAGTTTATGATCTCAGATATAAATGTGCCGAATAAGCAGAAGTGGGCAGAGTACTTAAAAATTGTATTCAAGAAGGAGCAGAATTACTGCAACATATTTTTACTTGAGTAAAAGTAAAAAGTAGCTGTCCAAGACATTACTGAAGAACTGATCAAATTATCAACCATTTTCTAATTAAAAATTACATCATCAGATGAACCAAAATATAAAGTTAAGTGGAAATTCTGGCATTTAAGGACCGAAATGACATCAAGTCATACAAGCAACAAAAAAATAACAAAAGAAAATTTTTACAAATCAGTTTCTTTCAATAAAAAAAACTTATGAAACTTTAACAAATACTATATGCGTGTCTGTGTCTGGTGAAGTTTTGTTCAAATATGTTTGATTTTCATTGAGAATCCAGAAAAATGCTGAAGTAAAAGTAAAAAGTACAGCACAGTAAAAATGTTACTCAAGTAAATGTAATTAAGTTCATGTAACTTGTTACCACGATAAGCAAAAATGCTGCCAATCCTGAAATAAAACCAGACGCCATAAACGTTTTTTTTAAGCGAGCTGGAAAAGTTGCACAGCATTGCCCCAGTGAGAACAAAACAAATCGTTGCAGATGTGAAAGCCAGATGTTTGGCCGCGCTCATTTGTTTCTCATATGTTCCTTGATGGCTGTCGTTCCCAGGAGGCCGTTCGATGTGGGATTCACCGCACGGTTCACGCAGGGGAGGTGGGCCCAGCGTCGGTGGTGAAGGAGGTGAGTCGCTCGACGGTAACAGCCAGCGTTGCTCCAAGGTTTGGCCGACACGTCTGACATCTTAGTCGCTCTTAAATGTGCGTAAACAAAACCCTGAAGCCACGGCATAACAATAGAGATGAGGGCAAAGAGCCAAGCACAACAAGCAGAGCAGAGTTTTGTGTCGACTGACTGGAGGTCAATGGAAGAACAAACTGGGAAGAACAAGAGAAGCGATCGACTGAATGTGTTTTGTTTCAACAATGAGGAAGCTGGTCAACAATACAGGGCTCTGAACCTGCAGAAGAAGTTTAATCTGTCCTGATGTGTGAATATCTTAAAAAAAGAACAACATGGAGGCAATGAAGAAAGGGGAAAATTTCCAAATCTTATTTGCTGTGAGGTGGTGAAGATAAAACTGGGAGTAAATGAAACGTACAGCTGAAACCAGATATTCAGTTTTTCTACATGACAGAATAATCAGAGGGGCTTTTTTAACCACTTTCTTCAAATTCAGACATTAATGCCTTTAAATAATTAAGGGAAAGCACTGATGATCATGTCATGCCTTTATAAGCTTCCTTTAAAGGGGAACATAGAATCAGAATTTCACATTTTGAATGTTTAATTATTATTTCCATTTGGGTTTCTTCTGCTTTTAAAAACAGGTGGAGGATTTTAAAAATATATTTTAGTGTCTGGGAAATGAGCCGTTTCTAAAACCTTCCGGATGTAATGTCACAAATCAGCAGAAACTGCCCCGTTACCTAGCAACCCCAGCCAAGCCAGCCCCCGTTACCTAGCAACCCAAGCAGAGTTCCAGAACATTTGGTCAGCTTGTTTTACCTCTGAATTTGCTGAAAATGTCAAGAGTTTTGTTGTTGACCTTAACAGCCAGAAACCATTTTCACACGAGGATTAATAAAGTGATTCTGATTCATTTGTACAATTAATAAGACAGAATAAATGTGCACTAGTGTACGTATAATAATAAAAGGGCTTATTCTTCTTAAAAGTTGTTCGTTTTTGGTTATAATTATAACTAGAAAAAAACTGATCTCAAGTAAATCAGGAATTTATCAAAACTGAAGCGATCAGTATATATCAGGTTAAAGTTGTTTTGAACTTTTTTTGCACGTTTGTTTGGTGTTTCAGGCTGTTGAAGAGCTGAAGGCCGAACGAGTCGGACACGGCTACAACACGCTTCAGGACTTGGCCCTGTACAGAAAACTGCTGGAGCAAAACATGCACTTTGAGGTAAACAACCAACCTCACAAGCCTTTCCATCAAAACAAAGTCCTTATTTTATTCTCTTGTATTTATGATGGCATATTATGGCCGCACTAAGAAAAAATTAAATAAAATTGCAGGAATAAAGTCAGAATATTTTGAGAATAAAGGTGTAATAATTCAAGAATAAAATCATAATATTGTGATAGTAATATTTTGAGAATAACATCATATTATTTCAAGAATAAAGTCATATTATCACCATACTCTCAAATTATTGTCTTTATTCTCATAATTTTATTGTATTTTTTTTCTTTGCGTGGCCCAAATACTTTATGCTTTATTTATGTAAGCATCTTCGAAGTATTTCCTCCTGATTATTAAATGTAGTTTTAGTCATTTTAGTGGTGAACTCCCCATGGAAGTGGAGATGTTGCGCCCTCTGGTGGAGACATGAGTTGAATGAAAGGTTCTTCTTGCAGATGTGTCCCATTTCCAGTAAGCTGACAGGTGCCTGCAACTCAGACTTCACCCAACACCCCATCATAACGTGAGTTTTTTTTCCCCTCACATTGAAATATAGATTAAAACAAAAAGGTTCATGAAACCGGCATTTATTTTGCTTCTGCAGATTTCGAAAGGACAAGGCTAACTACTCCCTGAACACAGACGACCCTCTGATCTTCAACTCCAACCTGCTACTCGATTACAGCATTGTGCACCAACACATGGGATTCACAGAGGAGGAATTCAAACGGCTGGTGAGATCAAATGCAGTTTAGTAATAGCAACAGATCACAGGGAGAAGCTGTTTAAATGAGGCTAGAAAGGAGAACACGGCGTCTATTTGCCTTTTATCGCTGATTATTTGAACGAGAACAAAGCCTTACTCTGAGAAATATTCCATCTTAGTTCTGTTTAATAATTCAACTCCTTTTATGCATCAAAAGCTCTTAATTCCATTAAGAAAAACAACAAAGCAGGTTTGCATGAAACATGGCCTTGCATAAGACCGTAGAGAGAAAAACTGGCATTTGGATTTGCACAATCGAGTCACCTCAAAGCCTGAACAGCTCAACCTTAACTTGACAGATTTGCTCACCAGCTCCATTAAAGGTCAGTGATTATATTAAATACCAACATGTAAATAAATTAATATCCTGCCTGTTACTGATGACATTTGCGCTTCAGTTCTGTAAAGTGGCCAAAACAATTCAAGGGTTTTGCAAATTTCTGCACAAGTCCTTTAAGGTCTAACTGCAGCAATTCATTAAAGTTAAGATCTGAACTTTGACTGACCACCTGCATTTTAATTTATTTTAACCAGAGATATATCAAGTGAATTGATTTATTGTAAAATATCTTACTTGCATAGAATGAAGAGTAGAAATTAGTTACTTAATAAAAACATGAAGATTGATTTCTTTAAAGAAGTAACCATCACAATTTTTAGTAGATTTAGGACTTTTACAATATCACCATCTGCTTGCTTGACTAGTTTATAAAAAAAAAATTAATTGAAACTGTCGAAATGTTAAATAGTTGCAGCGATTAGCACAAGAAAAATGCAATTACAAAATTTTAAGTACATTTGCAATTTGGCTGTAACAGAACCTGAACTGCTAAAAAAAGAAGAACTGGAGATGTAGGAATGAAATAATTGAATGTAACTTTATCTTAAATAAATAGAAAATACTTTTTTTATTATTATTTCATATACAAAATACTAGCTAACATACTGCAGTTAGGCCCGTCACAATAAATAACTTTACTTGATGATAAATTGACCCAGAACTTATTGCGATAAACTGTAATATTCATGTTTTGAGACAATTTTCAAGTAATTAAGGAGAATAATTATTTATCTCAAAGATCAATAAACTTTAAATTCTGATGACCATTTGAACTGCTAGACATTTGAAATATCCAAAATAAACAAACAAAACAAATAAAATGAATTCTGAAGTCTCTGTAAACAAAACGGTCTTTAAAAAAAGGATAATTGAAACAGTTTTGGTAGGAAGAGAGAGAAAAGCCAAAAATGATAAATCAAGCAAATGAAAATGATTGAGTTTGTTTTATCATGCGATTAATTGATTTATTGTTCATTGTGACAGGCCTTACTGCAGATTTCACATACTGAGGCCAGTAGAGTCTGAAAATGAGCTTTTCAGACAAACCCTGCTGTTTTTATTGAGTTGCTCACACTGACTTATAATCACTTAATCAATCCATTTGATTAGAAAAAGAGTTGAAGAAGCTGAAATCCATTTCCTCTCATCATCCTGAGCCAAGCAGGAGGGAACGCTCAGTGCTTACTGACTGGCAACTTTATCTTTTTGTCTCGTAGAACATCAACTCTGCAAAATCGAGCTTCCTCCCACAGGAGGAGAAAAATGAGCTTCTCCACAAACTGTACGAAGCGTACGGGATGATACAGAGCACCGCCCTCTAAACCAGCTCCCAACGACACAAAGAAATGTGGTTTCACTTCTGTGTGAACCGACACGAAGCCTGGAGAACATCAGACAAGCTGGCGACCACTTCACTTCCCCTTGTCATCTGGTTTCATCTCAAAACTCGACTGTTCTTATCCACATGAGGCTACATTCCTCTGGAAGGTGCAGAAACATCCGAGGGTTGTCGTCTCATCATCTCATCTTGAGTTTACATGTTTTTGTTATGAAGACGAGCTTTAAAATGCAGAGTTGTGCGATATTCATAAACGATTGCAGCCTATAGACGCCGGCTTGCTTTTTGTTGTTTACATCCTGTTGAGGTAAATTGCAATGCTAAAATATGATGGGAAAATTAATTGATTTAAGAGCAGAATATGAGAAAACGCATGCGCACAAGCAGTTGATGTGCTTTTTGCTCTCCACATGAAACAAACCCGGGACCAGATGCATGAAACATTCATGAAAACAGTTTTCTAACCATTAGTCAGTGGGAGACTTAATGCAGACACATTAACTTTATTCCCACTTCCATCTTTAATTCTGGGAGAATCCCCAACATAAATAATGTTGCTGCACTCATGAATAAAATTAACTGGTGCCAAACTGGAAGAAAGTAAAGCAAATAATTCTTCAGAGTCAAAATGAAAATAAAAATGGTTCCATTAATAAGCTATGTCTCCTGCTTTTTCTGCATGAGATGAATAAACGGTTTATTGAATCTGTCATCCAGCTTTATTGGAAGAATAAAGAGACTAAAAGGAATTATGAAAAAATGACAGCAGCACAAGAGGAAAAAACAACAAATTCAGATATTTATTCTTCCATTTAAGACGCTTTAGCAAAATGCTGGAAGACGAGTCTGAGTGAAACACGAGACTTGAAATCTAAATATATAATAAAAAAAATAAAAAACAGAAGAAAAATATTTTCATTTCTCATTCTATTTTATGGTTGTTGATCTTTTTCGTTTGAGTTTTTTTTTTATTATTATTCAATTTCATCAGGTTTGAGTTATATTTTGTTTTTGTTTTTTTAATTTTGTTCCGTTTCTCATTCTCAAAAGAAAAGATGCTTGTTTCTTTTTTCCACTCCATGTTTCTGCATCTGGCCCCTGGAGAACAAGCAGGTGAAAACAGCTCCATACCAAAAGTGCAGTCTTATGTGTGTCCGCTAGGTGGCAACGCGATGTCACCCAAGCGGAAAAAGCACAGCCTAATGTTTTTTTTTACTTTTTTTTTTTTTTGTAAATATCTAAAATATTTTCATTTAACTAGAACAAAAAGCACTTATTTGTCAGCACTCATTTATAGCTCTTATATAAAAAAATCTGCTATTACAATAAAAGCCATTTAAAAGACAGTTTTCTTCTACTTTTGAAATGTTTTCACATCTGATGGCTAAAATTCACACTATTTCAGCAAAGGATTGTATGGTGGTGTATTAGAGCCATTATAGATGCACAAAAGGTAAATTTCTACTAAAAAATTCAAAAATTGTGACTATTGGAAATTTTATAGAAAAAGATTTGAGCTTGAAAAGTTGAAAATGTTTTGCATTTTGTAGAAAAAACAATATTTCTGAGCTTGAAAAGTTAAAAAATTGCTTAAACTAAAAAGTAAAATTTTTCTAGAAAAAACAATTACATACATATATACACCGAAAAAAAATTCAGAATTTTTTCAAAACATTTTGGGGATTTGAGTTTGAAAAGTACAAAAAAAATTCTAGAAAATAAATGTCTGAACTTTAAATGTCAAACATTTTCGACTTTAGAAAATCAAAGTTTCTGGGGTTTTTTTTTATTTTGTTGACCTACAATGTCCCTAACACACCGTTGTACAAACGTCTGTTTCGTCATTGTGCATAGCGACAAATGAACACGGCAGCCAGGCTGGATGGAAATGTCAACACCATCCTCATGTACACAACAAGCTGCATTCAGGAATATTTATGTATCTAATTAACACGGCTTTTCACTGCTCCCAGATCTGCAGCCTTCTGTAACCCACAACCCGGACGGATCTCTGAGAAACATACAAATGTTACAGTAATTCATCAGTATTTTATTACACAAAGAATAGTTCTATCACAAAGTTATCACTTAACATTTAGCAATAAATATGAAGTCTTTACTTGACAGTAAAATGGAGACGATACTAGAAAAAAAAAAATGGAACAAGAGAGTCACAAACGCACACAGACGTGAAAAGAGAACGACAAACGGATGATAATGAATCCATGACACAGTTCCATTCTAGGCCGGAGCGTTGCCTTTAGTTATAAATAATTTTGTTTAGCTCAGTTCTTCTCCTCAGGCATTGATCCAAAGTTTCTGTGCTTCCTCATCCTGTCAGGAAATACAAATGACTTACAGAGTATAAAGCAAAGGATCCCATTTTCCACTTCCACTCAGTTCCCTTAGCCATGTTACTATCTGGTCCGGTAAAAAAGAAGAAAGAAGAAAGAAGTGGGCGACATTTGGGACGAGGGAAGCTCCAAACAGGCCGGCAGTGAATGAAAGGATGGCTAGCGTTCCACCTCTTCATTTCCCTCTCTGCGTTTCTCCACTTCTGTCTCCTGCTGCCTTTAGGACGGGCCCCCGCCGCCCTGGGCGTCTTGGCTTGTGGAGCCCTCAGCCTCCGGAGCCGGGGAGGCCCCCGGGTCTCCTTCTGCAGAGAGAAAAATGATTATAGGACACATTCAGGGGGAAAAAATGACAATTCTGTTAAAAAAAGAAAAGAAAAACTTCCTACAGCAACTAGGGCTGATTAATCAGATTAATCGTGATTGACTGAATTAATCATGACTAATCAATTATTGTAATAATCGGCAACTAATTTTGTAATCGATTGATTGTTAGCCGGAGCATACAGATTGAAGAAATGGTCACTTACTCAAACAACAACATTCCTAAAGCAGTAATTCAGCCAAAACTGTATAAAATATCTGATTAATCATGATTAATCATAACTAATCAATTACTGAAATAATTACCAACTAATTTAGTAATCAATTAATTGTTATTGGAGCATACAGGCTAAAAAAGGTCACTTACTCAAACAACATACTCAAAGCAGACAATCTAAACCTGTACAAAATATATAACCAAATATATCATGCAGAATGTGGCCATTTTTTAATTTGATTAATCAATTAATCATTAGAAAAATCAATTAAATGTCAGAATAGTATATTACTTAGGTAGTGATAGAGCCTTGACATGAGTTTGTTTCCTAAGAGGTCCTTCTCTCCCCAGATTAGGTCTTATCTCTGCAGGTCATGGGTCACTGTTTTACAACTAAAAAGGAAGTCATTTCCCGGTAATACAATGAAAAAGTGCATCAGAGCGGAAAGATTTGAGTAATATGAAAGGGAACCAGACACCATTATGAAGAATAATTGAGGGCTGTGTCTGCTGCTGCTGTTCCGGCTCATTTAACACAGAAATCCCACAGCTGAGAAACCAAACACCTGCATGAGCTACTGGTTGTTGGTGCCAACAGCTCCAAGATCAGCCGCTCACCTGCACACTTTCTATTATTAGGACACAAAAGAACTGTAATGATCATGAAGAAAATGGAGGTTATACATCTGGGACTGGCACAAACTAAAAGCCTACATCTAATGGTGGACAATTAAAGTTTAGGCAAAGCTAGCCACAGCAGGAAGTGGTATTTTTTTGGATTTAAGTAGACCTCTAAGAGTCAAATTAATTCAAATTCAGGTTCACATTATTGCAGGGATATGAGGAACCACTAAGAAGAAAAATATTAGACAAAAAAAGGCTACATTTCCATAGCCAGAAGTTTACAACACACTCATTTGGGGGTAATGAGTGCAGAGATATATATATTTTTTTTTACTAACTTTAAAATGCTCTTATTTTGAAGTGGGTATAGACCTCTTTCTCGCCTCATGCCCTCCATTCTAAAACCAGAAAATTATGTCCATTTTATTCCCAGAATGCATTAGTTTAAAATCCACTGATCAGCCATGTTCAATTAAGCAAAACCAGCAACTAAGCTAGCAATAATCAGCAACTATAAAACTGAAACCATAAGTTTCTGAAGCACAAACAGCATGTAGGTAAGTGTGCAATAACAAATGTTACCCTGTTGGGGGCGTAATACTATATATTAAAAACATGTTGAGTCATTGACACATGGTGGGAATCAACATGGCTGAATTTAGCACTTTGGCATTAGCTTGTGCTAAACACCATGTTGGTATTAGCTAAACTAATGGTTATGATTAGCAGGACTTGCTTTTCACCACTGATTATTCCTGAATTAAAATGATTTGAAGTCATTTTAGTATGAATGTTTTGAGTCAGGTGAATAACTTTACCATCCACAAATCCATGTTGGTTTTAAAATGATTGATAATCAAGATTTTTGTATGATTCTGACCACAACAATATTAAACATTAAAGGCTGAGCAAGTAATTTAATTAACTTTACCAATTCTGTGAGAATAGTGAACTAATATCCACATCTAAATTGGTACAAAACTGTGTAATTTCTCTTTAACATTCTAAGGAATATTTACCCAAATATTAAAAGGGGTGTTATATAAATTAACACATTTGTTGTTTAGTGATTCACACTGGTGCACCCAATTATTCTTTAAAAATCCATAGTGAGTGCATGAAGCATCATCATTCCACCTTGGAAAAAGAAAACAAATGAATTATTAATTGATACTGCAGAGTACGTGAAAACGTCTTCAATTCTTGATTTTATCCTTTATTGTTGTGATGTAGATACAAAACAATCTGCCTGATCTCACTGAAAACACAGAGCTCAAATAACCTTCCACTTTCTGCAGAAAAAAAAAGGCCTTTAGACATAAAACCTGCCAACATTCTGGATACTGCTGGTCAAACAGACACAAATACTCCATCTTTAACCCTGTTGCAAAACACTGCAGGCACATTATTATGGTGCAGTCTGGTGCCAAAGCTCAACATTTCTGAGTTCTACCCATAATTTAATTTTATGAAAGAGTGTGCACCTTGTGATTAACGTGGAAAAGCCCATAATAAGAACTCTGATCTTTATTTTTTAAAATAAATGTTGTGATTTCCAGAACTACTGCTGCAGGGGATTTAAAAACTGTACACACTGCAGTTAAAATGGAAGGAAGTCTTTTCAGATGTTAAAAAAAAAATAATAATAAAAAAAAATAGATAAATTATTGCTACAGGTACGATGAAAAATAACTTAGGCACTCATATGCACAATTAAATTTTACCGTAAGAAAAATGAGCAAAAAATGAGAGCAGTGAGCAAAAAATTATTGAAAAAAAAAAAAATGTCTTGCAGACATGTTTGGTTTTGCAGGAATCAGGTTTGGAGATGTTGATTATTTTACAACATAAGTTATTACGCCATTACCATGATATTAATTGAAATGGTCTCAAAACCAACAACATTATTGTTTGTCCCAATAACTTCTGGGATAATCTGTCATCCAGTAAAATATAACATAGCAACAGGCCTAATAAAATGCCTCTATACATGATGCTACATGTTTAAAGGTGATTGCATGACATTAAGTTCTAGTGTCTTCCAGATTTTCCCATTTCTACTTTGATTGAAACAAACTCAGACCCTGTGAAAAACCGGTTTACTTTCCATTTCCAGCTTCATCTCCTCAGCTGTAAGTAAAACCGTACTTCCTGGCACTGGATGCACATCTCCGGTTCCACCCACCTGCAGCCTTCAGATCCATCTCTGCCATGTCTTTGGTGAGCTCACTCGTGCTCGCCGTGGCCGTCCCCTCCCCTGTGATGTCGGGCACGGCGTTCCGGCGGCCTGTGCGGTCACAGTTGATGAAATCCGAGTACGACGTCTCCACGTCCATCATCTGTCCATGACCAGCGCTCTCATTACACCTGAGGAGGGAGAGAGAGTCAGGCTGCGGCACAGCGCTCAAAAGATGCACTTTTCTACTCGTCTGCTACTGCTTCTTAAACCAGGGGTGTCCAAAGTATGGTCTGGGGGCCATTTGTGGCCCTCTGGAGGACTCTGTGTGGCCCCCTACCTCAACTTCAATTCAAAAATACTTCATTGATCCTAAAGGGAAATTAAATGTTGTTTTAACTCATATTAATTCAAAATTGTCAAGAGTTATTGTAGATAATGATGGCTCTTGGCAGGAAAAAATCTCCTGTAGCTGTCTGTATTACAGCAAATTTGAAGAAGCCTCTGACTGAAGATGGATGGTCAGGGTTTCCTATCCATTTTTTGATTTTATTATGATAAAAACATCTCTAAAAATATCTGGTACAAAAAAATAAATAAATAAAAAATAACTTTTCTTCCTTGTCCTTCATTTTGGACCACAAATTTCTTGCACTTAAACACGAGAAGCCTAAAACAGTCTGAAACTGTGGGCCGGTTAGCATCACCAATGATTTTCATTTTTACTTCAGTTCATTATCGGCACAAAACGTTTGTCTTAAAATACTTTGTGGCCTCATAGGTGGATTTAACATTTTGATTTTGACAAAACATTTGGACAGAGGAGAAAAAGAGTTACTGGAGAGAAAGTACAATATTTAGGAAGCAACTCTGGATCTTTAGGGTGAAAAAGAAAAAAGCAGAGAGGAAAGAATCAATAAGAAAAAAGAAGAGAAGATCTTAATCATTGTTCTTCCTCTTTCTGAACCGAGACTAATGGATGACATCTTTCCTAAATGCTTGACCTAATTACATCAGGATCAAGGGCCTTCACTTGTTCAGTCCAACCCCTCTCAGAGTCCATTTGTCTCTCCTGAAGGTACTTACACAGCGTTTAAAAAGAAGGAGTGGATAAAGCTCCTGTCAATATGGAAATCCGGAGTAGGAGTGCTCTGACAGCCAGCTGATGTGGGGCCAGAGGGAAATATAAATAAAAGAAACCCCATTAGCAATTCACTCCTCGTCCGTTTCCTGTTGTCACTCCTTTTCTCAAATGGGTCTTAGAGCCGGCCAGGAAACTGTTTCCTCGAAGAAAAAGGATGAGGAAGAACCTGCTGCATGGAGTTAAATAAACCGAGAAAAGCAGCAACAGAAAGAAAAGGTTAGAAAAAGGGGGCAGAAGCTCTCAGACTGGAGACGTCGTCACGACTGCTAAAGGTTTCCCTGGAGAGATCTACGTATGTGAGGCATAATTGCAGCAACAGCTGAGCGACGAGAGCCAAATCACATGAAGAAGAAAAGGAGCCGCCAGAGATGATGACATCATGCTAACCTGGGGTCGCACACTTCAACTCTTTCACTGAAACTCACATTTTATGCTTTTCCGCTGACATTAAGTGAGCAATTTGACATTTCAGAAATAAGTTTGCTTAATTTTAACACACCACTTTAGAAAAAACTCAAGTCTCTGGTAAAAGTGGGAATTAAAATTGGCTTATTTCGCAAAACTGCAACGGAAAAAAAAATTTCACATCACATGAGTCACATGATCAACAACCAGGTGTTGCCATTGGCACAAACCACAAAGAAGAAGACGACAGAAAACTAGTCAATGCTTACATTCGCATGTGAAAATTGCTGCATACAGCAACCATACATCTTTGAAAAGAAGTAGAGCCTCCTGCACAACCAACAAGAATGTAGCACAAAGTTTCTTGATGGTAAATCAACAACAAAACTCTTTTGTCCAGCAGCCATTGTACAGAACATACAGCTTTAAAACCAGCTGACCAAAAGTGCTAGGACTCTGCTTGTGTTGCTAGGTAACGGGCAGTGCCTGCTGATTTGTGGTGTTACAGGTTTTTTTTTTTGGTTTTTTTTAAATTGAACATTTTCCAGAAGCCAAAAAAAATTTACTGATAGTCAGAAAACATCTAGTGCTCTTTTTAGAAGCAGTAGAAACCCAAATAGAAGTACAAAAATGTGCAAAATTTTGCACATTTACATTTTATTTTTGAAGAACAGCGTTTGAGCATTTTCTCCTCCGCTGAACGCATGTTTCAGCTTCTATTCACCATAAAACTGGAAAAAACTTACAGAAAGACTCGGAGTTCCTTTAAATCTAGACTAAAAAGCCATTTGATTTGCTTTCCAACCATAATAAATGAAACAATGACCAACATTTTGATGTCCAACAATGATCTTTTATGACTTTGTATTATGTTTTTATGATGTAAAGCACTTTGAACTGCCGTGTTGCTGAAGGCAACTGATGCCAAGTGAGGAACTGAGGTCCTGAATTTAGAGTGAAACCTCTGGAAATGTTGCCGTATTCTGAACTGATGGCGTTTTCCTGACTGCTCCTCCAATCCACCGTCTGCTCCCAGCCGCAGATGGTGGTATGATCCACGGATAAGATTGTGATCTTAAAAAGCAGGCGGCGCAATCTTCACTGAGCCAAAGCACAGCAGGAGGCTCTCACTGAAAGACCCTTCCCTGAACTGAGGGGTGAAACAGACGAAGATAAAACCACCAACGTTATCCTGGTTGGTGGTTTTATCACCAATCAGGTGATAAAACCTGGTTGGTGATACCAGGTTTTAAATTTCACCAACAGAGGTGAAATTTAAAAATCCTTAATTCTCCATTTAAGTCAACCAGTCAAAGTCAGACAATACAGATGCAATTGCAAAAGACATCAGAATAAGCCAGAAAAAAACTAAAATAATATCAGAATCTTATATTAACCAACATGTGTACCTTTTCTGAGTAAGAAAGATTTAATATAAAATCAATGACTTCGTGCCTTTTATGATACAAATAACATTTCCCAGATGCCGTTTTGATCACTTTTCAAAATAGTAAAGACAAGAGAACGTGCCATAAGTCAGAAAATTACTTCAAGAAAGCAGCTGCTCACCTAAACAGTTGGAGCAACAATTAAAAGTTTAAGGCAACTTCAACTGTGACAAACACAGACGAACGAAACTCCAACTTAATGTTGGCACCAACAGTAGCGATCGGAGTGGAAAGAGGTAAAAAAAAAACAGAGAGAAATCTAAAGAGCTCATTGTGAGATTTGTTATAATTGATGCCAGAAGACTCTTTGGGAAGAATGCCAGGAAAAAAAGGCTTTTTCTACTCACCAAATTTAACATGACTGCTGGGCAAATAAAACACTGAACATTGGGGAATAAACTGTTTGTCTTTCAGACGGTTTGCAGCTCATCAAACCAGTGGAACACAAAGTTTTAGGCGGACCAGAGTTCGCTTTTTTGGTCCACCTCAGAGTTTGATTACACATTCACACCTCCAAAAGTGAACTGGTTTTTGTAGGCAAACAAAATGGAGTTTGATTAAACCGGACTGAACAGAGCTGACTGACGGAAAAATTTAATGGAAAAGACATCTTTGTTTTGCAAAGAAATGTCTCTCCAAGCAGCAAATGACTTTCTCTAGCAGCAGCTGTTGTCAGGCACTGGGAAAGCTTTCAGGAAAAAAAAAAAAAAAAAAGTAAGTAAGTAAGGTTTGATTCATGGCTCAGGAAGCTGTCACTACAGACTAAAAAGGCCTGAAAGTTGTTTCTGGCTTGCATTCAATCAATTTCTCTGCACAAACCAGCCTGCAAAATCCAACTTGGAATTAAGAGTTTAAATGCTGAGTATAATTGGTCTTCTTCTTGGTCAATGAAAGCCTCCAGGACTCAGAGAAACGCAAATAACATCAACAGTGTTTGGCATTTTGATTCCATTTCCTGCTCCATAAAATTGGCTGTTTGAAATCCCACTAGAACAGTTGGAGAGCGATTTCTCCATCAACCGTAATGTTTCGCAGAGAGATTTATGACAACGCCTCGATGCACTGGTTCGTCTCCACTCGCCTGGTTGTTAAGTGGATTATGGGACTCCTGTCTAATTGCCATTTGTTTGTCTAATTAGTTGCCTGCACATGTGGATCGATTCCAACTCCAAGGTCATTAACATGGTTTCCATGATGATGGTGGAGATGATGATGTTTCTTCGGCATCCAGTTACTCCTGGTCTCAGCTGCAGTGGAGGGACATTAATAGTGTTGTGTTGCAGAGGAAAACACAGATTTTATTCCCAGTAATCATGAAGGAAACTGTGATGATTAAGATGTTATTGTGTCTCGATTCTCACCTGGTTGTTATTGTCGTTTTGGTCCACCTGCTGCTGTTTAAATAATGTCATAGAAAACAACATTAAATGCTCATGACACGTCAAGCTGAAGGCCAAGGGCCAAATCTTTATGTGGCCCTCTGGACTCTAAAGGTGTCGAACTCAATTTCATTCTGGGCCAAATGAAGCTCATATTCTTAAAGAGCCGGTTAATGAGTTTTGGCCAGAATGTATTGCTAACCTCATCAAAGAACTGTTAAAATCAGAAAGCGCAGATTCTCCTTGTGCTTTCTGAGGAAAAATTACAGAGAGGGTTTATCGTAGTTGATAAACCCGGTAACTTTTCAGGTGTTCTTTGTTAAAGTGACATAAATGGGTTATAATGATTTTCATTCAGTCAGGACTGACACTAGCCACATGGTTTTAAAATTAGTCAACTGGACTTATTATTTTGTGCCCATTGTTGGACACCATACGGTTCGATCAAACCGTTAGATCTTGGATTTCTGTCGGCTAGTGTGTGGTCTCAGGTTTTGAAAATGGGCCGACAATCGGCTGACAGCTCTGAGATTGTGTAGTGCGCAATCTACACAAGATTGCGCACTACAATCTTGTGTAGATTGAGGACGGGAGGGCCAGTGGAGAGCACCGGCATCGAACCTTTTTTTCATTCAGTGTCATCAACAGAAAGAGAAAAAGACTGATATATATACAATAAAGCTGATAAAATGAGGTCTAGTTTTAATTTATCATGCGATTAATTGATTTATTGTTTATTGCAACAGACATAGATATAACTATGAAATAGTGCCACCTGCAGGTGGGAGTAAGCAGTTACTTGGATCCAATATTTTTCATTATTTTTGCTGAGAATCTTCAATAAATTATGTAGTAATATGAAAAAATACTACAAATCATGAGGTGGTATGATTTGTTAATTTTCGTGCGAATTTCCACAATAATTCTCAAGAAATTGGAGAGACTAATTTAGAGTCTAGATGGCCACATGAAAAGATCAAATCCACACCATTGCTTTCTTACATTCAAACATCATAAATCTAGGAAAACAATATCCTCTCTTTAAATGTTTAATAAGCTGAGCCGTTCACATTTAAGTCTGCCTACATTTAATTTACCATATCCAATTATGTGAAAAGCCCCGGGAGTTTACAAGGAGAAACACGACAGCTGCAACTGGAAACCCCACCACCAGACAAATGTCACCGGTGTAGTTTTCACAGACAATAATAACCCAATCCTCAAAGGTAAACTCAGCGCAGCTCAGCTTATTGGCTGATCTCCGCTCAGCCTCCCTCTTTTACACATCTCTCCTTCCTGACCTCAAAAACCATTAAAAATCTGTTAATCCTTGTCATTTGGAATTAAGAAGTCATCCTGATCATTTTGGCTGCAAGAGAGTGAGAGAAAGCAATACTTCAAGCACATAAGAAGAGTTTCTCTCCTAATCCTTTTGAATACCTGTAGAGATGCTATTTTTAACTGTGCTAGCCAGGCTAACCACTAATGTAGCACGCTAAAGACCTCAAAGCGTAGTAAAATCTTGTTTTATCATGAAATCTCTTACAAACACTGTGTTGACACTATTTTGTGCTTTTCAAAATCGACCATATTCAGTTTCAACAAATTAAAACTTTACATACGTCAGAAATTGATCACAAAAGTCTGTATCGCCAGAAATGCTGGCAGCAGAATCAGAATGCCTTTCTTGTCATTGTAAAGAAGCACAACAAAAGTAAAGTTCAGTACAGCCTGTTGGGAGAAAACTAAAACAGACAGAGAAGGGAAGAAGGATGCCTGAGGCCCTTCAACACAAGAAAATGACAATATTTGGGGGATGTGATCAGGAAGAAAGAACAAATCTCACACTGTCCAAATAGACATAATGTGGGAGTTGCAAGAAAAACCTCTGCACATATAAACATAAGCAGGACTAATAATTGTTTGCTGGCTTTAAATTTGAGCACTTGGTTCATGTTACAGTTTTTGATGTCATTTTTTTGTGTGCTCCTGAAAAATGAAACTGGTATTTTCCTTGGTGGGAACTTCATACTGTCCTGTCCCTGTTAAACACTGCAGTGGAGCAGCGACACCATTCAGAAAACTTTCTGACGCTTTCTGACGTTTGAACCGAGATATCGATCAACACTTGCAAGGTGACAATAAACAGCGGAGCTTGAGGCGCGGAGATAACCAGGAACAAAAAGCCTTTGGGTTCAACGGAGGAACATGAGTCAGAGCACCTTCTCCCATTAGAGACTCGGGCTCACTTCTGTCCCACTTTTCAGCCTGATTTATGCGTCATAAACTTGTATTATCTGCAATAAGCCACGCTGCGGTCGGCTTCTTTGCCGATTCGGTTGTCCATGATAGCCGACCGCCCAACTGACTTTCAGTCTGTCGACTATTTTTGCAGCGATTATTGGTGCAGCAGGAATTATCCAAGTGGATGAGAGTCACCTGCAGCTGAAATTTTCCACTCGTCCTTCATTTGACTTATAATATGTAGCTGACGAGGCGTTTGTTTTATTAAAGGCAAGAAGCATGAGCATTTGTCAATCTCTAACATTAAACAATTAACTTTTAGTTTGATGTTTTAAGTATTTAAATGAACATTGGAGATGCACTGATTAGACTGAAGACTTTTATTATACAGTTTTTGTCATGCAAATGGAAATTCTTGAACTTGTTTTAATTTTTCATGTGATTAAGTGATTAAGTGATTTATTGTGATAGAAATAGCACCGATCCACTTTTTTCACTTCCAGCACCGATATCTGAGATTTAGTATTGGCTGATATCAATCCGACACAGAAAAACAGAACCGAATTGACTAAAAACACAAACGTAAATATAATGAATTACAAACTTATTTAATGACTTTAAATACACAATAACTTCAACATAACTTTAATTTGTTCTGTCAGTGTAATTAGGGGTATAACAGTAAATTTAAAGTACATAAAGAACTGAAACTAACTAAAACATTATGTCAAACGTGTAAAAAAAAAAAAATAATAAATAAATTTTCTAAAGTTTTTAAAAGTACAATTAGGAATATTAAATATCATGTAAAATAATAAAACATGATCGCTCAGAGCTCAAAACATAGAATTAGACTGACTAGATCAACTCTTATGAATCGGGTACATCATCCCTAGACCTAGATTATTTCCAATATCAGGATTGATACAGATATTAATACTGGATCGGTGCATCTCTAATGAACATCACACATTTCTCCTCATGTCTTTTCATACAGCATTTACTGTCGACTGTAGCACAATTTACATTGTGAAAATGTCAACAACTCTTTGAAACGGCGCAGTAAAGTATGCAGAACCACTTTCTTACCAAAGAGAACGTAGTCGCCTCTTCAGCTCCAGGCAGACCCAAACTACTTCAGACAAATTTATGCAAATCCATTCCTCCTGCAGGGCCAAGTGTTACAGACACTCATGTTCGCTGCCTCTCAAACCTCCATTAGAAGACGCAGCGACGGTTTGGTCAACAGCTAGCTGTATTTCCTCATCGGGATTAGCATTGTTGTCTCTCTCCGGCCTTCATGAATAAATAAGAGCCTGGACTGCTCAGCTGCGCCTTGTATATTTGCCCCACATCCTTCCTCTTCTTCTGGGATACAGGCTGGGTGTAAAGACCTAATTTCCCCTGATGAATTGCATCTTTGCACACAGCTGTCTTCCTGTGAAGTGGTAGGCCTTTTTAGGCAGGAATAGTGAAAACTTCTAAAAGTAAAATAATAATAAAAAGGATCTTTCTCCTCTAATCACCACTGTGAAACCTGTGAGCATAAAATGTCTCTCTTCTGTCAGACATCCAGGGTTATAGGCGATACCAACTGAGGTGATTTGTAATTTTTCCTCCTCTTCCCACTCTGCAGAAATTCTGAAAGTACTTTCACATAATTGCCATCCTAAGCAAATGCACTTGGCTCTCACACACCGAGGCATTATGAAGCAGCAAAACACTTTGCTGCTTCATAAGCCACATTCTCTACACAGCACTAATAATCTACCAGCTTTAATGGTCAACAATGTTATGAACATTAAGAAACGCCGCAAAATCCAAAATGTCCGGTTTTAACGACTTTATATAGCCGGACTGTGCGCATACGCAACTGGAGAAACATGGAGAGCAGTAATAATATCCGAACCTTTGGGAGGGGAAAGAAGATCAAGTGGAAGGCGAAGCTTTACTTCCCATCTCTGCCAAGTCGCCATTTGCTCGTTTAAAATCTGAATAACAGGCAGTGAGCTGGAGTTTCTGCTGTGTAGATTTGGTTGCGAGTAAAACAACACACAGTCTCCACAAGGGTGAACTATGAGAGTATCTTAGTATTACACAGGGGTGAATAATACTGTGTAATACCGGCCAAAAATTGTGACGTACTTAAGTTGTAATGTACCTATATTGTTTATAAGTTAGAAAGGAATGAGGTGAGAGCTAGTTCTAAGCTTGTGGCTTCTTTATTGTTGTCATAGCAACTCCATAGCAACTTCCTGGCTGGATACCAGTTCACTTACAGAAGCACCAGATTTAGCTGATTTTAGCCATTCAACCGCTAACAGTCAGTTATCTCCCTCACTCATTTATTCTTTGGTTACCTAGCAACAACCTGTGGAGTAACTGGTGCAGCAGCAGTTTCAGATTTTGCCACAGTGTTTAATAACTGCTGAAAAATAAAAAACAATAAAAAAAAAAAAACGTTGGATAAAACTGGAAAAGTAATGCCACGTTTGCTAGTCTTTCATATATTTAAAACAAAATGATCAATATCAACTAACATAAAATGCTTATATTTTCCCAGCTATTTTGTCCAGCCCTGTGTTAATAACCATAAAGTTTACATCGTAAATATTATGGCAGCACAATGCATCAAAAATTTGAAGTTACGTAATATTGCTATTTTCAATGTCAATAGTGTAAGAAACTCCAATAGACAGAAGTTAATTTATCATTTACAACATATTCAGGCTCATTATGCCAGCAAAATAACTGCTAATACAGAAAAATGTTTTAGAAAGGCGATGAGTAACAACAACTTGTTATTGTTTAAATGTCATACATTGCCAGAGTGAAACTTTTGTCATCATAAAAATAACAAATCCTCACTGTCTGCGATCTGTGTTTGCAATGGATCCAAAGCAGAAACACATTACCATCAACAAATATTAGTTACATGACTGCAAGTTACATCACTACCAACATTATCTGAGGTTTTTCTTAATTCGTTATGTCCTTACGAACATCAGTTTCATCAAAGGAGTCATAATATAAACGATCAATATCCGTTTAAAGGACAAAGCCTGAAATCCATGTTGCGTTCTATGCAGCCAGTAGATTTCCTCTTTAACTGGCCGGCCTGAGAGCTGCTTGGCTGTAACTGGGCCTGAGCTCAGCTCCACTGGTTGCCAGGAGACCTCCCAGTGATCAAAACGTTCCAGGAAGTAGAGCTAATCTTGATTGTTGCCTCACGCTGAAAGCTGTATTCTCATCTGATGCCAGTAAAAAAAAAAAAAACAGTAAATACCGCAATCACATTAGTGACTGTTTATTTGAAACGACAAACAGCAACCAGCTGCACCAGAAAACACACATCTGACTCAGTACTGCTTTGCATTTTTAAATGGGACCTATTATGCTTCCTTGACCATGTTAGGATAAGTCCATCTCATTACATTTTAGTCTGATCAGTTCTTCATGTTTCGAGCTGTTTTAGGGCATCTTTTCACTTTAAATCCAAATAAGCTGCTGCTGACCACGCCCCCAACTCAACGTTTACACTCGCACATGAAAATGACTCCAAACAGATGTGCAATTATACAACTGCCCAGCTTTTGAAAAGCAGAACTGGTGCCCCCTTCACAACAAACAAGAAAGGAGCAAATAGTTTCTGGATGGTAAGTCAACAACAAAACACCTGCCTTTTCCAGCAGCCAATGTACAGCAGTAAAACTAGCTGACCAAATGTGCTGGTGCTCTGTTTGGTAGAAATGTTTAAAAAGTTAAAAAAAATATTCAAAATGTGAATATTGCAAAACAGGTCCCCCTTTAAAAACTGCATGTTTGATATTGTTTTTCATCTTAAAACAGACACTGGAGCGTAAAATTACCCAGACACAAAAACAAACAAACACACTTAGTTTCTGTAAAGCAGATAAAACGCCTCTTCTGTTCAACAGATGGCCGGATCACGTAGTAAACACCAAAGAGACAGACAGACAATGCTCCTTCTGCAAAAAGCTGGCAACAGCTGGGCCGATCAATGGCAGCTGACGTTAGCTTCACATGATACAGAAACACACACGGATAGACGGAAAGGTCAAGTTACAGGAGAAATGTGTGTGAGAGTGTGTGTGTGTGCCAAACTCCAAATAAGTTGTGATCAATTCAGGCAGCAGACGAGCAGACATATGAGACTGAACCAGACAATAGGCAACAGGGAATTCCTCATTCACTCCGTGTGTGTGTGTGTGTGTGTGTGTGTGTGTGTGTGTGTGTGTGTGTGTGTGTGTGTGTGTGTGATTGATTCTCATTAACCACCCGTGATTCACGGTTGAGTCACAAACAGGTGCCTCAACTGGACTCAGAGACACACAATTTAATTCCCATTTTTACTTCAAACTTAAGCAACTAGTGTCTGTTTGGTGTTTCTATAGAAACAAAGAAGTCTGCATCAAACAGAGAATCAAACAACTTCAAAGTTTGAACAATAAAAAAGACAAACGATCACAGAGTCACAGATAATCTTTTGTTTTCTTATGAATCTGATGTAAGTTATGCCGGCTGTAAGCACACTCTTTACAAGAGGTAGAAGAAGGAAGTGGAGAGGCTGTAAGCAAACATCCCAGTGGAAAATATTCAGACTCCGTTTTATGTCCAGAGTTAAGAGAGCGCTAGACTGGGAGGGGGAAGGATTGTTCCCTTTACTGCAGCGGAGTCCAAACGTTTTTTCAAGTGGGCCGAGAAAATAAAAAGTAGAAAATCACAACTTTTTGTTCTGATTTTGAAAGTTGTTTTTCTTTTTTGCCAACTCAGCAACAAACTACATGTGAGGAAGTTTAACCAACCAAGAAAAATATTTTTTTAAGGAAAGGAATGTTATCTAAAATTTACTTAGCCAAGTTTAGTAAACTGGACAAAAGCTGATTTGGGAGTAAAGATGGCTTTTCAGTGAAGGACTCTGGTTATAAACAGGCAAATACTGTGTTGAACTTAGGATTGTACATTGTAAAAAGATTGTTGGTAATAATAAATAAAAGCAAACATCACCATTTACTTCAAACAGCAGTGATGTGAGGGCCAAATTTTTATTATTCTTGAACTGCAGTTGGCCGCAGAAATTCAGTAAAAGGTCCACAAATAGCCCTCAGGCCTCACGTTGGGTACCCCTTGGTGATGACATAACCGGGAATAATCTTCTAATGGCAAAAATTATAAAAAGTGTTACATGTTATAGAAGCAGTTTTGATAGAATAACTAAAAAAACTATTTGAAAATATATATTTCCTCAAAAAAAAAAAAAAAAAGACTGTAGAGTTCCAATAGGCTTTAGCTGCTAAGCTAGCTACATGGCATCAACTAACTCACTCACTCCTTGGTTACCTAGCAACAGCCTGTTGAGGATCAGTTTAAGGTTTCGCCTCATTGTAACGGATTAAAAATAAAAAAACAAAGAGTAAAAACTGGACAAAACAGGAAAGGTCACGCCAGCAGTTACAATTTCAGAGATTCAAAAGAAAAAAAATGAATTCATAATATTGATGGACTGAATTTTATTTTACTTTACATTATTAATCACAGTAAAATGTGGATAACAAATATTAGGGCTGGAAAATGTATAGGTCTGTCGCAATAAATCAATTGATCACATGACAAAACTAAAACAAGCTCAATAATTTCCATTTGAATGACTCAGTTTTCTCTTTCTACCAAAAACTGGATGGCTAAAGTCTTCAGTCATTTTTTAAGAACAGTTTTGTTTACAGAGACTTTATAGTTAATTGCATTTGTTTCTTGTTTTTTTGGACTTTGAACATCAAAAATGTCTTCCAGTTTCTGTGTTAAATGTTCACTGGAATTTAAGGTTTATCCATATTTGAGAATGAATTCTTGCATTATGATGCCACCATTACTACTACATCACTTGAAAATGGTCTTAAAACACCAATACTATCAATTATTGTAATAACGTCTGGGAGAATTTATCATCCAGCAAAATTTGTTAATATTTCAAAACATTTTTCAAAAATGTAACAACTAATTTGACTGTACAATATCATGACTTATTCAATGTTTACCTATTTATGCTAGTTTAAGAACATGCGATCCTTGTTGTTTAAAGTAGAAGAAAAATGTTTTTTAAAAGGGGAATTAAGTAACTACAACAAAGTAGTTTTATTGTCAAAATGTTGAATTTAATATGACACGTTTTTCAGCCAAATCGTCCAGCTGCACTGCTGCAGTTACGAAGGCAAACAGACAAAAATAAAAACCTGATCTTAAGCATTTGCCTTAATTATCCCAATCAGCTGTTTATTCAGGGTATCTCAGCCTCTGTCATGCTATTTCTATCTCTGCAACACAGAGGCTTTCTGGATCGCTGCAGAGCCAGTCTGTGTTTTTCCTCCCACGGTTCAATCCATCTCGTCTCATTCTGCTGCAGCGTTCCCATTTACGTCCGCACATTTAGCAACACGAGACCTCGGCAGGAAGCAGGTGCTCTGTTTGCGTGCCTTGTTTATGCCCTCATCTTTTCCCAGGCTATCTTCTCACACGCTGGAGGCCAGCGAAGACACAATGAGGCAAGGACAAGCTGGAGGTGAAGACGAGGAGGGAAGGAGATGAGAAGAGAGGATGGGGAAAGGTCAGAAAGCGCATGAGGACAAGGAAGTGATGGGGAAAAAAAGAAGAGTTGAGGATGAGGGCGGCAGAGGAGGAATGCATGTTTATTGTGCTTGCTAAATATGGACATATTCCTTCACAAGCTCCAGTGTTTGCATTACTTTTTTAAGCGCTCCATAAACAAAATTCTCTCCTTCAGCATCGGAGCAGCACTCAGTTATTAAGGCAACTTGGAGCAGAACATGTAATTAGATTGAGGCCAACCGCTCTCGGCTACAACCTGCTTCTGTAGCCGCTTTGTTTTTCGATTTCCAACCACAACTCCAACGAAAAGAGAACTTCTGCTACGTTTCTGCAGAGCAAATCCTCCGTTGCATTTTTCTCCCACAAGTCAGTAGAGGATGGAGGCATCATGTGACAAGAAGCACATGTGACCCTCACTCACAAGCTAATCAAAACAAACAAACAAAAATGAGCAGAAGCAACCAGTATGCATCCTGCTGGACCTTAGAAGACAAGAATTTATGACATATTGGAACAGGAAGTTCTGCGCAGGAAGAGTCCAGATTAAAGTGGCAAAGCATTAAAATTAAGTGTAACTAAGTGTAAATGTGCAAACTGGATACATTTAAACATGATATATTAAGAGTTTTATGCATTTACAAGAGTGCTACTTAAGCTGATTGAGATCAATTAGCAATATTGTATCAAATCAGTTAATGAAGTGCTAAAACCATTAAAAAACAGTTGATTAAAGAGGCTTTCACTTAATTAGTGTTGTGTAAATGTGTGTTTTTCTCCACAAACATTAAGTTCTAACTGCATTAAAAAATCTTCCTACCACCACTTCCTGTGTAGTACTTCCTGGCGTTTCTGCCAGTAGTAAGCTCCGGTTGTCGATCATGTGACTTATGTGGTATTCGTCTGTTCAAATTTGATGTGTTTGCATTAAGCAAATTTACATCCTTAACGATCTATGATATCCAAACATCGTTTTAATTCAACAATCAACTGAAAATGTATAAAAACATATTTTACAACAAAATTGATGCAGGTTTTTTTTTTTTTTTTTAAGAAAAGAGGACAGGATTGACTCAAACAATGAATGTATGACAAGAACATCCCCACTTATGCATCAAACCACATCTTTCAATATTATGATTTTCACTGAACTCAAAACAAAGGGAATCAAAATGTTTTTCAAAATCCAAACTGGGCCTCTGATTGTAACCGATTAAGAGAAAACTGATGAAATCACTGGTTGACTGACAGAAGCATTTTAAATCAAACTGGCAGTGAAGCAGACATAACGACAGAGGAGCATTTTGTCCTTTTTTCTTTTTAGCTGTCCCGGATGTTTCCGTCTCGCTGCGTTCACAGCTCACCGACTTCACCTCTTTGATCGCGACACGTGGAGCTTTAAATGTGCCGATCCATCTAAAATAATTAAAGCTCATTTTCATTTTTCATGAGGAGAGACAGCCATCAAATCAGCTTTTCAATAACCTGTTGGGCTAAAACAGGACAAGCCAGTTCACTTTGATGACAATCCATTCATAATAGAGAAGTCTTGATTAAAATTTCCCTTGCACAACAGATTTAAAATGACATTGTGTGAATTCATTTAATCAACCTATAAAGTCTCCTAGTCTGATGCAGAAAAACGGGAAAATTTGTTGCCATTTAGTGAAACGATCCAGCCATCCTGCAGCCTATCCCAGCTTAAAATACTGTTTACGGTGCCAAGTCTAGGCAGGAGTGGGAAACCAAAGCTTGAAATTCCCTTCAGGCTGTGACGCACACAATCCCTCTGGGCGTAATATATGTTTTCATCTTTAGCAGGAAGTAAAAGGGGATTGTGGTGTTTAATTTTAGTTTATTATCACACAGTTTGACAGAGTAAAAACAATGTAGATTTGCAGCAGAGTAGATTCCTAGCTCCATGTATGGTTTAGGGCACTGTGACCCTGCTGGACATCCAAGGAGAGCTGTATTTGGGATTGAGGTTGCCAAAGAAACAGCCTGCTGATCCCAAAATGGTCAAAACTGATGGATGGTTTCTTAAGGGGACTGCTTATAAAAAAAAACAACCCAAGCGCTTAAAAAAAGCCTACCAAGCTCTTTTCTGGCAATATATTAATGTTTCTCCTCTGTTACCTAGCAACCGTAGTCTTACCCAGCCCATTACCTAACAACATAACTGGAACTCCAGCACCTTTGGTCAGCTGGTTTTACCGCTTTATGCGCTGGACACTGGCTCCTGGAAAAGACAAGAGTTTTGCTGTTGACCACTTGCTGTGTTCTTGTTAGTTGTGCAGGAGGCTCCACTTCTGTTTTTCAAAAATGTACAGTTGTAAATTTGCACATCTGTTTGCAACAATGGCTTACAAAGGCCACTATAGATAAAAAAAAATTTTAAAAAATTTTAGCCAAAAAACTTACGTTTTTTTTTAATATTAGCTCAATCTCATAAATTCTCTTTAAAAAATAAGGAAATTTTTCACCATAAAACAAGTCAAATTTTTGATTTTATGAGCTAAATACTGGCTTGGGAAGCTGAAACACTTTAGCACAATGCTACATGACACACTACTGGCTCGAGTTTGCAAAGTGGCCAATCCAGGAGAGGCATTTATATCGGTTGTTAGCATCTGAGCTAAGTGCTACGTCAGGTTAAACTTTTATGGATTGCCTGCATTTGAACTATTAAAATAGGTGGTGTGTTTGCAGACTTTAGCTATTAGCGGTGGTTTCTAAACTCTTTGAGTAACGGGGTTTCATTCTACATCTCATCTTTCACCTCATTGACGCATTGTACCACTCTGACTTCGCAATCATTACTCAAGTTTAAAAAATAAATAAATAAAAAAATCAATGGCTGGATGACCATTATCACAATAAATCATCTAGGATGATGTTGCATTGACAAGACTTGGACCTTTTGATTTTTTTTTCCCCCTGAAGGGAAATGTGCGGTTCTCTGTCAGATAAATGCGCCCTGTGTTCACCAGGTAGCCTCTAACTGCTTCTGTCAGCCGTTTGGCAAGTAGCAGGTAGAGAGCTGAGAGATTTTCTGAGGTTTTCTGGTGGAAACAGCTGCAGCTGCCAGAAACTGTGTCAGAGGAGCAGTGAAAATGAGTCATAGCAGTTCTAATGTAAGAGGACAGCTGTGTTGAGGCTTGCCATGAAGCTTTAATAAGCTAAGAGAAGCTGTGAATTTGAGAAGTTACTATGCGTGGGACTCATTATTACATACTATCTCATTTACATTGGTTTCACCTGGTCAGATCCAGATAAAACACCACTTTAAAATAGCTTATTTTAAAGATTTAAAGCATAAAGGTGACCTATTATGCTTCATTGAACAGGTTAGGATTGGTTTATGGGCTATTCAAAACATATTACATTCTTTGTAGAAAGTTATTCTCAGAATGTAAGATTTTCTGCCTATTTTCAGTTCCTTTCAGAATTAGCTGTTTTAGGGCTTCTGTCACTTTAAATCCAGATGAGCTGCTGCTGGTCCAGGTCCATCTAAATCTTTTTTGAACTGTTGACTGCTCAGATCGGCTCCGGTGGCCCAACATGCCCTCCTGCTGGCTGAGCTGCTATAATGCCAATCATTGATTGTGTTCATCTACCTTTTGAGTGATTTTCTCAGCGAGGGATGGAGTCCAACTCGCACAATGAAGCAGGTCGCAGCAGTCATTGCTCTGCTCTTTGGGAGATTTCCTGAAAACTCAGAGCTCAAGGTGAGCAGAGAGTCCAAATCCAATTCAGATCGATCGGATTCATTCCAATACTGACACACTTTGATCCAATCACATTGATAATAAGTCGGTCCTAATTATAAAGCAACACGATTCATTTCAGTTGGTATAATGACGAAGGAAGCCAAGTCGACTTTGTTTAAAAAACAAATGTGTGGCAACATGTAAATTTATCTGGACTGCACATTCCAGAAAGAACATTCTGTCACAGTTTTTTCCTGTTGTCCTTTTAGGTAACTTCTGGGGAAACCAAAAAAATTAATTGATATTGCAACCATGAAGTTCAGTGAGTGTGAAGGGACGAGAGTCAGTTTAAATCTTAGGTTCTTCACAGGAAAAGGTGGAAAAATTAGGCCTTTCTCCATAAGCAATAACTCAGTTAATAGAAGGATAATTTAAACGAGCTAAATAATTTTCATTTGCACGATTTATCGTTTTCTCTTTTGTCTTTCAACCAAAAACTGCATGATGAAAGTCTTCAGTCTGGTGCTTTTGGTGTCTGATGAGTTCAGCTTCTGTTTATTTATTTCATGATTTAGGCGCATTATAATCTGTAGGGCTGAGACAATTAATCGCAATTAATCAACTGTTGAACCAATTTATAAATTGATAAATCATTAACAGGAGGATACAGACAAAGAAAAAAAGGCCATTTGTTGAAAAAACAACACACTAAAATTAGCAATTAAGCCAAAACTTTACATAAAACACACAAATTTTAGAATTAAGACACAAAAACGTCTGAATACTCCTTTAAACCAGCAATATGTTTTAGCTTCATCTGTAACCTGATGGATTTTCTAGGGAAAACATTCATGAAAGGGTTGAATTATGCAGCCAAAATGTAGAACATGAGGCAGATTCTTGGTCTGCAGCAGAACAGATTGACTGGATCTTTCCATCTGTCACATGAGACAGTTAAGGCCGGGGCGATGGCGCTCATTTTCTCCTAATGGGGAAGTTGGGAAGCTAAAATCTGAGACGCTCAGAGGCCCCACCAATAAAAAAAAAAAAAAGGAGAAACATGTCGTTGGAGAGAGGTTAAGACAGTTGAACTGACAAATTCCCCAAGAGCAAAGTATGTACACATCAGAGCAATGATTATACAGAGCGAAGCGGACAGAAATAGACCGAGAGGAGCAAAAGCACAAAGCATTAAAACTCTGCTTCATCGTTGTGTGTGCACATAATGTTTGACTCTTAAATGCGCTCTTTGGGTTGTGAAGGAAATCTACAAGGCATTTGAGCTAATTTTTGAGAATGGATGGCTATATTTAGCTAAAGAATGTCATGTTCTGTCCCCAACGCAGAAAAAAAAAAATAAAAAAGTGGCTGCTAAGATTTCCATTTAAGGCCAGAGTAACCAGCAATAGACCAACAGGACACATTGATAACAGTGACAGGAAAACAACCTGATGACCAGTAATGAACCAACAAACACACAAACTGTCGTCTCAGTTTGTGGTTCCAGTTTCTAGCGTTTTACAGATCGAGTAAAATGCATTTCAGCGCTGCAGGTGATCGCAGCAGTACCCTTGTGACCCGACTACTCAGTATCTAACCGCTTTCTGAGAAAAAAAAATGTAAAATGGCATCACAGTTTAAGGGGATATATGACAAAAAGAACCCGAGGACAAGATTTCATGACTGTCAAATCATCAGCGTGTGTAATCTCATTGGGAGAGGCTGAGCCGTTCCCCCTGCCTGAATGCCTGCCGCGTTTTGCATCGACTGAAGGAGGCTCTGCAGGGCTCAATCCAAGGTCAGCAGGGCATGTGCGCCTGTTTGGTGGCAGGGTCGTTTCTGGCTGCTCTCCAGCACCCTTAGCCATTTTGACAGACAACAGGCTATGTTTGGTAACGAACATAGTCTAGAGATGAGGTGAAGCTGCTCCACAGAAAAGCACATCTGACCTCAGAAAACAAACTGTGCCAAATTTAATCTTAAATTCATCAGGTGACCTAATCCCCTCTGACATGTAATCTTTCTGCTAAGCAAAGAGGTAATATCTGCCCTGAACTGGAAATAAATTAACCCAGGAATATAAAAATAGAGTGAAATAAAGATGGGTTTAAAAATAAATATATTCAGATAAGAAAGTAGAATTTTATTTTATTTTTTACTGGATTATTTTTACTATTTAGAAGCCTTCTCACTTTGGCTATTCAATTTATTTATGTAATAAATCCATAAATTATCTGAATTCGAGACTGAAAATTCATCACAAAGTGACTTTAGCAATGATAATAATGATAGTTTGAAATATTAGTTCAAACTGTTACAGATTAAACTTGTAAACTCTAAAAGTTAATCTCTGACCAAATTCTAAAAATTAGATTGGATTCATATTCTTGCACTGAAAACATTTTGATTCATTTTATCCAACGAAAAGCAACAGATTAATATGGAATTACCGTATTTTCAAGACTATAAGACACACTTTAATTTTATTAAAAAACGGCAGTACGCTTTATAATCCGGATATATTGTCATATGTTGTCCTGGAGCAAAAAAGCCACTTTTAGTGAATTAATATGGATTAATTCTGGTTGTGCTTACGGACCTTAAAGCGATTTTGTGAGGGTTCATCACAGTGCTCTGTCAAAATGTTTCAGTTATATTACGGCTACTGATTAATAGCATCGCCGAGTAAAACATACTGTGCTTTGACTGACTGACTTATCTGTTTTGCTTAATGTGGATATATTATATATATATCAAAAAAATTTAAACTAGAGCATTCCTTAACAGTGCGCCTTATAATTCAGTGCGCTCTATAGTGCATAAAATACGGTAAAAGGATTGCACAGTAAAACTCTTTGGAATGGGATTTTAAAACTAAAAGTTTCGTAACACTTAAAAATATTCTATTTTTGAAGTTTTTTCCAGCTACATAGATCATAGTTCTGCCCCTCCTCCACCTGTTGCTGGGCACTGCTAGTCAGAGGGCTACTACATTATCTCAGACACGCAACAAATATAAACTCAGCCGTTTAGAAACAGTCCCTGTTCAATAAACCCAACCAGTCACCGGTTCCGGAAACATCACTGTCATCCTTATTAAAATATAATGATGTCTATAAAGTACAGCTGTCATTCTATGAATACCATGACTGTTAATTAGCAGACAGCAAGCTGTCTAATTAGTAGTGATAGCCCAACAAATTACCCAGATTACTGATGCTAAATTTAGTTGTTTTGTACTAAAGGCTCTAGGAATCCAAAAGTGCAATAAATAAATGGTATTGATACAATGTCTGGAATAATCGTCTTATCATTTTTGCATATAAAAAGCTACTATTGCAGGAAAAATAAAATCACGTTTTACTTTGTTTTCAATTTTTTGCGTTAACAGTGATATACTGGTATTTTTACTCAGAAGTATACATAACTGGATTTGCATGTATTTATATTTAGGAACCTGAACAATCCGGTTTAATGAGCTTAATTTATTAAAACCAAAATACAGTGACTTCGCTGAAGGTTGTTGTAATGAGATGACCTTCTGATATTTGTGTTTATAGGGTTTTGCATTGTTACCTAAAAAGAGGCAATAAATAGTTTTTGTTTTCACTTTTATTGTTGTATCACATGGTATTGTGATAAAACTTTAAGTCCATATCACCCATCATGTACTCTTCAAAGTTAAAATGACAAAAATCACTAAAATGCTGGTAGGCATTAATATTAACCCTAAGACAGACTTAAAACTACTTCAGCCAATTTGCTGAAGTAGTTTTAGTATTTTAAAAGCAGCATTCAAATATTGACAATAAATAAAATGATCAATTGTATTAGGATTTAAAAATGCCCTCAGAGAGTTTATATTTTCTTTTTTTTTAATTTGGTGGTGAACTGTTTGCTGTTTGGGAAGTCCCCTCATTAGGAGGAAAACTACATTAAATCAGTTTCAGGCCTGCTTATTAACCTAGTTTGGCTTCTACATGTTGTATTTTTAATTGGTGGCCTAGAAACAGTAGTTCCTTTTGTCTTTCACACACAGGAAAAAAAGAAAACTATGCCAAATATGTATGTATGTGTAGGGTTTTAAAACATTTTGTTAAGCCTTTGCCTGTCAGGACAAGCTGCATCTCAGTTTCCCAGCACCTGTATGACAGTTAACCGATTGTTCTGGTGTAGGGCAACAAAGCAAAGCCGTGTTATTTCTGCCTCGTCACAAACACCGCTCATATTTAGGTAGCTCAGTGCGCTTGACGCTCTGGGAGTTCTTCTTTGTCTCAGTCAACAGTGAAACAAGCCACCACAGGCAGGCAAGGAGCCAGTGTTTATTTCCACCAGTACATGCCCAGTAACACTGGCACTTGCCCACCATCACAGACACACACACACACAAAGTGGGGGGTCCTGCTGCTGCGCCTTAATCACAATCACCATCCAGTTCCTGAACTATTGTTGTTATCCTCTGATAACTGCAAACACCTAGGAGTAAAAGTTGTGGAAGAACAGATCTCTACTTTATTGTGGCAAAGTTTAGTTTACAAAACAGGAATGGTTGATGATTGTGTAATAAAATAAATACAAAGATGCAAGAAGGGAATCACATTTGGACCGGTTTAGGATGGATGGTATGATGCATTTGATTAGATGGATGGACGGCTGGATGGACAGACGGATGGACGGATATGTATGGCTGGATTGATGGAAATGTGTTTGGATGGATGGATGGATGGATGGTGGATGGATGGATGGATGGATGG
This sequence comes from Poeciliopsis turneri, assembly GCA_922788865.1. Classification (NCBI taxonomy): domain Eukaryota; kingdom Metazoa; phylum Chordata; class Actinopteri; order Cyprinodontiformes; family Poeciliidae; genus Poeciliopsis; species Poeciliopsis turneri. The sequence continues at coordinate 3,015,879 of CAKLNU010001103.1, forward strand.
ATGGATGTGTTTGGATGGATGGATGGCAGATGGATGGTTATGGATGGACAGATCGGATGGATGGATGTGTTTGGATGGATGTGTGGTTGGACGCAGAGCTCTGATGACACCAGCCTTCCCCCACTGAAACCTTCCAGCCCAAACCTTCTCCGGAGCTCCGCGCTGCAGAGGAGCCGTGAACCTGACGCGCTGCCACGGGTCATCTGGAGTCAGGAAACCGAAGTTGATGTGGGTTTACGGGGTAGGGGGAGGGGAGAATGGACGGCAGCGTGGTGCATTGACGGAAAAGAATGAGGCTAGTTGATGAGAAAAGGAAGAGGAGGAATTCAAAGCGCTCATGTGTAGGAGGAACAGGCATGCCAGGCTTTTTGAAACGGAACCCACACAAAACACAAGCGCTCACATTAATGGATCCACTCGATCACCTTCGACAGAAACGCGTCAATATGATCAGGAAAGATGAGGTAGCTGAGCCCAGGCTGACCCAGAGGAGAGCCTGGTCGTTTGTATGCAGCGTGCGTTTCAGATGTTATTGTCTCCGGCTGACTGGAGCCTCGGGTTGGCTCGGCTCGGAAATGCCTCAGTAAAATCAAAGTGGACGCGCTTGATTCGTGACTCCGCAGCTCCCTGCGGATGGATGCCCACTTCTCACATAAACATGTCATTTTTCCACGCTGCACTCACCTTGGTCGGCTCGCCTCCTTTTATCCACTTGTTACAATGGAAATTTAACACCATGGATCTCCAGTTAAGTTTCCTGGCAGTTGGACAAAATCACAAAAGCTCCCCCCGAAGAGAAGGGCCGAAACCCGGGAGCGCGGCGGTTCGGAACCTCCGGCGGCGCAGGAGGAAGAAAGCGTCTGCGGAGGGTTTTCTTTTTCTCTCAGGAAAGCATCGGTGAGAAACGGGGAAAAGCTTGCGCCTTCAAACAGCTGTTTTTCCAAAATGGAGTTTAGTCCTGTGTGAGCCAATCAGAGCAAGGCTGTGGGCGCTCCCGCTCCTCCTGTGGGCTGGAGCCAAATCCACGCCACGCAACGATGAAACGCACTTCGTTTATTCTGGTGGAGAGAAGAGGATGGTGAGGAGAGGAGGGGGAGCCTTTGTTACATCTTCTATGTGTCTTAGGCTTTTTTCAGGCAGACATCAAAACAACATGAAGCGGTGACATGAAACTCCGAGCAGGGAACCCCGTCAGGTTCCGCAGCCTGGAAAAGTGGGAACCAGAAATATCACGAGTGGATATTTATGCAAAACCAAACTGTCATTTTACGACGGGGTATAAGGGAAATTATAGATAGAAAAAGGGAAGTTTTTTTTTTTCCAAGAACACAGAAATGTTTAGATTAATCTCAGAAAAGTTCTTGTTTCTTATGAAAAATTCTGAAAATAATCTAAAAAATTATCTGAAATATTCTACGAAAAACAAGGGCATTTCTGTGAAAGAAAAATATTGAGATTAATCTCAGAAATTTTCATAGAAAGTTTCACATTAACCTAAAAAATTCTCAGAAATATTTGCAAAAACTATGAAAATTTCTTGGTTTAAAAAAACTCTGAAATGTTGAGATTAATCTCAGAAATATTCAACAAAAAACAAGAAAACTTCTGAGCTCCAAAAGTCAAAAGATTGCTAGAAATAAACTTAAACTTAGAGATAAATCTTAGAAATTTTTGAAACATAAACGTGGAAATTCCTGAGCCGTTGTATAACGTATTTCCTGTTCCGTTGTCTAAAAATTGCATCCATTCATCAATCTGTACAATCAAGTCATCAAGCTATTTTTGCATCCATCATGTGACATTATCAACACTTGTCATTTATACCCATTGTCATACAGTCACCAATAGTCAAACAAGTGATAACAAGTGATAAACATTCCATTTTGTCAGCTGCCATCATCATTTTAGCATGTTAATCAGTGTCCAGCCTAAATCTCCCAGGAGTCTGAACAAGTTTAGGCTTAAAAAATTAGCCTAAAGAAATCTCAGAAGAAATCACAAAGTAATACTTCATCTATTTGATGATGTATTAATAGACAAAACATCTTGGTGAATAATATTGGAGTCAGAGAGTGGGAAAATGCTGAGTCACTGCTTACACTGCCTCTTTTCATCTGTCACACTGAAATGCAAACAACAATCTCGGCCTTGAACAAACAGTCCCTGTGCAAATACTTTTAAACCGTGCCAGAACCTTCTGATGGGATTTTGTTTTTCTGTACCTTTTTGTATCAAGTTTGGAAGGAGAATTTACAACATAAATGCAGTGAGAGTGAATAAAAGTTTGTGGGGTCATTAAAACAAAACAAACAAAAAAAAATAGCAGTCATATGAGAAGAGAAAAAAATACTCTCGCTTTTATTTCCAGACCTGCTGGAAAATATATAAACTGTACAAAGAGATGATAGGGGGATATAAATACTCCATCAATAGATCTCTAAGCGCCATAAAAGTCAAACTGTTTCAGGAAACCATGTGTGTTATCAGAAAACCAATTCAGGGCAATAACATCTAATATGTTACGAGTTATTTAGTCTTTTATTGGTGTTTCACCAGTAAAGTACAAAAGTATGAATCAAGCCTTTGTTTACCTGCTCTTGCAAATTTTGATTACAACACTAATGCTAGCTTTACTAATGCTAACTCTATTCATTTATTGGATTAAAACTAAACTAAGATGAAGCACTGAAAAAACAAAGCACTTCTGCCATGCTAACTAGCCTGAGTATTTTTGACAGGCTCTGGGATCCGGAAAAAAAAAAATATAGCATATAAAAGTTATGCACTGCAGTCTTAAAAGCAAAAATGTATTTTTCTTAGCATGAAACTGTACTGCATAAACGCCCCTTTCTGATTTAAGCCTGCACTCCATTATTATTTCTCACTCCAGCTGCAGTTCCACTGCAAATTGGAATTACAAAGATAATTTTGGGGGGGAAAAAAATCACATTTTTGATGACAAAAAATGTGCATGCTAGTTTAAGGTTGCTCTTTGGCCGTCTCAAAGTAACTGTATTTCGTAAAACTTTAATGAAAACACTTTTTCGTATCACACAAGTAGTGTGATCAACAACCGAATGTGACCACTGGGGGAAATGATGAAGAAGACGACAGGAAGTGACAGGAAGATGACGCGTGAATAAACTCGTTCACACGTGATTTGTATCTGCATTTCTTATTTAATGGAATCACACACAAGTGAAATTGTGTTTTCCAGCATTAGCTGAAGATTGACAAAGTTTTGGGCACATTTGTAACAGTTATGACTCATGAGCTTCACCACTTTTGACACATGTTCATCAAAAATCAACACCAAGCTTCACAGTTGCTGTAAAATTAGCCCAAATTATTAGCTTTTCTAAACTGTGCCTGACACTGATTGGAAGCGTTCAATTATTTTGCATCTAAATCTTTATGCCTGGTAGTTCATCTCCATGTTTTCCCTGATACAGGACAAGAAGCAGCATTCTCCATGGTGAACCCTGCTTCTTGTCCTTTGACTGCTGGGATATTCTCCAGCTCACCCCTTGCAACAATAAACAAGATTATGAGGCTGCAGAAGCTAGAAACAGATGGATGGATGAATGGGCTTCACTTCATCTATCCAAGTGATGTCGTTCCAAGGTTCTGTAACATGTTTAGGTGCAACTTTGCAAGTCTAAGCAATGCTGTCATGTCCTTTTTAGAGAGAAAAAGGCTTTACACTGGCAGTCCTTCCAGCACAGCCGTTTTTGCTAATTGCACTGTCATAAATCGTGACATTTAACATTTGAAACCAGGCCTTCACAGGCTGAGAGGGAGCTTTCGGTGTTTTGTATTCTCTTTGAGCATTGCACAGTCTATCCTTAAAGTAAACCTACTTGGACATCCAGTCCCAGAAGACGAGAAAACCTCTTTCTTCAGAGACCCAAGGAACCAGTTCGGGAAACTCAGCTGAGGACACATACAGCTATGTTGTGAAAATACCAACAGCTTCCCTTGGGGCTGCAGCATACCCCATCATTTGCCAACAACAGCACAAACAAGACACAAATAGCATTTTCTGTATAATAGCTTTACTGTCTTAACCATTAACAATAAATACCCTGCAATACAATACAGCTCAGTCACAGACATGCTGGAAATATAAAAAAATAAAAGACTGAACAGAAGCACTCAGCAGATGCAAGATGAACAATGCAATATTATTGCACTTTTATGTACAATTTGGCAAATCAGATCTCAATAGTCATGTGATTTTAACGGATTAAGATCGCATAATAAGACAAGTAAATCTAAAATATACATAAGGCAGATTACCAAACTTAGAAAAAGAATCAAGCTCAAAGACTAAACTCTAAAACCTAAACATTCAACTGAACTAGCAGCCACTTATGTTTAATTTCAAACACTGGACGATAACACACATATTGCTTTGGTGCACACAAGTGTAACATGAAAAAACAATTTAAGGCAATGTTTTCGATGGCTACACACAAAAAAGAAACATATTCAGCTTCATGGTTATAAACGGAAATGTAACACTGACAGGACAACAAAATTCATTTTCCAGTTTTTGCTTGACCGACAAAAGCAGAAAATACTTGACTTTTTCTTAGTGATTGAATGCAACAAAACTGTAAACTCCAACCATTTTTGGTTTATAAACGCACCAATTAAGAGGACTTCTAAGAGATTCCTAAAAGTAAGACTAAGATTTGTCCTAGTCTTTATAGTGTTTATAGTCCTTACAGAAAACAAAAAAACTGACTCGGTCAAAATGAAAAAGAAAATCTGAAGTCAGAATTGGCAAGAAAAAATATGACTGATGCTTTTCGAAGAAATTTCAATTAATTGTAGAATTTCTAATCATCTGCATATAATTAGACAAGAAATATGGAATTTTAGGAAGCAAGCCTCCAAAAAATGGCCACGAAAATATGGGAACAATGTTTTGTTATAAGGTACGTAATCTGCCAGTGGAAAGTATTTTTTAATCTATATTAAGAAATTATCAACTTAAAACAAGCTCCTACAGCTTGATGAAAAGTTACTTATAAGTTAGTTTACTGAGGTATTTGCACTAGAAACTAGAACAAAATTACTTGGTAGGATTTTGTGTTTTTGTAATGTGTGAGATCATTAAATAAACAAGTACCATCCAAGCACACAACTATCAGTGAAGATGATCAAATGAAGAGTGAACACACCGAATGAGCTGCCTTGGAGCAATGCCTGAATGCTGGACTTCTTCTAAAATTTAGCAAATTTTAAATAGTGTAGTGCTGTTTAGTTAGTAAAATAAATCATGTGGAATATTGGCAACTTGCCCTATAAAAGTTTCCGTTCATGTTTCAGATGAAACAGAAGAAGTCCTGTGGCTGTGTGAGCGTCAGTAGCAGTAATAAAGTTGAGAGCGCAACGCCCTGAAGCCGTCTTCCTCCCGCCCTCCTGCCTGCTCCCCTTCACACAGCATGGAGTCTGGGAGCACCACGCCCTCTAGTGGATCCGGCTGGCAGAACTCCACCACAAACTCCTCCTCGCAGTCCAGCAGCAGCCTCGACCAGGCGCTCATGTCCAGCCGGCCGGCGGTGCCGCCGCATTCCTCTGGCAGAACCGACGGCGGGATGTTCCGGTGCAGAGAGCGCAGGTCCGAGCCGTGCAGGACGTACTGTCCAGAGGGACAGAGGAGACGATTACACCAACTCTAATCAATATTTCATCTTATAAAAGCAGCAGCTGTAGATTGTTTTCACACGAACATAAAGGGTTCTATCTAGTGAAACCCTCTACTCTTATTTATATAGCTAAAGAGAACAGAAAAAGGACTCAAGATAACTCTAGGACAATGGTTACCCTCTCTGCCATCTTCTCCTTCAGGAAAGGCTTGATTATAGCGAAGATGCCTTTGAAAATCCGGGGCTCGTTAATTATGTTAACGGCCTTGATTCTGATGGGAAAACCATCCTGTTGATTAAAACCAGAGACCGCAATCAGAACTTGCTCAATCACCTTTCATCAAAATTAAACACATCGTATTCTATGGTATCTCACCTGGAGGATGCTCACTATTTTTTTGGCAAGAAAGGGACCTGGATTGGAGGCTTGCGACATTCCCACCCCAGTGTAGTCGGCTAGGATGACCAACCCGTTCACCTGCGTTTCCTCGGGCTGGATCAGCTTCTCCAGAGTCAGATAAAGGGCCCGCACGTTGTCCACAAACGGGTAGTCGTTTGGCTTCCATTTTCCTGGGAGAAAATCCGTATTGACAAAATTTGATGACATAAAGGTTGCGGATTGCAAATTAAGGGTACATTACATTCATACCAGCCCTGTTTATTCTGTTTTAATCCAACTCCACTTTGTTTGTTTAGAAGGTCTGGTTTGTTTGGGGAGGTGTGAAAGCGCAATCAAACTCTGATTTGGACCAAACCCCACCCCTCCAAAAAAACTCTGGTCTCCCTAAAGGCCTCAATCTTGGTTCAGTTGAATTCCGGTGGAGTTTCAATGCAGTGTGAATGCAAGCGGACAAGAGACCGCTCCAAAATGCGCTATCACTATTTACATATTGATATCCAGAGACAATACATTTCAAAACATTAGCAATTTTCTCAGCTTTAATTTAAGCCGTATTTTGTAGAAATCGGGTTTGTAAAAAGGACTCTACGACCATTTTTGCGCTCATCCGACATTGGGAGTAATACGGTTTTGTGGACATGACTCAATGACTCACAGTAATGGCGCCTGCAGGAGCGCTCAGCTAGCATTAGCGGCTAATAAGCGATGTCCAAACCAGTCATGAATATCAAGCCTCAATCTTGGAGAAATCAATAGAGAAATCCTACAAATTTGACTCTACTCCATTTTTGTTTACATTCTGCGAAGAAGGAAGTTGCGCTGGTCTTCTTCAGAGGTTTTGTATCGATTCCTTCAGTAGTTCTTAGTGCAGCGCCCCCACAGGCGAAGAGGCGAACAGTTTTTTTCAATTAGTTTGAGTTTGACACAATGCAGTGTGATTGGTTCCCAGTGGAACCAAGTCTACTGGACAATCAAGGAGGACAGAGGCAGATCTGCTTAACAATCTGTTATGGAGTTGCTAGTTACAGAACTGCTGATAACTTCATCGAGGCAAATAAAGAGACGGACCTGGCCGGAGGAAGAGGATGTATCTGCCGTTGGGATCGGGCCTCGGCAGGACCGTGAGGAAGCCCAGGTCCAGGACATGTTTGACAGTGGATGGCTTCAGGTCCTGGAAGACCTCCGGCCAGGTTTTACGGCCCGCGTGGTAATTGAGCAGCAGCTGCAGAGCACGGTCGTAGTCGAACTTCCTGGCCCGCAGGAAGCGCAGGAGGAAGGCGTCGTCCAGTCGGGTTCTGAGATTGGGATGTTCCTGCAAAGAAAATAAATTCAGTCAATAAAAAGTGCTTAGTTGAGAGACATTGCAAAAATAATTCCTACTTCTTTATTTGTTTGTTTGAAATTTTTTTATGAGATTACTTTTCTTGTATTACCAAGAAAAAGTAATACATTGTTATATTTTCAAAATATCAACTCTGAGGCTTTGCACACACATAGCTGCATCTTTATAAAAATAATATCTCCACCACCAAAAATAACATCGTAAATAATACTAGAACAATTTCATCCAAATGAACCCACTAAATTCAAGATTTTGCTGAACAAAATATTGTTCCGCAAATAACGTTAAATATTGATCTCATTTTAAAATGACATGTGATTAACTGCTTATTGTGACAAGCTTACCCCTAACGGTTGTTTTAAACATGCCAAACAAAGCTAAAAGCTGCTGAAACTGCACTTTGTTTTTATAAATAATATTTTAGTGCTGTTAAATTGAGTTTTTATGTGGATGAAGGCCCAAAACACCCAAAGCAGTTGCTTATTTTAGGATGTTCTTAATGGTAAATATGAAGATCTCATTTTCATTCTAGGTCTATAAATAGGAAGCAGAAGCACAAAGAAAAAGTCAACCACACCATTGCTTTTTAACAGCTTATTAAATCAGCTTTAGCAGAAGTAACATGAAATAAATTGGCAGATGTCTTTATATTGGATGAACGAGTTTGAACAAAGCTTTACTTTAACGGAAATTATCTCCCTTTAGACTCTGAGATCAAAAGGGTATTGAAAACCTTCACCTACTTACAAAAAAAAGACAAAGATCAGATTGTTAAATAGAATATTATGGTTCTGAACTAAAGATTGAAAAACAAGCCCTAATAATTACACCTGAATAATAGAAAAAACAAATCTGTGCTGATTCTGTTTGCAGTAAATACTGTTTGCAGTATTTGTTATCATAAAAGCTTAAAAGTTAGAAAACCTTAAGAATCATGTCTCTCAGTGCTTGGACATCTCGTAGGCGCCATTCGGGCTTCTCCTGGAGCTCTTCCCGTGCTTTGGCCACCAGTTCAGGGGTCAAGGTGCAGGAATACATGGGTGGAGGTGGGCCAGGGAACCAGCTGTGTCCTGCAGCTGTTGCACGGTCCGCCTGGGGAGGACTGAGGCTGACGGACTCATGCTGATCGGCCATGGACTGACTGAGAGAATATGAAAAAAAAAGGAGATATAAAGTAAACATCTGTGAAAACACAAAGACATAAGCAATACTACTTCCAGCTAAGTAGCATAGTTCCACTGGTTAAATAGTAAAGCAGGTCTTTTAAAGTCAATCCAGATAAATTAACAGCGAGAACGGGTAATTTCTTTCTAATATAACATAGACAAACATCACTTTGTGATTTATTTATCACAAGACACAATGATGGGGATAAAAATTAAAATATGGTGCGTTCAGGTTAATCGATGTTTGCATATAAACCACTTTAGCTCTGCTACTTCATAATTTCGGAGGTCATAAAACTGTTTCAAGCCTCTAACGCAACGATATGATCCAAATATTGTTCTTGCTCTGCTAACCCAGAACGGACGGAACCTATGAGGCGGAATCTGGTTCAGGCAAAAAGAAATATGCACACTGACCCAAAATGAGCCAAATAATTACCCCCTGCAAGAGACAGTGGTCTACCTAACAAGCTCCGCCGGGAAAAATATAAATATTAAAAGGAGAGAGGTAAAGACTTTGTAAACAAACAGCAACTAAGACAAAAATCACAACTGACCTGTCGGTACGAAATCCTTTTTTTCCGGGTTTTGTAAACGGGGTTCTCCCATTGGTCCGTTTGCGTCACGTGACGCTCTGCTAAAGCGCAGCGTCTGTTGCTCTGATGTGTTTAGGGTCGGTCGGAAGCAAACTCACATAGACATTTTTATGCTTTATGCCCATTTAAAAGCATATCTCATTGCATTTAAAAGTTAACTATACTAACTCAATATCCCATCGTCTTCTTCCTGCAGATTATAGCAGATAAATATGTAAATAAAGAACAATATGTGTGTATCCTTATGGCTGTCACTGCTCAGTGTTATTTATTACTGTTGTATGTTGTAGTCCTTTTAGCATGGGTTTTATTAGAGTTTGAGATTTTTGGTTGTTGCAGTTGGGCAGACGTTTAATTCAGGCCTCTCTCCAGATCAGTTAAACTGCTTCTGGCATTATTTTTCCCCTCTGTGGGCTGCCACCTTATTGTGGTGGAGGGGTTTGATTGTCCCAGAGATCCTAGGAGTCGTCAGAGGGTTCATCCCTCTTGTTGGGTCGGGTCTGCTGGGACAAACGGCTCCTCGGTCTGGGATCAGACCGCCTAAGACTGCCTAGAAATATAGATAGTTCCCTCTTAGAGCTAGAGATACAGACAGAAGTCAGGGTTTCCTTCAGTGTTTTATCAGCCTGGCGGGCCTCAGGTATTGGGCCAGGGATACCTTTTGATTTCAATAACATTTTACTCAGTTATCTGTGTTTTACTTCCTGTTAGAACCAGAAGAAGAGGATTTCCTCTCTCCTGTCCTGCACTCAGCAGCTTCTTTATTAGTTGGGTTTATTCAATCAGTAATGAGCCGAACTGGTCGGCGTGGGGAAATGTTGATGGTTAGCGGCTGCTTCTCTGACAATAATGACTGCTTTAAACCTGGCATCTTATCAGGTTTGTGTTCACTGTTGAGAGAATTTTAAACTTGACATTTTTAAAATCTGCCTATGACACTAGTACTTTTTGATCACCAGTCAATAATTTCTGAATTTAAACACGCTTCTTCATCTCCCTGAAGTTACCTGAATTTGTTTTGTCCTATTTCAGGTGTACTAAGATATTTGTTTTTCAAGATACAAAACAAAAATACTTTTGCGTCATGTTTGCCAATGACTTAAGTTGTTCCACCTCACCATATTATCATACTGATGATCACTAATCACAACCAATTAAAAAAGTACATAAGAGTTTATTTTAAAATAACACAAAACCTACAGACTAGATTATTTAAATTTTCTGATAAAACGCTTGAATTGTATGACTTGTCAGCATATAGGACAAAAATGTGAAATGACTTGTTTGCACACTATCTACAGCAAAGTGAAAGAGCTTCTTTTTAGTTTTCATGTTTGTTTTATACCTTTACTGTATTTTGGAGATATAAAATCAGAATACAGCCTCAGCAGATTAGCTTTTTATTTCTCACTGGTATGTATAAATTTATCTTTGAAGTTGCTGTTGGTGCTATCTGTAATGATTTTACGACACTTTATCTGTTTATCGGTGACCAAGCAAGACTGCCACGTTGGAAGCGACCCCCCCCCCCCCTCAGTAAACACTTCGTTTATGACCTCAGCAAATAAAAATAATCAGCAGGGAATGCGATGTAAAAATAGACGATAAGATTTATTCAGTCATTTTCACATTGTAAGGTAAACCTTTCCTGGTTTGTAAGGCAGTACGGGTTACAAGGCACATTTCATCAGTTAAACCATGACAAAAACTAAACAAAAATACAATATATATATATATATTTACTTTTTTTCTGTTTTTTTGTAAAACAAACACAAAACATCGTAGGGAAACTGCATGCCAAGCTTGGTCATCTCGGGTCTAAATTTACAAAATCCTCTTTCGATTTCTCTCATGTGAATATGCATGTAGCAGTGCATAAATAAAAAAAAATATTTTTAAAGAAACCTAAAAGGGCTGTCCTTTAGCTTCTAGGCTCATATTTATTACCAATAAACAGAACCATGCTACATTAAATGTATGAAAATGTAAGGCTTGTTGTAACATTCGTAAAATACTCGCATGATCACGTTGCTGCATAAAACATGAGCCTCGCTGCACTGCAAAATCATAATCTTACCAAGTTTTTTATTAGTTTTTAGTTAAAATATCTTAGTGCACTTGAAATAAGACAAAACTAACTAAACATATTGAAAGGAACTTGTTTTGATTCAGTAATTCCTGAATATTGATGTAAAGTACTGGCTCCACTAACAGATTATTTCACAGGAAAAATGTCCTGTTGTAAATAAAATAATCAGCTAGTAGAAGTAATTTTGATGAAAAGTTACTTCTAAGTTATCTTGTCTCATTTCAAGTGTGCTAAGATATTTGTACTAAAAATTAAACCAAAAGTACTTGGTAAGATTTAGTTTTTTTGCTGTGAACTATTATGATCACTACCTGGAAAATCATTAGCAGCAAAAACACCAAATCTCAAAGTGTTTCTGGTTTGTTTTCCAGTGCAAATATCTTAGCTTTGTTTTATTTCAAGTGTACTAACTTGAATGCAACTTTTCTGCAAGATATAAAAGCTTGTTTTAAATCAATAATTCCTTAATATGATAAAAATTCAGTTTCACTGGCATATTATTTCACTTGAAAAATGTAGTTTTAGAAGTTAAAAAAAAACCTTCTTAGATGAACTAATACTTTTTCATCAATACTTAGGAATTGACTTAGAACAAACTCCCGGAAGATTTCTTGTAAGTTTTTAAGTATAATAAGATGTTTGCACTAAAAGTAGCCAAAATACTTGGTAAGATTTGGTGTTTATGCGCAATGTTACCTGATAACGAGGAACGTTTACAGCAGTGGAAAATTACAATGCAGGTAGATTTATGAGCCGTGGAGCTCAACCACAGCTGCGTTTTATATACAAATATGTCCCTGAAGGCTATTTATAAGGAGCTTGAAATTACATTATATTTATTTAGCAACTTTGAATTTTTATAGCATGTTAATGCAGACTGTATGAACTTTTCACAATATAAAAAAACAGAAAGAAGAAGGATTCAAGCTTTTGTTATATGGCCTCTTGCTTTGTGATGGTCGGCTGAGGGATGGAGGTGGGCTGCTTGGGCACGGTTGCTATGACGCCCTGGGGTATTTTGTAATGTTCTGATCCAGAGGCGGTGGGCGGGGACGGGATCGGGGTTTCAGGAGTGGCTGGAAAATAAAATGCGAAATAGACGGTTAGAGGTGGAACAAAAAGTGGAAACTTCTCAGCGCATTAAACATGCTAAGGAAGGATGAAATAAGCCAGATTAGTTTCCGTGGAGAATTTAAAGGATTAGCCTGATTTTCTTCCTGCTCCACATCTGAGTGACAAGAAAGAGGCAATGAGTCTAGATTTTAATATTTCTGTAGTTAAATATTATAATAATTCTATATTACTAACATAGATCTTGCACAGCCAAGCAAAATCATGTAAAAATCCTTAAATGCTTGTTTCAGGGCAGATTGCTTAATATGGAAGAGGATTACAGCCACTAATCTGACTTTAATCCCATAATTCAGACCTTTTTCCCTCAGAATTTTGACTTTAATCTTTTAAATCTTAAAGTCACAGTTCGGAACATTTGAGACAGAATTCTGAGATTAAAATCAAAATTCTGAGAAAAAGTAAATTATTTTTTCCCTGGTGGCCCTAATCTTCTTCCATATCTACAAAAGCATTTGTGCAACTTAAAATAGTTTACATTTCAACACAGTGCAACTGTAGGAAGCACTGCATATTTAAAGTGAGATGAAAAGGATATACATTTTCTCGTTCTGTATTTTTTTAAAGTAAAAATCTTAACTATGGCATTCAACAACAGCAGCTAGTATATCTCCAGTGGCTTTACAAATCTAAACACTGTCTGTTTTTCAATATTCTTCATTGCAAAATAGTTTAATTTGATCTGTCACAGACTGAACTTTGTATTGTGGTTCTGGTTTTATATTTACGGTAATTGTCATGCACTGGAAGGTCAAATAACGTTAACATTAAAGTTGTCATATCAATTGCAAGTGCATACTTCAGTAGAGGTTACAATTCCTGAATTAATTTTCATAAACTTACAGATTTGACCATTGTGGATTGGCGTTGGCATGTTGCTGGTTACTATGACGTTGCTACTGAGATGCTCCTGGACCAGATGAGGGTGCAGAGAGTGCGGCGCATGTGGAGCTTCGTTAGCTGAACCTTAGAGAATTTGATTAGATTTATAGTTACTATCCAGCAAGTAGTCCAATGAAATGAACAATACAGGCCTTCTTAGGGCATTTATTAACAATCTAACAAAACACATAAGATGACGTGAATCTGCAACATTGATAAATTGATAATATGCAATTAAGAGGAAAAAGACATTTTGCTTCAAAACTTAGAGAATCCAGGTTTGCTTTGTACAGCAACATATCAGGGCCATTGAAGATAGAAAGTGAGGAAAAAGGAGTAAATTAACTGATATTAATCAAAATTGTTCCAAAAAACTTTGATAGAAAAATCTGAAATTTTGAGATTGAAATTTCTGAGCTTGAAAAGTCAAAACATTATTGGAAAAAAGTCAAATTTTGTGATTAATCTTAAAAATGTTCTAGAAAAGAGTTTCTGAGCTTTGAAGAGCTCTTACCTCCGAGAAGCATTTCTTGCAGCAGATTGTCGATCTTGGCCATGCCAAAGAGTTTCACAAACTGGATCTGCTCGATCATCTGCCAGGTGATGCTCTGTAGCGTCGGCAGCAGCAGGAGGAGTTCCCCGAAGCGGCCCCGGGAGTCGTACTGCCGGTCGTTGATGTAGTCCTCCAGGCTGACCTGGACCTGGTACCGCATCCGCTTGATCTTCCCTGGGTCACTCAGACCTTTTGCATCTGAGGACAAAGAAAAAAAAAAAACAAAAACAGGAAGTTGTGAGCTGCATCTCTGTGTAGATGAACGTCAAGTTCATGCATAAATGGCAAAATCTTCAAGATTTTTCTTTAAATGTAATTTCTAGGGCAAATATTTTATATTAAATGAGATAAATCTAACTTACAATCTACGTAACAGCAAGATTTAGTGATTAAGGTTTAAGGTGAAAAATAAAAAAATCTTAATATTGATAAAGTATTAGTTCTCCTTACAAATTATTTCACTTATAACAAGAAATAATTTTCAAGTGGATCAAGTATTTTTTTTTCAAGATTGAGGAATTATCTCAAGTTCCTGTATCCTGCTGCAAAGTTACTTAAAAATTTGTTTTTTTCTATTTCAAGTGTACAAAGATATTTACACTTGAAACTTGACCAAAACTACTTTGTATGATTTTGTGTTTTTGCATCATATCTGGTCTAGTTCCTAGTGAAAATGTCTAATGCTCAAAATAGGACAAAACTAACTTACAAGTAATGTTTCAGCAAGATGTTGGAGCTTGTTTTGAGTTAATAATTTTCAATATTGATTAAAAATTACTACACTTGCAATATAGGAAAACTGTCTTGTTAAAGTGTAATAAACTGCCAGTACAACTTGTATCTTTTTCATCATTTTTTTTTTACCTAAACATAGAAATAGAAGCTTGTTTTAACTCTATGTTTTCAATATTGATAATATTCTACTTCCACTCACAGATTATTCCACTTGAGACCTTTTTCCAGGTTTTATTTTAAATAATCTATCATTTTTTCATCAACATTCAAGAATTACTAAATGAAAGCAAGCTCCTATATTTTTCTGAAAAAGTATTTGAATTAGTTTTGTCGTATTTCAAGTGCACTAAGATATTTGCACTAAACCCCAAATTGAATTCAAAGAGGATTTTGAAAATCCAGACACACCTGGATCGAAGAAAACGATGGCCTTCAGGCAGGCGTATTCGTTGTCGTCTATCTGGAGCTCTTGAAAGGGAAGCACCAGCTCATCCAGAATCCTCACTGCTACCCTTCCCACCTCCAACTCTGGACAGTTTCTGGGAATAATGTGATCATTTCCTGCAAATAAAGCATGTTTTCATCAAATTCCAGAACCTACTGAGGATATAACGTTATGATTTGTGCCTGTTTTACCTAATAAGAGGATGTCTTTGTAGAGCATGGACCTTTTGCCTGCACCAAGCAACAGATGCTCTCCTGCATGAGCTCGCAGCAGCGCCACCTAGAATAAAGTTAGGTTAAATCAGTTAACGGTGTTTCTGGAGGTTTTAGGAATGCATCCGTTCCTGAAGGTCTCTACTAACAGACCCATCCTCTCGCCATCCACCCTCCATCAGCAAATGAGTTACTAAGAACCGGTGATCACACTGTTAATGATTGTGGACGTTTTTGGAGGAGGGATGTGACTTTAAAAACCAAAGTCATCATATTCTAACTGGGGATTAAAACACATTAACTATTCTGGTTGAAAAGTTGAAGAGTTTTGTTGAGAGGAGGTTTGCTTTTTCTTGGACATTTGTCTTGTACTCCTTTTTCCCACACTGATAAAACACAAAATCAAGTATTTTGGGTCTAATTTCACCTGCAAATATCTTAGTAGACTTTAAATAAAACAACTAATTTGAAAGTAAGCTTTCAGTAAGATATAGACATTGTTTTGAGTAAATAATTTCTTAAGTTTATCAACCAGGTGGCTCACATCTACAGGCGCCTTATATTGGCTTGTAATCTGTTCTTCCTCCATAAAATCCCAGTTGGTGCACTGCAAAAACAAAATCTTACCAACTATTATCACCTAGTGTCTAGAGCAAGTATCTTGGTACACTTTAAATAAGACGAAACAAACTTGTAAGAAGCTTTTCAGCAAGACAGAGGAGCTTGTTTTAAGTCAGTAATTCCTTTATAGTGATTAAAAAAATGACTCATTCCATCATTATTTCATTTATAATATGGGACAAATGTCTCGTTATAAGTGGAACAATCTGCCTGTGGAAATAGTACTTTTCAAAATTAATATTAAGGAATTATTTAATGAAAATAATCAGTATCTTGCTGAAAAGTTGCTACTTAGATGTTTACAATTGAATGCAAGTGCCATTGCAAATGGAGTAAATTTTTGCCAGCACACTGAAATGTTTCTAGATTTAACACAAGACAAGTTGGAGTTTTTTCTGCAGCAAACTTTAAAATTTTTGATCTCAAACTTTCAAATATTTTCTTGATAAAATCTGAGATTACTCTCAAATCATATTTTTTTAGCAAATTTTTCAACTTTACTAAAGAATAAAATAAACATCTAGAAGAAAAACTCAAATTCTCAAATTAAGCTCACATTTTTTGACTGAAATGTCCATGTTTTTCTAGAAAATTTCTGAGATTAACCTTTAGGTTTCTTGGTGGAAATGTACTACTCCTTTTTTCCCATCCTCAATGGTCTTAATATGCCCTCATAGATATTCACACTAGAAACTAGACAAACAATTCTTGCTAAAACGTCATGTTTCTGCAGTGCACTAAATGAGGTTTTATTGAGAAAGAAGAGATTACAGCCAATGGAAAAGTCTTCGAGGTTGTAGATGTGAGCTAACTGGTTGATAAGTGACCACACTGGCTGAACTCTGCTTGTGAATGAGCCTCACCTGGTCGTCCAGGGGAAGGTCGCAGAAAGCTGGGATGTACTTAGCCCACTCCACCAGAACCAGCAGCTGCTGCTTCATGGACTCACAGACGTCCGTGATGGTGGCGATCTTTTTGGTCCTTATGTCACCGTTCAGTATGGGCGCAGGCGACGTGATCTGCACAGAGATGCACAGATTCATCACTAATGGTCATTAACAGTCAGGTGTTGGGTTTATGCTGGGAGTTACCTGTCTTGATAGAACGTCTGCCTGGATGAGTGCGTTGATAGACGGGAGACTGCTGTCTTCGTAGCTGGACCGCCTGGTGCTGATTCGGTCTCTCTCGTTCTGTACAGCTAAAGGAAAACATAAATTTGTATGGTTAAAATAGAACAGAGTGCTTTGGGTTTGCAGATGCACTGCAAAAGAACAGAAAAGCTAAGTATTTTTGTCTAATTTCTAGAGCAAATATAGTGGTACTGTTACAGCCCTGGGACTGGGTTGCAGGTGCTTTTGTCTGTCTTTGTGCTCCTCTCCTTTGCAGGTGTTGATGGTGCATTGATTTGGAGTACAGAGTATTTAAGCCTGGCTGTCTCCTTTCGGCATCCACTCTGCCGCTTGATGCTTGTGGTTCTCTGCTGTCGGCCTCAACTCCCTTCTTTTTGCACATTTGAGTTTGTCTTTGTTTTTGCACTTCAACACTTCCATATGCTCTCATATACCACATCCAAGCATTTGCATTACGCTACTGATACAGATATTCACAATCCATTTTTGGTTTTGTTAATAAATATTCCTTTTTATACCACTGCACGGTCTCCCGTTTTTGTTATGACCTTGAGCTTGAAATAAGACAAAACCAACTTTTCAGCAAGACGTGGCAGTTTGTTTTAGGTATATAATTCCTTAACATTGATGACAACGTACTAGTTCCACTGCAGATTATTTAATCTATAAAGTGGGAAAATGTCTTGTGGAATAATCTGCCAGTGCAAAATGGTCCTTTTGACTCATGTTGAAGGCTGCAACCAACAATTATTTTAGAAATGTATTTTTCTGACGATGAATCGGCTTACATAGCATTCCTTTAATGAATCTGAACAGGGTGAAGCTAAAATCAAATGCCACTTGAGAAGTTTTAGTTAAAACCTATTTACACACAAAGGTGTTTCATCTTAAATGCAAAATGTACAGTATACATTTTATACAGTTTTGGCTTAATTACTGCTCAAATGGACTTTTATAGAGTGTATATTCCAGTTAATTGATCAATTAAGTAATTAGCTGACAATTATTTCAATAATTAATTTTTCACCCCAAGCTGCATCATTTTAAAGACTTAATGAATTTCAGAAGCTTGACCATACAGCAACATTTTAAAATTAACTCTGACAGTAACCAGAAAAAGCTAGAGATAACATGGAAGTGATGTTTCCTCATAATTTTTCCAGTTTCACTGCAGAGGCTTAAGGAGCTTTTTGTTAAGACGAATAGGAAAAATTTAAATAGGTAAAAATAAAAGTGTCATCAGTTGCTTCTAGGTCAGAGTTGTCCACCAAACAATTAAAAAAAACAAACAACAAAACAGCCAAATTTGACGCCTATGTTTACCAGCTGTAGTTAATTGGGTGAAAGGTCATGTTCCGGCTCATATTCCGGCTTTTCAGGATATAACTGAAAGAAACCAACATTTACCCATTTTTAAATATTCGACAAACCATGCTGGAGTTTTGAAAATTGTGTAATGTGAAGTTCCTATAGAAACATACACCTGGATTTCTTGTGTCTAATTAATTTAATTACAATAATGTGGCCTAATAGGGATTAATATACACTGTAAAAACAGAATCTTCAAATATTCTTTGTCTTGTTTCTACTGCAAACATCTTGGTAGATGTAGGAGCTTTTTTAGGTCAATAATTTATTTATCTTGATTAAAAAGGACCAGTTGCACAGGTAATGTTTTCAATAACAAGTAATGTTTTCAATGTTAAGCCAAATAATTTTTACAGTTAAAGTAGCACTTTATCAATATTGAGGAATTATTGACTTGAAACAATATTCTTGCTAACAAGTTACTTGTAAGTTCATTTTGTCTTATTTAAAGTGTACAAAGATATTGTACTAGAAAGTAGACAAGAATTCTTGGTGTGTTTTTACAGTGTACAGCTGAGAGAGATGTCTTAAACCAGAGCCCTTTTCTGAGTGAAAAGGCGTCATGATGTGGATTTTCACCAGATCGTGAAGGCTGTGGCTCATCTGAAAGTTGTTGGTTTAATTTCAGACTCATATTGGTGAAGTAATGTGGCTCAAAGTGCCTTTAGGGGTCAGTATGGCTAGAAAAGTATTGGATCAGTTCACTCTGTTAGTGGAGTTTAGTATCAAAGCCAGAGGTTATGGACAATAAAACTGGGGCTGTCGATTCTTTGTTTGTCTTTCACACCCTGAGCAGTGCAGCTTCAGTGCTGGGTGTTTTTTAAAGTCTTCAGTGAAAATGAAAAAAATGCAATGTGCTTCACAAAGAACACTAAATCTTTCCAATTTTTTCAGTCTAGTTTCTAGTGCAAATCCCACATTTGCAATAAGATAAAACTACCTTTACAAGTAACTTTTCAGGAAAATATGAAAGCTTGTTTAAAAGTCAGTAATTCCTTAATATTGACAAATAAATATTGGTTACATTGGCAGGTCATTTGACTTCTGACACATGACCAAAATGTCTTGTTATAAGTGAATTATTGACGATAGTTCCTTAAGTCAATAAAGTCTTAACTTAAAACAAGCACCTATATCTTGTTAAAAAGTTGCTTATCAGTTAGTTTGGTCTTTTTGAAGATATTTGCACTAGAAACTAGACTACTTAGATACGCTTGAAAAGATTTTGTGTTTTTGCTGTGTAATCTGGAATTGGTGAATATTTGGTCTTCTTTAAGCACAAGATCCTGTTTAAAACTGATTTTCTGTTTTTTGCACTCAGGTTGAGGTAAAGCTGGCAGAAAAAAACTGAAGTGTTGATTTGTTTTTTTTCTCTCAGGCTGAATGTGGAGACACCGCAAAGAAAAATGAGTCTTCGGAGGTTATTATGTTTATCAGTATATGACCATTATTGCCTGGAAATGTTTGCTCAGCATAAGCTGGTCGGAGACTCCGCTGCTCTGCAGAGTGAACATTAACAAATCCCTACTCTCTTGGGTGTTGCAACACCCAGAGACGAGTCGGATCAATTCTGCAGAGACTGCTCTGATTTGCTGATTCTGATGGAAATTTTGTTTTGATTTGCTTCTGTTTGGTCAGACGCAAGATTTAATCATCTGCAGGATGTTTTGAAGCGGTCATACCTTCCTTCTTCATGCCAGCTCTGAAGCATTTCTTCAATCTGCAGTATCTGCATTGGTTTCTCTTGTCTTTGTCTACAATGCACTGTCTGTTAAACCTGTAAAACAGATATTTGTTTGGGTTTTGCTAGTGAAGCCTGAGTTTCAAACGCAACATTAATGTTTCTCCAATTTCACCATTCTCACCTGCAAGAGTACATGTGGTTCTTGCGGACGCTGCGCCTGAAGAAGCCCTTGCAGCCATCGCAGCTGGACGCCCCGTAGTGCTTCCCCGTCGCTCTGTCACCACATATGGCGCACAAGCTGCCTGCTGCCAGGTGGCCCGTGGCGTTCATGTTGGCACTTTCAGCCGGCGAGGAATCTAAGACAGACAGAAAACCTGCGTCATTATCTTTTGGACATATACTATACAGGGTGATCTGATTCCAGAAAACTGTGGAAATATGTTTGTTGCAAAAACTCCAAATATTGCCAAGTATTTTTTGTGCAGTTTTTGGTGAAGTGCACTGGAAATAAGACAAAACTAGCTGAAAACTAACCATTTAGCAAGCAATAGGGGCTTGTTTTAGGTAAGTCATTTGTTATAATTCCTTAAAAGTTCATTAAGGAATTAAATTTCATCAATATCAAAGCGTTATTGACATAAAACAAGCATCCATTTCTAGTTTTCTTTTATTTAAAGTGTACCAAGATGTTTACACCAGAAACTAGACCAAAAATACTTGGAAGGATTTGGTCTTGGTCAAATGTGATACAGATCCAGTTTTGCTCAGAACCATATCAGGTTTTTCTTCATTCAATTTGAACTTTTATGAAAATACCTCAAAATTAGCTTTTCACCTCAAAATTAGCTTTTCACCATTGTTTAATCACCATTGTTATTTAAAAGTCATGAAAGGCCAGTCAAAATAAAAAAACCCCATTGGCTCCACAGTTTCTAATCAAAAACAACAATCCAGAGCGCCTGGGAGTCTTTTACCTTCCCGAGTGATTCAGTTAGTCAACAGAAGATAATTGATGTTGGTTTGATTTCCTCTGAGGAGATAATCACTGGAGACAGTTTTCTCTTTAGCTACAGTCACAGTCATGAGGCAAAATCAATCAGTGAGAAGCTATGTTGAAATCTTTGGTGTAGAGAAAAACATTTTCATAAAAAGTTGCCCTATTGGTTTCAGTTTCTTGTCTTTAACTCTCTTTGGAAATTTTGGAATCAGGATCCAAGCCTGTTGTCATGGGAGACTGCCTGTACAAATAGGTCCGTGTCAGTTTGAGGACGAATCGAAGAACTTCATCCCTTTCTCTCCAGCTTCAACAGTGTGGGAACAGACGGTTTGTAACAAGAGAAGGGCGATCATGATACTCCGGCTACTGCTTCATCTCAGGGTGAATATCAATCCGACGTTACGGGAGTCACACCAAGTCAAGGTGCAAGCTGGAACAGGTCAGAGCCACTTGCATAGCCCTGATCTCCGTGTGCTTTAGGAGTATGGCGATCTCATAAAAGCAAAGCTCTTAATGTTTTACTATCGCACCCCGAGGTGATAAAAGAGCGCCGCTGCAACAGGGTCATCCCATGCGAGCGCAGGGGGCAGATGGACAAATGACCCCGTATTATCACCTCCTGCCAAAACTCGCCTCTGAACAAAGTTTTAAATCAGTAAAAGTTTCAAAGTTCAATGCCAGAGCTGCATATATGAGACTCACCTGCACCCAAGGGGAGCACTTGCATGTTTTCGAACTCCAGCGTGGTGTAGGCCGGGTCCAGAGCCTCGCTGTAGTCTGCCATGTCCATGTCTACCACCGGTTTGGGCAAAGGGAGTCTCAACTACCTGACAGTGGGGCAGAAAGACTTGTCCAAGAAACTAATGCCCCCCTCCTCCTTTCTTTTCTCACACCTCTAATTTTGCCCCCTCCCTTGGTGGCTTTCGGCCTAGCTCCGCCTAGAAACAGAACCGGTCTTAGTCCTGGCTTGGCGTGATGAAGACCCGCTGCTGTCAGAACGGAGAGCAGAGACTGAGAGCAGTCCTGCCGTACTGCCAACCATCGGAGAGGTGGAGTGTCTTCTCGGTTGATGGTTAACTAAACGCTCCAGAGGTGAATCACAGGGTTGCCTCTTTTTTCCTTTTTTTTTTAAGCAGAGATAGTACAACTTCAATATCAGCCACTTCTGCATAATTTTCCTTCAGAAGTGGGATAAACAATCTCTTTACGGTGCAAAATCTTACCAAGTGCTTTTGTCTCGATTCTAGTGCAAATGTCATAGTTTAGTTTTTTTTCAGGAGCAGTGATTTACAATTTGCTTTTCACTGCAAAAACACAAAATCTCACCAAGTATTTTTGGTCCAGTTTCAAGAGCAGATATCTTGGTACACTTGAAATAAGATAAAACTAACTTTTCAGCATGTAGTTTTGTTTTAAGTAAATATTTCCTTAATACTGTGTGAAAATGTACAAGTTAGTAATGAAATAATGATTTTATTATTAAGACATTTTCCCCATGTCATTAGTGCAATTATCTGCCAATAGAACTGGATGTTTTCATCAATATAAAGGAATTATTGACTGAAAACAAGCTCCTATATTTAGCTGAAAATTTACTGATGTTTGTGTTGTCACATGTTTGTGTTCAAGTGCACAAAGATATTTGCCCTATTGGGGGCGAACGAACGTAAGATGGGGGTGGAGAGGAGGAAATAGACCAGAGGATGAACGAAAGACTGGGGGGAGCAATACGGGATTTTTACGGCACATTCATTCATCACACTCAGAAACTAATCTACAGCCATGTACCGCCATGATGCGTCCCTCCACCTGTGTGTTCAGACTGGGATGATACGACATTTATTGTGCAGTTCGTTCGTACAGCTACATTTGCACTGTAAGCATCAGCTACTCGGTCGTGTTCAGTCTATCCACTGACCTGTATAAATACTCCTGCAGCCTCTTCATGCTACTACATACTATCTTAGGTTTATATCTTGTAAGACAAAACTTGCAAGTAATTTTTCAGCAATAAATAGAAGCATTTAAAAAAAATAATCATTATTTCATGCATAAAAATATATTTTTCACATTTTATAAGAGAAATAATCTGCCAGTGAAACTAACAAAATAGTAGAAATGCAATAAGAGACGCAAATAAGAAAATAAATAAAATCCTTAAAGATAAAAAAAATAAACATCTTATTGCACAAAAATGTAATAACATTGCAATTCTTTAGTGTAGAGTTGATCATTTGTAGCAAAAGATGCATCTGCAGCTAAAATAAATACTGGCAATTATAATCTGGTAATTGTTTCTTGGATTAATAATTGGGTAGCAAAAACCAACATTGCAGCACATGCAAATGTGATACAGATCCAGTTTTGCTCAGAACCATATCAGGTTTTTCTTCATTCAATTTGAACTTTTATGAAAATACCTCAAAATTAGCTTTTCACCTCTGGTTTAATCACTGTGCTGACAATGTTGTTGACATTTTTAAAGTTTATATACTCCAGTTAATGATCAACCAATTATTAAATTACATAAAGATTATTTCAATAATCGATTAATCATGATTAATTGTTTTAGCCTTAACATGAGGCTGTCCTCTTTCCTATACGAGAAATTTACTTCATTTTATTTGAAAATGGTCTTTTAGCTCAATAAAATGCAATCTTACTCTTATTTCTGACTAATTAAGTGGATTTATTGTAATTACTTTGCACTGCAACTAAATAAAAGGAGCTCAGTCTTGAGATCATTCTGTCATAATTAACTGGGGTAATTACTCTCCCTGTAGGAAAAGTGACGCCTTTGTGTAAAAGCTTTTTGTTTGTGAAAGTACAAGTTACACGTGAGCTTGATCCAAATGACCTGAATTTTTTGTAAATGCAGCTGATTCTCTGTGAAACATGCAGTCCTGACTGGTTAACAGATCTATGAAATTCCCCCCAGAATGCTGAAAAAAAGTAACATTTATTTCACATTTATGCAAAATAAATCCTCTACCTGAAACTAATCAAGGAAACAACAAAAACAAAGTTATATTTGTGTGTTATTTTGTTTGTTTGTTTAAATAGTAAGTTTTTAATTGTTGAGGAAGAATTCACAAAAAGTCAAAATTTAATAAACAAAAAGGCAGCTTGGTTTCTAGCAAAACTGTTGCATGTGCTAGTTTTTAAATTTAAGAATAATTTATTTTATTTTAAATGAACTAGTTTAGTTCAGATTTTTGTTCCATTCATCTATGAAATGGAAATAAATTAATGAAATTTTAATTCAGTTAAAAAAAAGTCAATGAGGCTTATTCACAAATTTATAATCAATTTGTTGCAGTCATATGGAGATATTAGAAGCTGATTAACATCAATTTAATTTCAATCCAAGGGAAAACACTGCAGTCACAATGGTTGAAAGTATATCCAAAAACATTTTCTCAAAATCTCTCAAAACTCTTTACATTCCAGTTAAAATGTCAGAATTTTGCAATGTAGAAAAATACAAAAAATCAAAAAACAATTTTTTAAAAATATTCAACCTTAATTTGACATATTATGTACTTCAGTGTATATAATACACTGACCTGAGTTGTTACCAGTAAACAAAGGTATCAGTCAGAAAAAAGGTAGAAAATAATTGCAGAGAATTTCTGCATTGTTTGGTAACATAAGTCTTTTGTTATGAAGAAAAAATTCAAGCCTTTTTGCTTCTATGATGGAGGAAAATGTGCATATTAAAGAAGATTATACTTTAAATGAAGCACGGTGGAGGTGGCAGCATGCTGTGGAGTGATCATTCAAACTTATGCATTTCTTTTTTATGGAGAGTAGGTAGTGAACTGTTTTTCCATCCATTTGATGTCCAGACCCTCTTATTCTTGCACCAAGACACAAAGCCAAACAGCCATACATTCTTTAGAGAGACCAGCAGAGCAAATGGGAGAAACTGCAAACCCCAAGTCAGGATTCGACAACCACAACCTTCTTGCTTCAAAGCAACAGTGATACCATCATGGAGCATGGTGCAGAATTTTCTTCAGAACTCTGACTTTTCTCTTTTGAGAAGAAAAGTCAAAATTCTGAGAAAAAGTATGGATTTTGAGATCAGTCAGAATTCTGATTTTCTTTTTAATTCTGAGTTTTGATCTTAGAAGATTAAAGTTAAAATGGTAACACTTTATTTGACGGGTGTGCATAAGGCTGACGTCACTGTCATAAACATGGCATAACAACAATCATGAACATGAAGGAGTCTTTATGAATGTTTGACTCTTGTCATGATTTTATAAATCATGACAATTTAATGCAAAGTCGGCACTTTTAATGGACTTTCAATTCAACTTTTAGAGCAACTTTCCATGGAAAGTATCATTATTTACCAAATGACACTGCATGACAACAGTCAGACATTCATAAAGACTCTTCATGTTCATGAGATGTTATGTCATGTTTATAACAGTATTATGCCAGCCTTATGCACGCCAAGTCAAATAAAGTGTCACCATTAAAATTCTGAGAAAGTCAAAATTTTGTGATAAAAGTCATACTTAGCTTTTTTAAGAATTCAATTTTGATCACAGAAGATTACAGACTTCCTCACAATTCGCTAGAAAAAATCTAAATGTTGAGAAAAAAGTCAAAATTCTGAGAAAAATGGGGCCAAATTTTTAGATGACTTAGAATTCTGTTTTATTTTAGGACTTTTCTCAATTTTGAGTTTTGATCTCAGAAGATTAAAGTCAAAATTCTGATCATTTTGAGATTATCCTCAATATTCTGATGGGGAAAAAAGGCTGAATCTTGAGATTAGGGCTGTTGTAGACAAATATTTTAGTGATCGAGTAATCGATCGATTATTCTTACGAGTAATCGGATAAAAAAAATAAATAACAAAATAAAATATTGGTAATTCTGGCATAACCTCGGTGTTACTATCGGATATCAATATCAGTCCAGTTTTTCATTTTTGAGCATCCCTAACAGTTACTTTTTTGTAGTTTAGAAAACTAACCAGTAACAATAATAGCTCACTTTCTAAGTTAACCTGAAAAAAAGTTATATAAATAAAGAGGTAGGCTCAAAAATACGCTTATAGAAAATGTCTAAAATCCAGCTTTTAGTTTATGTATTTATCTGCAGTCAGTTTAAGAGATGAATTCTCACGTTGCCCCATATCTGTCAAGCTTTAGGTTTTAGAATACAGGAAATGTCACCTGGAGTCGGGCGTGGGGCAGGCGAGCAAACGAACCTAAGATGGGGGTAGAGAGGAGAAAATGGACCAAGGGGCAGGCGAACTTAAGGCCGGTGGGGAAAAACGATTGGTAGACCAGGGGACGAACGTAAGAAATCGAGGTGCTCGAATCATTCGAGGGATCGTTTCAGCCCTACTTGAGATTAAAATCAAAATTCAGATTTTGTTTTTTTTCCACTGATCCTTTAGCAGAAAGGTGAAGATTATTTTCCAGCATCACTCGGTTCCGAGCATATTTGAATTGTTGGGAACATACATTACATAAAAAGACACATGATACCTACTGTAGCTGCAAAAAACCCTCATAAAATCAGTAAGTGAATATTGTAGAACCAGAGTTGGCCGACTTTTCCTGGAAAACATGTTGTGAAAGGCTTTTTACATGCGACTTTTTCCACACAGTACCATAAATCGGACTGTTTTGCAAAGTGACAGCCTCTTCCATGCCTCAAAACAAACAGTAGTCTTGTATTTGAAGAGAAAGTACCAGCACACACCAACAGGTCAATGATCGTAGGTTCACCCAGACCTGTGAGGCTGTTTAAGCCCCATATAGGATAACTTGTTAACCATGTCCTTAAATTATGTCGGAAACTCATAAACATATCTTTTTCTTTTCTGCAAGCAAACATAGTAACATTCCTTGAGGGCTGTTCATGATTCTGACATGATTTGATTAAATATTGACAAACGCCACCCTTAGAGTAATCCACTCAAGATGAAAATGGGATTTGGTATGGAAGAAACTCCCCTTTTTCTCCTTTGTGGCATCACTGATTTAGATTAAAGACCTTTCCAGAAAGAAGAGCATGAAGCAATGGAAACACCCAAGATTAACAAACAGATTATTAGCCTGGTCACCGTGCGACGGCCGCAACTCGATCAGAGCGTACTGTTTCGCTTGCGTGTACAGAGGTCATCGGTTACAACACCGCTCCGCGTTCGATCCGTGCTGCTCTTCTGCTCTGGTCATATTTGTTCAAGAAGTGTGCTGATTATTTCAAAGCAGGGAGCGCGTGATGGCGGGGAGGGAGACGCAGGAATCACTGTGCTGCTATGAATGAGTCACTCACTGCAAATCTTATCTTCCGTGTCATTAAAGTGCTTTTATCACTGCTCCCATCTTAAAGTTCAGCAAAGTCCTCAAGGAACAGTCATATACTGAACTATAAAGTATAGTCTGTAAGGTTAAAGCTTTCTGAATCGTAAACTGACAAACTATTCTCATGGGTTTGATAAAGCAACTCAAAAAAAAATCTGTGACTTATCTGAATGTTGCTTTGGAGGTTTTTGTTTCAACAATAAAAACCTAATTTCTAAATTCTAAAAATGTGTGAAATAAACAGGTTTTTCATTGAAGTTTTGTTTTATTTTGCTGACTTTTTGTCTAATTCAGTTAGTTTTTAGTGGGTTTTTTTCAATATTTATTTTTAGGTTTTCAGACCTGGTGCAAGAGACAAGCGAAACAAACAAATAAATAAAATAAAAAATAAAACAGACAAAAGAAGTACAAAAAAGAGGGGGAAAAATATAAAATGTGTTCATTCTTTGGTTGATTTTAGGGGCAGAATTCAAAAAGCATTGCTTTGTAGTTATATATATCAATCAGCAACTAAATTTTATTTTTGTAGCATATTTCAGCAGCAATTCAGCTCAAAGTGAAAAACACAAAAATCAACGATTGAATTATTACATTTTTCAAGTGCCAGCATACACCAAAATGTTGGTCAGTGTTTCTTTTATTACGGTCCAAAAGCAACTCTAAACAGATGGTTTAAGTCTAGATTTAAAGGTTTACTTCGATTGGGTGACTCGATTAATGTTGGCGTTTTCTCTCAACTTTTCCTGTTGCCATTTTGAGGACCAACATAAGCGCCACCAATTGAATCTGTCGACAGCTGACGTAAACTGCTTGTATTTGGGCGAAAACAAAATCAATTTCGCATCAGTTTGAAAGGCCAATAAATAGAATCATTAACACAAAAACGCAGGATGTTACATCTATAACTTCAGCATGTTTTAGTTATATAGATGCACAAAATTGTTCCAGTTGTATTTACTCCATTAATTATTTTATTTGTCAGTTATCAAAAGTTTTTCTAAATTTGTTTTTGTTTTTCTGTTTTAATCAACTATAAAAACCTTGAACTGCAGACTAACTTGAGTAAAACACTGTGTTTTTTGCACAGATAACTTCTAAACACCCTCAATCTTTCTTTCAGCAACAGGCCACTGACGAAGTCTATAAAGTAATATCGGCTAATAAGTAGATAAGGAAAGGTCACAGAAAAAACATTTATCAAAAAGCAGGATGACCTTCAGCAAAGGGTCTTTTTTGTGCTGTGGTTTTTAATAGTGTCCCTTGTATAACTGGCATCAAAACTGTTTTTCCAGTCATTTTGGAAGAACAAGGATCTTCACAGGGTTCCAGTGTGAAGTTGCTAACACAATGCCCCAGAATATGTAAGGTTAAACATCAAAATATTAACTGAACCAATTCCTAATAAAGGTCAAAAGGTCAGAAGCTCTTCGCCATACCACCAACCCTGACCTCAAAATCCAAGATGGCTGCAGCACATACTATAAAAAGATGAAGCGATAAAGAGTCATTAAGCATCAATAATCCAGTTTGATTTGAGTTCCACCACATGGTCTGACACCAGTTTAACAATGTAGCAATGCAAGGTGGAAACGACGACAATCAATCTTTATTCATACTTTAGAGTTTTTGAGCTCCAACTTGGAAAAAGGAACCGGAACACCGACTAAATTTGGAAATCTGGACATTTGTCATGAGGTCCGAGCTTCAGTTTCAGTATGGCTGCAGCACATAAACAAGATAAATTTATAATAACTCTCTTTTAGGGGTTGTGTCCTTTTATTAGTTAATGACCCAGGAAGAAGGCCAGAGTCACAATTTCCATTTGCTAGCTTGCTAAAGTTGGCATTAGCTACAGCATTAGAACTTCTCTCCAGTTTATTTATGTCCAAAAATGACATAAAATAAATTTACAAAATATTATCAGCTGTAAAGAGTAATTAGTTAACATGTAGGCGTTTCAGACTAGTTATACTTATTTCATTCATCTTTACCTTTTTGTTTTGAAGGTACAAAACCGCTACAAGTTCCACATCTCCAGTCCATGAGAGTTTGTGTCCTATAACTTCCTGATGTGTCTCTGATCCAACACGCAAGAATCAAATGACTGAATTACCTCCTCAGTTCTACAGAGTCCAGCTGATGATCTGATTATTTGACAAGGCACATGCGAGTTATTCGGCTGATCAGGTCGCCCACACCACCAGAGGGCCCCCAAGAGCAAAAACAAGCACAAGAAAAAAAAAGAATTAAACTGAATCGTGCAAACTAAATGATATTACACACGGAAAGACAATAGTTTAACACAGCTAACATAGTTTGTTTGCAAGTAGGTTAATATCTTCCTGCTGCTGCCACTGTTAGGAAAATACAAAATATTAAACATGCTAACTTGTTTGCTGTAAATTTTGTATTTATCAGCTGACGTTATTTTCAAATACTTAAAATAGTGTGGCACCCTTAAATATCACTCAACGTTTTAAAATATGTTTTTGTTTTTCCTGTTGGGTTAAATCCAATTTCAATTTTAACACTAGTATGATGTATGCTAATTAAAAATTAGGCTAATTAAAGGAATGTTTCACATTTAGAGTAACCTAGGAATGATGAAGTGTCTGATGTTGACCTGTTGGTATGAGGGGGCCTTAAAAGAAAATGTGCTTGGGCCCCCAAAACTGTTTGGTACGGCCCTGGACTCAGGAGCGACGAAGCAGAGATTCATCTAAAAGTTGCAGAACGACAATCCTTGGCCGTCTACTTAAAGTATTTTTGTTTGTGTTTATAGCAAAGCATTTTTACACAATAGAAACAGTTTTCTTTGCATAGTTTATTTTTATATTTTCTGTCACTCATTACATTTTCAGATGATTGCAGAATAAAATGTAGCAAGGTTTTCTTCACTTCTGTGATATTAAATTGTTGCCTAGGAGAAATATGAAGGGTCAGATACAGCTGCCGTATAATCAGTCACCCAAACTCCTGCCCCGGGGCTAAAAGTCAAAGGATCGCCGAGACCTGATGTAACACTTGTATGATTCTCCCCTTTGAAACTTCAAACTCCAGTTTGTGAGCAAAGTCCTGTCTATCTTCTGAATAGGAATCTCCGACCACTGACCAAACTCCATTTGTAACCACTGCCTATTTGTACCTTCTCCTCAATGACTAGTTTTCATTTCCCCAAGTCAGATCTCAAAGCAAGCAGCCGGGGAAGAAGCAAAACGGTAAAAATGAACAAGGCAGCAGCTGGAGGGAGAAAAAGAAGACCGCTGCGGCCTGGAGGAGATGAGGAATATACTCTGTCTTATATTGGGGATTGTTTCTGAGAGACCTGCAACACGGTGGAAATGTGAGGCGCATTGAGGAGCACGTTGACGATGATAAGAGTGAAACAGGGAGACAATATGTTGCCTGCAGCAGATTTGAGGCCGGCAGAAAGAGGGAGATGGAGGAGATAGGTGAGTGGAGCGTCATGGCAAAGACCTTGTCAACAGATAACTATCTGCAAATAAGCCAGCTTATGCAAGCCCCTGTGGCTCGGCGGTGGATAGCAATTCATTTGTGCCAGTGGAAGATTGTCTGAAGTGCTGTGATTTACATGAATGGATATTATTTTAAAACGGATTATTTCCTTTTATGTTCCGCAGCTTTACTTTCACATAATTCAATGAATAAGAAAAAAAAAGACACTTTTATGGTTTTGTTTTAAAGATTTTGCATAAAAGTTGTGTTGATTTGAATTTTGTTTTATATCAATTTTCTTTTATTTCTTCAACTAATTTTGAACTATATTTATAAAAATGATTGAAGCAGTTTAAAATAATTGTTTAACATCCCATCTTGTTTTTGTCATTTTGGTTTTTTTTTACTTATTTGTGAAAGAGAGTAATGCCTGTTTAAATGTGAATATTTTCACAACATAACCTGCTTCAATCTTAAAATGCATTTATTTAAATGAAAAAAAAAGTGCTTTATTCAAAATTTAAATGTAAATTAAACTTATCAAGTAAGAATCAGTGTCCATATCAGTGCATTTCTGAACATTAACTAATAAAAAACTAATTTTGAATCACTCACTCCTTTAAATATCTCTCTAAGCTAAGTTTAACCTTGAAACATATTTTCTGAGTGTAAAACTCACTCTAACCTGTTTGGTCTTGTTTCATCTCCAGACCCAGTAAGGAAAAAAAAAAAAAAAAAACCCACGTAGCCCCTGTGCAGCAAATAAGTAAACAATTGCATCAATAAACACGAAGAGCCATGCTTGACGTAAATCAATCACAGTGTCTGATAAAGCTCGATAATCATTAACTCTGTTTTGCTGAGAATTCATTTTGACTCTTGTGCTAATCCCCTCTGTCAGCAGCTCCGCTCTGAGTGGCTGTTTGGCTCCTGCAGCCGCCAATAGGCGTTTCAACCTCCTCAGCTTGAGGAACAAGACATGGCAACCACTTTCTAAAATCTGCCGCTGCTACGTCACGCAACTCGGCTAAATGAGCAGAGTTGTTCATGTGAAACTTAAGAGGCTTGTCGAGTGTTTATATTTAAAATCAGAAATGCACAAGGTGCGTTTTACGTGTTGGTTTCTGCATCAACCGGCTCGGACGCCATCTGCTGGTCGGCAGCCAAACTACAACACTAAAATAAAGTCAAACGGACACTATTCATTAAAGCTATACTATGTAGGCTACTATACCTTTAATTAGTATGTAAATATGATTTTTTTTTTTACATGTTTGTTCAATTTACTGGGGAAAATTCCCTCATATTAACATGTCGTGTTCGCATTTTATGACACAGATAATCTGAGAAAAGCTCAATCTCCTCCACCTCCTCATTGAACTACTTTTGCTGTCTGAAGAAATGCAGCACTCCTAACCGAAACCAGCCAGGAACAGGCTCTAAACGTACAACAACTAGTACACAATGCTGCCAATCACGCTCATGTAATCACTGCTAAATGCTAGCAACATTACAGGAAAATTGTTTACCTGCTCTCAATGCCGTCCATACTAACTAGGCTAACAGGCTTTGCTCGCTGTAGCATACCTGAGAGCAATGGTGGAAAGAGCAGGAGCATGAGGTGATTGACAGCGCTAAGACCCTCCTCCTTTCTCTGATTGGTTGATTCTAGTTTGCACTGGAAGAAGGCAGAAAGCTTTATTTTTATTTATTTTTTCCCTCAGATTCTGTTACAGGGTTGGTTGTGGTAGAATGCATTGATAAAACTCAGTAATAAACTGTTAATATTTCAATAAATGGTTGCTTTTGCATGTCATTTACTTCTTAAAGTTAAATAACATTGAAAATCTGTTCATATTTAGATAAAAATTACTTTGATAAAATCAATTTTGAAATTATGTAGGCAACACAAGGATGGTGTTGAAGCTCTTGAGAGTTCCATTAATTACTGCACTAAAGAACTATTTTGCAATCCTATGCTGATTTTTGATCAATTTTAAATTAAAATTACCTTCTTTTTTTTTGCATCAGCTGCACTGTAATTAGAAACACTGCTCGCTGCTGCCATCGTGTGGACAAAAAGTAACATTCCACCTTAATTCATCAGGGTCAAGTTCAGCACATCTTCCAATATTTTCACTGCAATAACACAAAATCTTACCAAGTATTTTTAGCCCAGTTTCCAGTGCAAATATGTTAGTACATTTGAAATAACTTAAGGTCAAATTTTCAACAAGATATAGGAGCTTTATTGTAAAACAATAATCAATAATATTGATGAAAATATACTTGTTCATTAGCAGATTCATTCACTTATAACATGGAAAAAAATTATTGTAATAAGTGAAATAATCTTCCAGTGGAAATATTACTTTTTTAAATTAATACTAAGGACATATTTACTTACAACAACCTCCTCTCGCTAATAATTTTTTAAAATGCGTTTTAATTTCTGGAGTCTGCATTAGGACCACATCACTTTCTACTTGCTTGACCTCAATATTTGGGACTCACCTGAGAATCAAGACATTCTCCTTTCTCTCAAAACAGCTCTGTAAAAACACAAAACCTTTCATTCCAAGTCCCTCAGGGCTCTGTTTTAAGACATATCTTATCTCAGTTGTATACTGCAAAAATAACAAATCTTAAAACACATTTTTTTCTAGTTTCTGGTGCAAATATCTTTTGAAGTAGCACAAAACTAATGTGGGGGAAACATTGAGTATTATTATAATATACATTTTGCTGGGAAGTCGCTTGTAAGTTAGTTTCGGCTCAGTTCAACTCTACTAAGATGTTTGTACAAGAAACTAAACAATATTTGGTCAAATTTGGTGTTTTTGCAGTGACTCCTTATTTTTCTGCAGAAACAAATCCGCCTGATTTCAGCAGCTTTTCTGTTCTCTGTTTCTGTTCTTTCTGTTCTCCGCCCAGATAAACCCAACTGTCTCCTCCCTTACCTGGGTCGTTGAAACACAGCGTCCCATCCTGACAGTACATCCCTGTGAAGGCCGAGCTCTAACAGCGAGCCGGCGTGCTGATCGACGGCCCATGAGCCTCGGCGGCTCTCTCGGGCCCAGCTAGGCTGAGGCAGTGCCACCGGCGCTGCTGGGGCCCTGCGGCTGACTGTGAGGCCACCGGGGGATTATCCCCTAATGCCTGTCACAATGAGATTTGATTGGAGTCCTGAACACCCAGATTAATAGTTTAACAATGTAAAAATACCTCAGAATGAGCAGCGAAGAGCTAATATTTAGTGTAGATTTCATAAATGTTTTTGTTTTCAGATGCCTTTTTGCATCATTGCTTTTGAGAGAGCAAGTTATGCCTTGTTCTTAAAGATTAGATTAGATCATCACAGTGAAGGAGATGTTAGCATTACAAGCTAACATCAAGGGCATTCGGGATTTGACTGCTCTCCACATGAAGCTTCATAATGTAAACCAAGTACCTAGAAAGATCAATGCAATTTATTAAAATAAAAAATAAAAACCACAACTTTTTTGATGCTTTTTGGTATTAGCATCACTCACATTACCTGTAGATTGGCACAAGCATGAGAAACAAAAGTCTTGAACATTTTGTCACATTCTCTGAACTTTTCTGATTTGATCTGCAGCCACAGTCCTGCTGATGAGCATCATACCGTCAGAAAGTCACATAGTGTTTGTGAACTGCAAAAACATCCCATCTTTCCAGATGTTTTTAGTCTAGTTTCTAGTGGAAACATCTTAGTTCACTTGAAATTAGTGAACAAGTAACATTTTCAGCAAGATAAAAGCGCTTGTTTTAAGTCAAAAATTCTTAAATATCAATAATAAAAAAAAGAGAAGTCCCACTGGCAGATTATTACACTTATAACAAAATGTTTTTTCCCCATATTACAGGTGAAACTTGTATTTCTTTTTAATCTGTTAAATAATTATTTTACTTTAAACAAACTCTTTTATGTTGCTGAAATGCATTTGTATGTTAGCTCTTAACCTTTAACCAAACTCATTTCACAATGGTGAATAGTTTTATTTCTGGTTAATATGTTTGATTATTATTAAGTCAGAGAAATTTTGAAATGTGTGGAGCATGTCTAGTCTGTTTTTGCTCATGTGCACCGAAACAAAATTTATCCTTGTAGGATAATAAAAAACTGAAAAGAATAATCACTAGAAATGTCTGACTTATTTTTCATTTTTGGAAAAAAAAAAGCTTAATTTTTCAGTTCTTGTTACCTTTTTTTATACACCTAACATTTTGCTGTTCAGTAATGCTTTCATTTAACTTCTATATAGATGGTGCTAATAAAAAAAAGCCTTGATGTTGAAGGTAAATTTTCTGCTCATTTTTGCTTCTGCAAATCAGTAGATAAACACAGATGTTTTTTTTCTCAAGGGATTAATAAGAATACTGAATTTTAGTTGACATCATTTAGGTTTCTTTCTCTGTTCTATAAACAGACCATCCTGTATTAATTTTACTTTCTGATGAATACTCAGAGGCTATGTTTCAGTTTTGTAGGCAAACAGATATGAGCCTATCTACCGGCTGTTGTCCTGTTTACACTCCTTACTGGGAGTTTGTCCTTTACTGAGACCGTTGAGCTATTAAGCCATGTGTTTGACACCAACAGTGTTTCTTCTATAAGCTCCCACTTACGATGTAATGAAAGAGGCTATGGAGGAATTAAATGGCAGCAAATGTTTTGATAAAATGGCTAAAAAATGTGAAAAATTACCTGTAACTTCTGATATCAATATCAGGAGTAAATTAAAACTCAAGATTACAGTTTCCAGATGATCATGTCAATTGTTAAGAAGAAAAGGGTAGCCTAGCTTAAAATGTATATATCAATTTGTGCTAATTTATTTTGATTATGCACATTTCTGGAAAGCTGAGTTGAATTTATTCAGCCACATTTAGAATGACTGACCTATAACATAAACAGGAAGTGCTATTTTACTGTTGTAGACAAAAACAAATCATGGCAAATATTGATTTTACACAAAATTACTGTAAAGCAATCCTAAACTGTGATAAGTCGTAATAAATTATTCAAAGTTCAGCCTTTAACAGCAGCTTAGTCTGTTAATCTAAAAAACGGTGAAACTTAATACAAAGAAGTATTGCAGAATTTGATTATTTCTTGTTTTACAGTGTTTCTCAGTTGCTTTAGTGCATTTCATCACAATTAACACTCACACATCAGCATTCAGACACATGGCTTATATTGACCTGCTTGACATAAGCAAATAACAATACGTGTTATAAAACAGCTGAGAATTATTATGAGAATTTTAATTCAGATGGTAAAATCAGCAAATCAAGCTAAAAATTAAAAACGAAAAAAACTAAATGAATGTTGGAATGGCCCTGTCAAAGTCCAGACTGAGGTCTGATTGAAATGCTGACTCATGACTTTAAATAGGTTGTTGAAACCTGAGATACCTGAACAGTTATTAGGATTTGGGGTTGACTGCTTTCCCACATTGGGTCAGTTGGTTTGGATTCCTTATTTCCGATTATGCAGGAAATAATCATGCAACTTTTAAAATTGAATGATTAATCACCCAGATTAACTTGGCAAAATACAAAAATGAGTTTAATGATATGAACTGAATGAATGCAACAAAAAAAAAGGCAAAATCATAAGAAATCTGTGATGGTGAGTACTTTTTTCTCAAGAAAAAGTAAATTTAAACTGTTAGTATTTTCTTTCTTTATACAGTTAAATTAAATCTGTGTTTCAACTAGTTGGGTGAAAGAAATTCCAGTGACTCTGGGCCAGAAGGAGCTTAAAGCCCACAGCTGCCAAAGAATGCATTTGTAATATAAACATCCTGGTTTTGGAGGATTTGACCAGAATTCAGTAAACTGTAAACAAATCCTTGCTGCTGCACTCTAAAACATTTAATTTTACTTAATATGACACAAGTAATTTCTAAACATCTCATTTTCTCACTGTTCAGATCAGCGTCTCTTCCTTTTTTATACATTTATCAAATAAATTCAGTTGTTTTAACCATTTCTTACTCGGTGAGACCAAGTGTAATAAATAATCTATTTCTATGAGAGAGAATTAAAACTGGATTTAGCATTTTGGCTGTTTGAAAAATGTATATTTGTTTGTTTCCTGGTCAAAATAAACTGGAGTCTCTGGGTTAGTGGTCTTTGTGTTTCCCTTTGCAAAGAGAATTTCTCTTGGAGGCCCCTGAATCCTAACTACGTCTTCGTCTCATTAGCAAAGAAGCACATTTTACTGTTTTTTAAAAATAATTAATATTAATTATGTAACCCTAATTATGATGATGTCATGTCTGGGGTGAGTAAAACAGACTAACTGTGGCAGAAACCGTTTTTTTTAAAGGGAACATGCTATTTAAAAAAAAATCACATATTGCACACTTTTGTACAAAATCCAGGCAGTTTTTGGTAATAAGTTTATGCTTTTTGGTGTCTGGAAAATGAGCCATTACGAAAACATTCCGAATGTAACGTCACAAATCAGCAGAAACTGCGTTATTACCTAGCAACCACACCAAAGCCCAGCCCGTTACCTAGCAACCCAAACTGAGCTCCAGGAAATTTGGTGAGGTGGTTTTACTGCTGTACAACTGCTGCTGGAAAAGACAAGAGTTTTTCTTCTTCATCATCCAGAAGAAACTTGCTGTGTTTATGTTGGTTGTGCAGGAGGCTCTACTTCTGCTTTTCAAATATGTGCAGCCTATTATTGCTGTTTGCAGCCATTTTGGTATGTCTGTTTACAGTGGCGCAGTGGGTAGCGCTGTTGCCTTGCAGCAAGAAGGTCCTGGGTTCGATTCCCGGCCCGGGGTCTTTCTGCACGGAGAACAGTTTGCATGTTCTCCCTGTGCATGCGTGGGTTCTCTCCGGGTTCTCCGGCTTCCTCCCACAGTCCAAAAACATGACTGTCAGGTTAATTGGCCTTCCCAAATTCTCCCTAGGTGTGAGTGTGTGTGTGCATGGTTGTTTGTCCTGTTTGTCTTTGTGTTGCCCTGCGACAGACTGGCGACCTGTCCAGGGTGACCCCGCCTCTCGCCCGGAACGCAGCTGGAGAGGAACCAGCAACTCCCGACCCCGTTAGGGAGAAGGGTGACGGAAAATGGATGGATGGATGTTTATAATTAAATAGGATTAAATATCTTTGTGGTCCGAAATCTTCTTTTCTGATCAAGCTAAAGTTTCCATTTAATCTGGAAATCGATGTTTCCAGACCTATGGAATAGGTCTTCCATTTCAGAGACTGGATTAAAAGTGGAGAGGCACAGAATCCATGATGCTTGAAGACATAATCTGGTATCGTCAAGAGGAAGACGATGTAATTCAGATGACCTGAAGTCCACTATAAAGTAACCTGGACTTCCATTACATCTCAGCATTTCCACAGGCTGACTGCCTCCATGACACACCGCATTGATGCAGTAATTCATGCAAAAGGAACCCCAACTAAGGATAGAGGGCATAGAAATGAACACACTCCTCATCATCCTTAAATTTTCTTTTTGAAATGTAATATTCACATTTTCTAAAACATTTCACTCTGTGGATCTAGATGATAAATTCACTGAATTCCACTTTCTAAGATGAGTCACAAAATAATTTTGAACTTTTATTAAATTATTTTTAGTTGTACTCTATATCTTCTGATCCATTGTCTCCTTCAGTTGTTTATTTGCCTGATTTGACTCTCAGTTATTGCTTTTCTTGCTGTGAAAGTCATAGAGTGGCAAAATGAATTACTGTTTGTTGCCTGGGAAACAATTCTCCCGTCCCACATTTTAATATTCTTTTGTTTCTAACTCATATTTTAGTTTCTTCATTAATATCTGATGATTTTCTGTTATTTGTGGCTGCCTCTAATTATGCCAAATATCTGCTAGCATTAACTTTGCAGCCACACGGTAAGATTATGCAACTGTGATAAAGGTTATGCAGTACTGATCCATTTCAAACTTCATAACTCTTTAGCAATTTTTAAACCTGAACTATTTTATGTTAAACTCAGATTATTGGAAGTATAACTGAGTAATAATAAAAAATAAAAACACAGTTTTAAGAAGTGAGAATGCACACAACTGTCTCAGATTTCTTGTTAAAATGAGATTTTGCATATTTCCCCACATGCCAGTGAATGTTTAAACGGATTTGGAGACTGTAGAGACTATTGGCTGGTGTTAATGTGAAATAAATATAATTTGGCATCAGTTACAGATTCCCACATTCAGAAATAAATCAGCTTTCTGTGCCCCCTTTATTTTCGAGAAAGGTTTTATGAAAATGCACCGATTTGCATCTCTACATCCCACTGTAACATGCAAATCAGTGAATGAATGATCACAGGTGGGCAACTAAAACTCTCATCAACTGAAACTGCAAACTGGACCTGCTTTCACTGGAACAATGTCATCAACGCTGAGAAAATGAGAAAAGGCAAGAAAGATGATCAGGATCTGTTTAAACTTTCTCTTTCTTTCTCTCTGTTTCATCATCTCTGAAATCATCGTGACTGTCTCGCTCTCCCATTGCCTTTCATTTTTAACAACCTCCATGTCTCTGACACACCTCCTGGATTCCAGCCGTGTGAAAAAACCAGCCACATATGGCGGACATATTTATGAATTTTCTCAGAGCCAAAAAACAAAGAAAAAAACGACAGCAACAACGGAAACAACTGAACAATCCCAAAACATAGAAAAACACATTTTTGTTCCTTTTCACAAAGCATGTAAACAGAAAGTGGGCACTCACCAAATGGAGGTTCCATACTTGAACTGACTTGAGTGTTTACATTGACCATGTCGTCATTTATTTCCTCTGGAGCGTAAAAATGTAAAGATCCAGCTTTGTCCTTCTTTATAGTATGAGATGTAAAAAATGTGTGAGTTTGGCCCAAATGTGCCGTAGTGTGAGAAGGGTGTCGTTAGTGCAAGGTAAGGCCGGCGTCGCTGCTGTTATCTTATTGATTTTCCTAATCTGGGCAAATGTGGGTGGGGAGGTTAAACAGTAACCAGGCTCTTATGGACACCAATCCATATAGCAGCTCTGTAACTATAGCAACATGATGATAGAAACTCAAATAGAAAAGAAAAAAAAGTTATGATGTGCTTTCTCTCTCTCTCTCTTTGTCTCTGTCATCTAATAAACACTCGTTTCTGCAGAATAAGAGTTGGAAAGAGGGATGGGAAACGATTCTGAGTATGAAGTAGAACAGCAGAGAAACTGGGTGGGGAAGGACGGATAGGAGTGGAGAATTTGCAGAGGGTGGCAGCACTCAGAGCAAGTGGTGGCTGATGTTGTTGACTTTGGTTTGACTGATGGGGAAAAGTGATTTACTGCTCAGCTGCTGGAGTTTAAGACCCAAACGGATGAAAGCGAAAGTTAAAAATCTAAAGCAGGAGAGTCTAATAGTTCTGATAAAACACTGACAAACAAAAATATTGCTGTTTTTTCTGCATTCAATTGACATCTTTTCACATTTATGTAATTTGGTTTGGTTTTTAATTAGTTTAATACCTGTTTAAAACTAAAGGAGTTCAAATTGTTTAGTTCTTTATGCTAAGCTAACTAAAGATGCTAAAGATGCTACAAGCGATAGATAGATAGATAGATAGATAGATAGATAGATAGATAGATAGATAGATAGATAGATAGATAGATAGATAGATAGATAGATAGATAGATAGATAGATAGATAGATAGCAGCTATTTGACTCATTCTCAGTTATGAAATAAATACTTTCATTGTTACAAATTTTATTTTAAAACGACTGAGAATGAGAACAAATGGCTGCTGAATAACTTTGTGTCCATTTTTTTTTTAGGAAATATTAATGAAGAAACACAGCAGATAGTTCAGGGTTAGGTCATAAAACAATATTTAAGGCTTTGAATCTCGGTTTAATCCATCATCTGGAAATTAAACAAATATGTCCCACCCCTTGTTAGTTCTTTGGGAACTGCAGAGATCAGCTGCTCAGGTGGAAATTCTGTTAACAGGACAAGTATTAGTCATGACTCCACAAATCCATCAATTATGACAAAAAAAAACAAAGCAGCTGCTGAAAAGAAAACCCTCAGAAGTCACATCTAAGGTTTACTGCAGTCATGTAAAAGAAAGTGTTGCAGTTGGATGAGACCAATTTTTTTTTTTTATTCATTAGTTGATGGAAAATAACAAATGAATAAACACACCATCACCATTGTAAAACACGGTAGTGGCAGTGTGATGCCATGGACCTACTTTTCCTTTGTAGAAACAGTGAAAATGGATGAAGCTAAAAGATATTAGAGGCTTTGAAAGAATTGAAAATGATGCAACTGCAACAGCTGCTGTATTAGAATGGTTTAGACTGGCCTAGTTAAAGTCCAGTCCTAAATCAAGTTGAGCATCTGCAGCAATAAGTGTAGACTGAGGCTTCAAAATGTATAAAACCACCTTTCCTTTGGGTTGTCTTGAATTCTTACATCAAATCCCAGTGGAAATTGACAAAATGTGTGTGAACATGTTTTGAGGGCAATCTGGTTTTCAGATGTTTCCTGTTTGTGCTCACAAATTACGAGCATAACTAATACGCCCCTCTTTTCTGACCATAAAAGCTGCATTAGTGTCTCGTTTTATGGCGGAGAAAGTCTCCGATGGGTAAATCAAGAGACGTAATGAGGTGAAATGCAGGCCAGAAAATTTCCTGCAGCAGCATTGAACAAACACGACTTGCCAACATCATATCACCTGCCTGCAGGATGCTGTGAATCATCACTGATTTATGACTTAAATAATGGCCAGTCAGACAACACAGAAGAATAAATGTAATTATTTTAGCGTGGGAGTAACGCGCACAAAGAAACAAAAATATTCCACTTGTCAAACTGAAGTTATAATCAGTAGCTCGCCTCAGATTCAGTTTTTGTTTGGCAAAAAACTTTTACTTTTCTAATTAAAACTCATTTGGTTTGTTAAAAATAGTATTTGCTCACTGCAGTCAGAAGAATCAACAGTAATGTTTGTGTGAAACATTCATCAGGTGATGCTTTCCTCTCACGCTGTTGCCATGGTTACTGTCTCAATTTGTTTTGCTAACATAATTCAGAAAGACACATAATTCAAAGTGATGTGCCTCCATCTTTGATCGTTTGTCAAAGTACTGAGTTCTGGTTCTTCTCAGAATTGAATATTAGTTTCTCCCACCAGCTTCCCTCTGAAACATGAGCTAGCGTTTGTGTGAAAAGTAAACATGCTCTGCTGAATGTTGTAAAGCCTTTGCTGTATTTTCTACTTCCTCTGTCACTGCTAGAGTTTTATATAGTAACACATAATTCATTGTTCAATGGCTTGCAGAGCAAACTGTAGTATAAATGTGTGAACAGATCCGCTTTGTTACTAGGGAGGAATTTTGTACAGCTTGGTAAAAAAAAATAAAAAATACTCCTAAAAGTACATATTTTGAAAAAAAAAAAAGCCACTCAAGTAAATGTAATTGAGTAACTATTTACTATATGAGTGAATTTTTAAGTTGCTCTTTATGTCTATAAACTTAATCCAGGCCTTTAAAATGTCGGTTTTTAAAAGGCGAAGCTGATGGAAATATTGTTGTGTTTATTTCCAGTGAGGGATTTTTTTAATGAATATTATAAAAAGCATTATGAACTTGTTGCAACCTGAATCCAACCTGGCTCATAAGT
Source organism: Poeciliopsis turneri (assembly GCA_922788865.1). NCBI lineage: Eukaryota > Metazoa > Chordata > Actinopteri > Cyprinodontiformes > Poeciliidae > Poeciliopsis > Poeciliopsis turneri. The sequence continues at coordinate 3,058,366 of CAKLNU010001103.1, forward strand.
CAGCCAGAAGAGGAACAGGGCGTTCTGCAGCAACTGGTGCGGTTCTCACAGAGACTTAACCTCAACGTCATCAAGTCAGATCCCAGGAAGGCTGGAGCTGAGAGACCCAAACTAAACATCAACTAAAAGCATGAACAAAGCTATAAATGATCTTTTTTTGCAGATTGGGTTAATTTATTTCTCTGCACTCTGAGATATTTTAGCTTGACTGCCGACACCAGACAGTTTTCCTGCAGATGGCCGCTCTCTCACACTCTGTCTGATGCAAACCGCTACAGAATGACTGACTCTGTATTGAGCTGCATCTTGTCTGGAAAGTGAGGAGAATAACAAATTACAACAAACACCTACATCGAGCTCTGAAATAAAATATCTATTTCTGTAAGTTGATTTAAATCCATCATGTAGAAAGTGACAGGTGTATACACTAACAGTTTTATCAAGTAGTTACCTTGTTGCAGAACTAAACTGGACTCTTTTTGGTTTAGTTTGACGACTTTTAAACTTTGCTCAAAAAAAGGAGTTTTTATTTTCTTGTAGAGACTTTATTAATGTCATTAATAAAGATTAATAAACATGAATGTAAAACAAATTTGGTGGTACTGCTTAGAGGAATTTTAAAGTGATATAATCAAGGAAACGAAATAAAACATTATTGTAATTCTGCTTATGGGTTCAATTTGAACAAATATTCTACCACACATAAAGCAATCGCTATTATGTTATTGAGGGTCTGAAATGCCCAGAGGTACTAAATGAATGATTAATTAAATATTTTTTATGCATGTCATAATTATAAAAAATGTACAAAACTGTTTTCATAATTCTTGAGATAATAATTTTAAATATGTAATACATGAGTTAAAAGCAAAGTTTCACACAATTCAAACGGAATTTCTGCATTCAGTATAAAAATAATTATTTTGCTGTTAATTTTAATGCATTTTTGTTGTCCTTATTCAAATGTTTACCTGTTTGAGAAAACAGGTAAACAGGTGGCGATGTGCATTTTGCTTTTGAGCTGTCTTTCAGTGCAGCAAAACAACCACATACAGAAATACAGATGTTTAATATTAGGGGGGAAAGCATCTCAGGCTTTTATTTTGAAAATAATCAATAATATTCCAAAGATTTCCAGACCTGTCAAGATAGTGAGATTATCTTAGATCCCAACTTGTAGGAGTTGTGAACTTGCGGAAAACTACGCTAAAAAGCCACAAAGAGAGAAATTATGCAATATCAAAACAGAAGAACAAAATCTACAGTGAAGCAAGAAATTTAAGAAAGTGTCAGGAATAAAGATCAGGAAAACGGTGTGTAAGATGACAGAAACAGCAAGGAGAAGGAGGAAATACATTTTTTAAAGACTGAGGTTTTTTCATTCAAGTCTGAACAGAAAAGAAAAGCAATGGACTGCATGAGTGAGATTGCAAGAGACAGGTCAACATATTCCTCTGCGTGGGTTTTAAGAATAAAAAGTGAAAATTAAGTTACCTTAATTACTTTGTTTCGATTCTAGTCACGTTTTAAGTAGGACATTTTTTTCACTTCTTGTAAAGTCAGAACGTTTTAGTTGAATATAGGTTGGAGAGTTGTTGTTTTTTTTTTGTTTTTTTTTTTTACTCCAACTCAGAAGATGACGCTAATGACGTTTTGAAGCCGTTTGCCGACTGCCAGTAAAATCTATGAAGAAGAAGGAGAAGCGCGATTGGCTGACTTGCCGGTGACGTCAGTCAGACTTTAGCCCTACGTACTCAGTCAGATCAGAGGCGTCAACATGGCGGCCATGGATGTCATTGTAGAGCGGTTGGTGTCAGTATGGAGGATACCGGCGGTCAGGCAGAGTTTTCCCTTGTTGTTTTTATTCATTTCTTTCTTCGGATCCATTCTGAAGGAACTGGACTTGGTTCCGCAGTCCTATTTCAGCAGCAGCAAGAACTTCGTCAACTTGTAAGTCCGGTTCGTGTGAGAATGGCGTCATTCAGACGTTTCAAACTCCCCACCTGCTGGTGATGAGGATGTTTAAACTGACAGAATAAAACAGTCATTTGTCCTTACTTTATCTTTCAGTGATGTAGCGTCAAAAGGACGAAGTAGGTCATGAAAACATCCGAGTTTGTGCTCAGATTAAATTGTTTATTAGTATTTGTTTGCATAGAGCATTTCAGCAACATGTCAGTTCATCATGAAAACAGAAACATATCATACAGTAAACAAATGTGAAAACTACTAAGAGACATTACATTTTGTCAAGTCCATTTATTACGGTTCAAAAGCAAATCTAAACAGGTGAATTTTTAGCTTTGATTAAAAGAAATAAGTGTATCGACTGTTTTGCAGTTTTCTGGAAGTTTGAATCCTGCTTCTCCATGTTTGTTTCTGGGTGAGATAAACAAAAGGTTGAATTTCCTCATTTTCCTGGAAATATTCTTCAGGAGGTAGAAGGACAACTTTGTAATTGTCTCTGTGTGATTCTGAAGGTTCGGGAAAAACATAAATGCGTGCAAACTTAAATGATTTGTTCTGCTTTGCAGGTATTTCGTCAAAGTCTCCTGGGGATGGACGCTGCTGCTGCTCTCACCTTTCCTCCTTTTCTCCAGCTTCGCCAACCAGAGCCGCTCCACCCTGCTCAAACGCCTAATGGCGTTAGCCGTAGCAACAGCCGTGTGGTACGTCTGCACCGGGACCTTCCTCTACATCGAGGACGTGACTGGTTCATGCCTTGAAAGCAAAACTGCTTCCATCGCTAACAAGTTCACCTCGAAAGCCGCCTGTAGGCAGGCTGGCTTCCACTGGCAGGGCCACGACATCTCAGGCCACTCGTTCATCCTCAGTTACTCCTCCCTGCTCATCATGGAGGAAACGTCCGCCATGACGGTGCTGAAGTCGGGCGGGCTGCACAGAACGCTGCTCAACCTTCTGTATGTGGCCTTGAACCTGATAGTGGCAACGTGGGTGTGGATGTTCGCCTGCACCTCTGTTTACTTTCACAGCCCGCAGGATAAGCTGCTGGGGACCGCGTGCGGTCTGCTGGGGTGGTACTTAACGTACCAGTACTGGTACCAGAAGTCTTTCTCACCAGGCCTGCCGCTGCAGCACCATCAGAAAGAACAGAAGCAGCTCGCCTGAGGCAAACCGCTGATTTTACAAGCTGCATTAAACCGTAGGTTATTTTTATCCGGGTCCAAGCTGGACGTGAAACTTGAAGACGTGTTAAGTTTTTGCATCCTGATAGGAAGGCTGCTTTGTTTGAAAGCACAAAATCTTATCAAGGATTTTGGTCCAGTTTCTAGTGCAAATATCCTAGTGCACTGGAAACAACTTACAAGAAACAGGAGCTTGTTGTAAGTTGATATTTCCTTTATATTTATGAAAAGGTTATTGTTCCATTTGCAGATTATTTCATTATAACATGACATTTTCCCCATGTTTTAAGAGAAATAATCTGTCAAAAGTGTCGACTCTCCAGGTCAAAGGTTAAGAGTTTGTACTGAATAAAGATGCAGTTAAAGAATAACACTTCACTGTGTCAGAAACACCTGCATGTTTTCACTTACTTGGTTTTTAAATTTAGTTAACTTCATTTAGGGAAATCGGTTTTGAAATTATTTGAAAATGTGCCAAAAATTAAATGAATGGGAAAAAATTTGAGATGACAAAATTTTTAAAAAAGCATTATTGAAATACAGCGTAACTTAATTTGTTGCACACACTACCGTTTGTCTGCATTTGTTATAAAAGTGCCATCATTTGAGGTTGTTTACCACTGATGCTGAATGCTGAAAGCTACCTTGATAATCTTACAAACAGAATTTAATTTAGCTGCTTTTCCTACATTTAATAACAAAGAATGTCATTTTAAAGATGTGTGTAACAAAGTTCTAAAACCTCCCCCAGAACTTGGCTTAAAAAGGCAAAAAAGTAACAATATGTGCCTCTAAATGTCTACAATGACGCTGCCCAAAAAAGTATTTCTTTAAAGTGCATGTTATTTATTTTTACTACATTTATTTGTACTTACCTCATATTTTCAGCACGTGTTTATCCCATTGGCTGCTAGTTTCTGAAACACAAAATAACTGCAGCACAGAAAGAATGGAAGCATTTCTAATAAAGCTGCAGCATGTTTTTATTCTGTTAAGCTAAACCTAAAGGTTTGAAATGTTATCAGGTATTCAAATTTTACAAATCATCTTTAAATGATTCGTCTGGACTTCATGAGTAAAAACACTAATGATGTTTTCTGAGAAGAAAAAAAAAGATGCAGCAGCCATATTAATTTTTTTCAATTTCATATTCAGAATATTTAACTTCTGACAACAAATGGGATGCATAAGTGTAAATCCAATAGAAAATATAAATTTTTACATCAAATAAGCATGCCGTTTTAATTGTATCTAATAATTGTAGTGAACAAAATCTGGTACTAGTGGATTTAAAATATTTTTTGATCATTTTATTAAATAATTTCTGGACCCCTGATTTTATTCTTTCAAATCTTTGGGTTTGGAAATCACAGTGTTAGTCCATGCCTGCTCCCTCCTGTTTAAATATTTTTTTGTTTGTGTATTTGTATGACAGCTGCCATTATCAGACGCTTTGCTGTAAATGACTTAGTTAATTTTAACATATTTATTTTTTCAGAGGGAACCAAGTGTTGACGCACAGAGTTTTAGGGTGCTGAGTATCCGATTGTCATCTGTCTTTAAAATTTATATTTAAGAAAATAAAACGGGGAACAAAATGTATTTCCTGTACTCATTTCTGTTTTTAAGCTTCTGTTAGTGTAACTGTAGTTTCTAGGTGTCAATTTTATTGAAATAAAAAAAAATAAAAAATAAAAACCAGTTTCTTTTGATTCCATTTTCCATTATTTATTTGTCATTGATGGCAACTGAATAAATTAAGGCTTATGAACAAACATCATAAAAAGCACCATAAATAAATGCATATTAACACAAATAGAAACATTAAAAAAATAAATAAAAATGAAAACAATATGGTGAGATGTAATGGCCACCGCTGGGATTTCTGGTCCAACCCGTTAGGAACCTTCACTGCAAATAAAAACAACCAGTGGTGCTGCGGCGTGTGCTTGCAATGACGACAGTTGGTCAAGTGAACACAATGATTGGCTGGTTATGACTTTACACAACGTGTCTCCATCCTCAGCATCATCTCCCATTTTTATAGTCACTCAAAAAAATCTGAGTGTTAAAATATTACATGACAAACGTCAACAGGCAGTTTTGTTTACAATAGTTTGTACACATTTGCCACTCATTTTGAACTAAAAAACGCTTCTTTCTGTCGGTTCTGAAATACAAATAAAACCGTTTTGTGTAAAATACTGGGTTACTACAACCTGACTGAATGGATGCAGATGTACTGATTTACACTCCCAACTTACATTTCTGTGCCGAAATAGTCCATGAAAACATAAAACATTAGCTTGGGAGTGGACTCATACAGAAGTCTGGAGGTTTAAAAAAAAAATGGAAAAAGTTGCAACTTACAGTGAAAAGTACAAATATTTGCAAGGCTTGCAAAAAGGGAAACGATCTCCATCTCATTCATAACTTCGGTGTGTTGGCATAGATAAGCAATTTCTACAAGAACAAATCTATCTGGAAACATATTGCATCCGGCAAAAAGGGGTTGATACCAAACATACGACAGCATGTTCGGGACAGCAGATAGAAGAAAAGGAGAGTAAATTTCTGCCAAAAAACTCAGAGATTTTGAGATTAATCTAAGAAATTGTCTGGAAAAAAGGTGGACATTTCTGGGCTCCAAAAGTTAAAGACCTGCAAGACAAAATTCTGAAATTTTGAGATGAATTTATAAACATTCTCGAAAAACCAAGGATCTCTTTGAGCTCCAAACATTGAAAATTGTGAGAAAAATTTTAAAATTTTGAAATTGACCTAAGAATTGTTCTTGGAAAAAAAATAATTCTGAGCCACACAAAAATAATTCTGAGTCTCACAAAAGTAAAACATTTGTGAGAAGAGAAATCTGAAATCCTGAAATTAATTTGAAGAATTTTCTGTAAAAAAAAAAAAAAGAAAAAGAAAATTTGAACTCAAAATGTTTAAAATTTGCAAGAAGAAACTCAGAAATTTTGAGAATAACAATTGATTAATCTCACAAATTTGTCTGACATACTTTTGACTTTTGGAGCTCAAACATTTCTTTGTTTCCTCTAGAAACATTTTAATCAAACAAGATATTTCTGAGATAGAAAAGTCTAAAAATTTCACTTTCAGATTAATCAGAAAGTTTCTGGGAAAAAACATGAATTTCAATAGTCAAACATTTTTGACTTTTGAACTTTTTTTCTTGAACATTTCTTGCGATTAATTTCAAAATATCTGAGTTGTTTGATGAACATTTTCTCCTTTTTTCATTTCCTGACCCAAATACGGCGGTATACAAACAGCAGCAATTAAACGTAATTTCACTTGCTTGGTATTGCTGAGGACGACCAGTTGGACACTGAACAGTGCAGGTGCTTTAAATGTTACAGTTAGCATATTCTACCTCTTGTCAACACAAAGTGACCACCCCATCACAGCATAAAACATTAAACAGGACCCATGCAATGAAACACACACACCCTAAACCTAATTCAACATTTGGTGCCACAGATGCAGAACTTAAATTTTAATAATCGTAAAAGCTAAGTGTAACGTTTAAAACACCCAAAGTTTGTGACAATGACCCGACGTGTTTTGTGTAGCCTGTGCAGTTGAAAATAAACCAATTTAACAATGTCTGTGTGGTATTTTGTGAGCTAACATTAGAGTAATTACGTTGATATTTTTGGAAAAATCACTATTCTGTGGATTAGAAGAGGGCAGAGTTGTCACTATGAGGCTCAGTAAAGCTACAGTCTGTTAGTGTGAAATAAAAACTGGATCAGAAATCAGAGGAAGTGTTTGACTGCAGGAAATAATGTGACCTGGTTTAACAACTCAAAAACCTTTTGGAAATCACTGAGAATCTGCAGTAAGACAGTTTGCAGGTTTTACACAGTGATTGTACGCAGAAGAAGAGAGCAGAAAACTTGATTTGAATAAAACAAAAACATGTAAACCATTTATCTCACCCTGTGGATTTAACACTCCTGCTGTTTTATACAAATGTGTAAAATGTTTATTTTGACGGTCGAACAAAAGAAAAAAAACAATGTTGACTTTTTTAATCAGGTCCAACATTTAATATTGATGAAAAATGTGCTGCCGTTAATTTTCTCTTTCGAAGAAATACCCAACAAAAAGCTTTTTCAGAACTCACTTTGACTTTGAAGATAACTGGTAAATTTAGTTATAGTACTTTATAATTATATCTAGTTCACATTCCCTTACTTTGCTCTTCATATGCAATAAATTAGTTCACTAAAAGTTTTATATTTGCTTGAGTTTGGAAAACTTTACGACTTATTATTTGGTCTTTATTAATGAGTTTAAAGAAATATGTCTAATATTAATTTTGCTGACTTGAGAAATCATTAAAACCTCTGTGGCTCATTTTGAATTTATATTTACACAATAAATATGCCTAGTGTAAAAAGTTTTTACAAGGTGAATTAGTGAGATTCAGGTTGGTTAGTTTATAAGTTTTAGCCAAAGACAAGCTAGTTTTTATTTATTTTATTATGCTAAGCTAACAATAATCATCTCTGTTCTGTGGTGTTACTTTTAAATTTCCAGCAATTGAGAAATTTATAACAATATTTTACTGTGTTATTATGACCATGTCTCTTGTTTAAATTATGTAATTTAGTATTGGTAAGATCAGAAATGACGGTAAAAAAACAGCTAACGTTAGTTGATCTTGTCCATTCTTTTTCTGATCGTTATGCTAAGCTAACGGTAGCTATCGCCTTTCTGTGGCCAAAACAATTAACAACAAATGGGTGTGTGGCTGTTTTGAAATTTACACCCATTTAAAAAAAACATTAAAAATAAAGAATTTGTTCTCTTCCTAACTTGTTTTTAAGTCTTTTTTTGAAATAGGTCTAATAGTTAGCATTGCTGACAGACGAGAAACTGCTGCTAACCTCCCAGTCCAAAGGTTAAATCCTGACAAAGAAACATTTCCTTGGCTGACTTTAAGTTTTGTAGATAGATATAAATATTTAGTTGTTTTTTTTTCTTAAAACTGCATCATTTCAAGTTGATATTTATGTTTTTTTTCTATTGGCTCCAAACTTTAGCATTGGAGATGTATGAAAAATTCCTAATAAAACAAAGTAATTGTTCTTCATCTATTGGTAAAAACACTTCAGAAGAAATAACTCCACAGCTCATTTTGTAAGTTATAAACATTAAATTGGGAAATTTTACTTCAGGAATTGCATGGATTTAGTTTGGTTAACTCTGAAGGTTTCTGAAAGCCTAGTTTATTTTTCTAGTTTCATGCTAAACTAATGCTAACAACTGTAGCATCGTCGTGGCCAGAGTTTGCAGCATATATAATAAATAGTTTTTAAAATTGTGGAATATATATTTTTGAGGGTTATTTTTTTTGTAGATATCTCGACATCATTCTTATTTGTATTGTGTCCTGATAAAAGAAGTTAAATTATTATACAAAAACGGCTAACTTTATTCTGTCGAAGGACAAAAATACCTATGGGATGCATCATCATTAACAACTACCAACTGTGGTAATTTGAAATATTTTTGAAGTGGTGATATCTGTACAATAAAACTTATATATTTCAGAAAGATCAAAACTTTTACCAGTCTTAATGCTGACGAGTGAAAACATTTTCCTCCTATTTAAAAAAATCATACGCCTAACAAAACCCGTATTTAAAAAAAAATCCTTCCCTAGCATTTTATCTGGCAGTTTCCAGCAGAGCAGCACTTTTCAGAACATATTTATTTATATGCAGTGATTTTATGAGCTGGAAACTCAAGGAAATGGAAGAGTTGGTTATGCTCACCGTTTTAGCCAGGTCTCTGTTTTAATGTGAAAATGATGCATGCCTCCAAAAAACTAAAACTAAGATAAATCATAAACAAATAAATGAGATCTTGCATGCACAACAGGTGCAAGTTTCAGAAATGAAGAGTTAACAAAGGCCTTTACTACCAGAAAATGTGCTGTCATTGAATTCATACTATGGAATGTTTTCATATTTCTTTGTGTACCCAGGTAAGTAATAGTGTTCTCTATATAGATTCATTATATTTTCCTGCAGTCATAAAACATTACAGAAAAGTTAAAGCATCACACAAATACACAGACATTTAACACAACAAGAGGGCATTCACTACATGTATTTCTTTTTTAAATACCAGTAGGCAAAGTAGCCCATCCCACCCAGAGAGCCCATGAGAAACGAGGCCCCGAAGAAAGATGGCGGCTTCTTTTTTACCATTCGGAAGGCGTTGGGTAGGACTGCTGACAGGAGAGTCGTGTGGATGTCGCCCAACACCTTTCGAAAAGCGTAGCGTTTTTGGACACGCACGAAAAAGGACTGCAGGTTGGGCCGGCTACCGTCCTCCCAGTATTTCCTAGAAAGTCCCAAGAACTTGAGCCTGTGCAACAAGGCTCCAAGGCAGATATCAGCTAGCGTAAATTCAGGTCCACAAAGCCACAACTCGCACTTCTGACCTGTGAAGTAAAACAGCAACAATGAGATCAACAGTTTTAGGTTGTTTTTTTTGTTTCATTTTGAGTTATCACTTGAAAACTACCTTGATACTCTAGTTTTCTTTTCTCAAGTTCAGCCTCCACTTGGTCCAGAACCATGGCTAACTCCCCCAGGATTTTCTTCAAGTAGTTCACATTGTCATGGTCCAAGATTTTCGCCTGGAAATCATTAATTAGAGTTAATTAGTATGTTTTAAAATGTTTGTAGAATCTCTTTAGTCAGCATAAAGCTCTATTTTGTGCACACACACAAAACATACACAAATTTTCCACATTTAATTAACTACTGTATATATAAGACTGATACATTTCAGTATGAGTCTTTTATGAATTAACCATATTTGTGATTTTTTTCTCAAATGATTTTCAAGATATTTTACTTACAGCAGGACCAAATTTGGTTCAAATCCAATTTGTCGTAGTAGTTAGATTATTATAACAGATCAGTCTAAAATACTGCAAAAACATAAAATCTTGACTACTAAATATACTAAATATTGTACTGCAAAAAAAACTAACTCCCTAACAACTTTTTAGTGAGATATCGGAGTTTTTTTAAGTCAGTAATTCTTTAATCTTGATGAAAAACACTGGTTAATCTGGCAGATTATTCACTTATAAAGTGAAAAATATGTTGTTGTAAATTATTACTTTTTCATCAATATTAAGAAATTATTGTCTTAAAACAAACTCCTATATTTTTGCTGAAAAGTTACTTCTAAGTTTGTCTTTTTTCAAATGTAGTAAAATATTTATACTAACATAAACTTGGCAAGATTTTATGTTTTTACAGTGAAACTTAACTGGAATATTCCTAGGGATGTGAATAATTTAATTTACTGCATTTAAGCTTCTCTTCATCCCTCTATTCAGGGACTGAATGAATAAAACTAAATATAAACTGTATTTTATTGTATCTGCCATTGTGTTTTTATACATGAATGTCTCTTTCTACTCTATTTGATAGATCTGATAGTGTGATCTGCTTGTCAATTCTGTGTTTGCTGAAGACGGAGGCTAAAAACGACAGTAAGCTGTACTGAAGAAGACTTGGTTTGTTTAAAAACTCACCATTAGCTTTTTCTGCTTGGACAAATGAGGTTCTGTCAGCTGAGGTTCTTCATGGTCCAGTTTCATCAACTCAGTCGCAGCGTTAGCCAAGTGTCCTGAAGTTACACACATCAAGTGTTTTTTTCGTTTTATATATAAAAAAGTCACTATAGGGTTTGGAAAGTCGCTAAATGTAGCCACAATGTATATAAGTAAGCAACAGTACTTCTTTCATCCCACCCTATCCGCTCATCCCCACACCTGGCCACGCCCCTTGGTGTATCTAGGCTCCGCCCTTTTTGGGGCGTTACACTTCAAAATACTTTTATGTCTGAAAAAGAACTGGGTAGCAATAAACATTAATCTTGTTATACTTATTTAACAAAATAAACAATATTAATCATAAAAATATTTAATTTTTACAGCACTTTTCTAAAAACTCAGACACTTCACAAGAATCAAGCAAAATTACAAACAGAGCAGCTAAGTAATTAACCAACCTGAAACTGCAAGTTACTCAATAGGTTGTTGCTAGGTAACCAAAGCTGGGGGTGGGGGGCCTACTTGAAACTGCTTGTTGCCCTGTAACTTGTTGCTAGGTAACCATACAGAGGGCGGTTCTGGATCAGAGTTCAGTGAATATTCTATATACTGAATATTTGATCATATATCTGTTGCGACATATATTATTATTGATTTATTGTCCAGCCATAGCCATGACTAAAACAGCTTTAATTCATTAAAAGCTGCTTTGAAGTATCTTTAAAACACTACAACCCAAACTTTCTCCTTTCCTCCTGTAAGAACCACAGAGTTATGCAGATTCATGCCTGGCGTCACTTACTACGTATTTCTGCGGTGGCGTACTTTGGGATCATAGAGTCGGTGGTGAGCTCTGGATGCAGGATGCAGCCGTGCGTGTAAGCATCCATGGGCAGGCCGTCCAGCAGGTGGCGGTACTGCTGCACGCGGTCATAGAGAGGCGAGTCCGGGTCAGGAATCAGCTGAGCCACCGCCTCTGTTGGAGGGAGACAGAAACGCAACAGGAAGGCAGCATTTCTCACGTTCAATGGATCCAAAAACAAAAAGAGATATTTTCCAAAACTCCTAAGCAACTGTCTGCAAAATTACCAAAATGTCTTTGCTGGACAGAGAAAACAATTCTTACGAACTGCAAAAACGGAACAAAAAATAAATTTAGCCCTGGAATGGTTAAATGAATTACGATAATTTTGTTTCTCCACTATTAGCATTAGCATTGACCATCTTCACAGTTTTAACAAATATGAAAAAACAACTATATATTTTTATAAAACTTATATCCTAGAACTTTAAATTTTGGAGACTTATCATGTGGTTTGAAGAAGCAAAAACTGAAATGTTTTATTTTAATCAAATTTTGATGAAAAGTTGGAGAGCTTAAGCCGGAGAACACCATCAAACCTGTGAGGAGCGACAGTGATCTGCAGCTGAAATGCAGCATTGACCGTTAATGACCGAACAGCAGCGTTGCTTATCACAGCCAGCCGCTTTCAGGGACAGCATCTCTGACCCAACAGAAACGATCAGACAGCTTCTTTCAGCCACTGGAGTAGCTCCCATAAGGGGGAGCAGAGCTGCGCTTGGCAACGCACCAGAATGCTGAGTAATCAGTCTGTAGATGTGCAGACCACGCAGTGATCCTGAAGGTCTGCTTCTGCACTGTCATGCAAATGTAGCAACAATAGAACAAAGAACTTCACAACTGTTTTACACACAAGATAGAAGAGGCTAAACTTTAGTTTTTGTTTTATACCATTTGGCTAAAATGTTTTTGCAGCCTCAGCAGCTGCATTTTCATCGACTCTATCATTTGATGATATAAAACATAATAAAAAAGACTGTTGAAAACCAAGTTAACATGAATACTAATTTATTGGATGCCATAACAAATGTAATAGAGGAGGGTGTAAAAATAAGTTCATATTTCTCCTTTGAATGTGTAAATTATACTTTACTACTGTCTTTTTCTTTTCTATGCTTTTGATTTAAGTTTATTTTGTTTGAATATAACCTACTTTATTTTTTTTGTTACACTACGTTCAATAAAGACAAATCGAATCAACAACCGGATGTTGCTACTGATGGAAATGACGAAAAAGACAACAGGAAATTGTAGGAAGGAGACGCCTCAGCGCATTTTTTAATTACTTATTCACATGTGATGTTAATTGTGTTCCTTATTTAATGGAAACACCACAACTGCAAAATTGTGTTTTTTTTTTATATTGACAAAGTTTTGCATACATTTGTAACGTAAATGCAGCTGCTGTTTCAGCAGGGCTACAGTCTAAACTGTAGTAGTTTTGCTTTCTGCTAGCATGCACTGCTATGACTTTGTCATGTTACACATTTTTATACAAGTTGTAAATTCAAACAAAAGATGAAAACATTTTAATACTGATATGGAGGAAAAAACATTAAGTCAACTTTTCTCCTAATATATTATATGGCATATACTCTATTCCACTCCTGTGATAACCGGCAAAGAGTTCAGAATAAAATAGAATATTAATCCCACAGTGGAGAAATTTGCTTGTTACAGCAACACAGTAAGAAAATATTCCCAATTAAATGTAAAAATATGTGACAATAATATACACAGTATATCAATAAAGTACCTATATACAAAGTAAAATGAAAATTAAATAGGAGCCTGCAGAACTGAGAAAGAAAATTTCATCAGATCTGGTCATAATATTTTGCGTTTTGATATGTTTTAGTCTACTTCCTGTTGTCAGACATGTTTTGTTTCATGAGTTTATCACCACACAATTCTAGACTAGTTTGAGGAGCATTTTTTGCTTCTTCATAAATAAAATCACAATTTGAAAACTACTTTTTCTATTTTATCACGTTGTTTTTGTCTTGTTAACTTTTGTTAGACGATCAGAAACTTTTAAAGGTGATTAGAAGGATAAAAACTGAAGAAAGATGTAAGCAGGGAAATCCTTCTCACAGCACTGTATGTGCAACGTAGCTTAAAAGATAAAAGAGTTTATATATTTATTTTCTCTGAGGCACCTGAGACCAGCTGCAGCTCTCATTAGGCATCTGAATGCAGAGAAAAAACACGCCTGCAAGTCATAAATCCCAGACTGAATTCTGGGTAAAAGCTTGTCCAGCAGGATGTCTGGTTTTACAGCATTAAGGCTTGTTTTCAATGCTTTATACATTACATAAAGACATCCCATGTCTCTGGTTGTGCTGTAAATGCTGGGGATGTGCAGAATTTGTTTAAAATGTAGGAGTGTGGAAGGGAAAGAGCTTTCAGCTGCTGCGTTTTGTTTCAGAGGAAGCAGAAAGTCGGTCATCTGCTGCTTTCAATAGAGACCATCTGTGTTATGTAACATCTCAGCTGAGAATACTAAACCAACACTGGAGTTACTGTGTAACACTATGTTTTCTTGATGTCTGAAAAATTAGCCGTTTCAAAAACCTGTAACATCACAAATCAGCAGCCACTGCCCGTTACCTGGCAACCCCAACGGTGCTCTGCCGTTACCTAGCAACCCTGGAGCGCAGCAACCCATGCTAACCCAAAGTTATTTTAAAAATAACAAAGTTGTTATTTGAAAAATACATCAGTAGTATCGTTTTTTAGGGGTTATCTGAGGTCACAATATATATTTTTTTACCTGCAAGAGTCGTCTACAGTAGAAGGAGGTTCAGGGTCGATTGGATTTAACAAAAATAATTTTTCGAATTTGCAGCCGATGGCCAGTAGTTGGTAGTGTATTTTACGATGCATTAGTGTTCACTTCAGTGGTCTATGTGCATTTATAACATAAAAATCCATAAGAAGCACAAGAAAATGGCTTTTAGATAGCTGTCCACTGTAATGATCACTATGAATGAAAGGGTTAAAATCTAATTGAAAACAAAAATGCTATGTGGAGGAGTCTCCACTTCTGCTTTTCAAAGCTGTACGGTTTTATAATTACGCAACTGTTTGCAGCCATTTTGTGTAAGTCAGAGTGACTTACACTCTAACTTAGACAAGTCAGAGTGTAAGCCACTGATATGCAGGGTTTTTATAGTTATTGTTGCTGGATCAGGGGTCACAAACTCATATTTTATAGGAAAAAATATAATGACCTTTGATAAAAAAAATTTATTCCACTTTATTTGGAATTAAAGTGAGAAGAGGTCTTTAAACAGCTCATATATAAAAATGATTTTGTGCAAAAAATATAAAGACTTATCCTAACTATTTCAAGGCAGCATATCAGGTCACCTTTAACAAAAACAATATCTTTCTTCAACACCATTTAGACAAGGTTAAAGAATGGTAAATGCCCCCTATTTTCTGTATAAGTAGCTGTTGTTGCTTTTCACCTTCAGTATTTTGGTCTCAATATTTACTAACAGCTTCAAGATACAAAAGTTACTCTTCCATGTTCGATTCCTCCCTGGGAAACATTCCAGTTTTTTTTCTAATCTAATAATCCAGGATGGTTTTGGTGACATTGGAGCAAAGACGCAGCAGTGACTTCATACTGACTCTCCATTTAAGGACGACAGGCGGCCTTGAAATGTCTTCTAGTCGTCCCTGTTAGTCCAAATGAACAATGTATGAACAGAACCAGCAGCTGTATAAACTTCCTGCTGTTTTATTGAAGGTTTTTCAGCTTCTGGGAATCCTTTGATAAAAAAAAGCAACAGCAACAAATGCATAGTCATTACTCGTTCTAATGCAAATTATGAGACGTTTAGCTTTTATTAATAATAAATTGCTTCTGTTGAGTTAATATCAAAGTTGCCTAGCACGTACTTTAATATACATATTACTTAAATCAATATTTCTTATAGTTATTGTTGCTGGATCAGGGGTCACAAACTGTCATATTTTATAGAAAAAAATATCATAACTGAAGTATTTTAGGTCCAGTTTCCACCGCAAATACCTTAGTACACTTGAAATAACACAAACCTAATTTACAAATATTTTTTAACAAGAGAGAGGAGCCTCTCATTGCATAATTATTTTTGAATAAATAATTTCTAAATATTGATGAAAAAGTACCAGTTCCACTGGCAGATTATGTCATTTTTAAAAACATAAATTCTTACAAAGTATCTTAAAAAAGAAAACAATGAACAGTCATTTCTGGCGTTTAATGCAATTTTTTTTTGAGGATATCTTGTTTGAGGATATTAGCTATAAGTTAATGTCATAGTTGGCTAACACAAACAGACAAGCCCCAAATTATTCATTTTCATATTGCAAAGAAAGAGATTTATTAAAGATATTGATTGTAATTTGAGAGAATCAGTGATAAAAATTAAAACTAAAATTAGAACTAAACTAGTCTGTGGAACAGTCTGTCAACAGAAAACAAAGAAAGTGGAAAATAAGAAAATGTAATTTTCCATATCATCATTACAAAGACAATATACACTGGTTATTTTTTACATACATTGTCTGTTTTGTGTTTAAATGTATATTTATTTAGGTAGTTGATTGATGCTTAGTTGCTTATGGGTTGACTATATAACTCAAACATTTTTGTTTCCATTTCATGAAGAAGGAAGTTGGGTTCTTGTTCAGAGGTTTTTATGTCATTTCCTTTTGTAGTTCTTAATGCAGCGCCCCCACAGGCGAGGAGGGGAACAGGTTGCTTGAAATGTTTGATTCATTTGACAGATTTCAGTGTGAAAGAGAACCAAAAAAAATGAAAATGTGATAAATGTTTTAATTTGAATCCCTAATCTAACAGAGTCTATCGGACTATAAGTGTGAAAACACTTAGCAGGCCTAGTTACAATCCCTGTGCCATACCTCCCACAAAGTTTTTCTCCATGTAGTCTATAATCTGGTTGTAGTCGCTGATGATGGTGTCTCCGTGGAGGAAGACGGGAACCTCCTCCCCCAGATTCAGTCTCATGAACCAGGGCTCTTTGTGCTCCTGCAGCGGCAGACTCACATCCCTCTCATCACACACCAGATTCTTCTCATGGATCACTAGACGTACCTGAAATCACACAGACATACGTGGCTTAGCTCCAAACAAACAGGATGTAAGGATCACAACATATGGGTGCTTGTTTGTTTCAGACACACTGCAATGTGACAGCAAGCACCAAAAAAAAAGTTTTAATTCAGAAAAAAACAGCGAGGGAGAAGGAAGTAGATCAGTTATGCTAGCTTGACTTTGAAAACGTTAATATAGATGTGCTGTGGAATTTGGTGTCTTTCAGTTCAGTTAACAAAAATTTTAAAAAGTCCAATTTTACACACCAACTCTGACAGATCATCAGGTTTTTAAATTAACTAATCAACCACTGCTCTGTTAGCTTAGCAAACAGCAGCAGCAGCTAATCCATCACAGCAATCACTTATTAATAATCACAAAATAAACATCTAGCCTGACATCATAACATCTAATGGACTGAATGTTCTGTTTTCATTTGTGTGGGAAATGTTTGAGTGTTTTTTGGAGCCCAATATGTTAGTGGAGCTGTTATCAGTCAGTTGCTCTGGCAACATGTACGTAGCAAAGGCGACACAGAGAGCAAGAAAAGTTCAGAATATGAATAGTTTTCAGTTATTCTTCAACCGTTTTTCTCCATTATTTTCCCCTTTGCTGCACTAAAATATTAATACCTTCATCTCCAAATTCTCTTTTTGCCCTCCAGCATTGTGTGCATTCGTGAAATTTCCAGATGTAAAAAATAGCATAACTTAATTCATTTTAAAACATTCAGCTTGCAGTACAGGTGATTTAGTCTTATTTAATCTCTGTTAAAATGTTTTTTACGTTAAATTAATTTACTGATTTGGTCAGTTGGAATGAATGCAGTCAGATGTTGTTTGCTTAAAAGAGAGTTCTCGATGAGCAGTATTCAGGATTTATAAGTTCTTCAATGTCAAGTTCTGGTTTTATGCCGCTAAGGTGTCCCATAAGGATGCCCACAAATAACACGGTTACTGTTGCAAGAAGAGTTTGTTATGTAATGATAGATTAGTCACTCTCTGCTAATGATCCCAAGATGTTCAGATGCTTGGAAAACAAAATACGAGCTCTGGCTCCGTGTGCAGCGGGAGGTAGCACTATTTCTGGTGAAAAAGTACAATGTGTCAGACTTTCTTATTCAATTACATTTTTTTTTATTATTAAAACAGATTGGGAACAAATTAATAATATTCCTGATTTACTCAAACCTACTATGAAAGAAGAGGTTTTGATGTCAGAGCATGTAGATCCTAAATGAATGAAACATAAGTTTGAAATAATAAATGAATAATTCTCAGCAGTGGTGTGTGTTTAAATCTTTCCTCAATAAATGCAAGAAATTTTGCAGGAAATCGAATATTTTTAGTCCAGTTTTTATTGGAAACGTCTTAATGCACTTGAAATAAGACAACATTGATTTACAAGTAATGTTTTAGCAAGATAGAGGAGTTTTTTTAAGAAAATAATTCCTCGAAATATAAAAGTAGCGTATTATTTCACATTTGACAAAGTATTATACTTTTGACAAATTTGACAAAGTATTATACTTTGTCAAATGTTATTTCACTTATAAGAAGTGAAATAATCTGGAAGGGAAACTTTAACTTTTTAAATCAATATTAAGAAATTATTGACTTAAATAATTTCTTAATATTTAAGTCAATAATTAAATAATAATAATAATAAGATACAGGAGATTAAAGTAATCTCCTTATCTTACTGAAAATGTACTTGTAAGTTATTTTTGTTTTATTTGAAGTTTACAAAGATATTCACACCAGAAACTAGATGAAAGATACTTGGTTAGATTTTTATGTTTTGCAGTGTTTTAGGTGAAAAAACCTTCAAAAGCAGATTCATACAGACACACACACACATTTCTAATAGGAGACACAGATGGCTGACACAAATTATGAATTCTGAGAACATCTGTCCTTCTTTTCAGAAATCTGCTTTTCTGATTTAAAAATCAACTTCAGATTAACTCCTTTACAGCTTCACGGGCTGAACTGACGTAAGAAAATGATCTTCTGCAGAAATCTTTGTTTTAAAGCAACATTTTTAAGCGAGTGCAGATAGTTGGGTAAATCTGTGATCTGATGACGTTGCACAATAATATAAAAACAATGCAAATAGTGAAGCAGCAAAAATTGCAGAACATATCTTTCCATCTGCAATGACCTTTAGCCCCTTCCACTTCTACCTCATGACAGCAAAAAATAAAACCAGAAACTAACTTTTACATAATTGATCTGAGGGATCCTGGTATGTGATCCCTCAGATCAATCATGTAATCATCTGAGTCTGACAGTCTCACTGCTGGAGATGTAAATCTCTGACCTGCAGGTCCTGATCGATTGATGCAGCTGCACGTAAATGTGCCATTATCAAGCTTATCTCACGGCGTGCAGATGAGATAATATGAAAATATGACATTAAATTCATATATTAAAGCACATGAAAAGAACGGAAGCATCACGAATGCAGAAAACACACTAAGAAAATAAAAATGATAAAATTATGAGAATAACGTCATGATGTTACGAGGATAAAGTTGCATGAGAATAAAGTTATAGTGTTACAAAAATAAAGTCATATTACTTTATTCTCGTTATGATTTTAATTTGGTAATATTATAACTTTAATTCTCATTATTTCAACTTTTTTCTTGTACGACTTAATTCTCAAAACATTATGACTTTA
The DNA here is from genome assembly GCA_922788865.1 of Poeciliopsis turneri. Lineage (NCBI taxonomy): Eukaryota > Metazoa > Chordata > Actinopteri > Cyprinodontiformes > Poeciliidae > Poeciliopsis > Poeciliopsis turneri. Next base: position 3,077,784 of record CAKLNU010001103.1, read on the forward strand.
TTCTTGTTAATATGATTTATTTTCAAAATATTTTAACTTTTTTGTCACATTATTTCAACTTTATTCTCCTACAACTTCATTCTTGTAAATCATGACTTTTCTGAAAATATTAAGATTTTATTCTCATCTTATTTCAACTTTTTTATTTTTTATTATACTTCATTTTTTGTAAAACTGACTTTATTTTAGTATTTCAACTTTATTCTCATATTATTTCAACTTTATTTTTGTAGATTATGACTTTTTTCTGATCATACTATGATTTTATTCTGATCTTATTTCATCTTTATTCTCATACAACTTAATTTCTGAAATATTACAACTTTATTCTCATAATTTTATTTATTTCTATTTCTTAGGATGGCCCTATGATATGCCACCATAAATAATACACCATATTTTTGTTTTTTAGGTGAACAACAAATCATTTCTGCAGGCCGGTGTGTTTTTATTTTTCACGGAGCCGCAGAAGAAGCCAGTCTGTGATCCTGTTTACACATGATCTGAGAGCCACTCCAGCTCCAAGATTGAAGCGATAATCATGACAGCAAGCTTTCTGTTGACCCTCCGCTGAGTGACGAGCGTTTCAATCGGCAGCTCAGATCGGAGTCGATCAGATCAGAGCCTGAGAATCAGCTGTCCGGCTGCAGAGCAGAGAAATACAAACTGCCCCACCAGAGTCGGTGGGACAGAATCTGTTTGATCCACCGGTGAATAACAAGCAGTGACGATGAGACCCATTAATTCTCATAACAACACAATTACAAGAAGCAGAAATATATAGCAATAAAAAACTCAGGTTAAAGGTTCTTAGGTGAAAACGCAGAGTAAGCATTATGCATTATTAATCAATATTACCGTTATTTAAGCAGCCAGAACCTAATGATCCCATTTAGATGTCATTGTGTCCAAATGCAGGCCAGAGATCAGTTTGTTAATTAGAACTGAAAATAACGAGGCTCTTAGTTAACAATTATCGTAACCATTAATGAAATTTAAAATTTTAAAATGTGCATTCAAATGGAAGTAATATATATTTTACTTATTTATTTCTTTTTCTTTCTCTATCAGTGTTTCTTTTTTATTGTTTTGTTTTTTCACTTCTTCTGACTTCAGCTTAATCTGCAAAACTAGCACATGTTGCAGATTTGTTTAGAAAAACAATATTAGAAATACAATGAAATAATTCAATGTTGTTTGTTTGTTTGTTTTGTAATTAAGAAAATAAAGACTTCATTGCCTGAATGCAACAACAGCATTCGTGTAGTGATCATTTGTAGCAAAGGCTGAATGTGCAGCTCAAAAAATATTCTAACATTTTTGAATTAACGCCACATAATTTTGGATTATTAATAAATACGTAGCAAAAACTGCTTGATAGCAGATTTTTGGAACTGAGTGAAATTAAAATACGGCACTTGAGGAGTTTTGGGTAGAACATATTTACAAGCAAATGTTTTTTACCTTAAATGCAAAATGTGTATATTCTGTACAGTTCTGGCTTCATTACAGCTCTGAATGTGCTGTTCTTTTTTATTTGACCATTACATCAACAATTGGTTCATCTCGATCAATCCAATTTATCATTTCAGGCCAAATGTGAATTATTTTATTATATCTGCAAAACGATTTAATGCTTAATGGATTCAGTACATCACTGGAGTTATTTGGCGCCTTCTAGATGTGCTAGTTTTTTCCAAACTGGATTATTTGTGCTGCCATGAGTCTGCATGGAGAAAATAACCTCAGGTTTGATGTGATATGGTGTTGCCCTTCCCCCACCTGTTGCTGTGAACTGCCACTCAAATGGCTCCAGGAACACAACTAAACATCTTCTTTTCCCTGTAAGAAAGTCAGCTTTGGCTGTTTGGAAACTTTTTTGGTTGCTAAAAACATGAACAGTTACGGTGTGGAAACTGATGAAAAACCACAAATCTCTCTTTGTGATGTAACGCAGTTAAGAACAGCAAAAACGTATAATATTCTGCACCATTTAAAAACAACAACTAATGCTCTTTCTGCCAAAATCATGGAAACAGTTTTCCCAAGAGAGCAATTCAAATCAAGAAGCTTATTTTATTTTTATCTAGCAACTATTTAACACCTTAAAAGCCCTAGAGATGGTTTGCATTTGTGACTGAATGGATCATTAGATTTATTCATTATCAAAGTAGTTGCTGGTTATTTTTAGGCCAGCAATAATCCCACATAACGTACTAAAGGACGTCTGACATAAATGCATAATCCACGTGTGAAGATCAGGTTCAGACTGAGGACAGGAAGCCCAAAACGATGGAGCAGAGGGTCCAACTTCACTAAAAGTGATGAGCAGATCTACATTTGGTTACATTATAAAGTATCAGGATTCAAGAAGACTCAATCCCACAGTTATAATAATGAAGCATATTAATGGATCATCATTTCTCTTAACACTAAATTGATCATTTCACATTCAGATTAACTTTACTTTGGTAAATTCACAGCATTACAAAAAAAGAAAACAAAATACAATGTTATTTTGCTGGACCAGTTGATTAGGAACCATTGTTGACGCTTTTAGATGGTTTGAAAGCTACATTTCACACGCACCAGTGTTTTCGCACACAAATATAGCTCTAGTCTTCTTAAGATTGTAATACCCCAAGGCACATTCTTGAGCCTTGTTTAATTTTCTGCTTTTATTAATGACAGTGCACCACTATGCAGATGATACTCTACTTTATTCATAAGGCTTCGAATGGCTTTCCAGCTACTTACGGCCTGCACCACTGCTTGATATTAGTTCTGAAAGTGAATAAAATAGAATTCATTTTATTTTCTAGAAATCTCTCCCACATTTTGACTAATATAGATTTTTATAAACTAGGCAGGAAACCTTATTAGTTCTATGAGTGCTCAGGTATTGGGATGGATGAAAGCCTGGCTTTCAAAGTGAATATTGAGCATTTGGTAAAGAAGCTAAATGCTAAACTGAGCCTGTATTTTTTAAAATAGCGAGTTTACTTTTAAAATGTCAAATTGCGTATTTATATAGTTGATGGAAACGGAGTTATTGTTCTCATTTTCATAAAATCAATTCAGCTTCCTGTGGACAAACGTTTCCCCTTAAGGTAATGCAGCTGTATTTATACAGTGAATAAATATTGCTTTATGTGTGATGTTGTTGAAAAGGCCAGTTTGGGAGGCTTCGTGCTGTTGTTGTTATTATGTATGTTTTATGTGCAGCTGACTGGCTTAAATGCTGGTTTTAATGACACAGGCTCATTCCAGGAAGTTCACTAATAATTTATCATCTGTGGTGATCAAAAGGTGGGCTTGAATAAAGACAGAAACAGCACCATATGGTCTGCTTCACGGGGAAAAGGCCTGGCTCTGCACAACACTTGCACCAACTAAAACAGAAAAACATTCTGCTATCATCATGCATGACAGATGACATGTTTGTGTCTGCTGCATGTCGAGGAAATGAACATCCCGCTGCGGCGGTACCGTGTTGCACAGGAGGAGGTAAACATGCCCAGATGCAGACATGCTTCGGTCATATGTAGCAACAGACAGCATGCACAGAGACGTGAAGCCATCTCCATTTTCATTTTCTGCTCCAGTTCTTACCTTCTGTGAGGCGAAAGACTGCGTCCAGTGGTACAAAACCAGCCTGTCTTTGTTGAAGGGTTTGGACTCCGCCGTGGGCTCCTCGCTCTCCTCTCCGTCCGCCACTTTGCCGTCCTCATCCATGGCTGAGATGGGCCACCAGCTACAGTTGGTGGGGGTAACATGGTTGGAAGACGCCATGACAGAGCGTTTTGTGCGTGTGGAGGAGAGGAGCGGAGCGAGGAGGGACGGAGGGGCTGGATGCACGCAGAGGGAGGAGAGAAAGAGAGAGAGAGCAAAGAGAGAGAGAGGTAGAGGTGGGACAGGTGGGGGAGGGAGGATGTCAGCAGCTCGAGCGCAGCATCACCTGAGCACGCGGCGCCAGCATCAGTCAGCTCCGGTGCTGAAATCCGCCTCACCTCCCGCAAAAAACCCCGCACAGACTAATCCGTATGCAAACTGCCTCTCAGTAATAGCATGCTGCTGCTGCTGATGACGATGAGGAGGATGATGATGCTACTGCTGCACGCGGATAAATCAGAAGGACCGTATTACATCACGCAGTGAGCCACGCACAAACATGCGCGGTGGAGACCCGCGAAGGGAGCAAGCAGGGAAGGTCATGCGGCTCCTGAAAGGACGTGGAAAAATAAACACAGCGAAGCCTTTTCATGTTGAATCGGATGAACTAACAGGAGAAGAATCCACACGTTTCATCTCAGACTTTTATGTGTTTTTACTGGGATTTTAAATGAAACACGATTTTAATGACTGAGATGGAAGGAAAATGATACACAGTTTGGAAATCAATCAGTCGAGTTAATCGCACTTAGCAACACGTGACAATAAACACATCATTCAGTCACACTGAAGGTAGTTTGACTTCAAAATGAAAGTCAAGACAAGGAAATTGCTTTGGTTTTAACTCAGAAATTAAAGTTGATTTAGGCTAACATTGTTTTCAATTTAATCAATCGAGAGTTTTGACTTAATGCTTAAATTTAAACCAAATAATTATTTCACAGTATACAAGAAAAAAAACCTGCCCTCACCTCAAGAGACACGTTTCTCTTATTTTCACTCACAATATGAAGTTAAAATAGTTGCTTGTTTTACTTTACAATAATTGAATTCTTGCTTCAAATTGCATGAGCAAAATTTCTGATCCAATATTTAATTTTATTAAACAGCTCAATGAATTCAGCTCAGAAACATTTAGTGTGGACAGAACATTATCCTCACGCTTTGCTAACTGTCAGCTGCATTAAAATAAAGATTTTTCTTAGTAAAACACAAGTCAGATGAATGTAAAGCACTTCCATCTCAGGATACAAAAACAAAACATGCCTTTAAGCATTCTGGGAAATAGTTCCCACTTCTGTCTTTTTCTGCCTTCAGTTTTTTTAAGTGTTAACCTAAAAACTCTTCAACTGCTGCTCTGAAGGCTCTGAAAGTTTTTGTTGTCTGTCAACACACAGCTGTTTTAATTAATAATTAATAAGATATTACTGATAATTAGCTCCCTAAATATCTTTAAATATATGTTAAAACAAACAGCTTTTTCAATTTGACTTAGATTATGTTTTAAAATAAATAACACACAATAATGCATTTCTTCACTAATTTATGAAATATTTTTAAATAAATAGGCACAAACGCTTCGTCAGTTTCAGAAAGTAAAATATCTGATCTGTTTCACTCAGTGGTGATCAACATGGCGCCCAAAAATTAGACACAGACACACATTCAGATTGAGAGATTTTATTAGGACTTTCGCTGTAGTTTCTTAAGGATCCGGCAGGGGGCGAAATTAACAACTTAATTGATAAAAGGTGGTTGTTTTTTGTTTGTTTTTTAACAAAAATTCAATGGGACTGATAAACAATGCTGCTATAATGTTACATTGATTTTAATGCAACTTGGAGATAGTAATTAATGTATTTTAAAGCGCAAAAACAATTCCGGTACCACAGAATAAACGTGTCTTACTATTAAAAGCCCTCTTGACTTGATTCAAATAATTATAGAAGAACGCATGGTTGGATTTATGTGCAGATGTGGAGATCTTTGTGCTCAACTTTTTTTTACCTGCGTAAAATGTTTTTTTTTTTTTTAAGTGTGGAGTTGGACAGCAGAGACCTGAAAGGCATGCAGCTACTTCTGTCCTGAAGGGGAAGACTCTGGCATGGCTCCTTGCAGGCAGCGGAGTTAAGGATTGGGTTGTATTTTTGGAAGGGTGTGTGTGTTTGTGGATTGGTCGCCTTGTTAGGTTTGCTGAAGTGTGTCCAACCGCGGCGGCTGTCAGGAGGTAGCTGGGTGGCAGGGACAGGGGGGGAAATGCCACCTGAGAAAGCCATGTAAGATCTCTGGCTTTTCAGCACGCACATCCACATTTTATTCACAATTCGCTCTAATAAATCCGCAACACACAAAGATGAATTGTTTCAGGAACGATGCTTGATTTAGAATAACAAGAACTCAAATGGAGATCGCAACAGAGGAAACCCAGTAAAGTTCATCTCTCAACTGCATGTCAGGTGAAATCCACGTCAGGAACTTCGGGCAGGTAAAAGGAAAGGGAAAACCCAGAGCCGACTTTCAGGTTTCATTTTGCGCTTCGGGATGAGTGGAGGTCGCTTCGAGTTTGATGATGGCGGGGCTTATTGCGGAGGCTGGGAGGGGGGCAAAGCCCACGGCCACGGCATCTGCACCGGACCCAAGGGCCAGGGCGAGTACTCGGGCTCCTGGAACTACGGCTTCGAGGTGGTCGGGGTCTACACCTGGCCCAGCGGGAACACCTACGAAGGCTACTGGTCGCAGGGGAAGCGCCACGGACTGGGAGTGGAAACCAAGGGACACTGGATTTACCGAGGGGAATGGACTCACGGCTTCAAAGGGAGGTACGGGGTCCGGGTCAGCGTGGGCAGCGGAGCCAAGTACGAAGGAACCTGGAACAACGGGCTTCAGGATGGGTACGGGACGGAAACATACGCAGATGGAGGTGAGAGTCATAAATAAGACTTAAAAGTTTTCTGAAGTTCTTAAATGTACGGAAGGCCTGAAGTGACTTAAATAAATAAGTCCTTAATTAATAATTAGTAATAAAATACTTGGAATAAGAAAAACTGAGAGATATGGGACAGAAAAATACATAGATATAGGTGAGAGTCATGAAATAAGCATAAAAATGTCCATGAGTCCCTAAATGTATGGTAAATGTAATGACATAATTCGGTGAGTAAATAAGCCCTTTATTAATACTTTGAATAAGAATGACAGGCTTCAGGATGGATAAGGCACGAAAACATACAGATATGGAGGTGAGAATCATGAACTATGCCTTAAAGGTTTCCAGAAGTCCCTAAATGTACGGAAGGCCAAACATGACATAAGTAAATATGTAAGTAACTCCATAATTAATATTTATTCATAGAATACTTTGAACAAGAACAGGTTTCAGGATTGACAGAACAGAAATATATGCAAATGGGGGGGAAAAGTCATGAAATATGCCTTAAAGTGTCTCAATCCAAAATGTATGGAAGGCCTAAGGTGACAAAAATCAATAAGTACATAAGTCCTTAATTAATATTTATTTATAGAATAATTTGAATATAAAATTGGAAATACATACTCTGAATAGTTACGTTTAGTTATAACTATATAATAATTTATAGAATTCACTAAAAAAATAGATAAATGTGGTAAAGAACCAGAACCCAGAGCAGGAATGACGTAGCGTTCTGACCCAGAAACAGTTTGGTGTCATCTGGAATGAGCTGGAGCTGGTACCAAAGTGACAGTCAGTTCACATTATTTTATCTTCCTTCTACAGTTGGAATATCATTTGTATCTATCATGAGGTCTAATCCTAAATTACATAAGACCAAGGCTTTACAATCCTATAGTGACTCTTTAAAAATGTTTTAAGAAAAAAGTAGGTGTGCAAAAGTAATATTTAATTTAAGATTTTAAAAGTAAGGACAGACGTGTTTAGTATCAAAGCATACTCAGATTTGAAAACTGTTACAGTTTCAAAGCCAAAACCTTTTTTTCATATTGTCTATGCAGTTTAACAAGCTGACGTACAAACTAGAACTGCAATGTTAATATACCAGGTTTTGCTGCACACTGCTGGTCAGCTGGCTGCACCAAGACTCCTGTAATGTTTTCCTTGTTTACAGAAAAGAAATGCGTCTGGTCACAGAAAACACGTAGAGATAAATAATACTTCAAAGGAAAGTTTATTTGTACAGAAACTTATGAAGTTATAATTAAATAGCACAAATAATAACCAGATTATAGAAGCTTCTTCTGCTCTTCTATAAAGGAAAAGTGACAATTTATAAAAGTTAAAAATAACTACCAAATTTAGCACTTCTTTAGTTTTTATTTTTGCACATGTTTATCAAATAAACAATAAAAGATTATCAATAACATTATTATAATCACAGTCGTCAGCGTTATGTCATTGAACAGTAGTAACTCATATGCATCATATAAGAGATATTTTACATTAACTTGCAATAAATTAATAAAAAAATTTAACAGATCAAAGATTAGGTTCATTTTGTAAATCATGATCTGAACAGTTTCTTAAAGCACTTTTAAACCAGACACTCTTACAGATGCACTCATTAAAACATATCCAATAGTTGTCAACTTAGGCATGAATTAGTTAGTTTGAATCAGTTGGAATCAAACCCATAACCTTCAGATTATGAGGAAACTTCTCTTTCCACTGCCTCATTTCTGCAGAAAAGAAGTCGTTTACCTTCATTCTATGGTAAAAGTTGACTGGCAGTGAAGGAAATGCACCACTCTGTTTGTCACTATGATGTTCTACTTTAAATTTTGATTTGTTTATGAATCTTCATCAAAGGTGAATATAATTCAGATCAGATCAAATCAGCAGCCAAATTATAGCTATCATTTGATTGCACCAAGATTCTTCCTAGAGATATGGAAGGAAGTGAGTATGTAAGAACGAGTCCATCGCCATTGATCTCCTGATGTGAGTGTAACCGGAAGAAACACCACCCTGCTGCTGTCAGTCAAGCAGAAGTCTGAGCATGGTGGGAATGAAACTCCCAACATGTTTTCATTCATTACTATAAAGACATCAAGAGCAAGAAGAAATAGATATTCTATTTTTTTTTTTTAAATATAGATACAAAGATAGATTTTGATGGATAAGCAAAATAATGGAGTCATGCTGCTGTGCAGGTCAACATGGCGTCATATTTTGCATCACATTGTTTATTATAAATAAATGGAAAATTTGTTATCTTTACAAAGTTCACATTTCCCTTCAGAAATCCACATTAACTAGTGAATAATGACATGAAGTTAAACAATGAATACTTTCCCAAACGTTTATATTCATAACACCTTTGCGGGTTTTTTTTCATATACACAGCTAATAGTGATGTGCATGCTTAAAATTAAAAATATTCAAGGTACAATAAAAGCATTTCCCTGACTCATCAGGTTCCAACCTGGTCCACTGGAAGCTGTGGTGGGGGATGTGACAGCACCAGATCTCAGGATTTATTAATAGCACAGCCGCTCAGTGACCTTTTGGCCTTACCGGCACAGGACTAGCTTTGGTAGTTTAGCTTTGACCAGCTGGACAGAGCTAACATTTAATAACCCATGGGAAATATTAATTGTAATAATTTTGTTGACAAATATTAATAAAAGTTAACTAAAGTCAATTAAATGTGCTTCTTGTTTTGGTCTAGAAACATTATCTCTATCGTAAGAAAAGCCAACTATGCCAACGTAGCTGTCACAAAAATTTGCACCTCTGTGCATGTTGATATTATCTGTCAGTATCTGGCTAAGGTTCCCAGATAGAGCATGCTAGCATGCTAACAATACAAATTAATTTGGGGAAAAATATTTATCAAATTGAACAAGTATTTTCCAAATATTCCAGCTTCCTCCTACATGTTAATGAGTCACTTAACCCCAAGTTTTCTACTGGTATGTGCTTTGGTATATAAATATCTGCACATTTCTAAGTTTGATTAGGTGAATGTGGGTCTAGTGTGAAGTACTTTGAGTTGTCAGTATGACTAAAAAAATCGTTATATATATTCAGTCCATTTATTACACACCTATAAATAACAATCCAAAAATGTTCAACACATACATAGCATGGTTGGGACTCTGTCCGATCTTTCCACTCCAGTTTGTTTTAAAACAGGTTACTGCCATTCAGTGTTTCAGCTATCGCTGTCCAGTATTGGACGTCGGTGTTTGGACCGCTGCAAAGATTCACCCTGCAAAGATAATAAAAAAATTCATGACTCTGGTCTTCAAGAATCAGGCCAAATATTCAATTGTTTTTCAATTGTACGCAGTTGTAAAAATTGTTTACAATTAGCAAACATTGTTGGCAGTTTACAGTGCTAGATGTAATCATTAAATACTTACAATTAAAAGTATTGTAAGTACTTTTACTTACAACTTTTAAAAAAAACTTTTTTTTTAAAAGTTAATTACCCACGGCTATAACCAAATATGACAGTCTGAGTAAATTAAGGCAAATTAAAACAAATTAATGCATTTAATTAATGCTGTAATTAAATGCATTAAATCTAATCAAATTTAATGCATCTTATTCAATGCATTAAATTGGCAGTTTATGTTCGGTCTCTGATCATATTCTCTTTCTGTATCAATTTCAAATTCCTAAAGTACCCCTTATCTCTGATATTGAAAGCTTCTATTATGCAAAGTTCACAGTTTTAAATCTTTTTGTACTTCCATTTGGGTTTCAAATGCTTCAGAAAACAACCCACCTAGGTTTTGGCAGTAAGTTCATGTTTTATGGTGTTTGGAAAATGACCTGTTTCAAAAACCTCTGGAATGTAACGTCACGCTGCGGACAGCAGGGGCACTGCCCCCAGCGTAGGATCAACCTGTTACCTAGCAACCCCAGCAAAGAACAGCCTGCCACTTAAAGCACAGGAAAGGAGAGTTTCCTATAAGTACTACCATGTTGTCCTAGACTGAGGAATAGTTTTGGTTAATAGAGCAGATTCTAAGTATCTCATATGCTTTGGTTCATTTTCAGGTACCTACCAGGGTCAGTTCACTGGTGGGATGCGGCATGGCTATGGTGTTCGGCAAAGCGTACCCTATGGCATGGCAGCAGTTGTGCGTTCCCCTCTTCGTACTTCGTTAACTTCACTTCGCAGTGAGCACAGCAATGGCACCGTTCTACAGCAGGATGTCCCGGTCATCACCACCACCAACGCGTCGGGAGAAGAGACGCCTGTCGCCACCCCCACCCAGCTGGGACCATCCCGCGGAGGCTTCGCTCTCACCCTCCAGGTGGATCCAGAGGCAGTGAAGCCCAAGAAGAAGGGCCTGTTCCGAAGAGGCTCCCTGCTGGGTAAGCTGAAGAAATCTGAGTCAAGCACATCACTCTCCAGCCAGAAGAGCAAGATCAGCTTCCTGAGGACAGAGTCTGCTCTGAGTTCCAACGCCAGCGACACAAACTCCACCATCAGCGGGGATGAGAGCCTGGCCGGAGCAGAAGATTTTCCCCCAGTGGAGGCTGACATTGATGCTACCACCACAGAGGTTTACATGGGTGAGTGGAAGAACGACAAGCGCTCAGGATACGGGATAAGCGAGAGATCCAGCGGCCTGAAGTACGAGGGCGAGTGGCTCAACAACCAGAGACACGGGTATGGCTGCACCACATTTGCCGAGGGAGGGAAGGAGGAGGGCAAGTACATGAACAACATGCTGGTGAAGGCCATGAAGAAGAGGGTGATCCAGCTCAAGGGAACCAAGATCAAGCAGAAGGTGGAGCGGGCGGTTGAGGGAGCGCAGAGGGCGGCAGCCATCGCCAAACAGAAGGCAGAGATTGCTGCTTCTAGGTAAGGATACCAGAGACACTTTTCTGGTCCACTTTATGTCAATGTAGCTTTTTGTCTGGTATTATGAGTCAAAAAGGGTTGTTATTTATTTATTTATTCAGCTAAATGGTTTGAGGAATAAATGGATTTTGAAAATTTCTTCAGAAAAACCAGCCACTGACTTCTAGGTAGGTTTGTCTCTACAAGTAATTTTTAATAATAAATTGTCCCAAAAAGTGGTTTCGATAAACAATAATATTATTAATAAACTTTAACGTTTAAAGAACTCTTAAAGCAGGAGAAAGTGAGTCGTTTCAAAAACCTACTGAATGTTAAGCAGCCATTGACGTGGGCTGCACCGTTACCTAGCAACCCCAGTGCATCACCTAGCAACTCAAGCAGAACTCCAGCATGTTTGGTCACCTGGTTTTACCATTGTACAATGGCTGCTGGAAAAGACAAGTGTTTTGTTGTTGACTTACCAGCCAGAAACCAATTGCTGTATTCTTGTTGGTTGTGTAGGAGACTCCACCAGAGTCCCTAAAACAGGCAGAACTAAAATCTGGTTATATTATGACTTTAGGTTAAAAAAAAATGCAAGGAAGGTGTTTTGTACAGCCCATAGACCTATCCAACCAGTTAAAGGAAGCATACTAGGTCACTGGAACTGGAAAACATTTTAATTGTCTAAAATAAATAATAACAGTAATAATAAAAAAAACAACCAATACCAATAAATAAATTGGAAAAAAACCCCACAGAACCAAAACCTAAATAAAACAGATTAGATTAAATAAAATTGTCCTTTAAATTGTATTATTTATTGGTTCCAGACAGTGAACACAGGAAAAACTGCCAGTTAGAGCTTTTGTAAACAAATAGTGCAAATGAGCAACAAAAACACTCCATTTAAATAACTCAACTGGCATTTTTTTGGTTTGCTACTTCTAATTGGACTCTCATGCTTCAAAGCTATGTAAATAACTGATGCAAGAATTTATGCGTCAGTGGAGACCGATGCACTGGAGGGAAGCCATTTGTCATCCAGTCTCTACTTGAAATTAAAGAAAAACAAAACATTCAAATGGAAATGGTCAAATTCTTTTTAATTTATAATAAAATTTATTACTAATTGCAACAGCTTTGCTCTGAATCTTGATATTTATTTCTGTAGCAGACAGGTATTAGGACTCATTAATGTAACAAAACGAGGTCAGACTCGTGTCGTTTTGGCATTTTGGTAGTAATGCTGCCAGTTGCAAAACAGAAGAACGTAAAACTCTCTGTATATCACAGAGTGAGCATATCTAACAGGTTTTCTGTGAGGATACTGACTTCTTTCATCCAAACCGTCTGTCATGTAAGCTGTCTATTTTCAGTCCTCAGGCCTTCTGGGTAAATCCTCTGAGGTGAAGTAATGGTGGGTGATTTATAGAGAATTAGGGGTTGCCAAGACAGTGCATTTGAAAATATATGGATATTTTAGCCGCATCATGCAACACGTCACTTATTTACTATAGTTAAGTGGAGGGAAAATGTGGTGATTTCTCACTTTTTAAAACAACTCATTGGAATTGTTTGGTTAAACAACAAACCAAAACCAGATTCAAAATGTTCTCTGGCGTTTTATGGTGACTTTTTAATCTCCTATGGTTGAAGAAATGCCAGAATGTTTTCACTTGATCAATTTACAGTTCACATAGGTCAGATCTGGGCATGGACTCCTTATTGAGTGCCCATCAGCACTGCCAATTAAAAAATTGATCAGCACATAAATACATAAGGGAGAAAACTTTTCACTATTTACATAAGTGTGTAGCTTTTGGTTTCATTATTTTTACTTGTTGTTATTTTAATGGAACAGAATAAACTTTAAAAATCCACTGCAGTGGTCGTTACATTTAGTTGCACCTCTTCCCAACTAAAAATCCCACAAATCAGGGTGATGTTTTGTTCAACATGCAGTTTGTCTTTGACCGTACAAGGTGCTGGTATTCCTGTCCACGGTCATCTTCAGAACCCAAAGTAAGCTCAGTGTTTACAGCAGGCGGACACTTCGCTGATGCTCTGCAGACTTTCTGCAGACACAAATCTAAATATCGCACCGCACAGATAACCACTAAACATGAGTTATTGTTTTTGTCTGTGCGTTAGGTGCACCTACAGCATGCACATGAGGATTTATGCAGGATTGAGTTCGGAATATCTCAGTTGGCTTCAGAAACCACCAGCAATGTTCATACTGCTGGAAAACAATGAACAGATTTTATCAAAATCAATGCATTAATAATAGATTCACTGATTTGGCTATCTACCGTTGGTCCTATGTTAAAGAAATTGGACAATCTCCAGATTGCACCAGTTAGGAATAGAAATGGCTTGTCGCTTCTCATTCAATACTCGTAGATATTAACCTCATAACTTAAAAGGAAGATTATTTTTTGGTTTTATTAATTCAGATTACACATGTGAAAACACAAAATCTAACCAAGTATTTTTGTCTGTAGTTTATTGTGCAAATATCTCACTACACTTTAATTAAGACAAAACTAACTTACAAGTAACTTTTCAGCATCATATATAAATTTACGGTAGACAAATCCTCTTTCTTTAAGCACAAAACATGCCGCAGTATTTTTTATGCTTTTATTAAAGCTTAAAGTTTGTTTTTTTATGTACTTTTGATCTGAAGATTGAAAGCTCATTCTGTGTTCGGAACATCCACTGTTGCTACAGTAACGGTTGCCAGGGGGACAGTTAGAAAATGACAGTTGAAAACAAATAAACAACACGACAAAATGAAATGGCCTCCACATCTTCAATGTTTTATGGCGTGACGACAACATGATACTGATTTAGTGAATAGTTTGAAAATGAAATAAAAAAATAACATGGACCAGGCTAACTACTATTAGCAGGCTAACTGCTATTAGCAATACAAGCATCACGTTCATTAAAAGACTGTCTGAAAATTTTAAAGAGATAAGAAATAATCAAAAAAGAAAAAGTTGCTGTTTTTTATCTTATGTTTTAGATGCAAGGCAGCCATATTGGATTTTGGTGAGAAAGTTCCCAGTTTCCTAGTTTTAAATTCCACCTTTAGTGCAATTCTATTATTCCTTCAATATGAAACTGAGGAATTTTAACTAATAAGTAAAAATTGAATACTAATTAAAATATGTCCTTGACAGGACTTTTAGTTTATTCAAATCTCTTGCATTTACTTTTAGAACAACGCAACAATAATTTAAATTTCCTCCCGTAAAAGTAACTCTTTACCGTGGTGGTGTGAATGTTTTGGGAAGCAGCAGTATATCAGAGTACTTCTGTTTCCACAGTTACTAAGTGGCGAACAGCACTGAGCATTAAGCTTTATTATATAAGCAGTGGAGAGATGACACATCTGTTCCTGGCAGTGGTTTTCTCATGCTATGATCCTTTGGCAGAGAAGTGGAGGGTTTAAAAATACAAGCAGCAGTGTGGTTCATGGAATGCCACACCGGGCCTCTTCAGATCCAGTTGGTTAAAGTGTTTGCTGGTATTCAGACACTCTTTGGACATTGTTCTCTCTCTTTTTTTTGTTGCGTTTGGCTGGCAGCTGGGCCTGTGTGGCAGGACGGGGTGTAAATGACGCACACCGAGGCTGCGCGGTCACAGACGGGCCTCTGACTAAATATGGACAGGCACACTCTTGCTGTATCACAATCACAAGGGAATGCAACAGCTGATTATCCCCCTTCCCCCGCTGCTGTCTGACCCCATCTTCCCTGCCTGCACACAGACACGCATGTTTGTTTTTTCTTTGTAGAAACGCAGTGACTCCTCTTTTTGTTTGCGCGGTTGCTCAGAGTTCCTCTCTATTGATTGGGACCTGCTGTCGACGGTCTGATCTGTGTGTCCGCCTCTGGGAGCCTCGGCTGCTCTGCTAGGCGGCGACAGTTAAAGACCCGGCTCGCCTTGCGTCAGCAGTGGTGTCAAATGGTTCTGCAGATAAAAATATGGCACAGCTCATAAGCAAGTGCTTCGGTATAAAGGGATGGCGTATACATGTACCGCACCTTGCTTTAGTAGTCGGGCTTGGATTACACGCTGTTCTGCTGATACAAGCTGTTTGCACAGTCGTCATTTGTAAACAATGTTCAACATGGAAAATGTAGCTATTGTTGAGGAGGAAAAAGTAACTAGACAGTATTAAATAAAGCTGAAAGCTCATTTTAGCAAATGGATTTAACTTCACTTCACACACTCTGCAAAAACACCAAATCTTACCAAGTATTTTGGTTTAGTTTCAATTGCAATTATTTTGAAATAAGACAAAAGTAACTTACAAGTAACTTTTTCATCAATATTAGGAATTATTAACTTAAAACAAAGCTTATATATCTTGCTGAAAAGTTACTTGTGAGTTAGTTTTGTCTCATTTCAAGTATACTAAGATAGAAACTTGGTAAGACTATATATTTTTGCAGTGCAGCTGAACGTTAGCATCCATTAAGCTCTTGCGGCACATGCCAGATTGAGAAAATATCTGTCGCCACCAGCTGGTTTTCGGACAGGAAGGCTGCTGCTCAAAGGAAGAACAGAGAAAAGACAAAGCAAAATTAACTTTTGTACTTTCCTGACAGAAAATCTTTAGTTTCACACATTGGACACTGCAAAAACACAAAGATTTACCAAGCATTTAGGTCTAGTTTTATTGCAAATATCTTGTAATAAGACAAAACTAACTTACAAGTAACTTTTTCACCTGAAAACAAGCTTCTATATCTTACTGAAAAGTTATTTGTAAGTAAGTTTTGTCTCATTTCAAGTGTACTGAGATATTTGCACTTGGTAAGACGATGTGTTTTTGCAGTGCAGCTGAACAGTTGCATCCAGAAAAATCTAACAGCACATGCCAGAGATTGAGAAAATATCTGACATCAGCTGGTTTTAGGACAGGTTAACTGCTGCGGAAAGTAAAAACAGAAAAAAAGACTTTTGTTTTCTGACTGAAAATCTTAGTTATTTTCACTAATGTTTGGTGAAAAAAATACCAAAAAGTACCAAGTATTTTTGGTCTAATTTCTAATGAAAACATATTAGTACACTTGAAATAAATGTAAACTAACTGATAAGTAAATTTCCAGAAAGCTATAGAAGCTTGTTTTAAATAAACAATTCCTTAATATTTCATTTACAACAAGGCATTTTTTGTGAAAAGTGAATAAAACTGGCATAGGAACTAATATTTTTGATCACTGTTCAAGAATTGTTGACCTAAAACAAGGTTTTGTAAGTTACTCATATGTTTGTGCTTTTGAAATAAGACAAAACTAAAACATTAGAGCTAGAAACGAGACAAAAATACTTGCTAAGATTTTGTTTTTTTTTTTGCCGTTTGCATTAAGGTTCTGAGATCTCTTACCATCTCAGCATCAAAAAGAAAGATACCTGCTCAATCACATCATCATATGTTGCAAAGAAAGCCTTCAAAGAGTCAGTGTGCCTTTGGTCAAGTCACTTCAGATATAAAGTACTGTATGATTACTGTAAATAAGATCCACAGGGACAAATTCACAAAGCTATTTGCGCATACTAAATGTGTGCGAACCAGAGTTTGTACATCTGTCAAATACTCAGACTTCAAGCAACTGAAGATTTAAAATAGTTCAGCTGATCAAGTAACGCCAACTGTTCGCTCACATTTAAATAAGACTTTATGGAGCGTTTAAATGATAGATTGAATTTATCTCTACTAATACTCACCTCTAAAATTCAGTCAGTTGCTCTCACAAATATGCTCATATTTTTGGAAACTTGGAGCTAAGTTCCCTCTCATCAGGAACATCGATGTGTGTTAATTTATTTTTGCATGTGTAAAAGAAGCACATGTGCATTCAAAGAACTGCTAGAAACTTATTCAGTCAGATTTAATCCACTACGTTTTTCTTCATAATTTAAATGTATGAGTCCTATTTTAATTAGTTTAATAAAACTGTCAGCAAGTTGAATTAAGAGTCACATTAACACTTGCTCCTGTTGATCTATAATTCCAGTTGGCATTCTTTGCTGACACTTCAGTTTATTCATATTAAAGTGTTTGGATAAATGGTTCATGAAATCAATAATTGTGAATATATTTGGCAGAGCAGCTGCAGAATCTGGAAAATAAATTTTAAGAAAATCTATTCAGCCATGAAATTAACCGATATCGAAGCAAGTTTATATAAACTCTAAGCTGGGAAACGTTCACAGCGTTGGTTTTTGTGTAGGTGGAACTGGTTCGTTTTACAGTTTACAGTTCAAACAAAATATTGTCTGATCCAGTCCACTGGATTCAGATAATCTCCATCCAATCATTGTGACTCTGCTAGCACCAATTAGCTGGACCTCTGTTGAATTAGGTCAGTCAATTTAAAAGGATAGAATAATTATGCAATATCGTTTTTATCATTATTTTGTGGAAATCAGTTTTACTGTTTTTTCTGTAATTATTTTTGTCAAAACAGACTTTTTTAAAATCACAATTGATTTGAAAAAGAAGTAGAAAGTGTTATGACAGAAGATGTAATGTTCATTTACATGGAAGCATTGTCACCTTCCAGCAACACAGTCCTGCGTTTGAATCCCAGCCTGGCGTCTTTCTGCATGGAGTTTGCATGTTCTCCAAATGCATTCATGGATTCTCTCTGGTTAGTTTGTCTCTCTAAATTGCGAGTGTGTGCCTTCACTTGGTTGCTTGTCCTGTGTGTCTGTAGCCTTCCTCTCATCCAATCACTGCTCGATACAGAAGCAGGTTTAGTTGACTGGTGGTTTCCTGTTACTGTTGCAGCTTTTAAGCAGAGGGCAGTGACCTTAAACAAGGTTGTAGTTACTGTGAAAGATTAATGTTAGTCTGCTTTATTAATTTTAAAGATATCTAGCTGAAAAATAAAAGTTTGGAGGAGTGAAGGTGAGGGTTTACGTACACTGTAAATAATGATGGTGTTCGCATTATGTTGGACTGTTTAGCTATCAGTGGTGCTGGTGAGATAGAAAAGCCTCAAATTCTTCAACTTCACCTCAAATAGTTGAATTTTCTGACTGCATCAAAATTGGTTTCAAAATGGTTATAGCAGGTTAGCAAACTTATGGAATAAAACAACTCAATTACAGGACCATATTCAAAACAAGTAAACAAACTCTAACAGTTCTCCAGAGAAAAATGTTTTAGTTACGCTAGAATCCTGATCACGCAGTCAAGTAAGCTGTTGATAAAGATCTAGTCTGGCAGAAACAAGTAATTTACTGTATCCCATTTATAGCTTTAACTGAAATCAAAATATGTGATATTACAATTTTAAGAAATCAGGTGGAGATCACCCAAGTCAATCAGGGGACTTTCTAATTATTCCACCGGGAAGCACCTTCTCCACTGGTTCTAAAACTGGAGCAGGGAGCTAAATTCAGATTGGTATTAAGTTACAGTATGCCAAGTGTCTTCAGACTAATCACATTCAGTTATTCTCCCAGTTACTATGAGACAAACAGCAGCAGCAGCTGCATTGATTATCAGAGAAGTCTGTCAGTCAGTAAAGACAGAACTATCTCTCCAGATTGTTGATGGAAAACTTTGAACCTTAACACACAAACTGCAGCTGTATGACAGTTTTCCTCATTATTTCAAAGACATTTAGAAATTTCGGGCCATTCAGAAATTTTAGGACGAGATCTAATATCTTGAGTTGTTTGTTTTTAGATGATTCAGTTTAATCCAATGTTCAGTTGAAGTCAAAATTATTAGCCCCCCGCACGCCTTATGAAATGTCCTTTTCTTTTTCTTTTTTTCAAAAGTTTGCCAAGTGCTTTTAAACAAATCAATGATTTTTTTTAAAAATACACTTTTCCAAACCTAACTAATGTTTTTTGTTTTGCACATAGAAACCGAGCTATTTCACAAAAAACAAAAACTACCAGGGTCAAAATTTTCTGGATGACAGCATGCAACTTTAACTGAAATGCCAGCACATTGTCAGTTTTCGACTGTCTGACTCAGAGGATTTGAGTGTCATTGCATCTTCAGTCTTTGTCTTAAAGATTATTGATAGTCTTGATGACGAGTCAGAGCTTCCCAGCAATGATGCTCTCTTTAAGGGTTCCAACCCCAACTCCTCATGTGTCTCCAAGGTCCTGTGGAACAATGCATCATGAAGCTTGGCGTGTCTAAATTATGACTCCAGTGGCTCAAGTGCCAATGTCTCATCACTTGCCAGGGATCCAAGCAATAATAGTCAATGACTCTAAGGGTCCAAGCAAGGATGCATCAATCCTAAGCATCCACATGTCCCAGCCTCACCAGGCTCTAAGGCTGTGGGCATTGATACCTCATCCGTCTCTGTGGGTCAGAACAATGAGTGTCTGAGCAGTGGTACCTAATCAATCTCTGAAGGTCCAAACGATCATGCCTCACATCAATTTTTGAATTTTACAATAAGGACTCATTAAGTCTAAGACAAGAGTGTCAATTCCAACCCCTGAGTTCAAGTTTAACATGCAACTTTTGAATGTGTCTGAATTACAATACATCTAAATCAAATTACAGAATTACTTCCTTGTGCATTTAGGTTCTACAGAGTCTTGCTAACAATCTTATTATGTAATTCAGATGGGTTGACAAAGGTCAGGTCAACCTTTCCTGGGCCTTACTTTATGTTTCACATCTTTCTGGTTTTCTAACTTGTAACCAGACACTGGTTAAAGGTATGTTGTCATTTCAAAATCTGGAGTTTCAGCTTCTCAAGCAAACTGAATGCAGCATTATTAGTTTTAACTAAACACAACATAGTTCTCTGTATTTTCTACATTCATCATTTCATTATATTCCCTAACAGAAGTTGTACTGTGCTATTTGTGTGACTGATTGACTGAGACACACACCATCAGGAGTGAACAAACAGTTTATTTTCGTAACTTTCATTAAGCTCTTTATAAGCAGCAAGCATGTCAGATTTTGATGTCAAGGTTGGAGAAGGATCAATTGGAAAGCCCCTTGTTTGCAGGCCCAGACGGGGCTTTCCAATTGATTTTGAATTCATAACACATATCCAGTTTGCTTTTATGAACAATTTGCTGTCTTGCACAAACTCAAAGGTTTTGATGACCTATCAATAACCAGTGGTCTTTCTGAGCCTAAAACTAATAACAAGACATTATTGGTTTTTAATGCATTAGTTGTTACATTTTTAGTGATATTCATTTATCTAAGACATCATATTGACCTTACCTAAAGTTTGTAAAAACATGAAGTTGTTGCGTTCTTGTTTAATCCCAGAACTATGGACAATGATAATGTCTCTTTTGAAGCAGACTCTCATTGTAAGTTTTAAACATAGTTTTACATTTTCTTCATTGCTACATAGTTTGAATGTCTGTATTTGGGTATAGTTAATCAAAATTGCTTTTTTCCTTTATTGTCGAGAGTTAATTAAACATTTTCTACAATAATCTGGACTTCATCTTTTATGCACCACTGCCTTTTCTCTAACGGTAAACTAATCTAGGTCCATTGGCTGTAACCATATGGATTTATGTATATAGATATTATTGACTTCTTGGTTCATGACCTCAAACGATGGAGTGCATTGTTGATGTTCATTATAACAAATAGTACTGTTACACATGACAATTTGCCAACATTGTATTCTGTTGACGCAGTCTAAAAAAGGAAGGTGTGATGGACTGTTGTTGTCAGTGATTCACGACTTGTGTTGCATCTCTTGACTGCAGGACATCCCATGCAAAGGGCAAGTCAGACGGCGCTGAACAGGCCGCCCAGGCCTCCAACAGTGAGTCCAGCATTGCCAGACTGGTTGCCAAAGAGCTGTCGCCTTCTTTCTATCAGCCAGGTCAGTGGACAGCAACTCCTCAGTAACATACTATGATATGATAATATGATTTCATGTTTTATCTTAATACAAGCCTCATACTGTGGTTTGCAAGAAGGCATTTCGTCATGTAACAACTAAAGAATTCAATGTAATTTTTTTAAAATAAAGTTTAGTGTAGCTTATTTCTAATCAGAATCACCTGTAATTTGCATTAAATGCAAAATATTTAATGCAAATTTTTCAACCTCAAATGTGTGCATTTGAACCATTTCTTGCAATAGAAACAGCTGGAAGTATTTTGTGTTTCTATTAATGTTTCACACATACACGCTGATTATTTGTTTTCCTTCCTAATTAAGTGATTTCTGAATGCAGTGGGTTGCACTTAACTTTATTAGGTTTTTCAGTGTAAAGTAAAATATTGTATTAAATACTTACTCCATTCATGTCTAACAAAAAATGCAAATTAATAGATGAATACTAAAGTGGTTAGCTTTTTAATTAAATTTTTAACAGCAGAGCAACAATTCAATATATTGCTCTGGACTAATATTGTGCAGCTCTAATTATGACAATAGGACAATATTAGAACTGCACAATGTATTGACTTGCAACTGTTATCCTAAAGTCAGTGAGCAATACTGAAATCACTAAACATCGCTGGTATTCGATATTTGACAAGATATTATGTTGCAGATGTCAGACATGCAAACTGTATCTCACTATTATTTTTGGATTGACTCTAATCGTCCTTATTGCTAACAAATGATGTATGTATCTGGTGGTTGAGATCGTAAAGCTAAATGAAGGTGGTGGAGACATTTTGTTATAATAAATTAAGAACATCTTCAAGAAAAAATTGGTGCAAACGTAATTTTTAGCAATGATATGGTTATCAAATACTTTCTTAGCCTTGTGCAAAATCAACATTTTAGTAACCAAAGATGGTGCAGTGTTGTGAGATACATATATATTACTCTGTCTATGATATGCAAAATGTGCTTCATACTTTGCCCCCTGATCTCAGAGCGTATGCTGTTGAATCTCTCTGCATAGGCTCACCACAAGGCGAGCAGAACTGAATGTCTAAAAAAAGGATCATCTTATTCAGTCCTGGGGATTGTATCAGTTTCAGCACAGGCTTTTCGACACACACATTGACACAAAAGTAAAGAGCCACTCCGGAGGCCCTTGCTTTTCTCTTTCAGCAGTAAGCTTAATAAGACACAAATAGACAAAGACAGAAAAAGGTATCCAGCCTTCTGATGTTACTTACCAGTTCTGAAAATAGAAGGATGCATATTTTTAATGCAAATTAACTACTACAAAGGTCAGTGGAAACCTTTTTGGCTTTAAGACTTTCAGTGATTTTGAACTCAAATGTGAAAATAAGGAAGGTTGATGTCAGTAAAGTATTCAACATTGCTTCAATAACATTTTTTAACAGTCTAAATTACTTTCAGGAACTTACATTGTTGCCCATAAAGTTTAAATCATTTTGTTTTTAGACCATTTTTACTGATTTGTTTGGAGAAGATTTAGGGCTACACTTTTTAAAACATGACAGGACAAGTTGGTAGTATATTAAGAAAGCAATGTCCTTAAGTAAAATAAAAGTTGATAGGTTTGATTAGCTGTCAGTAGTGTTACAATGTCTGGATGTTCGGCCCAGGTACAACCAAAAAACAAACATCAGAGGTGGCTACTGAACAGACAGGACACACAGAAAAACTCAGAGGAGAATGCGTTTTAGAGTTTAGGATTGTCATATCAATTAATGCCTAAATTAACACCTGCAATACTTTAAAATGGTAGTATACACAGTCAATTTTACACATTATAATATTCAAACCTCGATACCCTCAACGAACCTCCAGCCCTGACCTGCAGAGCTCCCGGATTCAAATCCCGGACGAGCCCCCAATTAAGACCTGGCTCAAAGGTCACAAAAAAAGGAAGAAACACCTCTATTGGAGTTCTAAAATATAAATTTATTCAACAAAACCAAAAATTAATATCCATATTATTCATGTGAAGTGTGAAAGTTAGTAAAATTAGGGGTGTATGGTGTGCATGAGTATAGGATGGATGGGAAAGTGTTGTAATGTGCAAGCAAAATAATCTACAATGACTTTAATAACAATAGATTATTGTAATAGATTTCAGCTAGTGTTGCCCTTCATTTTAATAATATGATCTAATTTTATTTGTGGATAAATTGAACTGAAACTTTTGACTGTTTTTCATTTTTAGGCCCTGAGTATCTGAAAAAGAGGGTTTTGCTGGAGGCTGGAGAAGACCAGGAGAACCAAGACACTGAAATGCATGAGCCTCTGCTAGCAGAAGAGGAGCCTCTGCTGGCTGATGAAGAGCCCCTGCCCACTCCACCAGAAAGCCCGATTCTGAATGAACTGGCCAGCCTCATGCCTGGCTCGTCTCCGGCCCGAACTCCCTCCCCGAGTCCGGCCATAATCAGCAAGGAGGATCCCAAACTCCTTGGTCCAAGAGGCTGGAATGAAGATAAATCCATGAAAGGAAGTTCCACTAAAGGTGGCCTTAAGCCCAGCAGTGCACCAGGTAGTCGTGCCACCACCCCTTCAGTGACAGCTGCTGAACCTGAGGAGGGAACGGCTTCCAGTCGTCAACCTTCACGCACCCCGAGTCGTCTGAGTAACAAGATCGAGCAGGGATCCGACTTGGAAATTAAACCACTTCAGAAATTTGACTCTGAGGTAAAACCTGCAGATGTCCCTCCAGCCACTTATGCTCCAGAAATGAATAGCCTCATCTCTCCAGATGAAGAAGAAGAAGAAGCTCCTCTTCCAGCTGCCAGCGGGCCTCCCAAAGCTGTGACCCCTGAACCCAAAGTCCCTGAGATAAAAACTGAAAGACCTCCATCTGTCCAGGAGCGGCCGCCTTCCACCTCTGAGAAAAAAAGGTCATCCAGGGAGGGAAGCAGGCCGGGCAGCAGAGCAGAGACAAGACCATTACCAAAACGGCAACAGAGTCCAGCTCCGCCTCCAAAGCGACAACCAAGTCCTGCTCCATCTCCAAAACGACAACTGAGTCCATCTCCGTCTCCAAAACGACAACCGAGTCCATCTCCATCTCCAAAACGACAACCAAGTCCTGCTCCGCCTCCAAAAGCTGCTGCTAATCATGAACCTAAAACAGTTTCAAAGCCGGCAGAACCCAAAGCCATAATTGCCAAGCCACCCATAAAGAGCCTGGTGTCGAGAAAAACGGCAGAGTCTTCAGATCTGGAGGTGAGATGGTGACGATACATGACATAAAAGAGATTTGTTATGCAGTATTAACAATAAGCATGTTTTGTATTTCCATTTGGGTCTATCCTGCTTCTGCAAACAGCTCAAGCGATTTTCTGTTTTTTGGCAGTAAATTAAAGTTTTTAGGTGTCCAAAAAAAGATCAGTTTCAAAAACTTTCCTAATGTAATGTCACATATCAGCAGGCGTTGCACCATTACCTAGCAACCCCAACAAAGCCCAGCCCATGAACTAGCAGACCAAGTGTGCTGGAACTGACCAAGAGTTACAGCACACTTGGTCAGCTGGTTTTACTGCTGTATCCAGTGTACAATGGCTGCTGGAGAAGAAAAGTGTTTTGTTGTTGACTTACCATCCAGAAACCACTTGCTGCATTCTTGTTGGTTGTGCAGGAGGCTCCATTTTGCTTTTCAAAGATGCATGGTTGTATAATTGCACATCTGTTTGCAGCCATTTTCCTGTGCAAGTGTAAATATTGAGTTGGGGGAGTCTGGGGTAATTTAAAAGATATTTCGATTTCATCATATATCTTTGTGTAAATTCTTTGTGTCTTGTTTTGTGTTATTAACTTTATTTCTTAACATGCAAAAAAAACAAAATATCAGCAAAGTGCTCAGCTAGGCCTGATGATGCAGACATTTTCATAAGGGTTTTCATAAGGATTTTGAGCAAATGTATTTTTTCTGCAATCTGTAAGCACTCAGAAACTGCCTCCTATTCAATGCCAGATTAATTGTAGCCATTCTTTATTTTAGCATAACTCTGAGTCATTTGACTCTGTCCAAAGCTTTATAAGATCTCCAAAAACCAAACCAGCAAGTGCACATATATTGTTTCATGGATGATTCTTTACATTAATTATTAAGGGATTTGTTTACCAACTGCGTCTACCATCCTCTGGTAATTCCTAATCGGCCAGTCAGTAATTAGACATGATGTGAAAACTGTGGAGTAAATATGGAGTCATTGTTCCCTTACAGTTTCTATTCAGTGAATACACTGTGATCATTGCTCTTCTCCTTCCTTTCCAGGGCCCAAACACCATCATGGTGTGTATGGTGATCCTGCTAAACATCGGCCTGGCCATACTCTTCGTTCACATTTTGTCATGAGACGTTTTCCACAACATCAGGTGATAAATATAACCTGACATTTGAGTAAAAAATAGGATTTTGTTAATGATTTTGTAAATGATTTTGTTAATGATTTTGTTAACTTTTTTAATGTTAAATTAAACTGAGTCTTAAAGGGGGAGGTTGTGTTTTTATTAACAAAAACACTCTATGATTATGCAGCAAAAATTGAGTTTGTAACACATTTATTAACAACAATAATATTTACAATTTTTTCTCTGTTTTATTGCAATTTTCTAACAATACTGTCTACTATTTTCAGAATAATAATTTTCATCCATTGTTTACATTCAGACTCACCACATCTGGCTTCTTCTGGCGCAGAATTACGATGCATGTTTCTCGTTAATGACGTAAAAGGTGGATAATACATGACCATTCAGACTGTAGACACTTTGGAAACTATTGGATAATTATCTGATTTAGTTCCAAATATGGAAGTGGATGAGATCAAAAAGTTAGGAAACCCCTGCTTTAGGGGGTCTTAACAACTCAATTTGTCTTGCACCATATTATACAGAGGAACTCCTGATGGACAGTTACAAAATGTAACCCAGTGGTTTGTATTAGTCCATGAAAACCAATTTTTGACAAGCATCTCCAAGTCAATTAAATGCTAAAACCATCTGCAGGACCTTAGGCCTCTATACTTGTCCCAGCATATTTTATATACCAATTTCTAACTGTGTTTCCATTAACCATATAATTATGCAAACTGTTTTTCTATAAAATGTTTTTTGACCTAGGATGATGTAGTTTTTCAACCGAAATAGATGTATTTCCCAAAACTCAATGGAAACACTTTCATCACATCACGAGTCACGTGACTACTGGCGAAAATGATGAAGAAGATGACAGGAAGTAGTAGGAGGAAGATGGTTTGGTTTAATTTTTTTCAGGTAATGTGGAGCTGCTTCCACCCGAGCTCTCACAGCAGCGTTCATAAAATGTTGTGCATCTTTTGATTGTGTTAAATGCAAAGCTCTGCAGTAAATTTGCAGAATGCAGTTTTCCTAAAACTTTGCATAATGTAGCTACTCCCAAGTATGAATAAGATGCAGAAGTCTCCTCTGATTGCTGATAGATGATGAGATCATGACTGAGTTATGAATGTAATCACATGTAACTGTTTATGTCTGTCACTAAGCTTCTAATCTGCTTAGTCACCAACGGACAATTCCTTCTTTGAGTTTAATTGCGTTCTTCTGCTGCAGGTGGCAGGTGGTGTTGGACTGTGATGGCGTTGCTCCTCCACCTCATGGACCAGAGATCAGAGACACCACTGACGGCTGGCAGGAGCCTCCTGGAGTCTTCTTCGTTGGTTCTGTGAAGCTCTTCTTCAGCAGAGCTTAGGGGAAAACTGAAGGACAATGAAGAGCTGAAACGTCTGAATATGACTGTTCTGTTAAAGTTGGTGGTTAGATGGTTGAGCAAGTCTTGGAGCTGGGTGGGCCTCCAGAATTCAACTTTGTCACAGAGTGTCACAAGGTTTGCCGTCATTTTGCAATATGGGTTGTCCTACTGCTAATCTGCCTTACACCGAGTGGTCCTCACGACACTGAATCAGTAGATCACACGCTGCCTCGACATGTGTTTGTGTTTTGTAACTGCAGATGAAGTAATGTTGAAAACTCATCCAGACTGAACTTTCACTCCAGTTTGCCTTGAATTTGCTCGGACACAGCAGCGTCCTTGTGCAGAAAAACTGTGTTTGTGTTAAACGCTGTGTGTTTGTGTCGGTCATCTAAAAACATATGTTCTCTTTTTACAGGGATTTACTGTATGTGTGAGTTTTTGTTCTGCTGCTTTTTGTGTAGGAAGAAGATAAAAAGAGATTAAGAAAGGAAAAAACAGAAGAAATAAGGTTATTTGAGAGTCCCTGCTGATGTTTTGTCCTGTTTGTTCCTGTGGAGCCATGCACTGCTAATTAGCTAAGGGGAATGATGTCTTCATTCAGATTTATCCAAAGCAATCACTGTATATTTTTAGAAAGGTGCTGAATCTGTAGATTGTTATTCCTGCAGGAGGAGTTTTAAAGTGATCGATGTGTCTCTTGAGATCCTGACTTTGTGTTGCATTCAGCTTTAGAGACAAATGTTTGAAAGCAGGAGGTGATTTTCTGTACTTTTGTATGTTTTTTGGGAGCCTTTTCATCTTACACAGAATTCTGCTGTTACCCTTTATTTATAGCTAAAATAATTAAGCCACCCCAAATCCTAAATTAATTTACCTCACTGTAGTTAGATTAAAAAGCCAGAATGATTCTTAACTCCATGTCTTACGGTGAAAAGACTTATTTTCTCTTTCTTTGTGTGGGGGTCGGGGCCTTACAGAGAAGAAGTATCTGAAGCTGATCTGCCGTTAAGTTTGATGGTGTTGTTGATGAAGGAAAAAGCCTAAAAGTATTTGCATTAAAATAAAGAACAAAAATCTCCCACAATTTTTCCTCTGGTGTTTTTTGTAAGTGAGTGTGCAGGAAAATGTAATGCTGTTTGAAGAACTGAGTTAAGTGTGTCACCAGAACCCATTTTTTCCAGGACATTGTTAAGCTTTGTTTTTGCCTTAGTAAAGCAGGAAAGTCTGTTTTTACCATGTTACTCAGACATGATGAATCCAGTCTGGTAAAAACAGTTTGAAGTATTTTTAAACAGGAACTGGCTGCCAGCATGCGACACCCTCCGTTCATCCAGGGGGCCACTTTGGATATCACCTTATTTTAGGCTGCAGGTCTTCTATGGAAGACCATTCCTGACTCAAAACCTTCTTTTTTAGAGTCATAAAATATGCCTTTGAAACTTAGAGTTATGACTTTTTAGCTCATTGTTAGAACTTTGTAACCCAATACTTTCTCAACAATCTTTTAATTGCATTATAATAACTTCAAAAGCTATACCTATAAACTGAAAATGTATAATTACAACTACCATTTAATTGCAATACCTTGAAACTTGCAGCTTTAATCTCATAATTATGAAATTGTATCTCACAACCTTAAAAAATATTCTTTTTCATTCATTTAAAATTTGAAATTCAAGAATGTATTGCATCTTATAACTTTTATTTCACAATATAAATTGTTCTTCTGATTATGTGTTTACTTTGACTTAAAGATTCATAATGGGATTTTTTCCATTTCATTATTACTTAATTATCATGAAACTGAATTGTATACAAAGCAGATAAGTTCAATACAAATTACCACAAAACTCATAATTATGACTATGCAGACTTTTTCACATTTTATCTTTAACATGACTTTGAAAACTTTTTATCTCAGATTTGTGACAAACTCATAAGTATATCTATTATTTTATAACTTAAAACTTGACATGTGTAACTATGTCTATTTAATCTTGCAATTATGAAACTATAGCCTATAATCATAATTCAGACTTTGCATATCACACTCTATGGTTTGAAAATAATTTCACCTCAGAATTTTTAAACTTATGTCATTACGACTCTTATTTTACCATTTTGACCTATTCTAAATCACTCAGTCATAAATGAGTTTCATTGCATATCTATCAGTTTTCTCATCATACACATAAAATAAATTAAATCGCTTTTTGTTTGATTTGTTGCAACCAGGATCGCAATTCCAACATTTGCTCAACAACACTCCCCTCTAGTGGTCAAAATTAACAACTCATCAGCTCATAGGTCTAAAACACAACACTTAGTTTAGTTTCAGTTTATTTTGTAGCACCTGACCTCTGGAACAGAGCATAACTGTTCAACTGTTTGTTTACTACTCTAAGATTTACCCTTAACAGTGATAAATGACTCTATAAGCTGTTCAAATTTAAGGATTTGTGCAGAATCCTCCAGAGTTCATGGTAGCAGGAACTCTACTAGATTAATCTTGAAATTAAATGAGGAATGCAATGCAGAAGACCATGTAAGTTCATGCATTTAAAAGTCCCTGCTTCTTGAAAATCGTATAACATAGTTTACCATCAACTTCAAACATTTTTTAAATAATTTCAGAACAATTTCGTTAAACAACAAGAATAAAAAACACGCTTGGCATCAGGAATGATTCCTCATTTTGGCACCAAAGGACGCAAGGCTCATCTATTTGCTTTGCTCTACTGCCCCCAGTGGTGAAAATTGGTATCCTTAAAATTAGAACTTGTGCTAAATCCTCTCCTTCCTATTAAGGTCATATTTACTACAAGCAACATCAGAATCATCCAGCTTATATTTAAAAACTGAATTAAAAAAAGAAAAGAAAAAAACAGCAAAAGCAACTGAATCTGAGGCACTTAGATGGAAAACAAAGCCCTAAATAATTTCATTATAACCCAATATTCCTCTCCTCCATCTTCCCCTGCTGCTCTTTATGGTGGTGGCTGACAGGGCGGGATTACTTTTTGATCTTTATTTATCAAAAAATATTTAAATTGTTTGAATTTTACCTTGAACTTGCTGCTTTCTGCACTGAAGTTAAAAAAGCAAACAGGTTTTTTTTTTGTTTTATGTAACAAATCTATATAGCGGTATAAATAAAGTTGAGTGACACTCTGTTATTGACAAATAAAGAACAAAAATTTATTTTACCATCTGTCGAAAACATTACTGGTATAGTTGTTGTTATAAATACAAAACACAACTTATTTTGAGTTTTGCTGTCCAGAAAAAACATTTACTAAATTTTCTAAATATTATGAAATATTCACATTTATATAAAATCGGTATAAATTTGTGTATCTTGTACAAACAGTTTACATGGAAAATCTTAAATGATGACTGCGTGGTATTACTGCTGTCTGTTAAGGATGTAATATGTATTTATCACCACAAGGTGGCAGGTAAGGACAAAAGAAAAACTATTTATATTTCTGCAGTTCACATAAATGAATAAATAGCAGAGATTGATTTTGATTTGAATACACGGAAAGTCCGATGCATTTGAATCCCAATGCTGCATTGACCCATTGTTCTGCATCATGACCTACCCATGATGCACTGCTTCTCTTCTCCCCTCCTGGCTTTGCTCTGTGCCAGCATCAGTGAACATCAGCAGGGACTGTCAGAGCACCCAGGGGCTTCACCCGAGCTGCACCACTCGCTCTGCTTATTTATGTAACAGAACCAATTTATTTGTCATAACAAAATAATTTGCCTTTTAATAACAGTGACACACAGTGCAAAAAGGATGAATATTTTGTCATTAACGATTTAATGGAAAATGAGACTTGAATTTTAAGGTTTCCTTGTTTATTAATTCACTTGTTATGATAAAAAAGCAAAAGCAGGGATAAATAAAAGTAAAACTAAAAACTTGCGTGTTTTCACAGTTTCTTTGCATCATTTTTAAAATCACACAAATGTAAAGTAGATAAACCTGTTTTATTTGTTTTTTGTTTAATGATATTTAATTTTTCAAACGTATGACTAGACCCATCCCTGTAATCTTCTATGTACTCTGAATTTATAAGTTTGTACATTTTTACAGAAATTAAAAGCCTCATGGTTGGTCTTAGAGAGAAGTGACTGTAAGCAGTTAATCACTCAACAACACGTGACCCAGAACATTGAGAAAAATTTGGGGGCAATCACAGCTTTAAGATATTTTTTGGTGGTCATGAGGTTTGTGCAGTTCTAAGGAGAGATTTGGTACAAAACCTTTCAGTTTTCTTGGAAACTCTAAAGATTTCAGGATTGAGGTCTGAAGAACGAATAAGCCGCTTCATGACCCTCATGTGATTGTTCTTTAGCTAGGCTTTTGTTGCTTTGGTGACATGTTTTTTTTTTGTTATGTTCATGTAGGAAGACAAACCTCTGACCAATACTTGGTGTTGGTGTTAAAGAGTTTAATGTTTTACGGCTGTGTCTATTGGTGTTTCTACATGGTAACGTCATTCTGTGCCTTGAGCAGAAAAACAGACCCGAATCATAATTCTCCCTCCGCTATGCCTGACACTGGGGATGGTGATCTTTGGGTCAGAATGAACATGTCTTTCATGGAGGATGATTAAATGAAATGGTTTTGATTTTAAAAAAAAATAAAAAAATTCACATGCATCTACAACACTGCGTGGTTTCAGACAGATGTGGTTGTAATTTGACAAAAATAAATAAATAAATCATGAACAACATGAATTTCCTGTTTTAATACTCTGGTAGAAGTGGCTTTCTACCTTACAGTTGCTCCAGCTTAGCAGGAAGGTAAGTGGTGACTCACCTGACGCATTACAGATGTAGGGGATCAATGGGTGACTACACACATAATCCAAGCCGACAGAGATTACAGTGTGTCCTGCAGGATGTATTTAGCAGTCTACTAGTAAACTGTAGCTAAACACTGTGACTGTCCTGCTAGATTCACCCAGGCCAGCACCATGTCATTGCAGGGGATCAGCACAGGGAAAATCCACTGAGGTTTCTTAACAAGAGGGCAACAGCCAATCAGAGCTGCTGTCATGCAGAACTGCAGCAACTGCTGTGTTGAAACCACTGCAGTGCTGAAACTTCAGAGAGGATCACTGGAAATGCACAAACACTCAAGAAAGTGTGACATCGCTGAAGTGTTTTCTATTAATCTGGTCATTTTAATATTAATAACACAAAACGGGATATTAATGTTAAATAGTTGAAACATAGCTGGTACAAAGTACAAGTGAATTAGGCTTCAGTTGTTGACTTCTCACAAAAGTATGAGTATAACAGCCTGGAATTGCAATAATGTGTCAAAAATTAGCCTACTTTTATATTTACTTTGAATGTTTGAAGGCATAACTTAAAAATGTTTTAAATTTAAAATCCTGATTTTTTGTTTTTGTGTGATTTAAAAACACACAATAAAATCTAACTGTTTTGATCACAATAGTTATCTTCATTTCCATGACCAAAATATATTCCTACATAGTATTTTACACCCTGCTTTTATGGAAATAAAAAATGTGTTATATTTGTTGCTGCCTATATCATATATATATATGATATATATCATATATATATATATTTTATTTTTTATTTTATTTATTTTAATTTTTTTTTAGGTGACTATATATTTTTGATCACCTTAAAAAATTGTACTTTGGTAATATTTTGATGATCCTTTTGTTTTACTCAGTCATCTTTGCAATGTTTACAGCGTGCTCTGGTTCTAAACGTCATTACGTATTCCATGGCTGACCAATCAGCTCGCAGAAAGGCGTAAAACGGTCTAGCGCCCGGTAAAAGGGATTTGACAGATGCAAGTCTTGAGCGGATCCCCGCACTTCGCTTCCTCAGTGGGGCCGGAGGAGCCATGGCGGCTGCTGCCTGCGGACAGCACGGCGCTGTGGTAG
The DNA here is from genome assembly GCA_922788865.1 of Poeciliopsis turneri. Lineage (NCBI taxonomy): Eukaryota > Metazoa > Chordata > Actinopteri > Cyprinodontiformes > Poeciliidae > Poeciliopsis > Poeciliopsis turneri. The sequence continues at coordinate 3,110,817 of CAKLNU010001103.1, forward strand.
CAACCGCAGTCAGCGGCAAAAAGACGGTCACTTACCGGGAATACAACAAGAGGAACCGGGAGAACTCCCGCCGAAGGCAAGCAGCTCTTTTGTTCCTTACCAACATCTCTCTCGACGGCCGGCCAGTCCAGAGTAATTCAGCGGAGAATGGAAGGAACAAAGAGCCGGAGTTTGATGGAGCAAACCCCGGTACCGCAGCAGCGGATCCCCCTCACACGAACAGCCTGGCGGCGACTGTCAGTTGTGGGGTCGTTAGTCCCGGATCGAAGGCAGGTCTCTCAGTACCGCCGATCCTGGTCCTTCCGTCCGATAACGGGTTTAACGATGTGGGGAGCACGGAGGTGCTGCTGGGATGCCGCCGAGGCTCGTTCCCGTCACAAGGGGACGGTAACCTGCTCTCCCCGTCCCCGTCCAACAACAGCCTGCTACCGTCTCCGCTGGGACCGCGGAAGTCCTCCACGCTGCTGTCGGTCCAGAGCTGCAACTCCGTGTCCTCCGAGCCTCGGCACAGGTGAGACCAGCGACGCTGCGGTGTTTTGTAAATGTATATATGAAGCTGTAATTTCAGCGACCAGGAACGGTTTGAACCAGTCTCTCATTCTGTCTGGTCAAACTGGATGGATTCTGCAGGACCTTCACAGAAAGCAAAGACTCTGTTGTGTTGGGAGATGTCAAGTTGTAACCTGCCATAAATCCCTCTTTTATTTTCCCCTGCATTCTATCAAAAATGCTGGAAAGTGTGCATGGAGTAGTTTTTTGTTTGTTTGTTTGTTTTCAGAATAAGGTTTTAAGAGGATTTTAAATTGAATTAGAACAACAACAACAAAAATTAAGCAGCTTGTTCCTGCTTGATTTTTGATCCTTTCAAGCTCATTCATATCCTTTCACCTTTTATTTGGATGTCACAAACTTCAGTTCACTGGTTTTGATATGTAGGTCAAAGTACTTAATGGGCAAGACAAGGCAAGGGAACTTTATTTATATAGCACCTGTCAGCCAAAGACAATTCAGAGTGCTTTTACAAAAAAGTTAAAAACAACATACACAATAGCAGTGATCTGGAAGAAAATTTACACCTTAAGTGTTAAACTAAAGGTGGACGATACTGATTTAAAGTTTTATCACAATGTTAACTTTTGTGGTACTAAAAGTGAATTTATTTATTGCATCTTTTTTAGGCGACTGTATGGCTTTTGCCTAATAGCCCCATAAATACAATAAATACTCTTGAAAAATTTTTTACATTTGTAGCATCCTTCTTTAGGACAAGCATCAAAGAAAGAAGTGTGATTTGTATCACTAAACTGTAAAAAAAGGGCTGCACAGTGGCGCAGTGGGTAGCGCTGTTGCCTTGCAGCAAGAAGGTCCTGGGTTCGATTCCCGGTCCGGGGTCTTTCTGCACGGAGTTTGCATGTTCTCCCTGTGCATGCGTGGGTTCTCTCCGTGTTCTCCGGCTTCCTCCCACAGTCCAAAAACATGACTGTCAGGTTAATTGGCCTTCCCAAATTCTCCCTAGGTGTGAGTGTGTGTGTGCATGGTTGTTTGTCCTGTTTGTCTTTGTGTTGCCCTGCGACAGACTGGCGACCTGTCCAGGGTGACCCCGCCTCTCGCCCGGAACGCAGCTGGAGATAGGCACCAGCAACTCCCGACCCCGTTAGGGAGAAGGGTGACGGAAAATGGATGGATGAAATGGATGGATAAACTGTAAAAAACAAAACAACTTTATTGTCAGCTATATTGGTATTTATTAATGCTTTCATTGAAGAAACAGGAGAGAAAATTGTAAAACTGTCAATCCAAACAGTAAGGACTTTTTTTTTTCCCCTAAGCATTATCAGTTGGAATTTATTGCGACAACAATAAATAAGTTTTTATGATTAGCAATTTATTGTCATAAATGATAAAGGATGTCATAAATTCCAACATCTACATTTAATTCTTCCTAAAACTACTTTCTGCTGCAATTACAGGTGGAAGTTTTTTGGGGAGGTCTCTACGTTAACGTCAGATCTGTGGGGTGTGTTCGTCAACAGGGATATTGTTTGGCAACCTAACCCTTCCTTTAGCGTCTCCACAACTTCCTCCCTGACTATCCTGCTGTCTCTAAAAAAATCCTCTGAGGTCCATGTAAAGATAACTGGGTGTAGACAACAGAAGGATGGATGATTTTAATTTGATGTTTGCAAGGCACTGAAAAGAGGGTCAGCTGTAGAAGCGCCCTAGTTGTTTGGTTTGGCAGGCAGGAAGTGCAACCAGGAACGGTTGAAAGCCACTAACAGATGGCATGAAGTCAAACCGTTTATTGTGGTGAAGTATCTCTCAGTCAGTGATGCTCAGGTGTTTTTACTATGCATCAATAGCTGCTTTTCCATTAAGTTGTGCAAACACGCCAATTTCGGAAAAACTCAAATTTTTCATAAAAGGTTTGGGTGGTTTTTCAGTCGTGTCAAAATAACTGCACACTTCGCTGGTTGTTGTAATGATGTTTCTAACTAACACTCCTTCCAGTCACATAGAGTCAATGCTGTCATACAAAGCAGATAATTTTATTTCTGGTTGCTTCATTTGTTTGATTTGATTCCCTCCATCAGCTCAGCTGGTTGCTTTGGAAGTGATTGAGTTGGAGAGATGCAGCCGCTCCCAAAGGGGGAATAAATGTTGTCAACTGTTCTGGCTTCCTGCTGGGTGCCACTTTAAATGCACTTATCTCCTCACCTCCACGGTTTAATCTGCCTGCTTCCTGAACGAAGTCGCTGTCCGTCAGATAGAAGTATCAGCCTTGCTCTGTTTTGCATTGGTCTGAACAGGGAGGCTCTGTGTGAAGTCCCGCCAATGATTTTGCCAGCTGGCTCAACACTTTATTAGCCTGCTGACTGAACACACACTCTCTGACACGTGTGGCTGATGAACTTGCGCGCCTGCATGCAGCCGGCGCGGCTGCTGGTGTGGATGCTTAAGGCTCTGATGCTGTTTAGATTCAGGGCTTGATCATCTGCTGGTTTATAGTCATGTTGTGGGTTACCATGTGGCTAACCTTAAAGTTCAGGTTAGTGTTTTACCTATTTATATAAATGCTACATTTTAATATATTTATAGTAGGCTTGAGAAATGAGTAAATCTTTCTTAGATAATGGGATGAATTTGGCCTCACCTCCTGAATCAATGTTTACAGTAGCATGGGATAATGGCTGCAAACAGATGTACAATTATACATATTTGAAAAGCTTTAGTAGAGCCTACTGTACAGCCAATAAGAGTGTAGCAAGTGGATCCTGAATAGTAAGTCATCAACAAAACACTTGTCCTTTCCAGCAGCCATTGTACAGTGTATACAGTGGTAAAACCAGCTGACCAAATTCTTACTTTTACCTCTATCGTTTTGAAAAAGCTGAAATTCATTCTGGAAATGGCCCACTATTTTTTTCAGTCAAGAAGGCCTTGATTTCACAAAGCCTCTTTGTATTTTAAATGCACTTATTTAATAATTTAAGTAGATTTATTTATTTTTTTTCTTTGACAAAGTATCACACTTGTCATGGCAATATGATTGTGTTCTAGATTGCATAAAAAAGACTGCGGGAGTGCAGTATTGTTAGGATATTATATTTCAACAGCCATGCAGTAATGCTCTCCATGCATGTCATATATAAACAGTACCAAACCTGATATGCATTTTACTAACTGAGGTAAGCATTAAAGGATTGGTGGAGACTTTATCATAATGGGAAAAAAAACTAAAGAAAAAGTGGATTTTATCCATTTACAAACGTTAAGTTCTGCTTAAAACAGATTTTACGAATTATATTGGAGATGGTGAAACATTTCTGTAAATGTCTTTGTAAACATCGTTCATCATAAATCCTGATTAACTGCGCTGTGGTTAAACATTCAGGTGCTGACTGGTGAAAAGTCTGTTTCACAACGATGAGATGTTGGTCCATTATTTCTGTCAGTTTGTGGTTTCTCTTTTAAAACCTTCTGACGTTTTGCTGTAATTGGCCTCCAGAAGAATTTGCCCTCCAGCGTTGGTAAGATTTTTCTCCCGTCTGATTGAGAACGCTTTGCAGATAAGACTCTGTTTAGGATGTCGGGAAATGTTCTCAGTGACAAGTCTGTGTGTTAACTTTGCAGAATGATTCCAACTCAGGGTCTGGAGCATTTAGCTGCAAGGTGAACAGTGACTCTGTGTTCCCATGATGCATTTTGTTCTTTTACTTACACTCTGTTAACCAACTGAAAGATTATTCTCATGTATAAACAGAAAACAGCGTAAAAGCTTAATATCCTAGTAGGACTTGTATATTTTTGCATTGATGGAATATTTACATGAAATTTAATCACATTTTTATAATATGCAGTTTGCATATTATCTAAAGTGACGTTAATTCAGTTATCATATACAGTCTTGCATCTGAATTGTGTCCTTGGGGGAAAGGCCCTTTGCCTTCTGTCGCTGCATGTTTGCAAATATTGTGAAATACACTGAGACATGAAGCACAGAGTTTTAAAGGTTATATTAGGTTCTGAAATACTTAATATCAAAGTAAGCAAATGCATCTGTAAACCCAGAGGACAAAATTTAAAGGTCAGTAAGCAGAAATGTATGATTAGAAAAGAGGGACGTTGCTGCAAAGATGTCAACATTCTTATGCATTACAGTATAATAGCAGCAATGCCCAACACAAGATGAACTGAATAGCAGTTTTTTGCACTTGGTTTTTGAAGGACATTTCAGGATTTTCAGACTTCTCCTTTCCAGATGTGTTTGGCTTGCATTTTATTACAACTATAATAATTTTACTGTATTAAAAAAATTAGCAAAAGAAATCAAAAATAAGGTCGGCAACTAAAAATTGCTGAATAAAGATAACTGTATGTACAGAACACCAAAATTGGGCTTCAGTGGAGAACACAATGTCTCCATCTTGAATGAGTTCATAATTTTATTTTTTTAGTTTTTTTAGTTTTTAATTTTATTATTTATCCAGTGACTCGGAGGAGATGAGGAGAAACAGACTAGTGCTCTGCCTCTTCATCTTCACTATGGAAAATTGCTGCTTTTGACAAAAATATAAAAATTATTGTTTTTTCGTCAAACAACTGTGTTACCTGAATACATTTTATTTGTTGGCTAGCTATGTGGTGGTTGGAAGCAGCCAAAAGTCTCACTTTCATACCTAGAATCAATCAATGTTTTACATCTGACGGTTTAACTACAATGCAGAAACGTGACAGTAAAAAGACTGCAGACAGTTTGCCATACCTCGCTAATCTTTTAAGTTCCTCAATAGTTAGTGCTTTTTGAACATGAGGTTTGGCTCTAAAAATGGTTAAAAATGGTTTGGCTCTAAAAATGGAAGGAAGTTATAAATGGCCATTCATTTAGCTCTGACACTGAGAAGAAAAATATTACTCTTTCTCAGCTTGTTGTTGTGCCTAAAATTGCAAAAGTTTCAATGGTTCAATGGTGGTATGACTAGTCAGAGTTGACCTGTTGTCACCATCCTTGTCCTCCAGCCTTTGGAGCTAGATTTCTACTTGTCTCTTAATCCTGAGATGAGAAGTGTTTTCAACAGATTGACGATTTCTTCACCTTTGTGTTTTCATCACTCTTGCCCAGTTTGGACAAAGCTCAGGTTGTTACTGTTTTGCCACACATGCTTCTCATTCCTGAGAGAAAGTAGATTTTGTTTGTCAAGAAAACAATATTTTCTTGTTTTCAGTCTGTTGTTCCAGACAGCACGTTATCAGAAACCTGAAGGTTCTGTTTGTGTCAGAAATGTTTTTACATTTTTTGTTTTCAATTCAAAGGATGAATTACCAGTTATTTTGTGTTTCACACTTTCAAACTGTAGTTTCACTGAAGTATGATCACATTTGCCCTTTAAATGAGTTGTGTTGTGGTTGTTGGGGAAAAGAAATAAAGTATTGAACTGTTTTGAACTCTAAAGGTCCTGATCTAAATGAGTAATGACATCCAGTCAGGCCTGAACGGTTCAATGACCTAAGAGTCGGGGAAGTAAACCTGACTCTGCATCGATGAAACAAGCGAGTTTCTCCATGAAACCGATGATTTGGTGTTTCCCCTGATGACCTCATACGTTGAAGTCATAATTGGCTAGTATGTAACATTGCGAGGAGGCGGTTAGTGCAGCAAATAGCAGCAAATATCTAACACCAAAAAGGGGAAATAAAAAGAGCAAGCAGTGTGCATGGTGAGAATGACACAGTGTAACAACCTAAATAAAGGAATTAATTACATAATTTTTAATCAGATAATTACTAATAATCAGATAATTTATTTGAATAACCTTTATATATATATATATATATATATATATATATATATATATATATATATATATATATATATATATATATATATATATATTCCATAACCATATGTGGAAGAAAACTGGGACCCTATTTGATAAATAATAACTTGGAATCATTGTATAATGGAATGGACATGTGATAAATACCCATCTATTTTTTTCTGCTAGCATTAAGTTCGTCCTTACACTTATTTTTATCTTTTAGTCAAATTAGTAACATTGAGTTTTGGTTTGCTTCACATTTTCTTCATTAAAATTAACTTATTTGACACCTGAGGATGTTTACTGTTGAAATATTATAATATCTTGACATAACCTGCCTTGAGGAAATCAGCATCATGATGTCAGCATGAGTAAATAAGAGGTGAAAGGGCCCAGAACATTTGCAACATCTTTTTGACAACTAAGGAAAAAAAAACTGACGCAGCGACAAACGAGACAATTTTTTTTTTTTAAACACTGAGAAAATATCGCCACAGTAATTGGTAATAATTTGCATCCAATTTGTTTCATAACTATTTGTAATTCATAGTGTGGAATATTTGTCAGATATGAACTTGTGTAAAAAAAAAAAAAAAAAGTAATTTCTTAAGGAATTTGGACATTTGATCATTTGCTTTTGCTCAAAAACCAAAACTGATTCAATCAGAGCTGAAGCTATCTTATTATTAAAAAAACACAAATTAATTACGAGTTTATAATCTTTATTACCTCTTACTGTAATTATGAGATTTAAAAAAGGTAAATTCTCACTGGAATTTCTGGCATTAGAACAAGATAAAAATCTAAATTATACTGTCTTTACAGATTCTTTAAATTTAGATTGGTGAAACTTTTACATAGAGACTCTTAGATTTTTTTTAAATACTGTTGAGGTCCTGTAAATCTTACGAGTTGGATGTATAGTTGCATCTCCCTCCCTGTCTCTTTAATCAGTTTGGCAGAACCCAAATGGACTATTGTACTTTTATGAACTAATTCCTTGTATGTGTCTAACAGAATATTTTTGAAATGATTGTATAATGTCTTCATTTTTAAAAAGCAACGTATTACACAATCCATACTCAATCAAAGGTGACTCGTTGCCTGAGTAACTATCCTGTTATTTAGATTCATTTGATGTGGTGAATTATCAGATTAAACACTGGACTGCTCAGTCAGACACAACTCACTGAAAACGCACATGTTTACCATGTTCATAAAAATAGGCTGACATCATCTGTATGCCTTGGTGTGTGTTCCCGTTGAAAACTGCCAAGCCCCATTTCTCTGCTTTCACACACAAGCACAGGCATGCTTTCTTTCTGAAACCTTCTCTCCTTTCTTTCACAGCTTTCACTCACATAACGTACAGGTAACACCAGTTACATTAGGGATGATATCGAAGTCCTATATTAATATTGCCATTATAGCTGATATTTACTGATGTATGTATATATTTCAATACCCTTCCAGCAACCCACAAACCTGTGCAACCTACTATCGCTGTCACATAACCAAACAAATGCCACATGGCCAATCTCTGTCCCTCAAGAAAAGCAAACAACACCAAAATAGAAATTACAATCTGTGTTTATTGACACACTTTCTTATCAATTTGATACCATTATATTAAAAAAATTATGAACACTGGCCAAAACCTATGTTAATGGCAAAAAACATCATGGATCACTTAGTGAATTGCTAAAAAATGAGACTTGCAGTAAAGCTTGCGACCCCTCTGAAAAGGTTACTAAGTGACTACTTTAATAGTACAAACATCAAATATACCTAAATGTACATTAATGTACACAGTGGAAATCACCTTAGCAGTACTGCAGAAGCTAACATCCTTATTTCAGCCAATCAGCGGTGAGAAAAATTAATTTTAGCTCCTGGATTTACAAACGCCCGGCAATAGTTGGTCATATAGCTTTATGCCTTAGTATTTCAGCTTCTTGAGCTTAGTACAACTCCATTTTGTAACCTGGCAACATGACCCCAAGTTACTGAAAGTCACTCTGCTGTGCTGTGAACTTCTTCAGTTCAGTTCATGTTTGACTGTCTAGTTTGAAGATGTCAACAAAATCACATCATCTGCAAATGGGATAACAGATAAGATCCTGAGGCTATGTCAGCAGTTTCTGCATGCACTCTGATAGCTTCAACTCAAGTAGCCACTTTCATGTTGGAGTGCTTGACCCAGAAAAAAATCACAAGTGATTTTCTTTTTGCTCTTTTTAGTGTTGGAGCTTAACACCAAGTCAAACATAGTTACTGAAATGACATATAATGGAAGCATCACATTAAACAGCATACTGTGTTGTTGGCTTGATTTTGCTTGGATATAAAATGACCCAGGAATGTTAATTCTAGAGTGCAAATTTCTCCTCTGTAGGACGCACAGCCGACATCAAGGGAAAATGAGGCCATGGCTTTTGGAAGTGGAAAGTTAGTTGTTTGTCCAGAATGAGAGGCTGTGAGGAGAAACGGTAGTGGAGCTTTACTGTAGAAAATCTGATTTCATACCCCATTTGAAACAAATACAAGTAAGTTAAGGGGAGAATATTGCTCCCAGCTTTGGAAGGGCTTTAATATAATGGGTAATCTGTGCTTTTCAAAGACAGATTAAAATGTCTGTGTTGATTTAAGCTGGTGTGCTGCTTTGGTTTGGTGGAGAAAGAAATGGCTGCCAGCTCATTAGAAAGCAGCAGTGATCATCTTCGGACGGTTTGGATGGCAGCTGCGTGTGTTTGGCATCATCTTTGGGGCTCAGCTTTTATTTTGACTTTATTTTTTCAGCTCTACTCCAGACTGGCAGCATGATGATGCAGTCTTCAGTGAAGAACATCTGTTTTATGTCTCTCTGCTTGGTTTTAGCTATAAAACTGTAGTTCTAAAAATATGTTTGGGCTGTCACGAACGGGGCATCAAAGCTGATATTTTTACAATGAAAACGAAAAAGGGAGACAAAGGAAACAGGAAGCAGTGAAGAACTGAAAATGATTGCAACTTTGATAAGACAATTACAGCTTTTCTTAGACTTCCTGGATGATTCAATGTGTCCTTTGTTATGCAGTGACAGACAGTCTAACACTCGCAGCTCAAAGGTCTGAAGTCAAGTTCTTCAGTTGGAAATTAAGCTATAATTTGACATTTTTACTATAAACATACACTGAGCAGAGAGTATAATGAGAAAACACAAGAATACCATTCCTCCCACTTAAACAAAACATTAAATCATTTATGAAAAGCTCTTTACTCTCATAGTGTCTTTTTTCTGCTTTATTTTAAGCTATAAATCCATTAAAGCAGCAGCTATTATAAGTGATAGTGTACAGAACACGCCTCAAACTGGGTAAAATCAGTCTGCGGCTCAGACCAATTCGTCATCTCAGACCCAAAAACATAACCCCACTGTATCAGTGGACCCATAATTATTCATACCCCTGGCAGATTTAGATCTTCAAAAGTTTCTTTAAACAATTGACTTTTGGCATTTTGTTTTATTGGAGTTACGAGCAAAATAGTTTCACATAGTACTAAAAACTGTGCTTCCCTTTTCTGTTAAGAATTTCATTAAGATTTGAATTTAAGATTCCTGCTGCACTTCATCAGTGTTGCATGATTCACACAGACGGAGGACGATAATGAGATCAAAATCAACTGATATTCGTCTGAATACATATTTTCTGCAGATTTCCCTTAATTTTGCCTTCCTGCCTTCCCTCTTTCCTTTGTTTTTTCAGAAATTTCCTTTAAAGGTCAGCTCAACCATGCAAAGCCTCATCATTTACTTTCTGACTTGGCTCATATGTTCGCTTTTGATATGACTTGTCAATTATTCAGCTCTTAATATGTTTTCTGTGAGATTCGGTTAATTGACTGTGGATTTATCATAGAAAAAGGCATCTGAACTTCTTATAAATGTCAGATTTTTCTTCAGAAGTCTAAAATTTTAAGAGCTAGAGTTTCAGGTCTGAGGAAGAACTTAGCTTAAAAACATTTAAGTTTTCCCCTCAATAAATTAATCACTGTTAGTCAGAATTTGGACACATTTTTTTGCTAATAGCCAATCTTTTGTGAGCAACATATTTTTGTGATTAGAGATCAAGGCACAAATTTGGTAAAAAATATTCCCTGATTTTGTGTTGGTGTTTCAGATGTTTTTAATCCATCTTCAGGGATTGTCATCATCTTTGTAAGGTAAAGGTCACTTCCTGTCAGGATGTTGGTCAACACAGAGTCAAAAAGTTCTTCATGTGAACCACAGTCATCATCACCATCATGTCGAGCATCAAGGGAGTTATCCCACTGGATTTTTCCATTCCCACAGAGGGGGAAGTTTCCACAACATCCCAGAGACGTATCTCATGGAAATGGGACGCTGGTGTTGTGATAATGAGTCTGGAGATCTATGGCTCAGATACTGCGACGGATTTAGAATGACTGGGAGAGCACTGGTGTCTGTGATCTCACTGGGTGACAGAGTGACATTTGCTGTGATGATGAACCCACCATTCTGGCAGCTTGATGATAGGAATTGTGTTTGCAGATTGGTTTGTGCTTCATTAAATCTGATTCTTATTTGTGCGTGCCAGCACGGAGTTAAATGCTGTCATTACTCTGGCTCTGAATATAACTCTGGCCACTATTCAGCAATTTTCTGAAAGGGATGGGTATTTATTTGGGCACAAGCTAAAATTAAATGACTGGATAAACACTGCAGTCATTTAAGTTGAAATTAACTCTCATGCTTGGACATATATGGATGTTATGACTGTAATAAGAAGCATTATTATGTTGACTGTCATCATAATTATTGATTAGCTGCAAAAGCTGCTGATATCTGGACCTTCCCACACATCGGAAACATCCAGTAATGCTCCAGGATTTTGTTTTCTGATAGTTCCCATGAACATGTAATGCTCAGAATATTCCATCATGTGAATGAGGTTATAATGCTAAAGATAGAAATTCTTAAAATGGATTATTTTGGTTATAGTGCTGAAAATATACAGAGTGGATATTTTTACTGAATATATTTTTATCCTGTGGAGATCACTTGATCTCCATTTCTGTAAACACTGGAACGTTCATTCAAAATAATTCTGATCATGTTCTGTCCAGCCACTTTAATCAAACTCGAGTTTATTTGTTTAGAAAGTCCAGTTCGTTTGGGGAGGTGTGAACATGCAATTCAACTCTGATTTGGACCAAAACGGCGAATGCTAGTCCCCTTACACACCTATAAGTCTTGGTTCAGTTGAAGTGAAGTCTGGTGCATTTCAAACTTATACATATAAGCAGGATGCCAAGCGGACCAGAAACTGCTCCAAAAGCAGGAAGCAGACTGTAGAGCAGAGCATTCTGGGTAAAGGCAACCGAAGCAAACACAAGAATTTAGTGCTCGTGGGAAAAATGGCGGGAAAAGTCCTACAATCTCTAAAATCTGACACGACTCCAGTTTTGTTTACATTTAGTGAAGAAGAAAGTTGCGCTCAGAGGTTTTTGTGTTGTTTCCTTCAGTTGTTCTTGGTGCAGCGCCACCAAAGGTGAACAGGTTTTTCAAAGGGTTTGGTTCGTTTGACAGTGCATTGTGAATGAGAACCAGCTGAAAATGTAACAAATTTCACAATTTTGTTTTCTAATCTACTAGATTATCATGTGTGAAAACGCCCTAAGATGTTAAAAAGGAGACAAAACAAAGTAATTACACCCCTGACAGATAGGCCTTCTCTATAAAAGAGAGAACCAAACATGTTAAACTGGATGCCAATGGCGCTGCATGAGTCAGCTGGTGAAGCAGGATGTCTTCAGTTCCAGGTCTGATTCCATTTGCTCTTATCATCTTGCAGCTGATGCACATTCCTTAAATGATAAAGTTTAACTTGATGCTACATTGTGTGAGAGAGCTTAGTGATGAGGTAATGTCTATTCTGCTGCTTCCAGCACTGCTTGATAAGGCTGCTTGAAAAAAACTGTTGCTGTTCCCTCGTCGTCCTTGGATCATGTTTGCTTCCACCAAGGCTGCGTGCAGTCAGAACCATGACCCACTTCCTGTTCCCTTTTTATATGAAGGACTCAAAATTAACAAAGCTTCTCCCGGTCCATTTACTGAGCATCTGGATTTAAACTGCCCTGTTCTTTGGTTTCTGATGAGAAACTGAAAACTACCAGTAGAAAAACTATGATAGAACTGAGGTTTGACATCCATGCATCCCTCCATCCATCCATCCATCCCCATCCATCCATCCCTCCATCCATCCCTCCATCCATCCATCCATCCATCCATCCATCCATCCATCCATCCATCCATCCATCCATCCATCCATCCATCCATCCATCCATCCATCCATCCATCCATTCTTTCATTCATTTATCCAACCTCAAATCATCCATCTCTGGAAAATTAACTTTTGACATGAATATTCAGAACATTTTATATTTTGTGTATGTAAATATTTCTTTACCTATTTTTAAAACAGACTAGTTCAAACCTGAGGTCAGTCATTTTGACTTTTGGTTCATATTATGTGCCATCTATGGACCAGTATAAGAACCAAGAGCAGAAATGCAACCGTTTCACAGCATCAACAGAAAATGTAAAACCAAAAGTATACCATGATGGAATTGCTTTAAACCTAGTTTCATTCATGAAGGGAGCTGATCATCAGTGTGCAGCAACAGGTGTGGGAGGGGTAGCATTTCAACACTATTCTTCGTACCACCATGTACAATTTGGTCTCTCCACCACGTCTCTTACTTTTCAGTCAATGTATTAAAAAAGTGCGATGGTTTTGAAATTAACTTTTTAAAATCTAGGGTTTGACATCAGCTGATTTTACTGGGATAAAGGTAACAACTAACCACAAAAATGCTCTAAAAACAGATGCAAAAAAATGAGTTCATTGTTAATCATCATTGGAATAGAAATATCTGGCTACTGGCTGCTCTGACACAGGAATATCAGCACCATCCATAGAAAAAGCTGTAAAACTAAAACCTGATTTGACATCATTTTGTTATAAATTAATTTTATGAAGTGTGATGTTGTCATGAATTTAAAACTATTAAGTGGGTTTCCAGTGAGACAGAGTTTCCACATATTTCTCCCTGAGGAAGATGCATGTCCTGCAATAACATGTCTGGGAGGTGGAGTGACCAGCAGAGGGTAGAGCATCTTAAATCCATCGTGTCTGATGAGAAACATCTTAGTGCCCAGATGTTCCAGCTGAATGACACACACTCTCAATAAACATGTATTAGTGAGTCAGGCAGTGAGCAGCAGTGATAACAGTGATTTAAAGCCCATGTGCTGTGGAATCAGCAGGTCAGTCCCAGAAAAACAGCAACAGATGCTCCCTCTGTGTGTGTGGCGGCATGCGTGTGTGTGTGTGTGGTGTGTGTGGGCGTGTGTGTGTGTGTGTGTGTGCATATTCACAGTTGTGTAACCATTGTGATTTTCTCCAGGGGCTTGTGGTTTTAAATCTGCTGTTGCTGTGTGTTTTTATGTCTGTATGTGTGTAAAAATGTTTCATTTAAAATGGCTTGAGTCTTTTTTTGGTCCTTCACACAACCTGGAAGAGACATAATGATAAAAAATAGCATGAGTTGGTTTTAAAGGAAACTTACCAGTAGGCCTGGCATGATAACAAATTTTGCTGGATAATAAATTGTTCCAGTAATTATAGTGATAAACGATAATATTGTTGTTTTGAGACCATTTTCAATTAAAGTAGCTCTGGAAAAAATAAAGAGATCACTGGACAGAACGCCATTGAAACCCTCATGGTTATTCAACCAATATTTATTTCTGAACTCTTCCTGAGTAAAAACATTAGTATTGCTGTGTCTTTGCATTATTTGAGGTCTGGAAGCACTGCAGCTTTTTTGTTATTTTGACAATTTCTTGTTTTCTTAAAATAAATACTACATTTTTGCTTGGAATTTTGGAGACATGTTATCAATAGTTCATAGTATAAAACAACAATGTTCATTTTACTCAAACATATAGCTGTAAAAAGTAAAATTGGAGAAACTGACATTTTTAAATGGTCTGTTAATTGTTTCCAGGGCTGCATGGTGTTCATTTTTACTCCCTCAGACCTGTAAGGTGTTGCTAATGTGGATAAAGCCTCAATCTCTCTAGTCTATTTGCATTATTATATAACATATATATTTTATTGCATTAAATATACATCAGTTTTAACATCGGTATCAGCTGATGTTAGCCATTTTCTTTTAACACATTGGTTCTGGTACCAGAAATAACACTGGGCTGATATGTATAATTGATGTTTATGTCCATCTTGTTACTGTTTGTGTTCATGTTCAAGGAGCGGGAGCGGAGGATGTTGGTCATGTTAAACTGAAGGAGAGATGCAATGTTAGTAGTAATATCAGTTTTAAGGTGATGAAAGGGTAGGGAGTTTTATCCATATGGAATGTCACTATAATCACTGTAATATTAATATTGTGTTAATTTTAACATGATAAAGAAAACTTCTGCGATGACTGTTGTTGTCATCAGTGTGTTAGGGCTGTGGAATAGAAATGTTTTGTGTATTTTCTGAAATTTTGCATGCTTTGCTGCACCCAAGTGCAGGTGTCATGTGGGCGAGACAAACTAATGCTGATGTCAGTATTATGTAAGAGCTGTGATGTCATCACGCTGAGCTCCTTGGCCTGCTTTCATGGTGAGGTCTGTAGTTTTAAATCCATAAGGTCAACACAGCAACGCAACCTGACCTTCAGCACTCACACACCAGCTCTATTCCCGCATCTTAAATGTCAATATTTACTGCACTGTAATTACTTCCAACATCGTTTATTCAAAGTCAAATAAGATGGAGTCTTACAGTGCCTGCTGGTTTGATGTTTTCTGAAGTACAAGTAAACTCCTCTCATTAATATTTATGTTTCTTCTGTCTGCAGAACTCGGAATCTTTCTGGCGGTTCTCCGAGACCTCGACAAGCTAAGAAGATCCACTTCATTAAAAACATGAAGCAGTACGACACCAGAGGCAGCAGGTGGGACACAAACAGAAACGTGTTATTGTTCTGCACCATTAACCTATAGATTATGGAAATCCTGTGCAAAAACAAAGTCTGATACAGTTTTTCTGTGTGTCACAGTTGACTTTTCTGCTCTAGAGCGAGTGTAGATAGAAAAAAAGAGAAAATATCCGCCAAAAAACACAGAAATTCATATTTATCAGAATTTTTGTAGATATAGTTTGGAAATTTAAGAGTTTCAAAGTGGAAATTTGCTAGAAGAAACTCTGAAATTTTGAGATTAATCACAGAAATTTTCTAGGTAAAAAAAAGGCAATTCAAAAGTAAAACAAATAGAAACTCAAAAAACTTTCAAACTTGATCAAGGACAAGGAGAATTAGGGACATTATTTAAAAAAAAAAGTTTGCCAAAAAATGTGAAATTCTGAGATTAAAAAATCTTCTATTAAAAACTTGGAAATTTCTGAGTTTCAAGTCTAAAATTTACTAGAGTAAACTCAGCCATTTTGAAATGAGTCTCATAAATCTTCTAGAAAATGTCTCGTTTTAAAAAGAAAATTGGCTTTTGATACACAGAAATTTCTACATTTTTCTGGAAAATTTCTGAGATTAATCTAAAAATTTCCAATTTTTTGGCAGAAATTCTTTTCTTTTTTTTTCTTTTTTTATAATGGCCCTAATATGCTTTCATATGTTTCACCTTGTCCTTGATTAAGTTTGAAAGTATAAGTTTAATTTTAGCCAACATTGTTCCATTGCTGCAGCCAAGTGTACATCCAGGTGTTGCAGCATGCTGAGCCTTCCTGTTCACACCGTTTGAAGTTACTGAAGAACAACAGCAATAGAAAGGAAGGTCAGGCCAACTGGCTGGCACGCCAGCTCTCTAAATATCTGTGCAGCTTAAACAGAAGTGACACAAAGGCTGCAACAAACACCAGTAGGAAGCATTTTAGCGTGCATGCACAAGTGTTATTGTCAGGACTAATCACTCACTGCTTCTCCAAAGAAAATTATGTTGAAACGGCAGAAATCCAGATCTGCTCTTGGACATCTGGCGTTTGTTTTAACCCCGCTGAGCTGCACGTTCCCAGCAGTGAGTCACTGTTGTCCTTTGACAGTGGACTGGCACTTGGAAAACCTGTGACGCATTTATGGAAATATGGAGATGCAAGATTTAGCAGTTAACCTGTTAGAAAATCTCAGTTATTATGTCTCAAATCTAAATCTGTTCTGAGTGCAGAGTACTCTGAACATAAAAGCCTTGAGGCTTTTATTGTGAAGGTGTGAAGGTGTAAAATAGACGCTTGTCAAACAGCTTCAGGCTCATGTTCTTGTTTTCCTGTCCTGCTGAGAACAAGCAAGCTGTGGGATAATTTACGCTGCTACTCAGACATACAGACCAGACCAACCTGAATATCAAAACACTCGAAAGAAAAGCTACCTTATAGGCGACCGGAAGCTACAGGAGGCAAAACAGTCTAGTCATTTCCTGTTTCTGTATGGAGAGAGGACAAAAATATCTTTAAAAAGCCTTTCTAGTACAGTTATCAACTGAAACAGGCTGCCTCTTTTAGCATTGCAGCTCAGGTTGAAATATTCCTGTGTCTGAGATGGTGTGTTTAAGAAACATTAAAAAAATTATTTGAAAGGTTTATAATGAAATGCATGGAATGTCCCTCATTGACAAACTAACAACACTGGTTTCAGGAATTAACACTGTAAAACTTTGCAGCCTAATATATCAATCACTGCTATCTACAGTGGTGAGCACACTTCTGCTAATGCGCCAATAGCGGAGCTGATTTTTTTGATTAGCGCCTTTGCTAACTTTGAAAATATTTACCGCTCTGAGCTTCCTGTAACTTAAATTTTCTAGATAAATTCTAAAGCGCTTTAGTCAACTTTCAACTCAAATGTAAAACTTTGAATAAAGTTTTACATTTACGTTGAAGTTTTGGTTAAAAATTGTTCAACGTATTTACTTCAGAAAAACTTTGAAACTTTATTTCAAACAAGAAACATAAAAGTACAAAGTAGATATAAGCAAGAGATAAACATATAAAATATGTAAATGCATTATAGAACATGTAAATTATGATGTCAAAATTAAATCGGTGTTTGATGGATGCTATCTTTTATGGGCAGAGATAATTTAGATTGAAGATACCGCTTTAGCATTAGCATATTCTAAACACCATGCTTAGCTTTAGTGGAACTAATATTCAGGATTAGTGCTTTAGAGTTATCACAGCTAACGTTTTAGTCAGCACTTCGGGTGTAATTATTTGGTAGTGATGCCAAGAAAAAGCCTGTTCTGTATCGTTTTTTAAAATTTTCATTGACTTTAAATGGAATTTGATGAGACAAATGTGGAGCTTTTCATCAACAAACATTAAAGGTGTGCTTGGAAATAAATATCTCCACTGTCAACCTTCTCTTGTAATGAACAAGGAAAGGAGATTATGACATAAATTATAAATAGAAATGTGGCAAAAAAAAAAGAAAAGAAAACAAGTTGTCTATGGGTCAGGAGATAAGTTGCTGGTGTGCATTTTTATCATATAATAACTATGCTCAAATAAAGGTTGTATTTTCTTTCATTTTCACTGACATGGACAACAGGAGGAAGTGTGGCACTGCTGGGGAAGCCTGGACTTTGTCAATCTGAAGCGTTCACTTCTATTCTCGTCCTTCCTGCAGAGAGCATGAATTAAACCTGGGCATCAAGAGAGCCGAGGACAATTTATCAGCGTGAGAAATTGTTGTAAAAACAGGTCCAGCTGGGAGCATTGAGACATGTTTGTAGTTCAGCCAAGATTATTATTATTCATTGGAATTAAACATCATAACAATAAATCTGAATTCTTCTAGGAGATGTATCACAATAAATGATAAATAATACAATAAATGCCCAGCTCTTCATAAAACTTTTGTCTTAACTCAGGATCAAAACTTCCTTAAATAAATGAATTTTATCTCAAATGTTTTGGACAGAAGGAAAAGTGTTAATAAACCCACAAAAACATTTCATTTGTGACAAAAGTTTGTTTTCCTCTGGCTGTTTTTCAGAGCCTAGTTGCTCTTTCATTGCACCCTCCTTCGGCCCTTCTTAGACATAAAACAGAAACTCAGACTGGCAAATGGAAAACCCCCATTAGCTCTTTATTATGCTTCTCTTTAACCTTTGATGAGTAATGGTTGCAGAATGTTTAAATGGAGCCAGATTAAATACAAAGCTCAGCAGAATCCTGTGTTGAATTGAGGGATCAGTACTTTCTGTTTTTTCCTGATCTGATTTTATGTTATGAGCTAAAGAATCCCTTCATTGAATCTCCGTTTGCTGCAATTTCATTTTTCAGGTTCCTCCAACTTGATTTGCTGCCACCGTGGTTCCCGTTTCTGCACCTCAGCTTATTTTAGAAATGATCAGACAAAATAAAGCAATATTTTTCTTGTCTAATTGATAGATCTGTATAATTTATTCCTTAGTTGTTTTTTTTTCTTTTCAATTTTAATATCCATTCAGACTGGTTCATAAAAAGACAAAATTATTTTTAATGGAATTTAAGATAAACGTCTACAAATAAATAAATAACATGTAGTTCAGGGGTGTCAAAAGTGCGGCTTGGGGGCCATTTACAGCCTTCTGAAGGATTTTGTGTGGCCCCAAACCTCAGAGGAAGTTTAGGTGGTTCATGCAAATGGACACTTTTTTTTTATCTAGAGCTAAAAACATTTTTTTCAGATAAATAACATTAAAAAAAAAAAAAAAGAGATACAAATTTCCATTTATCAGCATTTCTGCAATCTGCATAGTTTTTGAGGAACTAGAACCTCAAGCATCAACCTACTTTCACTCAACACAAATCATTCACAAAAGAAAATAATCAACCCTAAAAAGTTAGAAACTGTGTACCTGTCTTATGATAACACAATTTTGCAAATCCTTTTTTACATTTTTCTCTACAATTATTAAATAAAAAAAGAGAAAAAAGCCCAAAAAGTTTGGTTTTTGCAGGTCGAAAGTTTCAATTTACCGATTTTGGCCCAAAAGGTTTGGACAACACTGGTGATCTAGTTAGAAGTTATTAAACAAAAAGCACAACTGAACAAGTTTAGAAGTATAAAATAACTTCCATGTTCCAACATCTTTGCTGAACCCAAAATGTTGTCGGGTGATTGATTAATGTTTTGGGGAATGGTCTGCTCCTCGTCCTTTTCGACCAGCTCTCCTGCCGCCGTTTCAACATTGGAAATTTCCTCCATTTTCTCAACCTTATCATCTCTTTCACTTCTTTTTACAAACTGGATGGGGGTTTTAAAACACCCAAAATACAGACATGAGCAAAATTACGTCGATCTTTGTCAGAAACTTTGGTGTTAATTTTCATTTAATGGTCTTGGCCCAGTCTTGCGTTTTAATTTTGAACCTCCAGATCACCAATTCGATCTGGAAGTCTATTCTGAAGTTAGTTATGTGACAATGCCACTGGATGTTATGAAAACAGCTCGGTGAACTTGAGGTCTCCCCAGCTGGGTTCTGACTGCAGCGGTCATGTTGTGATTGGTCCACTGCTTCCTCTCCTCTGCCTGGCGACTTCCTGTTCTTGACTTTCCCACTGATCGTCAGAGACAAGCTGGGCGACCGTGTCGAAGGTCCACTTTGAGATAAAAAAAGCCTGAAAATCTAAAAACAAAAGCATCTTTTTCTTTTTTTTTACTAATCCCTTAGCCATAGAGCCAATGTCAGCGCTAATCTCATAAAGCCATGCATGCCATATTAGCCAAGGTTTCTTTTAAATCTCTGTTTAATTTGTGAATATTGTTAAATCCAGTTAATGTAACCACTTCAGCAGATTTGCTGCTCTCTCTGCCAGCGTTCTGATTAACTTCAGAGCTGATCTGGCTGCGTTTTACCGTAGCATCTGCTTCGCTTTAGCAGTTTTAAAACAGGCTGCTTGTAATTTTGTGGTCATCATCGTTTTGTGTCACTCCGACACTGACCTCTGTTTCAGAGAAACACAAGGTCAGTAAATATGAAGTTGTCCAAAGGCTTCATATTGCAAACGGATTAGCATGTGTTTTGTGTTTTCACACACTTGTCTTAATTGTGAGCCTAAGTGTTGTAGTGTAAACATGTTTCTCCAGAGCGGCGCTCCTCGGGGGTTTGAGCTCAGTAGGAGATGCTTTAAAAACACACACACACTCTCTCACACTCAAGGCGGAGCACTGATAAGATGTCATAGTCAACACATCAAAGCATAGAGGCATGAAAAGCAGCTTTCTTCTTTAAAAAAAAACACAAAATGAATTGATTTTTAAGTAGGGGTGAGGATTTATCATATTGTTGATCATTTATTCTGATATTTTTTATCATAATTTAAATTTTAATTTCTTATTCTCATGATAAATCTCAGAAATAATGTTTGAAGCCTCCCAAAACTGTCTGGATTGTTACTTTTATTGAAAAAGGATAAAATAGGACAACTATCAATAAATATCAGTACATTTGAAAATATGTGTGCAGTTTAGTGATAAAAATCGCATTTCTTAATGGACCAGTGACTTGAAGAAACATATTACAAATAATAATGTTTTTCAAGAGCAGTTTGTGGGGCTGGGATTGCTGCAACATGCAGTCACAGCCATAAAAAATAAGTGATAAAATGTTCTCATCAACACTTTCATCATTATCACAGTGATACCACAAAATATTTTTGATAAAACTTTATGTTCATATTGTCCACTCCTATTTTTAAGGCTTTCATTCGAAACCAAACACCCAACTTTATCACACAGCTCAGTTCTCCAAGTAAATTATAGTAAACCTTTGATGTTGTGGATGAAAATGCATGATGACCTGGCACTGCAAGAAAAATAAACTCAGTAGGTAGCTCAAATGAACAATTCAAAACAAAAACCATGCTCAGGATTTTTGCTCATTAATTTATATGGTTAAATTAATGAAGGAGAAGCACACACCTCCAGGCTGCGCGGATAGGCTGGTTGTTAGGTCTTTCAGCTGCTGTTTTAATGCAGGATGTAATTTTTATTACATCATACTGAAGCCCTGATGTCGTGTTTAGCAAAGGGGTCAAGTTGAAGGAGAAAGACTGAGGTACCAGGATTTCTCTTTTTTTTTTTTTCTTTTTTTACACATTCTAGTGTTTGAGAGAGGTTAACTCTTTGTGAAGGTGATCTAAAAGCTATCAGAAGCGAGTATAAACTGGGATAATATTAAAATATCCAGAAGAGATTTTACTGTTGCGTGGAACAAAAAAAGAAACATGTTGAAACACAACTTGACCCAAAGGATTCCCCCTTTCTTTGGTACAGAAAATATCAAAATGACCAGATTCAAGGTATCAAACATATTTACCATCCTCTTAATAAGCTTATAATAGATTTTAATTAATAATTTGTTGTACTGGCCAATAACGATAATATTAAAATATTACATTATCCAAGTGTTGCAGAGTTATTAACATGGAAGGACGGATAAATTTACCATGTAAATATGTGCAGAAAGTGAGTAAAATAATAAATAAATACTATTTCAGTTTCAGATGCTGAGAGCTTCTCATCTCAGCTGTTTCCAGTCACAGCTGTGCTTCAGAGTTGATTGTCTGTGTGTTTCTGTGAGATAACGACGGCCGCTGCTCCCCTGAGATCCTGCATCCCAGCCGAGCCTCGGTTCTGCTCTTATAAATGGATCCAAGCGGACAGATGTTAACCGGTTTGGGTTTGGGCTTTTTTTTGCATTTCAGGATCGTGCTCATCTGTGCGAAGAGGTCTCTGTGCGCTGCCTTCTCTATCCTGCCATACGGAGAGAGCTTCTACCTCAGGTAATCAATACTCTTCATTGAATATCAATCTCAGCAGACTGAAGGACTGGGGAGGGGGACAAAGGGTTCAAGAAGAGAAAGAAAGCTGGCCACAGGAAGAGATAAACTGGAAGTTGTCATTTCCTACTTCAAGACAAGAAAAATGAGAGAGGAAGCAATTTGGAAAGCTGACATGAAGCCTTCTGGGTTAACCTTGGACCTCCCTGATGACTGACGCAAACACGGCGACATAATCGCACATAAACATCCTCAAAGATACACTTAGTTCTTACACAGACGCTGAGATACAAACGCAGAGGAGGTGTTACGTAAAACTTCATTCTAATCTTCATACACTTTGTTTCAGGTTGATATCTTTTGCACGTCATCACGTCTCGTTGGTGTTATGCTGCAGAACAACAGGAAAACATCCTTATAATTATCAGAATCTTACTACTACCCACACACATGCATCGTGGAAATGGTTTGAACACACACACACACACGGTGGTTGAGGCAGATGAGACGCTTTCATTTTTTTTTTTTTTCTGTTTCACCCGCAGAGGAAACGAGCTCAGACCTCACATTTTATCAAGTAGCTGCGGCTGTGATCTGGAACTGAAAGGATCCAGCGCCATGGTTTCTGTGACCTTTCAGACACAGACACGTCCCTCTTTTGTTTTTAGATGCTCTAATGTGCAATCTATTTATATTTCCTAGCTCGTTGTCTTGAATCTTAAAAACTCTAACTTTATGTTTCTCAGTTCCTTGCAGAATGAGTCATGTGCCTTGAAGCTTTTCACTTTTACTAATGACAAACTGATATTGGATGTGGTAGACCTACAAAGACGCGTCAGACATTGGTCATGGTTTTCAAAATGACTTAGAGATTAAAAAAACCTTCTGAGTGCTGCAAGTCATTTGGGGTTTGTCTCCACCAGCTAGATGCTATAAAATTGTCACATATTTGTCTCTGCGGAATAGCTGGAGCTAAACCGATCTTCTAAAGGCCTCCGCATATATAAACAAGATCCACGAACTACATGAAAAATGTTTCAGTCTGAGGAAATTTGATAAATTTAGTGTGTCTGCCTTCATGAATATGCAAAACATTTGCAAACAAAGGTGTCTGCGGTCAGCAGGAGGAATAGATACAATGACAGAGAGTTGGCATGAGGGACCGCACATTTGTACTTCGAGTGGATCTTTTGTACAAATCAGAACTGTTTATTTAAACATCTCAGGGTTTTATAAGCCTGGCAGGCCACCAGGCTTTACTCGCCCCCACCACCATACTAAGCGTTGTTTATCTGAAATGACTTTTTAAAGTCAGAATACTTTTTATTGTTCATTTCATTTCAGAAGACAATAAAGAGACAAAAGATAAACAAGGAAGACGCCAGTAACAGTGATAGCAAAGAGTTGAGGTAGACTTATATACATCTGTAATCTCTAGCAGACAATTCTTCAAAAAAGATGATGGCATTTGAGTAGTTAACTGTATTTTAACAATGTTACAATGTTAAGGACATTGTATTAAAAAATGTCCTTAACATTTTTTAATACAAAAACACGATGGGGCAAATGGTGAACTGCCCACATGCCCCTACCACCAGGCATATCCAGATTACTAGGGGAAATCCTGGATCTTATACACAAAATATTTACAGAAAAAAAAATCCAAAGTAATTTTTTCTTTATAAAATCTAGAAATTTGAGTCTGTATATGTACAGAAACTCTTTTATGCTGTTGGTTGCATTTGTTTCAGTTCCCTGCCTCTTTTTGTGCTTAGTGACCCCACATTAAACCACCCCAGGAGGAGACACTCCTCTGGGAACATTTCCACCACCCTGGAGATGCTGCCAGGACTCGAGGGTTTCCAGCTGGACTCTTATGGGAGGGTAAGCCTCTCCTCTCTTCTTTTCTAACCTGAAGTCATCTGTCTTCAGATCCATTCATTTACTTTCTTGCCCCGTCAGTCGGTGTCCTACGCCCAGTTCCTGTATCCCACCAACGCTCTGGTCAGGTGCAAGCCATCGTCAGTCAGTGACCTGACGCTGCAGATCCCCATGTCCAGGAGCACACACAGCATCCCGGGCAGGAGCCACCCGCCCAGCCGCCTGAGCAGCACCGTGGGACTGGATCTGGGTAACGAAACGCACACAGAAATGCAAATGTATTGCAAAAATAAGTTATTAGGAACGAATTCTGAGACATCAGTGATTTTTGGGTTCTGAATATTTTATTTTTTGAAACTAAGTTAATGATTAAAATTCTTAAAGAGCAAATTAACACATAAAAACTATTATTTTATATTAACTTTGACTTCCAGAGATGTGATGTTATTGATCTATTTTTACAAATTCACTTTCAATATTTTCACAATTTAAATATTCCTTAAACGTTGTTTTCTTTTGGTTTTTGACTCAGTTTGAGGCGACGGCGTTAATCTCTTAATTGTTTTGTTTATATGTCTGTTTTATTTGTTATAGTTTAAGCACTTTGGCCAACAGTGTTGTTTTAAAGTGTATTATAAATCTTTATCCAAATTTTGGAAGACCTTTGGGTTAGCTGGTGTTTTTTATTGTCTTTCTGCAAAATGCATGGAAGGATTCAGTGCAGTGTATGCTACTCCAGTTTATCTGCATTGATGCTGCAACCACAGAAGTGGATCTGAGTTTTCCCAGAAGAAACGATGAAATCCCAGCTTAGGGACCGGCTCCAGGGATCTGTTGCTGAAATGAGTCTAACTGTGTCTTTTTTTATCTTCTGTCTTTTGGGGAAAAGAAAATCAGTATTTCTACTCCGTCTGACCACAGTCCATGTTTTCAGCCCAGATATTTCTGAATATATTTGGAAATCAAAGCTGATTATTGATGAGATTAGTGCAGAACAGTTGAAGTGACTTTGGTGAATATCTATTTTCTCCCCTAATGAATGTATTCTGCACTCTAGTGTTGGTAGAAAAATATTTACTTTTTCTATCAAGTTCTCAGCAGCTCCTTAACGTGTGTGTACCAAATCATGTTTTCAATCACCTGCTAACATTACCTGACTTTTATTATGACATCTATGCTCCTCAACGCCCCCTAGTGTTTGTTTATCGTATTGCAAGGCTGAAAAAGCTCAGTGCCAGACCAGAGACTTGCAGGCAGTTTGCCACACTTTAATTTTTCAGGTCATCAAACAGATTTTCTTATCAGACAAAGACAAAACTTTTTCAAATGGTGAAAAAGGTGAGACAAACGTAAAACATTTTCAGCAGATGTAGAAGTTTGTTTCGCATTGATGTGGAGAAATTAGAGGTGGATTGTCCTGCTTAATAATCCAAGTTGGTTTTAGTTTGAGTGTTATTTCAGATTTGGAGAGCAGGATCTGTTTGACTGTCAGCCTGTGGTACTATTTTCTGAAATGCTGTTTGTTTTACCTCCGATGTAATGGAAACTGCTGTGTTCTTCTGAAGATTTTCCCAAAAGACCCGGGATCATAAAGATGCATCTTTTTATTTTGGTTTTTTAGGGACCGGCTCCAGGGTCCCTTGGATCTCATAGATGCTGTTTGTTGCCTTTCTTACTGTTAAGCTGTGAATAATGACCTCATCGGAGACAAATGAGGCCTGCAGAGTTGTAGATGTTGTTCTGGGTCATTTCGTGACCTCCAGGATGAGTCAGGACTTCGGGAGTCTGACCTCTCCTGGGAAAGGGCATCGCTGTTTCATGTTTTCTCCATTTGAGCAGAAAGGCTCTCACTGTGGATGAGTCATCCACAGTCATGTCTGAGGTCTTAGACATGACTTTTTAAACATTTCAACTCTGATAGATGTCATTGACTGTATTTCTCATCTGGGCTTTAAATTCTTTTTGACTTTTTGCACAGCATGTGTCAGATTTTGAGATTTCTGACCCTGCTTCATGATGTCAGACTGGCTCTATCTAAAGAATATAATGATTCTACATTTTTCTTTGTACTCTATTTCTATCAGAAACTGAGTGATAAAGTTTTAAGTATGGTGCTTTGATCTCAACAGGCCCGTTTTTTGAAGAACATGTTGTTTCTGTTGTTTTGTCTATTTTGGATATTTCAAATGTCTTCCACTTCCAGTGTCCAAAGTTATTGATCTTTGAGAATATGTTCTTGCATTATTATACTATGACATTACATTACTTGAAAATATATTTAAACAACAATATTATCATTTAACTTTATGGTCAAATAAATCAGTATTTGTCTCAGATTATAAAACATTCCTCCATGATTTTGAAATTTTAGTTCTAAATGTGAAAATCTCTACATTGACTTGCATCAGGACATTTAATGACTCTGATTTCAGATGCAAATTATATGGTTTTAGATAGAAAAAGGGAATCCAGGAAGTAAAGCCAGAGGGGCAGGAAGGCAAAAACACAAAGACAGATGAAGGACGCCACTGGAGGAAGTGAAAACAAATACAGGAAGGAGGGAGGGACACCGAACAGCTGTGCTGGAGTTTGGGTCAGAGTATATCTCAAACATATGTCACATCCTTTATCTGTAAACACACACACACGCACACCCACAGAGGATTGTTTTAATATAACACAGATGTGTGTGCGGGTTGAGGAAACTCTAATTTGTGTCAGCATGCACACTGATGTAAGGATGGTATCTTTAGTTTTCCTGTGATGTAATATTTCATCCTCTTACGTCTCAGTTTACATATAAAGTTAAAGATGGCAGAAAGTTACAGAGCCCCCCTCTGTCTTCAGTTTCTATCTGTTTAGAGGCCCGGCTGCAATAACCGAGCTCATCAGATGGTCGGCTAACATCTGCATCATGTGACCTCTCTGCAGGTTGAGCAGCATATAGTTAATACAAAAACAAGATTGTTTAGCTAGTACATAAACAAAATGGCTGTTTATTGACCTTATTGTTCTTCATGGGGTAGCAACAGTTTGTGTGCAGATGTTTAAAAAAAATGTTTAAAAAAGAAGTTCTTCTATTGTTCCACCTGCAAAATCATCAAAATAGTCATTAATTTAAGTATGTTTAATATGTTTGTTTTTAGCTTCACCTGGTTCGAATTCTGTCAGGAAAAAATCTCCGATTAAGCACCTTTTATTATCCAATTATTAATTAATTAATCAAAAAATAATCAACATGAGTATTTTTTAGCTGTTGATGCATCCTTTGCTACAAATAGTTTAAGTTTTCACTAAATGAATGCTGTTATTGCATTTAGGCAATAACATATTCTTATTTTAAAAACTAATTAAATGATTTGTTTACTTGATTGTTTAAATGTATTTCTGATTAAAAAAAAACAAAAGCTTAAGTAATTCAATAAAAAATCTACAGAATTTTTCAGTTTTTCATCCGAATAATCGATTATTCATCATAATAATTATTTTGTTAAAAAGTTATTAGTTGCAGTCAGATTGGGACAGATTTTGGAAACAAGCTGGCCTCTTTCTGGACCCCTGGATGCAGAAAGTGATTAATTACTAACAGTATGTTTGTTTTTTAACTTGTCTGATTCTGTTTTGGTTCAGGTGTGGAAGACGTGTCCGAATACGACCCAAACCTCCTCAGTGACCCCCAGTGGCCTTGTGGGAAACATAAACGGGTGTTGATCTTCGCCTCCTACATGGTAGGAATTCACACCGCCGCCACATTCAAACGCTGTTTGTGTTATTTATAAGGCGTATTCATATTTTTAGTTTTTTGTTTTGGAAACATCTATTGGTCTCGTCGTTCCACATCCCAGCGCTTGACACGTTTAGATGATTGATGCTTTCTGTACACTGATAGTTTATGAAAAGTCTATCTTACTCGATCTAAGGCTACATGAATGTCTATAAAGTAAGAGGAATAGTCCAGATAATCCGAGCTTTGATGGTGGGGCAGCTGTGGTGTGGCTGCAGCCTCTGAGCCGACCTCAGACTAACATGCTCTGAGCTCTCAGTGTGACGCCAACGCCGCTCAGACCTGCCGGGCGGCTCCAAGACTTCAGCCACAGATCCTTTAAGCCCTTTAAGTTGAGGTTTGAAGCCTCTGCCTATCAGATTTGCTCCAGCTCATCACTAAACACCTCGTTGGTGGGTCACGGTTTATCCTCACCACCATCAGGGAGACCAGCAGCCGCCATCTGTGCTTATTTATTGAATTAAATTTATTTATGTTGCATCATTTCTAACAACTATTACCTGAAGGTACTTTACTGGACTAAAACCTTTGATTCATACACAGTTACTGTAGTTTCTGGACTATTTAGCAGAAGCAATAAACCAGTTAATCAGTTGATTAATTGGTTTAAAGGATTAAATTAATCTCTTTCTAACAAAACCTGGATGATAAAAGTCTTCAGTCTGGTGCTTTGGTCTAAACTAGTCCAATTTTGTTTACATAGACTTCATAATTGATTTTATTTGTTGTCTTGGTTATTTTGTTGATATATTTTGAATTTTTAAAATGTCTTGCATAAAATTAAATACAAATATTAGTTAGAAATTAAAGTGTATTGATATTTGAGAGAGTATATTTGCATTATCATACCATTATCATTATGTTATTTAAAAGTGGTGTCAAAACAACAATCGTAGTATCATTTTAAACGTGAAGTCATTTCTAATGAACTTTTAAAATAAAAACACTGCTTCTCCAAAAATATGACACAATATTGGGCTTGTACCAATCCAGTCCAGTCCAGACATTCACTGCTGCGTTTCTGTTTTACTTTCAGCTCTGCATTGGCTCACTGCAGTTCCTAATTAGGAACAGCTCTTTATAATAATTCTGCGTCATAAATTAATTTCTAAAAGTGGAATAAATACTGGAGTTAATTACGACACAGCTGGACTCCTGGTTTCTCTGATTCAGAAAGTGGGATAAATTAGCAGTTAAATAAAAAAATTGTAAAAAAACCTGAAGAAAAGATGGAAATGAGAAACTCGCCTCCTTTACATGATAGAATCATCCTGGAAGCTGTGGCTTAGTTTGATCCCTCTCTTGAGATGAATTAAATGTATGGAAACACGCACACACACACGCACACACACGCACACACACACACACACGCACACACACACACTCACACACACACACAGACTGGATGTCATGCTACTTATCTCCTCTGAGAAGATTAATGTGAGGTGGGTTGTGTTGCTTTGACACCCACCTCAGAGCAACCCAAGATGTGTGGGATTATTTTAAATTAAATAATGCCTAATCTGTGGATACATCATGGCATACTATTACACTTTTACTGACATTTGAATAATTCAGTTTTAAGGTCTAATTAAGGAAGCTTACCTTCATTCATTGCTGTCTATAGCAGACAAAGGGAACGTAGGATGAAGCTGACATGGAAGCTTAAGGAAAGGATTAGGAGAAAACTGGAGTTGATTTTATTTTATTTTTTTCAATGTATGGATTTATTCTGAAAATTACACAGACTATAATTGTTTTACAAAAATTTATGCAGTACATTCTAGACTCAGGGTACAGCCTTAAAAACTCTTAAGTAAAAAAAGGTAAGTTGACCTTTTAATGTTAGTCACAGGTCTTAAATTTTGTCTTTATTCATTTATTTTTCTGTCAGGTAAAAGTTTGCGTCACACTCAGACGTCTTCATTGCTTTCTTAGACTCACTCACTGGTAACATACCCCTACTAGCTAACTAGCTAGGGAAATAACTAGCCACCCAGACGGGTAGGCTACTGGTAACTCATTGCTAACATACCGTTGCTAACTTAGTATTTATCTTATCATGGGTAAGTCCAAATTTATCGCTGGTTGGCTGGATGAAATTTATACATTTCTATGGAGATGTAGGTCTTAAATTAAATTCAGGAGGGTCTTAAGAAGTTTTAACTTTGAGTTGGTGAATTTTTCAAAAGCCCTGGGAATATAAGTTGCTCCAGAGCATAAGTTGCATAAGTGCTACGAAGTGCTATGAAGAGTGAAGAAAACATTTATAAGTAGCTCTGGACTATAAGTCCCATTGCCAGATAAACTATATTTTCAACTTGCACTCTGGAAAATATGGCAGCTTCTTTATCAGTTCCTGCACTTTGCACCAGTAATGATTAGATAAAGAGGATGTACAAATATATGGATTAGAATAGGGTCAGCTTGAGAGAAAAAACATGTTTTATTGCCATTTCTGTTCCCATGTGAGGAACAACCTCTCATGTTTTTCTTTGTGTCGTATCATACAACTAATAGGAGGAAAACCTATTGAAAACAACTGATTTGTTGCAGTTAGAGAGCATAAAGGCATCACCAGCATGTTTGTTTTGGGCTGTAAATCAAGGCCTGGTTGTATTAAAGCTTTGTTTTCCCCCCATGGCTGCATGGGAGGAGAAAAATCATCTTATGATAAATATTTAACTAAAATCAGAGCAGCAGAAAGAGTGGTGATCACTCTACATTCACTACAGGCCTCACATCTGCATCAAATGATTCCCATTCGTTTCTGCACAGCAGCAAATAAAGCTAATTAAACCAATGGACATATTTTACATGTGCCAAATGTGTTCATGTTGTTCATCTTTTTCATAAATCCCTCACAAAGGAGCTTTATGTGAATAGATGACATCTCTGCATTAGGACACTTTATCCTTAAACCAGGTATTCCTTATTCATTTTGAGAAAAAGACATATATATGGAGGTATATTTATGTAAATGTAAAAGGTGCAAAAACATCTTGTTCTCAAAGATTAGTTCCATTTGTGACATGCATCACATTAAGAGGACAAAGTTGCCACTTTGTTTCATTAAAATATTGCATCTTTATTTTATTGCTGAGCACTTAAGTTGTTTTAAATTGGAAAAACAATATGGCCCCTGAATATGTTCAAATTTATTACTATGGTCCATGTTGCATAACTGCATGCTAGTTTGTAAAAATGTATTTTATATTTTCTCTTTTGTAATGTCAGTTTATCAAAAAATAAAGATAATCCCTCAGTTTCGTGTTTATAAACCAGCTACAAGCTTTTTAAAAGACTAAATAAGTCTGAGTTGGGCTTTATGAACTTATTTTGTCATTAAATTCCAAAAATACAAACGATATAATTCATATTTCACATTTCAGGCATGCAAAAGATGGAGCACAATGACCTTCGCTAAAGCGAAATACAATCATAAACAAACGGCATCATGGAGAGGATTTTTGTGAAGTTTGATATTTCCACATTGTCCTGAATGTTTCTATGAACAGTCATTTCCAATTTTCCTGTAAAATAATCTGGGTAATCCTGGCATAATGAGAGAAATATTTACTCCTCTCATTGTTTACATTCTCTTGCAGTTGTTTGACTGTTCTATACTTCTGCTTACACTCCATCCAGAGATCATCTTTCCTTTGTTTATGCATTTTTTCCCTCATTATGTTCTTTTTCTTTCTTCCTCAGACGACCGTTATCGAGTATGTCAAACCGTCCGATCTGAAGAAAGACATGAACGAGACTTTTAAGGAGAAGTTTCCCCACATCAAGCTCACTCTCAGTAAAATCCGCAGGTAAAATGTGAAATATAAACACTTAAACGTGTGTATTTTATCTGTAAATCATCTCTGACCGTCCTGGATGTTCTGCCCAGCCTGAAGAGGGAGATGAGGCTCGTCGGGGAAGACTGCGGCCTGCAGCCCGTCACCGTTGCCATGGCGTTTGTATATTTTGAGAAGCTGGTGCTGCAGGGTCGACTCAACAAACAGAACAGGTAAATTCAAACCTTTTGTTTCATATTCTTCCTTTTGTTTATTAATGTTTTTGGACTCCACTCAGAGCTGGGTACTAACCAGTTACATTTATTCAGTTACATTTACTTTAGGAACCTTTTGGGAAAAATGTACTTTTAGGAGTATTTTTACTACGCTGTCGCTTTTACTTGAGTGATTTTATTATGAAGTATTGCTGCTGATATTTGAGTAAATATTTCTGGATACTCTACCAACTGTGAGTTGGTTCATTGAATGAAAAACAGTTTTAACCAAGACACAGACACACAGCTGCAGTTTTTGTTACATTTTTATATATTTTATATCAAAGAAACAGAATTAGGCAATTTTTGATTTGCTTTATTTTGTAATTATGTTATTTACATAAATTAATTTAATTTTAATCTTTAAAATAACAAAATTTCCACTTTATATTTAATCCCATCTGAGGTCATTTAAAAATATTAAATGATTGATGATAATTTAATTCATAACTTGAGTAGTTATTTTTTTCCAAATACTTTTTTTCTCTTTAGTAATTTCTTGGATGGATCCTTTCTACTTTTACTTTAGTAAAAATATGTTAAAGTAGTATTACTTTTATGTGAGTAAAATATCTTTTTCTTTTTTTCTTGTCGCTCTACTCATCTCTGCTCTACTGGAACACTTGCGCCCTCTTGTGGTTCATTTGTTATTAGAATAAAAAAACAAGCTGCTACATTAATTATATCTTTGATAACCAGCTGTGCCTCACTGATTATGTCTGAAATTATATAATTATTTGCAGTGTTAATTATTGCCCTATAAAACCAGAGCAAAATTTTAGCCTCTCTAAAGTTTTGCTCATTTTTAATGTCTCATAAAACATTAAAAATGTAATTATGTATATTTTGTTAATCTTTCAGAGCAAATAAATCAGTTTTCCAAGGCCGGTATCCTGCATGTTTTGGTGATTTTCTTGGTTCATCTGAGAGTTTCTGCAGAATTTTGACATGTTAAGGAGTAAAGCTGAGATGATATGACTTAAGAACAAAATCTCAGATTTGTTCATATTGGATCTAATTTTCAATTTTAATTAATTAAAAAAAAAAAATTTATTTCCCTCTTTCTTCTCTAGTGTAAGGCTACAAGAATATTTCTTTAGTCATTATACTGACAGAAAAAGGATGCATTTGTACCAGAAAAAAACCTTAACATTACGTGAAAAAAAACAAAACAACAACAACAAACTATTTTATTTTTGGGGGGAAAAAGCTTCCAGAGTTTTCAGGATCTGACGTAACCACCTCAGTTTGTTCTTCAAAATGGACTCAATCATTTCAAAGTCCTGCTGCTATGCAGGATCCGAAGTATGTCTAGTTATAAATATTTACAAATATTTATCTGTAAAACTGGTGTCAATCAATCAATCAATCAATCAAATTTTATTTGTATAGCACATTTCAGCTACAAGGCATTTCAAAGTGCTTTACATCATAAACACAAAATACAAAGTCATGCAACATAGAATAAAATGAAATAAAATACCAAGTGGGTTTTTTTTTTTTTATAACTTTTAATAAGTTAAGTTATTAAAATAAGAATAACTTCTCAAGATGCTCAATATTCCTCATTTAATGTTTTTATTTTTCATGTTGGGAGTTCTCATAAAGTTACTACTTTATTCTCTGACCATTACAACTTTTTTCTTATAATTTTTAAAAAGGCATCGCAGCCTGGCCCTAATATTCCATCAAAGAGTTTACCCCAATTTAACGTGCAAATAAATAGAAGCTGTAAAACTCGCTTATTAAACAAGATGGCTGACCTGGGTGTGCTGACATCATTCTGAACTACAGGAACCCGAGGAGTGCATTGGTGGAAACAACATCCAGATTTTCCAAAGATTAAATCTTATTAATCAATAAGTTCAAGCTGCACATCCATGATTTAAAGTGACAGAAACCAACATGGCTGCCTCTGCAGACGCCTGATCAACTATGCTGTTGTTGTTGTTTTACAGGAAGTTGGTGTCAGCTGCCTGCATCCTTTTAGCTGCTAAGATCAGCAGTGATCTAAAGAAGCAGGAGGTCAAACACCTCATAGATGTGAGTCACGCACACACACACACACACACACACACGCACGCACGCACACACACACACACACACACACACACACACACACACAGAGGTTGTCATGGCGGTGACTCCCACCTGCGAGTCAGATCAGGTTGCTCGTGTGTTTATATGATTGTTCCACCTGAACAAGCGGAAAAAATCGGACTGGATTGCTGAGCTGCAGAATCTGAACTCTGAACCCGGTTCTCTCTTGTGGCACCCATCAGCTGGAGGTGAATAATTTAAAAACTTCAGCTTGAGCAGCTTCTTTTCCTCAGTGCACTACAAAATACCCATATTTATGTGCACTTTAACTAACCGGAAACTAACATTTCAGCAAAATACAGGAACTTGTTTTAAGTAAATAATTTTTTTTATTGCTGATAAAGTACTACTAGCAGATTATTTCACCTGGGGAAAAATGTTTTATAGTAAGTGGAACGGGTCTATTCTTAATAATATTAAGGAATTATTTACTTAAAACAAGCTTTATAACTCAGTTTTGTTTTGATCTAGTTTTAACTGGAAACTAGATGAAAAGTGCTGTGAAACAGTTGGTTAATGTGAGAAGCGACTCTGCGGAGTCGAGTGATGCAAATTTACTCAAAACTTCTCTTATCTTCTCATATTTAAAACTGTTTTGTGAACTTCTTACTCAAGAAGTCAGAAGGCTTGTCTACAAAAATTCAACACAAAGTTCTCACAAAATTAGTCTGTCTGCCATAGTTCCTCTCTGATGGTATAAGCGCAGAAATTTGAACCAGAAAGCTAAAAAGTATCTTAGTTTTGCTGCTAAAATGTTGCCAGCAGTTGTTATTAAGTCTAACTGCTGATTGAATGAAGATTTACAAAAAACTATCCAAACTAACTGATTCTTAAAAGTCGAACCACTGAATTGAGATTTGTTGTCTCTGCAGAAGTTGGAGGAGCGCTTCAGGATCAGCAGGAAGGAGCTGATTTCGTTTGAGTTCATCATCCTGGTGGCCCTGGAGATGGCGTTGTACCTCCCTGAAAGCAAAGTGTTGCCTCATTACAGGCGGCTGCTGCAGCAGCAGCAGGTGTAGCAGCGCTTGGCTCAGCGGCACAGCGGCAGTCTGCTGCTCCGTCTTCCACCCGGAGACTCCAGCACCTTCCACCACCTACACTGTGATCCTCATGATGCCTTGCTCAGAGGCATCTGAGTGGTGCACAATAAAAACCTGAGAGGGGAACCAAAGTTACGACACACTGTGACATCAACAAACGAATTATAGGGGGTCGGATAATCAGAGAAAAACTGAGGCCTAAGAAATGACTGTTCCCAGTACAAACCAGTCATTTTAGATCCAGTTCCTACCAGGAAACTCCCAGTTTACTTAATATCACTCCCAGTGATACTTCATTTTTTACACACAGTTGTAAAATTTTTAAAATTAGCAACTCTTCTGAGTGATAAGAAAGACATATTTCTCCCTAAATTAATTTTTATAGTACCTGAATTCACTGAAACATCTTAACAATAATCAATAAACAAAAAATATAAAATAACAATAAATAGTGGTTTTAGTGAGCATCTTTTCAGCTTAGTTATGCTTGAATAGGTGTCACTATTCAAGCATAATTAAGAAATTATGCTTGAATTAAGAAAATTTGAAAATTTCATCATGACAATGGAAAAAATGTTTTATAGTTGATTAAATTCCTCAACACAGGCAGTGAGACAGACATTTTCAAAATGAACAACTTACTAAGTTGTAAGTTCCTGCACCAAGAAGAATTTGATCATGATAATTTCTGTTATTTAGTATTGATCTACATTTTTCACTTCTAATACCGATATCTGAAGTGAAGTATCGGCCGACAGTGATCTGATGCAGAAAAACATCGCTGATTGACTTAAAATGTTTATTTTTTTTAAACATAAATCTACTGAATTACAACCTTTGTCAAACATATAAAAAATTAACTGCATCAAACCGCTAAGAGGAGAATTAAGGTGCACAAGCTTTTAAAACGGTTAAAAGAAGAGTTTAAACATGTCGCCATGGTTACTGAGCATTTGACAATCATTTTATTGCACTCCAAATAATCTGATCAGCTGCTGCCAGATGTTGCTTCTGAAGCGAGATCAACGGAGGATAATCAGGAAGTTTCCTGGAAAGTTTCGGGATCATCGTCTCCTCCTCCTCCATGTACTGTGATCGCGTTTATTCACGGACTGAAGGTATTTCTTGTAGCGCCAAAAAAAGCGTCATCCACCTTTCTGTTCACGCTGAGGTGCAGTCAGAAGCTCCAGCTGTTGAGTTTGGAAGTTTAAGTGCCTTTGTGTGGTGATTTCATGCAAAGCAGAGCTGATTCAGTCGTCTTCCAGTCCTGTAATCCGTCCTCCTGCTGCAGTGGCAGACGCTGTGATCAGAAAACGTTTCTTCCGCTATGAACATCTTCCAGCATGAGAAACGTTGCCGTCTTGTGTCTGCTGTCCGGAAACATCTGTAGTGTTTGTGTTGCTAATGGTTATCTCTGATTAAAATCTATATTTGAGAGGATGAAACAGGAACAAAAGTTCAGCTCGACATCCCATTTAAGGGACTGAACTCTCTGACTGCAAACATCCTCATTCTGTGAAACGTCACTAAGCAAACTCCAACCTTTGTTTTCCTGAGCTGCAGCAGAAAAGCAATAATGAACTCACTCTTGAACTCTTTGTTTTTATTGTACCATAAAGGGATGAATCTGTAACCAAACCAAGGTTTCTGTTAGGATGTGTGCAGCTGTTCTTTTCTTCCTTCAAACTGCAACATGAAATCGGCTCCTTGAGCTTCTAAATTGGGCATTCTTTCTTTGGCGGCCATGTTGGGGGAAGTCCAGCCCAGCACTTCCTGCTGAGCCTCGGTTATTTTTGCACTTTGCCTTTTTAGCCTCACCTCAGTCTTTATTTTGTCACTAAGTAATAATATTTTTCTACATGTGAACAATCTTTATTGTAACCTTGATTGTTTTGAATGAACTGTGTCACAGAAACGTATTTATTGCTAATAATCTGTCAGATAAAGGAGAATCATGTCCAAGCTGATATATGTAGCTGAAAGTTACTCCAAATACAACCCAATTCTGATTCTGCGTTTTAGACTGACATCCATGTTCTTCCACTCGTGTTTTATCGAATTTGTGTTAAAGAAAATGTGTTTGGGTTCATCTGGAACCGTTTGTTGGAGCAGGAGAGACGCTTCCTGTACTGCAAAAACATACAAAGTATTTTTGTGTAGTTTCTAGTGCAAATATCTTGGCACACTTGGAATAAAATAAAACTAGTAAGTAACTTTTCAGCAAGATATAGGAGCTTGTTTTACGTCAATAATTTATAGATCTTGGCGAATGATTTCTCTTTTAACAGGGGAAATACAGATATACTGTATTACATCTGCCAATGTAACAAGTACTTTTTAGTCAATATTAAGAAATTATTGACTTAAAACAAGATCCAACATCTTGCTGAAAAGTTACTTGTAAGTAAGTTTTGTCTTATTTCAAGTTTCCTAAAATTTTTGCACTAGAAACTCGACAAAACATTACAGACCAGATGTCTCATTTTTCTTGTCTAAGCTGGAGGTTTCTGCAGCTCCACTATCAGTTTCAGCATGCTGATTTCTTTTTTGTTTTTTTTTTAGCCTGACCTTGTTATGATTTTTTGCAATTAAAAAATCAAAAACATGATCAGGTTTCCTCTCCTGCTCCAACTAAAAGTGCTGAAAAATCTGCAGTCTGCTCACGTACTGGACAGCAGAGCCATTTTTAATCAATTCAGGAAAATAAATGAACTTCATACAGAAGGTATTTGATAAAAAAAATTAAACACTTCAACCGGCATTTTCAAGGGTTATTTTCCTTAATCAGGTTAGCAAACACTATTTTTAACCTTTTGTTTTCCTTCAGGCAACAAAAACGACCATTTTCTGTTATAAAGTAAGCAAAAATCTTTTTAAATAAAGGCTGCAGTCTTTTTCTCTACATTAGAGAAGTTTTATTTTTGCAGCTTTTATTCTCTCAGCTGACCTTAATTCTTTCCTTTGTTGTGCCACAGCCTTATTTGTTGTATCTAGTTTATTTTTTATTCTTTTTCCAGCACTGAAACACTGCAAAGGGAAATATTTATCAAGTTTTTGTCTTCTGTTTTTCTCTGTTTTCATTGTAATTTATTTCTACTTTAAGCTGACATAGTTCTTTTTGTTTTCATGTCATTACCAGTTTATTTCGACAACATTATCACAGAGTGGAAGTTGTGGCAGAGTTTTATTTTCAGCTGCCAGTTCCAGTGAAACACATTTACTCAGTCAGTGGGAACAGCTGCTGCAGTGGAAATAAGTGCGATTTTCTCTGCAGGACAGTTTGATTTTCTAATTTGTTTTGCAAAACATAGAGACCATGTTAAAAAATGCAAATGTTTAAAGTCAAATTTATTTTTCATTAAAATATTTAAATTTACTGCTTTTTATTGTCCCTTTTGTTCCAGGTTTTATCATCTCAGAAAATGCTGTTTTTGTAATGCCATCTCATTAAAACAATTATTAAAAAAAACTCTTTTTGATGGACAGTAGATTTTTCCGTTGAAGTGAAACTATAAATCAAAATTATTAAAGCATTTTACATTCTAGTAGATTATTCCTTTAAAAAAGGAAGTGATTAAGTTCAAATAATGCAAACTCTCTGCAAATGTAATGAATAATACTATTTTATTTATTTCCATATTGACCAAAATAATTAATGCAACCTCGGTGAAAACAAAGGTTTTATTTTATATATGTTCAATCTAAAACAGCCAAACACCAAAACAAACTGCACAAAGGAAAGACCTACCACAAACGACAATAATACCCCATATTTATTAAATATTACCAATATCATCAATTTCAGTTCATATTCTCTCGTGAAACTTTTTTGTTTCACATGTAAACAGATGCATGTAATTACAGAAATATGTGCATCCATGTCGACAAACCTTTGCATGTGTGATGTAAACTGCAGCATTCTGTAGGTCATAGGTCAATCAAGGCTTCACTGGTGTTTGTTTTCTAGGAAATGACTTCACTCTGGCAGATTCAGAGCTCTATCAGATCTCCATGAACAAATAATGGGAATCTTATTTGCAGCCATATTATTTTGCTAATATAGTGAACTACTGTTCACTGAGATTAGGAGTAGTTTTAAATGCTGGCTGATCAAACGTAAAACCAAGTTGAGAAAGGAAACAATTTTCTACAAACCACATCCTGTCTAGTATCCGGACATTCACATCTGATGAAACACAAACCCTTGAGCTGAAGTCAAAGTGAAGACTTTTCTAAAGAACCCAACATTAATCATGTTTGATATTGGGCTACATTAGTAATCCTATTTCAATCACCACACATGCATGTACAATTGTAAACAATAGAAATTCTTCTTCCTTCCTCTACTTTTATAAAAAGATATTTCTTCTCCACTTTTTGAGCTGTTAGTGCAGAAGTATTGCTTCAGTTCCTCTTTCATGACTTTCCACCAAAAAGTGAAGAACAATATTTAATTGTTCATTCATTCATCATTCATTTAAACTGTAACTTTAAACTGTTTGGAAGTTGCTTCATTGTTTTATGCAAATATACAATAATGACAATAAATATCACCTAAATCTATGCAAAGCAATTTAGGAAATGTTTAAAATAATGAAAATATTTGCTAACTATTCTAACAGATGTTTATATTACGTGCATTTTACAGTCCATGCAACAGGTTAGCATGTGTCCTACAAAAGCAAATTAACAAAATGCACAGTTTTAGTGACTGTTAGCTCAAAGCTAATTATAGACGCAATCAGATTGAGTTTTCTCTCAGGACAAGCAAACAGCAGAACCACAGCAAAGCTATTTTTGCAAAGCAATGGTGGAATAAAGAGAAGGTGATCAGTTGCCATGGCTACCAGAGGTCGTGGCTAACCGAGGTTCAGATATATGAAACTGGAGTTCATATATCAGCTTGTTGTGAAAACTTGGAGCAGACTGTATTTACACTAATTGTCCACATCGGAGTGAAACGATGAAGTTACAATAAATGTTTAACATCAGTCTACTTCAAGTTTGCACAACTTCCCTTGAAGTTTTTCTGTAAATAGGGCGAGGCATAGAAAGTCTTCCCTTTAACACTTGACAACAAGCAGCCATCTTGCTGCTTATC
This sequence comes from Poeciliopsis turneri, assembly GCA_922788865.1. Taxonomy (NCBI): domain Eukaryota; kingdom Metazoa; phylum Chordata; class Actinopteri; order Cyprinodontiformes; family Poeciliidae; genus Poeciliopsis; species Poeciliopsis turneri. The sequence continues at coordinate 3,150,957 of CAKLNU010001103.1, forward strand.
TGAAGCAGCAAGATGGCTGTTCGATCTGGCAGCAACGTTTGGCAGCTGCAGTTCAGAATACTCTATGTCTTCCTCTTTAGGCTGGAACGAAACAAAGAGAAAAGTAATTATTCACTAAAAGGTTTGATTTTAGGTACATACAGTTAATATGTACTTAACTGTAGTTGATTAATATCAGGTTAATATTAATCAACTCAAATTCTTTACTTTTGTTCTGTGAAATATGACTCAAGAGTTTTTTATGGTAAATTGTGAATCTGCAGAGTTTTTTGGTAGATTTTGTGCAAAATAAAAAATGCAGCTATGGAAACAAAACAAAGAAAATACATTTACTTAAGTTTTCACTTGCGTTTCACATAAATAGATTATAATGTACTTTTAATAACTGCAGAGAGCAAACAGATTTCAGAGGTACTAACAAAAGCAGAGTAAAACTAGATGTTTGGATTTGTAATTTTAGCTCAAACTGAATGAAACTATAATACCTCCGATCTGCCTAATCTGAGAGTAAATTATTATCACTAATATTACTATTGCTGTCGTTCTAGAGTCCCACTTTCTTGACCCTGCGGTTTGCCGGCCAGACTGTATAATTCGTTGCTTTCAGCTGCGTTTGGTTTGTTGGATTGGACGTAAGCGTAAACTGAAGATATTTCCCCAGCAGGAGGTTTGATCTCTCTGTCGTCTTCTCTGATCTCCTCATAAACGGTGTTGATCTGCAGAACCAAGAGTGTCAATTGGATCAAGCAGCAGGTTTTACAAACTGACTGCTGCTGATTAGAAAGACGCTGCAGACGTTTTTACTCTGACTTACCGTTGTGAAGTCAGTAGGATCCATTTTCACCGGAGGACCTGAAAAAGGAAACTGGGAATTATCTGATTTAAAGCAACATTTCAAAACTGTAAGTAGACAATAAAGTCTACGTGGGATCCAGATCCAGACAGAAATATTTCCTCATTATTATGTGCATATCACGTAAAGCTCAGTTTGATTGGACGGACAGAGTCTGGGAACAATTCAGCTTATCTCTGGACTTTGACTGGGCCATTCTAACACATTTATGCTTCTTTTAGCTAAACCAGGTGTCTGCAACTTCCTGCAGCTTTTGGATACATCTCTGCTCCAACACATGTAACTCAAAAGGTTGAATTGTCTTCTCACTATAAGCAAATTATGCAAAATTTGCTTAACATGTCAGCAAAGTTTTTGCAAAGCCCTGGCTATGAAGCATTAATTTGATTCCAATGTTTCTATTCAGGGATTTTCTTAGAATATTTACCAAACAAAGTCTTTTTGGATAATTTTACGCTTTAAAATGATCTTTCTGCAAGGTTTTCAGAATAGTACACCAATCTTATAGGAATCTCATCAGAAGAATTGAAGTTGTTATGGTAGCAAATGGTGGACCAACATCCTTTTTAAACATGAATTTAAAATGGCATGTTGCTCAAATTAATATAAAAGACAAAATTTATCTAATATTTACACATTAGAGTTCATATTGACAGGCGATCAGGCAAAACCACTTTGAACAACATTTACATGGTTAAACCAGGTGTTACAAGTTGAGGAGCGTTTCAGATGTACCAATCCTAAAGAAAACTGGAGTTCATATATCAGCTTGTTGTGAAAACTTGGAGCAGACTGTATTTACACTAATTGTCCACATCGGAGTGAAACGATGAAGTTACAATAAATGTTTAACATCAGTCTACTTCAAGTTTGCACAACTTCCCTTGAAGTTTTTCTGTAAATAGGGCGAGGCATAGAAAGTCTTCCCTTTAACACTTGACAACAAAGCAGATATTTTCAATCCCACTGTTTGTATTTATTGACTACATGTAAATTATATAATATGTGATCATGTAAAAGACAAAGGAACTTCCGTAAGATCCCCAAAAGAGGAGGCATAGTTAAAATCTCTTGGCAAATTATCTGGGTTGATTAAAGTTGGGTTTGGTTTCAGAGTTTGATTGTTAATTTTCTATAAGAGGTTAAAAAGAACAGCAGTGTGTTATGACTGACCTTTCTGTTGATGGAGGTTTTTCCTCTGGCAGTAAATCAGCAGAGCCGTCGCTAACAAGATGATCAGGACGGCCAGACTCAGACCCACATAAAGCAGCGGATTTGTTTCACCTGTTTTAATGTCAATCAATATATTTGGTCACAGAACCAAACACATTAAAGTCAGTTAGATTAATTCAGAATTATTGCAGTTAGATGTTCATGTCTGAATTTCTGTTGCTTTAGGAAACTAAATTGTGTGGCCTTCTGTTTTGTCAACGTTGTTGATTTACAGCAAAGTAAGAAAATCATAAACACATTAACTGTCATTAACCAGCAACATAAAACATGAGCAACTGTTTTACCTTTGAGCTCAGGTGATGTTGTGAACTGTTGGATGGTTGTAGATGAGGAGGAATTCAACCTTTGTGTTAAAGTTGCTGCTGTTGTTGCAGAAGTTGATGATAGAAATGTTGCTGTAAAAGTTTCCAGTGTCCAGTTTGGTTCTGAAGTGTTTGGAGCTGTAAGAAATTAAACAAAATCAGAATATCCGAGTTTAAAGTTGACATATTTTCCATATTATTGATACAAATGAAGATGTTTGTCTGTGTGAGTCTCAGTTTGAACATGTTGGATGATTGAATCAGGTAAAAACATCTGAACTCAGATTTAAACTCAGTTTGAGGTTATTTGGATCAGGAGAAGCTGACAGTCAGCAGAGTTTACATTTAGAGACAAGAAGGAAGATTTTCAGGAGAGAAACTCACCTTCAGTCACATCCAGATAAAAATCATCATATTCAGGAATGATTGAACCCAAACCACACCGGTACCATCCTGAGTCAGACCGTTTCAGGTCTGTGATGCTCACATAAATAATATATGATGTTAAACCTTTTTTTACAAACTTAATGCTGTATCTTCCTCTCTGAGCTCTGTCTTTTTGTGTTTCAATCAGAATATTTTTTCCTTCACAGTTTTCCTTGCACAAGTACATCTTGGCTCCAGTGAACCTAAAGTTACATCCCACTGTGATGTTTTCTCCTTCCATTCCTCTGCTGGTTCTCTCAGCGTCTCCATCCTGCAGAGCTGCTGAGAAGATAAACAGTCAGTAAATACTATCAGATTCAGCAGCTTGAAAATTAAATATTATTTAAAATTTAACTGATGATGTGAGAAACAATTAACACTGATTTCAACATTTCTAATTCAAATAAATCCCCAGACTGTTTATTTTGCTCAACAAACTGGTTTCCTGGTTTCTTTGTTCCACCTTCATTGTTATCTTTGCAGAACCCAGCTCTGTTCTGCAGATTTTATTCCTGTGTCTGTGACGAACTTTCTGCTACTGCAGCACTTTGTAGTTTCTGATTGTGCTTCTTTTTATAGTTTCTTTAAATGCAAAAGCAAAAAGTTGTTTCAAATTTACCAAAGCAATAAACTCTGAGCTGTAATTTATATAAAGTTCATTTTTAAGCATTTCTGCAATTTTCTGGTTTTGGCCTGAAATATTCTGACCATCGATACAGAAAAGAAACTGCATTTATGCAACATTAATAATGGCTAATTTGCAAATAAATGAGTGATTTGACAGGCTTTGCATAATTTAGACATCCTTAGAATGAAGCTATTTATATTTAAAACTGATCGACATGTTTTACTACAGAAGCCAACTGGATGCAACAGACAACAGATAAAGTTTCTGGATGCAGAAACTTTGTGATAAACTGTGAGGAACTGAGAGCAGAGAAACTGTTAATAAAATAATAATGTACTCACTGAGTAGGAAGAGGCAGATCAGAGTGAGACAGACCTTCATCCTGAGCTGCTGATGGTTTCTAACTCTGCTTCTCTTCCTGCTTCACTGATAAACCAGGAACTTCTCTGCAGGATGCAGTTCCTCCTCTGAACACCACAGGGCACTACTACTCTTACTGCAGAGTTAAAGTTCTGGAGATTATTCCTCATCAGATCAGTTTCTTTTCCTTCTGGTGATCAATTAATTATTGTTATTAATATTGTTCCTGCTTATTTAGACCATTTTAAAAGAACAAAACAAAACAATATATAGTTCCAGATTCATATATTAGGAAATGAGGGTTAAATTTAGAATAATTTATAACTTTACCACATTAATGAGTCAACATTGAACATTTAAAACACCAAACAGATGATTTTATTCATCACATTCATGACTGTAGATCAGCAGCAGTGAAATGATGAAATGCAACAACTCGTCATATCAGGACAGATCTGATGGTTCCTGGATCTGAATCCTTTAATGAAACATTTTGGAGGTCAGCAGTGAAGTTCTGCTGATGCTCTCTGATCGTCCTGCCAGCAGATTTTCCCGACAGAACAACTGGTGGAAGTTTAAATAGTTGGACAGAAAAACAGAGGAGTTGTCTGCATTTTATTTTAAGTAAGGTGTTACAACAGGATTGTTTCCTTTACTCAGGTTCAGGTTTTAGAAACGAACAAAATATGTTTGCATACTAAGTTATGAAAATTATCCAATTTACATGTTGGTAGGTTTTTCTATTTTAAGAAAACAATCCAATGTGTCACTACAGCATGATGAAAAGAAAAAAAACAACAACGAAAGAACAAACTCACATGAGGTTGTGTTGAATTAAAGAATAGCATTTTTTCTAAATTTGTCAAGGGGTGAATTAATCACAATTTAAAGACATAACAGTTTATTTAGCCAAAGTCTGAAATATATTTCTGCAGAGTCTTTAATAATGTAGTTATTGGTTAAACTGCAAATGAACAATATGACATATGAACTGTTGTTTTATCTGAAAACAAATGAATGAAAATAAGTTTATCATAAAAACAGTTACAGCTCAATGGTTAGGTCATCTTTCAAACTTCTTCTGTAACATTCAATGCATGAACATATTTTAAACGTGAAGCTCTCATCTGTCATCTGATGGTTTCAGAGTTTAGTTCAGCATTAAACTGAAGATGAATTGTTCTGTCTGTCCTCCTCTTTGATTTCCTCCAGTTCTGGATTGATCTGCAGGAAGAAAAAGAAGAAGATCATGATGATGATGATGATGATGAGGGGGAGTTTTTAAAAAAAAAAAACGAATGAAACTCGGGTATTTTATAAAGACTCACCTGAGAGACGTCGTCATACTCAGTTTCCACAGCAGAATCTGGAAAACATTCAGATCAGAGAGACGAAACTTCTGATTTACAGAGATCAAGAGACTTTTATTCAGGTATCAACTCTCCTCTGCTGCACCTTTCTGCCTGTTGCTGGTGACGACCAGGTGGAATCAATCTCCTAGGCAACCAGGGCCTGCAGGTTCCTTTGATGTGACTGACCTGTCTCTCCTGTTTGAACCACAGCATGAGGAGCAACCAGTGCTGGTATGTAAAATCTGAACTGTGCAAAAACGTATTGATGGCTAAATGGAGCCTTTTGAAGCCATGAAGCTTCCCATTGATTTGCCTAAAGGTTCAATACTTGGTGCTTCATTCATTTCTCACTAGTGACATCTGCTGTTGAAACTGTGGCAGCGTTGTCACTCAGAGACACTTAAAAATTAGTAAATGCAATTTTTGTCACAAAGTTTGTTTTTTTTAAATCAAACTCATATTTAGTAACAGGAGAGTCAAGTAAATCCTATATAAATAAAAATTAAAAATTGACAAAAGAATAAATGTTCAACAGAATGTTTTGACTATAAGAAAATACATTTAAATTTTGATAAATATGCTAATTTATTCATAAGTGTTTAATTTTACTATGACAATATTTGGAATGTATTATATTTTTGGAATATAATTGGTTTAAAGGTGTTGAAATATGTTTGATTATATCACAATGTATTTATTATGTTAATCTAAGAAAATCTAAGATTTATTTCTGTTTCTTTTGAGGTTTTTCACCTAAATCACTTCAGTGACGATCCATACGTAAATAAAGACGGGTCAACTAAAACTAAGGCTCTTCATTGTGTGAAATCTACTTGAAAACTTAATCTTAGAGATTATTCTTTTCAAAACAAAACCTATCAAAACTTGACAACTTTCCAGGAACGGAAACCAAAATCCTAGAAATTTGTCTTATATTCTCTCTATCATTCTTTTCCTTTAAACTTTTCCCTCCACCTTTATTTTCATAAAGCAGAAACGGTCCAGTTGTAAATCTGCATTAATTCAGGCAACAATATTTAGTGATCTGAGCCAAACCAAACGCTGCTGATTGATGCTGCGGTGCATGATGGGTAGATTTTGCTCTGATACAACAGACAGAAATATTTTCCAGAAATGATGCAGCTAAAACATTAAACTAACTTAAATGTTCATGTTCAATGTTCACCTTTGTTTATCATGGCGGCTCTCCACTTCCAGCAGAAAATCACCAAAGGTGCTGATAACAAGGTGATCTTGACAAACAGAAACAGAAACATATAAAGCTGCAAACCTGCAGGGGAGAAAACAAGAGAACAGCTTGATGTGATCAGGACTTTATTATCATTATTATTGTCTTCTGAGCTAACGTCTGATTATCTTTATCTTGTTTCACTTAAATGTTAATTCAATTTAAACTTTAATGTTAGTGAAAATAATTCTGTTTCTGTAAATTTGTTGCAGAATCTCAATTTTTGCTCCTCCCTCTTTCGGGATCCATCTGACTGCTCTCCTGATTGCTGCAATATGTTCAATGCAAACAGACTCATTGTTTGGTTTTTGCTAAGGTTTGGACAAACTCTGAAGGAGAAGAAAACAAGGACGAATCCTTCATGGCTGAAAAGCATTTTGGTTTTGATGTAGTTGTTCATAAATGGAGAACATCAGTCTCTATGTTTTCTCACCTTTGCTCTTCATGGCCGTACTGTTCCAGCAGAAAATCACCAAAGGCGTTGATAACAAGATGATTTTGGTGATCAGAGTCAGAGTCACATAAGGCTGAAAACCTGCAGGAGAGTTAAAGAGAGAACAAGTTGATTTGATCAGGACAAAGTTGAAAATGTGCAGCATCTGATCCAAAAGCTCATTGATCTTTGTTCTTGTTTGCAAACACATTTAAATGTTGGCATCTCTTCAAATCCCTCTGACTCTGCAGTTAAACATGATGAATGCTGAGCTGTGTTTTCCTGACTGTGTGAAACTGAGATTCTGTGAAATTTGCAACCCCAATGGAATAAAACATGAACAAAATAGTTTGTGGCATCTCAAGTGATTCTATCAGAAAGGCTTTATCAATCTGGCCCCAATATTGATTAAAGCAAAACATTAGCTAGCCAAGCTAACACAGTTGATGCTGTAATCTCCTCTAGCAAACAGTAACAACGACCTAGCCCCGCCCACATATTATAGCTGACGGCAATAACTGAGGAGGCTCTCACATTGCAGAAATAAAAAATGCCCAGCATCCAGACAGCAGTGCTGTAAGTGCAGAAAAATGAACCATTACAAAACCTGCTGCTTCCTACAACATACTGCATGATATTAAACTCAGTTTCTTTTGTAAAAACTTGTGAAAGGCTAATAATTTCACACTAACTGCCCACATCCTAGTCAAAATGAATTGCTGAACATTGGTCTACTTCAAGTTTGTACAATTTCCTCTTTTTTTACCACTGAAGTTTTTGTGTGAGCAGCGCTATGCATGGAAAGTTTTATCTTTGTGGAGCACATTACAATCTAAAACCCATTGTTTTTACCTGTTTATTTTGTGAAGATTTTATAATCTGTGATCATGTAAAAGACTAAGAAACTCTAGAAAAATCACCATAAATGGAGACATAGATACAATATTTTTGTAAATTATTGACAAAAAAATTACATTTTGTGAAAAATAAATCAACCACATTGTGAGTTTAGTTTCAGGAAGTAACAGTGTGAGATAAAAACAGCACAGTGTGTTATGACTGACCTTCCTGATGATGGAAGCGTTTCCTCTGGCAGTAAATCAGCAGAACCGTCGCTGACAAGACGATCAGGACGGCCAGACTCAGACCCACATAAAGCAGCGGATCTGTCTCACCTGTTTTAATACAAATTAATATTTTTGGTTTTCTGCTTGTTCTGTTTCTGAGCCACATAATTACACAGGTCTGGAATAATCCAGACCTATCATATGTTGAGGCCCTCTAACTGTTTTGTCAATAATGTTGATTTACAGCAATGTAAGAAAAACATAAAACATCAACTGTCATTTATCAACATTACAAAAATCTCAGCAGATTCTTTACCATTGAGTTCTGATGAAGTTGTGGTCGGGTTGATGGTTGTAGATAAAGAGTGAGAAGAGGATGAAGTCACAGCTGTGAGAAATTAAACATTCATGATACCAATGAAGATCTTTGTCTGTGTGAGTCTCAGTTTGAACATGTTGGATGATTGAATCAGGTAAAAACATCAGAACTAAGATTTAAACCCAGTTTCAGGTTATTTGGATCAGGAGAAGCTGAAACTCAGCAGAGTTTAGATTCAGAGACAAGAAGGAAGATTTTCAGGAGAGAAACTCACCTTCAGTCACATCCAGAGAAAATTCCTGATATTGAAATTGGTTTTTACCCAAACCACATTGGTACCGTCCAGAATCAGATCGTTTCAGCTCTGAGATGTTCACATAGAGATAAGCTTCAGTATAATTTGAGTCATAGAAAGTTCTGTATCTGCCTTTCTGAGCTCTGTACTCTGTTGTGTTAATCAGAATATTTTCTCCTTCACACTTTTCCTTGCAGAATAAAATCGGGTTGTTGGTTTCCTTAAATACACATTTGACTGAGATGTTTTCTCCTTCCCTTCTTGCATAAGTTTCTGCAGCGTCTCCATCCTGCAGAGCTGCTGAGCAGATTTTTCCGACAGAGAATATTGGTGGTATTTTTAAAAGGAAAACAGAGGAGGAGTTTTCTCCATTTTATTATTAGTAAAATGTTATTAAAAGGGTTATTTTGTATTTTGGGGTACAGCTTTTAGAAATGGACAAACCACATTTTCATTCTTTGTTATAAAAATATTCTTTTTACATGTGTATAGTTTCTCATCTTAACATTTTTTCCTACTTGTCTTTTTTTGTGATTTAAGGTCCAATGTGTCACTACAAGCATGACAAAATAAAAAAAATAACTAAATTAACCCTGTGAAGTTGTGCTAAAATAAATAGCAAACAAATACAAACATTTTAAAATAAAATCTAAAACAGTTCTACATACATAATCGGAATTAAAAACTGGCGAATATAAAGCAATATAAAGATTGTGAGGACATTACATGTAACACAAAAGAAAGTTTTGGTTCTATTTTTACAGTCTGAATGGGTCCTTAAGGGTTGCATTTGTCATTTTCTGTGCATATTCTGACATGATCCTGTAAATGTTTTGCCTAAACCCGTCTCAGTCCTGCCCTCTTTGGTCAAACAGTGCTTACTGTAGTTTAATTTTCCTATTGCTCACAATGCAGCTCAAACTCCTCGACTCATCTCCACGTTTGGTCCTCATTGTCATTTTGCTTCCACATTCATCAGGGAGCTGCTGCAATTATACAACAACAGGAACATTAAATCTCCAAAGTTTGTATATCACATCTGCTATTTCCAGAGGAGTTAGTTAAAAAGTAAAGAAGTGACAGTTTGTTGAACCAAAGTCTGAAAAACATATCCCTGCTGACTCATAAAAAAATGATTCGATCCACAGGAAAACTTGTTCAAATGTGTTTTAAATAGAGAAAAAGCTGAAAACAGAGACATTTCATTAACCACCAACATACTGTATATAAAAAATAAAACAATGAAAATGTAAAATATGAAACACATGTACACATATTTTTGTTTTACTAAAAACCTAATGAATGAAAATACTTTTATAAAAACAGTTACAGCGATTAGATAATCTTTCAAACGTCTTCTGTAACATTGAATAAGGAACATTATTTAGCCAAGTTGGAAACTTATTTAATAATTCAACTCCTCTATAATTTATAGAAAACTTTCCTATAAGTTTAATTTTTGGTAATTTTCTTGTGAAAACATGAAATTAAATGTTCTTCATCTGTACTTTGAACTCTGATCGTTTCAGATTTAAGTTCAGCAGATGATTTACTCTTTCTCTCCTCTTTTCTGATTTCTTCTCTCTTTTATTCTTCATTCTCACCTGTGTTTTCCGTGTCTTTACTATAGTTTCCAATTTTTTATTTTTATTATTTTTTATTTTTCCTCCAGAGCTGAAACACTGTAAACAGAAATATTTATCAAATATTTGTCTTTCATTTATTGTTTTGCATTTTAACTCATTTCTGCTTAAAGCTGACATGTTTTGGGTTTTTATCTAATTATCAGTTTATTTTGACAACATTGACAAGCCGTGTCGTTTGGCAGAGCTGCAGCTGAAGCATCACATGAGCTGAACGGCAGCAGCAGCGATTCTGGATTTGATTGATTATTTTAGGCAGACCTGTGGACACTATTGCAGTAATCAATGCGACATGTGGATGAGTTTCTTTAGATCCTGTTGAGATTTTAGTCCTTCGGTCTTGGTAATATTCTTCCGGTTTGTGAAGTAGATAAAAGACCAACTTTGCAACTGTCTTTATGTGTTTTGGAAGGTTCTGTCCATCACTACATCCAGATTTCAGGTCTAATCTCTCATTTCCCGCTGTAATAAATGAGTTGCTCCCATGTGGACTGATTTTGGTCACGTCTCTGTCGCTGAGTCTATAGCATCAAAGCTCTTCATCTAAAGTAATGGTGGAATAAAGAGCAGGTGAACCGTTGCCATGGCTACCAGAGCTCCTATCTAACTGAGGTTCTGAGTAGGCGACGTTATCTGAAACACCAAGATGGCCGCCGTTGGATCCGGTGTCATCACTCAACAGCTGCACTTCAGAATACACCGCTTCTGCATTTTTAGCCTGGAAGAAAAAAAGAGAAATGCTTTAGTTTGTACATTTATACTTAAAAAAAAACAAAACTGAATAATTAGTTAGTTATTATTCACAAATGCTTTCTCTCTATTCTGAATGAGTTTGATCTGTTTTGCAAAGAAGGAGGAGCAAAAAATTTCAGTCACTACAGAAAGATCTGCAGCAACAAAATGTCTTTCACATAAAACTTCAGCTGTAGATTAAACTGCTCTGTTTTCTACAAGTTTGCTTGGAAATGACACTTTAAGAAGTTAAAGAACAAAACAGATGAAAAAACATCTGTTAGAAACATCAATACATCAGATCATTTAAAATTTTCTGAGGAAATTAAAAATTAAATCTTTATCAAATGAAAGAAGCACAAATTTATTGTGCTTCTGCCACAAGAAAGTAAAACCATTTTTTATGACAGAAGCTAAATTGCAAATCTTTTCATTTAACTTGCTAATCCATCCATGGACATTTTAATGGCTTCCCATTTTCAGTTAAAGCAACTGGGGAAAAATGTTTATCCTCTAATGAATTAAATCTACCTGAGAAAGTTACCATGTCTACAGGATTTTGAGCTAAATATTCAATGTTTTACCAAGAAACATGAAACAAAACACTCAGAGCTCAGACTTCGCCCGCTCTGTCTGACAGTAAAACTATATTTTGTATTTTTAGCTCAAACTGAATGAAAAAAATAAGAACAAATATTATTATTACTTACTTGACCCTGCGGTTTGCCGGCCAGGCTGTATAATTCGCTGCTTTCAGCTGCGTTTGGTTTGTTGGATTGGACGTAAGCGTAAACTGAAGATATTTCCCCAGCAGGAGGTTTGTTCTCTCTGTCGTCTTCTCTGATCTCCTCATAAACGGTGTTGATCTGCAGAACCAAGAGTGTAAACTGGATCAAGCAGCAGGTTTTACAAACTGACTGCTGCTGATTAGAAAGACGCTGCAGACGTTTTTACTCTGACTTACCGTTAAGTCGGTGGGATTTGTTTCCACTGGATGACCTGAAAAACAAAACAAGGAATTATCTGACTTAAAACAGTATCATAAAATTGTTAGAGTTAGCAGAGATTCCCTTTTTTATTTAGATCTGGACTTTGACTGGGCCATTCTAACACAAGAATATTTCTTTGAGCTAACATCTGCAACTTCCTGCAGAGTTTTGATGCAGTTCTGCTTCAACACATTCAAAAGGTTGAATTACCTCTTTTGCATGTCAAGTTCTGCAGAACACCACAAAGTCAAAATTATGAAATTACAAATAAGTGTAACTTCAGTCTGCTTCAAGTTTGCGCAATTTCCCCTGAAGCTTTACTTGAACAGAGCTGTTCATAAAACGCCTTGACTTCATGTAACACCTTACAACAAAGCAACTATTTCAAGATCACATTTTATACTTATTGACTTAATGTAGATTTTATCATCCGTGAGCCAGTAAAAGACAAAGGAACTTTAGTAAAATTATAATAAATGGAGACAAAGTTACACTATGATGATAAATTACATTTGGGCCAAATAAAGAAACCAGACTGTGAGTTTAGTTATGTGACGGTGTGAGAAGTGTGTGTCAGATAAAAACAGCTCAGTGTGTTATGATTCACCTTTCTCTCGATGGAAGCGTTTCCTCTGGCAGTAAATCAGCAGAACCGTCGCTGACAAGACGATCAGGACGGCCAGACTCAGACCCACATAAAGCAGCGGTTCTGTTTCACCTGTTTTAATACAAATTAATATTTTTGGTTTTCTGCTTGTTCTGTTTCTGAGCCACATAATTACACAGGTCTGGAATAATCCAGACCTATCATATGTTGAGGCCCTCTAACTGTTTTGTCAATAATGTTGATTTACAGCAATGTAAGAAAAACATAAAACATCAACTGTCACTTATCAACATTACAAAAATCTCAGCAGATTCTTTACCATTGAGTTCTGATGAAGTTGTGGTCGGGTTGATGGTTGTAGATAAAGAGTGAGAAGAGGATGAAGTCACAGCTGTGAGAAATTAAACATTCATGATACCAATGAAGATCTTTGTCTGTGTGAGTCTCAGTTTGAACATGTTGGATGATTGAATCAGGTAAAAACATCAGAACTAAGATTTAAACCCAGTTTCAGGTTATTTGGATCAGGAGAAGCTGAAACTCAGCAGGACTTTAGATTCAGAGACAAGAAGGAAGATTTTCAGGAGAGAAACTCACCTTCAGTCACATCCAGAGAAAATTCCTGATATTGAAATTGGTTTTTACCCAAACCACATTGGTACCGTCCAGAATCAGATCGTTTCAGCTCTGAGATGTTCACATAGAGATAAGCTTCAATATAATTTGAGTCATAGAAAGTTCTGTATCTGCCTTTCTGAGCTCTGTACTCTGTTGTGTTAATCAGAATATTTTCTCCTTCTCTTCCTAAAAAAATCGGGTTGTTGGTTTCCTTAAATACACATTTGACTGAGATGTTTTCTCCTTCCCTTCTTGCATAAGTTTCTGCAGCGTCTCCATCCTGCAGAGCTGCTGAGAAGATAAACAGTCAATAATTACTGTGATATTCAGCAGCTTGAAAAGTAAATGTTTTATAAAAATAACTGAAGATGTGAAAATAAGTTAACATTTTAAACTAATTCTAATAAATTCCCCAAACATTTCTGTTGCACATCAACCTTCTGGTTTCTTTGTTCCACCTGGTTAAATCTTCAACAGAGAAGCAACTCAAAGTTTGTTTAAAAGCTAAAAAGTTTAGACTTTATTTTTGTTTTTATATTTTTAGAGCATGGCGCTCCTGTAGATTCATCACTGTGTCTGTGATGACATGTTGGTATTGCATAACTTTGTGGTTTCCGTTTATTCTCCTTTTTCAACTTCTTTAGATCTACGACGTTCTCTAAAGCAACAAACTCTGAGCTCAAGACAAAACTGAACATTTTGTTTATTTAAATCTGCATTTTAACTACAAGATGGTTAGTTATTTAAACAGATCAACGTATTTTACCACAGAAACCAACAGGATGCAGGAGAGAAAACCACAGAAACAGAGTCGGCCTCAAACCTTTCAAACAAGTTGAAATTCTCCCTGATAAACTGTGAGGAGCTGAAATGATGAAGGACTGAGAGCAGAGAAACTTATATAAATAAAATAATAATGTACTTACTGAGGAAGAAGAGGCAGATCAGACTGAGACAGACCTTCATCCTGAGCTGCTGATGGTTTCTAACTGCTTCTCTTCCTGCTTAAACCAGGAACTTCTCTGCAGGATGCAGTTCCTCCTCTGAACACCAGAGGGCACTCGCCTCCTCTCTTACTGTTGACGAATAAGATTTCTCAAAACTCAAAAAGTTTCCATCCATCCATCCATCCATTTTCCGTCACCCTTCTCCCTAACGGGGTCAGGAGTTGCTGGTGCCTATCTCCAGCTGCGTTCCGGGCGAGAGGCGGGGTCACCCTGGACAGGTCGCCAGTCTGTCGCAGGGCCTCAAAAAGTTTCATTTCACAAATTCTGCAAGATTTATTCTTTAAATAAAAACTGATGCTGAAATTAAAAGAAGAGAAGTAAAAAAGCTGAAGCACAAAAACATAAAACATCACAATGAGCTGCAAACAAACAACTGTATAAATGAGAGATAAATATTTATTTCCTGGTAACCATGGAAACATTACAGTACTGATTACGCATGAAAACACTAGTTCATGTTTTAGCCGCAAGTTTCAGTTTGGCACTAATCAGAAATCATGATGCAAAATGTAAACTAAAGAATTCAACTTGTTTTATTATGAATTTGTTTACTCTGCAGAAAAAATGTAGTTTATCAGCAAAATTACAAGACTTTCTATATCCTGCAACATATACTGAAAGAAAACATAAATATTTAATTATTTTTCTTTCAAATGATTAAATTACTGAGTCTGAGCTGCTCTAACTGCTCTTTTGTTTATTGTTATCTTAGCAAATAAATACTTTTATGAAGAAATATATTTACCTAAACTATAAAAAGGGAGCTGTGATTATATGTAATAAAATCTTAGATAAGACCTCAAAGACTTAAAGATTAAAAGGATAAAATTAATTTTCTCATCAATTTTACATAAATATATTTGCCTTTTCAGTTTATATCAAAATAGATTAACAAGAAAGTTGAAGGAAAACAGTTCACATCAGTTTGTTCACATTTAAATTTACTGATCAACAACATGAACATTAAGACATTTGGTTCATCTGGAGTAACAAAAAGTAAAGTCTGCACATATCCAAGATTAATTTAAATTATTAAATATAACCAGAAATAATGAGAAAAATAAAAACAAAAAAAGAAATTTCTTTAATTTAATAATATTCTTTGCAACACAAAACCCTCTGATCTGGGATTTTATTTTCCTTTCATTAATGTAATGTATCACACCATATATTTCTACTTTGATATTAAATAAAAGTTAAAAAATAAATACATTTATTTAATTTCCATCTCTTTTGTTACTTTTAGAGATTTATTTTTCTCGAAGCAGAAAATTACTAGAAGCAAATTTCAGTTTCTGAACTATTTCTGTAGTTATGTCTCTCATATATAAATCAGAATGATTATTTTTAGAGAGATAAAAACAGTAACGTTTTAGCAGAACCAGAGCAGAGCTACTGCTGTAAACTGATGTTGGAGTAAAGAGCAGAATCATCGCTGAGGTTTGCAGAGTTCATCTGAATCTCTGAGTAAGTGACGTTTTCTGCATGACCACAGGGGGCGCTGTGGGCTGAAGGAGAGGCATCCTTCAGGAACTGGACCTCAGAGTACTCTACTGCATCATCTTTAGCCTGGAAGGAAACAAGGAGAAACATTTTAGTCAAATGAACCATTTGGAGCACAAAGTCTGTTATTGATTTAAATTAGCTGGAGTTAAGTTTAAATGTTGATTTACTACATTATAATTCAAATCTATTGAAGCAGATTATGGAGGCAGAGAGTGATCTTGAAATACTATCAATATTGTTGCACTTATTTCGTGACACCATGATATATTTTTTTTTGTTTTCACAAGTTGATTTTCTCAAATTTGACTAAGATTTTAGACAATAGTTTCCTGTGAGGTGGTCGAATTGCTTCCTCCTTTATACTTTTCTTAGTTACCTGGAAGTTTTTGCTGTTTTCTGTTTCTTCTGAAGAACCTGAAAAACATGCAGTTCAGGAAATATGACAATAGATTTTCTAATGTAAAACATTTTTAGCATATTATATGTAATGTATAATGACACAGTAGAAAATGCATTTAGTTACTTTGTTGGTTTGTGACATTGTAGTTATTATATTGCACAATTAGTTGAATTAATAACTTGTTTATTCAAGTTAGTCTTTGAATATAAATACAAAAAACCAGAAAACAAAAACAAAAAAAAGATAAAATCAACCCAAACTCCAGACTAGTCCACCGGGACTTGACCCAGTTTCCCCAGTTTAGCCAATCTGAGCTTCGCTCCTCCAGAACATTTCGTATTTCACAATAAAAATCGAGCTGGAGGTGAAATTCTGTCCAAACTTTTAGCAGACTGATGTTTCCTCACTGACTCTGTCAGAAATGATGCAGCAACATTCAGTGTTGCAAGAGAAGCATTGAGTTAATTTCATATTTGACGTTTGCACAGCATTACAGAAACTTTGTAATTAAACCAAAGATCACAGTCAGATGGTAAAATATGTGAACTTCTGAAATAACGAAATACAGAAAATTTTCCAAAAGTGAAGAATCATTTACAGCCTCTTCCTGAATTATTCTCAAAAAAATAAAGTTTCAGGTAAAAATGAAACACATTTTTATAGTAAACATGTTATAAAACCTACATTATAGTGATAAAGTGATAAATAAGGTCATCTGTTGTTAAAATGATGTGTATCAGAAGGTTAAATTTAGTTTTTCAGTATCAGTAACATTTTAGCTTCATCCTGTAACTCACCTTTCTGTTGCCTCAAGTTTTTCCTCTTGAAGAAAATCAGCAGAGCTGCTGCCAAGGAGACGATCAGGACGACCAGAACCAGAACCAGACCCACGGAAAGCAGCAGATCTGCAGGGATGATTAGAGTTTGTCTCAGTTTATTCTGAGTAAAACAAACTGTGAATGTTTTAGTAGTTTGATTATTTGTAAACTTGTAATCATGCTGAATTGTGCAGTTTTTTCATGTAACTGCTCAGAGTCTCAATGAAGAACAAAACTGGACTTCAATAAAACCAAATTATCTGATAGACATGAACAGATGCTGAACCTGAAGCTGCAGCTGGTTTATCAGAGAGTTTGATGGTTTCAGATGGAGGAAGAGAGAAACTCTGAGTTGATGTTGTTGTTGTTGTTGTTGTTGTTGCTTCTGTTGTTGTTGTTTTAATTGTTGTTTTTGTGGCGGCTGCTGGGATAAAAGTTGATCCTATAAAAGGTCTCGGAGCCAATTTTGGTTTTGAAGAATCTGAAGATGTGAGAATGAAACAGAACCACAGTGAGCTTAAATTTTTAAGTTTACTAAAGTTTACGATTGATGTGTGTCTTTAGGAGATGCAGTTTGTTGGCCTTTGAAAGTTGATCTGATGACAACTTGAACTGAAATTTCAACTCAGAAAACTCACCTTCAATCACAGAAAGATCAAAATGATCGTATAGAGTTCCACGAAGGGTTTCATCGGAGCGACACCGGTACCGTCCTGAGTCTGACGGCTTCAGATCAGTGATCCACACATGCAGAAAATCAGATTTAAAAATATTTCTTTTCTCATATCTGATGCTGAATCTGCCGTTCTCATCTCTGTCTTCAGTTGTTTCAATGAGGATATTTTTTCCTTCACAGGTTTCCTTACAAAGAAACTTTTTCTTTCCATGATAACGAAATTCACATGTAACTGTGATGTTTCCTCCTTCGTTTCTGTTGAAGTTTCTCACAGTTTCTCCATCCTGCAGAGCAACTGAGGAGAAAAACAGTTAGTAGTTTCTGTCATTGTGAAATATAATATTGTTTAAATACAGAATAAATGTTAATTTCACCCTTTTTTCTCATGAAGTCTCTAAATATTTTCTGTTTTTTCACAGAGGCTGAAAAAATCTCCAGAGAGGAAATTTGTAAAAGCTCAGAAAAGCTTTGGATCAAAAGTGAAACATTTTTCTCTGTTGTGTGTCTCTAAAAACAGTTTGGGTGTTGCTGGTCAGATACTTCTGCTCTGATTTTCCTCTTCGGGTGTTTTAGAAATTATGAAACAAACAGCTGCTTCCTGTAGTTCTTTGACTAGATGAACCAACGTGTCCAAACTAACAGAGCATGAACTCCAAGGGAAGTGTTTTGTTTATCCAATTATAAATCTGAACAACTTTCTTTTGGCATTTTGTTCGGTTTTTGTGTGAATAAAATCAGTTTACACCCTTATATTTAATATCAGCATGCCTGACTACAAAATGAACAGAAAGTTAAAGATAAAACTGGAGAAAGAAATAATTCTGCAGAGACATTAAGAATAAATGACTATAAAACTCAGCATCCTGAAGATTTTTTTAGTTTAACTAAACATGTGAGAATAAATTACCTTTGATTCTGACATTCTGGTGAATTTTCTAAATATTTATGTATCTTAACACTAAAAAGTCAATATGATTTATATTTTGATCACAGTTTTAAAACACAGCTCTGTCCTATAGATTGTGTCACCATGTTTGTGAAAAAGCTTTAATGTTATAGGACTTTGTGGTTTCTGCTGAACTTCCGTTTTCAGTTTCTATCAATGACCTGTGAAACACCAAAGTCTTTCTTTTTCTCTATTTTTACTCTTGGTTTTGCAGCAAACTGCAGCAGATTGTGAGCTCAAGATAAAACTTTACATTTTGGTTATTTATATCTACAATTTGTAGATGGTCAGTTTCCTGCTTTTGTGCCAAAATAATCTCTCTTTGGGTCCCTTTTAATTTTGATACATTCATGCCTCATTCATTTGTTAAACAAATGAGTGATTTGACAAAGTTAGAAAAATTAAATGAATTCTATAATAAAAACATTTCTATTTCAACTGACCAACATGTTTTAAAACAAAAACCAACAAAGAAAACTAGAGAAACTGAATCGACTTCAAACTTTTCAACAATGTAGAAAAACCTGTGAGGAACTGAAAGGATGAAGCAGAGAAATTTATACAAATAAAATAATAATGTACTCACTGAGTAGGAAGAGGCAGATCAGAGTGAGAGAGACCTTCATCCTGAGCTGCTGATGGTTTCTAACTCTGCTTCTCTTCCTGCTTCACTGATAAACCAGGAACTTCTCTGCAGGATGCAGTTCCTCCTATGAACGCCAGAGGGCATAAGAGTTAAAGTTTCTGTAGATTATTGCTGATCAGATGAAAGTTTGCTTTTCATGAAGGACTATTTTAGTTATATAAAATAGTTCTATATTCAATAAATATTAGACTAGGTTAAAACTTTAATATTTTATAACATTACAACATTAATTAGTTGACTAAACATCCAAACTGATGACCTTATTTGTCACTTTATCACTATAAATGTAGGTTTTATAACATGGTTGTTTGTTATATTTAGGTAAAGATTTTAGAAATGCAAATCTATATTCATGTTCTAAGTTATAAATATCATAATTGTTGTTTTCGCAGGTTTCCTTCTTTCATAAAAATCTAAATGATTCCAATTTGTATCATATTCTTTTGTCTGATTCAAAGTGCAATGTGTCCCTAAAATCTGTCAAAGTCTAATTCCAACATGTGAAGTTGTGCTGAAATAGATAATATCAAAAAGGCAATATAAACAATTTTTATTAATATAGAAATAAAACAGAACGTTTTCCAAACATAGTCCTGTAACTCTGGGAGTATAAAACATATTTTATTAAATAGGAAATGTAAAAACAAAATCACATTTTCTCTAAAAGAACCTTATATAAGTAATACACTGAAAAATGCCTCATAAAAATAACTTCTTCAACCGCAATCAGAAAAATATTCATGTTGAATAATAACAAAAAAATAATATTTGTTTCATTGCTAACCTTGTTCAAAAGCATATTTAAAACAGAGAAAAAGGAAAAAAGCAGAGAAATTTCATCATAAAGAACCAACATATATCTGTGGCCATAATAAATTAAACAAAAGAAGCAAAAATATAAATGGAGAACATAAAAACATTTGATACTTAAAACATCTTAAAATAAGCATTAAACAGTTACAACAGAGTGTAACTTTCAAACAACTTATGTACCACAGGAACAATTTTTATCCAAGTAACAGAAATTATTTCAACATTTAGGTTCTCTATGAAACTGTGCAACACGCTTGATTTTTGATGATTTTATTGTGAAAACATGAGACTAAATGTTCTTCATCTGTACATTGAGCTCTGATTGTTTCAGGTCCTTCAGTTCAGGAAACTGTAAATATTTTATCAGCGTTCTCAGTTTCCACAGCAGAATCTGAAAAACATTCAGACCAGAGAAATGAAACGTCTGATTTACAGAAATAACTAACTCTCTGTTTTCTCACCTTTGCTGTTCATGGTTCTCCTCTTGCAGCAGAAAATCACCAAAGGTGTTGAGAACAAGATGATCTTAGTGACCAGAGACAGAATCACATAAAGCTGCAGACCTGCAGG
This sequence comes from Poeciliopsis turneri, assembly GCA_922788865.1. Taxonomy (NCBI): domain Eukaryota; kingdom Metazoa; phylum Chordata; class Actinopteri; order Cyprinodontiformes; family Poeciliidae; genus Poeciliopsis; species Poeciliopsis turneri. The sequence continues at coordinate 3,171,445 of CAKLNU010001103.1, forward strand.
AGAGTTAAAGAGAGAACAGCCTGGTTTGATCAGGACAAGGTGAAAATGTGGCTCTTCTGATATAAACAGCTGATGATCTTCATCTTTGCTACATCATTTACATGTTGGCATCCCTGCACATTAATCTGACTCTGAGATGAGAGAAGATAAATGTTCCTTCATGCAGTCTAATCTGTGCTTGTATAAAATAATACATATTTAAAGTTTGCAGCAGAGGCTGGTACAATGAATCTCACAGGAATTTAAAAAAAGTTTAATTCTTTAGCCAAAATCATTAAAAATGGTGGCAATACATGACTGATGATTAAAATGTCTTTTTACCTGACAGTATACAATACAATAATGAGATAGTGCTCCATAAAACCTGAATGCATCATGATGTGTTCAGGTTAACTGGTTTTCCGGCCCAATAACCAACACACAAATCAGAAAAAGTTTTTGTTACTTTAGTTTCTGTAATTTTGTTTATTGAATGTTGAATGTTAAGCCTTTTATTTTTAATAGTTTCTTTAGCATCTTTGAGACTCACAGACGAATTTCTCATCAACATGTAATAAACACGAACAGATGATGAACCTGAAGCTGCAGCTGGTTTCTCAGAGAGTTTGATGGTTTCAGATGGAGAAGGAGAGAAACTCTGAGTTGATGTTGGGAGGAAAGTTGAATCTGAGGATGTGAGAATGAAACAATCATAACCACTGAGGTCAAATTTAGATTCTTCCTGTTTTTATTATTGATTTGTGTCTTTATGAGTGGCAGTTTGAAAATGATGGCTTTGTGAAGCAGATATCCTGAAATCTGAGTTTAACCCAGAAAACTCACCTTCAATCACAACAAGATAAAAATCATAGTCCTGAATTCTTCTCAATGTTTCTTCTAAGCGGCACCGGTACCGTCCTGAGTCTGACGGTTTCAGATCTGTGATGCTCACATATAAATAATTATATTTGGCTAAATTTATTCTTTTATTTCTGATGCTGAATCTTCCTCTCTCATATCTGTCTTCAGTTGTTTCAATGAGAATATTTTCTCCTTCACAAGTTTCCTTACAAAGAAACTTTTTCTTCATGTAGTAAAAAAAATCACATCTAACTGTAATGTTTTCTCCTTCCTTTCCGCTGAAGGTTTCCAGAGTTTCTCCATCCTGCAGAGCTGCTGAGGAGAAAAACAGTCAGTAGTTTCTGAGAGATTCAGAAAAAATATTTTAACTGAACTGAATGTATTTTATAATATAGTGAAAATATAATCACAAATTAACTTGTATGTCTTAGAATAACTTTAACTTTAAGTTTAATTCTCTTAATAATTGGATAAATCATGTCTTTTTATATATAAAAAACTTTATTGAAGAAGGCTGTAAATTAAAGCTTTGGTGAAAGAAATAAACATTTTTCTTTGTTTTGTTTTATTAAGAAGGTATTGCTGCACTCAGTTACTTCTGCTTTGATATTCCTCTTTATTTGTATTACAAATGTTGAAACAAGCCGTTGTTTCCTCTTTTTCTTAGACTAGATGACTTTTATAAAACCATCATTTTTCTGAAACAACAGACTGAGCTCTGTGGGAGGTGAGTTTTATTTTCTTTTTATTTTAATATAAATTACTACAATCCTGTATATGTGTAAAGTTTAGATTCTGAGTTTTACAAGATCAGTATTTGACCAACTTGTCAAAAAAAAGTAACAGATGAAACTTGAAGAAAAGTCAGATCAGTTTAAAACTGTTCAAGTTAAAAATGTTTTTATTCCTGTTTATTTCTCGCAGATAAACTGTGAGGAACTGAAAGGATGAAGGACTGAGAGCAGAAAAACTGATATAAATAAAATACTAATGTACTCACTGAGGAAGAAGAGGCAGATCAGAGTGAGACAGACCTTCATCCTGAGCTGCTGATGGTTTCTAACTCTGTTTCTCTTCCTGCTTCACTGATAAAAAGAAACTTCTCTGCAGGAAGCAGTTCCTCCTATGAACGCCAGAGGGCACTCTCCACCGTATTTTATTTCTTTTTTGAAACTTCTGTCCGTTTAAGTTCAAATTATGCTCCAATAGCCAACTGTTTTGTTGTAAGCTAACATTTACAACCATGCTAAAATCGGATCACGCTGTCAGTCACTTCACACCTTCAGCAGTTTGTTCCTCCAGCAACTTTCTCATCCTAACCCAGTGGTTCCCAACCCCCGGGCCGCGGACCGATACAGGTACAAGAAGTAATTAAATATTTCCGAGTACAACAGGTTCTGTCGGTTCGTGTGTTCAGCCACATGGCAGGAGCAACAGTGATGTGATCAGAAAGTATTGAATGTCTTCTTAAATGAAGTATTTCGGATCACAAGTTTATTTCTACATTCTGTCCCTCAGTATTAATCATTATAATTACTTTGTATACTTTAAGAGTTTAGTTGAGTCAGAAGTAATTTAGTTTTTGAAGGTGATGATACCCCTGTGTACCAGCAGCCACCTGAACCCGGAGTGTGGCAGATAAAGTAGGAACGGAAATAAAAATCACTAAAAGTGATTCACACTGACACTGGTGCCAGCTGGATTTGAACTGCTCAAGAGTCTACTACAAAAAATGAAAACGCCTGAAATAATTTACTAAAAACAGGCATAAAAACCTGTTAATTGGAGGCCAGACTTCACAGTTTTCTCTGCATTTATGTAATAGATAGTTACATTGAAATTATTTGCCCCTGTCATTTTGAAATTCTTGTTCAGTAATAAACCTTTAAATTTTCAATTCTGATGTTATTTTTTTCACTTTTTGTTAAATTCAGTTATCTTAGCAAATCAATAAATTTACCTAAGATATAAGGAGAAAACAGCAATTACTTAATAAAATATTATTTATCGAAATGTAATATAAGAGATCAGAAACCTTTACATTAAAAAGATAACATTTATGTCAGTTTTTACACAAGTGTGTCCCTTTATATCAAAATAGAAGTAAAACAATTCACAGTTAGCATTTAGTTTTACTAAACAACAACATTAACATTCAGCAACAGACATTTGGTTTTTCTGGAGTAACAAAAATTAAAGTCAGCACAAAAATGACAACTCCTTCAATTTAAATTATTAAATACAACTAGAAATAATGAGAAAATATTAAAAATGTTTACTTTTATAGATTTATGTTCTTATCTGAAAAAAGAAAATTACTGGAAGTGAATTCCAGTTTCTGAACTATTTCTGTAGTTATATATAAATATCAATTACTATTTTAGAGCAACTAAAACCAATAAACCTGAAGCTTTAAAACCAGCAGAGCTACTGCTGTAAACTGATGTTGGAGTAAAGAGCAGAATCATCGCTGAGGTTTGCAGAGTTCATCTGAATCTCTGAGTAAGTGACGTTTTCTGCATGACCACAGGGGGCGCTGTGGGCTGAAGGAGAGGCATCCTTCAGGAACTGGACCTCAGAGTACTCTACTGCATCATCTTTAGCCTGGAAGAAAACAAGGAGAAACATTTCAGTTTGCAACTTCACGATTACTCATTTCCCTTCATGCAAAATATAACATATTAGTTTGTTAAACTATTGGAGATGTAATTTATTTTAAAAACTCTGTTTAGATTTTGGTTTAGTACATTAAAATAAAAAGAGTTTGAAGCCGAATAAAGAGGTAATATTAATTTTTTATATTTTTTGGACATGTGATAAATATCTTTATTCAGGTGTAATTAACCAAATAAATGAAAATTCAGCAGATTTTACATAATAATACTAATTATTATTGTTAAGCTTTCTTTCTTTCTTTCCTGACTTACCTTGGAGAAGTTGGCGTATTCTGTTTCTTTAGGAAGACCTGAAGGAAATGCAAATCAGTAAATAAGGTGATCAATTGTCCAATATTTTTGTAATAGAGAAAAATTTTATTTTTTCGTTTTAAATTTTTCCAAATATGCAGTTTTTGCATGCAGCATGTAAATACTGCATATTTACATGCTGCACATCTGGATGTAAATATGCAGATATACTGATCTACATATTTTATCTGCTGCATCCAGTTTTATTTGGTGTCATTGTTAAGATAACTGAAATCAGATAAAACTTGGGGCTCCTCCACAATATGTCAAAATTCACAATGACAAGAGAGCCGCAGCTCAACGATCAGTTTTGAAATATTGTTGTGCAAACTTGTTTCAGGGTCAGAAATGGTGCAGCAACATGTTGAAATAAGATTCAGTCTAAAAGTTTATTTAGTCTTTCACATCTGCGCAAGATTGTAAGCCTTATGTGATTATAAAAATCTGTGAACATGTAAAATAAAAAAGAAGCAAAGAAAATTTCTATCATTGAGCTTTATTCAGTTGAATTACATTAAAAAATATAAATTTATAATATTAATGATGTTTCCATACAAAACTTGATCAAATCTACTTTAGAAATTAATCATATTTAGTTAAACCCAAAATTATTCATATCCCTGTTAGATTCAAGTGTAAAATGAAAGTTTAATTTTACCAAAATGTTTCTTCTGACAGGAAGTAATAGAAAAGATTTTGCTACCTAAAATCTTCAGGGAACTAAAGATTAGGGTGATGGCAAGGAGCTCTTCCATCCTTGATAACTTGGAGCTCATCTGATAAATTGATCACATATCAGTGGAAACTTGCAAAGTGTTGCTTGGTAATTGTGAAAAGGGTTTGATCAAGTGATTAATATGTAAATATTTTTCAACATCCCATTTTTAAGACAAAATGTACCATTTAGAAATTTCCAAAACAAAATACAAAAACTGGTGGAATGTAAATATATTTGTAAGTGGATTGGTAATTTTAAATCTAAACTTCTGATGTGTATTAATTATTTATAGATTAGTTGTCTGTAATATTTTACCTTCATCCCAAAACTTACTGTTGGAGAAATTGTGACTTTATTAATCAAATATTAGTTATTCTCATATAACCTTGTCGTATTATCTAACATTTATGCCTTTATTGTTTAATCTGATTGTAGTATTAATAATGTTTCTATGTGGTAGATTTGCTCTGATTCCTTTCTTCAGAAGATCTCACTGATGGGAAGCAGAGACAGCAGTTTCCTGCAGTGTTGTCTTTTGTCCAGGAGTTCGACTTCGTTGACCTGTTGGATTGCTATAAAACTGTCTCTGTGAAGATTCACTACATGTTTTGCTAAGCTCTGTGCCTGGAACGAGATTAGCTAGTGCTGAATAATTTGTGACTTAGTTAGTAAATGACAATTAACGCTGCAGCTGTGTGATGAATTGTTTCCCCTCCCTTTAGAGCTGCAGCGTCCTTGTGATTAGGGATCCTGAAAACATTAAAAAGAGAGAAGCAGACAAATGTGGCTTCAGAGCGGTAGGAGATTGTAACTGAAGGCACATCTCTGGCTGTTCTCCTCGCGAGTAGAAAGAATCTAACTCTCTTGTCTTTCCTGTGTTTGCATAATTTGTGTTTCATAACACTTACCTTTCTGTTGACTGAAGTTTTTCCTCCTGATGAAAATCAACAGAGCTGCTGCTAAGGAGACGATCAGGACGACCAGAACCAGACCCACATAAAGCAGCAGATCTGCAGGGATGATTAGCGTTTGTCTCAGTTTATTCTGAGTAAAAGAACCTGTAATTTACATTTTTGTAATCGTGTAGAATTTTTTAAATAATGGGTAGTTTAGCCTTAAATGTTCATGAGCTCTGAGTTTCAATTATAAATAAATTTGGACTTCAACAAACCCAAATCGTCTAATCGACGTCTGAAAGACATGAACAGATGCTGAACCTGAAGCTGCAGCTGCAGCTGGTTTCTCAGAGAGTTTGATGGTTTCAGGTGGAGAAGGAGAGAAACTCTGAGTTGATGTTGGGAGAAAAGTTGATCCTATAAAAGGTTTTGGGGTCCATTTTGGTTCTGGAGGATCTGAGGATGTGAGAATGAAACAATCATAACCTCTGAGGTCAAATTTAGATTCTTCCTGTTTTTATTATTGATTTGTGTCTTTATGAGTGGCAGTTTGAAAATGATGGCTTTGTAAATCAGATCCTAAAATCTGAGTTTAACCCAGAAAACTCACCTTTAGTCACAACAAGATAAAAATCATCGTCCTGCATTCCTCTCCATGTATCGGAGCAACACCGGTACCATCCTGAGTCTGACGGTTTCAGATCTGTGATGCTCACATGGAGAAAATCAGATTGGGTAATACCTCTTCCTTCATATCTGATGCTGAATCTTCCTCTCTTATAGCTGTCTTTAGTTGTTTCAATGAGAATATTTTTTCCTTCACAAGTTTGCTTACAGACGAACCTCTTGGTTCCTGAGTTGTCAAATTCACATGTAACTGTGATGCTTTCTCCTTCCTCCTTGTAGAAAGTTCTCACAGTTTCTCCATCCTGCAGAGCTGCTGAGGAGAAAAACAGTCAGTAGTTACTGTCATTGTAGAATATAATATAGATCACATATTAACATCATACATTAACCTTGGTGTGTTGTATAACTTTAAATTTAAGCCAATGTTTCAACTAATTAAGCAAAGTTCTCTTAATAACTGGATTAACGATGTTTTGGTTCCTTCATATAAAAAAATCTCCATTGAAAAGGCTGTAAATTAAAGATTTGGTGTCTCTAAGGTCTCAGTGTTGCTGCACCCTGAGTTACTTCTGCTATGATGTTCCTCTCCGGATATTTTAATATGATGAAACTGCTTCCTCTGTTTTTCAGAACAAATAAGTTGGAGAAAACTTACCGTTGTTTTATTATTAGTTTTATTATTTTTATTGACATGTACATTTCAGTGTTTCTATCTTTGAGTGACAGTATTCAGAGTATAGATTCTGGCTTCATATAATCAACTACTTAACTACAAATCAACAGAAAGTAACACATGAAATTGTAGGAAAAGTCAAAGTAAAATTTTCAACAACTTGAAATAGTCTGATAAACTGTGAGGAACTGATAGGATGAAGGACTGAGAGCAGAAAAACTGATATAAATAAAATAATAATGTACTCACTGAGGAAGAAGAGGCAGATCAGAGTGAGACAGACCTTCATCCTGAGCTGCTGATGGTTTCTAACTGCTTCTCTTTCTGCTTCACTGATAAACCAGGAACTTCTCTGCAGGATGCAGTTCCTCCTATGAACGCCAGAGGGCACTACTACTCTTACTGCAGAGTCAAAGTTTCTGTAGATTATTGCTGATCAGACCAAACAGTTTTAAAGAGTTTCTGATTATTTTGATCATTTTAAAGAATGTTTTAGAACATGGTTATTATATTTAGTTATATGTCTTAGAAATGTTAAATCTATATTTGTGTTTTAATCATTTCTATGTTTGTAGGTTTCATCCAAATCTAAATTATTCCAACTTGGATTTGATACTTTTATCTTATTTAAGGTCCTATCCTCATATTTTCAATGCTAACGTAGAAAACTGAATTTCTTAAAATACAAAATATTTCTAGGAGTTTATTTTTTCTTAAAAAATCTTTACAACACAATAATTAGATAATCTTTCAAACATCTTCTATAACATTCAATGAAGAAACATATTTTTAGCCAAGTGGCAAAACTCTTGTTATTTGGCCAAAGTGTGACAATGATGGAATCTGATTGGCTTTTGACATAAAACCTTCAACGCCCGATTATAGAGACTAGCTAACGGTTTGACTAGTCTGAGACCAGACAGGATCAGTGAGTTCAGAAACCTCTCTGCACAGTGAAGTGTCAAACAATTTCTAATAATTTTATAACCGTTTAGATTTGATCTTTGTTTGTTCAGGAAAAAACTGAAAACATTTCATCAGCAGATGATTTGTTTTGTCTGTCCTCTTCTCTTATTTCCTCCCTCTGGGTTGATCTGGAGGAGGAAGAAGAAAAGCAAGAAGAAAAGCAAGAAGAGGTAAAAACTCTGATGAAACTCAGGGGTTTTATAAATATTCAGACTCAGTTTCTACAGCAAGATCTGAAATGCATTCTGATTAGAGAGATGAAACGTCTGATTTACAGAAATGAGAAGATTTTCCAAGAACGAGAAGCAAAGTCCTAGAAAACTTGCTTAATTTCAAGCTGATCTGAGCAGAACCAACCACTGATGATTGATGCTCAGAGCATGTTGGGGAAATTTTGACCTGATGAAATATTCTCCAGAAATGAGACAACAGAAACATTAACAAACTAATAATTTCATTGTTTTCAGCCAGAAGCTCGTTTTTAACTCTTAGCTTTGGTATAAGCATAGTTCTTTTTATATATATATGTAAAATGAGGACAGCACGGCCACTTCAGTGTTTTCTCACCTTTGCTTTTCATGGTTCTCCTCTTCCAGCAGAAAATCACCAAAGGTGTTGATAAACAGATGAGCTTGGCGACCAGAGACAGAATCACATAAAGCTGCAAACCTGCAGTGGAGAAAACAAGAGAACAACCTGGTTTTACCAGGACAAAGCGGAAAATGTTTGCATCCCTGCACATCCTTCTGACTGAGCCAAAAGAAGCTGAATCCTCTGTTTTGCAGTGTAATTTGTGATTCTACAGTACGTTAAATATTTGGTTTTCTGCACAAGGAGCTCAACATGAAACCTGTAATAGCGAGCAGCCATCTCTGCATGTGCGTAAAGGAGGAAATAAAAATTAGAAGTGTCATTCTTTCAATGTTCACACATGACTTGGCTCTTTTACCCATAAATGCTTTGCAACATTAATTTATCTTAGCTAATTTTTTAAGTTATATTAAAAAAATAGGTCACAATAAAGATGCAACATGTTGAAATTTACAGGAATATTTAACTTTAAAAACAGTTATTATATGTTAGCAGTTACACAGATGATAAAGCTGTAATCCAGTTATTGTCATAAAGTCTTTTTTTTCTGTTGTTTCAAGTATGTTTGTGTCTGTAATGTTGGCATGTTTTCCTTTAACAGGAAAGACCTTCACTTACCAATAGAGCTGAAACCATTAATCAAATTAATTGAGATTAATAGATTATTTGAATTATCATCAAATAATTTAGTAATCAATTAATTGGCAACTGGAGTATACATCCTCTAGAAATGGAGTATACATCCTCTAGTTGAAAAGACAATAGTCAGAGCATTACTTTAACCTGAACTGTACCAAAATGTTAACATTTTGCATTTAAAATTACAAACCTACTTTGTTTGTAAATATGTTTTTCACCCTGAACGCCTCAAATGACAGTTTTAGCTTCATCTGGTTCAAATCTGTCAATAAAAATCTCATGTTTAACACCTTTTGCTATCTAGTTTTTTTTTTTATTTTCAGTTCCTTCCTTTGCTACAAATGTTTTAGCGTAATCTAAAGAAAAGCTGTTATTGCATCTTAGGCAGGAAAATATTATCCTATTAAAAATTTTTGCATCAAAATTTTTAAATAAAAAATCTGCAGAATGTGGCAATTTTTTTATCTGATTAATCAATTAATTGTTGGAACAATGGAAAGAATAATCGTTAGTTGCAGCCCTGCAGATAAAGATGGACTTCCGTCCAGATCGTTCCCTGAACAGATGGTTTACCTGATTCTGATTCTTCAGATGATTTGCTGGTTTCTGATGGAGACAGTGAAGAACTTGTTGTTTTGGGGCCTGTTGGGAGAAAAGTTTAAACAATTATACCAATTGATTTAACTGTAAATATCTTTCTGATGTTCACGTGTGTCTGCATGATGCACAGTTTGATCATGTTGATCTTTTAAAGTTGATTTGGTGGGAATCTGAGCTGATTGATCAAACTCAGTTTGATGTTTTTTGAGAATAATCTCCCTTTAGAGAAATGAAGGACCATTTTCAGGGCTTTTAGCAGAAAACTCACCTTCTGCCACAACAAGTTGAAAGTTGTCACTTTGAGTGATAGTTCCACTCGAACGGCACAGGTAGAGGCCTGAGTCCGACGGTTTCAGCTTGTCGATTCCCACATAAACAAGTTCAGATTCCAGAAAGCCTCGTTTTTCATATTGAATCCAAAATCTGCCTCTCCGATCTCTGCTTTGAGTTGTTTCAATGAGAATATTTCCTCCTTCACAAACTTCCTTACAGAGGAACTTCTTGTTTCCAGAGAGGCCAAATTCACATCTAACTGTGATGCTTCCTCCTTCCTTTCCAGTGAAGGATCTCACAGTTTCTCCATCCTGCAGAGCTGCTGAGGAGAAACACAATCAATTCTTGATAAACTCTTGATTGCTATCATTATATGCAACAATCTTAAAGAGAAATTATGCTTAGCACTTTATTTGCATTTATTGGAACAAAAACAAGCACTGGGTTTGTTTTCTGCTGCATTTGGCTCTTTCTGAGAGGTTGATTCAGTTTTTATTATTATTTTATTGCTGCACTTTTCTAACACTTGATTAAGTCTACAAACCCCAAAGTGCTTCTTCATGTTACATGGTGGAGTTTTTACACCACATCTGCCAGTCTGGCTACATTTGTGGTTACCACCACCAGTGTGTGAATCAGTTAGTGTGAAGCGCTTTGAAGTTCTCTTTACTGAATAACGTGCTACACACCACTCTGATGGAAAAGGGTTATAGTAGCTTTGGGTTTTATTATAGTTTAGTTTGACCTCAATGCGACTTTATTGGAGTTTTTTTACTTTTTTTTTTTACATTTTAGTTTTCTCTGTTTTTGTTACTTAGTTAGTTTTATTTACCTATAATTACCTACTGAGGAAATTGAGGGGAACAAATGTCAGCATAACACAAACATGGTTGTTCCACCAAGATAAATTGACTAGATGTTTCAAGCCATTTGCAATAATTTGTGAATAATTTGTTTTTTATTCAACTATTTACTTATGTTCTTGTCTTGTCAAGCATATAACTACATGCAGTATAAACACAGGTCACGGATAAGTCAAACATCTTGCATTTGTTAAGATAGAAAAAAGAACCTTGTGTTCCTCTTATAGTGGAGTTTGTTGTTTTCCCTGTTTTTGTTCCTTTTTTATTTTCTGTAAATTCTCCAAAGCAACACGCTCTGCTTTCTGGGGGAGATGTTGGAAAGTTTTCTGAAACAATATCTAAACTTCTACACCTTTTTGATGATTGGACTTCTTTTAAAATGTTGAAGTAATCTGACTGAAAAGCCTGAATGAAACATCTTCACAGAAAGCAGAAGGAAAGTTGCAGAACTACAAGCTGCCGACTTTTGTCAGAAATCATCAAGATGAAAATTATAAAACTGGAGGAAAACTCAGTGCAGAGGTCAAATATTTTCTGATAAACTGTGAGAGAATGAAAGTTTGAAGGGCTGAGAGCGGAGAAACGTGAAGAAATAAAATAATATACTCACTGAAGAAGAAGATGAAGATCAAAGTATAAACAAAGTTCATCCTGAGCTGCTGATGATTTCTAAATGTGTCTCTTCCTCCTTCACTGATAATCCAGGAACTTAACTGAATGTTTGAGTTCCTTCTTTAGGCACTCGAAGTCATTCTCCTCCTCTTTTTATTTCTTTATAAAGGTCAAAACACAACGCTCTTCATCAGAAGGCGAATTCATCGAGGACAAATGATGCTGCAAAATATTCAAACTGACAATAGAGCAAGTGCCTTTTACTCTGAAATGCAATGAGAAGTTTTAATTTGAGCAATCAAATATTTTATATTTCCAGTTATTTATATATATTTTGACACTCAGTTTGCAGGACAGTAATGATTTAATCTAATAAAGTGTCACAAAAAAATAGGGTAGACAGCAACAACTTAATATGAAAAAATGTATTATTTTAGCATAATTTTGGTCATAAATAAAAATCTCTTGAAACATTTAATCACAGTATGTTTATTAATAATTCATCTTGTTGCTTCATAATATTTATAGATCCTGCATGGAGAAATCCATATGGATGAATTAAAAAAAATCTTTTTTAAAAGTTTCAAACATAAAGTAAACTTTGCACAGAAATTAATGAGATTACTTAAAAACAAGATCTCAAAAACATGGACAGAAAAAATGATGCATCAATTAAAACTGAAGTTTAGTTAATAACAAGATTAATTTTCAGAAGTAGCTGCAGGTTAAATGAGAATGAACAGTGATGAACTTCTTGTTAAATCGAAATAAAATTCTCCTGGAATAAATTATACAAAATATGTTAATTTAAGATAAATTTTGAAATAAACAATCACATTTATTTTTATGTTTTTACTTACATAAAATCTAATGTTTCCTTGTTTTTGTTTTTTTTAGTGGCTGAATGTTAACGCTAAAGAAATAAAACTGGATTTCTAAACAGAATTAAGGATCATGTTGCTTAAACAAATAAAATGATATATTTTTAAGTCACGGTTGATATAAAGTAATAGTGGAATAAAGAGGAGCTGAATCCTCTTTAATGCGGCCGCCATGTTTTCCGTCGGTCCGAGGTTCACCGTAGATGACGCCGTCTCCATGGTTACTACAGGGGGCGCTGCTGAGCAAGTTGGTGGTCCGTTTGGAAAAATTCACCGTGGAGTAATTGAGGCTGTCACTTTCTACCTGGAGGATAGAGGAACAGAAATTACACCTTAAAGATTTTTATTTGTTTATTTATAATTATATTGTAATATTATTATTTGTGAAATTATTTTAAAAAGCTCAATTAGTCACAGTTTTTATTGCTCACGGACTTTCCTTGTGTTTTCGGCCACTCTGAGAACATTTTCAAATATTTAATCAGGAAATCATAAATTACATTCATCTGACAAAAAGCATTAAAGTGCGCCACCTGCTGTTCTAAAACCGCAACTACAAGAAGATCCAACTATGAAGAGATGAAATCCTAAAACTGACAATGTGATGCACAGAAGATGGTGAATGATGAATTGAATGATATAAATGCACAAAAATTATGAATAAAAGTTTATTTTTCATGCTAGCTTCATGAAAAAAAGATTTTTTTAATGAAATCAGAATGAACAAACATCATGTTTGACTTTAAATATTTGCATTTATAATTATATTTTCATGGAAAAAATTACTTTCACAAATGTAACAGAGTGAAATACTTGAATTTCAGAGTTTCCTTACTGTGTTTTGGGTTTCAGTTTCCCTCTTTACTCTGTTGGGCTGCAGGAAAAAAATGTTTAGTTTCAGATTATTTCACAAACAGTGAAAAAAGCCCAAACAGATTCTTTACTCAGACTCACCTTTATGACGGTAGCATACTCTGTTCCTACTGACGGTTCTGCAGAACCTACTGCACACAAAACAAGAATCTGATACTGTGAGACATTGAGGTTAGAGGAGCGCTGCCATTTTTATTGCTGCGTTTTGTCATTTATTGTTATTTTATGTCAAACTGATGCAGAGATTCACTTTTCCCAGAACTACACTGGATGGTTCAGCTCCAAATACATTCACATCTAGTCTAGTTTAATGATTTTAGCCAAATCTTTTGTTTGTTTGTTTTTTTTGTTTGAATGAGCTTCTGCTATTCTCTAAAAAGCAAGAAGTCCAAACTATAAATCATCAGGACTGATTTCCCCTCCACCCAGGACTTTTACAAGTCTAGAGTTCGTGAAAGAGAAACTAACATCTCTGCAGACCCCACACATCCTGGACACTGCTTCATTTTGTAAAAATGCGAACACTTAACAGTCTGTGTGCATATTGCACTAATCCAACCTCATCTTCCTCTCCTGTAAACCATCCTGTATCTACACATTTATAAAAGACATGTATTTTTATTTCCTCTTTTTATGTTTATATTTAAACGTGGAACCGATTGGTGTTCACCAAACATTTTCTGCCTTCAACAGGTTTATTTTTTATACAGCAACAGGAAATCTGATGGCCATGCATCATTTTTCAATGTCAAAATGTCACTGTATATTGTTTTCATGCCTTCTTACTGTTGTGTTTTTATGGTGGGAAGCACTTTCAGCTGCCTTGTTGCTTAAATGTGCTGCACAAATTAACTTGATTGATTTTGACAGATTACACAACCAACCTTGGTGCAGATGTGCCGACATTTTCAACTTTAAGCACAGAAAACATTGCGGGTGTGTCTAAAATCAATTAATTTTCACCATCATCTTTGTGTGATCAGGTAGCTGTTGGCGACTTCTGATCACTTTGATAAATATTTCCTGATTTCAAAACTTGTCACTCACCTTTGTGCTGTTGGGATCTTCTGTATTTGAAGAAAACCAGAAGAGCTGCAGCCAAAACGATGATGGTGACGGTTAGAACCACACTGACAGAAAGCAGAACCGCTGCAGGGACATTTACAGTTTGACAGTCTTATCGTCTCTGCAAAACTGCAGACATGAGCAGGTTTCGTACCTGAAGGTGGCGCTGATGTGTTGGAGTGGTTGGTGGTTTGAGAGGAGAAAGGAAGCAAAGAAGAAGAGAAGCTCAGACTCTCTGTTGATGTTGTTGCTGTTGGGGAAGCTAATAGGATATAAATAATTATAGTTTTGTTTTATTAATAAGCAAAATATTGATATTTTTATTACTGTTGCTGCACAATGAAAAAAATATGCAGTTTCTCTATTTTCATATTAATTTTATCGTAGAAGTGTCTTCGCGAACATGACAACAAACAACATTTCTACACTGTGTAAAATGTCAAAAGGTCAACAAAACACACAATAGACCAATTACATTTTCAGCAGTGCAACCAAATAAATCCTAAATATGAACTAATGCACTGAAATGTTTGGAGAATCAAAATGTCTCAGATTTCGCGAGACTACATTTAGAAAAGAGAAAAAAGACGCTTTCTCTGCCTGCAATGCAAGAATAACCCAGTAGATGGCAGAATACAAGTCTCAACTTATGTGCAATAGGATTTTGGGTAAGTATTGATTATGGTATAAAAAAATAAAGACACGGAAACTTATGTATCATTTATGATATTTCCTCCTTAAATTAGTCATGAACATTTTTTAAAATATTTTTTGGTACCAAAAAATATTTTGGTAATTTTTTATTGTTGTATTTGAAAATAACTTGAACTGTCTGTACACTCACTGTGTGAATTCATTTCAGTAGTTTAAATTGTTAATGTTTTCTAAATATCCCACCTTATGGATTTTTCTTACTAGTATTTTTTTGTAGGCTTGTTAACATACTGTAACAATCTCTGCACAATAACTTAACTAAGGGACATTTCTTTACCATCTAATTTTTGGTGCATCTTTAGTTTTTTCTTAATATTTGGTGCAAATTGCAGTGGAAAAAACTCACCAGATATGACAAAGATTTTAAAATCATTGTGTTGAGTCCAGATTCTGCCCAAAGTGCATCTGTACCATCCAGAGTCAGACGTTTTCAGCGCCGTAATGCTCACAGAAACAACAAAAGATGCAAAACCTGTTCTGTTAAACTCAATGATGTATCGGCCGCTCTGGGCTCTGTCATCAGTCGTCTCAACAAGAATGTTTTCTCTGCTGCAGTCTGTCTTACAGAAATACATTGTTGATCCACTGAAGGTAAATGAACTTGAAACTGTGATGTTTTTTCCTTCCATCTCTGTGTAGGTTCTTTCTTGAACAAAATCAAGTTCTCCATTATGCATTTTTGCTGCAAAGACAAACAGCAAATTGTCACTGAAAGTATTTTACAATCCAGACTGAAGGTGTGCAGATTCACTTCTCTTCACTGCTAAAAACATGACTGGATTTACTTGAGGAAAACTTTTCATTCACGAAGAGACGAATGCAAACCGGTTAAACTAACCTGCACCAACGTAGCAGGAAAAATAAATAAAACCATCAAGAAGTGAAACAGTTTACTTGGTTCCAATAAAAGCATGAGAATAGTTTAGATGCATTCAAAGTATATTTTTATTAAAAAGCCTTTTCATTCTGAGCAAACTTTTTGTCTTTGACTGCTTATGTGTGATCTTTGCTTAAAAAGAAGAAATTATCTATGTCTGATGCTCTTTAAAAATATAAAAATAAAAATGTTTCTTCATCATCTCAACGTTCAAATAACCACAAATTTACAATTCTGCAGGTTAACTAACGTAACCAATGTCTTCTTTTCTAACAGGTCAGAATATTAAAAAGTTGGCTGCAAATTCAGAAAGTTTTATTTCCAACTTTACACCAATTTTAGGGCAAAAAACAGAAACATGTCAGACACACAACAGGTGAAAGACTGATAAAGAATTTAGATGATCCAGATGCAGATACTGATCAATAATCAGGGAGATTTATGTAAATAATCAACAGGAGATTAAATAAAGAAAACTCACTGAGGAGGAAGAGGCAGATCAACGTGACCTTCATCCTGAGCTGCTGCCGGTTTCTAACTTTGCTTCTCTTCCTCCTTCACTGCAAAACCAGAAACTTTTCATCTCCTTCCTCTAAACTCGGAGTTTACTGTCCTCTCGTTTTTATTCACCAGAGTTCAACTCCAACCACAGGAACTGTTCGGTTGGAGATGAACAGAAACAACATAATAAATCACCAAATGATTTATTTCATCAGACCTGAAAATCAATGATATCTAAAAGATCAGTTTTGTGAACAAACATCAGAAACTTTAACTAGACCAGCAAATTAAACTCTGGGTCTCAAAATCTGTGGCATAAATGTGACATAGATTAAATTATTCTGACTGAACCAACCTAAATTTAAAAACAGGTAAAGAATTGTTTTTTAACACATGTGTCCACTTATGGTTTACCAACTAGATGGAGTCAGTTTAGTTTTATTTTTCATCCTTTTTTTGAAATAATTGTGTTGTAGTTTCCTTTGTTTTTGCTTGTCTTGATTGTATTTGTTGACAAAAGGTATGTATTTAACTCATTTTAATGTTGGTTGTATAACTTTAGTTTGTTTTTAGCTACAAATTACTAATTACAACAGATGAAAAATAACCTTTTGGATAATTCTGGTACTTTTACAAAAATTTTACTGTGCCTTGTTCTTATATTTAATTTAATCAATTAAATTAAATTTAGAGCTCTTCAAAAAATTAAGAGACCATTTAAAATAATCAAATCCTCTGATTTCACTTTTCATAAGTATTATGAATAAAATGAACATCACTGTCAACATGCAAGCAAAGATTTTGTATTTATTTGCAGAAAATGTGAAAAATGGTCAAAATAACAAAAATGATGCAAAGAAAACAAGTTTATATTATTTAGAAACAACAATACTAATGTTTTAACTCAGAAATCAACATTTGGTGAAATAAGCAGGTTTTCATTGGGGTCGAATTAAGTTCTTTTTTTTAAAGCTGCTCATTTAGTGCATGACTCAACATTTTATGGTACAAAGAAACAGAATAAATAGTTTTTTCTATCCATAATAGTCTCTCCTCTCTATTTCTATGCCCAGAAGTGAAAACTGTTTCAGCAACTGAAACCATTTTCACTCATTTCGTTCTGCACTTTTAAATGAAGCTTGAAATGTTTCCACAAGTTGTTTTACAGTAGCTGTGGAATCAAATTTACACATTCTCCACATGCATGCAGGTTTCTCTGGGTACTCCGGTTTTCCTCCCACAGTTCAAGAACATGACTGATAGGATTATTAGTCTTGCTAAATTGTTCTTCACCAATCCTGCAGCAAAACCCCAACAGGTCAAGTTGCATCAGTCCCTTGAATAAATGCCACATACAGAAGAAACGACACGTAAAAGAAACTGTTCCACTTTAGCAGGAGGAAGTTTGTTTTTACCAGAAAGCAAAGGTGTAGAAGAGAAGTGAGCAGTTTGGGTTTAGTTTGTTTAGTTTCATGTTAACTTTGAGCTGTTGCTCTGTGTTAACAGACAAACCAGCACACAGCCACAACCTGAGCTGGTTAAAACCACAGTGTTAGATTTAATCTAGAGCTAGCAAATAAGACTTTGAAAACCAAGTAATCATAATAACACATTTAAAATAGAAATATGTAAAGTATGTTAACAGATATGAGCAACATGGAAAAAACACAAAATATTACAAAGTACTTTGGTTTAATTTCTGATACAAATATCTTAGTACACTTGAAATAAGACAAAACTAACTTACAAGTAATATTATAATAAAATATAAGAGCTTGTTTTAATTCAAGAAATACTTAATCTTAATGAAGATTTTATTTTGAAATAAAATACAGTAGAAAAAAGTCAAAACTATTTTATATCATGTTGTTGACTAGATGTTGGAGCAGTTTGAGTATTTGTTAAGGGAATATTTTTATTATTATTGATTGTGAATAAGATTTAAATCCCTTAAATTATTATCATGACTGTTTCTCTTCTAACTCAAAAACACAATGTGGTCAAAGTTTTAACCTCTAAAATTATTCAAAAGTATTTATACAAGAAAAATTGTTGCTTGAAGAGTTTCAAGTGCTGCAATGAAAACATAAGAGACGATTTAAAATTATTCCAAATTTTGCTTTGTTTGTATTTTTATCATCTTTGAGTAGCAACTAAAATTGCAAACATCAGTAGAAAATCCCGTCGCACATTAAACATCATCTGGATGAGTCAGAGAAGGAAAAAAAGAAGAAGAAGAGACGGAGAAGTTTGCATTAACGTCATCTGGACACCCAGCGTCTGCATGAATGTGACAGAGGAAGAACAAAAACACAAACCCGTCAGTCACAGTTTTTAGGATTAAATGCATAATGGAGACACAACAAACTCTGCTCTTCTGCTTCCTAACAGGTGGGAAACGATTTAATTATTGTTTACATGTTTATTTTATTTGTTTCTGCAGCACATGACAAATTCACAACCATTGTGAATGGTTGTGATAACTTCAGTCATTTGAATTTATCTGTATTTTGTCTGTAAGTAGAATAAATAAATAAATGGTTTTGCATCTTTAAGAAATAAGTAGACAAATGTCTGACTAAACTTACACTTTGAGATTTTCTAACCAAGAAAAACTAAGAGATTCTTATAAAAATTAGAGTTTATTAAGGCTAAATGCAACTGGTTAATATAAAACAGTTCTCAATATACAAATAATCTGCTTTTATACTCATGTTTTTTCATAAACAACGTTCAGAGTTTATTTCATATCATTCATGCACAGAGCTGGTTTTGGTCTTTTTCAATATTGTTTGTCTGTTGTGGATTATTTAACTCTCTTTTATCAAGAAATGTTTGGATTGATTAGAGATTCTTCTTCTCTCTTCTTTTTTTTTCCTACAATTTTTTAAATATATAGAATTTAAATATACATGATTCAATGTCTTTAAATGCTTGCTATTGCCTGTATTTGGGTTTTAAAACATAATTTCACATCTAAGTCTCACGATTAAACTCAATGATTACGAGAAAAAAGGTGGAATAATATGAGAAAATATTCAGGAGAATGAAGTAGTAGTTTTATCTGAACTCCAACACAAAAAACAGACAAAAAAATTAAATGAGGAATTATTTAGTCTCAGTTTTACAGCTAATGAAGTCCTTTATTTTTTAACACTTTAGCATCAAATTATACTGATAACAAGACTTTGAAAAGTCTGTTTCATAGAGAGAAACATGTGGACTGAGTTAAAAATCATCTTTTTGTCTCATCATTTTAAGATGTTCCTCTGTAAAATAATATTATGACTATTTCTTGAAATATTCTGACTTTATTTGTATTATCCATACTTTAATAAAACATTTTTAAGCTATATTGCCTGGTCGTACTTCCACTCAAATTTTCAAACTCGGTGGCTTTCCTGAAAATATGACCTAATAAGATCAGAGCCAAACTTTACGCCTTTTTCCACATGAATTCAAAACATACTGGAGGCCTGCAGATCTCATAACATCCATTAATCGCACATCTGGCTGCAGTTATCTACTCAGAGGGATGCATAAAACTCTGACTCTTTTAAATCTTTGTTTTCCAGGAGCATCTTTTCTCAGTAACACAGCAGCAGGATTTCCAATTTACACAGCAACCGAAGGACAAAACATCTCCTTTGAGTTTCCTTTCACTCTGGTTGGAGGCGGCAGGAGATATTTATGCAGAGAGGAATGTAAACACGACAACGTCATCATCGAGACAAAGTCAGCAGACGCTCAGAATGGGAGTTTCCACCTCAGATATTGTAATGGAAATCTGCAGGTGACCATCAAAGAGCTGAAAACGTCCGATTCTGGACGGTACCGGTGCGGGGTAGCCGGGTCATCGCGGTCTGAGTTATATGAGGAAATATTTGAAATCAGAGTTATTGAAGGTGAGTTTCTCTCTAAACTTAAACAATGTTGGTTCAAAGCTGAACAGTCACACTGAAGACTTGAATTGTTGATGTTGAGCTGCAGATTCAACACATCGTTAGTGGAAAGACGTCATGGCAGCAATGAGTCGCTTCAGCTTTTACACAATCTGAACCAAAGTAAGAGCAGCTGCTGAAAGTGACCAACATGTATTTGATGACACTGTGTGACAATTTCATCATCTTTGCATCACGTCACAAACCCACCCACATCCAAACACTTTGCTAGAAGCTGCAACCAAAAGCTGCATTTTTATTACAGATGTGTGCATATCTTTGTTGATATTCTGGTAAAAAAAAAAAAAAAAAAAACGTTTTTGCAATTGTGGTGTTTCCATTAGATAATAAATTAAATTAAAATCACATCATAGAAAACTTTTGGATCTTCAATTTGAAAGAACAACCAATTCAATCTCTGATTGGTCAAAGCATTTACAATAAGCAGACTATGTTTACTGCACAGATTATGTATTAACCATGACTGACTTATGAAAAATTAAGCAAAATGGACTTTGGGAACTAATTTCTGTGTTGTTTCTAGGGAACACAGTTCCTGATGGGAACGTAATACGAACAACAGAGAACCCGTTGGAGAATCTGGACTCTTCAGAACTCACTTCACAAAATCCAGTGAGCAGAAATCTCCAGTTTCAGAGAGTTTCCAGCACGACTTTGACAGATTTACACAGTGAGTTCCTCAGTCTGTCTGAATCAAATGCATCATTGTTCTGTTCATTCTCAATCTCTGCTGAAATCCAGATTAAAGTTTTATATTTAAAACTGAAAATCGTAAATTCCCACTGAATTGGATCCATTAAGGGTATTTGAAATGGAATAGAAAAGAAGAAAATGTCATCACTCATGAAAAGGAAATCTACAAACTAAGGAAACAAAATCCAGATGCAGGAATATCATTTATTCAGAAATAAATTGATATAGACACAACAGAATAAACAAAACACTGAAAAAAGTGAACAACTTTTATATGGCAGCAATGAGTGGCTTTATAACTTAAATATATTGTGTTGATTGGTCACATGAAATCAAATTAAGTTTATCCAAGTTTAAACAAATATAAATAAATAAGTTTGACAAACTTCACTAAACTACATGTGACCTATTAATTTATTTAACTGTTTTTTAAGTGAATGGATTTGATAAAAGCACCAATGAAACCCGAACACCCACTAATCCAGTTTCCATACATTATAAATATCCAACTAGCTTTATCTTGCAAAAAATTATTAAACCTCATTGATTATGTTTTGTTTTTACCAGAAACTGCAGAAAGTCCTTCAACCACATCAGTAACATACAAACCAATCAGCCTATCAGGTGATTTATCTTCACATCACACGCTTGTATTTTGGTTATTTACAAAAACTCAACCTGATTTTACTTTGAATGAACCCAATGCAATTTGTAGAGCTTAAAATGAACCAATATGCATTTATTTCCTAGCTCTTTATGTTTCAATTTTGAATGTATAATTGACGTTTGATTCAAGGTCTTCCTCTGATTTTCGCTGGAGTTGCCACGGCGACTGGCGTCTCAATAGCCGCTTTTACAATCCTGCTTTACAAATGGAGGACGAGAGCAAATGGTAAACTGAGACTTATTTCATGTGCATATACAAACAAAAGAGTTTTACAAATCACATTTATGGGAAGCAGTTCACATTTTTATTTCTTCTTTTCTCCTTTTCTTTCCCTCAGTTGCAGACATGAGAACGTCAGACACAGAGGTAACATGAAGGTTGCAGACTCTGGTTAAGTTTAACTTTTACCAGAATTAGTCAAAAACAGAGTTTCTGACTTGTTGCAGAAACTTCTGCTGTATTTTTAGTGACAAAAAACAACAAATAGTAATAAAAAAAGTTACTAAATCAATCTTCAGTGTTGCATTGGACGACATTTGTTTTCTTCTATTTCAGGTGACATATGAAAACTGGGCACCAGGATCCAGATCTGAAGATTTCCACTACCAAAACGTAGATCCAGCCACTATGGATCACAAACCAACTTATTTAACTCTCATTTAGGACGCCCAGTTTTTACTACATTCTCCTTTTCTGTGTTTTAAAGTGGCAATATTTTATAAAAATAAACTTTTTTGAGCTTCACATCATGTTGTAATGTTTTTCTCTCATCAAAAACATACCTGCATCGTTGCCTTGATTCTTTCATGCCTTTTTGTGGAATTCTTTAATCTCCATGACAACCAGCCTGAATGTAGGCGGAGTTCAGAAAGAGCAGGAGTTTCTTAAAGAGACAGAGACCCAATTTCAAGGCATTATATTAAAAAGTCACATTTCCTTTCATATTTGAAATATTTTTATAAAAACTGAAGGTAACATAGTTACATTGAAAAAAAAATTAGACCCGACAACTTCAAAATGAGTTAATTTTATTACAAGTAATCAAATTAAGTTTATTTATGTTAAACAATGTTGCAAATACACTTTAAAGTTGGAGCTGAATTCTCTTTTTTTCAGTGTTTTTGTGCTATAAAATGCCACAACATGCTTGCAAAATACATAATACCGCCCATTAAAGTTAATAATTTTTTAACATGTAATTCATGAGAAAAATTTATTTTTCCTGTTAACTTCTCTATGACATATATTTCATGCAATATTTCCCACATTTGTTGTCTCTTCCTTCAACAGATGTTGTTAACTACAACTAACTACAACAAATTTAGAAAAATGTATTATATTAAATCCTAATAAAATCAATTTAAGTTTGTGTTCTAACTTGCTGTAGTAATCGCAAGGTTTAGGGGAACTAAAACATTATGACCTCCAGTGACACAACTTCTCCAGAGGCAGAAAGTGAATTAGTTGAGCTTTAAATCCACTTTCAGATCTCCAGATGGAGAAACTGATCCTCAGATTAGGGATGTGGTGAAAACAGGCACCGAATACAACAAGCAGAAAAATCCCGGAAATATTTTTAAACAAGACGAGAGTCTCTGATTGTTACTGTGTGGAAATAAAAACCTGCAGCTGTAACTGGAAGCAACTTCATCAGAAAACCAGGTGAGTATAAAACCACCACACTGCAAAAACTTACCAACTATCTTTAGACCAGTTTCTGGTGTAAATATCTTAGTACACTTGAAATAAAACAAAAATTAACTTACAATTAACTTCAGCAAAATGTAAGATCTTATTTTAAGTCAATAATTCTTTAATAATTATGAAAAAGTTTTAATTCAACTGGTAAATTATTTAAATTTTAACATTTTTCTTTATTAGTGCAATAATCTGCCAATCTTAATATTTTTTCATGAATACTAAGGAATTATTGAATGAAAACAAACTCCTATATCTTGGTGAAAAGCTACTTATAAGTTAGTTTTGTCTTATTTTAGGTGTCAAAAGGTATTTTCACTGGAAACAAGACAAAATACTTTGTTAGATTTTGCATTGAAGGAAGAAAAGAGACATTCGACTGCATAGCTGCTCCTTCCTGATTGGTCAGAAATTTATGGATTGGATGTGACTAAATGGTTGAAATCCTTCTGCAGACTAAAGACATTTTGAAGAAAAATGCGACAAGCTTTCATCTTCTGCCTCCTCTCAGGTAAGGAAAGATGCCGAAAACATTTAGGCTTTTGCATCTCTATAATTCCACATTTACTTGGTTTTATATATCAGGAAAGTGGTAAAAACAGAAACAAATGCATTCAGAAGCATTTGTTACACTGCAAAAATGCAAAATGTTACCAATTATATTTGGTCCACTTTCTTATGAAACTTGGAAAAAGGCAAAACTAACTTACAAATAGCTTTTCAGCAAGATATAGGGGCTTGTTTAAGTAAATAATTTAGCAATGTTGATTAAAATTAATGGCAGATTATTAAACTTATAAAAAGGGTCAAATGTCTTGTTATAAGTGAAATAATCTGCTAGCAGAATTAGTACAATTTCTAATAGATATCAAGGAATGATTGACTTAGAACAAGCTCTTAACCTGCAGTAAAGTTACTTGTAAGTTAGTTGTTTTTTTTTAAGGTATTTATAGTTGAAACTCTTCAAATCTTGGCAAGGTTTTGTGTTTTTTGCAGTGTGCAGAGCAGCTATGCAGCTTTTTCTAACATTAAATGTTAACTGATGTTTTTCTGCAGCTCTCTGCGGTGCGGAAACACTGATCCAAACAGAAGGAGGAAGCATCACAGTGAAATGCTCTTTTACTTTTTCTGGAAAAGGGAAGTACGTCTGCAGGGGTCCATGTGAAAACGGAGACGTTCTCATTGAAACCGAAGCCACGGAGGCCCAGAAAGGACGGTACAGCATCGGATACCGAGAAGGAACCTTTCCAGCTTCTTCTACGGTTCTGTATGTGAACATCTCACAGCTGACCCAGTCCGACTCCGGGCGCTACTGGTGCGGATTAAAAAGGCGTTTAATGATTGATTCACGCCAGGAGTTTAACATAAATGTCACAAAGGGTGAGTTTTATTTTTATTCAGGATTATTAACACCTCATTGGTTGATATCCAGCTGATAAAAAATGAATGGCATGAAAATATATTCCAGTTGTACCATCATAAACATGAAGTTTCCTTATCAATAAAGAAACTTAACTGGAATCAGATGGGACTAAATATTCCAGGAAAGTCTGGTTTACAACAGAAATTAAATCAAATGTCAAAATGTTGATGTTGAATGAATATCATTTAGTAAAACGCTTCCACAATAAATTGATTTTAGAGGTTTTATTACTGTCCTGGGTTTGTGAGCTACACTGTAGCTCCATCAGCTCTTAAAATAAATTTCTGTTAAAAATTCAGGAAATCTGAGTAATTTAAAAAAAAGTCAAAAAATGTTGACTTTTTCAAATCCAGAAATGTCCTTTTTTCCCCCTAGAATATTTCTGAGAATTTCAAATTTTCTGTACCTGTTTATACGGCAATGTATTGTTTTTTCTCCAGTAGTATTTTACTTAAAATAACTGAACAACATTCTCTTTACACATTCATGGAAAATGACAAAAACATCTGAGTGGTTTTCTCAATATTCAGGGTTTTTAAGTTTATGATATTCAATTTCACAACAAGGATATTTAATGATTATCTTTCACCTGATGTTAGCTTTATTTGTTTCTTTTCTAAAGTTTTAAACATCACCTATCATTAAGTTTCTCATTTATGCCTCAGTATATTACCATAACTGAATACTTTTGTCACAGATACATTTTTCTTCTATGCTTTCACTCACAGATATGAAGGAACTGGAACAGGCGACAGGCGTTTCTAAAGGTCATGACCTGCAGAACTGAAGCTGTTTGTATGGCAGAAGCTTCAACATTTAATACTTAAAGGGGACCTATTATGTAAAATTCACATTTTTCATATTTTGTATTTCCATTTCGGCTTCTACTGTTTCTAAAATCAGTCCAAGCACTTTAAAAAAACACACCAAGATGTTTCTTGGTGGTAATTTAATGCTTTTTTATCTGAAAAATGAGACATTTCAAAATCCTCCAGAATGTAACGTCCCAAATCACCTTAGCCCACCCCATTACCTAGCAACCCTAGCCAAGCCAGCATGTCACCTAGCAACACAAACAGAGCTCCAGCACATTTGGTCAGCTGGTTTCACCGCTGTATGCACTGTACAATGGCTGATGTAAAAGACAGGTGTTTTGGTGTTGCCATCCAGATACTACCTGTTGTATTCGCATTGATTGTGCAGGAGGCTCCACTTCTGTTTTTCAAACAGAAGTGTGTTGTGTCATTTTCACGTGCTGGGGTAAATGTTCAGTTGGGGCCTGCAGCAGTTTATTTGGATTTAAAGTGACAGGACGCCCCAAAAACAGCTCAAAACAAGCAGAACTGAGCAGACTGAAATTTCATTTTCAAAGAATCATTTTATGCAAAAACAAAAAACATCCTAACCTGTAAATTTCACATCACATTAGACACTGCAATTCCTCTCTGCCAGATAATTTCATTGCAACAGAGAGTTATCATTTCCCTAACATGTGTAGAGGATTATGACCTTTGACCTGTACTTATCTGGCGTTAAACCAGCTGATCTTCCTTCCCTCTCATTCAGACTACGTTCTGCCTCTGGCCTTATGTGTCGCCACGTTATTTGCTGCGGCTGTGCTGCTCCTCTACAAATGGAAAACAAGAAGGGAATCTGATGGTAAGCTGACAATAAAATACATTTCAGGACTTATTTAACAGAAAACACTGGAAAAAAAAAATAAGATCATGACATCTGAAGCTGTGTTGCGTAGGTTCGACCAGCAGGAGGCAGTCAAGAAGCAGCAGCAGCAATAGGAGACAGAGAAGCATCCAGGTGGATCAGCATCCTGGTTTTTGTTTAAACTGAAGATTAATTTTCATTTCATGACCTTAATTTGAATTTTATCTCTTTCCTTTCACAGTTTTCTGCCTCAAAGTTTACGAACCGGACGCCTCCACCCGACACGCAACAACAGCTTTACTATAACCTCTGAGGCTAACGGCGTTCCAGGAATTAAAATAGATGTTTTCATTAATAGACCCAAGTTCTGCTCACCAAAACAGCAGAAAAGCATCAGGTGTGAGGAGACTACAAACGGGTTCAGCTCTACATCTGTTTGTGTCACAAAATCGAAGCAAAGCTAAACAACTTTCCCAAAGAAAGTTTCCAAACTTGATTTATAAGCACATAATCCTGTGCTTACAAATCAAGTTTTGTAGTTTAGTGAAATGAAATGTCTGAGAAATAAAGATTTGTTCATCTGCAAAAATAATTCAAATTTATCTTGGGCATTTGTAGAAGGTATTTGTAAGAGATTTTTAGTTGGGATTCCGTTTCGCCTCATTTGTAAAACTTCAGATACAGATACAAAAACAAAAAAAAAATTAACTGAAAACTTCTGTGTATGTAAAGCACTTTACAAAAACATTATGTCAGTTCAATCAGGCATGCATTCCAATGGATAATTATCAAACATTAAGTATTAAGCTCTGTTAATTATTTAAATTAGTTTAAAATAAGCTTAAATTTAAGGAATCTGATTGTATGGAGCCTGACTTGCAGCATTCACTCCTCCTGGCGCAGCTGGCTGCATGTGGCGACTGTGGAGAGGAAAAACTCCCCTTAAAAACAGGCCAAAGCACCAGACTGAAGACTTTGTGATCGATTTTGATTGATTATGCAACTAATAGCGAAAGGTATTATATGTGTGTTTGTGCATTAATGAATGTAAAAATATTATTGTACATGTATGTGCTTCACATATCAGAGTATCATAGGTATCATTTATTTTTTGTTACACAAGAGAAATATATATTTTTTTGTCTTAAACTAAAGTCTTTCTTTGAAAGTGATGGAAATTAGAACATTTGAATACTTCATCTGCATTATAATTTTTTGTTTGTAAATGTAATCTGTATTTTATTTTTAATATAAACTGACCCGAGGAAGAATACGTGTTGCATCGAGCTGCTGCTGTTGTGGATCAAACGGACGGCGGAGTCCGGCAGTAACAGGCACTTAAATTCCGTGACAAAAAGAAAAGGGAGGAGGAAACAAACAAACAAAAAAAAAAACACTTGGTATTTTATTCTATGTTGCATGACTTTGTAATTTGTGTTTATGATGTAAAGCACTTTGAAATGCCTTGTAGCTGAAATATGCTATACAAATAAAATTTGATTGATTGATTGATCACAGTTAACAAACATAAACCTGAGGTTCATACTTTCACTTTCCCACATTTCCCAGAATCCTCTGCATGAACTCATCATCTTATCAACCTTGTTGATAAGATGATGCTGTTGATGTGATGAAATGTTACGTTTTTTTCTTTCACATTTTATTTTGCTTCTTTCTGGGTTTACAAATTAAAAATTGTGAAGCGAATGTAAAACAATGATGTAAATATAAGGATCATTGGATAAAATCTCATTTCTATGCAGCAACAACAATGAAATGTGTCAATAAATGAAATAAAAATGATTTAAAGTAAAAGAAACTAGTCCTTAAGAAGAAACAAATAATTTTTTTATTAATATACAAACGTTAGTTCAATTTATTTGCATATGGTTGATTTTGTATGCTGGGCTTGATATGTGGATTATGTCATAGTGTTTTCTCTTCATTACATCTCATTGGTCTAATTGTAGTTTTATTATTTTTGCATAACGTTTGTTTTGATTCTAATGTAAAACACAGTATATGAAGTTTTGAGACGGTGATCCTGAGGAGCAGAGTAAGGAGAAAACCAATCCTGTAATTCCTGTAAATTAATAATCTTTCAGGCACGTTGTGTGTGGTTTCTCCCTCTGCAGAGGTGTTTTAAACAGTCTTGGACTGTAGGCAGCTAATCTGGGATTAGCACAGATCCAGAGGTAATAAGGAGGAACTCGGTTTGGGCGGGAGTATTCTGGTTGAGCTTCTTTATTATTTGTAATATTGCCCTGTCAAGTTCATTATTTTGTGTTAATGTCAAGCATGAATTTAACTTTTCTTATCTTTACTCACAAGAACATTAACGCCCATCACAGTCTTCCCAGACTTACTTTCAGATTCATTTTTAGTCACTTCTAAAGGTTTTTGCCAATTTCAGATAAATGTGTACAAACAAGATCCTCTTTCATATTTATGCAGCCTCTGAGTGCAGCAGAAAGTCCAGGCAACACCTTTGAAGTAAGTGGTTAAACTGTGCTGTTACTTAACAATAGAGGTTTGAATTTTATTAGAAATTATTGTTTATTTACTTTTGTTTGATTTTAATCGAGACAAATTTGTTGACATTATCATAACTTCTACGATAAGAAATGTACATTTATGAGCAATTAATGTAAAAATGTTATGCATTTCTGACATTAAAGTCTAATCTGCTTCTTTCTTTCAAAAGGAATCACTTTATCCTGAAGATGGCAGGTAGGAAAGTCCCTGTTTATTCCTTTAATCTGATCAACTGGTCTCAGTACGATTGATCAAATTTTCTCAACTGGAATACGGGGCGAAGGAGAGCCCTCGCTCCCTAATGGGACATTTGCAGCTGGATATATGACGGAGTCCTGAAGGATCATGCATCTGGCAATACTGTCAGTGGAGGATGTTGAATATGTCCACATAACTGGATTTTTGGTAACAGAATTTCTGCTCTTTGGAGTTGGCGGTTACCTGCCATATTGGGAAATCCAGACTACCAACAATGAGAATCAGATGCTGTGTGACCAGAACCGCCAACTGGATGGCTGTGTCAAATTCTCCTGGATGTTATGCAAACAAGATGCTCTGCTCCCATTATGGTTCCTGTCCATCTGTGGACCTGAATCAGAGTTCTACGGAGGCCGTTCATATCCGTTCCATCATTTATCAAGGATTATAGCTGGGAGGGCAATCTGGGACAGTGTTCACAGACTTACTTAAAAATGCACACATGCATGCACACGCACTTGCATAGCTAAAATCATGCACACTCCCTCAACTCACTGCCTATGTGGGCACCACAGTACAGCAACCAAGGTTAATGTGATGCACCAGGTGGCAGCGTTGCTCCCTTTGGGGGTCTGTGATGGAGAACCCCACGGCTGCAGCCTTAGACACCCGTCTATCCAGGTCTCATGTTGTTTGTTTTTTGCTCTTTGGACAGGCTGTACTAAAATTGTCAATATCCCCATAGGGTATTAATACCATTTCAGGTAAAAAACAGACATTTATTGAAGCTGGCACCCATGGCAACCAATCAGTGCTATTTGTTGCAGGTTCTCCTGTCCAGCTGAAATTGCATGCAGTGGTTTTTGTAATGTTGTTTCCACCATTACTGAAACTAAACCTACAAAGGAAATACAAATCAGAAGTTTACAGCAGTTATGTAATACTGTATGAGTTGCAGCCATATTCATGCAAACAAGCGTAGTTCAAGTAAACATTTTTTTTCTGAAATAAAGCAGGTTCATACATAAAGGAATCCAGTTGATGTTTCTTTGTCTTTTATAAGCCTAATTACATTGTTCTCTCTTGCAATATTTTGATTTTTTAAATCCAAGATCCAAGTTTACCTGCCTTCTTTAGGGAACCTAGAAATGGTCCATTTAATAAATCAGAGGAGTATTTCTAATACATTAAAGTTTTTTCTTTTATATATTTTAAGTGTGTTTACCTGTCTGACCTCTGCAGACGATCCTGATGAGGAAAAAATCCCTAGTGGATCAGCAGGGATGCTGGAAGTGATTGACACCTTTGACCGGCCTGGAGACGCCTTTGCTAAAGGTCCTTTCACACAAGTAGGGACGTTTGCAGTGGGATCGGAGGACAAACCAGGGAAGCATGTTCCTAAAGCAGGAGCTTATGCTAAAGCGGGATATGGCAAAGCTCGAGCTGAATGGAGTGTCTTTGAAGCTGAAGCCAAAGGACCAAACGTCAGCGCAGAAGCCACTGTCGCTCCACTGAGTGCCTCAGCTTTTGCCAGAGCAGAACTGGCAGGTGCTTCTGCCGCAGCTGGTCCAGTGAAAGTTAAAGTTGCTCTGGCAGCCGACACCGGGCTTTCTGTTGGTCCAACATATGTGGAAGCTAAAGTGTTGGGAACCGGTGTCACTGTTGGTACAAAACTGGGCGTGTCTGTCCTTGGCACTGGGGTTGAATGTTGCCTCTCATAACTCACAAATGCTTTCCGTATGTCCTCTTTGCAAATTCCCCTGACACAATAAAACCACAAACAATTCATGTCATCATATTAAGCAGTTCATGTTGATTTTATTAGCAACTCATCTAATTTACAAGTGTTTGTTTTTCTCCTCTTGTCCACACTTACATAACTTGTATGTCACTGAAGCTGTCGGAGATCTGCAACTGAAATCAGCAAATGTTTTTGTTCATATTTTCTGCTCTTAAAGTAAAGCTTGTTGTTAACTACATCGCTTAAATAGTTTAACTTCTTGCTGTGTAAGAAGACTGGATTTACAGCACAAGTTTGCTTCTGCACCATCGATCCAATCTGTGCTCTTGTGACAGTGCGTTATATTATTTACCCGCTTAGTTTTTGTGTGGTCATTTATAAAGCTGTTGGTTTTACTAATGATCATTCATAATAAATAATTTGGATAAAAATGTTACAGGTGAAAAAAATTTTCATTAATTGTAAATTGTTGCTTGATGCACAATTAAACTTTGCCTATTAAATACAGAAAATGTCTTTTTGTTGTAAAGGTCATAGTTCAGCTAATTAAATAAAATTTTATCATTGATGTAAACTTTCCAACTGAATTAATTGAGGTTATGTGGTGACAAAACAAAAGAGAACAAAAACACACTTTACTATTGATAAATAGAGAAAATTTTTCCAAATCTCATAATTGTGAAAGTACTCAATTACATTACTTCTGACTGAAGGCTGTTTCTCAAAGACAGATTTGTCCTGAGATCTACAATCATCTCCTGTGTTTTGTTCTCATTCGGGATGAGATTCTCGCAGTGGCAAACAGAGCAGAAACGTTTTCAGACTCTGCCTTTAGACGGACTTTGGCGCCATCATGTGGCCAGATGAAATTACTACACCACTGGGAGTATGTTAAATTAACTAATTCAGGCCAGCTGACAGCTTTACAACCAGTTAAAATATAATTAACTTTTCCACTTTTTAAGAAATGACTAATTCTCTCTTCCAATATTCTCCCTCCTTTGCACTCTGGTTTTTAAATGTTCCTACTTAGAACAGATTAAACATAATCTTCCAGTAACTGACAGCTAACATTGATATATGTGACAAAATTAATAGATATTGAAATATGTACATCAAAACAACTTTCTTAAGATATTCCCAGCTTGCAGCAGCTGTTGCTCCATGCTCTATATGCCAACAGAAGTTAGGGACTCTAGTTGATGTTTTCCTAAAACCTAACCAATGAATGCCTTAAAGATTTTGAATGTGGTGATGCATATCTAAAATCTATTGAACACAAACTTTAAACCATGACTGCATGAGGGACTTTACACATTAATTAAAGTTCATACATTCACTTTCCATTTCCTAGAAACCCTTGCAGATCCATGAACCCATGTGCAGACGACCCCATGAGGGACTTTACACATTAACCAAAGTTCATTTCTTTCCTTTCCTGGAAACCCTTGCAGATCCATGAATTCATCTGTTGTTGATTACCTCTAGCCTTCTTGCTCTCAGTGGCTTTTACTCACATTGTCTCTTTCCGTTATACCTGCTTCCTGTACCATGCGGTAAAATTCTGCAGACATGCATAAACTTATAAAGGAAATAAAAACAGACACAGCTCTAAAAATAAAAATACAGACATATATCAATTTAAACTATTCTGTATTCATGTGGAGTGTCTTGCAGCTCAAGAACATCAATGTACATCTTATCCCTTATTCTGATGACTAAGGCTTATCAGTCAGGTATTTAAAAGCAGAAACAGAGGCTGAGAATTTTTTCACTATTATTTTTTGATAATCAGACAATAACTCACATTGTTATTTGTCACAGTGTTAACAGACATCCGTTAGAAAGAGAGCTGGTAACACAGCTTAGTAATTTTGTCTTATTTTCAGATTCATTTTTTATCACGATACAATGTTACTGTCTTTTTAAGACATAAACAATCTACTTATGAATCCAGCCTGATCCCTCTCATAGGGACCTCCTCTTCTATATATATACAGTCTCTGCCTGCAGCAGAACTCCGACATCCAACAACATCCAGGCAACACCACAGAAGCGGCTAAACAGACTTGAGGTTTGATAGAAACCAGTTGAGGTTTTATTGCATTTAAATTACTTTTTAACGCTAATTTTTGAAGTTCATCAAGTCAAGTTTATGAGCATGATTCTAACTTCTATTTGCCAAAGAATGTAAACGTATTAGTATTTAATATAAAAATTTAAAGCATTTCTAACAAGTTTTTGTTTGCTTTCAGAGTGAATAACTTCATCCTGAAGATGGCAGGTTGGCAAGTCCCTGTTTAGTCTCTACTCCTTTAACCTGATGCAAATAATTTTAGAAATGGTGGAAAGACATTGAACCTGATAACCATGGCAACCAAAATATCAGCATCATTTATTGTACTTCTTCATTTCCAGATGAAAATATAGTATGCAGTCGTAGCAATCAAACTGATTCACTCTACAACACAAATTCAGTTTAGTTCAAAATGTCTTTTTGATTGCTTACATAGAAAAAAAGTAAACTAAAATATACAATGCAAGTATGCAAAAAAATAAATAAATTTATTTACCGATAAGAATTTGTTAATCAAACCAAATCACTTTTTTGTCTTTCACAAAATTAGATTTTCTTTGTAAATATAGTATTAAACATTACTTTCCATCTTTAGACAATACAATCCAGAAGTAATCTATGCAATAAAGATTTAAGCTTCATATCTTTGACACTTCAGATTCAAATAATTCTATTGTTCTTGGTGGGCAGAAGTTTCTGTTGATCTAGAAGGACTCTTGGAAATGATTGACAACTTTGACCGGCCTGGTGACGTCTACACTGAAAGTACCTACAACAGATCAGGGAAGTATGCAAATGGACGTGGGAACAAACCAGGGAAGCGTGTTCCCAAAGCAGGAGTCTACGCTGAAGCTGGAGTTGGCAGAGCTGGAGCTGAATACCGTGTCTTTGAAGCTGAAGCCAAAGGACCCAACGCCGGCGCAGGAGCCGGTGCCAACCCACTGGGTGCATCAGCTTCTGCCAGAGCAGAGCTGGCAGGTGCTTCTGCTGCTGCTGGTCCACTGAAAGTTAAAGTTGGTCTGGGAGCCGACGCCGGGGTTTCTGTTGATGCAAATGGACTCCTGGACGTGATTGACAATTTTGACCGGCCTGGTGACGCCTACACTGAACATACCTACGCCCGATCAGGGACGTATGCAGAAGGAGGGGAGGACAAACCAGGGAAGCGTGTTCCCAAAGCAGGAGCTTACGCTGAAGCAGGAGTTGGCAAAGCTCGAGCTGAATTCAGCGTCTTTGAAGCTGAAGCTCGAGGACCCAACGCCAGCGCAGGAGCCGGCGCCAACCCACTGGGTGCCTCAGCTTTTGCCAGAGCAGAACTGGCAGGTGCTTCTGCCGCCGCTGGTCCAGTGAAAGTTAAAGTTGGTCTGGGAGTCGACACCGGGGTTTCTGTTGGTGCACACGGGCTGGAGGCTAAAGTGTTGGGAACCGGTGTCACTATTGGTGAAAGGCCGAGTGTGTCCATTTTAGGCAGTGAGCTTCAATGCTGCGTGTTATAGTTCAGAAAATGTTTTCCATATTTGCTCTTTAGATTAAGATCAAAACAAATTCTGTCCCCATATTAACCAGTTTGTCTGATTTATGAGTGTTTTTCTACTTTAGTCCAAGCTCACATAATCTGTACCTAAGATGATTTTTCTGTCAGTTCTTTCAATTTGTAAAAGACGACCAAACAAATGTATTTTTATTTTACTTTCCAATTAATTTAAATTTATATAATTGCCACTGTAAGAGACAACTTGTTAGACACTTTATTTGACTTTATTGTTCATATCACAACATTCTACAGAGAAATTGTTCACAGAATACACAGAAGTATTTCTCTTAAACACACAAAAGAAATAAAGATCTTGCTGCATCATTCCTTATTCTCTATGGTGACTATAAATTATTACAATTATGAAAACGTTAGTCGTTGCAATAAGAACAATTTTTAATCTTTTCTTCAAACCTTCATCTCGTCTTAATAAACTGAATATGCAGAGGATGACTGGGAAGGCCTTTATTGCTAAAATCATGCACACTCCCTCAACTCACTGCCAGTACAGCAACCAAGGTTAATGTGATGCACCAGGTGGCAGCGTTGCTCCCTTTGGGGGTCTGTGATGGAGAACCCCATGGCTGCAGCCTTAGACACCCGTCTATCCAGGTCTCATGTTGTTTGTTTTTTGCTCTTTGGACAGGCTGTACTAAAATTATCAATTTCTCCATGGGGTATTAATACAATTTCAGGTAAAAAAAACAGACATTTATTGAAGCTGGCACCCATGGCAACCAATCAGTGCTATTTGTTGCAGGTTCTCCTGTCCAGCTGAAATTGCATGCAGTGGTTTTTGTAATGTTGTTTCCACCATTACTGAAACTAAACCTACAAAGGAAATACAAATCAGAAGTTTACAGCAGTTATGTAATACTGTATGAGTTGCAGCCATATTCATGCAAACAGGCGTAGTTCAAGTAAATATTTTATTTCTGAAATAAAGCAGGTTCATACATAAAGGAATCCAGTTGACGTTTCTTTGTCTTTTATAAGCCTAATTACATTGTTCTCTCTTGCAATATTTTGGGGTTTTTTTTATTCAAGATCCAAGTTTACCTGCCTTCTTTAGGGAATCTAGAAATGGTTTATTCAATAAATCAGAGGAGTATTTCTAATACATTAAAGTTTTTTCTTTTATATATTTTAAGTGTGTTTACCTGTCTGACCTCTGCAGATGATCCTGATGAGGAAAAAATCCCTAGTGGATCAGCAGGGATGCTGGAAGTGATTGACACCTTTGACCGGCCTGGAGACGCCTTTGCTAAAGGTCCTTTCACACAAGTAGGGACGTTTGCAGTGGGATCGGAGGACAAACCAGGGAAGCATGTTCCTAAAGCAGGAGCTTATGAAAGGGGGAAAAATCTTTGAAGCTGAAGCCAAAGGACCAAACGTCAGCGCAGAAGCCACTGTCGCTCCACTGAGTGCCTCAGCTTTTGCCAGAGCAGAACTGGCAGGTGCTTCTGCCGCAGCTGGTCCAGTGAAAGTTAAAGTTGCTCTGGCAGCCGACACCGGGCTTTCTGTTGGTCCAACATGTGTGGAAGCTAAAGTGTTGGGAACCGGTGTCACTGTTGGTACAAAACTGGGCATGTCTGTCCTTGGCACTGGGGTTGAATGTTGCCTCTCATAACTCACAAATGCTTTCCGTATTTCCTCTTTGCAAATTCCCCTGACACATTAAAACCACAACTATGCATGTCGTCATATTAAGCAGCTCAAAAGTAACTAAAATATACAATATAAACTTGCAAAACAAAATCATTCAATTTCTTTCATAAGAATTTGTTTTTCAAACCAAATCACTATGTTCTCTTTCATAAAATTAGATTTTCTTTGTAAATATCATACTCGACATTACTTTACATCTGGAGACAATACAATCTAGAAGTGGTCTATATAATAAAGATTTAAACTTCATATTTTTGATTCTTCAGATTCAAATGGACTCCTGGAAATAATTGACACCATTGACCGGCCTGGTGACGCCTACACTGAACATACCTACGCCCGATCAGGGACGTATGCAGAAAGAGGGGAGAACAAACCAGGGAAGCGTGTTCCCAAAGCAGGAGCTTTGGCTGAAGCAGGAGTTGGCAAAGCTCGAGCTGAATTCAGCGTCTTTGAAGCTGAAGCTCGAGAACCCAACGCCAGCGCAGGAGCCGGCGCCAACCCACTGGGTGCCTCAGCTTTTGCCAGAGCAGAACTGGCAGGTGCTTCTGCCGCCACTGGTCCAGTGAAAGTTAAAGTTGCGGCTGACACTGGGGTTGCTATTGGTGCACACGGGCTGGAAGCTAAAGTGTTGGGAACCGGCTTCACTATTGGTACAAAACTGGGCGTGTCTGTCCTTGGCACTGGGGTTGAATGTTGCCTCTCATAGTTCACAAATGCTTTCCGTATTTCCTCTTTGAAAATTCCCCTGACACATTAAAACCGAAACAATGCATTTCGTCATATTAAACAGCTCATGTTGATTTTATCAGCAACTCATCTAATTCACAAGTGTTTATTTTTCTCCTCTTGTCCACACTTACATAACTTGTATGTCACTGAAGCTGTGCTTGTAGGAAATCTGCAACTGAAATCAGCAAATGTTTTTGTTCATCTTTTCTGCTCTTAAAGTAAAGCTTGTTGTTAACTACATCGCTTAAATAGTTTAACTTACTTGTTGTGTAAGTAGACTGGATTTACAGCACAAGTTTGCTTCTGCACCATCGATCCAATCTGTGCTCTTGTGACAGTGCGTTATATTATTTACCCGCTTAGTTTTTGTGTGGTCATTTATAAAGCTGTTTTACTAATGATCATTCATAATAAATGATTTGGATAAAAATGTTAGAGGTGAAAAAAATTTTCATTAATTGTCAATTGTTGCTTGATGCGCAATTAAACTTTGCCTATTAAATACAGAAAATGTCTTTTTGTTTTAAAGGTCATAGTTGACAGCTAACATTGATATATGTGACAAAATGAATAGAAATTTAAATATGTACATCTAAACAACTTTCTTAAGATATTCCCAGCTTGTAACAGCTGTTGCTCCATGCTCTATATGCCAACAGAAGTTAGGGTCTGTTGATGTTTTACTAAAACCTAACCAATGAATGTCTTAAAGATTTTGAATGTGGTGATGCATATCTAAAATCTATTGAACACAAACTTTAAACTATGACTGCATGAGGGACTTTATACATTAATCAAAGTTCATACTTTCACTTTCCATTTCCTGGAAACCCTTGCAGATCCATGAATTCATCTGTTGTTGATTACCCCTAGCCAGTTTCTAGACCTACACCCCGTAGAAAATCTTTGGAGGAGCTCCAACTCTGTGATTCTCAGCAACAGCCCAGAAACCTGGCTGATCTAGAGAAGATCTGTGTGGAAGAACGGGCCAAAATTCCTGCAAACCAGGTGACAAACTACAGGAACGATTGGCCTCTGTGACTGCAAACAAAGGCTACTGTACCATATATTAACATTGATTTTCACAGGCGTTCAAAAACTTATTTGCAGCAGTAACACACAAATAAATTATTGAAGAAATCATACACTGTGATTTCTGGATTGTTGTTTAGATAATGTCTTTCACAGTGGACACACATAAAATGAAAATTTTAGACCCCCCATGATTTCTAAGTGGGAGAACTTGCAAAGGATGTTCAAATACTAACCTTTCTGATACAAAGGTACAAGAGTACAGGACATACATTTGCTATGTCTCCTACAGAAACAGCAATTTCTATTAGTTTTAACTAAGTTTATACCTAAGGAATTGTAGATTGCATCAAGTCATTGACGACAACTTATCTTTACACACACACACACACGCACACACACACACACACACACATAAGAAAGAAAAAAACAAAGGGGAAAAACTCCGTTCCTGACAGTAACAGAAAAAAAGACAACTCAATGCATAGCAACACACATTAACAGGATCCTGTTTGAAACCTTCTTGTTCTCAGTGGCTTTTACTCACATTGTCTCTTTCCGTTATACCTGCTTCCTGCACAATGCAGTAAAATTCTGCAGACATGCATAAACTTATAAAGGAAATAAAAACAGACACAGCTCTAAAAATAAAAATACAGACATGTATCAATTTAAACTATTCTGTATTCATGTGGAGTGTCTTGCAGCTCAAGAACATCAATGTACATCTTATCCCTTATTCTGATGACTAAGGCTTATCAGTCAGGTATTTAAAAGTGGAAACAGAGGCTGAGAATTTTTTCACTATTATTTTCTGATAGTTAGAAAATAACTCGCATTGTTATTTGTCACATTGTTAACAGACATCCTTTAGATGGAGAGCTGGTAGCACAGCTTAGTAATTTTGTCTTATTTTCAGATTCATTTTTAATCACAATACAATGTTACTGTCTTTTTAAGACATAAACAATCTACATATGAATCCAGCCTCATCCCACTGATTGGAATCTCCTTTTCCATATAAATACAGCCGCTGTCTCAGTGCAGCAGAACTCCGACATCCAACAAGATCCAGGCAACACCACAAAGCAGCTAAACAGACTTGAGGTTTGATAGAAACCAGTTGAGGTTTTATTGCATTTAAATTACTTTTTAACGCTGATGTTTGAAGTTCATCAAGTCAAGTTTATGAGCATGATTCTAATTTCTATTTGCCAAAGAATGTAAACGTATTAGTATTTAATATAAAAATTTAAAGCATTTCTTACAAGTTTTTGTTTGCTTTCAGAGTGAATAATTTCATCCTGAAAATGGCAGGTTGGCAAGTCCCTGTTTAGTCTCTACTCCTTTAACCTGATGCAAATAATTTTAGAAATGGTGGAAAGACATTGAACCTGATAACCATGGCAACCAAAATATCAGCATCATTTATTGTACTTCTTCATTTCCAGATAACAACATAGTATGCAGTCATTTCAGTAATGCTAGTTCCACCAGTACTTAAAACAAAAGAACTAGCAATCAAACTGATTCACTCTACTTGTATGTTAATTTAGTTATGCATTGATCTAAAAGGGGAGGACTGTAGTATATAAAGTGGATCTATTTACTTCAGCGGAACCACTCCCCTAGTTACTGAGTTTACCTAGAGGTTATCCATCAGTGCATTGATATGTAACATTGAGACTCAAGTAAAGATCAGTAAAGTCACATTCATTTGTACCTCTGAGTTGAATCCTTTATTTAAATATACTATGTTGGAGTAAAGACAAAAAGCTCTGTGCTAAAACTCCTTCAAAAGGAGTTTGACAAGAAATACAATCCAACATGGCACTGCATCGTTGGCAGGAACATTGGCAGCTATGTGACACACAGTGACACACCCTGAGGCCCGGGTGGGTTAAAGCCTTTTTATTTCTTTTTTTTGCCCCCATTTTCCTTTTACGACAATCTTACAACGTCCTGCAGTGTGTGGTGTGTTACGTAGTGGTGTGTTGAATATATATCCAATCTAAAATCAAGGAGCAGAACGCAGCATGTTGAATGTGACAGGTAGCCAATCAGAAAGCGCGGTGACTGAACACCCCCAAACAGTTGACATGGCAACTGAGATTTCCGGTGGACATTGGAGGTGATATGTGGAAATGTTTACTACTATATGTAAAGGTCATTTTAATATATGTTTATTTATTATATGTGGTTATGTTCATTCAGTGAAGATGTTAACTACGAAAAAACATATATATATAAAAAATTCCCTTCTCACCCACCGCGGGTGGTTCTTATCCTCTGAGCTCGGGTCCTCTACCAGAGGCCTGGGAGCTTGAGGGTCCTGCAGTATCTTGGCTGTGCCAAGGACTGCACATTTCTGGACTGAGATGTCTGATGTTGTTCCTGGGATCTGTTGTAGCCACTGCTCCAGTTTGGGGGTGACTGCCCCGAGGGCCCCGATGACCACAGGCACCACTGTGGTCTTCACCTTCCAGGCCCTCTCCAGTTCCTCCCTGAGGCCCTGGTATTTCTCCAGTTTCTCGTGCTCCTTTTTTCCTGATGTTGCAATCGCTTGGTATTGCTACATCTACCACAACAACTTTCCTCTGTTGTTTATCCACTGTGACAATGTCTGGTTGGTTCGCCATTACCATTCTGTCTGTCTGGATCTGGAAGTCCCACAGGATCTTAGCTCTGGCATTCTCCACCACCTTTGGGGGGTGTTTCCCACTGATCTCGGGGTTTCCAGTCCATATTCTGCACAGATGTTTCTGTACACTATGCCTGCCACTTGGTTATGTCGTTCCATGTACGCTTTCCCTGCCAGTATCTTGCACCCTGCTGTTATGTGCTGGACTGTCTCAGGGGCCTCCTTACACAACCTACACCTTGGGTCTTGTCTGGTGTGGTAGATCTGGGCCTCTATTGCTCTGGTGTTTAGGGCCTGTTCCTATATATATATATATATATATATAAAGGGGTCTTTATATATATATAAAGGTGTCTCACTCCCAGAAGGAACAATAGCAGACATAGAGGACAGTTACAAGTACCTAGATATACCACAAGCAAATGGCAACCTCGATGAGGCCACAAGGAAAGGAGCAACAGCTAAATACCTCCAACGAATAAGGCAAGTCCTGAGAAGCCAGCTCAATGGCAAGAACAAAATCCGTGCGATAAACAGCTATGCCCTGCCGGTAATCAGATACCCTGCTGGAATAATTAGCTGGCCAAAGGAGGAGATAAAAGCCACAGATATTAAGACTAGAAAGCTACTAACAATGCATGGAGGGTTCCATCCCAAATCCAGCACCCTGAGACTGTACACGAGCCGCAAGGAAGGAGGCAGAGGACTAGTGAGTGTGAGAACCACTGTCCAGGACGAAACAACTAAGATCCATAAATACATCAGAGACAAAGCCTCAACAGACAATGTGCTCAGTGAATGTCTCAGACAACAGGGAACGGAGGTTGAAGTGCCAGAGATACCATCATGGGAGGACAAGCCCCTACATGGGATGTACCACCAGCAAATAACCGAAGTGGCTGATTTCAGTAAATCCTACCAATGGCTGGAAAAAGCTGGGCTCAATGACAGCACAGAGGCCCTCATCATGGCCGCCCAGGAACAGGCCCTAAACACCAGAGCAATAGAGGCCCAGATCTACCACACCAGACAAGACCCAAGGTGTAGGTTGTGTAAGGAGGCCCCTGAGACAGTCCAGCACATAACAGCAGGGTGCAAGATACTGGCAGGGAAAGCGTACATGGAACGACATAACCAAGTGGCAGGCATAGTGTACAGAAACATCTGTGCAGAATATGGACTGGAAACCCCGAGATCAAAGTGGGAAACACCCCCCAAAGGTGGTGGAGAATGCCAGAGCTAAGATCCTGTGGGACTTCCAGATCCAGACAGACAGAATGGTAATGGCGAACCAACCCAGACATTGTCATAGTGGATAAACAACAGAGGAAAGCCGTTGTGGTAGATGTAGCAATACCAAGCGATTGCAACATCAGGAAAAAGGAGCACGAGAAACTGGAGAAATACCAGGGGCCTCAGGGAGGGAACTGGAGAGGGCCTGGAAGGTGAAGACCACAGTGGTGCCTGTGGTCATCGGGGCCCTCGGGGCAGTCACCCCCAAACTGGAGCAGTGGCTACAACAGATCCCAGGAACAACATCAGACATCTCAGTCCAGAAATGTGCAGTCCTTGGCACAGCCAAGATACTGCAGGACCCTCAAGCTCCCAGGCCTCTGGTAGAGGACCCGAGCTCAGAGGATAAGAACCACCCGCGGTGGGTGAGAAGGGAATTTAATTTATCACAGTGCAGCAAATAGAGCGGCTGCTCCAGCCGTCTTTTATCAAGCGCCTTTTCTTTTTGTTACGTCTTTTAAAATTAGTCCACAAACTGTCAATGCTGCTTCTACATAGTCATCCGTGTTTGGTCCGCGGCCCGGAGCTTGGGGACCTCTGCTCTACAACACAATTCAGTTTAGTTCAAAATGTCTTTTGGATGGGCTTAGGAAAAAAGTAACTAAAATATACAATATAAACTTGCAAAACAAAATCATTCAATTTCTTTCATAAGAATTTGTTTTTGTTTCAAACCAAATCACTATGTTCTCTTTCATAAAATTAGATTTTCTTTGTAAATATCATACTCGACATTACTTTACATCTGGAGACAATACAATCTAGAAGTGGTCTATATAATAAAGATTTAAACTTCATATTTTTGATTCTTCAGATTCAAATGGACTCCTGGAAATAATTGACACCATTGACCGGCCTGGTGACGCCCAGGGACGTATGCAGAAGGAGGGGAGAACAAACCAGGGAAGCGTGTTCCCAAAGCAGGAGCTTACGCTGAAGCAGGAGTTGGCAAAGCTCGAGCTGAATTCAGCGTCTTTGAAGCTGAAGCTCGAGGACCCAACGCCGGCGCAGGAGCCGGCGCCAACC
This sequence comes from Poeciliopsis turneri, assembly GCA_922788865.1. Taxonomy (NCBI): domain Eukaryota; kingdom Metazoa; phylum Chordata; class Actinopteri; order Cyprinodontiformes; family Poeciliidae; genus Poeciliopsis; species Poeciliopsis turneri. The sequence continues at coordinate 3,214,202 of CAKLNU010001103.1, forward strand.
CACTGGGTGCCTCAGCTTTTGCCAGAGCAGAACTGGCAGGTGCTTCTGCCGCCGCTGGTCCAGTGAAAGTTAAAGTTGCGGCTGACACTGGGGTTGCTATTGGTGCACACGGGCTGGAAGCTAAAGTGTTGGGAACCGGCTTCACTATTGGTACAAAACTGGGCGTGTCTGTCCTTGGCACTGGGGTTGAATGTTGCCTCTCATAACTCACAAATGCTTTCCGTATTTCCTCTTTGAAAATTCCCCTGACACATTAAAACCGAAACAATGCATTTCGTCATATTATCCCTTATTCTGATGACTAAGACTTATCAGTCAGGTATTTAAAAGCGGAAACAGAGGCTGAGAATTTTTTCACTATTACCGACCCTGTAAAGCCTTCATGATCTTGATTTGGCCCAAAACGAAAATTACTTTCACACACGTGCTCTGATAGGAATCTCCTTTTCCATATAAATACAGCCGCTGTCTCAGTGCAGCAGAACTCCGACATCCAACAAGATCCAGGCAACACCACAGAAGCGGCTAAACAGACTTGAGGTTTGATAGAAACCAGTTGAGGTTTTATTGCATTTAAATTACTTTTTAACGCTAATTTTTGAAGTTCATCTAGTCAAGTTTATGAGCATGATTCTAACTTCTATTTGCCAAAGAATGTAAACGTATTAGTATTTAATATAAAAATTTAAAGCATTTCTTACAAGTTTTTGTTTGCTTTCAGAGTGAATAACTTCATCCTGAAGATGGCAGGTTGGCAAGTCCCTGTTTAGTCTCTACTCCTTTAACCTGATGCAAATAATTTTAGAAATGGTGGAAATACATTGAACCTGATAACCATGGCAACCAAAATATCAGCATCATTTATTGTACTTCTTCATTTCCAGATAACAACATAGTATGCAGTCATTTCAGTAATGCTAGTTCCACCAGTACTTAAAACAAAAGAACTAGCAATCAAACTGATTCACTCTACTTGTATGTTAATTTAGTTATGCATTGATCTAAAAGGGGAGGACTGTAGTATATAAAGTGGATCTATTTACTTCAGCGGAACCACTCCCCTAGTTACTGAGTTTACCTAGAGGTTATCCGTCAGTGCATTGATATGTAACATTGAGACTCAAGTAAAGATCAGTAAAGTCACATTCATTTGTACCTCTGAGTTGAATCCTTTATTTAAATATACTATGTTGGAGTAAAGACAAAAAGCTCTGTGCTAAAACTCCTTCAAAAGGAGTTTGACAAGAAATACAATCCAACATGGCACTGCATCGTTGGCAGGAACATTGGCAGCTATGTGACACACAGTGACACACCCTGAGGCCCGGGTGGGTTAAAGCCTTTTTATTTCTTCTTCTTAGAAGGAGCTTATGCTAAAGCAGGAGTTGGCATACCTGGAGCTGAATTCAGCGTATTTAAAGCTGAAGCTAGTGGAAAACATAATAATTGAGAAAAGAATTTGTTTTTCAAACCAAATCACTATGTTCTCGTTCACAAAATTAGATTTTCTTTGTAAATATCATACTAGACATTACTTTACATCTGGAGACAATACAATCTAGAAGTGTTCTATATAATAAAGATTTAAACTTCATATTTTTGATTCTTCAGATTCCAATAGCCGTGCTATTGTTCTCGGTGAGGCAAAACTCTCTGTTGATGCAAATGGACTCCTGGAAGTGATTGACACCATTGACCGGCCTGGTAAAGCCTATGCTGAAGATACCTACGCCCGATCAGGGACGTATGCAGAAGGAGGGGAGGACAAACCAGGGAAGCGTGTTCCCAAAGCAGGAGCTTACGCTGAAGCAGGAGTTGGCAAAGCTGGAGCTGAATACAGCATCTTTGAAGCTGAAGCCAGAGGACCCAACGCCAGCGCAGGAGCCGGCGCCAACCCACTGGGTGCCTCAGCTTTTGCCAGAGCAGAGCTGGCAGGTGCTTCTGCCGCCGCTGGTCCAGTGAAAGTTAAAGTTGGTCTGGGAGTCGACACCGGGGTTTCTGTTGGTCCAACACATGTGGAAGCTAAAGTGTTGGGAACCGGCTTCACTATTGGTGAAAAGCCGAGTGTGTCCATTTTAGGCAGTGAGCTTCAATGCTGCGTGTTATAGTTCAGAAAATGTTTTCCATATTTGCTCTTTAGATTAAGATCAAAACAAATTCTGTCCCCATATTAACCAGTTTTTCTGATTTATGAGTGTTTTTCTACTTTAGTCCAAGCTCACATAATCTGTACCTAAGATGATTTTTCTGTCAGTTCTTTCAAGTTGTAAAAGACAACCAAACAAATGTATTTTTATTTTACTTTCCAATTAATTTAAATTTATATAATTGCCACTGTAAGAGACAACTTGTTAGACACTTTATTTGACTTTATTGTTCATATCACAACATTCTACAGAGAAATTAGGCTGTTAGTCCAGTTGTTCCTGCTCACTGAATTTCAAATATTGCAAAGGACACAGAGCTAAAATAAGTTTTACAAGTCATGATGAACACATTAGCCTAAAAGTCATACTTTCACTTTCTTTTTCCCTGAAGCTTGACCATATGAATAAAATCATCTGGTCGTGTTGGGAAAGTTTCCTCATAACTGGAACAGCTGTGATTCTGATGCTGCTGTTGTCATGAACTGTTGGTACAATTATCTTCTTTTAGATCTTATTTTGTTTCAGTTTCAGTTTACAAATATAAAACCCTGGTTTATGCACACCAACTGCAATGACATATTTGAAATATATGTACCATTAATAAACTGCTACTTAATTTAATTGATCTAATATTTGTTTATTTCAATTTATTTGCTTCCAGTTGATTTTGTATGTTGGGGTTCATAGGTGGTTTGTGTCTTTGCGATGACTCACTGGTCCATTGACTTTAAATTTAATTTTTTTGTTTTAATTTGTATTATTTTGGTTTTGAGCTATTAGTTCTAATGTAAAATATAGTTTCTGCACTTCATGATGTACATATCTAAAACATATTTTAATTTGATGAAAAAAAAAGTCTTAAGTTGCAAACTCTAGCTGGTCACTTCTGAGAAAACTTAGCCTGATTAGAAAAGAATGATCTTATCTCTGAAGAGGAAAACAAGAATGAAGAAACTCCAGTCATAGAATCTCCCAGACATCCAGACAGGGAGCACAGAAGTATTTCTCTTAAACACGCAAAAGAAATAAAGATCTTTCTGGATCATCCCATATTCTCTATGGTGACTATAAATTATTACGATTATGAAAACGTTAGTCGTTGCAGTAGGAACAATTTTTAATCTTCCAACCTTCATCTCATCTTAATAAACTATGAGTATGAAGAGGAACCACTCTGCATACTTTGTATGCAGGCCTTTATTGCATTTCAACTTGTTTTTATCTTGTGCATTTATTTTATTTTTATTTTATTGTAGATTCAATGGTCAATCTGGTGGTTACAGCGATTAAGCTTTAAAGTGTTTTAGAAAATCCTGATCGTTCATGAAACTTAACTTTTAAAACTTAACCATGCATTTACACAAATGTCCCAGGCCAACTTTACACTGACCTATGAATTCAATATTAATGCACAACTCAAAACAAAAAGCTGGATGCACATGAAAAATCTTACACTTGAGAAATCTTGAGACGCTAATAAAAACTTTTGAGATAATAAATAAATTCTTTCATATGTTTATTTCTGTTCAACATGAAGTAGACTCTAACACTTTGAGACCCACAAAAATTTAATATAAAGATTCACAGATTCAAGTGAGAGTTTATAATCACTGTTTTCTACAAAGTAAAATACTAAGGCAGCTGTTCCCAGTTTCACACCCAGACAGGGTGATCAGGGCTGCATGCGGATCGCTCCGTCCAGCCTGATCACCTCCCCGTTGATCATCGGGTTTTCTGCCACTGAGGTCACCAAGTGGGCAAACTCTGCGGGGTCTCCTAGGCGTGAAGGAAAGGGCACCTGGCGGGAGAGGAAGGAGCGCACCTTCTCTGGAAGGCTGGCGAGGAGAGGAGTGGCGAACAATCCTACAGGACGGATTGAGGAAATATTCATCATCAGGTTCACCTCAGACTGTTGCTGCGTTTCCGTTGTAAATAACGAAAAACTTTACAGTGTTTCCATTAAGTAAGAAATGCAATTAAAATCACATGTGAATAAGCTCGTTCACGTGATATCACTGAAAATGATGGCAACAAGGAATCAGTTGAAGACAACAAGATTCTTTATTTAAAGTTCTTCTTACGTTAATTTCCATACGGCTGAAAAAATACCTCATCCAGAACAAAGCACTTTGAACTGCCTTCTTGCTGAAATGTGCTGTACAATTAAACTTGATTGATTTTTGTTGCGTTTCTTATTTAATGGAAACACCATAGGTCAACAAAGTTTTGTGCACATCTGTAATGGAAACGCAGCTGCAGGAAACACATTTTATGATGCAGGTTTGTTCTAACACCAACCAGGAGCGATTGTGACGACTCTGATGCCCATCGGCGCCAGATCTCGAGCGATTGGGAGCGTCATGCCAACAATGCCGCCTTTAGAAGCAGAATACGCCGCTTGTCCGACCTCAAAGAGAGAGAAGACGATAAGCCTGAGAAACGGAGCAGCAGCCTGGTTCTGTAGCTTCAGGTGATGGATGTAAAGCTCCACCTGTCCGTCAAACGCTGCCACGCTGGCGGTGTTGATGATGCAGCCTCGGTGTCCGTCTGCGTCCGGCTCATTCTTCCCCATCTCCCCCACGGCCAGGCGGATCACGTTGAAGGTTCCTGCGATATTTACCTGCAGCAGCAGCAGAACGCGCATAAATCAGAAAACTTTCAGTAACAAGATGTTTGAACGTCTTCTTATTCTCCTCACGTTGATGACACGCTGGAAGTCCTCCAGGCTGTGAGGGATGTCCTTTTTGAAATTGTACGTTTTTACAGCCACAGCGATGCCGGCACAGTTGACTGCCAGGTCCAACTTCCCAAACTTCTCCCGGGCCAGAGACACGGCCAAAAGCATGTCTGCCTCGGACGTAACCTGGGAACGACACAACGCACGGCTGAAAATAAGAAAACCTGGTTCTTTAAGTTTTCACACCTAATGAACTTTTCCACATTTTGTCAAGTTAGACTTTTAAGTCCTATTTAAGGAATAGGCCAACACTTATTAAAGATTTATTGTGAAGTGGAAGAAAAAAGAAAGATAGCTTTCTCATTAAAAACATAAAATGTGACATGCATTTGTATTTTACAATGAAGTATCATAGCTAGGTTAAGAAAAATAATTAATTACAGGAATAAAATTGTAGTAATACGACAATAAAGTCAAAAAGCAACAAAGGAATGTAACAAAAATGAAGGCAGAATAATACAATAATACTAACTAAAATAATGTTGTAATAATACAAGAATAAAGTCGAAACAATACAAGAAGTTGTACGACAGAAAGGTAATAATATCACAAGTGTGAAGTAATAATATGAGAGCAAAGTAATATATGAAAAAAAGTAATAATATTACCAAAATAAAGTTGTTATATTACAAGAAAAGGTAATTTAAAAAAAATCTTACACAAAAAATAATTAAAAAATTTAATGAGCGATGTTTGATATTGATTTTACAAATAAGGAAATAAGTCATCTTTTAACACGGCAGCATCAGGTTACTATCACAATTTACAAATAACATGTTTTAAAGTCACAATTTATTCCATTAGATTTTATTTAGGATTGCAATACAAATTCAGACGAAGCTTTTAGGATTTATTTGTTACATAATATAATTTTACTTCAGCTGCACATGTTTTTTGCTGATCTGTTACATAAATCAAACAAAAACAGACTTGAGTAACAACAACAGACTTTTTAAATGACATGTAAGAACAATAGACCATTTGGCAAAGAGTACAAGTTCAAAAAATTAAAAGAAAGTCTGCCACTTACTGGACTGTGGAGAAATTACAATTTTACTTCCTGACGTACTGAGATTATGGAAGACTAATACTGCCAAAATAGGCAATAAATAAATAAATCTATTGCTTGATAAAGTACCAAATATTCCATTTAAAATCAAAAACTCAAAACTTCCCTAGCGTATCTGATTATTCTTGCACTTTTCTTGTTAAAATAAGTAAATAACTCTTGTCTTTTACGCATTGAAAAAAGGAAAATATTAAAGCTTACCAAATAAATCACATTTAAAAAACAAGTTTAACTCAAAAGTACTAACAGTAATATTTCATCTTTGATCATTTTCTGCCTGACAGGATGTGGATTTCTCCAACTCACGTCTGCAGGAGCAAAGGCGCAGCGGCTTCCCAGACTGCTAGCCACTTCCGGTCCATTGGAGGACGGCAGGTCCACGATGACAGCAGACGCTCCATTCTGCAACAGGCGCTCCACCGTGGCCCGACCCAAACCGGACGCCCCGCCGGTCACCAGGCCGACCATGCCCTGCCAAACACCAACATGAACACTGTAACTCTGATGCCAGCTGTTACAAAATCCAACAAACAATAGATTTTGAAGACTAGATAAAAAAATGACTCAAGTTGGTGGAGGAAGAGAGCCAGAAATAAGCCTTTACTAGGTAATTTTTCTATTTGCTTCGTGGTAAATTTTATTTTACTATGAAATTTTTATTTTTTCTGACTCAATTTTAAACAAAATGCCTCAGAAAGGCTGCGTCTGCAGCTAAAAATACCTCAACGTGAACAGGTTTATTGTTTTTATGAAATTTGAACCAGATGAAGCTAAAATTAAGCCAGTTGAGTAGTTCCGGGTAGAACATATTTACAAAGTTTTTTATTTATTTATTTTTTTTTATCTTAGATACAAAATTTTTGTGCAATGTTGGCTTAATCGCTACTCTAAATGTGTTATTCTTTCAAAAAATGGCCCTTTTTGAGTCTTTATACTTCAGTTAGCAATTAATCAATTACTTAATTAGTGGACTTTTTTTTTCAAAAATCAATTACTCGTGACTAATTGTTTCAATTTTGGACAACTTAAGATGACAGATGTAAAACATATAAAATTATATTGGATCTTACTTCTATAGACCTGATTTTTGTCCAGGAATGAAATTCTGGACTTTAGGTATTAAGGTAGCAATAATAACTAGCTGGAGATAAAACTAGAAAATCTGTAGGAATATAAGCTGTAATTTTATATAGTACAGTGTAAAACAATAATTCTCCATCACATGTCAACATAAAAACACACAGGACAACAAACCAACTTTTAATTTTTAAAAAATTCCATATAAGAAGCTATATATTGAATTCAATGGATAATTCTGAAGTCTGGCAAAAGAAGCATGAGCAGAACTGATGGCTGAACTCCGTTTCCATCAAACTACTAAACGAGACGGAAATCAGCTGATCGGAAGAGAAAAATGGCTAACATTGCAGCGGAAGCTTGCTTGGATCTTAAAGGTTCCTATTTGCTCGATATAAGCAGCAGAAATGCTGCAGGGAGGGAGAGAGACACGTTTATTTTCTCTAAACTCACCTTCAAACTCCGAATATGCGCCATGTTTGCTCCGGACACACAGTGACGTCACACCAAAGCTCGTCTATGAGCGGATGGCTCACTCCTGACCCAAAGTCTCACTGAAACAGGTTGGTTCAATGAGTACCATATACGATAAATCGTGGCATTTCATTTTTAGTAATAAAAAAAACGTAATAAGAACGCTTAGAAAGATCTGTAAAAACTAAAATTGTGTTGCAGCAAATGCCAAACGTGCGTTTAAAGGATGCCAGTTGTATTATTTTATTATTACATGACAAAAGATTTTCTATTTTCATCAATTTAAGATTAACAAAACTTTTCAACAAATATTTCCAAGGAAGTGCAGTTTATATAATTTGTAGTCTGGTCAGTTGGCACGTTTATACATTTGTGAAACTGTTACGAATATTGAGACAAAAAAATTCAACAGAATCTATTTATTTACTTTATAATAAAATATTTATGACAATAAAGTGTAAATATTAGATAGATGTGTATGTGTGTGTAAACATATAATACTACAATAATACAGCAATGCATACATAAACTACAAAAGTTCTATTAAACGGAATTTAACTTTGATATATTCAGATTTGTGTTTCCGACAATACAATCAAATGTATTGTTTGGCAAAGAATAAGCACCAAAAAGAAACTTAGCTAAAAATTAGTCTTATGCAGCTGCACCTTTATTAAAATAACAAAACGATAAAATGCAGATGTTGTGCCCATATAAAAACATTTACAATCAAACTAAGAGGCTCAATCATTTTGGGATTCTTACATCTACGCATCTGCTCCAATTTAAAATGTAAACATAAACTTGTCATTGAAAATCCTTCAAATATGTTACATTTTTTAAGCGGAGTAAGAACTCTTACATTTTTCCTCTTTGTCGTCTTTCGAAGCTGACCAATCATCACAAGCTTCCGGGAACGCCTCCTTGAAAGCAGTGACGTCGTCCAATGAGAATCGCGCTCCCATGTCGGTTCAGAGGAGCGAGTCGTGCTTCTGACTTCTGACCTGATTTTATTCCATCTGACCCGCTATAAAACATCCCAACACGTCCGGGTTTTCTGAAGTAACAGGCAATACATAATTCTGATTTCAGTAAACATTAGGCCAGTTTACTTTTCAGGTAATTTACAAAAAAATACATTAAAAGACATTAACTACATTAAAACCTTTGCAGTAAAAGCAAGCAAGAGGCACCAAAAATAAACCAGAAATAAGCTTGTCTGTAAGAGGAAGTTTATATAAATAATACTTTTAATAAAGTTTTAAACAGTAGTCCTAACATCAGGTTTTCAGGAATTTGGTTCCTGAGCAGCAAATGAACTAATAGATCCTGACTTCCCATGTTAAGTTCTTTTTCTGAAAACATTGACAAAAGACAAATAATAAATTACAAATCTGTTGCTTTCAAAAACCCAACTGTTAACCACCACCACACACAAAGAGCAGAACCAGAACAATTTCTAGCATTTAGTACAAATTAACTGTTGAAGTGTGTCAAAATCAAAACAACAGAAGAATCGATAACATCAAGATAATAAATCAGCTGATCAGAGATTTGAATTTTCCCTCAATCAGCTTATAAACGACCGTGTCTTCAGTTAGAGGCCTTTTCATAATAACTGTTACACAGACATAATTCCTGCTTACAGCCATCATAATCTACAATGCTAAAGAAAATCAAATGTACAGCATCATTTAATTTCTCTTTTGGATTAATAAGGTATTGAAATACTAGTGAAAATGTTTTTTATTCAATATTCATTAAAGTATAAATACTAGAGAAACATTTTTTCAGCAACTGAATGCTTTTATTAACTTAATAAAAAATAGAAAAGTAACATGTTTTAAAAGCATTTTAATCTGGTGATTTTCCTCATTCTCAGATTAAAAACTACTACCTCTGTAAGCATACATATAAATTTCTATTATGTAATTATGTTTGAGTAGAACTGTCACAATAAAACAAATTTTCTGGATAAATTGTTCCATAAGTTATTGGGATAAACAATAATGGTGTTTTGAGATCATTTTAAGTAATTTAATGGCATAATAATTCATGTGTATAACTATATTTAACACTAAAACTGGAAGAAATGTTTTAAATATGCAAATAAACAACCGAACAAAAACAACAAATAAAATGAATATTAAAGTTTCCATAAACAAAATTCTTCTTCCAAAAAAATGGCTAATTGAAACCAAAATACCAGACTGAAGAGTTTTAGATAGAGAAAAGAGAAAACAAATTATGCACACGGAAAAGATTGAATTGGTTTTAATTTATTATGCAATTATTATGTTTTCCTTTTGCTTCTTGCGATAGGCCTGTTTTTACATAAAATAAATCTAAATCAGTTATGTCAGTGAAAAATTCAATCGTGGAATCGTTTCTAATTACAACTTCAAAGAAAACTGCAGCAGAGAGAATATTTGTTGTTTATAAATTAAATCAAATGTGTTATTTTCTACACCAACCTAAGCCTGATGTTGACAGCGAGGGGAAATGTAAACAAGGTAATGTAAATATACTAAAACACAGATTAAGGAGTAATAAAACATCAGAATATGGATTGGTTACCATAACAACACAGCATGTGTAGACTCCAGCTGTCTCTTCGTACTGATGGTGGGTTTGAGTCGCCCTGAGAAAGACAGTAGGCTGTATAGTTATCTCCCAGATCTGGTGTGATCCTAAAACTATACAAACTACTACCTCATCCCAGAGCTCCCAGTCCAATGGAACCGTCCCGTTCGGGTCAAATCCCCAGTTAGAGAGAAACAAAACCGCTAAAACACACTGTACTGATTAATAAGTCATTAACTGTGAACCAGGTGATGCTAGCTCGCTAACCTGGACTGTTCCTGAACACAGGAAATTATGTAAATACATCCGGTTCGGTTTCAGAACAAGAAGTTCTCGTCGGCATTTTTGTGACACCTTTCGAATAAGCAGCTGTCGTTTCTGGTTGTTTTTCCGCCCAACCAGGTCCGGCTGGTGGCAGCCAGTTAGCTTGACCTTAGCTCGAATTGGCGGTTCTCGTCTTCCCCAACACCGATCACTGTCACCTCCGTCCTCCCACACACAAACACTTCCTACTCCCACAGCGCTCCACCGTGTGTGTGAGGGTGTCCGTGGGCGTAAAATCCACTCGTCGCCCCACCGAACCCCTCGCTTCTTGGTTCCGAAAGATCCAGCAGCGGTGTTAGCTCAGGTCTCTGTGTTTAGCCCCGGTGATTTAATAGCGCCTTCCAGGCTAAAGTCGCTTGCTGCACTTCAACGGCGTCTAGTGGAGGACCTCCACAGGAAATACGTCACCCGGGCTTACGACGTGACTCGGAGACACGTGACATTAACGGACGTTACTTTTATTTTGTAGTTTTTTATTTGTTGGAAACTCAAAAACACACATTTTGTTCGCAACAGATTTTTATTTCCATTTTTTATTAAATTAGTGACGTAATTATGTTATGGTAAATCAAAAACTTTCAAAATTAAACTAAAATGTAAGAATTTGGAGATGTGGCAAATAACATGAGTTCAATGTAACTATTCACTGCACAAAGCAACATGACGAAAAGACTAAAAATGGAGATGGGACTACATTACAAATAACTCAATTAAAATGATACTTTAAAATTGAGATTTTTAAGATACGAATAAATATGCAATTCTCTCACTATTATGGTATTTTAGCAAACCAAATAATTTCAGTAATTCTAACTGACCTAAAATAAGAGATGTTTAGTTAGACAGTGAGAACAAATGTCTAGTTTGAGAATGTAAACTTTTGGTTAATCTATAAGTCCAAAGAAAGAAGAAGAAGAAAAAGAAGAAAGAAAAAAAAGACACTGGACACAGTCTTTTTTTTTTTTTTTTACTAAAAGAATAAATTTTATTTCAGCACTGTAAGTCATTTCCCAACCAGTACAAACATGACTGCCATCTTAGTCTCTTCCTGAACCTTTCCTCCCCTCCCTCTGTGTGATGAGACCACCAACAGCCAGAAAAAAAACTTTAAAAAAAAAAAAAAAAGGAAAAAAAAAAGATTTAAACAAACTTTCTTTGCTTTCTTTCCACAGACTGTCTGGTGCTTCCATAATGCTAACAATGACAAATTATACCAACCATAATTATAACAGCAATAATGATGATAATATTTCTATAACAATTATATCATGGATACATTTGAACCCTTTTTTATTTTTATTTTTTTCGCTGCACAGGTAAGTTTTGGGTGGTTATAGGTACGGATGCATCAGGACACACGCTGCTGAAGATTGACCAAGGTGACGAGAAACGATCAGCCTGACTGGGAAAGTGGAGACGGTAGCGGAGGGGTCGGGGCGGGGCCGCTGTTGACAGGAGGGGGGTAGCAGTGGCGGCGCAGAGACAGACAGTAAACTAACTTTTTCACCAGAACCGGACAGGAAACAGAGCGAATTGCGACTCGGTATGACACAAAGTAATACTGATTCCTTTCTAAGAACACATTTAACACTTCAGTTCTCCTCACAGCTGAGATCTTGGAGAGGCAAGCTGGCTTTAACTGAGCAGAGGGTGGATTTTCCCAAAAACACCTTATTTAAGAATTTATTAAAACACACCATGGCTTCATAAAGTTAGGGCAAGATAGTTATTTGAGGGCCACAATATGTTTCTTCTTTTATTATGTAAAGATAAGGTTTCTGTTTTGAAAAATATTCCCTTTTACCTGGACAATAATAAGAAAATCCATGTTTTCATAAAATGAAGTGTGATTTGTGCAGAAAAGGGAGTTAAAAATAATTGATTGTTTTCTAAACTCTTTATGCTCTCGAGTAAAACCACTGTCCTACTTACGATAAAATTGAATTGCCACAAAAAAACTGAGAACATTGTGTTGCCCTTTCCACTATTAGAAGATTTTGAATAATTTTTAAAGCCGAGAAAATTTCTCAGATTCTTTTCTTTAAATGTTTTAGAACTCTAATGTTGAACTGGAAAACCAAGTTTTGGCAGACTTTCAAAAAAATGTATAAATTAATAAGATGCCAGAGAAAGTTTACATTTTTGCGAATTTGTAAAACTTTAATAACATAATGCTGTCTGTCCCCCACCTGTTGCTGAGCACTGAAGGTGTTTTTTCCCTTTTCCTTTGGTAACAAGAAACACAATTTTATAAATTTGTTTCTTCAGCTGCAGGCAGCATGTATCTCCAGCAGCTGACTGTAGCTTTAATATTAGCTGATAGTCCAACTAATTGAACAGTTAATGTTTCCTTTTCAGTGCAATAAGCATTTTAATACAACTACATTTTCCTTCTTTAATTTATGACCAAACCCTCCAAAAATCTATTTTAAAACTAGTAATATGTAGAAATAATAGTTTTTCAATTTCAAATAAAACTAAATTACATCATATAATGCTGTTTTTATACCAGGTACTTTATGAGCACGTTTTTTCTCTAAATAAATCCTGTGTTTATTTATCAATTGTGAAACTTGGCTAATATTCTTGATATTTATGTTAAAACTGTATGAAATGGTTCTAAAAATGGTTTTAATTTATGTCAACCACAACATGTCTCATTACGTGTTTGTAGGAAAATTCATCGTCTGTCACCAGCTTTGTTACCTTAATAAGCCAAAGAGCTAAAAGGTGAGTCGGAGAAAGCAGAATAAACATAGAAAAAAATAACAGAAAATTCCCTAATAGGACCAAAGGTGGGGTTTTTGTGTTTTTCCATCTCCGAGTTGCTGTAGAAAGTCTCAATTTCAGTCACTGAACAGAGAGGAAATTTAACTGCAATCTGTTTGCTCAATCACGGTCCAGGCCCGCCTCTGCGACCGCCACCGTTAAACCTCAAAGACTTGTCAGATAAATCACACGTGCTGTAAAATATTTAAATATACTCATCGTATTGATCCGAAACTCATTGCTCGGGGGGCAGACTGTTCAGGTTTGGGGAGACAACGGGTGGGGGAGGGGCAGGTTTGGGAGGAAAAGGGGGGGAACATTGCGAGGCGTGCTTTGGTTCTCAGATATTCACAAGAGATGTTTTGCTGCTTTGTGCAAGGGTGCAGAGAGTTCAGCTTGGACTGAATATGAGATCTTTTTTTTATTTTTTAAGGGATATCGTAAGAATCAAACATTATGCAGACGACGATTTTCAATTCGAGAAGAAGCGGGCAATATTTACTCACATACATAAGAAACGGTGAAGTGGTCTAAAGATGCCATATAGATACAGGTAAGGAGAATGGCAATCATTACAGTTCAAATCTCTAGGTTGGCTAAGCGTATTTCAGTACTAACTGAAGCGATGGTAGAAGGTTAAGATTAGAGAGATGTAATACCATTAAAAATAGTAAGAAAAACACATTTGCACAATTGAATAAAACAGTTTTGATTTTTTTTCTGTTTTTTTTTTCTTTCCACTCTGGCTAGATACATACAGAAACTGATTATCAACGTTAATATAACCTTTACTGTTAGTCGGGTTGATTAAGGGCAGGGCAGCCCAGAGAGAAGAGAGGGGAAAAAAATAAAATAAAATAAAAAGATTTCTAAAGGGCTAACAGAGGCAGAGAGAGAGAAAGAGAGAGAAATGTAGGGATTAATCTGTGTGTATTATAGTTTTCTGTGTGTGTGTGTGGTGGCTTTTAATGCGTGTGAGGATGCATGTACTTCCTCGGAGGGTCGAGGAGTGTTTGAGGCAGAGAAAAGAAATTAAAGGTGTTGTAACAAAAGAGTAACAAGGAGGAGAGAAAAATCATCGATCAATATCTATCAAACTAAAACAGACGAGGACAAAAACGGGACACTACATCATGTGTTGTGTTGATTCTTTTTTTAACCATACTAACTATAGTTTAACATCTATGTATCTGCGTGTTGTCAGTGTGTGCAGTTGCGTGCCAAGCCGACACATAAACCGTGTCGTGGTTGTCTTTCGTTTGTTTTGTTTTTTTGTGCAAACTTGTCTGCGTGGGATATTTAGAGTCAGAACGAGTTACCAAAGGTTCTCTGACGAACTGACAATCACTCGACTGCTGCACGCACGAAAAAAATAAAAACGTCAGCACAAAAGCAGAGAGAATGCAACTGATTCCTGTCTGAATGTGGTGTGTGGGTGAATGAGTGTGTGTTTTATTTATATATCAGTGTGTGGCGTGGCGAGCGAATCAAAAGAGGGCATCGTGTGGAACGGATAACGCTCTGGCTCGCCACAGAAAAATAAAAAAACAAAAAAGCCATCTTTACTTCTTAATGTCTGTACTAATGTCAAAAGTTGAAAGCGGTTGTGTCTCCTAGAAAACCTAGACTCGGTATTTCGGCAAGTGGAGCTCTAATCTCTAGTCTAAGTCTCTGTGTCTGTGTTTTGCGGTCCAGTTAGGCCCTGATGCTACCTGACTCTACGGACACCTACGGCGTCTCTGACGAGCCGGAACCTCCGGATTCATTTGGAGCAGATGTGAGAAGACGGCGCCGCTCGGTGCAGCTCCGCTGCGGCCGACCGATAAACGGTCGAGTTCGGAACGGAGGGAGATGTCTGACGTGACTACATTGACGCGGACAGTCAGGGTCGTTGGTTTGTGTTTTTCCTTCAGAAGAACTTCGTCTTTGTAACGGTTTGTGGCACACAATGATCGAGCACAAGTCAGTAATATAGTAAGAAAATAAGGTGCTTCTATTCTGACTTGACTTTTTTTTTTTTTTTCATGTCGATCGTTCGAAGTTCAGAGATTAAAAATATTCATGGCTGTCGTCTCTCGGCTCCAACTGCTTTCTGGGTTTGCTTGTAATTGTGGATCTGGTCGGTAGGGGGAGCAGGAGGGCACATTTCATTGTCAACAAACATTAAGTGCTCTAATTCGAAACATTTCCATGTATTGGAGGCCTTAGGGTGTCGCGTGATGCGGCCCACAGAGTCTCCGTCGCGTTTGTGGGAAGGACTGTGGGGCAGCGAGAGGCTTCCTGTCGGTCTGAAGTGACTCAGCTCCAAGCCGAGGGATGGTGGGACCTGGAAGGAATTGCTACTGCGCCCATTTTTATTTATTTTGCTCGCCTCAGACGGCAAACCTTACTGACGTACACTTTGGATTGAAACTTTCAGTGATCTGAAATGGTTTTGTTTCAGGAGTCATGACTCCTTTTAGCTCCATTGAAAAGTTCTTGACTGACCGTGAAGTGCTGGAGGGGGGAACTCTGCTTGGCAGCCGCTTCCCCCCTCAAACTCCCAACATCTTCCATCTGTTTCTGGGCAACAACATCTTTATTTTTCATTTTTTTGGCCTCAAGTCAAGAAGGTGCCTCAAAGTTTAGTTTTATTTCCATTTCGCCTGGTAAAAGGACTGTCCAGTGTGGTTGAATTATTATTTTTTTCTTTTTAAGACAAAGTGCTGAACCACTCTGTTCACATTCTGACGTCTCTCAAATAGATCTCTACCTTTTAAAAACGTACTTCTACGCGTCATAAAGATGTATTCAGGAGCAGGGGACATCCCTGACAGAACGTCGATTCAACCATACAGGGGCTTTATTTAAAATACAACAATAAGTGCTTCTGCTGGGTTAATACAATCAAAGCTTTGGGACAAATAGGACGAAGGGGGAGATCTTGCATACTTTAGGGTTTAAGGTGCATAAATTCATGGGTTTAGGGTTGGGGGGGCTCTCTCAGCACATCTAAGCATTAGGCTATGCTACATAGGTCAAACTAAGATAGCACACTATTACCATGAAGTGCTCCAGTGATAATTAACCAATCAATCTATATAGAAGGGAATGGGGGATAGCTAGCACACATGCTAATACTTTGTGTGTGTGTGTGGTGGGAATGAGGAGGGGTGGGCGGGTGTCACTGCACAGAAAAATGGTAAAACATTGCCATGAATCAAGAGTCAAAATTTATCTCGGACAAAAGTCGTCCTGATTGCTATGGCAACAGAGCACAAAGACATGCGGCGACAGCGCTTAGCAGCTAGCTGAAACCCCATTCGATTAGCCGCCGCCGCCGCAAACGTAACATCAGTGTGCAGAGACTTTAAAGAACGGGACCGTTTAAGACGCTACATCAGAAACTATGTTGACGTTGTGATTCTGGGTGGGGTGCGAAGCTTTAAGCTTTGAGTGGGAGACGGTGACGATCAGGAGTTGTTTTTTCTGTGAATTTTTTTTTACGGAAGAGTGGAAACGGTTTGGGGCGGGGCGCTTACGGACTCATGGAGAAACCCTTTCTTCATAAAACGATTTAAAACCACATGAGTAAAAATAAAACGGGAGCAACGGCTAGCTGCTTCAGTCTATCATGCGGCGCAGGAAGTGAATAGGCGTCACTTCCTGCTCCGCGCGATTGTGCACGCAGCTAACGAGACGTAGGAAGGGGCTTTGGGGGCGGGGCTACAAAAAACAGGGGAAAGGCAGTCGAACACATAACTCTCTGAGAGTGGCGCGTCCTGGCGAAGGACACCGTCACTCCTCCTTCTGTAGCGCTCCGTCAGACGGGCAGTCGTCAAGGCAACAGGGGGCCTCCACTTCCACCCCCTCTGATTGGTTGTCTCTGCTGGCTAAGGCACACGGGATTGGCTGGGCCAGCTCTAAGGGCTGGCCAATGGCGGAGGCTGCTGAGCTGCCGTTCAGCTGCTGAGTGGACACCTCGGGCGCTGAGCCCGCCTCCTCGGAGGGCTTCGTGGGGCTGCTGGGTGGGGGCGTCTGCGGCGGACAAGGAGGCGATCAGACCACATCGAATTAAAAAATAATATCACTACCTGTTCTACCAATAACCATAAAACTGCCTAAATTGGATTTATGAAAATAAATGTTTATAAATCACTGAACAGTTTAACGCTAAATTATATTTGAAACTTTGATCCATTTCTTTTTATTAAATTATAAATTCAGGATTGAAATAGATGCTGAAATGTCTTTGGTCCCTTACAGAATACTTCTATTTTAAAATGTTTTTGTCACAATCTTTCTGTTGTTGTATCAACCTTCCAGACATCTCAGGTCTTCTGGTTCTGTATCTCCAGAACCAGAACCAAACATGGAGTAGCAACATTTAGCCTCTATGTACCACAAATCTGGAACAAACTTCCAGAAAATTATTATTGATTACTATTATTAATAATGTCTTGTGATAGAATTCTACACTATACAGCAGGTAAACTATGGCAACCATCCATGCTTCATGAATCTCAAAGCTTAGGTTTTTGCAGTGCGTTTTTGCTCTCCCACCTGGTCATCCTTCCACCAACTTTTCCAATAATATGCTTGGTCACAGCCAGTGTACTCCACAATGATCTTTTGCAGCAGAAACCAGCGAGTGTATACTATAATAACATTTTTGTAGTAAAGTATATCATTTTTATTCTAATTGCAGATGAACAAAGTTAGTGAAAATAAATGCTTAAAATTAATTTTATGAATTCTTCTGGGATCTTGATGTCATACCTGTGATCTGTTGGCAGCTGGTTTTTTCACTCCCTTTACTTTCGCTGGAATCTCTTTACCCCGCCTGCGTAGAACAAACAGCAACACATTTTAAATAGTTTTTAATTTTTTCAACACAACCACTTTGTCAGCGGGACTCAGTGAGCTTGCACTCACTTGTTGCCCATTTGTAAAGAACTGTTTTCATGTGCATGACAAACTGATCTTGGCTAAGTAGATTATACATGGCTGGTGAACCTCACCCTTTTCCGGCTCCCACCGAGACCACCTGCATGTTGAACCCGCCTCTGCCGCGGAGAGGCTTGTTTCCAGCCCACTGGCCCACCACCATGCCGGCGATCTCCAGCTTCCCTCCCTGAGGTGGGATGGACTGAATGCCTGGGGAGAGAAAGAAATGTTGATCAACATCGGTCATAAAAATCTACAAATTAATAATCATATTAATCGTTTCAGGTTTAATTAAGGGAGGGCCATGCCAAATATTTAAATTTTATAGCAAAAGTAAATATCTGTTGCACAGGTTATTTATGACAACCTCCATTTAGTTTTGATATTTTTATCAGCTGTGTTTTCCTTCTTTCCACACAAACTGACATTTTAACCTGTAATTTTGAGCTCATTCAACGAGTCTGCAGAACCGTGTCTGTTGAACTGGAACGTACCTGGGAAAGCTCTGGGTCTGTGTTGGCCGGGGTGATGAGGATGGTGCGGGTGATGAGGGGGCATGCCGCCCATAGGGCGAGGCGGGTAGAGAGGCATGGGATAGAAAGGGGGCACCATGGCGGGGGGCAGGAAAGCAGGAGGCGGCAGAGGAGGCGGAGGGGGAGGAGGACGAGAGAGGTTGATGCCCTCGAGGATCGCCTGTCGCATCTTCTCCACCTTTGACACCAGCTCCTCCTGCAGAGCAGAACAATGAGACGCTGGATGAAAGGAACAGTTTATCGTGCTCAACATGTTCTCAGCTGCAGACGGCCGTTTGGTTTAGTAGGAAAACCACTGATCGGTGAAAAAGGCCAGTTTCACAGGTTAGTTGCCTGTGTGAAACTGGCTGCAACTAACAATCACTTTACTAACACTCAATTATTCTGACAAGTATTTGGATAAAAATAATTTACACATTCTGCTTTTCTCATTGAAAAAGTTTTTTAACACAATTTCAGAAATAAATTGAAAGAATCAAATAATTAAATTCCATTTTTAAATAAGAAATAAGAATCTTATTGCCTCCAATGCAATAACAGCAATTCTTCAGTGAATACTTGATCACAGATCAATTCATTTTTGTATTAATCAATAATATTTAGATACAGGTGCTTAGTAGGAGAATTTGAACGAGATGAAGCTAAAACTGCGTAAAACATATCAGACAAAGAAAATTTTTTAAATTTCTTGTACAGTTTTGGTTTAATTACTGCAGTGAATGTTATTAATTCACCAAAATGCCTTTAAGTCTGTATATTCCAGTTAACAATTAATCAATTACTACATTATTGTATAATGTAGCATTTCAGCCCTAGTTGTGACTGTTTATTGCTCTGCTAACCATCTGTGAGAAATGGGTATTCCTTTACTGAACGCTTAATTATTTACAGCAAAGGATGCATCAAACCTGTAGAGTGAAGGCCTGATCTGTTGATGATTTTTACTAAACCAATAAATAAATAAAGAAAGAATTGATGTACACCTATAAGTGTTGTGTAGGAGATGGAAATTACAAATTCCCTAAGGCAAAATCCCAAAGGGATTAATAAAGTTAGCTATGGGTAGCACATATTTAAAGAAAAAAGGTTTTTCATCTAAAATGTAGAATTTATATCCTTTACACATTTTTGACTTAATGTTTCAGAGTCAGTCCACTCCAGTTAATCAATCGATTGCTAAATTAGTTAATTATTTCAATAATTGGTAAATTGTGATTAATCTCATTGTTTCGAGCCTACTGCATTTGCGTCGCACTTTATCTCCAGTGTGCGAATAAATTAAACTGAAACCCCAGAGGCATGTTTATTGCCCCCCGCCTCGGTCTCTTACCTGCCCCTCGCACATGTCCAGCAGGGCGGCCCGGTCGCGGGCGGCCCGCGCCAGTTTGCTCTGGAAAAGTTTTCCGTCAAAGAAGCCCCAGGGGCAGCAGTGTTCCCATGGCAACGGCTGGCCACAGACATCATTGATGAATAACGCCGTGTCGACGCCGGCCATGAAGAGAGCAGCCAGCTGCACGCCGCGGGCGTCCACTTTCTCCACCTGACGGATGACACGGAGAACAAAAGGAGAAAATGAATAGACACAGCTGCCACAGATCAAAAACATGAAATACGTTGAAAGATATTGAATATTTGATTTTTAGTGCAGACCAAACACAGAAAACTATGATATTATAACAGTTTGTTAATGGGTAGTTTCACCTTTACATTCTGCCACAATGAAATGATGGTGCCCAAAATGAACCATGCTTCTTTTCAATCGGATCGAGCCACTTCAGTGTAAATTGAGTTCTCATCTCATGAGATGAGATGAGTTCTCATCTCATTTTATTCTCAGTCCGTCTTATGACGGACTGAGAATAAAAAAAACGACTCGTCACCTTGAGCTCCTGCAGCTGGTCGGGTTCGTAGAGCTGGCTGGAAACGGCCTGGGCCAAGAAGGCATCGAGCTCGTGTCTCTGGAGGATCCGTCCACCGGGCCACTGCATCATATACCTGAGAAGAGAACCAACCAGAACCGGCTTCATGGAGCAACAACTGCATCAAAATCAGATGTAAGGAACAGGAAAATAAAAATTATCTAGTTCAAGGATGTCCAAAGTGAGGCCTGAGGCCGTCATTACCGACATAATTTTCTCAAAATAGAATTATAATTATCTAGTTATTCCCTCATAAAAAAAAATAAAAAAAAAACATACCCGGAGTGTTGCTTTTATTCTTTAATGCATGTTTGAGAAATCTTTAAATCTCCATGGCAACCATTCAGCTGTACAAAACACCTTGGTGGACCTAGCTCCGACTAGCTCCTCCCCCACACAGCTCCTTCAGACTAGCCAGCAATAATTCGCAAACACCCGATGGAACTTATAATGATAAATGGTTTCAGAAGGTTTCACAAATTCAAATTTAAGACTTTTTAAGACCTTTTGAAACCATTATAAGTGGAATTTAAGATTCGTATCTCCACAAAAATGCTAACTGACAACAAGTTTGTATTTACCTAATGTAATGACAAAAAAGATAGCTGGCTAGCAAGCAAGCATGCATTAGCAGCTACTCAGAGGTAGCCTCAACCATTTTGAGTTGCTGTACAAAATGAAGTTGTTTGCGTGTGACTTAAACTTTTGCTTAACTGAAAAGCCTAGCAAGAAAAAACCTACATAGAATATTTCAGATTAAGTAGTTCTGCCAGGAGAAAATTTAAGACACATTATTAATGTATTTAAGGCTAACTTATTTCTTTTATGAATTTAAATTTTAGATGCATTAATTTAAAACTTTTTGAGGATGTGCAGACACCCTGTAATAAATACAGACTTTTACTGAAAAGTCTACTATTTTGCACCCAAAACAACTTAAATTTATCTTACTTGGATAATTATATTTAAATATTTTCTTCTATAGCCAGAGTGTATGTGTGTATATAGATGTCTCTCTGGCTACTTGTTAATTTAGAGTCCACTTTAAGAAGCTGCTTTTGACTTGGAGCTTTAAATAGAGCAGCATCATCTTACATTAAAGGAGCATCCCTCCATCTTTTGCAGGTCACTGAGGTCCTGTGATCTGAACATGCTGACTGAGCGTCATACCAGGCTGACGACTAAAACCTGAAATCTGTGGCTTCAAACCTGATTTTTTATGCTTATGTTTGCTTTTTTTATGCGTCTTGTTAGGTTTCCAGCTGCACACCATCCAAGAATAAAGGTAAAACTCCTAAAAAGTAAACCTCACCTTCCCTTCCACCTACTAATAAATAAAGGCCACTAAAAAAACTATAAATAAATAAATAAGCTTCCTTGCTAAAAATATGACACGTGATGAAATCATGACAAAATTAACTCCAATAGAAAAATAAAGGCAAACGAAAATTGTTGCAGCGGAAGAAAAAAATGCCACAACTGGCGAAACAAAAATAAACTACAGAATGTTGGTCGGACATCACTGTTCAGACCAGTGATGTCAAATTTATGACATTCTCTGTAATGTCTCAGCTTTAGCCTTAATTTTTCTACCTGAGGACGCAGCACATGAGCAGCAGATGCTGAGGGACTTGTGCTGGGTTGAGAAGGGCTGGGCAGTCGGAGCGCAGGCACGCCAGGAAGGCTCTGGTTCTCCTGGAGCGGTCCTCGCTGGCCCGGCCCAGCCAGAGCCGCCGCAGGTTGGGGCAGGTCCACTCCCGGAAACACAGAGCCGGAACCAGCTCTGGGGTCAGAGCCGACTTGGCCTTGCCGCTACTCCACTCTTTGACGATGACAGGAGGAACTGGAACGCAGGGAGGAGGAAGGAACATTTACAGTCATATTCAATAAATCTGTATTTTCAGACAAATCTGTATTTTCGCTTATCATATTAAAAGCACAAAAACTGTTGATCTGCATAAAATTGCAACTCATGTTAAAATGTTCATTTAACAGATGGTTTCTTACAATTTAACCCAGTCTTAATTTTGTTTCAATTGAATACATGGTGCATATTTCGTATTAGACTTTGTTCCCTACTTGAATGAGAATCGAAAAGAGAATCGAATCAATAACCGAGATCAATAATGGAATCGGTATTCTCATCCCTAATTTGGAGGTTTCTGTTTTGTATGATGAATGACAGACTTTATGATCAGTTACTCAGTACTTGAATAATGTTTATACAAAATACTTTTATACTCTTAGTTGACCAATTTCTTGGAAAGCTACTTTTTACTTTTACTTGACTAAAAATATGATCAAGTCTGATTTTGGCTACTTCATCCACCTATCGACCCTATAGAGATTATTCATGCTGTAAGTCAGGAAAACTTTGTTTTTTCACCTTCTAGCGGGGTCCTCTTGCGGAGGGCGAGCCTCTCCAGGCGGCGGTGCGTTTCAGCCAGACTGAAGAGGACGCCGTACGCGTACTGTCTGGCAGCTCGGAACAGCAGGGAGGCAGGAGGCAGCTCCGAGTTACACTCGTCCTCTATACACACTGGCATCTTCATCTCTCCCTGTGGGACGACCACACACCGTGAGCCCAACATCTCCATAGCAACCGTTACTGTTATAATGACCCGACCAAACGAATGCATCAGCAGAAAGCTTCACAGCTGAACTTTCACAGCTCTGAAGCGTTTTTGCTGCATCTGCCTCAAAACCTACAAAACTGGGAAACAAGTGAAGGCCTCTGGAATTGTCCTAGAAAAACTGTGCACAAAACTGTAAAAAAGATTCTGGGATACGATATTATTATGAGTAGGATGGTATTATATCTCTGTAATTTTAACAATATCAAAAAATGAAGAGTAAAGGATAAATATCTGATTAAAGTGATGAAATGGGGAAAGATGGACGCCCATTTGTCATGAATAATAACAGAAATTTACATCATGAAATTTTTTTTTACATATTTCCCAAGATACACCACACACAAATAGAAGGAAACGGGGAGAAATGAGCATTGTTCAAAACAAAAGACAAAAAATAAAGAACCCGACAAACTGGATGGCACAAAAGAAATATTAGAAGAATAGCTCCCCAGCAAAGTTTTCTCATTTTATATAATGTTGAATGTGAATTGTTCATCTACACTTTACATGTAAACAACACAGAAAAAGTTAACAGGAAGTTAGATGATGAAAAACAAGTGTAGCCTTCACTGGATGCTTCTGTTTGAACAGTGTCTGGTCATTAAAACCAATCAGCCGATGTTTTTGAGACAATGCGGTTCACCTTGGTCAAGATGTGGTAAATCTGGGGGTACATCAGCCCTCTTCTGTGTCTGTGTTCGGCTACACGAAGAACCTCAGCACTGACCTGGAGAAAGGAGCAACAGGCGTGAAGAAAAAAATGGTTTATTGTTCGAACACTTTTCCTTCAGTGAAATTCAAGCATTTTCAAGGTAATTTTTGAAACGTTTTCAGCACCGTTTGAGATAAAAACACAGCAAATAAACTATCATTTATTCCTGTTATTTTTAAATGTCTTGTGGTGATATTCTACAGTCTGCAGAATTATGTTCAGAAATGTTTTTACACAGAAAAATACAAAACAAAATAAAAAAAATTCAAGTTTTCTGGTATTTAGCTAATAAAAATAACTTTAGTGACTAATGAACATAAAACAAATTGTCTGATTTGATTTCAGACAGTGAGAAAAGAAATGTGCATGTGTTTTTATTATCTTTAAATATCTGGTTTCAACTAGAAGTCAGATACATCAGCCTGTATTTTTTAATTTCTTTATTTACTGTCAGTTAAAAAATACATTGATTTATTGTCCACAATATTTTGTATTTCATTTTTAGTCCCTCCAGTTTTAAGTCGACGCTTGATTAACATTTGACATTGTGTAATTTTTATCATGTAAATGGA
Source organism: Poeciliopsis turneri (assembly GCA_922788865.1). Taxonomy (NCBI): domain Eukaryota; kingdom Metazoa; phylum Chordata; class Actinopteri; order Cyprinodontiformes; family Poeciliidae; genus Poeciliopsis; species Poeciliopsis turneri. The sequence goes on from CAKLNU010001103.1 coordinate 3,238,680, forward strand.
GCAAGAAAAAGCAACATTGGCTTCAAAAATCAGCCCAGAAAAAAAACAAAAAGGTAAAATAATCGGCACTGGCCTCAAAAACCTGAATCGGTTGATCTCTAGTTTCATCTATAAATACCGCTGGCCAAATTTATGCTTTTATCAAACATTTATTACAAAACTATTCAGTTTGAATATGAAGCACCTTAAAGGACTTTATACACCTTATCAAGCACTTTCCCAATCTTGAAAACATCCAAAATTCAAGCATTTTGAAAGATTTCATTCTCTCATAAGATCCCTGTCAAGATTTAAAATTAATAAATCAATCTAAGTGTTTCCCACCCAGTAAAATCAGACGGTTTTTGAGCGTCTCACCTGAGGCAGCGGGGGTGTGGTTATGTCCATGTGACTCCGCGTCGCCATCGACAGCAGTGACGGAATGTTCGACCCGCTCCCGTTGCCTTGGGAACCGTCACCGGAGGCCGGCCCCCCTCTTCCAGCCGGATCCTCCCACCGAGAGGATTTGTCTGTCAGATGACTGCGAAGACGAGAGTTTCAGAAACATTCACACCATTTCCACTTTCCCAGATCTTAAATAATTTTACTGGCAATCAACAACGAGCTGTAAAAGTTTTTTTTTTGATAAGGCAACAAAGTCGTGAATAATTTTGAAGTGGAAGGAAAATTAACGTGTAGAAGCGTATTTACTTAGCGTTGCTGTCGTTGGGTTCGTCTCCGTCTGATGACGAGGAAGGAGACGGGGAGGGGCCAGACTGGGTGCCGGTGTGATGATTGGGCAAGCGGTTGCCGCCCTGCGTGGAATCGTACGGCGCCGACCAATCGGAGAAGCCCATCTTGCTGGTTATCGAGTCGTTGCAGTCCTGGGGTGGCTGCTGAGGCGGGTGGAAGAGAGGGGCGGAGCCTGGTCCGTACGGAGCGTTTTGATATGGCGGCTTAAACCCTGGACCCTGCGGTGGTGGAAACTGGGATTGGGAAGAAATCATTATTTGCAGGAGCACGTGGGAATTAAAGACGTAGCAAAAGCAAAAAACAACAGAAATTTACCTGACTTTTTCCAAGCGGGATGGGTCCCATGTGACCAGGTGGTCCCCCAAATGGAACGGGTCCAAACCCAGGTACTGAGCACAGAAAGGGGATAAAACTAAATTTCAATCCAGCTGGTTTCCCAAGAAAACATCTTCAGTCGGATTAAGCTGATTATATATTATCTGTCCTGCTGTAAACTGGTTTCCACTCACAGATGAAAGGCGAGGGCCCCATGTTGGGCGAGCGTGGTTTGGAGGCAGCTGAGAAATACTCCACAGCTTTCTTGAATCGCTCCACCTTGTCCTCCATTCGTGACTGAAAATAGAGCAGAAAATCTCACCGTCATTATTTCTCTTATAAATATTCACTGAATTGTTTTTAAATGCACATCTGTTATATTGTTGTCTTAACGTATCACCAAAAAAATCCCACTGCATAACTACGAGAATAAGTCAGAATTATTTATACTTCTAATTATGACTGTGAAGGTTAAAATTATGACTTTAGTGCCAGGAAAACTGCTCATTATACACATTCAGCACACGAAGGTGCAGCTGGTTTTAAAGCTGCAATGTGTAACTTTTATAAAAAATGTTTTTTTTATGCATTTGTTGAAACTGTCACCATGTTGTGACAGCATGTTAAGAGACGGATGAAAAAGAAAAAAATCATATCAAGCTTCTCCGCCTTCTTCCAGTGCTCCCAGTGCTAACTATAATCAGAGCCAGGTCTCAGCTGCTCATCTTCTCTCCATTTTCATTGTTGCACTATGCTTAGCTGCAGCTAGCACATGCTGTTGTGTATAAAATGTTTTTCTGTTGTAAATTCTTTCTACAACATTAGCACATTTAGCAGCGAGTACATGCGGTTGATTTGTAGCGCCAAGACCTCCTGGCTCTGATTGGTGGTTTATGGCCTGAAGCGGTATATTTCTTCGGATGGCGATAGGAGCTCAGGGAAAAGGTAGAGCAGATTAAACTTTTCACAGATTATCTGTCAAATAAAATGGTGACACTTTTAACAAATATACAAAAAAAAAACATTTTTATAAAAGTTACACACTGCAGCTTTAAACAAATATCCAGCAAAATTTACTTGAAGGATTGGGGGCACAAAGTTAGAGAATAAGAAATATTTTGTTGGGAAAAAAGAAAATAGAAAAATATTTAGGGCTTTTTTTGTTACCCTCTGTGGTGTGGGTTTAGCACTGCAGAATCAAACCATAAAACATGAAACCATAAAGCACACCTGAAGCTGCCGGTGTTGGTTTTGTGGTAGTTTTTCAGCCTAAAGCTGCTTCCTGCTGAAATCTCTCCACTGAACAGTGCAGCAAACATTCGCCATTGAATTAGCAGATCGTCGCTAATGGAAACCCCCAAAAGTCAGAGTAATCTTAAAAAGCATTTGGATCTTTTCTGTACTGATGTTTGATCATGTCCACAGTAATAATCTCTTACTGATCAAACATTAATTAATATTATTCTGCTAAACTACTTTTCATGCAAAGACCTGTAAAGCAACTGCGGTAGGGTTCCATCCAGTCTTAAGGAAGCCAGACATTAATCCTGCAAAGGTTACGACCCACCTGTGACTGTTTGAAGACATCTCTGGCGATGGTGTCGAGGTTTCCCAGGTCTTTGATGGAGGAGACGTACTCAGAAACAGCTTTGATCACCACTTCACAGGGCGGCAGCACCAGCTGATGGGCTCGCACCTGAAACCACAGCAAAACGTTCAAACTGAGAACAAAACACTCAAACACTTCTTTTACATATTTATGACTTTGCAAAGAGGATTTTACATCAAAATTACAGTTATTTTTGAAACAAACTAAATAAAGATCCCAGTCTTGATTTTCACATGAGCTGACGCTTAACCACGCTTTGGCTCATGCTTCACTCACATTCTCATTCATTAATTCTGCATAAAGTCAGGCTCTGTAACAGTCCCATTCATTAAACATGAAGAGTAAAACAAAAGATTAACTAACCAGGTCAGATACAAGTAGACATGCGTAAATTTAACTCTGCAAAAACATTTCCACCCTGACTAATTCTTTCTCAGGGTCAACAATGAGCACCGTGTTAGCTGAAGTGAGAAGAAACAAACGTTTTAAAGCGACGGTGAGCACACTTTACTAATCTACCATGAGCTTAGCTAAAATTTTGCTAATTTTGAAAGCTTTTAGGGCACTTCGTTAAAGCTTCTCCAAACAGGGTTTTTGCAAGTTTCACAAACTTAAATTTTAAGACCTGTATCGCCACAGAAACATACAAACGTTGTCCACACAACTGGCAATAAATCTGAACTTCACTCATTACAAACGCAAACACGCTAGCTAGCTAGGTAGTTAGCTGTAGCCTCAACCATCTCAAGTCGCAAAATGCAATATAGATTTTTAAGTACAAGTCAAACTTTTGCCGGACAGAAAAGACCTGCAAAACACAACTGAGATAAAACATTCCTGTCTAGATTAAACTTACGACCTCTGACCCTAAATTTTGTTCTGTTCCAAATAATCACATCACTGCAACCATACAGGTAGGGACTCAATAACATGTTAAATCCTGTAGAGGTCGATTTAACACATTTTGTGTCACCAATACACGGTGAGCATCAACATGCCTCAAGTTAGCGCTTTAGCATTAGCTTTTTTTTTGTTGTTGTCTAAATTTAACAAAGGCTTAAAAGTTTTTGCAAATCTCAAAATGAAGAAAGGATCTGTATTTTACTCCATTTAGCAATTTGTTCCACAATACTGACTGATGTAAGACACCATAATTATTTTTTTGTCTTTAAATAATAAAATCCTGCTGCAGGACGACCGCTGTGTCGCAGAGCAGCTTCTCTGCTCCTGATGTAGATAATTAATGGCTGCTCACAACAGTGCTGAACATAAGACTTATAATGCACAAAGCGCATTACCATTCTGTTATGGAGAACATTTAATAATTAAAGCAGGTTAAAACTGATTAGCCATCAACAATTAAAAAATAAAATAGAATCAAAGCACAACTACATTTGGAGGCACTTTACTCTGAACCAGACACATTTAATACTGGAACTGCAGGACATTTTAAATATCCAAAATAAATAAATAAAACAACAGAAACAACAAATAAAATGAATTATTTCAAAACAGTTCTTTGAAATAATGGGCAAGTTGAGACTGAAGACTTTAGTCAACCAGTTTAAGGTAGAAAAAAAGAGCAAAATGATAAATCATACAAATGTAAATTGAGTTTATTTTAATTTAACACGTGATTAATTGATTTACTAATTTATTGTGATAGGCCTTGATATAAATTACTGTTTCTCAATAAAGTATCCTGAGGAGGCCTGTTTCAAATGGGAATGTTTTTCAAGAGCAATATTTCTGTTTGTGACACATGCAGTTAGATAAAAAAATTGTTTTTTATTTATAATTTTTGATCATTATTGCAAGAGTACCACAAAATATCGCAATGAATTTCTAAGTCCAAGTACCTTGAGGGAAGCTAGTGGGTGTTCTGGTCCCAGCAGACTCCAGTGGAAGGCAGCCAGGTCTTCATCAGGCAGAATATGATTTCCTATAAGAGACAGCCGGGTCAGTTAGCGGATAAAATGTCCTGGGCTGCGGCGGCGGCTCCCTGGCGTCTCCTCACCCAGCAGAGCAGCGAACAGTGGCAGGTGTTGTGTCTTCAGGCCCAGCTGCCTGGCCGCTTCAGACAGCAGGTACTGGTGTGTGGTCAGGTTCTTTCCGTTCCAGCTCAGTTTAAGCGCGTGTGAGGAGAAGTAGGCGGGCACGTTGCAGAGGGCAAACTCTGAGTCCTGAGCGATCAGGCCAGAAAATCCATAGTCCCTGTAGAGAGACAGCACCTCCTGGTGGTGGTCCTCCAATGTCTGTACAACCTGAGGGTGAAGATTAAAGAGTTAATGGCAAAAAATGACTAAAGTTGCAGCAAGTGTTACATTTTCACCTGGTGTGTTTTGCTTTCACACTGCACTGTGTCAAACAAACTAAACCAGGGGTTTACAAACTTTTCGAAAAAGAAGTCAGAATCCCAAAGTTTAAAGTGTTCAGGGAGCCAAATCGTTAAAACTTTTATTTTTATCTGCTCAGCAATAAATTAAAAATAGTATTCTAACAACATAGAATACTATAGAGGCACGTTTTAACAAGAGACAGAAATGTTTCTAACTTTTTGGGTGAGTTTTTTTTTTTTCCAGTTTAATTGGTCTAGATAACCTTTGGGTCAATTCACGGCAACAAAAATTAGAACATTCTTCAAAAAAAGAAAAAAGTTCAATCTTCAACTAAGAAAGCACATTAAAAGGAGAACTAACATACTCTGGTGTTTTTCTGTTTTAGTAAGAAATTGCTGAATGCTCACAGCTCTACATATTTTATAAAAGCCAAGAGTCATTTTTTTTTTACATATGGAAATAGAAAAAAAAATTAAAGCTTTCAAATTTATTTAGTACATGTTTATAAATTATTTTCTGTATTTATTTGTCCCGGACAAATAAATTGTCAAGTTTCAAATATATGTTTTATGTAGCCTAACAGTTTAATCCTCTATTAGTAAATTGTTAGGGATTGAAATCAAAAATGCATAAAAAGTAAAACGTGAACACAGCAACTAAATCTGATGGATAAATCTGATAAAACATTACTTGTAAATGTCTCTCTTTTTATATTATAATTAAAACTACTGTCAAGATACTGAAAAACCTTTTTTTCTTTTATGTGTTTTACTCCTTAGGTAAACAAAAAAAAAACAGGAATCAGGCCTCAAAGAAAACCAGAAATTGTACAGGAAAAAGTTTTATCAGCAAAAAATTGTTAAGTACAACCCAGCTTTAACCAGCTGCTGCTTAAAAATGCTTCTAAAGGTTAAATTAGTTTATGTTAGGCTAGCTTAGTTGTATCCACACCTTTTGCTGAAGCCAAAAAGCTAAAAGCACTAACGGATCGTAAAATATAAAAATAAAACAAGAGGAAAATAATTCAGATACATTTTTAGCTGCTCAATAATACACTAAAGATGCAAGCTTCAAATAAAAAAAAAATTGTCTAATTTCTGTAGTAAATTCTCATAATTGTTGATCTCAGACACAAAAAGGGCAGCAGGTCTCTGCTTTTTTCACATTGTTGAAAAAGGAAAGGTTTTTTCTTCTTGGCAAAATGAAAATGTAGCAACCAGAACAGAACATAGATCAGTGCTGGCTGTATGCAGTCAAGTTTAATAATCAGGATTGAACAGGATTCTACTGTGAGGAAAATAAGTATCTGAACACCCTGCCTGCGACTTTGCAAGTTCTCCCACTTAGAAATGATGGAGGTGTCTGACATTTCATCTTAGGTGCATGTCCACTGTGAGAGAAGTAATTTAAAAAAATAAATCAGGAAATCACAATGTATGATTTAATAATTTATTAGTGTGTTACTCCTGTAAAGAAGTATTTGAACATCTGCCAATCAGCAACAATTCTTACCCTCAAAGACCTGTTAGTTCGCCTCTGAAAAGTCCACCAGAGCTCCACATATAATTCTGAATTAGAAGCACCTGTTGGAGGTTGTTAGCCACATAAAGACACAATCAGCAAGACATCAATTACTAACACGGTTGAGACCACAGAGCTGGCCAAAGACACCAGAGACAAAATTGTAGACCTCCACAAGACTGGACAGGGCTAAGGGGCAAATGCCAAACAGCTTATGTGAAAAAAAGTTCAAGTGTTGGAGCAATCATCATAAAATGGAAAAAGCTCAACATGACTGTCAATCTCCCTCGGACTGGGGCTCTATGCAATAGCTGGGTCTTTTGTCAACCTTTGCTGATGAGGTAGATAAGTTTGGCTTCACAGGGAAGAATTGGTCCATTGCTGATCTCCCAAAATTAAGGATATCGCTTAATTCTCAAAAATCAAACTTTAAATTATAATAAATATTTAACACTGGAAGACATTTTAAATATCCAGACTAAATTAACAAAACCAACAAATAAAAAGAATTATGAAGTATCTGAAAACAAAACTGTCTTTCAAAAAATGGGGCGAGTTGAGACCAAAACACCAGACAGGAGACTTTTATCATCCAGAAAGAGTAGAAAGAGAAAAACAAATCATCCAAATGAAATTGAGCTGTTTTAACGGACTTATTGCTGATTGTGCCAGGTTTACCAAGTTACCACCCAACTCTGCTTAGAATGAACTTCTAGATGCGCACAAAGGAACCACAAAAAGACAGCAGTAAAGCCACAACAACCAGTTCAAACAACAACCATCGCTCCTCTTTTCTTACCCGCACTCGGAAGCGGAACATGGCGAGGCGCACGCAGTGGCTGAGGCAAGCCGGGGGCAGGAACCATGCCCGGGGAGGCGGGGTAGCCTTGCTGCCGACGTGGTTGACTATCAGCTGCGCCGTCTGCCGCTGGCCCTGAGCTCGCCGCGCCCACTCGGGCCAGCGCTCCTTCCCCAGAGTGCCGTTGAAAACCACGACGAGCTCCAGGCCGCCCTGGTACAGACAGGCCTGTGACAGGGCGGCCAGGTAGCCCAGCATGGCGTTCCACTCGCCTCCGCAAACCCAGTCAGTCTGGTAGCCTCCGTACAGGCGCTGCAGGCTGGAATCAGCGTCGATCAGGATCCTGGCAGGCGGGGGCGGGGGAGGCATGGGCCCGGGGTGATGTGGGTGGTGGTGTGGGTGATGATGGTGAGGGGGCTGGCGGGCCGCGGTGCGGGCGAGCTTGAGGAGGTCCACGGGGACCGCCGCCCCGGGGCACCGCTTCTCTAAATACTCCTGGAAACCCTGCACACCCATGACGGTGTTGTTGAGCCGGTGTGTGTGGCCGGGAGCGGCTTCTGAGTACGTTCTGTACGCCGTGTTTGTAACGTGTTGTGGGTTGAGACGGCAGCTAGCAATGCTAACTGGTCTCCGCTGTAGTGACAAACTGTACTTTGAGTTCACTGGAAAACAACCGGCTGGTGAGGTTGGGTGTAGGGGGATCACCGCGCACTATTTTAAATTAACAACCCCTGCGTTTTTTTTGTGAAATATTTTTTCCAAATGCTAACCTCTCACTTTTGGTCGTGGCTGCTCAGATTAGTGTCCATCCCTGTGGATTTTTTTGGTGTGATGCCAGCCAAGGCCAGTGTTGCTACCGACAACTACAAAAAGTTCAACAGATTACCCGCTCCCATAATTTGGCTTCTTTTCAACCGGCTTCCAGAATCAAACTGACAGCGAGTAACGTACATGCAGCGAGGTGGTGGATGTTGCAGTGAAATGTTGATCAAATGATAATACCTCTGATTAGTCCACATGAACGGATGCAGAGCTGCGCATTAGTTAGCAACCCACAGACTGGATGGCCAGTTCGCGGACATAGTGTTCAGATTTTAAAACTCGTTATTTTTTAATGACAGCTGAATTTTTTTGTGCCACATTTATGCGCCTGGGAAACGTCAGCACACGTGGAGCCGCAGCTTAATGCCCCGCCGGCGGTTAAAGTATCAGTTAAAAAGCAAAGTACTAAGCAGTGTGGCTAGCTGTGCTTCTATTTGCTAACGGTGGCTAGCCTCTAGCTGCTGGCTGGGTCCCCGGCGTGATTTTGACGCGTCAACTCCCGAAGACGAGTCCGGGGCGGACACGACGCGGAATGAAATGGATGTTTGACGAACTAAAAGAAAAGTAACTAAAAGAAAATAAAAATAAAAGCCCGATGGTGCCTCCCTCGCGTTCTTCCACGCTCACGGCTTCATGTTGCGGAGGGGAACGTTACTTCCAAGCGACATCAGCCATCTTGCGACTTCCTCGCGGCCCAGTGGAGTGGGAGGGGGATGAATGAGGAGCGGGGAGGCGTCACTGCCGCGAAGGTCTCTGGGAGATGAAGTTTACAAGTGCAAACCATGAAGCTTAGCAATTTAGTCCTGTACGCGAATAAACTACAACTACCAGCATGCAAGCGACTTCAATTTTGACTTAGATATAAATCAGAAGAGTAGCTTTTCTCGAGGCGGTCCACATGTGGACTGACTTTCTGCTCTGTTTTAAAATATATAATTAAATATATTTCAATATATCTCATGCCAAACAAGTATCAAAAAAGTTAACACCGCAGATTTATGCAGAATATACAGATAGTGAAAAGACAGAATTCACTTAAAAATGCCGATAATATATTGATAGTTTAATAACAGAGAAGTAACTGAGTGGTGTAACAGGTAGAATGGTTATTCCTCCCTTTGTGATAAAATGCCGTGTATTTGGCGCCCCCTCGTGGCTGTACTTAGTTTTGCGCCTTAAAGGAACATAAGCGCTGCAAACTTGGTCACTGAGACATTTTCCACTGTAACTGCACAGGAGAGCTTCTCAAACGTGGATGTTTCCTCCCAGCTGCTCTTACACTATATAATTAGCACTACTTCTTACTGCCCACGTAGCAAAAACAAGTGAGCTTATTTTCTTTTCAGTTTAAACCCTATAAACTCACCAAGTCCTTTCTATGTGTATTTTCTTTTCCCATTAACATTTTCTGTTTAGATTGTGAACTATTTGAATGTCTCCTATTTTTTGTTTAGTTTTTTACATTTTTGTAATCTTACATCTTTATGGATCTGCGGGAATGCAAATTACTCCACTTGGAAACAAAAAAATGGGTTTTAATTCTATTATTTAACCACAAACTAGCAGGTATGTTCCAAAAATAACTGTTAATGTCATGCATATGACCACAAATGACTGAGTTAGATAAAAATGAGCCAAAACTCTTGTGAAAGCAAACATGCTTCCTAAGACTTGGAGCTGCAAGTTCACCTCTGAGTAACCTAGTTAAAAAATTTGAAGTGGCCTAGTAAAAGACCAAACTTAGATAATATTGAGTGCCTGTGGCATGACTCCAAACATGCCATTTATTCTTTGAAAACCTACAAATTTGGCTGATTTAGATTAATTCTGCAAGGAGAATTTCCTTCACAGTGAAATGAAAAATAGCATTGTTAATTATCTCAAACCCTTGATATCAACTGTTGCTGTCAAAAACCACAATCAGCTGTTAGTAGTAAGAGACAATTACTTTTTCACATAAGTACAGGTTGGTGTGTAAGAATAAATTAGAATAAATTATTAGATAAAAGCTACTTTTTTATTAGGACTGATAAAGCATCTGGTGTTGATATGTTGGTATACGGGGCCCAATTTAAAATCTGCTCAGGGCCCCAGAAAGGCTTCGGCCTGCTCTGCATTATCTTTGATCAAAGTCCACTGGTCCCAGTCACCTCTGAGACCCGACAACCGTTTATTTCTGGTGGTTCATCATAGAAACAACAAAGCAGTAACAACAGGGCCGCATGCATCACTGCTTCTGTTTGAGACCTCGATAATTATAATCTTCTCCAAATGAGGAAGCGATTGAGTGGAAGAAAACAGATTAGCGCCCAGTTGGAGAGACGAGGAAAGAGGGGAGAGGTGGAATGCAAAGGGGAGAAAGAAAAAACAGTTTCTCCCTCCTTCAAAGAAACGCTATTACTTGTGTGTCTTGAATAATAAAAAGGTTTCAACCAAATCTTACTAGTGTTGATCCTAGGAGCAGCCATTTTGAAACATTAAGTCAGTCTTATACTGTCTTCCAGTCACAGTCGGAACTGGGAAATTCTGACTTCAGAAAATTCAATTTGAATGCCCTCTGAAGTCAGATTTCCCACTGGGAACAACTTCCACTATCCCCAGCTACAACCTGTATGGCGGATTTCACTTTTCAAAATGGCCGCTCTTAGCGTGAACAGTAGGAAGAAATTCCAACTTTTTATCAATAGTTAAGAATAATGTTACAGGACAGTATATTATTGTCTTTGCAAATAGAAAAAAAGAGTAAATTTCCACCAATAAACTAAGAAATTTTTAGATTAATCTCAAAATAATTTCTAGAAACCATAAACATTTTCAGATTTATCTCAAAAATTTTCTTGGAAAACATGAAAATTTTATGAATTTGAAAAGTTGAAAATTTGATAGAAAAAAACTTTAATTTTGAGATTAATCTAGAAAAATTTGGCTTTTATACATTTTTTGAATATTTTCTTGCAAATGTTCAACTTTTTGAAAAAAAGAAAAAGAAAATTTCTGAGATGATTCTAACACATTCTGAGTTTTTTCAGCTTTTGAAGCTCAAACATTTTTATGTTTTTGTTTCCAAACTTTCTAAGGTTTTTGGCAAAACAATTACTATTCCTTTGTTTACAGTACGCCCAATACGCCATCATGCTGTTAAATCAGGCTTACTTTAGCATTTGATAGGCTCAATTGGAACATACATATGATTGAATTCAAATTTTTTATTTTTTTGTAAAGTGCTTGAGGCAACATTTGCCCTGAATTAGTCGTAACTCCAGTTACTGTTGACTGACTTTGCAGTGCGATCCAGTTGATTTTTTCCAGCAGGAAAGTCAAAATTTCCCAGTTCAGATCACAACTGGAAGGTGATGCAAGTGGACACGTACTCATGTCGGTTCATTGTGCATGTATGAAAGCTCTTTGATCTGCTGCTGCTCTGCATTGATGGGGGATCAAAGTGGCACCAACAGCAGCGCGCTCTTAATCTAAACAATCAGCTGGAAATTATATCAGTTGTCCTTTTATCGACGCTCTTCCCACTCCCACAGCCCCTTTTTTCTCCTCCTGGTAAAAGCAGAAGGGGGCAGAGCAGAGGAAAGAGAGGGATGCTGGAGAGGGAGGGGATGAAAACAGGAGCCAGGCTAGAGTGCGCAGCAGAGGTCACAGGGGATGGAAAGCACGCACACATGCAGCAGGCGCAGCATGGATGCAGCGTTTCTGTGCAGCAGCAGATCAGGTTGTCCTGGCTCCTGAAGACACTTCACGGGACGCTGAGGACGAGCTCCGTAAGTCTGAACCTTCTCAACTAAATCTGGGACTCTGTTAAACTTCACTGCAGAAACACAAGTTTACCAAGTATTTTTGGTCTGGTTTCTTGTGGAAATATCTTGCTGCACTCTAAATAAGACAAAACTAACATACAAGAAACTTTCAGCAAGATTTGAGAGTTGGCTTGAGTTTGACTTTGTTGATCAAAAAAGTACTAAAAGTTCCATTGGCAGATTTTTTCACTAAAATATTTCTCCCATATTATCCCAAATCATTTGCCAGTAGAACTAGAACTTTTTCACTAATTCTAAGAAATTATTAACTCAAAACAAGCTCCTATATCTTGCTGAAAAGTTACTTTCAAGTTAGTTTTGTCTTCTTTCAAGTGAACAGAGATATTTGCATTACAGACTACTAAAAATACTTGTGTTTTTGCAGCAAAAACATACGTTCTTATTTCTGGTGGAAATATCTTAGTACACTTGAAAGAAGAGATAACTAACATACAAGTAACATTTCAGCAAGATGTAGCAGCTTGTTTTGTGTCAATAGTTTCTTAATTACTGATAAACAGTTCTAAATACACTGACAGATTATTTTACTTATAAATCTGGAAAAATGTCTTGTTATAAGTGAAATTATCTGCCAGTAGAACTAGTACTTTTTCATCAATATTAAAAAATTATTGAGTTAAAACAAACTCCATCTTGCTAAAAGTTACTTTTAAGTTAGTTTTGTTTTATTTCAAGTGCTCTAAGATATTTACAGCAGAAACTAGACCAAAAATACTTGGTAAGATTGTGTAAGACAGTGTAAGGAGGCAGTGTGATTCATTAAAGTAAAACTCAGATTAATTCAAGTAAAACTAAAGAAGATCAACTTTTTCTTTTCCTCTCGGCTTTTAAACAGAAAAATCGCAGAACAGCAGGTGTCCATACTTCTGACTGATATCAACAAATCACTTTAATGCCTCACATCCATTCTCTTTAGCTGCAGAGGGAAGAGTATGTTCTAAATTATCTGTGTCCAAAGCAAAGACAGTTTCATTTTCATAGTTTGATTTGGGAATGCATAAACGGTGCTTCACAGCAGCAGCTTTTCTGTCACACTATATTCGGCTCAGCAGGGAAACCAAAACACGCTCGATGACTCGAGTTTCTCTGCAAGCCAGGAATGAAAAACCTCCACAGATCCTCATCAGGATTCCTGCAGATCTTTTTCTGACATAAATTTGTTCAAGTTTTACCTTTCAAGCGTTGCAGCTGGTGGAAGTGGAGCTTACTTTGCAGATTTTTTGTTTGTTTTTTGAGTTCATATGCAGGTCTGTAGAGGATAAAAACGTGTTCTATTTAGATTGTCTGATTATTATGTTTTTAAAAGAAAAAAGTCGGATCTGATTTCTCTTTCGATGGGGATTTAAAGGAAAATCTCATTAATGGCTCATTAAGGGGTTTTCCATCTGTTTTTATTCTTAAATAAAAATACATTACCAAACTCAAACTAGTTAGTCCTAATACGCATGAAATGTATTAATATTGTGTCCATGTTTTCACATTAAAATTGTTGTGAAGAGGCTTGACTGAAGATGTTTGATTTGTTTCATCTTCTATTATCTGAACTTGCAGAGAGACAGAAACTCTGATTAAGAAAAAAAACACACAAATTAAAAAAAATACCTGATAACCAAGAATAATCAAAATGCAGATTAGCTAGCAGCAAAAAATAAATAAATTTAAAAAAAATTATATTGTTTTTTTTTTACCAAATTGCAATAAATAAATAACTTATTAAATAATTATTTAAATGTGTCACTATTTTTGTATAGCTGGGGGAAAAAAACACAGAAATAATTGATCAACTACATAATTAATCATATGTGACTGATTTTATTTTAAAAGCTAGATATAATTATTTCATGATTTAATTAATCATTTAATGTTTCTGTTCATCATGAATTAATTTAAACTGACAAGTTCCCCCATCAAACTCTGTTAGGTCAGGATTTTAAATGAAATGTTGAGCTTTTTAAATTCCTAAAGTGAGATTATTCAGCTTCTAAAACAAAAAAGAAACTATAAATACAATATATTAGAGAGAATTTAAAATGGTACAGGCACAAATAGTTAAGAATAAAGTCACACTGGGTTAAAAGACACAGAGAAAAAGCCAAAATTTCTACAAAAGTAGAAAATATTTACAAGAAATGTTTTAAAAACTTCATTAAGATTAAGCTTTAACCTAAAAATAGATTTCCTTTCACTATGGCTGCATTATTGAGTGTTAATTATCCCAATCAGTGGCTTCTATTTGGCATCTGTTGTCAGTTGTTCATGCCAGAGAAGATAACAACGCCTATTGTGACTGGGGGCGACCTTTGACCTGCTGTGGTTATTAAACAGGCTGCAGAACAGTTGGTGGTCAGTCACCATGCACCGGTCAGTTGCTGCCCAGCAGATCAGACGTTTTTGTGTTTGTCCAGAGCGAGTTCTTGTTGGATGTAAACTTGGCACCTCGTTTGCTGCGCGGCTCTAAATATCTGAGAAACAAAAACACAGAAAGACGGTCAGGCTGTGAGCACATCCATGCAACAGAGAGACAGGAAGTCAACAGGTTTTATGTGCAAAGAAGAGTCACTTCTGTGGTTGACAGTGCTGGAGTATTAGAGCCACACTAATAAATAATAACATTAAATTACAAGAATAAAGTCGGACAAGAATAAACACGAAATAATAAAAGTAGAAAATACAGTTTATTAATATAGATTTAATATTATGCCTTTACACATTTTATTCCCGTAATTTTTATTACTTTATCCTTTTGGGTTTTTTGGTATTTTTGTTCTCCATCACCTTTGAAAATGAATAAAATTAATTTATGTGTGTTTCAGCTGGATCTACATTTCAGTTTTTATTTACCTCTTTGCCCCAGCCATTATGCAGGTCTCCATGGCAACTGACTCTCACCTGTGGTCGGACTGGTCTGCGGTTTCCGAGGCCCCGCCGGCCGCCAACCTCACGGAGCTGGAGCGGGACCCCCTGCTGGCCGTGGCGGAGGTGGTGGTTCTGGCCGTCATCCTGTTGTTGGCGCTGGTCGGGAACGGGCTGGTTCTGGTGGTTTTGCTGCGGCGGAGGCAGAACCACAGCCCGCTGCACCAGTTCATGCTGAACCTGTGCGTGGCTGACCTGGTGGTGGCGCTGTTCCAGGTGAAAGCGTGCTGACTTTTAATGGGTGCAGAACATTTCAGAGAGCAGAAACGACGTAATCAAGCACTATATAAAAAATACAAAACATTATATTTGGGGTTTATTATGGATGAAGATCTTTAGTAATTTTAAAAAAGTTAGAGTATGTGTACCTCAAAACCTGCTTATATTCACATCAATGTGCAGAAATTACAATGAATAGAACATTTTTAAGAATTGAAGCAACAAATTCTGGTTTTATTTTAATAATATTTAAAATATATCAATAGACGAAATCACAAAAGATGTTTTTTCTCTCAACATATTTGGGTTTGGTATGAGCAGGTCAAGCTAATATTTCCCCAGTGATCCTTTTTCCCTCCGGTTTCCCTCCATCAGGTGCTGCCTCAGCTGGTGTGGGACGCCAGGGGGCGCTTTCCAGGCCCAGACTTTCTGTGCCGCCTGGTGAAATACCTCCAGGTTCTGGGGATGTTCGCCTCTTCCTACATGATTGTGGCCATGACCGTAGACCGCCACTATGCGATCTGCTGCCCCCTGCAGGCGCACCGCAGCGGTGCAACAAAGCGCTGGAACTCGCTCATATTGCTGGCGTGGGGTCTCTCCCTGCTGCTCAGCTTTCCACAGGTAGCAAGCATGATGAGACACGAGGCAGTTAAAAAAGAGTTAAGATTTTTATCACTGATTAAAAGTGATCTTTTATGTTTCGTATCGTATTTTGAAATTGGACTGACCTAATTAATTAAAATTTTTGTGCAAAATCTTTCTGATAAAGACATTCTAGTCCTGCTATCAAGAACTCCTTTCAGAATGAGCTCTTTCGTACGATGATGGATTAGGGCCATTGTAGATTTTAAAACAGAAAGGAAATAAAATAGTAACTTTCTGCCAAAAAAAACTTTAAAACAAAATATTTAGAATAATCTATCTAAATTTGGAAAACAGGAAAATATCTAAGTTTGAAAAGTCACAAAATTTGCTACAAAAAGCTCTAAAATTTTTAGATTAATATTTGAAATTTTCTAGAAAAACTTGGAAGTTTCTAAGTCAGAAAAATCAAAGATTTGCAAGAGAAAACTCAAATTTTTTTATGATTTTTTTTTTATTTTGAAACAAGACCCCAAAAAACATTAACTTCTTGCCCAAAAATGTCAGAGTGTTTTTATCAATAATAATCAATCAATCCCCTTTAACGTCCACTCACCTGGTCGCCCTGCAGGTTTTCATCTTCTCCCGTTCTGAAGTGGCGCCAGGTGTCTATGAATGTTGGGGACACTTTGCCCAGTCCTGGGGCCTCAAGGTCTACGTGACATGGATGACCCTGGCCATCTTCATCATCCCCGTCCTCGTCATCACTTTTTGTCAGGTGAGAAGAGATGAGAAGTTTAAAAATGATCGCCGCTGGACTTTTGTTCTGTCGCCTCCATCAGGTGCGCATCTTCAAGGAGATTCATCAGAGTCTGTACAGGAGATCAGAGCGCCGCCTGCCCCCCACTCCTCTTCCTCTGTCCAGACAAGACAGCCAGAGCAGAGGAGGAGGAGGAGGAGGAAGGTCTGACCTGCCGGTTTACGTCTCACCTCTCACCTTCAACAACCGTGGAAGTCCCAACACCTCTGATAGTGGATTGGCCGGCCAGATGAGTCCAGCCGGGTCCGGCAGCGCATCTTCACATACAAATACCAGCTGTGCTGGTGAGGCACTTTCAGTTCATTTATAATTGATTTATGATGAGAGGTTCATGTTTCCTCATCAGGGCTTCAATGTTAGTCATTCTGAATGTTTGTTTTGTTATTGAACATTGTGAAAAAAAGGAAAAGGTAAATTTGTTGTGGATTTTCTCCCTTTCACAAAGGGTCAAAATTTAACAGATAGCCTCAAATGTTTGCATGCACCACCATTGGTAAGTTGCACATTGATCACTGGCTTTTTTGTAGCTTTCATCAACTCTCTGGCTCATTTCCTACTGATCTCATTTTAAAAGTGTTGGTTTCCTGGTTCTGACTCATTTTTCAACAAAGTGCAAACATTTTCCCCAGTGTTGATGCAAACTACACTTAATGTGTTTGGGATGATTTTCTGTAGCAAAATGTTCATCTCACATAATAAAGCATGCAATAAAAAATAAAATGTGAAGTAAAAAAATAAAGTAAAAGTAAAAGTAAAAAAAGTAAAATAGATAAAAAATACATATAAAACTAAAATAAATAACATAAAAAAATCATATAATTATATAAGTTCAAATTGACATGGTTCCATATTCAGGAACGTCATAAGAACAACCAACTATCAGGTAAAGTGATAATGAATGGAATAATTAAGACTATTTATATTTGTTTTTACTTCATCTTAAATCAACAGGTAAAATTTTTAAATAATTCAAATCTATCAAATTTTCAGCCAGAAGTTTGTTGATAGACAGTTTCACCCTGTCTGCATTAGAGAAAATCCTCCGTCTTTATTTCATACATGAACATCATTTTTCCAACTTGAAGTCAGACGTGTTGATATTCTGCAGTCTGACCCCACAGCGCCCCCTGCTGTTAGCTCCACACACACCCACAAAGCCCCAGTGACCCGGGGTGGAGAGGTGACCTCTGCCATGTCAAAAACGGTGAAGATGACCTTGGTCATTGTTCTGGTCTACTCCATCTGCTGGGCCCCGTTTTTCAGCGTGCAGCTGTGGGCCGCCTGGGACCCCGACCCGCCTCAGAGAGGTACGGCAGACCCAAAACACCCAGTTCTGTCAAATTAAAGCTGGACTGTTTTAACTCCAAAGCTGTCATTTCCTCCAGTCGTTTAATTTTGTTTTGTTGAGAATTTTTCTAATTCAGTTTTAAATCGTATTTTTGTGTTTGTTAGCTTTTATTGGTGAAATATTTCGTTTAGTTTTTTTAGTTGTAGTAATAGCTTTTCATACTTTGCTACATTTAGGTGCAAAACTCAAAATGGTCAAAGTATTGTATTGTGATAAGGCATATATAAATTGGGTAATGCAGTGATCTCCAAATTTAAACTACTGGTGACCAAAAATAATTTAATCAAAAATACAAACATGAGTTTTTTGTATTTGTTTTTCTTGCTCTAAAAAAAACAAAATGTTTTAAATGAAATCATCAAATCATTAGAGTTCAAAGGACTTGGGACTGTTGACACATAAAAAAAGGTATTTCCCCCAAATGTTTTGGGTCAAGTTTTTATTTTTGTTGACTAAATTTTTACTAACTTGTGGTTAGAAAGCCAAACAAAACTATTTTATGGGCCACAAACGGCCCCCGGGCCACACTTTGGGCACCTGTGATGTATTGAATATTCAACAGAAGATACCATTTTTTAAATATTTATTCAATTATTGTTGAACAACAACCAACTAAAATGTTTTCTACCAATTTTTACAGTCACCAAAGAGCACCATAATTTATCTACAGCTGATGTTGACTAAAATCTATTTCTCATCTGTAGGAAACACTAATAGATTCATAAACTCAAAATCGAAACACGTCTAGTTTTATAAACACACTATAGTTCCAGTTATAGTTTGACCCACTAATTGCTGTGTTTTCTCATTTTCCGTTGACTATAATAAATTATTATTATAGTCAATTATAGTTATTAATAACCCTGACCCTACCGAGCGTTTCATATTTACAGGCACGGCGTTCACGCTGCTGATGCTGCTGGCCAGCCTGAACTCCTGCACCAATCCCTGGATCTACTCCGCCTTTTCCAGCAGCGTCTCTCCGGACCTGCGGCTGCTGCTGTTCTGCCGGAAGCCTCCTGATCGACGAGGCTCTTTCCCCAACGACTCCACGGCCACTCACACCTCCAACTCCTGACGGCCCAACTCCTAACCCTCACCCAGTGGCCGAGTTAATCACCCGAATAGCTGAGGCTGCAGTTTGACTTTTACATATTTGAAAAATTATGTTAAATACATGTATGCGTGGTCGTTCATAGTAATACTAATTAAATCAGTCTTCTGTGTGAGAACCGTTGACGTCACCAACGGTGCCCCGCATGCGCACATGAAGAACGTTCACCGCTGGAGCCGTTTATGGATCGATTTTAAATTTTAACGAACACCTTTTTCACTGCAGACGAGTCACGTGATCAACTGCTAGAAGTTACTACTGGCGAAAACGACGAAGATAACAGGAAGTGGTAGGTTTCCTCAGTATGATTGTCAGGTGAACAAGCTAATGGAAACACAGCAGTGGCAGAATTGTGTTTTCAACATTAGCAGAATAGCGAATTGATGAGCAAAAAGATTGGAAATGAGCCATTCAGAACCAGGGGCTTTCATAAAGGGGGGCAGGGTGCAGATTTTGATCGCATTTCCCCGCTATGTGAATTTATCAGTTGTTTTAGTGACATGTTACAAGGTGTGAAATGTTGAAAATCCACCTAGATAAAAGTCAAAGCTGTTAGAAAGATGAAATCTAGTTTTGATTTAGATGAGCTTCCCACAGTGGAATGCCACTATATTTTCACAGAAACAGGGATTAGATTAGGTAACCAATGATTTCTCTGCAACTTGTGTAAAAAAGGAGATTCAGCTAATCAGTGGATAAAGGACTGGGTCTTTTGAGCATATATAAAAATGCATGAAGTCAAACTTTTGACTAATTGATAGTTAAAAATAAAAGCCAGGTTAAAAACATGCACAAATGTAAACATCCACTCAGACCTGCTCTTTGAGTTTGTATGTAGACCCAATGGGAACAGACACTCATTTTAATAACTGTTAATTTTTGAAATAAAAAGAACCCAAGTGTGTTTAAGTCATAAAACCCATTTATTAATGTTCAACCAGAAACACACAAAACAATGAAACTCCCACTGCAATCAAAATAATAAACTTTCCAGAAAAGTATGCATTTGTTCACCATCTTGAAACATACACACAAAAAAAGGTGCTGTGGCCAAATAAGTACCGTTCAACAAAAAGAAAAGAAAAAGTTACATCATTTGTGTTTTCACCGTGTCTCGTTTTCTATAAAAATAATTTCTCTATCTGCTGTGATTGAAGGAACAATGTAGGTTGAAAGCAGAGGAATGTGTACACACTTAAACAGCAGATGAAGAAGAAACCGTCCATGAAGCCGGAGAGATGGACTTTCCATCAGTACCAGAAAAGGCTGAAACAGCTTGACATCCCACATTTGGTCGTGTCTAATTGAAACGTCGCTCCACTCTGGGTCCAAACCATTCAGAACAGACAACCTCAGCGTTTTGCCTCCATATTTATGTGATATGACACTTTGTTCAGTTTCCAGATGATAAAAACTGGTTACAATAAAAACAAAGACAAACTAAATGCATTAAAAACTAACTTCTAAACATTATTGTTGTTAAAAATAACAGATAAATATCTAATTTTATAGGGAATTTTGTGTTCTAATCACTAAAACACTAAGAAGGTGCCATGATGCGTGAGCTAAAAACAAAGCTGGACTCGTTGAGTGTCAGTGTGCCACAATCAGCTCCAGACTGGTGTGTTAATACTGCAGATGGACCACAGTGAAATTGTTCATCCTCATCCTTATGTTGCATGATGAGCCACTCTGTGTGGAAGATTTAATAAAAAAAAAACAAAAAAAAAACAGATAAACAAGGACAGTCAGATGGTTGCAGTCCTGTCCTTTAGTCTGTAAAGTCAGAATTAAAAAGGTTGAAAACATCCTACCTAAAATACACATTTGCCCATGTGTTAGTAATCTTCATCACCGCTCCTACCGTTTAAACTTTCCTGCCATATCACAGCTAACAAACGTCCCTACGATCACACGAAGCAAGCTTTTTGTTTACTTACAGTGAAGCGCAGAAGGCGGTGAGGGGAACCGTTAGTAGTAAAAATAAATGGGTCAAGTCAGTGTATTCTCCGTTTGGGTGGTTTAGAAGGAGAAATGTGAAGTTCTGGATGTTTGCAGCAGCTCCAGACCCTGAGAGTAAATTCTTGTTTCTTAACCATCTGCTGGTGTTTTAGAAAAAGTAAAATAAAAGTACCTGTGCTCAAAAAGCTTTTCCAAAAGGCACAGAAAATACGACCACTCGAGCAAAAAGCCGTTGCTATGGCGTCAGGGTTGTGGTGCGTGGCTGTGAGTGCTGCTCTCCTGTGTGTGTACGTGTCCAAGTCCATCCGCCACGTCGGCTTTACACCGTGTCCTCGTCCATCTTGGCAACGTCTGCCATTGTTACGGCGCCCGAGTCGTACGGTTTGGGTTGCGTGGGCGATTCCAACATGGCGGTGCGCTCCTCTTTGGGCTCCTCCCGCTCCTTCCTCTCCTCCTCTTTCTTCTCCTTGTCCAGCAGCCGGTAGTTGATGCCCATCCCGACAAAGAGGAAGACGCTGGCGATGATGAGGATAATGCCGCAGGTCAGGTAGGTGTAGTCATAATGGTGGTAGTAGTTGTAGAAAGTACCTGGAGGAAGGAAATGGTAGGTTAATTTTTTTTATTCATTGAGCTTTACCAAAAATTTGCATTTTAGAAAGAATAATCTGAAAAGTGTGGCATACATTTATCCATCAGTCACTCCAGTTTTTTCAGAAATTCACAAAGAGAAAAAAAAACAAAAAAAAAAACAGAACCTTGCATTTTTTCCATGCCAATTGATGGTATAAATATGGTCAAAAACTTTGGGTTCAAGTGATGCCAACTCCCACCTGCAGGTGGCAGTAATTACTTCTACACAGCTGGCTTAGCCTTAATGTCAAGTTAGCCTGATCAATAGGGCGAGTAATAAAAATAAAGCTATTCAACTTCTTTAAAGAATAGAAAACGTGTTCAATTTATTTTTTTTTAATCGTCTTTTTTTCTTCTATTTAGAAGGAAAACTGGTTGTTTGCCATGGCAACAGGCCTGCATGTAAAGCCGACCCAGAGAGCAAAGAAAAGCCAAATATAAGCAGTTTAAATTGTTTTACACCTTATTATTGTTGGTCTTTTTCTAGGTTTTGTATTTCTTTCAGTGGTTGATGCAGCGCCCCCACAGGTGAGGAGGAGAACAGGTTTTTTTCAGAGGGTTTGGTTTGTTTGACAGCAGTTCGAAAGTGAACCACAGAAGCTGAAAATGTAACAAATGTTGCCATTTTTGTCCCCAGCAGAACCGAGTTTACTGGACTTTAAGGTGTGAAAACACCTACCAATATTAGGAAGTAATAGTTGGTAATTACTGATAAAACCATTATATGGCCGCTCAGACTCTGCATGTGTAAGACTTACTTGTTAGAGGCGGGCCCAGCAGCACAGGTGCGCACTCCACGATGGTGACCAGACCCACGGCTGAAGAAAACCTCTGGGCTCCGACCAGATCCATCAGCGTCTCAAACAGCACCGCGCTCAGCCAGCCGAAGGCGAAGCCAAAGAAGATTGCATACACCACAAATCCAGTGAAGTCTTTCGTCAGCGGCGCAAACACGTGACACACGCCATTGTAGAGAACAGACGCAGCGAAGAAATACTGCACTTTGGGCCGGACCCACTTGGTGTTGGC
Organism: Poeciliopsis turneri; assembly: GCA_922788865.1. Classification (NCBI taxonomy): domain Eukaryota; kingdom Metazoa; phylum Chordata; class Actinopteri; order Cyprinodontiformes; family Poeciliidae; genus Poeciliopsis; species Poeciliopsis turneri. The sequence continues at coordinate 3,261,261 of CAKLNU010001103.1, forward strand.
CAGCATCCCCATGGAGGGCCGGGCGAACATGTCAATGAATGCCATGATGGACAGCAGCAAGGCGGCCTTCTCCTTGCTGATTTCCTTACTCTTGGCATAATTGGAGAGGAAGACGAGTGGCGAGAAGAGGCCGAAGAACATGATAACATTGCCCATCAGGTAGAGCAGGAAGCCGCGGTGCTTGAAGAGTGTCAGGTCGATGAAGGTGTTGATGGTCTGCAGGACCGTCTTCTTGGGCTGAGCCGGCGTGTCGGCGTCCGGTTTGGCTGGCTGTGGTTTGGGTCCGATGGGCCTCATCAGCGATCCGGCAACGCAGCAGTTCAACAGCAGCCCGCCAAGGATCAGGAAGCTGCCTCTCCAGCCGAACTCATCGTACAGCCACGTGTTGAGGGGCGCCAAGGTGGACAGGAACACCGGGCTGCCTGCCATGGCGATGCCGTTGGCGATCGGACGGCGAATGTAGAAGTACTTCCCGATCATGGTGAGGGCGGGGTTCAGGTTGAACGCCAGTCCCAACCCTGCGCAGAGAACATGCAGGGGAGGTTAACCCGAGGGGCAAACTATAGCTGCTTTTCTGTTAACCAGAAAATTACACAACCGAAACAATGAAAATACATTTGCTGAATTAAAAAATAAATAAAAAAATCAAGTTATGGTGAAGTTTTTGGGCTACAATGAGGTGGCAAAAAGTTTTTGGTGGGAACAACAAAGACAACGACAGAAAGTGATCTCCTTTGTGGTTTGTTTTTTTTCCCCTTCGGACTAACTAGCTTTAATTTTCATTTCATTTCTTATTTAATGGAAACACAGACATTAAGAGGAATGAGAGATGGAGCTTAACTCTTACCTCCTACTACGCCAATGAAGAAGTAAAGTTGCTCCACGGTGTTGCAGAAGGATGCAGCAACCAACCCTGAACCGGCCAGACAGCCACCCAGGATGATGATTGGTCGACTGCCAAATTTGTTCACTAGGATGCTGCTGATTGGACCTGAGCGGGACAAGAGGAATAGAGATTACGAAAAGAAAACCAGCTTCATCCTTATTACATAAACTACTGGACCAGCTCTCCAGGATTTTTTTTTTCCATTTCAGATTCCCTGGAATGCAAAACAATTTATCAGACTATGATCTATCAAAGTTTTCCTGGAAAAGGATTAATAAACATCTAGCTGCTATACAGCAGTCTCAGGACAGAGGAAAACTTAGAAAATGTGTGCATCACCCAAGCCACCACCAGAGGGCGCCATGTTAGCAAAAAACAAGACAATTATTGTGTAACTGAGACAGAAGGTAGGCCATGGGAGGGTGGCAGAGTGAAGCAGGCAGAGAAAAGAGACCTTCTCGTCTGGCGCTTTGTGGTGGAATCTCAATGAATCTGAAATCCAGATGGAACCATGCTGAGATTCTCTGCTGGGTGTTAAATAAAGTTCAGTTCTTGTGCGGTGGCTCAGTGTGCAGCCATGCTGGGACAGAGGAAAGGAGCCAAAGGATTGCTCCAAGCTTCATTTGCCTCTCTCCAACATTTACTAGTGTTTTAAAACTTTATTTTATTTGACAAAGGCGAATTTAATACATTGGTGAAGCACATGAAGTTCATGGACATGGAGAAACATTTTGAATATTTTCGGATGGACTCCAACAAGTTTGAGGAGCTGGTTCGTCAAACTTCACGAGAAATGTACAGTTTATAGCACATCTCTAAAACAAATCTTTGTCAAATCATCATCTCTCCATTCCCTCTTCCTTGCATTATTTTTTCTGGTCAGAGGAGAACAGAGATGGTTCTCTTGGGGCATCAGACTCCATGGAGCAGGCTGGCAGTGTTTTTTCTGGGCGTCGGACATTGATCACTTCTTGCTGCGTGAATTTTTTTACTCTTTGCAAGTCTTTATATTCTCTCAAAGAGGTGTCATATTGATTGCCATATTTTCTGACTTCCTCGTTCTTCATCGCTCATTTCGTCCAGAGGATGTTGCCAATTCTCAGCCGTTAATGACAACGGTTGGCGTCTCATACAAAACAGTTTGATGTGAACACCGTTTTCTCGCTGGAGAGTTTACTCTGCGACACCGAGTACGCGTACATGAAAATCTATCGTTGCACAGACATGACTGGTGGACGTCCGCTTCGAGTCCACGCAGACCTCTCTGTGGACTGAAGTGCACCCGATTACGTTGGGACCTTAACTCACTCACTCTTTGGTTACCGAGCAACAATTCGTTAAGTAACTGGTGGTTGTAAATACCAGATGTTCAACTTCTAACAGGAAATCAGAGCCTTATTCTCTCAAGGTGGACGCAGCCAATTATCTCCGGTTTTCAACATGGGTTACTAGAAATAACCTAGAACTGTAGCATTCAATGCATCAAGTGTTGCAGCTGCTCACTACCAAACATCCTTTCTCCACTTATCAAAAATAGGATTGCACATTTACAGAGCGAGAAGGCTGGAAGTATAAAATGAGAGATGATCTCAGACGCGACACTGTTCCAGATACGCTCCAGCAGGCTCCTGGCCCTCATAAAACATGGCGGCTTTGCCCTTGAAACTTGGCAGGAGGCTGGAAAGGTCAGCGTGGGGGCAGGAGGGATACGCTCATACCCACACACCACGGAGAAACGCTTCACGTCTGCTGTGTCCATCACCGAGGTTGAGTGTGTTGGAGAGCTGCCACAGTCAGGGTGAATTGGTTCAACATTGTACTCGCACCGGAGAGGTCGCAGGAATGCACACATGGCTGCTTTACAGAGGACGCAGCAGAATCTGGATCACTCTTTGTTTGAGTCGGGACATTTCCCTGAAGTTACATAAACTAATCTTCACTCTAAAGGAAGATGGAGTAGAGTGCACTTAAGACCCCACATTCCCAGAAATCCACAAGCCAGTCAACCTTTAGATTAAGATGAACGCTGTTTAGCTTCCTGCTTCTAATTATAGCAGCAGCGCTTCTCAGGCTGCTGCAGAATCAGTTTATTTATTAAACCACAATCTGACAGAGAGGAGACGCTTCGTTGAGTGTTTAAGCTGATCTGAAGCATTGAAGGTAGAGCTGCTGCAGCTGGTGATGAGTCAATCCCACCAGCTACAAACTAGAGATACAAGAGGAGAAAAGAAGCAGCTGATTGGAGCAGAGCCAATGAAAGTGCTGCACCAGCTGCATGACTTGTAAACTGGCTTCACACCATCCGTGTTCAGCCTTTAAGAGAGCAGTTGAACACGTTGGGTGACTAAACACTGGCTTTAATGAAGATTAAAGCAGACTAAACTAAACAGACTGGCCTGCCTAAAAACCTACATCTTGGTTCACTTCTGGACTAGAGTGTAGAGCATTCTGGGTAAATGCAACCAAAACAAACCAGTGTCTGAGAACTGCCTCGTGATCTTCTGCCAAAAAGCGAAATACTACAACCCCTAAAATATAACAGCACTTCATTTGTTTACATTTCGTGAAGGAGGAAGACGCACTCAAATGTCTTCTTGTGTCATTTCCTTCAGTCGTTGCACCAGACTGAAGACTTTTATCATAAACTTTCTGGTACAAAGAGAAAAACAATAAGTCATTTCAATGGAAATTCTTAAGCAGCAATAAAAAGGCAGCAAATATCAGGTTTTCATCAGGATGCATTTCCCCTTCACAGATTTTACACCACTTATGGTGTCAATTTTTATGAAATCATTACAGCATGTGTGCTTTCTGTTTCCAAACATTCCTTTAATTCATCTCAGATGGACGTTAGAGGTTCAGTGTCATGTTAAACTACTGAATCCTGAGCAGTTCTGCAGAAACGGTCCATCCAGAATCATTTCCTGCCCACAGACCGCATGAGACATCATTAACCTTCACGTCAGCTTTCCCACTCTGGTGGAAAAAAAATAAACAGAGCTGTTGTTTGTAAACACGTCCAGGAAGCTTAGGAAAACCTGAACCAGCTAACGCTCTTAATGACTAATCACCTTTAATCCGTCAGTCTCTTTTACCGACGGATTAAATGAGTTTTGACTTCAGCTCTACCGAAAGTGAAGAAAATTAAACAGTTTAACTGCAAGTCAAGGCAACCAGCCCGAAGTCAGTGATTTAATTAACAAAAATGATCATTGAAACTGCACGTTTAATACAGTTTTCTCCGGTTTACCTGAATATGTGCGTCATTTGTGTATAGTCTGGAGAGGCGGTCCAGTAGTGCAACAAGGACAAACGGTCCATTGTTGCGGCAGCAGCGGAGGAGACATGAGAGCTGCCGCTTCGTCTACAAACCCACAGCAGAGGAGGAAAGAGATTTCCTTTGTTGGAAACCCAACTGTGTGGTACTTTACATTTCCAGTCCAGAAATCCAACAACAAAAGCATCAAAATGGTTCAAACAGATTCAACATGGCGCTGCTTACATTCATTTGTAAATTGCTTCAGTACCTAGCAATTCAATTCAATTCCAATTTTTAGGGTCATGATTCGATTCAAACCATTTTTAATTCAGAAAAATGTTTCTATTCAAATGGCCAAGAAGTTTTGTTTAAGTTATGCGACAAGAGGAAAAGACTGCAAAACAGAAACAATTATGAGATTTCATCCATCCATCCATTTTCCGTCACCCTTCTCCCTAACGGTGTCGGGAGTTGCTGGTGCCTCTCCAGCTGCGTTCCGGGCGAGAGGCGGGGTCACCCTGGACAGGTCGCCAGTCTGTCGCAGGGCAACACAGAGACACAAACAGGACAAACAACCAGACACACACACTCACACCTAGGGAGAATCTGGAAAGACCAATTAACCTGACAGTCATGTTTTTGGACTGTGGGAGGAAGCCGGAGAACCCGGAGAGAACCCACGCATGCACAGGGAGAACATGCAAACTCCGTGCAGAAAGACCCCGGGCCGGGAATCGAACCCAGGACCTTCTTGCTGCAAGGCAACAGTGCTATCCACTGCGCCACTGTGCAGCCCTATGAGATTTCATATTGTATCAAATTTTCATCAGTTTATATTTATTAAATAAATTTAAAAAAAGGTTTGTGCATAAAATGTTCATTACCAAATTTAGGTTAGCTTTGCTGCCTGGCTTTTTCTAAGAAAAACAAAAAAACTAATTTGTATAGATTTTTTTTCTCCAAAACTTTAAGGAAACTAGAAACAAAAAACGGCCTCTGGAATTATTCGGTCAGTATTTTCAAACAATCTGTGATCGACCAGAAAACTGCAATCGGTGCGCTCCTAAATATATTTAAGTCAAGTGAAACAGATCAAAGAAAAACCTCTAAAAGAAAACTTTTTAAGGCCACAAAAGGAGGTCAAGCAAGACTTTCAGTAGATCAAGGCTCCAAAGTCCAGGATGGATGTTCTGTTTCATCCTTTTGACAGCAATAACAGTTTTAGCACAAATACTGCTGATTAAAATCAAATCCATACATATAATACGCTTCTTTAGGACACCAGTCACAAAAGTAATGTGATTTTGTAACTAAACTGTTCACAGTAACTGCATTTAAACATATTTACAAATTTATTGATAGTCACAGAACAATCCCAATAGTATGGACAGTTTGTGGTTTTAAACAGAACTGTTATACAAAGAAATGCATCACAATAAACTTTCAACAGCCACGGATCATAAATCAGATGAATGATAAAAATCCAAGGCATTTTATGTGTTCAAACCATGAATTATTTGGCCTGAACCTCTAATTTATGATGCATTGGACACATCTGCTTGTCCTTTTAAATCAAATTGAGCTTCATCATAACTGTGGTCAACATACGAACGATAACATTCGTGCGAAAAACAGCTAAATCCCTTTCCTCTCCAACGACCTCGTTGGCTTCACTTCCCATCGGCAAATAAATCGCTGGAGGTTCCAGAGAAGAGTTTCACTTTATCCATTAGTGAATTATTAATGCCAAATGTGGGGTTTAAATAGCCATCGCACAACGATAATAGATGTTAATGCTTTGCTAAAGGGCGGGAGGGGAAATGGTAAAAAAAAAAAAAAAAATTTAAAAATCCCCGTTTATATTCAGAGCAGAACTTAAATGATGTGTGCCAATGTGTCGAGCATCCTGTTTGCAGTGTGACTCAACCGTCTGTGACGTCGACCTGAGTGAGTCGCTGTTTCTAAAAGCTTTGTGGAAGTCGGAGTGTCTACGTGCGCTACCTCACATGAACCGCGGTTGACTCAAACAGCCAGAACGCACGTTCAGTGTACAGGATGAAGCAGAACCTTCATCCTGTTCAGATGAAGCTTCTGCAATCCTAATGACCGTAACAGGGAGTCGCCATCAATTAGGAAATGAGGAAAGAAAAGGTTCAGAATGATACACTTCAACATCTGGATCCTGTTATGCAACTTCTACTCCTCCCCCGTTTCTTCTGCCCTGTAATTTCAAACTTGATGAAAAGTGCTGCAGGCGGGGCGGCTGCGCGTTCTGCATAGTCATGATGAGTAAGGAAGAAACACAAAGAGCCAGAAAGTCCTGGTGAATAAGGAAAGCACTCTCTTTGTGTTGGAGACGAGAAGGGAAACCCAATTCCGACTGGAACTGGATCGCTCTTTGTTCAGAGAGGGAAAAAAGCCAGACCAGGACAGCCGGGTTTGCTTTGCATCAGCTGAGTTGGAGATGAAAATAATCAGATATTCAGACCCTTCTTGTTAGATCAGGTTTTCTTCTACATGACTGAACCGTCATTGCAAATGTGCAGAAAATAAGCAGCAGCTAAAATACATACAGGAGAAATTCAACCTGCTGTTTTGATTACATCAGCTGCATGTGAAGCTGATGTAATGCCTGTCACTAGAAATTGACAAAAATGCAAAGGTATGGAAAGCTCTTAGGGTACATAACTGAATATTTTATTTCTGTTTTGAGTTTGAGGAAACTAGAAATCTGAGGTAAACGAGGGGCACAGACTTTTTTACTACTACTCAAACATTAAAAGCAATCTTGAGTCGCAATCTGGCAGAAGGAAATGACTGTAAACAAACATTTAGAGTCAAAATTATAATTAAAAGGCTTGGAAACAACTAACTGCAGCAAAGATGAATGAAAACTACTAAGTAGAAGTGGTAAAACATTTTTTTTTTGCGAAGGTGAAGTTTTAAAGGTGAATTCAACATTTTCCAAATTTAGGTTTTTTAAATCAAGAAAAGCTGTGCAACTTGGATATCAAGCACTTTCCAAACCTTGAAAACACCTAAATGAAGTTCAGTGCTTTCAAGAATCTATAAAGAACCTGAATTTTGTAAGAGTTTAATTGCACAGTTCAGTTTAACGTTGCACAAACCCAACATCTCTACATTGCCTTGTTGCGTTTTTATTCCCGGTGTCAAAGCAGACTAAATCCTGAGATAAGTCGGTCATTAATTCGCCGTGTGTTCGTTCTCCAGAAGCTTCAGCTGGATTACATCAGAACAAACAAGCCTTCGTGTTGCAACTCCGCCTACAAATAGAGCTGAGCGTGCATTTCTACTTCGTCATGGATCACACCTCCGCTTACCCAACCGGGGGAATGAAAACAAAAAAGAAGAGATAAAGCATGGTTTCGTCTTGCTTCACTGAACAGAGGAAGATAAGGAGGTTAAGAAGCAAAAATGTCACACCTGATGCTTTACAAAAGGAGCCGTTTTATGAAATCAGTAGGAGAAATCGATGTACTCCGGTAATCCTGCTTTGCTGCTGAACAAGGCTTCTCAGACTCTACCTTAGGATAATCTCATCTGATCTCCCTCAGTGGGAATTGGATCGCTCAGATTCGCCTGCTGTGTCTTACTCCACAAAAAACACAAACTATTTGCTTCTACTCCCCCATAAATCCATCTCTTCTCTTCCAGAAATGAATCAAACATAAAATTTCCTGCTGAAACTCCAGAGACTGCTCAGGAGATAGAGGACAGGTCTTTTTTTTTTTTAAGGAAAGGCATTCCTCAGACCTACTGACTGAATACTTAGTGTCACTTTAATCAGTTACTCGCTCACCAAATGAGACAAATGATATTCCTGTTACTTCATGAAAATCATGAAATTTTAAATATTCCCACCTCCACTACATTTTCTTAGGGACGGGGTGTCCAAAGTGATGAGCTGAGAACTGAACCTTCACAGTCACATAAAGACAGTTACAAAATCGGCCTTCCAGCAACCTTCCAGAACTGTCTGGTCTTCTGGTTCTGATCTGCATCCTCAGAACCAAACATGAAGAAGCAGCATTCAGAAACCTCAGTGCCTTTAATAACTCACCTGATTGGAGTTACCTTTGAACCATAATCAATGAAACGTTGACCAACAGATTAATGATTGTGATGATGGATCTTGACGAAATGTATTGGTTGACTAAATGATGCGTTTGCTTTGTGATGTAAAGCACTTTTACTGCCATACTGATGAAATCTGTTCCACAGACGAACCCGATTGTCTGAAAAGCTGTGGTTTCTTGGTGTCGGAGTGCCTGGACGTCTTACCTCCGCCGTACATGACGGCCAACATGATGGAGGAAATCCAGGAGACCTGGCTGGGCGTGGCGTTGAAGATGACCTCGATCTCCTTGAAGAAGACTGTGATGGACTTTGGGAAGGCGTAGGAAAAGCCGATGCAGATGAAGGCGCCTGCCACCACGGCCCAGCCCCAGCCCCCTTCAGGTGGGGTGTACCCCACAGGTCCACCCACTGCTGGAGGCATGATGGCTCAGAGAGACGAAGCAGACGACTGCGTACGGACTCGACTTGGAGGAAGAGCTCGGATCAGGCTTCAAAACAGCACCTGTGTGGAAAAACAATGAAGCATAGGTTTAATATAGTTCCTTAATTCTGATTTTATATTTTATCCAAGTCGGCTGGAAAACAAGATGAGTTTCACATTTTCTCGTCCCTCTGAACAAAGTTTGTTTCTGCAGACATCATGAGAGAAGACGAGAATTGCAATTCGATGAAGTCACATGAAAATATAGTTAAAATAAAGCCAAGAATCCGGAACAAACTTACAGAAAACTGCAAAACATCTGAAACATCCATCAAACCAGTGCTTTTAAAATCCCACCTGCTCAGAGCTGCTTTCAAACCATTAATGGAAAATTGACATATTTGATATGTATTCATGAGTTTGATTATGGTACCCCACAAAATGTAATGTTTGCTACTGGTTTCTCAACTGGTAGGTTGTTTACAGGACTTTAATTTTGATGTTTTTATATGTAAAGCACTTTGACTGCATTGATGCTGAAATGTTTTACAAAAATACACTTGATGGTTTGATTATCATCAGAATAAAGCCGTAATGTTCGGAGAATGACAAAAATCCCAAAACCAAATGAGAAAAGTTGAGCATCTTGTCAAGTTGCAGTTTAGTATCAGTTTAAGAAATAAGATCATGCCTCAAATTTGAACAGTGTAAAACTATTTTCAGCAGCAGGATTTAGAAATACTGTTGTTGCACAACTGTATCAAAGAAGGAAGCAGAATCCCAAATCCTGATAACACTAAATTCCCCTGAACTGAGGATTTTTTTGAAAAATTTAAGTTAATTTCTGACTTCATGGCAGAGAATGTTCTAGTTTACAAACTGTAAATGTATGCCTTTAAATTTACGACTTAGCCATTAGCCGTTTCTTTCTTGTGAATAAGTGAAAACCACCTCAAAACGTCTGTATTCATTAGTGAAAATTTAAAAAGCCAGTTTTGTTATCCTAGTAACCCCTCACACAGTTACAGTGGGTAAGCACACACAATGCCAGAACCTCTTTCATCAAAATATCCCTCTTCCTCCTTATTTAGGACACATGCAACTGCTATTTATGATCAGCAACTCTGCTTCTGTTTGGCTCATTTACCTTACATGGCATTCTATATTCCAAAATAACCTCTCCCTGCAGATTAAACTTGGATAAATTACAACCAGGGGAAAATAAACTGCTGAAAGGAGAGCTAATTAACAACCAGGAGTCAAGCTCCCTACAAGGCTTTTAGCTCAGATCAGGCAGTAAACAAGTGAGCTCTGACAATCATTATGTAGAGCAACTGGCTGACACCTCAGCGTGATGACACGCCTTTGCTTTCACTTGCATCAGCCAAACATTTAGCTTCCTATATCTTCACCACAAAAAGAAACTAGTTTTAAAAAAATAACTGATGTGCTAATTTCTGCTTGAAAACCACCATTTTCACAGAACTGAAACTCCAAAAGCCACAGAAACAAACATTAGCTGTAACCCCAGAGTGGACATGAGCTCTTACTCCCCTCCTTCCTCCTCAGAGTTTCAGTCACGACAGTGAGGCGTTCACAGACCTGGTGTCATCGTGATGCTTCAGGCTGCAGATCTGTTGCATAAATTCCCAGTCTGGACAGAAACGAGTCACACAGATGTGACCAGTAGGACCCAGTGACCCAGTCACATCTTTATGCCGATATGGAAGTAAGAGCATCCATTATCAGATCGTTTGAAATTATACCAATTTTTCCCCCATAAAGGTCATTGAAAATATTCCCAACAAAATGCAGCTTGGAAAGCTGAAATACTATACCTGACATTTTAAAAACAAACTCAATTTCCATTTACATGATTTATCGTCTCTTTTTCCCTCTCTACCAAAATATGAATGACAAAAGTCTTCAGTCTGGTGCTTCGGTCCCAACTAGCAACTATTGCTATGTTTATGCAACTTTTATTCCCCTAAATGAAAAAAGAAAAAGAAAAGAAATTCCAATTCCTGACTCACCACCAGGTGGCGTGTGTCTGAGTGAGATGTGTTTTATATCTGAACACGATGTCAACCAACCAATAGGAAAATTCAAACGCAGTAGCCCCTTTTCTACCCATAGGGGGCAGCACTTAGAGTGTTTTAGACAAAATATCACAGAATTAAACAAAACTTGGGCTGCACAGTGGCACAGTTGGTAGCACTGTTGCCTTGCAGCAAGAAGGTCCTGGGTTCGATTCCCAGCCGGGGTCTTTCTGCACGGAGTTTGCATGTTCAGCCTCTCGGAACGTAGCTGGAGATGGGGACCAGCAACTCCTGACTCCACTAGGGATAAGGGTGAACGGAAAATGGACGGATTGTTTAATTTCATGGTTTATCTAGACCTGGAAAATAATCAGAAGAGGGTAAAACATGCATTTTTGACAGCGTGTTAAAGTTTAGCTTTAACTCAGTTATAATACACCTGTTCAATTGGTGTACAGCATGCATAAAAAAAAAATAAATGAATGAATGAAAATAATTGTGGGGAGGGGATCCTGACTACAAGTCGGTTCTGCTTTCACTCAGAATGTGGTGCAAACTCATCTATTACATCACATTACTTTCAAGTAATGTGGTAACTAAGGGAAGAAATGTGTACAGATGAAGCATGAACTTGACCTCATTCTGCCGGAGTTGCAGAAAGCAAACATGTGCTACATTTCACCTGAAGAGCTCTGCAGCGGGCTCGCATTACCACACACATGCAGTGAAACGGAACGCCAGGAACACACGAGTCATAACTTCCAAAATGGAAACGTCACATTCAAACCACCTCTGTCCAGTTTGACAAGCATGAAAATAATCCAACCCGATATCATGTACAGGAACACAAAGGAGCACCCGACTCTTCTGAAGTAGTCACATTTAACCTTTAAAAACAGCACAAACATAAAGGAAACTCCACTTCCTCATTAAATATTAAAATAAAATGTTTACATTATTCCGGAAGCCATAAACCAACAGTACCGGCTGCATAAAACCGCAGAATTACCTCAGATATCAGCTACGAGTATCAGTTTGTGTGTTTACTCATCTAAGGGCACTCGAGGTCAAGTCAATAACTCTGTACAAAAGCTAGACCCGGTCCAACAGAGTAACTGATCCCCTCTAAAATGCTGAGTGCTGAGGTCAATTAAATGACAGAGCTGGCTTCTAATCCAGTTTGACCTCTGAGAAGTGTAAGTAACGCAGCAAATAGGTCATCCAGGGGCTTCCGAGTAAACCTGGATCTCACTTGTTGGTCTGCTTGTGTCATAGAGAGGCACTTAAAGCAAACGCTCCAGCTGAGGGGAGTAAACCTCTGACCGGTCAGGGTCCGGCTACAACTACTGAGGGAAAACATGAGTTCAGTTTCTACAGCAGATCACACGTCTGTTCCAAGTTCAACATCTGACAAAAACAACCCCCCCCCTCTAACGGTTTCCTACACTTCACTGTAAACTTAAGCAGTAGTGTGTTCAGGCAAAAGGCCTCAACCTCAGGCCCAGCTCGGGCTTCCTGTGCTGGACAGGAATGTGGCGACTGCTGCTGCACAAAATACACCAAGAACATTCCCTTCCTATACTGCTGGTCAGAAGTTTGCATGCGCTCATTTCAACCACATGAAGGTGGATCACTGAATGAATACATTAAATACCTGCTGTTCTACCAAGGCTGCTCCGTTTATTTGGTTTATGAAGAAGAAATTTAGCATCTCAAAAACAAAACTGAAGTCATCATCTTTGGAGCTAAAGAAAAACAATCTAGAGTCAGTTATTATAGCAAGAAACTAGAGATCAGGCTCGAAATCTGTGGGTAGTGATTGACTCAAATGAACTTTCAGAGCCACATAAAGTCAGTTACAAAGTCACCCTTCCATGACCTGAAGGCAAAATCTCCCAGCAAGATCTAGAGAAACCCATCCATGCATTTATCTTTACTTTTGGTCCACTGTTCACATAAAGCAGCATTGGCGCAGTGGGATTAGAGCTGAGCTGCCGTTTCCCCCAGGGGGTCCCGTGGCTCCATGGTGAAGTGCAGATAGGCATCAGGATAGTATGTGGGTGCCAGTAAAAGTGGGGCAAATCCTGGAGGAGTTCTCAATGAGGGCATTCATTCAGACGTCACAGACGCTTCATTCAGGCCAGAACGGGAGGCAAAAGTTACCTCAAATTCTTCATATGAAAACTGCAGCCAAACCTCAAGAAATGTTCCCATTGTGCATAAAAATACTGCTAAAATGATTTCGCTCAAAGTTGTTTCCAAGTTATTTGCAGCTTTTCAAGCACAGAACAGTGAAGTCATTCAGTCAAACAAAAAGAGGAAGAAAGCCATTAGTAGCATTAGTTTTATTGCTTCAAGGAATGAGTGACCACAAGTCTTAAAGTTGAATCAAATGTCACAAAAAAATAAACCTGTTCTGCTGCTGCTTCTTTTGGATTTTAATGTTTTAAAACCTCAATTAGTGTAGATGAACACATTTAAATACATTAAGAAACCAAGTCAGATGCATCAATTTAACCAGTCATGTGAAGAACCTGTGATGCAAAAATCAGCAAGACAAAAAGCTGATTTTCCAGGTCATTTCAATTTCAAGATGAATTTTATCACTTAAGACACTGGCTGCATTGTGCATGACAACAATAAAGATTAGATTCAACAATAAAGATTGCACAAAGTGTCCTAAAGCATAATTTTAGATAAAGGGTGCAGTCAGTCCAGTTTAAGATTGCAAAAATATAATTGACGCAACACAAAAGAAAACTAGATTTCATATACTTGGTACTTCCTGTTTCAAACAGGAGGTCTATTGCTTTAATTTCAAGATTAACAATCGAGATTAAAAATTTCAGAGTACCAGGAGAAGCCGCAGCTTTGGGGCAACAGAATGTCACGTGAAGGTCAAAGTGCTTTAAATAATTCAAATCTGTGGCCATACAATTGGGATGTGTAGTTTTTTTAAACTTACGCCGTGACATTCATAAAAGGTCAAGGTTCAGGGTCGAACATGCTCCAGAACATGTAAGCTGCGCAGAAAGCAAAGGACGCTGAAAATGACACAGCAGTCACTCGCTTTCTGCTCCACTATTAGACAATATCTCCCGGTTACACACCTATTAATAAACAAGCGGCTTGGTCCGGTTCTGGGACAATGGATTCCCTGCAAGTTCAGCGCGTGTGGCCGTCATGCGATCTTTCCACTGAGGTCTGACCTCCCGGAGCTGGCGAGTTGAACTCGTGCATTGCTGTGCAGCAGATAGATAAGCGGTTAGGAACGACAAGAGGAACTGCTGCAGCCAGGGAGGAAATCAAAGCCCAGGCTCAAAACATTACAGATTAATTCATGCAACTGGCTTTACTTTGAATCAGATTGGAGTTAATGGAGTTAATGGATTTAGTACATTTTCTTCAGATTACAGTAATTGAGGCATTTCTTGCAACTTTCCTGAATCAACACCATATTTTTTTCAGAAACAAGCATCAATTTACACAGTGTCAAACTCCAGTCCTGGAGGGCCACTCTGCTGCACTACACCTGAATACAATAATTAGATCATTAGCAGGGCTCTGGAGAACTTAAATACACAAGGGGGAGGTAATTAAGCCATTTCATTCCAGTGTTTTGTACCTGTGGATTATCTAAAACCTGCAGGACAGTGGCCCTTGAGGACTGGTTTACATCAACGCATTTCAACAGCTGAGGATTTAAAATCATTTTCTGTTATCTACTGTAAGAACATCTACTCATGGGTGGTTCTAGATGGGGGCCAAATGGGGCCAGTGTCTCCCCTGTAGGAACTGGTCCTGCCTCTACTACTGAAGCAATAATACAAAAGCAATTTCTTATGACTCATCTAGGAAAAATTAAAGTACAAGTTGTGGTTAAAAAAATGTTTACGATGAATTGCTGCAGCCAGTGTTGGCCGGGATTCTCTTGTGAAAGAGAAATTTAATCTCAATGAGATTTTCATGGGATAATAAAAGTGAAATTAAGTTTTAAAATTAAGGGGTTTGACTTTTAAGTTCAGTCATATTGAGATAGAATTGGTTTCCATGTGGTAGATCAGGGCTCTGTGGCTCTCTAAATATATTAAAATAATATTTTTTGCTTCATTCATTGCCCTGATCTATATGTTTTTTTTTTAAACCCAAAAAAGATGGTCTAGAACTGCCACTTACTGACCAGCTAATTGATGAAAATGTATAAAAAAAATGAAATGAAACTCTTAATATGCAACAAAATTGTTACATTACATCTCCTAAATTGATGAACATTTCAAATTAGAATGATAAATCTGTAGTAATTTGGTTTTAATCTGAACCAAGAGAGGTTTTGTTACTTTGGGAACAACCCACTTCTAAAAAGCCACACCGCGGGTCTTCAAGGTGCCTCTGCGTTTAAAGCAGTTTAGGAAATGAATGAAAAGGTTGGAAAACAATGGCAACAAAAGACCCAACCAACCAAACACATGCAAATTAGTCACACAGTGGGTGGAGGGCCACACAGGGATGTTCCAAAATTACCCAAGAGGGAAATCAAAATGTTATTTTTTTAATGGGAATTTGTTTCATCTATAGGTTAAAAATTAAGAACTACATTCGTGAAATCCTTATTTTATTGCTGAAAACACCAGCAGATACTTAAAATTGTCATTTTTTATTTTCCTTAAGATAATCAAGGGAAATTATAAACCTTAATTAGATTAATTTGAACCTAAAAGCGAGATTATGGAGATGGGCTCCGTGTCCTTCAAACGCATCATCCATCCCTCCTGCTGGATCTTCAGGACGGTTTCAAAGAGGACCGCACTGGACCGGATGCTCAGCTGTGAAGCGGACACCCCCCTCGCCCTCTGCAGCCACATGTGGATGTAAAAATAGCGCCATGCGGGCAGCATCACGCCACGGGGAGCGAAGCCACGTCGGGACGTTGCGCCGCTATGAAGCCGGTAGACGTGACCTTCTGCCGCAGTGGAGGGACGGCGTAACGTGGACGGGAGCGAAGCTAATCACTACACCACCTACCTGGCTAATTAGCGGCTACCTGGCTAATTAAAAACAAGATGTATCGTAACATAATGGAGAAATATCCACCATGTTTTTATTCAGAAATAGCTTCAGTGTGGCGCCACACGGCAGCACGTTGTGACGCGAGACGTTCACTTACCGCAGGATTTCCTCGGTTCGGTGTCCGGCTGGAGCTCACCGTCTCCCCGTGTGAGTCCTCGCTCTCGGCGGTCCGATAGCAGCTTCGGGTACCACCGACCTCAGTCCGCAACAGTCCGGCAGGAGAGGATGAGGAGGATGATGGCATTACAAACTACCTCCGGCGCATGCGTAGAAGAAGCAGTGCCAGCCGTGGTAACAGAACACACGTGCGCGTTGAGGGCGGAGTGCAGCCTGAACGGCACGTAGCTGATGGCAAGAGGTTTTAACATTTAATTGGATTACACTCACTTCTTTCTCACCTCTTATTTGTCCATAAGAGCGTTCTTTAGAGTCAGAGATGGGCAGCTTGTTCTCTGGAGGCAAAATAAACACTTTAATGTTACATTCAGCTTGTAGGAAATATATTTTATGCTCTTAAGAGGTAAAACAAAATGCAAAACTTGCCAAATTACACCTGAATAATTTCAGTTTGGTAGCCATCCAATTCATCTTTAACTTGCTGCTGGTACACATGAATTTCCCCACTTTGGAACAATGGAGAGAATTTCTCATCTCTATTCTATATCGACAGTGTTTACAGAAATGGGTCCAGATAGGATTGTCTGGCTTACATATTGACCTCATGTTATTTGCTTTTATAAGCTTGATATGGACCACAATAGCCAAACGTGGGACCCACATAAGTTCCTAGCTGTGTTGCTTAATCTGAACAGATTTTTGTAATACCCACTTAAGACTTAAGGTTTTATATAGGTGACACCATAAAGCCCAACCTCAGCCACATACATATATTAGTAATGTTAGTACTGACTGAGCAGAGGATTAAAAACACACCTTTGCATGAGTAATATTTTAAAACACATTTTTAAATCTAAGCATTGTTTTACATCTCCCACTACAAACCGTTTATCCTCCATATTGACACACAAACAGTGAAAATATATTTTGTGCATAGCAGCTGGCTGTGTTTCTGTTTTTTTAATGCTTGAGCTGTAGAAGCAGTGGAAATACAAATGGACGTACAAAAACCTAAAAACTGTTAATTTTGCATTTTCCATCCACTTTAAAACAACAGAACTTTCACATAGCTCTATATTTTCTGTTTGATGACATCTTTGTAAAAAATTACTGTTGCTTTAGTAATTTTATAAGTGCTTTTCATCCTTACTTGAGTAAAAATACGTTGAAGTAGTGATACTCTTCTTTGTGAACTCCCTACACTGATAGTTAAAGCTTTTATTTAGATGGAAATGTTTCTGTATTTCCCTACTACAGTGCTTTCACTGTTTTAACTTGCTTTAATTACATAATCTATAGTCATTAGGCTGTCCTTGCACATGATAACAAGCTGATTCAGTGTTGTTGCCTGGACTGGCATAACTCATATGGAGTAGTGGATCCAAAGGGTCAGGATTGAGAAACACACTTATATATTAGTTTTGCCTTATTTCAGGTTTACTAGGATATTTTGACCAGAAACTGGATCAAAAATATTTGGTAATATTTTGTGTTTTTGCAGTGTGTAGATAACTTTCTAAAGTTTCTAATTATCTTTAAAAATAAAAACACTTCAGATCCAAAGCAAATCAACGACACAATGCATATACATGCAGCCACACAACCTTTGCAGGCCCTGTGAGCGACCTTTGAGTTCTGCAAAGACTTCAGGGCTTTTTTTGCATCATAAATACTTTTACTAGCCACAGTGTGGGTGATTTGCATGCCTGGTGCTCTGGCAGGAGGAGACAACATTTAGCTGTGTGTCTCCTGAGAAAGTCTCAAGTCAAGATGGATTGCTCCCTTAAAGATGCAACCAAGATGTGATTCAGTTTCAACCTGAAGAGTTCAAGTATCCTGGTGTCTTGTTTACTATTGACAGCCGGATGCAGCATGAAATGGATTGATGACTGATTATGGTGAAAAAAGAGCTGAGCTGAGAGTCGAAAGTCTTTTTTTACTGCTTTATTTAGATTGCAATCCTCACATATCTCTTTATGGACAGATGCCTGATTCAGCAGTTCACTATGCATATTTTGCATTTTGTAGCCTAATATGATAGAAAGCTTCATTTTTGGGTAACCTTTCTTCGAGTCAGCATAAATTTCCTCTGTTTTTAATACTGTTTTTTTGTTATTGTTTTTTTACAAATATATTATTATATTTCCTTTTAACAAAAAGCAAAGTGGATGTTTTATCAATGAGTTTTGGTTTGTTTTGTAGTCAAACATACAATATTCAATCCTCAGTTAAATTCAATTCAATTCAATTCAGTTCAGTTTAGTTCAGTTCAAACTGCTTTATTTGTCCCAAATGGAAAATAAGTGTCTTCAAAGAGTTGTAGACAGTAATGTGGAAGGCAGGAAGGATTTCCAGTAGCAGTCTGCCTTGCAATGAATTTAAAGAAGCCTCTGACTGAAGACTTGATTTATGACTGTAATGACATGCAAGCAGCTCAATTTCCAGCAGAGATGATATTCCCCAGTAACATCCCAACCACTGCTAATCCACATCACTTGCTTTTGCCACTCTGTCTGGCCATCTGGTTAGATAGAGATGGTTTGAAGTTCCTCCTTCTCTATCTACTCTTTGGTTTGTTCTGGGTAAAACTCTTCTTTTACCCAGAAGAGTTGGGTAAAAAACGGTCCCAACTCTTCTGGCACCGTCTTTTACCTCGGAAGTTGCTTAGGCAAATTGTGCCATCTCTTGCATTGTTGTAGACTAAAAGAGAGGAAGACTGTCTTTGCTAACTGTTACTAATTTGCATTCTACAGATAAACTGCTGGACTTTGGACAATAATTACAACCTGGCACATCCTTAACTTCCATGTGTGATAAATTAGACATGAGAGGTGGCAAATGCAGAATCAGCACATTGAACTTATCTTTTCCTTAAAGAAAATAATCCAAAAATAGGAAACAAAATATGTAAACACTCACATTGAAGTTGCATGCCTTATTTTAATCCTTAAGTTAGAATAAATATTCTTCCATTTTTGGATTTTGGTTTGTAGCAAAATCCATTGATAAAAACAATTAGCAAAATACTAAAATATTGCTTTGTAGCTTGTCTCTGCACTTAATACTTCTTAAAATTAATTAATATTGAACATATTTTAGCATTTATCGAATCCTCTAGAATTTTGCAATGAACTTATTGATGTAATTTGATGTCAAGAGCATCACATAAAAAACTACGGTGGTCAAGATTTGGAGTTTGAAATGTGTGCACTAGGCATTGTTATAAAAAATTAAAACACCAATTAGACAAGCAATTAGACATAAAAAAATGTCGTTTGTGCGTGAAAGACACATCAAATGTTGCACGTTTTTTGGCCCTCCTGGATTTCCATACAAGAGGAGCAGGAGTCCAAGCAGAACAGGAGTTTATCAAAGCTGACTGAATTTTTATCTGATTTAAATGTACACACCACAAATTATTCTTTATTTAAATAAATACATGCTCTGATATCAGTCTCAATGCACGGTCAAATTTAGTTTTTGAGCAAAACTGGAGGAAAAGCAAAGAGTTAAAACACCCAGACATCCCACGACTGTGACGCCCACTGTAGCATCTTTTGCCACTGTTCAGCTAACTACAGCGAGTTGAATTACCATTCCTCATAAAAACACCCAACCTTTGCTGTAAGCAGATCTCCTCTTGTCCTTAAATGCCCTTGGTAAAATAAACCCGGAGCTCTTTCTCCTGCTGGAGCTGCTCTCATTGTTTAACATGCTTTTTGATTAATTACCACAGTCATCGGGATCTTCTGCCAAATGTCTCTAGCTGGCAGCATCAGAGGATCCCTCTGCCACAGCGGGCCGACAGAACCTCATTCATCCGGCCTTTCATTAATCTTCCATCCCGTTCAGGATGGATGGGGAGTCTCTAATTGGGCCATTCATGATATTTGTTCTTTTTTCTGCTAATGAGGGAGAGGAAGACAGAAGCCTGATGTGGAAAAGCTGCTTTGAAGAATGAGAAGAAAAAGAAAAAAATATGTTTATGTCTCTTTAAGGACTGTAGTGGAATTACACACAACAAACTACCACAATATGGGTGATGTACTTCTGATCAACACCTTTCATTTATAACTATCTATTTCCCATGCAGTGTCTTCCAAAAGCATTCAGACCCCCACTAAAATGATCTACTTCTTTTTTGTTAAATTCAAATTTCAAAGCATTTCATTGGGCATTTTATCTGATTGAAAAAAAGTTACTTATTTGTAGAGTTTTCTGTGGAAGGTCACTCCAAACATGTATGGCCTTTTTGTAGACCATGTCTAAAATATTCCAAGAAAAAAAAACAACCTGGGAAGCACAGATATCACAGATGTCTCTTGCAAAAGCTAAAATGGTTTCCATTGTGCTTGAAATGCATTTTAAGGTATATTTGGTGTTGAACTATTAAAATAAGCTGCTATAAATTTTGCAGAGTCTGTGGCCAGTGGTGGACACGCTTCTGTTATTCTGCAAATATCAGAGTTAATCTTAGCTTGGTGCTTTAGCGTTTTTGCTAATTTTGAAAACATTTAGGACACAGAATTTTCTCTATAAACTGTAAAGCAATAATTTGGTTACTGATTGTTAGATTTTTTTTGAGAACCTACTCATGTTGTCTTGGTGGGTATCATGGTTGAATTTAGTACTTTAGCAGCTAATGACTTTGTGGTTGAAACTTTGCAAAATGGAAAAAGCTCAGTGGGTCATGAAGACTTTTGCAAGGGACTGTATTCCCTCTAAATATTTATACGACAAGCCGAATCATTTTCTTTATTGAGTGTCTGTTTATAATCCGAGTCATGGTCGGACAATAAACAGAAAAGAGGAGGAAGCTTATTCTGCCCTCATATAGAAGAAATGTAATGTTGAGGGGGGCTGAGAGCAAAGAGAGAAAAAATCCTCCTCTGAGACCTGGAGTTTGTTTTTTTATTATTTTGGTGAGTTCCTTAGAAAACGCTGAGTGGGGAGGAATGCATCTTGAACATGAAGCCAAGTTTTCCCTTCAAAAAATGTCTCTGTGGTTAATAATGCACATTATTATGGTTAATAATACCTGGAGAAACTTTGAAACTATAAGAAAGGTGAAAGGTCAGAGTCCACATGTCCCGATGGGAACAACAAGAACTCATAATTTTGGGGTTTATCTTCAAAGTAATTAATTACATTTATGCTGGTACATTTACATGAGTAAAAATACTTTTAGGAACATTGCTACAACTTCTACTTTAGTAATTTTATTACGAAGTATTTCTACTCTTACTTGACACCAGACACAGACACACCTGTAGTTTTTGTTAAAGTTTTATACCTTTTATTTTGAAAAAAGCTGATTTGGGTATTTTTTATTTATTTATTTTTGTTTGATTTTGTTGTTTTGTAATTGTGTAATTTCATTAAATATTTTTATTTAAAATAATATTTCCAAATGACTTCATAATTTGAAGTTTTTTACTTTTTAAAATATTAACACCTGACTGTTATTTTCAAAAAGTAATATTAATCTGAGATTCTAGACTCACATTGTCACAACCATGTCTCACTTTATATTGGCCCTAAAATATACATCAGATTTTGTGGTTATAACATTTAAAAGTTGCTCTAATAGCTACTGTATGTACCTGACAGAAAATACGCTTCAGGTGTGATCCTATGATTTAGTATCTGCAACACAAACATGAAAAGAATCTGGAAATGAAAAATCTCAAACTGAAGACAGTCATAAAACCGAACCAATTTTGAGCAGCTGTCGGAAAATCCACTGATTTTAACAAAGTCTCTGCCTTTCTGGACTGCAAATTGAAGCCATGTGCGGATTGCTCCCATATTCTTCCTCCAATCACAGCAGAGGTGGAGCAGCAACGTCCTTCCCTCGAAACTAGGTCAGCAGGGTGAAAATGAGTTTGTGTTTTTCTTTGTTTTTATGGCCACAAATACATCTGTGGACGTTGGTTTGTTGTCTCTCCTCCATTTATCCGTGTGTACAAAACATCCTGCTGCTAAATGGGCATGAAATGCAACCGCATTTTAAGAAACATGCAACACAGCAACAAGCAAGAGACACATAAAAGCAAAAATGTTTTTCAAAGAACAACATGTACAGACCTGCAGTGATTATGTAAGGTGCAGAAAACCACCAAGTGGTTTTGCTGCATCATAAATCAGCTGAAAATGTTTCTGAAAGGTTTTAGAAGTTGAAACATTTTCTTTCTTTTAAAAATATTATTGGACAAGATGTGCAAAAGAGTGTTAAATTAAATAACTGCAGGAGTTCATCGATATTTATTTGGTAATTGTGTCTCAAGCTCACAAAAAGTATTTGTGTATAAACAATCAGGACAAACTGTAAGAAACCAACGTTTATTATAGTTCATGGCATTATGGAGATTTTAAATAAGAATGTTGTAAAAATGTTTGGGTTTTTTCAGCAGACAGTATTGAGAAAACCAGAAATGATGGTTAAAAAAAATAAAGAGATTTGAATTAAAACTTTTTTTTAGTTTTAGCTAAATTGATTCAACTGCAATAAAAAATTAATTATTTTCAGGTTTTGTTTTATATTTTTACTAGCTGCAAACACTATTATAGTATTTTAAGGTTTTCGGTTTCTTTTGGTTTTTCAAGAAGCAATGAATGTTCATGTTGAATTGTTTGGAAATGACAGAGTGAATGTTTTCTTGCTAAAAAAGTCTGAATCAGCAAAATTACTGCAGACATCAGCAGATTGTGGTGAAACCAAAAATATCTCACTGTGTCATTTCTGAATGTCTGGGAAATAAATTATTCACTCATTAGTCAACTTAATCATGTTTGTGTGATTAAAAACAGGGAAATTATTACTGACTGTGAGAAATAGTTCCTTAAAAGACTTTAAGTTGATCACATTAAGTAATGTGAGCTTTTGAAACCCGGCACTCACCCTCAGATTAGACAACTCTGAATTTTTACACGCTTCAAAGTCCAGATGATTTTTTTTTTTTGCAGCTCACATGCTCATTGATCAATTTGACTCGACCAGTTTGAGCAATGAGCAAAATTACGCGATTAGAATTAGACTGACTAGTCGAGTAAAAGGTCTAATGCAATGTATTTTCACTCAAGTAACAATAAAAATGTATTTATTCAAAAGGCAAATCAAGGTAACTGATCAAATCATCAATCACAGAAAGTGACATGTGAAAAAGTTTGATATGTCTCCACTGTCGCCATTTCTCTCAGAACAAAGACGTCTCCACTGCCACAAATATATTTCTGCATGTTCAAGTGACCTTCAGGGGGAACCACACAGCCAGACCAAACAACTCCCAGCCAACATAACCGTGTCTAAAGACTGCTTAAATATGCGCCACCATTCCAGATAAATGCCAGTTTAGTCATGTGTCAAACGACTTAATGTCAGAGCTGCAGTACAGCAGAGAAGCTGGTCGCTCTGAGCTTCTCTGTTTATCACAGACTGCATTCTTCTCTGTCGTCTTTCTGAAACTTTTCCTTGTGGTTGACCCTGATAAAGACCAACTACTCCCACAAACCTTTTGAAGGCTATCCATGATATTTAACAACTCCTTTAATTTTGTTTCTTTTCTCTATTTTACTAAGCAACTGATATTTTTAAGTCATAAGTAGAGTTGCAACACAGTGTACTGTAGTTCAGTAGAGTAGTGTTACTTCCATGTCTACTTGAATGAACAGTTAAAAAAAAAAAATTCCATTGCAGTTTTGCAAACTAAAACAATTTTAGATAAAAATAAATAAATAAAAACTAATTCTAGCTACAAAACGTTTTATGAAGAAACAAGTTTTTTGCTAAATTGGCATGTTTCCATTGAGCGGAAATGTAAAATTTATGCAAACTGCAAAATTTGTCCGAGATCATTGTTTATGAAAAGTTTGTCATTTTCATCTTGTTTGGCACAGGAAGTGGACCAGTCACTATGTGTTGAATCTGGAGCATTAAATAGAGAATCAGTAAATCAATCAGCTGCAAAGACGCCTGGAGCCACAATCCAATGGCAAAGAGTCAAACGCTAGCAAGGACGAATATATTTTACCTTCTTCTCTCAATAAATAGTGAACGTTGAAAGAACTCCAGCTTGAATGCTGCAGAAAGTTTTATAA
Source organism: Poeciliopsis turneri (assembly GCA_922788865.1). Lineage (NCBI taxonomy): Eukaryota > Metazoa > Chordata > Actinopteri > Cyprinodontiformes > Poeciliidae > Poeciliopsis > Poeciliopsis turneri. The sequence continues at coordinate 3,285,245 of CAKLNU010001103.1, forward strand.
GGAGAAAAGTAAAGAAGTGAGGTGAGCAAAGTTCCATAAAATGAGGGCAAAAGGAACTGGGATAAAGGTGAGTGGACTGGTGAAAATGAACAGAGATGATGTCAGTCAAAAAGATCAACAGGACAGATAAACAGATCAATACTGGGGATTCATGTGACCTCTGGTGCACAACTTTGACTAGTGCAGATTCGCTGGTTTAACTTGAAACAATCAGAACATCTTCTTCTCGTAGGTTGCAGAAATACAATTTACTTCTTCATGCTTTTTGGGTCAATCAGAGCAGAACTCATTGATTAGACTTGGATTGTCGTTGACCACAGCTGAGCAGAAACAGAAGCATCATCTGGTGTGAAAATATCTGAAGAATGTAAAGATGGTTCACCAAACATTCATCCCTAAGAGATCCTGATTGCATCCATTTATCACCACAGAGAGGATGAAACCTCAGATCTGGGAAGAAATATGTGAAAACTTCAAGAATAAAACTAAATCTGAGCGAAACGATAAGAAAAATACATTGATTGCTTGTTTTAAATGAACATTTATATGTGAATTTGGTCTGTATTCAAAGTTTTTTTAAATGCAATTTTAGCATTTTTGCACAGAGGTAACCTGGACATGAGCTTCATTAAAATAATTTGTTCTGCTATTGACTTTTGTTTGGTGTCTGAATTATGAAGAAACAAAACCCTTTAGCACTTTATTAGCATACTTTGCACAAGGCAGTGAGTGTTGACAGTTTTGTTCTAACATTTAAAATAGGAGCTACTTCTCATTTGCTTCTTGAAGGTAAGCGACTTGCGCCATTGTTTATTTAGTTGGAAGAAATTTTTTTAATCTAAAGTTGCACAGACCATAAAAAAGGAAACTGCTGAGGGGAAATTGTAAAATTATTTGACAGGACAAGAACAAATTTTTGGTAAAAGATATAAGATAAGAGATGTTGCAGGGGAAAAAGTTGGTATGATAATGTTCTCTTTCTGTATCACACTGTTCCGTTACCATAGCTACGTCACAAGAAGTTAAACAACATATATGGAGCTAAATTAGGGCCATAAATTTGTTCAAAAATAAAACTGTAAAAGTTTTCAAAACTCAACGTTTTATTTATTTATTTAGTTTCACTTTCTTTTCACTTTTGAACAAACGTTATCACCCCAATTTAGCTCGTTACATATGACCTCAACAATATAAACAAAGGTAACTTTACTCAGTTGGACCTTACACACTAAATCAACTTTAATTTGTGGCCATTTTAGTCTTAGTCAAATAAAAAAATTACAACAAATAATTGACACATTCTTTTTCACTCAAAATGTTCATATTTTCTGCAAAATTGTAAATGTTCTGTTGCAAGAAGACCTCTCTTGCAGAGAAGTGACATTTGTTTATTTGATTCTTTCATTCATTTACGGTTTAAAATGAACATGTCATGAAAATAAAGACAAAAGTTTTGAATGAAAAAGAGTGGTTGGAAAACATTAAACATCACTCAATCATAGATATAAATACATCTTCAAACACAAAGTAGGCAATTTATATATTAGAAATAAAAACTGCAGTCATGCATCAGGGCTACAGCAGGCTGAGTGTTGCACAACTGTTCCTGGATCAGAAATGCTGCAGCGGTGATGTGATGTCTACCAGAACGCTACGAACTAAATATAGAGTGAAAGAATGAAGATGCAGCAAACAGACTTAATTAAGATAGATAGATAGATAGATAGATAGATAGATAGATAGATAGATAGATAGATAGATAGATAGATAGATAGATAGATAGATAGATAGATAGATAGATAGATAGATAGATAGATAGATAGATAGATAGATAGATCTCTGCCATCTGCTGGCCCAATAGTCTCATTACACGATGTTTATTATACAAAAAAGGCTGTATTGACGTTAATTAATTCTATCAGGCTTCATCATTAAAAAAATAAATGAAAAATCAGATTTCTAAGTCAAAAATATTTTTCATATGAAATTAATATAACTAAAATGAATAGCAGATCATGTATATATTTTACAAAACAGGAAAACTACTTTTGGTGGCAATATAAATACAATGTTCACTTTATCTTTTTGACTTCAAAATGGCTCAACAGACAACAAAACAACAAAGCTGCTGTTTGAACAAGACGTCTCACTTTGACATAAACTGCAGATCTGTGTCTATTTTTCTTTTTTTTCCTTACTTTATTTCAAACAAATAACATGAACATACATACAGATGTTAATTCAAAGACAAATATTAAAATATGTCCTGAAGAAAAACAAAATCTACTCTAAAGAAAGAACGCTTTACGTTTTACGTCAGTACGCAGTCCCCTGTATTAACAGATTAAAATGATAGATTTCTAAAAGTTAAAGAAAAGTAATTTAATAAAACGTCACCCATTTAATAAGACTCCTAAAATAAAATTTGAAGCCACTACCAAAATGAACTGAACCATTTGTAAACGTAGAATTTACAAATATTATTCTCCAGAAGCCCTTTGAATTTCCTTTCCATCTACATGAGCTTTACGTCCCACAAAGTTCAATGACAGGCCACAGAGCAGACCTGGCATCCTTGTCTTCCTTGTCTTCCTTGGACAGGTCTTCGTTTGTTCTCTCTCAGGAAGATGTTATTTTTCGCACCTCTCCAGATGACGTCCCTCACTGAACGGTGAGCAAACAGGACGATGATCGATCTGGTCTTATTATCGATTCATTTCCCCAGCCGATGAGTTACGTCGATTCCTTCACCTGCTGTTGATCCAAGATCAGGTGCAATCTGGTGACCGATGGCTGCAACTTTCTCTTTCAGATCTTCATTCTCCTCCTCCTCGGGCTGCCACCTTATCGTGGTGGAGGGGTTTGAGTGCCCCAATGATCCTAAGAGCTATGCTGTCGGGGGCTTCATGCCCCTGGTAGGGTCACCCAAGGCAGACAGGTCTTAGGGGAGGGACCAGACAAAGCGCAGCCCGAAGACCCCTATGATGCACAGAAACTTTGGACGTAGTGTTCCCTCGCCCGGACGCGGGTCACCGGGGCCCCACTCTGGAGCCAGGCCTGGAGGTGGGGCACGTTGGCGAGCGCCTGGTGGCCGGGCTTTTACCCATGGAGCCCGGCCGGGCTCAGCCCGAAGAGGAAACATGGGTCCCTCTTCCAATGGGCTCACCACCTATAGGAAGGGCCATAGGGGTCGGGTGCATTGTGTGATGGGTGGTGGCCGAGGGAGGGGGTCCTGGCGGTCTGATCCTCGGTTACAGAAACTGGCTCTTGGGACGTGGAATGTGACCTCTCTGGTGGGGAAGGAGCCGGAGCTGGTGTGTGAGGCTGAGAGGTTCCGGCTAGAAATAGTCGGTCTCACCTCGACACATGGCTCTGGTTCTGGAACCAGTCTCCTTGAGAGGGGCTGGATGTACTTCCACTCTGGAGTTGCCCACGGTGAGAGGCGTCGAGCAGGGGTGGGCATACTTGTTGCTCCCCATCTCGGCGACTGTACGTTGGGGTTCACCCCGGTGAACGAAAGGGTAGCCTCCCTCCGCCTGCGGGTGGGGGGACGGGTTCTGACTGTTGTTTGTGCTTATGGGCCAAATGACAGCTCAGCCGAGCTCCACCCTTTTTGGAGTCCTTAGAGGGGGTACTGGAGAGTATCCCTACTGGGGACTCCCTCGTTCTGCTGGGGGACTTCAACGCTCACGTGGGCAATGACAGTGAGACCTGGAGGGGCGTGGTTGGGAGGAATGCTCCCTCCGATCTGAACTCGAGTGGTGTTCTGTTGCTGGACTTCTGTGCTCGTCACGGATTGTCCATAACGAACACCATGTTCAGGCATAAGGGTGTCCATATGTGCACTTGGCACCAGGACACCCTAGGCCGCAGTTCGATGATCGATTTTGTTATCGTTTCGTCGGATCTGCGGCCGTATGTCTTGGACACTTGAGTGAAGAGAGGTGCGGAGTTATCCACTCACTTGCGGCTCTGGCGGTTGCTGAGGCAAAAACTCGGGCGTGGGAGGAGTTCGGAGAGACCATGGAGAAAGACTTCCGTATGGCTTCGAGGCGATTCTGGTCCACCATCCGGCGTCTCAGGAGGGGGAAGCAGTGTAGCACCAACACTGTTTACAGTGGGGGTGGTGTGCTGCTGACCTCGACTCGGGACGTTGTGGGTCGGTGGGCAGAGTACTCGAGACCTCCTCAATCCCACCAACATGCCTTCTATTGAGGAAGCTGAGCCTGAGGACTTTGGGTTGGGCTCGCCAGTCTCTGGGGACGAGGTTGCCGAGGTAGTTAAAAAGCTTCTCGGTGGCAGGGCCCCGGGGGTGGACGAGATTCGCCCAGAGTATCTCAAGGCTCTGGATGTTGTAGGGTTGTGTTGGTTAACGCGACTCTGCAGTATCGCATGGACATCGGGGGCAGTTCCCCTGGATTGGCAGACTGGGGTGGTGGTCCCCCTGTTTAAAAAGGGGGATCGGAGAGTGTGCTCCAATTATAGAGGCATCACACTCTTAAGCCTCCCTGGCAAGGTCTATTCGGGGGTACTGGAGAGGAGGGTCCGTCAGATAGTCGAACCTCGGATTTTGGAAGAGCAGTGTGGTTTTCGTCCTGGTCGTGGAACACTGGACCAGCTCTACACCCTCAGCAGGGTCCTGGAGGGTGCATGGGAGTTCGCCCAACCAATCTACATGTGCTTTGTGGACTTGGAGAAGGCGTTCAACCGTGTCCCTCGGGGTGCCCTGTGGGGGGTTCTCCGGGAGTATGGGGTACCGGGCCCTTTGATATGGGCTGTCAGGTCCCTGTATGACCGGTGTCAGAGTCTGGTCCGCATTGCCGGCAATAAGTCGGGCTCGTTCCCAGTGAGGGTTGGACTCCGCCAGGGCTGCCCTTTGTCACCGATTCTGTTCATTACTTTTATGGACAGAATTTCTAGGCGCAGCCAGGGTGTTGAGGGGATCCGTTTTGGTGGCCTTAGGATTGCATCTCTGCTTTTTGCGGATGATGTGGTCCTATTGGCTTCATCGGGATGTGATCTGGAGCTCTCACTGGAGCGGTTCGCAGCCGAGTGTGAAGCGGCCGGGATGAGGATCAGTGCCTCCAAGTCTGAGACCATGGTCTTGAGTCGGAAAAGGGTAGAGTGCCTTCTCCGGGTCGAGGGAGATGTCCTGCCCCCAGTGCAGGAGTTCAAGTATCTCGGGATCTTGTTCACGAATGAGGGAAGAAGGGAGCGTGAGATCGACAGGCGGATTGGTGCAGTGTCCGCCGTGAAACGGGCGCTGTACCGGTCCGTAGTGGTGAAGAGGGAGCTGAGTCAAAAAGCGAAGCTCTCGATTTACCGGTCGATCTACGTTCCTACCCTCATCTATGGTCATGAGCTTTGGGTAATGACCGAAAGAACGAGATCGCGGATACAAGCGGCCGAAATGGGTTTTCTCCGTAGGGTGGCTGGGCTCTCCCTTAGAGATAGGGTGAGAAGCTCGGTCATCCGGGAGGGACTCAGAGTAGAGCCGCTGCTCCTCCACATCGAGAGGAGCCAGTTGAGGTGGCTCGGGCATCTGGTCAGGATGCCTCCTGGACGCCTACCTGGTGAGGTGTTTCGGGCACGTCCCACCGGGAGGAGGCCCCGGGGAAGACCCAGGACACGCTGGAGGGACTACGTCTCTCGGCTGGCTTGGGAACGCCTCGGGATTCCCCCGGAGGAGCTGGAGGAAGTGGCTGGGAGAGGGAAGTCTGGGCCTTCCTTCTTAAGCTGCTACCCCCGCGACCCGACCCCGGATAAGCGGCAGAAGATGGATGGATGGATGGAGGATGGTCTTCATTCTCATGTTCAGGCGATCCGTAGAGCAGGAGGCGCCATTTCCGTCTGCAGCCTCTGCATCTTCAACACGTTCCTGCAGATCTTCTATTTGCGCCTCCAATTCTGCACTTTGATTCTTCAATATACACTTCTCATTTTTTAGGTCTTCAATTTCGTCATGCATGAATTCAATGGATATTTTCAATAGAGACGTTTTGAAAGCCATCTTACTGGCTCCACACCTGGGTTTTTCCCCTCCGCCTGTTTTTCTCTCCTTTCCGCTCTGAACTCTTGTTTTTTTCCTTTTCTCCGTCTCGTCCGGCTGCATCTCCTGCAGTGAATCACTGCGTTTCTTTTTATTCTTGCTCTGTCTGGGTAACCGCTCTCAACCGTCCAAACTCGGATCCCAGGTTTAACGGTCGGTTCTTTCCGGAATCCCCCGCCGAACCGTCGCCGCCAATTGCAGCATCAGTCACAGAACAAACATCCGGCACTGCGGAGGCTCGGACCAGAACCTTTCCGTCTCACTGTCCAAATATTCAATCCAGAGAATAAAAACTTCTCCTGATTGTCTTTTCCCTCGCAGTGAGGTGAGACCGTTAGCAGCCAACGATTCCCAACCGCCGCTTCCAAATCGCAAATGTCATCCACAAACCCAACACTGGACACCAACAAGAAACTGACCATCTGGACCAGCTGTGAGAGACTGACCCTCCCGTTTCAGCTCACTGGACTGAAGTGAAACAAAGACAATGAGAGAAATTATATTTCAGGCCATCACCCTGATTTCAGTTGCCACTGGTAAGAACTAGCTTTAGTTTTCTACTGCTGAACATCTTGTGAATTTTTTTATTATTATTGTTTATTTGTGTGGTTGAATTGCTGCCTAGCATCAGGATACAATGTTACTTGGAGAGAAAAAACTGTGAAGAATATTTTATTTATCATTGATACTACAGCATTTCCATTTATTTCTAATGGTTGTCATAAAGTATACCATTTGTTTGCTTCATAGGGTTAGGCCTTGGATTTCTGCTGAAGTTTAAAATTCCTCTAACTCCATATTACCTTCACTGGATCCAAGCGCCAGGGGAAATATTTCTAAACATGCTCCAGATGTTTGCTGTTCCCCTCATTGTGACAAGCGTGATTGCAGGCAAGCTAAATATGAACCTTGATACTTGATGTACTAACTTATTGCTATTATTATTAAGATGGATTTGAAAGTTGCTCACTCATTGTTTTGTGGGTAAACACTTGATTATAGCTTTATCTGGACATTAGATTCATATGGTGATCTTACCAATTATTTATTGTGGCTAAAAAATATAAGAAGATAAAGATCAGTTTCAGACATTTACACTATTGTTAGGACACACATGAACTGGCATGTTGTCCTAGTCATTGCTCAGGCTCCACATGAACTTCTGGTTCTGCTCTCATTTCTCAGGCGTAACTGAATTAAATCACATACTGTCCAAGAAAATGGCCATCTTCGCTGGAACCTACTTCTTTGGCACTACCCTGATTGCCGTAGCTATTGGTAACTTTATCATAGGTAGCAAATTTTAATGTACATTTATCTTAACCTGCTACCCCTGAGACCCGACTCCGGATAAGCGGCAGACAATGGATGGATGGATTTATCAAGACCACCACAGAGTGTATTGTGTTATTGTTTTGACATGCTGCCTGAAAAAAACCGTTTAAAAAACTGTTCATTTAAAAGTGCATCTCAGGACAATCAAAATGGCTGTGCCGTTAAAAGCTAACATAAAACAATAACAGAATGCAATAAAGATTAAAAAATCCACATCATCATAAGCTGAGAAGAATAGGTTCATCTAAAAGGATGGGTTTTTAGACCAGCTGTCAAAAGTCAGAGTGAGGTAATATTTTTGTAGGTTATTTGTTTTATAGGGTTGACTCTGGTGTTGACAACTAAGCCTGGTGAGAATGAAGGCGTTTCATCCCATAAAAAAATAGATCTCCCACCCTTCTCCATTCATGTGGTCCTTCAGGACCTTTTAAGGTGAGACTGTTAAGTGTTCAGGCAAAAACCCTGCTTTTCTGCATGTTAATTTTATAGTTTCCTGCATAGAAAATATACAATAAATGTTTTTCTATCATCTAACAAACACGGTGACTTGCAAAAGTATTTATACTCCTTGAACTTTTCCATATTTTGTGACTTTACTATCACAAACTTAAATGTGTTTCATTGGAATTTTATGTGCCCTGCGACAGACTGGCGACCTGTCCAGGGTGACCCCGCCTCTCGCCCGGAACGCAGCTGGAGATAGGCACCAGCAACTCCCGACCCCGTCAGGGAGAAGGGTGACGGAAAATGGATGGATGGATGGATGGAATTTTATGTGAAAGACCAAAGTGCTATACATTTGTGAAATAGAAAGAAAATTATACAATTCAAAACATTTTGAACACCACACCACTTTTGAACACCACTTTTTCAATAAAAAAATTGAAAAATGTTGTGCAAAAGTACCGCCATCTAATGGAGCAGACATCTCTTGGATTCTTTGGGGGTTGAATACTTTTGCACATTGCATTTTTCAGTTTTTTATTTGTAAAAATGTTTTGAATCAAGTATATTTTTCTTTCTGCTTCACAAATGCATACCACTTTGTGTTGGTCTTTCACAATAAATTCCAATAAAAAACACTTACGTTTGTAATATGACGAAATATGGAGAAGTTCAAGGGATGAGAATGCTTTTTCTTTCCATTGTTTGAGTTAAAACTATGTTGTTTTATGTGTAAAATTGGTGAAAAATCATATCCTTGTGTTTTGTGTTTTTCTCAGTTGGTTTGGTGCTTTTCTCAGAACATAATTAAAATTCAAAAAACCTTCTTGTTCAATCTTCACATTATTGTGCCTCTTGAGCACATCAAAAAAAGAAATTTCTCATTTCTTTCAACAAGTTACAAATACGTTTTTACATTTATACAGGTGATTATTTTTAATTCTGAGGCATTGGCACATTCATTGAGTCAGATGTTGAGTTTTGAGAAAAAAAACTGGCTTTTGCAGAAAGTCCAAGGTGTTTTGCTGCTTGTAGAAACTGTTTTGAGAAACACGCTTTTTTGCAAATGTCAAGAATGATCTGAGAAATGCACCAACGCGACTCAGAAAGACTAACATCTACAAGCTCAGTTTTTGTGTGACTCTCCTTTGACTCACATAGGAACATGATTCCAGAGAACTATTTTCAGGCTTTCTATGAGCAGGTATGTTCATATTCAGAACCACGGCTCACTGTGCAAATTCCTATGTTGAGTTTGGAAAGTTTATTTATTTTCCTCTCAGTACAAGACTGAGATTGTTCGTGTTAAAGGAAACAAATCTGTCCCTTCCAATAGTCAGGTGAGTATTTTTTCTGATCTTTTTCTATGTCAGCTTACTAAAGTCTTCACAGCCCTGGAGCTTTTTCACATGTTGTCAATTTACAACCACAAAAACTTTGATGTATTTTGTTTTGATTTAAAGTAATCGCATTTGATTGTGAACAGGAAGAAAAAGAACGGATGGCTTCAAAATCCTTCCAAATTAAAACTTGAAAGGAGAGGTGGTGTTTGTGTTCAGCCCACCTGAGGGGCAGCTGGACTTTTCTGGAGTTGTCATTGGGTGGGGGGTTCATCACAGGGGAACAGAGAGTCACACAGGAAAGACAACCATGCAGGCACTGAGAGCATGCTGCTATGAGGTTGTATGAGGGCTGGTTCCCAAATCCAGCCCTGGAGGACTGAAGACCTGCAGGATCTAGATGTGTCTCCATTTCAGCACACCTGAATCGGGTCATTAACATGACTCTAGAGCAGTGTTTCCCGACCTCTGTCCTTAAGGCACACTGGCTTGCATGGTTTAGATGTTTCCCTGCCTCAACACAACCCATTCAGATGATTGAGATTCAATCATCTGTTAATCAACCATCAAGTGACATCATGTTTCCTGAAGCAGGTGTAACCTTTTTAATTATAATGGCTTAGCATCAGCTCTGCGTTGTGTGAATACGGGACCAGGAGACAGGATGAGGTAAAATGTGGTTTATCTGTATGAAACAGAATGTAGAATAATCAGGGACCAGGTTCATCACAGGCAGTACAGAACCTTACGAGGAATAGTATTTTGTGTTAGCATCAAACTAACAGAATGTTTTACCGAACCGTTAAAATGTTCTCAGTGAACCGACCTCACACCCATCTCTCATGAACTGGCAACGAGATGTCTGTGTTCACTATATTTAACACTGCCAACCACCAGGAGGCGGTGCTGTTTCACCCATTACACATGAACCCAAACTTGGAAGTAATGACAAGTGGAATTCTATACAACATTAACTATGTTACACAGGTAAATGCCTAAAACAAGCAGGGCAGGGTGCCTTGAGGACCAGGGTTGAGAAACTTCTCTGTTAATCCATCAGTTAATCCATCAGTACACACACACACATACACATCCATCCATCCATTTGCTGAAAAAAACACTAAAAGACTTTAATGAAAAATAAATTGTTAAATACACAAAGATTTTTTGTTTTAGGTTTTTATATGAATAAAGATTGTTTCTATTTAATTTGTTTCTTCCCATCTCACAATTTGGACTGGTTCTTTTGCTAAATAAAGTGTTTACAAAATCAATCAAATTAAAATACATTGAAGTTTGGGATTTTAATGTGACATATTGTGCAAAAATGATATTTATGGTCCAATAATGATGTACTTCTACAATATTGGTCTAAGAGTGTTAGAGCCAGCATATTATGTTGTTTTTTTGTTTTGACTTTTGCACAGAATGAAACTGAGCTAAAACTGATAGGTACTTATGTTGAAGGCGCCAACATGCTCGGACTGATCATCTGGTCTTTTGTCATCGGCATCATGTTAAACGTTGTGGGAGTCCAGGCCAAAGCCACTGTGAAGATCTTTCGTTGCCTCAACAATACAATAAAAATCATATTCAGCTGGTTCCTGTGGTAAGATCAACACTACATAATTTCACTCTTTTACCAAATTAGATCCCTCATTTATTTCTGGTCAAACACAAGAGGAAGTCACCAGTACCATAACATTGAAATGTCATTTCAGTTCTTGTATTTACTGAATAACTGTCAACTTTAATCACAAAATTAGTAAAGCAAAAGTTTTAACCACCTACTTCATTTAACCTTCTGACTGCTTCTTGTTTCAGGTACTTGCCAATAGGAGTGTTGTTCCTGGTTGCAAACCAGGTGCTGCAGATTAAGCAGTGGAGCGCTATCATTAAACTTGGAAAGCTTTCGGGGATATTTATTCTGGGGTATGTACATCTCAGCTTTATTAATAAATTGAAACCAGGTAGCAGCGCTGAACTCGACATAAGAAGAGAAACTGCTTTGAATGTTATTTACAGAACTGATTAATCGTGTCTCTAATTAGTCAAATTCCAGACTGTTAAATTGAGTATTAATACATTTTAATGTGCTTTTTTTTTTGCCATCTTGGAAATATCACAATGTTCACACAGACAGTTGTCTGTCGCAGAACAAAAAATCAGTTTTCAAAAGTATCAAATTATTTTTTGTTTCACTCTATTGAACACCAGATTTTGCTCTGTATTCAACAAGTCATGACAAAACACATTAGAACAGTCAAATACATCCAGCAACGACTTTGGAAACCAAAAATACCGATACTGGATATTGACGTTTCGACTCAGGGGCGTACTGTCCCAATTCTCTAACTTTTGCCTGCTTGTAATCTGACCACTCAAACCTTTATGTGCACTTTGATTGAGTCCACACTTCATAGAGTGGTGCAGGGGCCCGGTTGAGTATTGGGACCGGGTCCTTGACTGCATGTTAGTGATGCCGTTCAGCCATTTAATTCAAGCATGTAGGACAAGGGAAACCTCTAAAAGTCTAGTACACTGGCTCTTGAGGGTTAGAGATCACCAGCTTATCCATGTGTTAGAAAGGTCTAGTCAAAAGTTCTCTGTTTATACTCTACATCCAGTCTGTTATTTTGCGGAGAGGAATGTGACAAATGTTGATCTATGGTGGTGCAGACATAACCCAACAGGCTGCAGCGGGAACTGCAGCAAAAGTTTGATCTATAATGCATAATGTAGATGTACGAACATTTTCTTAGATGAATGGTTACTGCGAAACCATGCATCATTTTCTTTCCACTGTACAATCATGAACTAAAGTGTATTAGTATATATAATAATCCCCCCTTCAAACACACTAAGGTGTCTGGTGTTATCATGACAAAATGTATAAAATTATCAAAGTTAAAGGCCAGTAAATACTGGTCTTTAATACTTAGTAACACTGAGCATGACTGTATTGTCTCTTTCAGGTTTGTGATACATTCCTTTTTTGTTCTTCCTGGGATTTATTTCATAATCCTCAGACGGAACCCTTACGTCACCTTCATGAAGATCTCAAAGCCATTGACGACAGCATTTATTCTTGCGTCCAGGTGAGATGTTCTCCATTGTCAGAATGTGACACTTTTCTAGTTTCCACATATAAACGGTGCTCCAATAGAGGATGTGTTTCTGCCAAAGTGCCGCCACTCTGCCCATCACCCTTGAATGCTGTGAAGAGAAGTTGAAGATCAATGCGAAACTCTGCCACCTCCTGCTGCCCATTGCCTGCACCATCAACATGAATGGGACCGCGCTCTACGAAGTGATTGCTTCCATCTTTGTTGCCCAGATAAATGACATCAGCCTCGACGTCGGCCAAATAATCTCCATTGTGTAAGCTACTTCCTAGGTTTTCCATGAAAATGAGAAAACATAGAAATTCAGCTTTGACATTTAATGCCTTGAAATTGGCCCTTTGTCTCTTTAAAAACTAAACTCTTTGAAACGCTGCCTTCAGAAAGTCATCACAATAGCACTCCTCTATTAACCTTTTAAGTTTCTACCTGTGTTGCACTCAGAAGTAGCTCATGTACTGAGCTCAGGAAATGCACAGTCCCGTGTGTTTGCTAATTGCTGCTGGCTAGTCTGAATGAGCTGAGGGTGAGAACTTTGGGACAGGGGTGCTCTGTGAGGCAGAAACTCAGAACCTTGAAAACTGCAGCTCCAAGGTTCCAAGCTGCCACTTTCAGAGCTTTGCCCGAACGTGCAGATCAGGCCACAGAGGCACAGCTGAGTGGTTGTCATGGGAGATTAAAGGGTTTCTCCAAAAAAAAAAAAAAAAAAAAATGCATGAAGGTAAGCGACCCTCCTGATTTATTTTTAATGAGGAAATAACATTATAACATGATTTAAACTCAAAAAAAGAAATTTTGCATAACACTAAGCCCTTAAAGAGGAAAGGCTTGATACAGCTATGTGTTATACCTGATACAAAAATGCTGTGCTTGGTTTGCAGCTTGACTGTTTCCGTTGTCAGCTTTGGAGCTTCAGCGATCCCACAAACAGGAGCTATGACCACTATCCTGGTCCTGACATCTGTGGGACTGCCTGCAGAGGAGGCCTACATCCTGCTGGTGGTGGAATGGCTTCTGTAAGTTCAACTCGATGCTCACAGCCTGATATTCCTGTTTCAAAATTACTTTGAAGTGTCACTGAAATGATAAAACCACTTACATGATTTAAACAACAGCTTTTTATGATAAAATGTCTTGTGGTCTAATCAGCATGAATCAAACCCTGTACAACTAGGCTGAGTACACAACGCAGAGAAAGTTCTGAGAAATTCTTAGCAAAGACTTGAGACATTTATCTGAAGAATCTAGTTGAACTGATGAAGAAGAGGGAGCTGGTTCTACTGAAGAACTGCAACTTCATTTTTTGAGCCATATAGTTCAGGAAGCAAGGATGACTCCAACATTTCTGGGGAGGAACGATCTGAGCTGGACCTCTGTCTCCTCCAAGTCACTGAATCGCAATAAACAGATATAGTAGTAATTCACATTTAAATCTAGTTTAATTCAAATAATCCAGTTACTTACATAATTGGTCCAGGTTTTGGGTATGTCCAACATATAAATGTTCTGAACATGGCATGGAATGAAAATTGCAGTCAAACTTGCAAAAAGGAGTATAGCAGCCCATTGAAAGCACTAGAGCATATAGTGATAGAGACGAAGGAAGAGAAGCAGCACAATAGACATTTTTACCTTGATCTGTAGCAGCTTATCTCCCATCACTTGTTTATGGCTTGATTTTCCCTCCATACGTCACACGATGGTGCAGCTGGTTGTAGCTAACCCCCTAACCATAGTTCTTGAACTATGCTTCAAGAAAAGCATAGTTGAGTCTGACAGCATGATTCTTCTGCTCCTCTGTGCTCTTCAGAGACCATTTTGCCACTTATTTGAATGTTCTGGGAGACTGCTTTGGTTTGGCTGTCATCTATCATCTGTGCCACGATGATCTTAAGACCGACATCAGCGAAAGGTAAATAAAATCATTAACATTACGTGTTCATGTGCAAAGACACATTATTGCCAAAAGTATTCACTTCCTGATCCAAATCACTGAATTTAGATTTTCCAGTGATTTCCACAGTTACAGTTGTGTGAAATCCAGCACTGAGGCTGTGGAAAAAAGAGAGAAGGAATAGTGGTACCGACATAGGATGCCTCCTGTGTACTACTACCGAACAGAGGGAAAAGTTATGGCAATTCCCAGGGAGTCTTTTGAAAATTGAGAAACCGCTTAACAAGTTTTAGATAAAGTTTTTTCTAAATGGCCCTTTTAGTGGCCAGAAAATGAATTGTTATTACATGGAACTCTGATCCTTCTCTATTAATATCTAAATGTTTTTCTGTTTTGTTTTTTGGAGCTGAATAGCTGTGCACCTTTGGAGAAAATGACATGTAATCTTAGAAGGATAATGAACCTTAATGAAATAAGGTTCATTATCCTGAACCTTATTTCTGTTCAGGATAATGTGGTATTGAAATGTGCCTGACGTAAAGATGATGATGATAATTTTAGATATTGTTTTACAGCAATATCTAAAATTAATATCTGAAATTAATGAAGCTTCCTTTTGGGCAGGTGGTAACAGGGGTTGATTGTTTGTTTGTCTTTGTATAAAACTGAAAATAAAGAAATAACTGAGAAAAAAACAACAACACACACTCTGAGTAGAAGATATAAGACAATAAACAATAGACAAAACAGGCTTGACAACAATTTCCAGAACTTCAGGTTGTTGCTGAACTGACTAGCAGTTACTAATCTGAATGTAGCAGGAGGTGTAAAATAGTCTGAATGTGTAAAATCTTAAAGTCTTTCTTTGTATTTTAAAGACTTTTTCACAGTCACAGCTTATCCAGGTTATTATTGGTTACATTTTCTATTTTTCTTGTTAGTGCTGAAGTCATTAGAAACACCGAAAAGGACTTGGCCTGTTTGGAGCCTGATGGCGAGTTCATCCCGTCCGGCGACTTCCCATCAGGATCCATCTCATCTGAGTGAGGATCATTCACACCAACAAGCTGAAACCTCAGGACAGGGATGTCAGCAACCTGGGATTTCTGAGCTGATCATTTCCCGGTTTGCTTATAGTTATTGCTAGTTGGATGGTGTCATACATAATTAAACTTTACTATTCTGCATTTTGTTGTTGTTTATACGTTTGCATGTTTACTTTGTATTGTTGAACGTGCTGCTTCTACTCTTAGCAAACTGTTTGTAACACAGTTTTTAACATTTGATCAAGATTAGCAATGAGTTTGTCAGCCGAGGTGAAATTAACTGGTGCAGTTAAAACACTTCTCATATCCTCGATCTGTGAGATGCACTTCATAAGTCAGCCAGCATCAGTGGTAAACACACCATTTCAGATTTTTACTGGCGCTGATTCATGACACAAGACAAAGTATCAAAGATGAAAAAATACAAAACAAAACATACCAAAAGGACAAGAAATACATAACAGAAAATGCACAACATTTTCTGTTATGTAGAAATACATCATCAAATACATGATGATGTATTTCATCATTGATCGATAGTTGCCATAAACACCAAATCAGATTCAAGAATATTTGTAGTTTTCTTCTGTCTCCACTGTCTGACCTTTAATTACTGTTTGATTTGTGTTATGGGGCTTCTGTCTAAAATTAATGCACATGTCCTTTGTTTTCTGTACATTTAATAAAAGAAAAGTTTTACCACACCAGTCAACAAACTGCCATGGGAATGTTCATCATCATGCAGAAGGCTAACTATCACTGAGCCATCTGCAAATTTCAATATTATCATGCCGGCTGCGACAGTCAGCGGTGTGCAAAATGTAAAGAAGAGGGGAAAGGACGCAGCCTTGAGGGGACCCGGTAGACAGGGACATGCGTCCATTCACTCTGACGTTCTGTGTTCTGGATGTTAAAAAATTAAGAATCCAGCCCACCACATTAAAATCCATCCATCCATTTTCTGACCACCCTTCTCCCTAACGGGGTCGGGAGTTGCTGGTGCCTCTCCAGCTGCGTTCCGGGCGAGAGGCGGGGTCACCCTGGACAGGTCGCCAGTCTGTCGCAGGGCAACACAGAGACAAACAGGACAAACAACCATGCACACACACACACCTAAGGAGAATCTGGAAAGACCAATTAACCTGACAGTCATGTTTTTGGACTGTGGGAGGAAGCCGGAGAACCCGGAGAGAACCCACGCATGCACAGGGAGAACATGCAAACTCCGTGCAGAAAGACCCCGGGCCGGGAATCGAACCCAGGACCTTCTTGCTGCAAGGCAACAGTGCTACCAACTGCGCCATTGTGCAGCCCCACATTAAAATCCAAATGAAAGTTATTAAGAAGTTTATCAATGAAATTGTATTGTTTTAAAAACCGATGAAAAGTCTACAAATAACAACTTAGCATGAATTTTGTTACCTTCAAGAACACAGTTTAGTAAAGTGGCAATGGCATCGACCGGCCGGCCCTGTAGGCAAACTGTAAAGGATCCAATAAATGTTCAGTCTTGGTAAGAAGATATCTCTTAATCAATTTTTCCAAAGATTTCACGACAAGGGAAGTCTATGGACTATGGACTGCTTCCTGCTCCTGGGAACCCTCTGTTGGTTAAGTGACATCTGGAAGAGCAGAAGACGTCCTAATCACTATTTTCTTGGACCGTTTTCTTTGGAATCACAGTGTTCACAGAAAGTCACAAAGCTACCAATAACACCAGTTAATTCATCCATATCACTAGAAGATTCTTCAAACATGTCCCAATCTGTTATGTCAAAGCAGTCCTGCAGGATGAGTTTGGAGTCATCAGTCCAGTCGTTTATCTGTCTAGTGATGGTTTTCTCCTGAGGGCAGAACGATAAGCTGGTAAAAGCTGCACACAATTACGATCAGCTCCACCCAGTGGAGGGAGAAGGACAGAACCATAGCACAGATCCGGAGGGGGAACTGGCGGAGGAGTAGAAGAAACTCCCTGCTGTCTTTAGTCCGGGCCAAATGGTCTTGAGAGAATTGTAAACTGGAGGAAAAGCAAACCAGGGTCTCCATTATGCATAAAAAACATTTAAAACTCTGGTTATTTGCAAAAAAGTGAAAAGTGCTTCATATGACCACCAAATCACGATCAAAATAAGCTGAAATTTTCAAGATGCTTTCTTTGAATTATTCTGAACTTTTCATTATAATTCAAGGAAAGATATGCATGCCTGTACAGCCAAATGCCTCGCTCTGTTTTTTGCAAGTTTGTTTAATACAAATCTGTGTATCTTCCACAATCGCTGGACAATCCTCCCTGAACACCCAGCTAAAATAACAATGAAGTGGCTTCAGAACAACTCTGTGACCTAAAGAGCTGCTCACCGATCTTCACCATCCACCCTGATGAAACTGGAGAGGATCTGCAAGAATGAGTGGCAGAAGATTCCCAAATCCAGGAGTGAAAAACTGTTCACCAGCTCAACAGGTTGCTTCTGCTCAGTACTGAGCAAAGGATCTGAATACTTGTCACAAAGTGATATTTCAGTTTTTCCTTAATAAATTAGCAAAAAACAAAAAAAATCTACATTTCTCTTTTTTCTGTAAAGATGGGATGACGAGTGAACATTCATGACAAATAATATGAACTTAGCAAAATCAAAAGTGAAACAGAGTGAAAACTGTAAAGCAGTCTGAATCTGTAACCTGCAGCTACTTTTATTAACTGTGACCTACAATTCAATGTCTATTTAAAACTCTTTAATTACAACCAAATAGTTTTTAATCTATAATTAGACAGTTAACTCACAGCAAGGTGCACTGTGAACACCACAGGCCACACCCTGCAGTTACTTTCATTGCTCATCATAACTTTTGATTTTCCTTTTGTAGCTCAAGTGTTAATAAAGGGGGTCTTGCAGTAAATTTCTCATTCAGCAAAACTTTAAGTGAATGTCTTGCAGATCTTCTGGTTTCTTTTCTGAGGATTGTTTGCTGCTGGATTTTTAACTGCGCCAGTTAATATCATCTTGGTTGACTAACTCATTGCTAATCTTGATCAAATGTCAAAATGATGCATTGCAAACAGCGTCTTGAGAGTAGAAGCAGCATGTTCAACAATACATAGCAAACATGCAAAAGCAGGAACAACAACAAAATCCAGAATAGTAAAGTTTAATTATCTACACGCGCATAACAATACTTACAATTATTAAAAACTCAATACATTAGAAATATATAAACAGATCATTTAAAGGTTGCAAAAACTGAAATAAAATGGAAAATAAACACAGATGAATAAACTGATATGACACCATCCAACTAGCAATAACTATAAGCAAACAGGAAAATGATCAGCTCAGACATCCCAGGTTGCTGACATCCCTGTCCTGAGGTTTCAGCTTGTTGGTGTGAATGATCCTCACTCAGGTGAAATGGATCCTGATGGGGAGTCGCCGGCAGGATGAACTCGCCATCAGGCTCCAAACAGGCCAAGTCCTTTTCGGTGTCTCTAATGACTTCAGCACTAACAAGAAAAATAGAAAATGTAACCAATAATAACCTGGATAAGCTGTGACTGTGAAAAAGTCTTTAAAATACAAAGAAAGACTTTAAGGTGAAAAACATATAAGGATACTGACACATTCAGACTATTTTACACATTCAGACTATTTTACACATTCAGACTATTTTACACCTCCTGCTACATTCAGATTAGTTACTGCTAGTCAGTTCAGCAACAACCTGAAGTGCTGTCTTATATCTTCTACTTAAAGGCACTCAGACTGTGTGTGTTGTTTTTTTCGCAGTTATTTCTTTTATTTTCAGTTTTATACAAAGACAAACAAGCAATCAACCCTTGTTACCAAAGAAAGCTTCATTAATATTAGATACTGCTGTAAAACAATATCTAAAATCGTCATCATCATCATCTCCCACTCCGTTTACCCAGACAGAGCAAGAATAAAAAGAAACGCAGTGATTCACTGCAGGAGATGCAGCCGGACGAGACGGAGAAAAGGAAAAAAACCAAGAGTTCAGAGAAGAAAGGAGAGAAAAACAGGTGGAGGGGAAAAACCCAGGTGTGGAGCCAGTAAGATGGCTTTTAAAACGTCTCTATTGAAACTGGACTACAGCCCAGAATCAACAACTTCTGACAAACCAAAATACACAGACCTTTTGCAAACTTTATGCAACTGGGAAGCCATAAAGTTGATAAAACAACAACAAATAAAAAGCACTTTCAACAGAATACTGTTGAAAGTGAGTGACTGGCTTGCAAAGAAACGATGAGCGACAAAGGAAAAACAGAAGAACACCCAGGAACCTTTGAGAAGGTTCACAATAAACATAAAAAATAAATAAAATTAACTCAGGTACATATGATGCATTTGAAAGAGTAAAAATTTAATTTTCTGGCAGGACTTTATTCATTGAGTTTTGTAGATGTGTAACTGGGTCTATCTTAATAGTTGTATATTTACACAAAATGTTTTCTTTAATGTATTTGTCCATTTCTTCTGTGTCTGCTACGGGGGGATTTGGTCCTCCAGCTCCGCCTTACTTTCTTCTGCGTTGTGTGTGTGTGGTGATCGGACAAACCACAAAGCACCACGTCTGGGTTTGGAGGCGGTCTCTGTTTATTTATCTGTCAATTGGGAGATATTAGCATTAGCACATAGCATGTGCGCCAGTTCTCCACCCCGATCTATACAAAATAATGTTATAAAGGCATAATAACTCAAATGAAAACATCCAAACACATACAATCAACACAGATGGGAAAATAAACATTTGAAGAATATGAATGAAACGGTTCCAATGGACCACAAAACTTGCGTCTCCCCAGTGGAACGAATGACAAAAAGGGAAAAGGAAATGAATAATTCACTGCGACGGACTGGCGACCTGTCCAGGGTGACCCCGCCTCTCGCCCGGAACGCAGCTGGAGAGGAACCAGCAACTCCCGACCCCGTTAGGGAGAAGGGTGACGGAAAATGGATGGATGGATGAATGGAAATGAATAACTCAACATTTATAACAGTCCTGGAGGAAATAAGAGAAGAAGAAAGTAAGGCGGAGCTGGAGGACCAAACCCCCCGTAGCAGACACAGAAGAACACAAGAACAGCCAGAAGCAAATGGACAAATACATTAAAGAAAACATTTTGTGTAAATATACAGCTATTAAGATAGACCCAGTTACAGATGCATATTCCTACTTTAGGCCTTGTGTGTTCATTAGGGCTTTATTTGCACTATAGAAATGGGGGAGTCAGACAGGCTTTTGTTTATTCTGAAAAATTGCAGAGTTGAACAAAAAATACTTTGTAGAATTGTACACTTTAATGATTAGTCACTTATTAGATATTATTTGTTTCAAAATTCAGTTCAGTCCTGATACAACATATGATCTGACATTAATTCTCCATTTCTTTTTCTAAGTTATGAATTATGTTAGTTTACTTCCTCCTCAGGTAAGCATCAATAAACATATGTGATTTTATAAATGTCTTTCATAAAGTGCAAATCATCTCAGACTGGTTTCAGTGAGTTCACTGAACTCGACTGGCCTCCACTGTCACCAGAGCTCAGTCCAATAGAACATCTTTGGGATGTGGTGGATCAGGATTTTTGCATCACGGATGTGCAGCCGACAAATCTGTAGCAACTGTGTGATGTTATTATGTCAATATGGATCAGACTCTCTGAGGAACGTTTCCAGGAAGTTGTCAGTGTTTGGCAGAAAGGATTAAGGCAGGTACTAGCAATGTGTACCTGAAGTGGCTGGTGAGTGTTTTTCACCAGCCATTTGAGAAAGACCAAATTTATAAATACACAAGAGACCATATATAGGGAACATGCAAAAGGAAAAGTAACAACAATAAAATTTATTGTAGTAAAGATCTATTTTATTCAAACACAGAACAATAGTTATACTTACTAACTAAACTAAACAGCAATAAAATATGGAGATATGAGTAGATCATTTCATATTTGCAACAAAAAACAACACATGAAAAAGTGATATGGCACCTTCGTCCTAACAAAAACATGGGCAAACAAGGAAATGATCAGCTCAGACACCCCAGGATGATGACATCCCTATCCTGAGGTTTCAGCTTGTTGGCGTCACTATGGTTCTGAGATGATGCCCTCGCGTAGGTGAAATGGAACTTGAGACGGAGGAAGAGGTGGAGGGGATGAACTCTTCATCAGAGTCCAAAAAGGATAAGTCCAGTTCGATGTCCTTGATGGAACGAACCCTATCAATGCTAACAGGTAAAATGGAAAATATGGTCAATAACGTTCAAGACAAACTGGGACCAAAGTACCAGTACTTGTCTTACCCACTCAGAGTAAATGACTTATAACAATCTATACTCAAATTTCTCCGAACTGAAGACATTTTGATACATTTAGAGCATTGCTATGGGTTTATGAGAGAATAATGCGGAGACCACTGATACAGCTCACACAATGTTGTCAAAAGTAATCTTTCATCTGCCTTCACACACAGGAGAACTGGAGAGATGTCTCTTCTCACCCCACAGGGTTAGATATGATATGAGCAAACCGGTCAAGTTCTTCCACGCAAAATGTAATAATACATGTTATGGACTCTGGTTTGTGTACTGGAGCACAATCATGTGCTAACAGGAAGAAGCCATTTTCCAACTGGTTCACTGCCAGGACCACCAGTCTGACATCATCCTCATGTACGGGGAGTGAAGTGGTACAGAAACCAGCTGGGGCGGGGCTGGGCTGGGAGGGGCTGGGCGGGGCGGGGCTGGGCTGGGCGGGGCGGGGCGGGGCGGGGCGGGGCGGGGCTGGGCTGGGCTGGAGCAGGAGAGAACTGCTGACAGGTTTCTAAGAGAGCAAAGAAGCAGTTCAGCTCCTCTGCTATCGGTGCACTCAGGACCCCCACTGTTTGTTTCTGGTGTTAACCAAGAGTCCTGTCACAGCAAAGCAAAGTGCGAGCTGCACGTTGCTTACTAACATCGTATCATTCCAGAAATGATCAGAATGCAACACTTCCGAACACAGTGATTTCCAATGAGTTTCATTTTCTAAAGATCCATTTTATGCACCAGAGATCTGACTTTGGAGAACCACAGGCTCGAAAGATGTGACTTGTATGAGATTCACAGGAAGGACTGTGAGGATGTTTATTTAACAATACAGTGAAAAATGAAATTATATTTACACAATCTGAGTGTTTTACGAGTAGAACAGCTCCTGCTACAATCAGATAATTGTTAGTTGAAACAGTTCAAAAATAACCGGCGGAGTTAAAAACTGCTGTCAAGCCTGTTTATTCAACCTCTTATTGTTTCAATCTTCTACCTGAAGCTTAAATAGATTTTGATATTTTTTGTTTCATTTACTGAGACAATAAGAATGGTTGCGACAGACTGGCGACCTGTCCAGGGTGAACCCCGCCTCTCGCCCGGAACGCAGCTGGAGAGGCACCAGCACCTCCCGACCCCGTTAGGGAGAAGGGTGACGGAAGATGGATGGATGGATGGAATAAGAATGGTAGAGTTCATTGGGATTGGGGAGGGAGTGGCCAATTATTCAGTGGCAATAACTCCTTTCGAGAATCTTTTTCTTTGCAGCCCAGCAGTTAGCACAAATGAAGATGCTCTCCATACAGCAAAAGTAAAGCGCCAGGAGAAACTAATGGAACAGCCGGCTTGTATTCCGGAGTCTAGCAACAAAAGTCTTTGCTGCTGTACTTCTTTTTTTTTGTTACATTTGAGGCAGGATTTGGAACTTCAGACAAAATGCCCACACTGGTCTACAGTCCTGTAGACCAGTGTGGTGCACAGGTGGCATCCCATCATGGTGTTAGTCTCAAATTCATTGTTGCCTTTGACAGCGACAGATTTGTTCAGTCTCAGTAGTGGGTTTCATACACCTGCAGCTGTGGAAGCCACTGGAACGCCTGAATTCAACCATTTGGATCAGGGAGCTAATACTTTTGGCAACATTGTGTCTTTGCAAATGAACACATAATTTTAATGATTTGGTTTACCTTGGTACGTGTTCCAGGCTTACTAGGTCGTCATGCCACACATGATTGGTGATAACAACACCAAAGACATTTACCATCACATTCACCACGGTAATGAAATGGTCTCTGAAGGTAACAGAAGAAAACAAACATGCTGTCAGACTCAACTATGTTTTTCTTGAAGCTTTTCTCTCCCTCAGTCTACAACAACCAGATGCACCAGGTCTTCAGACTGACGTTCACTTCAGTCTCCAAGTGTAGTTTTATCAATCATTACCACACAAGCTCTCCTCAGGCTTTCTCCATTAGTAGGTGATCCTAGAAATTATTTTATTGTGCAAATTAAAACTCATGTTCTGGTCAAGAATGATTTCAAGCAGTCTGATAACAGACCAGCATAACTCCATCCATGGAGACAACACAGTTTGATGGTGAAAGTACTCTTTAAACACAAGTTGCAGGCTTTGAGAATCAAGTTGAACCTACAGAATCCACTCCACCCCAATGAGAAGGGGAGCATTCTCTGCAGGCAGTCCCACAACTCTCAGAATCAGGATAGTGGTCACAGCTCCTGTTGTTGGGATCCCTGCAGATCCAAAGGCGACAATGGAACTACACAAGCTGCAAACCAAGCACAGTTTCAATTAGCATCTTTGTCCCAGCAACAGAAATGCTGCAATCTGCAACTTTACCAATCCTTTCCTATTGTCCAGTTGCTTCAGTTCAAAATTCATGACTTATAACAATCTGTACTCAATATATATATATATATATATATACATAGAGAGAGAGAGAGAGAGAGAGAGAGAGAGAGAGTGTACCCCGCCTCTCGCCCGGAACGCAGCTGGAGATAGGCACCAGCAACTCCCGACCCCGTTAGGGGGAAATGTTACCCACTTTGCAAATCGCTGCTCTTATCAATCCCAGCATGCACCTTTTCTCAATTCCATGCACTAATATGAAGCAGCTTACCTAATGGCGATTATCTGGCCGACATCCAGCGTTATATCATGAAGCTGGGCAATAAAGATGGCAGCGGTCACTTCATAGAATGCCGTTCCAGTCCTATTGATGCTGGTGAGAATGGGCAACATAAGTCGGCAGAGTTTCTTATCGACCTTCAAGTTCACTTCACAGCATTGCAAGGTGACAGGCAGAGCGGCGGCGCTTTGGAAGAAAGCACATCCTTTATTGGAGAAACCGTTCATGTGACCAAACTAGAGAAGTGTCATCCTTTTTCAACAAACAGAACATTTCACCTGGACGCGATGATAAATGCTGTCGTCAAAGCCCTAACAATATTCCTGACAATATGAAAAGGGTTCCGTCTGGTGAGAATGACGTAAAGCAGGGGGAAAACAAGGACGGCTTGGACTGCTTGCCTGAACAACAGAACAAAGTCACACTCAGTGTTAGAGATGCATTAAATGTTCACTGGTTGTTAAACATTTATTCATACATTTATACATGTTGTCATGGTAAAGCCTGACAGATCAATGTGTCTGGAGGGATTTTATATGCTATGCTAACTTATGGTAGTGCATCACAGTAAAGTGGAATGAAAATGATACATGCTTGCAGAGTAACATCCATGATGTTTGTGCATCTCTATTCAGCCACAATGAGGCCATACTTTGCAGACAAACATTTTCCTACAGCGCCACCTGCAGCCTGTTGGGTTATGTCTCCACCAGCTTTGCTCTTTCATAAAAACATTTGTCACATTCTTCTCTGCAAAATAGCACAAGCTAAGATTTAATGGAGAGTGTAAACACACAGCTTATTGCCACATATTATCAAATAGATATAGGTCTGGACTTTTTCTATTCCATTCTAACACATGAATAAGCTTTGACCTGAAACTCTAGACCTTGAGGGTGGGTGTACTGCAACTTTTAGATGTTTCCTTTCACCCACAAGCTTCAAGGAAATGGCTAAACTTCATAACCAGGAGTCAGTCAATCTGCTAATTGGTATGTTGTTTGAGAAATGAACCCTGATTTAAAGTTCTCCAGAACTTCCTCTCTGATGTGTCTGCTGAGTTTCTTGGTCTTTATGATGCTGTTTATTCACTCATGTTCTCAAACAAACCTCTGAGGCCAAACAGAACTTCTGAAGGGAAATGCTTGAACTGGACCAGTTGTTTGGAGGAATCAGAGTAAAGAGGCTGACAATAATTGCATTGATGAAAACTGATCTCTAAACATAAATGAGAAAAATCTCGGTAAAATCTGTAAAACTGTTCTGTAAATATATCCTTTGCACAGTTTTCTTTTCATGTCTCTCATGTAGAGTTCAGTGCTGCTGCTGCAGGAGCAGTGATATCAATTTGGTACCAAAGATGAGGTGGAAAAGGTGGTTGAACATACCCTGCAGTAACCACTCCGACAAACTTTGTGAGCTTAAGGACAGCGCCCCAGTCACGCACATCCAACACATGTTCTGTGATCAGGAACAGAACTCCGATTGGCAAATACCTGGAACAAAAAAACAGTCATAAAAAAGGTTTAATTAAAAGGGTGTTGCAAATATATTTTAAGTCAACTATTAAGAATCGAAGCAGGTGTCTTATGTAAATAGAACTGGATATGTAAAAGAAACGTCATCTGCTCAGATACTGTCTGATCTTACCACAAGATCCAGTTGACCATGATTTTTACGGCGTCATTGAGGCATTGAATGGCCTCCACAGTGCTTCTTGCCATTGGTCCAATCCTGTTTAACAAGATGCCGATGGCAAATGACCAGATGACCAGTCCTATCATGTTGGGTCCATCAACATACCCGCCTATTAGTTTCGTCTCAGTGTCATTCTGCACAAAAAACACACAAGTATGGTGGCTCCAGCTGCCTGGCAACAATGTTGTAGGAGAAAAGCACCTTGTTGGACAAAGCCTGTCAATTTTTCATAATAAGTCAACATAAAACCATTGACTTTGATGTACTTAATATGCATTTATTTAGTAAAAGACCACTCCAAGGCACTGCGAATATTTGAGATTTAGTTGACAAACTGGATGGTTTTAGAGCAACGGATCAACAGAAATCAGAACAAAACAAAGCGTTTTGCTGACGGTGCTGACAGAGGAAGTGGCACAAGGGGCGAGGGAGAGCAGACTTGGGACTAGGAAATGAATCCAACAAAAATAATTAGACATAAGAAACATAATGAAAATTAGAGTAACCAAGGAAAGGACTAGACACAAAAATATTTATTCTAAGATTTTCATTTACTGATTTTCATTTACTGCACCTAAAGTTTGTCATTTTTTACATCAATTCCTTCTTAGAAACACTAAGAAGGAATTCAGAAAATGCAGAAACATCAATTCCTTCTTAGAAACACTAAGAAGGAATGGATGTAAAAATAGAAACAAGGCAGAACGAAGTAAGTATGGAACACAAACAATGACAAAACTAAAAACAAACACAAGATCCTGGCAGTATGAGTGTTTGCATGGTTGTTTGTCCTGATGTTTGTTCTATGACAACTGTGGCACACCTTGCTGTCACATTGGCGAACACCACCTCCCCATTCAGGCTTTAAATGAGAACAAACTCAAGGCCATTCGTTTTCTTCCTCTTCTATTTGTGGTTATAAAATGACGATTCTAGAATGAAAGCAAAGATCAGAAGAAAATACTCACTACATTTAGCTCACGTATGGGGCCAGGTTTTAGTCTTTTAACGTGAACAATCTCAGTCTTGTACTGGGAGAAAAAAAAGAAATGGTGTTAGATTCCCAAACCCCAAATGGGAAATTACACAGTGAGCTGTGGGCCAGAATGAGAGCATACCTGCTCGTAGAAAGCCTGAAAGAAGCTCTCTGGAACCATATTCCTATGTGAGTAAAAGCAGAGTCAGAAAAAAACCGAGATAAGCTTTAAAGATGAGGATATCATTTCAACCAGAGTCTCATCTCACAAAAACCTAGATAGTTGAACTAATAGTAGTCAAAGATGATAAAATCTTAAATTTAACGTATAACCAGAAAATGCAGAAACATCATGAATTTTGTCTCACCTTATAAGATCCTGCATGATCACGTGCAAGACGAAGCTTGCCTCACTCTCTTCTTCAATGTGTACATTGTGTTCTCCCGCACCAGGTTGGATTGTGAGAGTCAGAAACGTTGCTGCAACACAAAGTATCAGGCAGGATGTCAAAAGTAATAACATGGTACAAACTATAGCGGTCTTCTTAAATTTACCAAGAGTTACGGCTATTAAGGTCGAGCAACAGATGAAGGCTCCTGTGATAAAGGCTGTTTTACGGGACACTGTGGTGTTTAATCCAGTTACTCCTGAGAAAAAAGAGCAGAACCAGAATTTCATCTGAAGGCCAAGAAATGAGCAGGACCACATGCCAGTTCATGTATCGCCTAACAATAATCTTAAATTTCAGAACTGATCTTCATCTTCTTACACTGTTTAGTTATAAGAAATAAATGTAAGAATATCAGATGAGTCTATATATATACAGATGTAATCACATGTTTTCATCAACATTTATACAAAATATCCTCAAAAAGATGAGTGACCAATCTATCTCTATAACAATTATAAGTTAATAGGTCACGTATCTGAATTCATATTCAGCTTGCCTGCAACCACGCTTGTCACGATGAGGGGGAGACCAAACATCTGAAGCATTTGTAGAAGCACATCCCCTGGCATTTTGATCCACTCTTTTAAGTCATCAGTAATAGGAACTACGGCCCTGAGCAGAAACCCCAAGCCTAACCCTGTCAGGCAGAAACAAAAGAAAAAATTAAAAAATCAGAATATACATGTATGAAAAAAAAAAATCAAAACTTGCACATGTAAAAACAACCTACACTGTTGCATACTTTATGCCAGCCTTAATAAATAAATTTGAGTGCTTTAATGAAAATAGTGAATAATATATTTTGCAGACATATTTTCGGAGTTTATTTCAGTTTGTCTACAGGCAACATTGTACTCTAATGCTGAATAAGTAAAACAAAAAGTGGGTCATCTATATGAGTCCAACAGTCACAAACAGCATGTCATTCACACCATACATTACTGCTATTTTATACACTGCAACGCTGTGGACAATATGCAAGAATTTCACAGTCGTGATATAAAATATCCAATGAAGTAAATTATTGAAAGGATTGTTGGCAAGAAAATAACCTCCTACAACAATTATAATACATTTTATTTAAAAGCACAGTCATAGTTATGTGTTTCTGCCCTGGCTCTATGTGATTTTTGCAAGTTTGTTTTTTCAGGATTTTGCATTAAACCTTCTAATTAACTGTTTTTCTGCATTTGGGTCCATCTACAAACCAGTCAAACACAGACAGGAGGGTCTCATTTTGAAGGTAACCAGTATTTAAATTATATTTAGCTCTTCAACACTTACTTCAATAAGAACAATTTGAAACTGGAGGAAGCGACTCATATCTAAACATTTGATCCTTAATTTGACTTCTATGGGTCTCAACAGGTTTCTAGCTGAGAAAAACACTTACTAGTCATATTTGGTGTTGCAGCTTGAACACAATAAAAAAAAAAGGTAAACCACATTTTACATTACATTCGACTGTAACTTTGCCAACCCCCCGCAAATTGCTCTTAAAAACTTTCCCTGTTTATGGTCCCTCCCAATAATGAGATGGGATTTATGGCCTTGCAGTCAATGTGATACCAGAGGACAGAGAGGAGTGGATGATGTTAGTAAGGATAGGGAACCGAGAAGTGAGACGGGGTTTGACGAGAACTGCAGGAAAAGATTGAGCGTCTGCACTAGAGGGGAAAGAAAAGACTGAAGGTATGGAGTAAGGAAGTCTGAGTTCAACAGAGTTCGGGCCAAGGTTTCTGTCAGGGCCGTGCAGAGACCTTTGGGGGGCCAGGGGCTCAAAGTTAAAAAAGGGCACATTGAACAAGATCTTAAAACACCATAGCAGCAACCCGTATTAATCCAGAATCAGATCATTCTATATCATTGCCATCATGCAAGTACAGTGCAAATCAAATGTAGTTTATTTTCCCCAACAGGCATAAAGTTGCTGTTGATCTGAGACTGTACCTATTAAACAGACCAGAGGAGAGAAGGTCAAAGGTTATGAAGTTATGAAATAAGCAAATTTGCTGCCATTTTACTAATTAAGCCCTGATAAAATCTATTCAACCTCTTGGCTGCAGACTGATATATAGATCCAAAAAGTTCAAAGGATTTAACTCTATATAATTTTTTGATGTTATCACCACTGAGGTCTAGAATTACAAGACTGGGATATCAAGGCAAAGAAAACTGAGTAGCTGCTGTTTAGGGGCCGTTCAGAAATGGCTTAATTGTAACACAGACCATGGATCTGAACCTGTAGCAACATTTGTAGAGAATGACAATGTTATTACATTTTATTTAATGCATTCAGCTGAGAAAAAAAATTAAATTTAAAGTTTACTTTGTAAAAGTTTAAAGAATCATCTTGATAATTTGATTGTTGTGTTACCATGGCTACAATATGGTGTAATCTTTGTGTTTGAATTGGGTTTCTTCACAAATACATCACAGCAAACAATCACAAACAGTGATTTACTTTAAACTCGGCCAATAAACCTGGTCTCCCTCTCATAGACTTCACCTTATCTATACTGAAACACTGTTAGTGATGCTGAGGTTCTTAGTGAGAAGGGTTTTGGGGTGTCAGGGGGATCTGACCTAAGGCCCCATATTACCGTATGGGTCATGTGGGGCCATAAGGTCATATGGCCCCATATGACCTCATGGTAATAAGGTAATATGCATGAACAGCTGCTGCGATGCGCATCTCTGGATTCTACCTGAATCCCCCGGTGGCCTCTATGTCAGCCCGCCAATGCTTTGGGGACATTTTGATTAATTTAATTGTGGCATGTTTGGCTTTATGCTGCGGTTCTAATTATTGCAACAGTTTTTCTCTGATGTTTATTTTGTGACCTCTGAATGCTCTGGCCCGAATCTTCCTTTAACACTTGAGGTTCTGCAATAACTTCTATTTATAGTCGTTCACCTCCAGCCCAGATCCTGTCAGCAGCAGCTTTAACCCGCCTAATGTAGAAACATTAAGGAGAAGCAGAGCGAACAGTCAGCAGGTGGTACCGGGTGGTACAGGGTGGTACCGGGTCGGGTGGTACCGGGTGGTACCGGGTGGTACTGGGTGGTACTGGGGCTTTGAGCTGTGTCGCGACAGTACCGTGTCTTAATCAGAATATCTGATATGAAGACTTACATTTGTTATGTCTGTCGGTGGGTCCGACTCAGCCGGCCTGTAGTGAACCGAGCTTTCAGCAGAATGATTAAGATAAAGTCAGAGTTTCTCTGCAGCTGAAGCATTTCTGTGTTTGCAGGCGAGGCAGGATTTTTCCCGTTTTTGCGAAGACAATTATGAAAATGTTAATAGAAACAGTTTTTCTAAGGTCAACATCAGACCTACGTTTTTATTCACAAACCAGTGCATTAAAAAAATCTTATTGCCCATGATTTGATAGTTAGAGGGTACAGATCCGCCCCTCTTCCTCTCCATGGACCCGGAGTCTGAACAGCATGGAGGCAGAAACTGAGTCACTATTAGACTGAAGGCAGCCAGACTGATTTATTTAGCTAAATTATGATATTTAGCTAAACATTGTTGCTGAGGGGCACAAACAGGCCTTCTGACACACAGATAAAAAATAACAAAGAATTGAAAAAAATTGTTTTTGAGAAAAAAAAACCCTCAAAAAGGCACTGGGGGCATAAAAGATAAAAGAGGCAGGGGCTGAAGCCCCCTTATCCCCCCCGCTCTCCACATTCCTGGTTTTTCACACCTGGAACGAAGTTCAGGAGTGATTAATTTTTAATATAACAGAAAGAGAGGGACCGTAACAGTTTGGAGGAAGAGAACAGCAAATAATCAGTAAAAGAAAGTTCATCACAAGGCGCTCAGAGGAGTAACGTGTTTCCTTGGATGTGGATCGGAAAGAAGAATTTGGAGAAGGAGAGATCAGCATCAAACCCTGGTGTTGTGGAGTCATTGAGGTGAAAAATTCACTCGGCTGCTGCCAAGTTTCTGTTTCATAGCCACAATAAAAAATGTCCAATAGATCAAATGATGAAAGGATTGCTGGTATGTGTGCACCAATAAATCTGTCCTGATTTCCTCAACATCGGGAGATCAGTGATGGGCCTTTATGACAGAGTGAAGCTGATCTGATCCTCTGAGCTGATCCACCATCACAAAGGTCTAAAAGTTGACCTCTGTCCTTTTTTTGCTCGGCTGTAATAGAGATTTGATTGGCAGACTTATGCACCAGGTTATGTTTGCACATTTGCAATTAACTTTAGTTAATTGTTGCTATATTTAGCAACGTTTCAGAGAAAAAAAAACACATTGTCGTCGGCCAAAATTGGAATTGAAAGGTCAGGCTGATTGGTAATCAGTGATCAGCAGTGGTGCACCCAGTCGCTGCAATCCACCTAACGCCAATTTATCAAACTCATCAAACAACAAAGAGGACTAAAATAAAAATATTTTAAAAATCACTTAACAATAATCCTAATGATACAAAGGAAAGATTTTTGTATGGAAAAGGTTAAACGTGATTACTCTTGACCAAAGGTAAGTAAGTTAGGTTAGGTTATCAGAATCGTTCAAGATTTCCAAAACCAATAAAATAATTAAACCTGCTAATATTATAATAGAAATAACTTCATAAAAGAAACATGGTAAAGTTTCAGACACCATTTTCTGTAGTGCAAAGTGAATCGAATGAGTCCTTGCAGCCGTTCAGTTGACATGCAGGATCTTTTAAACGCAGTTAAGAAACTGATAGTGAAGAACATGTCGGAGGTTTGAGATGATTTTCTGATGGCTGTTTCACTCCAAATTGTCTGACGTGAGGTGTACTGCCTGACACTCAGCAACCGCAGCTTCATAGCGCTTTATGAGAGAGTTTAGCCTTCATTTGGACAGACAAGTGGCGAAACCAGGCAGAAATGTTGAACCTAATGATGCCTTCTTCTATATTACAGTATGTTGAAAGAGCAGCATCACTTTCTAACACAAAAGGCCGTCAACCTGCACAGAAAGTGTAGTCGGTGTTACTGACCGAGTCAACCTGAGCAGTTTGTTAGTGTGTTGTCAATTTGTACTCCAGTGTATTTGTAAGAATCCACCTGGGCAAATAGATGCAATAGATGAATAATCTCGTATTGCCTTCAGATTATAAATACATTCCTGCGATATTTGGACATTAAGGATGAGAAAATGTTCCTCACAACACTGAAGACTGAAGTTTTTAATCTGCTGTCAGTGGTTGATTTGTTTGAAATGAGGCAGAGAATAGCTGTGTCATCAGAAAATTGGAACATGTAGTTATTTTGTGTATTACAGTGTATTAAGCTGTACTTCACTAGCACCAAGAGAAAACACTTTAAAAAAATATTAGGCATTCCATGGTGGATTAAATGTAATATTTCATGTGCGCTTTTACTCCTTTTAGTTTTCAAGCAGCAATTTCACCACAAAGAGAAATCAATGAAAATAAAAATCACGAGTAGAAAAAGAGTAAGTACTTACCCAAGGTGACTCCTATCATGCAAAAGGCCTGAAGCAAGCTTTCTTTCATTGTTTTAGTTTTATTGTTGTCCAGTCAGACAGATTGACCAGTTACTCGCAGCTGTTCAAGACATTTGTCACACTTTTTAAAAAATGCCCAGCAAAGCATGTTCGGTCTCTATGGAGACCTTGGTGAAATAAATAACTCTACTTCAAATTCAAATTCAAAAATATCTTATTATTTGAAAAGGGAAATTAAATGTTGTTGTTACTCATATTAATCAAAATTTTTCAAAGCGTTATTGTAGATGGTGATGGCTGTTGGCAGGACAGATGTCTTGCACACCACCATGTCTTACAACTGTTTAAAAATAAACAACACCGTGGAGTGAAAACTGTTATAAGTTACACCACAAGTTTGGTGGTATTTCAGATAAATTAATTAAAACAAAACACTGATCAAAAATTACACTGGGTTACAAAAAATTTTTTTTTTTTTGCAAGTTGTCTTTGTTTTTTCAACTGAATTAGGATTATTTTGCACCGCTGAGTCCAAAAATGATATCCATTCTTCTCAGCTTGGGGTTTTCTTCTAATTTGATTCAGAGAAATCCGGTCTTCTGACTGAATTGATTACATTTTTGTGACATCGGTTCATTTTCGTTAATATTTCTCATCTAATAAAGGTTTTAGGACAAAACAATTGTTTTCTTACAGCGTGTATCAAATGTTACAAACTTAGATTTCTGCAAATTGAATAATAAACACTGATAACTGATTCATGTGAACTGAACATTTCGCCTTCATTGTGCAAAAGTCTCCATCTCTTTTCTGTCCTCCTGCTCGTCTCTCATTGATCAGATTCCCAGGAACCGATTAAGATAAGTTCACCTCAAGAAAAAATTTTATGCTAAGTTCATACTTTCATTCATAAAATGAAAATTGTATTACATTAAATTATTTTAAAATGAAAGCAGTACATTTGTTCCTAAAACACAAAGGGCTTTATTTACAAAGTATTAGTGTATCAATCAGTGAAACTTTGTATATAGAGCAGTTGTTTTATTCTGACGTTTAGCTCAAAATTGCAAAGGTTACAAACAGAAAGACAGGCGTTTAACTACTAGACACACAATGTCAAGAAAACAAATAAAACAAGTTATTATTTATATTAAAACTATGAGGATTAAGAAAATTAGTTTTAGAAGACAAGGAAATGAGCAAACACTGGAGAAGTATTTCAATAAAGACAAAACATAGTAAACATAAAAGGAAAAATACTGAAATACTAGAGAAGTTTAATACAAATGGATAAACTGGCAACATCCAACTGAAAATGTATGCAAACAAGGAAGTGATCAGCTCAGACAGCCCAGGATGTTGACGTCCTAATCCTGAGGTTTCAGCTTGATGGTGTTGATGTGGTGCTGAGATGATCCACTGACTCAGGTGAGATGGATGTTGAAGGGGAAGGAGCGGCGGGGGGATGAACTCGTCATTAGGCTCCAAACATAACAAGTCCAGCTGCATCTGACTGATGGAACGAATCCTAACAGGCAAAGTGGAAAAAAAACATGGTCGATATCGATCTGGACAAACTGCGGCTAAAGTACCCCATATCTTACCACCTTGGGGAAATGACTTACAATAATCTACTTTCCAGATTTATTTTCACCAGAATTCGTCGCAAAATTTTATCAAATATTTAAAAGGAAAGTACACAAACTGGAGACACTCTGATCTGCGCTTTTTAGATCATTGTTATGCAGTTCAAAAGAGTGAATAATGCACAGACCATTAACAGAAAATTGGTGACAAGATGAGAAAATTGGTTTCCTTCTATTTCCCAAAAACCATGATTGTTGGGTTAACTGGTCTTGTCTTAACCAGTGGGTATGAGTGTTTGCATGGTTGTTTGTCTCAGTGTTATTCTGTGATGTGCCCCTCTCTGCGATAGGATGGCACAACTGCCCTCATGTGTGTTGAAAATAAACACTTCTTCTCCTTTCAGGACTTAATTTAGAAGAAATTTAATCCAACCCATCGTGTGAAAAATCTCCAGGACAATAAAGACATTTGGCAAGTACTCTAGAATAGAAACAAAAATCAGAACCCCTTTATGGGTTCCTATGAGACATACATTTTTTACAATAGCAGTTCAGCACTCATCATACCCTTGGACTCAGAGCCCAAGATGCACTACTTTTACTATTGTACAATTTTTGGGTACCCTATGTATCCAACTGACTTGGCAGATGCATTTAAGTCTTTCCAATTGCTACATCCATGTTTTAACATGAATACATTAGTTTTGATAAAGCAAAATGTCTGCAGGTAAAGCAATATCCTGCATTTCTCGGGACAGAGAAACTAACCAGAGAAACATGCTCAATGTTTACTGATTGTTTACTGTGACCGACAAATCAGTTCACATTCAAACTTCAGCTACACGTCAATAGTGTCAGAAGGAAATACATTAAAAAGATGTTAAACATTTCATTAGCTAAAGATTTCACATTTTAAATGTGTTTTAACTAATTTGAGTTAAACATGCCATGTTAGTTTACCTGCTAACCTCCAGCTCATGAAGCAGCAATAGAAACAGGATAATCAGCAGTAGAAAAACATGTCAGTACTCACCCAAGAAAATCAAACACAGCGTTGACCTCTGAAATAAGGTGGCTATTGATTTCATTGTTTCACAGTGGTCCAGTAAGCTGACCCAGATGGGACAGTCTCTCTCTCTTGTTAAAGACAATTAGCAGCTGTTTTTTGTGCAATGCTGACATTTTTTCCCCTTTACAAAACATGCCCTGAAAAACATGTTTGGTCTCCATGGAAACCTTGGTAAGATATGTGATATGTAACCTGAATACTTTGGAATACTTTGGAATACTTTGGAATTATTTTTTTAAAAAATACCTCAGCCAACTCTTTTATAAATTAAACAGCAGCAGAATGACTGGCAATTTGTTCAAATCAATTCTTTTCACAAAATGATTTTTTGTAATGTTCATGCATTTACACATAAAAATTAAATGTATATTAAATTCAATTGTTTTCAGGCTGAAAGCAGTGAACATGTTCATGCAACAGAAAGGATTATATTCACAAAGCATTGTATCAGTCAAATTTTGTATATTGAGAACTGGTCTTACACTCAAGTGAAATGCAAAGTTACAGAGGTTAAAAACGGAAAGATGAGGATTTAACTACTACAGACACACCATTAAATTATCTGTATAACCAAATAAAGTAACAGGTCAAAACCAATTATTGGTAATAAAACAGTGAGGATTCAGAAGTGGGAGAAAACCAATTACAGAAGATGAGGAACTGTGCAGAAATATTTCCATCCTACTTGTATTCTACAAGTACAAAGAACAAATTCAGAAAATCAGAAAAGACCATACATAGTAAACATTCAAAAGCAAAAATAATAAATCTACAACAGCAAAGGCGAATTATCTTCAAACACATAACAATTAACAACTTAAAGAGCAATAAATTTGGACTAGAGATCACTTACAAATGGCAAAAACAGAAATAAAACAGAAACTAAATACAGATCAATAAACTGATAAGGCACAATTTTATAAATATATAAAAATATTTTATATAAATAATTATACACAAACAAGGAAATGATCAGCTCAGACACCCCAGGACGGTGACGTCCCTATCCTGAGTTTTTAACATACTGGTGTTCAGGTGGTGCTGAGATGATCCCTCACTTCGGTGAAACGGATCCTGAAGGGGAGGTGGAGCGAGACGGGTTATGCTGTAGATCAGCCTCCAAACAGGTTAAGTCCAACTCGAGCTCACTGGTGGGACGAACCCTGTCAATGCTAACATGTAAAATGGAAAACATGGTCAATAACGCTGGTCAACAGCCAAAAGGTTGTCTGGGGTTTTCATCTCTTTTAGGGCCATTTTGATGTGTTGAATCCAAAAACTACATTGTTTGTTTTCAATCTGGTCGACTTTCTGAACTATGGATGCAACATGAGCATCAAAATGTCCGACTTGTTCTCACATATTTATCAGATTTCTGAGAATTTGGGATCAATGAGTGAAGAGCAGGAGGAGAGACTCCATCAGGACAGAGAAGAGATGGAGAATTTTGCACAATGCAGATGCATTGTTCACATGTACTCACCCTTACCAGTGTTTACTATTCAATTTAAAGAAATCCAAGTTTGTAACATTTAATTACCACATTTTTTTTTCTCCTACAATTTTTTTTTGGATGAGAAATATTAACGGAAATGAACTGATAATGTCACCGAAATATAATCAATTCAGCCAGAGGATCATATTTCTTTAAATCAAATTAGAACAAAAACCTAATTATTCTAATTGAGAAAAATGTATGGCATTTTTGGATTCAGTGGTGCAAAATAATTCTAATTCAGTTGAAACAAACATAGACAACTTCCAAAACATATTTTTTTGTAACCTGGTGTAATGATCTGGACAAACTGTGAGTAAAGTCCCTTATATCAGTGAAAATGACAAGAGCTGCTGTCCAGGCCACAGCAGTTAGGACACCAAAGTGCATTGTCATTTTCATAGTAAAAATTTCATAGAAATGAAAATGAGAAGCACCTTTTGCAGAGTAAATCTACTAAAAATACAAAAAAGGATTTTTTGAATTCAATAATAAAAAAATAAAAGGATATTTATGCAGTCTGATGATGTAGAACAGCTTCTGCTACAATTAGAATCGTCATTTGGAATATTTCTGTAATTCAACAATAACCTGTGGTATTAAAAACATTTATCAAGTCCGTTTGTTCGACCCTTTATTGTCCTCCATCTTCCCCACTCTTTGGGAACCACTGTCCTACTGGAAGGCAGAAGTTGAAATAGCTATGTTGGATTTTTAACATTTTTTTATTATTCTTGCCTGAGACAACAAGAATGGTACATTTCATTTTCTTTGGGGAAGGAGCACCAAATAATTTAATGCCATTGTAATTACTACTTGGAGGATCTTCTTTGCAGCCCATCATATGTGAAGATGCTCTCAAAGCAGAGGGAAAGGAGAAGCTTTTGGGAGGTCATTTGTCTTACAGAGTTTAGGGAGGAAAGTCTTTGCTGCTTTTCTTTTTTTTTCTCATTTTGAGCAGGATTTCAAACTCTAGAGACAACACGTCCACAGTGGTCTGGAGTCCCTTTCATAAAATGAAATGACTGGAAGTAGTGCACAGGTGGCATCCTGTCATCTCAGAGCCTTTTTGTTCAGGCTCAGCGCTGGAAGCCACTGGAACACCTGAAGTCAGTCATTTGGATCGGGATGCTTTTGACGACGTTATGTCTTTGCAAATAAACATTATTTTAATGATTTCATTTACCTTGCTGGTTTGTCCAGGTCTTTCAGCTCATCATGGCATAGGAAATTGATGAGAACGACACCAAAGCAGTCTCCCATTATATTCACCCCAGTGAGGACATGGTCTCTGAAGGGCACAGAAGAAGAAAACAAATATGCTGTTAGACTCAAAGATGTTTTTCTAAAAGATTTTCTTTTCCTCACTCTACCAGAGCCAAAAAAAAAAAAAAAAGGAAAAAACAAATCTACATGCAGCACAGGGAGCCAGGGCAGAACAAAAACTTGAATCCAGGTGTAAAGACAACAAGGTATTGATAGCGTATTAAGAGGAGAAGAGGTAGATA
This sequence comes from Poeciliopsis turneri, assembly GCA_922788865.1. Taxonomy (NCBI): domain Eukaryota; kingdom Metazoa; phylum Chordata; class Actinopteri; order Cyprinodontiformes; family Poeciliidae; genus Poeciliopsis; species Poeciliopsis turneri. The sequence continues at coordinate 3,323,693 of CAKLNU010001103.1, forward strand.
AATACTGGCAGACTGAATGCTGGAACAATTGAATGAGGCTGACGGGTTGTAGGTGTGAGGAGAGAGACAATGGCAGCAGGGGGTGAGGGAGAGTAAATATGATAACTAGGAGACTGTATCTAAGAGCAACAAAGAATTACTAGACTCAGGAAATGAATAAACATAAACTGTAATTACTAAGAAGAAATGAACTAAAGTAAAACAGAAATAAGGCTGATATTATCAAAGAATGAGACAGAACTAGAGTAAATTCACCAAAGCCCTAAAACAACTGAAAACAGCCCAATAACTGACGACATGCAAGTTAAAAATCATGACTGGGACAAAACTCACTTGCAAGTTTCATGATTGCAGATCAGCAAAACTCAACCTAGATTGACTAGATGGTTTGATGATGAAAGTACATTTTAAGCAAGAGTGGTTGACTCTGAGTTTCAAGTTGAACTTACAGAACCCATTCCACTACGACCAGCATGGCAGCGTCTCTGGCAGGAAGTCCCACAGCTGTCAGAATCAGGATAGTGGTCACAGCTCCTGTTGCTGGGATTCCTGCAGCTCCAAATGTGACAATGGAAGTAGTCAAGCTGCAAACCAAGCACAGTCTTCATGAACATTTCTGTCTAAAGCCTTTCCGTGGAGCTCAAATTCGTAGAAATTGAACTGCTGCTTCCTTGGCCCTTCAAGAAAGCAGCTTACCCAATAGCAATTATCTGGCCAGCATCCAGCGTGACGTCATTCATCTGGGCAATAAAGACAGCAGCGATCACTTCGTAAATCGCAGTCCCATTCATATTAATGCTGGTGAGAATGGGCAACATGAGGCGGCAGAGTTTCCCATTGACCATTAGGTTCTCTTCACAGCATTGAAGGATGACAGGCAGACTGGCAGTGCTTTAGCAGAAAACACATCCTTTATTAGTGCACCGTTCGTACGAGGAAACTGGAAAAGTGTCTCTCTTTGACAACAAACAGAACATCTCACCTGGACGCAATGATAAATCCAGTCATCCAAGCCTTAGCGGTACTCTTTAGGATGACAAAGGGATTCTTTCTGACAAACGTGAAGAAAATCAGGGGAAGAATAACCAAGGAATGGATTACTAGCCTGGAAGAGACAATAGTCACGTTCAGTGTCAAAGACATGCAATGCAAAAGTATTCACTGGTATTCATCTGTGGCACTTTCATGTATTTTGTAATAATAATGATAAATAATAATTAATTTGACTTAGAACACATTTTATATCTTGGGATCTCAAAGGGCACACAGTAAAACTACAGAGTTCAATGTATTTGGGGAGATTTTATAACTGAGAAGAGAAAACGTTCTCTTTTTCTCTCCCCCCTTTCATTCACATCAACACATTTTCACTCTTTTATTTTGAAAAAAAATATTGTGAAAAGAAGAGGTGTGATTCACGATCCTGTCATCTCAACGGTGACTTGGAATTAATTATCAGTTGCACTTTGGGAATGCAAGGCTGTGGAAAAAATAATGCTGAAATTGATGACTCTTTTTTAAATAAAAGAGAGCAAGTGTGTTGACGTGAATAAAAGGAGAGAGAGAAAAGAGCGCTCTCTCTTCTGGGTTACAATATGCCAACACAATAGCGCATTGTTGTAATGTGGAAAGAAAATAATGCCTGGTTGCACAACAATATCTATCAAGATGTTTGTGCATTTGTTATCATCCTCCCTGAGTCCACTTCAGATCAACGTATTGCTGCAGATCCAGCTGCAGCTTGTTGGGTTCTGTCTCCACCAGCTTTACGTTTTCATCGAAAAGTTTGGTCACTGCTGCTGTTGCTGGGACTCCCTTCAAGAAAGCAGCTTACCCAACAGCAATTCTCCGCAAAACAGGACTAAGTCCAAAATGGATATTGAGTGTGAACACAAAGCCTCACAACTTGCCACGGATTGTCAAATGGCCAGTGGACCAGATATTTGTTACTACAGATGTTTTCCTTGTCAAATAAACTTGAATGAAATAGCTGAACTGCATCAGTCAGATGCAATTAAGATCTACAGAGATCTGCCAGTGAGCCAGTGTTGACATCCAAACGTTTCAGGACAAAAGCCCTGGAGGAGTGGAGTTCGAGACAAATGATCTAATCCATTCCAAGCTCTCTTTAGTTGCAGCCTTAGAGTCGTCGTGCTGACAGAAGACGGACCTCGCTACAGTCTAAAGTGGTTTGCAGACTCTAACAAATATTCTTCGAGGATTGATCTTTATGAAGCTCAAACTCTGAGATGAGTTGAGTTTAGGTTTGTCTTCATTGAATGTAGTGTAATATTAGAACAAATAAAGTTTTGTTCAAACAAAATAAATTGAAAACAAAAGCAAACAGAACAAAAGAGGAACAGTAGTGAAGTATATTTACACATTCAAAGGAGTTGGTAGAAGTATGAACTTATTTTTACACCCAGCCCTCTTACAGCTGCAGCATCATCCAATAAGTTGCTATTCCTGTTAACCTGGTTTTAACAATCTTTCTTAGAATTTTCTAGTATTTTCTATATCCATACCTATAACTCTAACACTCTTCCTCTTCCTCATCTGAAAGCTTGGGTAATTTTTAGAAACTAACCCTTCTTTAACCGAACTTTATCCCTGATCTGTCTGTTGAGTTCCTTGGTGTTCATGATGCTGTTTGTTCACTAATGTTCACTAAAAAGACAGCCTCTGAGGCCAAACAGAACATCTGAAGGGAACTGCATGACCTGAATTGGGTGTTTGAAGATATCAGAATGAAAATGATTTTTTTCTTAAGAACAGATCTTTGCAGTGTCTTCGTCCTCTAAACAAACTACCTTAGCAGCAGTGATATCAGTTTTGTTACAAAGTTGGTAACAGTTTATTTGAAGGGGTGCATAAACATGACATCACAACGCTCATGAATATTCATGACTGTTGGTATGAAGTGTCATTTGGTAAATAAGGACACTTTAAATGCAAAGTTTACACTTTTAATGGACTTTTAAAGCAACTTTTAGTGTTTATGTCATGTTTCTGATGACAGTCTCATGCACAACCCTTCAACTAAAGTAAATCTTAACAAAAAAGGTGGACATACCCCACACAAATCACAGCTGAAAGTTTTGCGAGTTTAATGACAGCGCCCCAGTCCTCAACATCCAACACATTTTCTATGATCAGGAAAAAAACTCCGACTGGCAAGTACCTGAAACAAACAAACAAACAAGAAATACTGAACTGATTATAGGGATGTTTTGTACATTATTAATGAATCCAATTTTGTAAAAGAGTGAAATTATATACTGTCTTATTTTACCACATAATCCAGTTAAATATGATTTTTATTGCATCATTGAGGCTTTGAATGGCCTTCACAGTGCTTGTTGCCACCTGTCCCACCCTGTTTATCAAGATGCCGAAGGTGAAAGACCAGATGATCAGTCCTAACATGTTGGGTCCGTCAACATAAGTGCCCACCAGTTTAATGTCACTGTCGTTCTGCACCGAGAAACACAGAAATGCTGGCTGTAATTCTCTAAGAGCAATATTGTAGGAATACATCACCTTGTTGGGCAATGCATTTCACTTTTTCACAATAAGTCACATTAAAACCATAAACTTTGATGTGCTTAATTTGCTTTTTTTTTTTTTTTTTGTGGAAAGGATCAATCCATAGCATTGCATAACTGTGAAATATAAAGAAGCAAAATAAACTGTTAAAATAAAATAAAAAACATTTACAGTACATAGAACCCACTTTTGAACATAGATAACAACAAAATTGCTATCAAGCTTAATGAAATAATTTGGTATTGGCATTATCTGCATCCAGCAGCATTACTCAATTCACTCGGTTAGCTTAGGCGAATAGTCCACACAGCACATACAACTGGCGCGAGCGTCTTAGGGCTCATGATGCGTTTAAGGGGACTCAAAAAAACACATTGTTTAATCCACGTTAGCAATGGATTAAACAGTTTTAAAGGTTGAAAAAAGTGGATGGGGCAGCGGGGACATGCACAGAAAGTGCAGGAGCCCCTTCTGTAAGAAAGTTGGCCACTCAGAGGTAAAAAAAACCAACAACAACAAAAAACAGCTTCCAGACGCCCCCACACAGCTGACTCTGAGTGGGCAATGGCCCCCAATCCCACCAGGCCTGTTTCATAGGAAAACGGACAGCGGTAAATCCCAGACAATCTAGGATTAAAACTTGTTTCGGGGGTGCAAAAGATTTGAGAACAGGAAAGATCTTCCCCTTGCAGCAGAACAGCCACTCTAGGTAAAAGCATAATCATCTGTTGGATCACTCTAGTCAAATCCTATCAAATAGAAAATCCATGGCAAGATGTGAGCAATGATGTTGTACTGCCCAAAAACATTACTGTAGGATTAACTGTTCTTGTTGAAACCCAGAGGTACAACAAGTGTTTGCATGGTTGCTTATGCTGTGCCTCAATTTTCCCCTGTGATGAACTCCACCCCCCACCCACAGACCACTACAGGAAGGCACAACTGCCCCTCAGGTGGGCTGAAACAAAACACCAGCTCTCCTTTCTGAATTTAATTTAGAAGAAATGTGAAGCCGTCCATCCTCTATCCTCCACTTCAAAATCAAGTTCTCTTTTGTGTTGGGTGACTACTTCAAACCAAACAGAATACTTTGAAGTTTGTGGTTGTAATGTGACACGTGAAAAACTGAAAGGCTATAGAACAAAAACCCAAAGGAAATACTCACTATACTCAGTAACGGTGGAGAAGGAATGCCAGAAACGTCTTTTTTAGTGTAAATAATCTCAGTCTTATACTGGGAGAGAAACAGAAACTGTTAGGAAGCTGTCCAAACCTGGAAAGTTACACACTGAGCGGTGGTTCTGAATAAAAACCTTCTCATAGAAAGCCTGAACGAAGCTCTCTGGAACCATGTTCCTATGTGAGTGAAAGGAGAATTACAAAAAACAAAAATAAAAAAAAAATACTGAGCCAAATGTTAAAGACAAAATACATGTGAATATTATTTTCTTATCATCATTTCTAATAGGTGAAGATAGTTTTAAATGTTACCTTAGATAATAAAAGTCAATAATCTTCTATGTAAGAAACTACAAGATGAATATAATCACCTTCCTAAAAGTAATGGCCTGATCATATTTTGCCCAAAGTAATTTTTCTCTTTGCCTAAATCATCTGTTGGCAATAGAGAAGTTGTGTGTTTTTTTCTTGCCAGAATATCGTTTGGCAAAAAAATACAAAATAATATATGTATACATTTAGACCATCATTATGTTAGGAAGGTGACAATATGCACAATATGCACAAACACAGGAATTGTGTCTAAATGTCTGTCCTCTTGCCTTAAAAGATCCATGAGGATCACATGAATGGAGAAGGGTGGCATGTCCTTAATGTTCTCCTGTAAAACGCGTTCTCCCACACCAGGCTGGATTGTGAGCACCAGAAACAGTCCTGCAACACAAGATCTCAGACAGAATATCAAAAGCAATAACACAAAGCAAACTATCACAGCCCTCATAAATCTTCATTAAGAACTGCTAACCATAATAATGTTACCAAGAACTATGGCCAAAATAGTAGAGCCACAGATGAAGATTCCTGTGAATATGGCTGTTTTTCTGGACATTTTGGTGTTTAATCCAGTTACTCCTGAGAAAAGAGAGCAGAACCAGAAGTTCATGTGGTGCCCGAGGAATGAGCAGGACAACATATGTGTCCTAACAACTAATCTTCATCTTTTAAAAATGTTTTAAAAGCACAGGAACTAAATGGTGTGAATATGAAATTGGCTTAATGTCTAGATATAATATAATATAAAAGGTTTTGAGCAATATTTATACAGACTATCCACAAAAAGATGAGTGAGCATCCTTCAAATCTATCTCTGTAACTATGATACGTTAATACTTCAAGTATTTGGATTCATATTTAGCTTGCCTGCAAGCACACTTGTCACAATGAGGGGTACAGCGAACATCTGAAGCACGTTGATAAGCATATCCCCTGGTATTCGGATCCATTTTATTTGCTCATCCCTTAAAGAAATCATAAACCTCAGCAGAAATCCAGAGCCTAAGCCTATGGGGGGGAACACAAACATAATAGATATGCAGAAAAAAAACATCAAGATGTACAAACAACCTTAGCTGTAGTATACTTTATAACAGTCCTGAGAAATAAATGGGAGTGTTTTCATATAAATATAAAATGATATCTATTGTAGATTTTTTATTTATTTATTTATTTCAGTTTATTGTGAATAGGTTACCAAGAATTATGGCCAAAATAGTCGTGCCACAGATGACGCTGCACAAGTCAAACAGGAAATCTGGCATTTATTTCCTAAACATGTGTAAAATAATCACTTACTACATTTAGTTCTTTACACAATACACTGATAACTGGAGGAAAATTAGTGAAAGATAGTAGATAAAACAAGGTTCACTGTAATAGTAGAATATGTAGCAGAACATGGCCGACAGGTGGTACTGTCTGCTGCCATCTGTGACTGACCAATCAGTTCACATCCAACCTTCAGATGGGATTATACCAACTTCAGGGTGCCAAAGGAAATTTGTCTTGGGTACAAATTCTGGCTGCTGCATCATCCAAAACCAGGACTTTACGCATAAAACAGCTTCTTCTTCCCTCCAGTTGTCAGAACGCTGCAATTAATCCAGCTTCATTTAAAGTTCCACACGCACACACTGACCATGTCGTTAGCATAGTCAAAGTACGTTTGAACTCGTTTCAGTTAAAACCCCAGCTTGAGCACGCGAGTTTAACAGCCAACCCCCGTCTGACTAAGCAGCAAAAACTCCTGACATCAGTACTCACCCAAGGCAACCGACAGGAGGCAAACGACCTGAAATACACCCTCCTCCATTGTTCCGTTTCGCTGTGATTCGGGAAGCAGACGGGCGGGTCGATGGCAGCTGTTTCAGTTACTGTTTGGTGTCCAGTCCTGGGCAACTGAGAAAAGAACGTTCAGTCTCTGCGGGTTCCTTGGCAACATAAATAACACACATAACTTATGACTGCTTTCAGTAATTTGATGTGTTTGAAGAGCCGATCACGCTGGCACTGAGTCCATTTGATTAATCGGTTTTCTATTTAAAAATATTGTTTAAATATTTTGATTTAAAAAAAATAAAAATATATATTTTTTTACTATTTTGATTTAAAAACTGTGGTTAAGCGATTCAAACAGGTTTTAGAAGATCTTGTTCATTTTGTCATCCAGTCCTTGGATTCCATGTTTTTTGGAAAATGCCTGGAAAAGAAATCCTGGTTCCCTTGGATACCTTGATTTTGGTTCAAATGCTGAACAAGGTTGATTTTTATTTCAAATAAAACTAAAGACACTGTGTTTCTAATAATATCACCACATCACAAAACTATTTATTATCTGCACTTTTTATTCATGAAACTGGGTATTTTGACCCATCTGAAAAATATTGCTAAAGTACAGAAGGATGTTTCCTTCAAATTTGTTTTCCTTCCTTCGTTCCTTTCTTCCTTCGTTCCTTCCTTCCTTCCTTCCTTCCTTGCTTCCTTCCTTCCTTCCCTAACTTAGGCAGTATAGTAAAGTCTGGGCTCTATTTTCCATAATCAGTTTTCGGCTGATCTGTTTTCCGTGCTCTGCTTTTCCGGATCCACTTTTTCCATAATTGTGCTTTACATCATAAACACAAAACACAAAGTCAAGCAACATAGAATAACATTTTTGTCACGGAATTTAAGCGCCTGTTTTCGCCGGACTCCGCCGTCCGTTTAACCCCGGGTATTCGTCGGGCCCGGTTGCCCACAACAGGAAAAAAAAAAAAAAAAATGGACGCTTAATGACAGTGGTAGGCTAAATTATTTTTAAATTTCTTACACATAATTAAATAGTATTTAATTATTTAAAAGTTAGTATTTTATAAATACTAACTTTTAAGTTGACTGGCAATTTATTAAATCAGCTGATTTCAAGAAAATATTTTATGCAATGTTCACGTGTTCACCAAAAAATTGGATTTTGAAAGCAGTAAATCTGTTCATGCAACATGAAGAAATGTATTTATTTACAAAGTATTGTATCATTCAGCCAAATTCCGATTTTCCCCTCTCTTAGATGTAACAGATCCTGTGGAAGAGGAAGGGATGAGCTCGTCATCGGGCTCCAAACAGATTAAGTCCAGCTCCAGCTCACTGGCGGATCGTATCCTGTCCCTGGAAAGGATACGAGGCAAAATGGAAAACACGGTTAATAGCGATCTGGGCAAACTGTGACCAAAATATCTCATGTCTTTCTACTCAGTGAAAATGACTTATAATAGTCTACATCCCAGATATATACTTTATTACATTACAAGAACTTGAGCCCATATTTTACTGAACATTTCATAGAAAATTACAACTAACTTAAAGAGGCTCTGAAGCATTTAGATCATTTTTATGTGGCTCTCTGAGTGAATACTACAGAACAGTTCAGAATTAGATGTGCACAATGTTGACAAAAGTATTCACTCATCTGCCTTCACACACACACACACACACACACACACACATACACACATTCCTGAGCAACATCCTAATCTCAATCCATCCTCTGATGTGAGCAGACTGGTAAAGTAAAGTTCTTCTACCCCAAACTTACTCATCTATATTATGGGACCTGCTTTGTGCATTGGTGCAAAGTCATGTGAGAACAGGAAGAGGCCATTTTCAAACTGTTCCCACAAGGATGGGACTTGAAATAGTGAAGAACACTTTGGTCTGCTAAATCATTGGGAGTTCCAGTCACTTAAACAAATGGGCTGAGCCAAATAATGAATCCCACCCCGCCTTCCTGTACAGCTCAAACACTGCTGACAGGCAACAGCTGTTGTTGTCATGACTACTGACACCAACGCGTATTATTATCACCACATCAGCACATTACTATGCAGCTCCTGCAGAGTAAAACATACAAGTGGAAGTGTACAGGTGGTATCATGTCATGTTACCACACTCAAATTCACTGTTATTTCTGAGAGAACCCCGTTTGTTGGATTTCAAGTAGCAGCAAGAAGCAGTGGAAAGCCTGAATTGATCGATTTGGACAAGGAAGTGAATACTTTCGGCAACATTATGTCTTTGCAGATGAACGCATCATTTTAATTATTTCATTTACCTTACTGATCTCTCCAGGGTCAAGAGCTCATCTTGGCACAGATGACTGATGAGAGCCACACCATAACAGTCTCCTAGCACATTGACTACGGTAGTGAAATGGCCTCTGAAGATCACATAAGAGGAGAACAAATATGCTGTCAGACTCAACTGTGTTTTTCTTGAAGGTTTTCTGTCCCTCACTCTACAACAACCAGATGCACCAGCTCTTCTCCAGCTTAGGCTGTTCCTAGAAACAAAATTAGTCTCCAAGGGTAATTTTATCAATCATTGCTATACAGGCTCTCCCCACAAGGAGGCGACTCAAGACTCGTATTAGTATTTTCGCTTGCAGAAAAAACTGAATGGAGATGTTTGTGCCTCAATGAGACCTTTTTGCTGCAGTTCTCGCTGCAGTCTGTTGGGCTATGTCCCGGTCAGCTGCAAGCTTTTGATAGCAGACAAGTGTAACTCCATCCAAAATGACTACATTACATGATGGTTAAACACATATACTGTGTGCACAATTATTACGCAAGTTGTAGTTTTGAGGATTAGTTTTATTATTGAACAACTACAGAACTCTCTGTCAATCCAACCCGTTTAAGAAGGGCCAACAAGTTCTTTATGCGGTCCGCTGAGGAAGGGGGCCACTTCATTATTCTTCCATCTTTAAGGTCTTGACCCTCTGACCACATAGCGGAGTACTCTGATACATGTGATGGCACGTTGTCCTGCATAAATCATGGTCTTCTTGAAAGATGCACCCTTTTTCCTGAATCACTGTTGAAGAATGTGTCTTCTAAAAACTGGCAGTAGGTTTGGGAATAGATTTTGAGTCCATCTTCAACCCGAAAAAATCCAACTGGCTCATCTTAAATCATACCAGCCCATACCGGTACACTGTCTTTACCTTCCTGGCGTCTGATGTGAAGTGGAGCACTGTGTTCATGAATGATCCTGCCACGGGTCGATCCATCAGATCCGTCATCAGTCACTCTTATCTCATCAGTTCGTTAAACTTTTGAAAAATCTGTTTTCAGATGTGTCTTAGTCCGGTCTTGATGTTTCAACTCATGTGTCCTGTTCAGTGGTGGTCAGCCGTCTTTACCTGGACCATGTCTCTGAGCTCTGAACATCTTGTACTTCTTGGCCCTCCAGGTCGGTTGCAGTTCTGGAATCTCACAGCACTGGAAGATAACGGGATCCTGGTAGCTTCACGTTTGATTTTTCACAAATCTTTGGCAGTTATTTTACCTCTTTTTTTCTCAACATGTTTCTTGTGTCCCTTTGACTATTTGCAGCAAAACATTTGATGGTTCTGTGATCACGCCCAAATATCTTAGCAGTTTCAAGAGTCCTGCATCCCTCTGAAAGACTTTTTAACAATTTTGGACTTTCCAGAGTCACTTAAATCTCTTTTTTGGCATTTGTTGCCTGAGGAAAAGAAACTGCCCAATAATTATGCACAACTTGATATATGGTGTTGATCTCCTTAGACCCACACTCCCTCATTAAAAAATGCACACCAGCTGACATGTTTATGTTCAAAAAGCATTCAAGATTGTACAGCTTGAAATATGTATAAATATTATGATTTGGTCAAAACTAATGATTGCCTAATAATTGTGCACACAGCATAGTAGGTGATGAGTATCAAGTTAAACTTACAAAAACCACTCAGAGATCAGCAGAAGGGATGCATCATGTGCAGGGAGTCCCACAGATGTCAAAATCAGGATAGTGGCTGCAGATCCCATTACTGGAACACCTGCAGCTCCAAAGCTTGAAATGCAACTGGCCAAGCTGCAAACCAAGCACAATTTTCATTAATGACCAGCTGCAAACCAAGCAGCTAGAAATGCTCATGAGCATTTTTGTCTCAACTACAACATACAACTGTATTCCTCTTAACAATCCCAGCATGCATCTTTTCTCAATTCCAGGTACTTCTAGGAAGCAGCTTACCAAATGGTGACGAACTGGCTGACAGTCAAAATGATGTCACGCATCTGGGCAATAAACATGATAGAGATCACTTCATACAGCGCCAACCCGTTCATGTTAATGCTGGTGACTATTGGCAATATGAGCCGGCAGAAGGTTGCATTGGCCTTCATGTTCTCTTCACAGCATTTAATGGTGACAGGCAGAGTGGCGGCGCTTTGGCAGAAAGCACATCCTTTATTGGTAAACCGTTTGTATGACAAAACTACAAAAGTGTCACACTTTGACAACAAACAAACAGAACATTTCACCTGGACGCCAGGATCAGTGAGGTGAACAAAGCCTTGGAAACCTGGATGAAGATGAGAAAGGGGTTCTTTTTGGTGAACACGAAGTAAATCAATGGAAGAACAAGACAGGAGTGGATTGCAAGCCTGAAAGAGACAACAAAATCATGATCATTGTTAAAAACATTAAATGAAAATATATTCACTTAGCTGTCAGTGTTGACACTTTTTGACACCTCAATGTGTTTGGGAGATTTTATATGACATACTAACACACAGTAGTGTAAAGTGGAAGGAAAATGATGCATGGTTGCACAGTTGCATCTACTTAGGTTTGCATTACTTGATATTTTCTTTTGGGTCCATTTTCCTACATTTTTGAGATTTGCTTTTTAAGGCCTTTTGTTGATCATTTTTAGAAAAATAAATAAAGAATATTTTCTTATATACATTTATCCTTGTGCCTTACCGGCTGGACTGTAACAGTCTTCATGATGCCGTTTGTTCACCGGCAAACAAAACCTCATAGGGCCAGACCTTCTGGAGAAAACTGCTTGAATTGGACTGAAAATGATTGTATTTATAAGAACTGATCTTTTTATCCTCTAAGCGTAAGGAAGGAGTAGGAGTAGTACCGCAAATACATTTCTTTCCTTTTTATGCAGGGTTCAGTGCTGCCACCTTAGGAGCAGAAGAAACAAAGCTGCAATGGACAAGGTGGACCTACCCCAGAAAAAGTACCCCTGTAAGTCTGGCAGTTTTCACGATAGCGCTCCAGTCACCAACATCCATCACGAGCTCCATAACCAGGAACAAAAGGCCAATTGGCAAGTACCTGAAACAAAGGACAGTCAAAAAAAAAAAAAAAAAAAAAAGGTTTAAAGAAAATTGGTGTTTCAAAATTATTTCAACTCCCTGTTTGTTAATAAAAATAATTTTAAAAAACAGCTTCCTTATGTAAATACAAAAATTGAAATCAAATCTCAGTGGTATGGTCCCAATGATTTGTCCTTTTGTCTGACCTGAACTTATTAAGATTTTTTTTTTTTTTTTTTGAGAATTAAAAATTAACTTAAATTGGTAAAAAAGAGAAATGATGTAGTGCTTGATCTTACCACAGCGTCCAGTTGAAAATGATTTTTAATGCATCGCTGAGGATTCTAATGAACTTCACTGTGGCTTTGGCCTTGAGTCCCGCCCTGTTTACCATGATGGCGATGATGAAAGACCAGAAGATCAGTCCTATCATGTTGGCTCCAGCAACATATTTGCCTGTCAGTCGTGTCAGAGTGCCATTATGTTCCTAGAAACACAAATGTGCTGGACCTAACTCTCTAAGAGCAGTTTTATAGGAGTGCAGCACATTGTACATATATCACTTTTCCACAAAAAGTCACACTAAAGCCATAAACTTTGATGTATTTTATTTGCATTTAGTTTGTAAAATACCACTCCAAAGGACTGCATAATTGTGAGATAAATTCAAGGTCTATAAAACCTTTACATGTAAAAATAAAGAAACTGGAACTCTGCATGTAAACATGAGATTTGTCAGCAAGAATGGCTTTAGTTTTCCTTATGATCTGTTTATAGAACATATCTAGGGTGAAAATTAGGACATTCCCCTTGCAGCCAAACAGCCACATTCAGTCCATATCTACAATGGACTGGTTCAGGTGAAAGAATGGCCATATTATGGATCCCTGCTTAAAAATAAATAAATCCTGGCTTAAATACAACAGAAAATCTGTGGCAAAATGTGAAAACTGATGTTCCTCCCTCTTCCCAAAAAACGTTATTGTCGGGTCAACACGTCAGCAGGTCCAAGTGTTTTGCATGGTTGCTTGTCTGTCTGTTCCCTGGTGATGTATCCCTCCTCACACCCTATGACCTCTACAGAATGACGTTTGTGGTTGTAATGTGACAACATGTGAAAAAGCTCAACGGTTATAAATACTTTCTGAAGGTTCTCTAGAAAAAGAGCAAAGATCAGAAGAAAATACTCACTACTGTGGGATCAAGGGTGAGTCTTTTAGGAGATCTTAATTTAACCCGAATAACCTCTGTCTCGTACTGCAAAAAAAACAAGAAGAAACTTTTTTAAAACTTTCCAAATCCAACATGGAAAGTTACACAGTGAGTTGTGGAGCTGAATAAAAGCCTACCCGCTCGTAGAAAGCCTGAACGAAGCTCTCTGGAACCAGGTTCCTATGCGAGTCAATGGAGAGTCAGACAAAAAAAAAGTACTTGCAAATTTTAAAGAAAGAAAACATGAGGATACTAAAATGGCCTGGGAACCTTTCCAGTGTGTTCGCTTCTAACCCGTTGACACCAGCACCCCTCGCAACCCCACTGGGGATAATCGTATGAGACAATGGATGGATGGATCATGAGGATGTTTTTTCCATAATATCAGAATTTCACATAAACCAAGAAAGTTTTGATTTATAGTGGTCAGAGATTAAAAAATCTCTATTTTAACTTCTTCAAATTACAACCTGCATATGCAAACCAGGAGTTTTGTCTAAACACTTATATTCTCACCTAATAATATCCATGAAAATCACATGCAGAGAGATGGCTGGCATGTCTATGTCAACGGTTCTTCTGCCAAATTCTGTCTTATCCATACCAGGCTTCATCAGGATCACAAGACTCATTCCTGCAACACAGTCACATGCGGGACGTCAAAACAATCACACAACACACACTATGACTGTTTTGATAAATCTATGTTAAACTGTGCTGCCCATTATAAAGTCACCACTAAATACGGCCAGCATGGTAGAGACACAGATGTACGTTGTTGTGAACTTGGCTATTTTCCCAGGCAATCTGCTTTGTAATCCAGTTACTCCTGAGAAAAGAGATCAGAACCAGAAGTTCACCTGGTGCCTGAGCAATGAGCAAGACAACATACCAGTTCATGTGTGTCCAAGCAATAGTCTAAATGTCTGCACTGATCTTCATCTTTCAACACATTTTAGCCACAAAAAATAAATGGTAAGAATATCAGATAATATCAAATATCAGATGTTATTTATAAATAATATCCACAAAAAGTTGGCATCTTTTAAATCTATTTCAAATATTTAAAAATCCGGCACATAAAGTGTCTGGATTTTTAACTTGCCTGCCAGCACACTTGTCACAATGAGAGGTGCAGCAAATAACTCAAGCATGTTAAGAAGCAAATTTCCCGGGACTTTCAGCCACTCCATTTGATCCTTAGTCATAGGAACCGCATGCCTCAGCAAAAGCCCAATGCCTAACCCTAAAAAATCACAAATACAATAGATACAAAATAAAAATTACATCAAGATGTAAAAACAACCTAAGCTTAGACAGACTTCATAACAACCATGAAAAAAAAATGGGGGTGCTTTAACATAAATGGTAAATGGTTTATATGTTTTCTAACACATTAAAGCTTTGATTGGGAGCAATATTGGCCAGAGATCATTGACACAAACAACTTCGGTTTAGATAACTTTTTTTCCCTTTGTGTGGTGCATTGTTTTTGTGGTGGTGGTTTTGGGAACTGATGGTCTGATGGGACAACCCTCTGCTTCCCTGCTGTTTGTCTGTGTCATTTGTTACAATACACCAAAAAGGGTTACATGAAATGGTTTTTGTTTCAACACAAGCAAAACTTAGTGACTGCCTAAGCAGCCATTAGGAGGCCCCGCAGTTAAGTGGAAATGTTTATTTAGTAATAATTTCAATGAGATTACATTAACAAAAACACACATTTTTATTATAAATGTGATGTTTTATATATATATATATATATATATGTATAATATTTGACCATATAGAAATCATTCTTTGTATTGGCCAAAAGAAAAAAAAAATTGCTCTTGGGGTCCCCCTGGTGGCCACCCGGGGCCACGCTTCACTATGAGCTGCAGTGCAGGGCTCTCTCTCTCTCTCCCTCACTATGAAACCATTTCATTGGCACCTCTTTTATTTTCACCAATTTTTCCACCAATCTAAGAAGGGTATAATAAATTGAAATGAGAAATAATTTAGAAAATTCACACAATCAGTTATAAGAAGAAGTGTCTTATTCTCATTGTAACATTTCCTTTTTCAGATGTCACAAACTTGGGCCAGAGAAACTGATAAGATATCTGAGGATTCAGATTTTCAATACATTTATAGGAATGTACTGATCAGCTTAAACAGGATTATTTTGAAGTTTATAAGTATAAGTGTGCAGTTGATATCTTACATAAGAGATGAAGGCCTGGTACCTTAAAAATAGGAGACTTTTTATTTAAAGAGTATTTATGTGTGTCGACTTGTATGTATGTGTTTCTCTGTGTCTTGAAAGCCCATGTGGGCCAAGCACCTGTGAAAAGGTGCATGACACATTTTATTATGAAATAAACGATAAGAAATGACAGAAGTAGAAAAGAAGTTAGTACTTACCCAAGCCAATCATCAACAGGGTAACGCCCTGAAACAGGCTCTCTTTCAGAAAAGTCATTTCACGGTGGAGCTGAGACAGATGCGCCCTTCAAATGCAGCCGTTGGAGAAAATCAGTTGCTGGGAAACTACATGCCATTTTTGTCCCCCTTTTTAAAAAATGCTCTGAAAAACCGTATTTGGTCTCCATGGGTACCTTGGTACAATAAATAATACTTTAGAAATATTTTTTTTAAAATACCTTCGATTTTCAGTGATTTGCCGTGATTGAAAACGAATCTCGTTTCCATTGAATCAGTTTGATTCATTTGTTTGTTCACTGAAACATCTTTGCTTAATCAGCGTTCAAGTGATTTATGATTTAGGAGGATCTAATTCATGTTGGCGTCCAGTTCTGGGATTCCATTTTTTGGAAAATGCAGAGAAAGGCATGCATGGTCTCCTGGGATACTTTGATTCAGGTTCAGATAATCTAAACAATGTTTATAATAATTTCAGAAATTATTATAAACATTGCATGAGCAGATTAGACCCATTCACAGATATCAATGTTTGACCAAACATGGAAAAAACGTGAGTGACATTTTTTTTGTTTCGACACTTCACAAGATGCTGACATTAAAACGTGTTGATGGAAGACTACAAGATTAGAAGTCAATTTAAATTAATAAAGGAAAGGCAATTTATGAATTTATTATTAATTATGATAAAGTAATATTGAGAAAGTGATTATTGCTTAGTGATGAAAATAATTTATATTGGCTTGTGTTGCCTAATTGCACTTTAAAATCATCCAATTGGCTTTACAGAGTGAAATATTGGAGATGGGAAAATTGAATAGAAAATGGGAGAATCCACATTGTTATATGTTTTATAGGTTTTAATCATTTAAATCACAGAGTTCCCCACAAAGAGTAGTTAGTTGCTACTGGTCAGGAGAATGTAATTGAGGAAAAAATAAATTTAATTGCCCTTTCAGGAGAAAAAAAGTTGCATTAAAAAAATTAATAAAATAAATCATTACAAGATGTTCCAGAGATTTTGCTGAATTTCAGCAGTTAGTAACTTCCTACCCACCAGCTTGTGTCTGAGTTTAGTCAATATTAATCAACATAAACTGTTCCTTGTTAATAATTAGACACCCAGACCTGCAGACCCGTCAATCCTCTCGCTGTGCCTCAGTCTGGCTGCCTGACTCGGTGGCGTCTATGTCTGGTACTAATCACATTCTTTTTGAAAAATTTTTTTTTTTTAAGTTTTATAATTTGTGACATACAAAACTGTTAATTCAATTTCATAATACCTTATTTTATAAAATATAAATCTCCTTTATTGTTCTACAGTCGGGAAAAATTCCGTAAAGTAGATTCACACAAAGATAAAAATATAAAATAAACATGCAAAACAAAATTAAGAATAACTGTACAGCGAGAGCAAAATTGCAAAGTAAAAACTGCGGTTATGAAAAAATAATGTACTTTAATCCAAGGAAATGTGCAACTACACATTAGTAGAATAATTTAAAAAACAACAGAATATTTACAACAAAATAAAAGCCCAAGTGTGATGTTATTTAATTTTATTTAACAGTTTTGGTGCAAAATTACTCAAATTTGCTGTGTCAGTTGTACAATGTCTGACATAATTCCTTTTTTAAAGTTTTTTTTATAATTAAACTTCAGTTTAATGAATAAAATATCAAACACATTAGACACATTTAAACATAAACAAGTCATCATTTTTAAAAAATCACTTGCATTTTTTTAAAACAGTTTTTTTTCTATTCATGACAAAACTGTGCTCCTTTAATTAGTAAAACTATAAAATTAAAGTAAAATAAAAAGGTAAAATTACAAGAAATAAGTCAATAATTTGTCCCATGTGAATCCATCAGCAATCCGCAGTTTCGGCCGCAGAACGCCTCGGACATCTAGATATCACTGCGCCGAGCGCAACGCCGGCAGCGGAGGGATATCTGGACCTAATTACCGGGGGAGAAATCAGCGCAGCTGGGATTTTGTTGTTTTTATAGTAACTGAGCTCAGACAAAGAGGTGACGAACCAAAAATCTCTTTGTCAAGTGTGAGGTAAGACTTGTTAATGTCTGATAATGCGAGATAAAAGTTGTCACGAAGTGAGTTTAGTCGCGTTGAGTCATGAGTCCCCGGCTGCTACCTGTCCGAGCGGAGGAATGACTCAAACTGTTGAGCTCATGCTCTGTCTTACAGTGACAGCTTGTGATCTCCTAGTGGAAGTTGCATGCTTGGTCTTGAGGCCCTTTGGATGTTTTCATTGTTTCACCATTCAGGCTGCAGCTTCAGCATTTTCTAAGTAAATTTCTGCTGCAAACCGCCAACATCTGGAATGTTTTCGTTCAGTTTTTTTCCAGATTAACGAAGATAACTCACATGTGTAACTTTTCCCACCCTACATTGTTAAATTAAAGCTTATTTAAAAAGCTGAAATCACTTAAACCGGTGCAAAAGAATCAGTTTATTATAAAACACTTAAATGGCTTCAACCTGTTGACAGTATTTGCAGATGAGGAATCTCCAAATAATGAATGCCATGTGCGGATTCCTCCCATTTTCTTGATTAAAGATGTTTTTTTTTGTGTTTTTTTTTAAATATGTAGGTTCTTGTATTACAAATTGTTTTATGATCCATCTGATAACAAAATCTGGATCAAAATGCACTAATATTAGCAATTGCAAATGTAGTACTGCAATATGTCAGAGGGGGGCGCTGTACAAAGTAATAGTAGCCGGACCAATATTTTGTTTCCTGTTTTTTATGCATCTAAAATCACGACTGAGTATTTTTATCCCCATTTGCATCAAAACTTGCGTCTCTATTAAGGCAGAATTCGCTGATTCCGATCTCTTCCAAATGACCGGTGCATTTTTCAAATGTTTTTTGTTTGTTTGTCTGAGAATCCAGCATTTCTCAGTCTTGAATGCTTGTTTGCCAGTCAGAGATGTTGTATTAACACCAGCAAGTTATGAAAAATAACTGTAAATGTTATTTTTGTAAGTGTTTTTAAAAGCTGCATCATAAACCTACACACCGTTAGTCCAAAAACTGAACTGTTGGATGGAAAAAACAGCTGAAAGGATTTGCATGGACAGGAAGTACTGAAACTTATATATATATTTATATTTATATTATTTTTACCAGCAGGACGAAAGAATTGATATCTGCTAAGTTTATATATTAGAGGCTCTTTAATGTTTAAGTGAAACTTTGTATTTTCCTTCCAAGATGTAATCAGGTTGCGGTTTTTTGAGAGACTCTTTATTTTCTGTTGAACAGATGAAATCCATCTGAATACTTTAACATAAAGTGAACAGACCAAAGGGATTGCGTAGGATGCTCATGTCTTCGTGTGCGAAGTGTTGGTTCCGGTTTCAGAACCAGATGACTCTGTGTGAATCTAAACGGACTCATCCTGTCGTCATCCCAGTGAGGCTCTGAGTCACTGATGATGTCAAGCTGCTCGTAGCGTCTGATCTGCAGGTCGCAGCTTGAATTATGGCTCAAAAGTTTGTTTCGTTTGTACACAGGTGGACCGGTTTGAATGTGTGCAATTTCTTGTAATTGTCCCCACGCAACTCCGTCATAAGCTGGTGGGTAATTATGAAAACTTTTTTAATTTTTTTTTTTAAGTAATTTTGGCAGGTTGGCCGATAAATATATTTCAGTTGATCAAATGTTTGTAGTTTGAATGTTTTAATTTAGCAAAATAATTTAGCACTTCTTACCAGTGCACTTTTTGGGTTTTGATAGTTCAGAGTGATGTCATTGCCCCCAGAGCGGCCATCTTGTTTGACCACCATGTTTTACAGTGTCTATTCGTTTGGACTTTGAATTCAGGAAAACTCTAACAGAATATTAGGCAAACTATTTTGCTCACTTTTTTTTTTTTAACTCTGAGAATAAAGTCATAATACTGCAAGAATTGTGTCGTAGTAAGACAATAGTCAAAATAATGCAAGGATAAAGCAATAATTTTACCAGAATAAAGATTTAAATTTGCAGAAGGAAGTAATTTTGAGAATTTCTGCATGAAAAAACAATGTGAATGAGGAACGTTGAGCTTCTTGTGAAGCTAACATTTAGCATCGGTTTTACAGTTAAGGTAATTTGAACACGAGTATCAAATTATTTCCAGCAGCAGGATTTAGAAACATTTTGTTATACTGTTTCTAAATGGACTTTTGTCCAAACGAATTTCTTTTTGTTATTGGAATTTGTTGTTTTGACTGAAATGGGGAAAAATTTCTTATGTTTTCTTTTTATGGTGCGAAAACATCAAGTCTCTGAATCCGAGATAAACCGTTGCTAACTTTCTGAGTGTTTTTATTTTTGACATCATTTATTGTAGAGATAAAAGTGAGTTTATGTAAAGAGGCAAAATAAAGAAAATTGTTACATCGTTCAAAGATCTTATTTCTGATCTGCTTCTTTGCACGTTTCTCTCGTTTTGCTACAGCTTCAGAACAAAATAGAAACTAAAGTTGCATTTCTTTCAGATGAACTCGCCTCCACCTTTTGGTTTGTCACTTAAAACTGAAACCAAGAGAATCGTTTTATTGTTTTTCTTTCTTGGGAATTCCTCAGGAATCCTGCCGGCTGCAGCGTCCGGGAATTTCTGAAGACTGTTTTTTCCTTCAGACTCACGGAGGAGTCATGTGTTTGGGCTTAAACTTTCATATTTTACACTGATGGGGCTTAAAGACTCCAGAACCACCACAGGGTCGACGCTTTTATCAGTCTGATAATATATTTTCCTCCAGTATTTGATAATTATGGATAAAAATAAACAGGAAGTAGTTTAGAAATGGTTTAATCTGCCTGTTGAAGCACATGCAATGTGTAACTTTTGGATTATGGCTGAAACGGTACATTGTGGTGAATCTGTTATTGAAATGATAAACTAAGTTGGTAATTGACTAACACAGACTCGGTCAGTTTTCTGACTGAACACATTCAAAGCTGTACAAAATGATAGATTTTAATTTTAAAATGTAAAATGGTTTTAGCTTCACATGGTTCTAATTCTTTAAATAAAACAGAATCTCATATTAAGCAACTTTTTCTGGACAATTATTAATCACTTAACCCCAAAGATAATGAACAGATCAGCTCTCGCTTTATTGAAAAGTCAAGTTGGACGGGCTGAGATTTTTACATGTTGGCGTTAAACTAAAGCTAGTTTATTTCTGTAATTATCTAAATCTGTATACTCATAATTGTGGTAATTGATTACAGCTTGTAATGAGGGAAAACTATAATAAATAGGGCTTCTGTTTAATTTCCACCATGTTTTTTCCTTCCACTCAACTTTCTATAAATGCCGACTAGGCAACTGTCATATTAGCTGTCTTCCCAGTCATTGTGTGGACCATAACATTTTTTTTTTTAAAAAGAACAAATAAAATTCTTTTACTGGAAACTTAAGCTTCATTAGCTGTTAGATATAATTTACAAATACAGAAAAAATATATAAATTTATAAACCTGACTTAACAAAATTATAGATCCTTTTTTTAAATTCAGTTTCAAAATTTTAATCTTGTGAACCTGTGAAGAAAAGAAAGTATTCTGTTTATATTTTTTTTGTCACCATGGCAGCCACACAGATTTATTTTGCACATCCTCACTATTAAATCTGGCCAGTAGATTTGTGTTTTTATTGGACATGGATTGTTCCACTTCCCCCAATGTTCTTTTTTTTTTAAATCAGGTTTAGTGTAATTTTTTAAAAGTGACGTATTATGTTTCCTTGAACAGGTTAGGATCGGTCTATATGCTACACAGAAGATATTCACCACATTTTATGGATATAATGAGGTTCTAGTCAGATTGATCTGTTTTAGAGCCTTTGAATCCAAATAAGCAGCTGCTGGCCACTCAAGGTTTGCACTCGCACATGAAAATGGCTACAAACAGATGCACTAATCTGTAACCGAACGGCTTTGTAAAGCATTAGTAGAGCCTCCTGCACAACCAAAAGAATGCAGCAAGTGATTTCTGAGTGGCAAGTCAATGACAAAACACTTGTCTCTTCCAGTAGTCATTGTACAGTGTGTCACAAATCATACATATTGATATATCGCTTATTTCTGTTTACTAATACTGAACACCTGGGATGGAGTAGCTTGTCAATAAGCAATTTCCCCCTTAGGGGAATAACTTGAGGTATATTATATTCTGAAAAAATAAAATAAATAATAGTGATAAAAAACCGCTGATCAAACATGCTGGAGTTCAGCGTGGGTTGCTAGGTAACAACCTGGGCTTTTCTAGAGTTGGCAGGTTATGGCACAATATCCATGAACTGAAAAGCAACTTAACGACCGGGAGGTTTTTGAAAGTACTCGTTTTCCAAACACCAGAAAACATTAACTTATTGCTAAAAATGGCTGGATATTTTTATTTTAGGAGGCTGGGATGTTCATAGAAGCAGTTGGGACAAAACGGCAGAGTAAAAACATTAAAAATGTGATTTTTTTTTTTATTTATTTATTTTTTTAAGCTTTTTTTTCTGTCTATCAAAAAGATTCAGAAATAGGAAATATTCTGTAAAATTATACTGCAAATCAAATTTTCAGGTAAAACAAATGACATTTATGTCACCACTGAGCAGAAACGGCCTGAAACTGTCGGTTGGTTTTTACTGATTTTCTTCTAATGTTTGGGGAGGATCGTCTCTGTGTTGAGTAACTTTGTGATTGCTCATGATTTGACCCGACTCGTCCTCCCATTTGGTGAAGTCAGCTGGTATTGTGAGCGAGTCACATCCTGCAGACTGTTGACCCTATGAGAAAGTGGCAGCCAGGATTCGCTCGGCTTCCTGGAATCCACAGTGGGATTTCCCCCCTCCAGACCTCCCACTTCCCTCCTCTCCACTTCCTGCTCCACTCCAGTCTTTGTCCCTGCTCTGCCTGCTTGTCGCGCTCCCTCAGGTCATCCTCAATATTAGAGGGGGAAAAACACCTGTCAGGTGTAAGCGGTGCTGCTCTCCTATTGGCTGGGAGGAGTTTTAGGGGGCTCGTCATATTTCCCTTTAGGGTCTGAAGCGCTGGTTAAAGCAGTGGAGGAGGAAATGTTTTAGATCCCAACTGGTGATCGGAGCAAGAAAACCGTCAGAAATAACCTGAGGTAGGTGGATTTGTCTTAGTATTCAGCAGCTGCTGAACATGGAGGCAGTTTCTGCTTTGTTTATAATCTCACTCTGACGTGAATCATTCACAAGATTATCTGACTTCATTTGTGTTTATTTTACTGTCAGGAGCTTCAGGCAGAAATTTACTGCAATACTTGTGACTGACTTTTTCACTTGAAACACAATGGTTTAAGAAAATAATTTGACAGTAAGTTAGGTTTGAAATCATCAGATTTGGGAAAAGGGTCAGGATCCCAGAGCGACTGGGAGAATTAAACAGCTGCTTATTATTAACAGAGATGCATAAAAACCGTTAAGATGTTGAAGAACAAAAATTGAAAACTAATCTGACTTGTCGATACATTCTGGATGGTGACATAAGAACATTTTTTAAAGTCTATCATTGCCCATTTTTCTACTTTTTGTTTGTAAATTTCTATATTTGTAATGCTTTTAAAACATTTGTATCTTTACCTGGTTCTTTGTATTTAAACTTTTCTATTAAGTTTTACTACTAGAAATAATTTAAAGGTGTTGAAATTATGGCATCCATCCTGAAAAACGTGAATTATTGATATTAAGTTGTTTTTTCTTTTTGTTTTGTTTTTTTAATTTCTATATAAAAACAAGCTGTAGGGAATAATGACGGAGCTGCTTTCTTTGTTCTTCAGATGTTTAGTTTAAATGTTTTACGGATTAACTTAATTAGTAGATTTCAGGTAATTAATAGAACAAAACATCAATTTTAAATGTTCATATCAAAAAGTCAAACCAGGAAGTTTTATTCATTTCTTCTTTGCATTTCTAATGAAATGTATCTTTATTTTCTCAGCCTAAAACATGTAAGGCTCAGTAAATTGGAGCCCTTCCCTCAATAGTTGACCTGCTGAGTGACGGTACCGGTACCGACCCGGTCGGCTCTGTAATTTCCGGTCTCATTGTTTGCTTCATCACTGTGAGTAAAACTCAAGCGATGACGGTTAGCCTCTGAAATCTGCGTGCAGTTGCTTGCCGGCGCCCTGCAGGCTGTTGCAGACGAGGTGAAAACAGGCAGAGACTCGTTTCTTTCTCTTTTTTTTTTTTTTTTTTGGGTCTGGTGAAAGTGTCAGCAGGTTGTTTGTGTGACGCAGCAGGAGGTTCTGCTGCCTGGTCCGGGCTCGGACTGAGTGCTGTCACGCAGGGAACAGATGGTCGCTCCATGCTCTCTATTGACTTTCTGAGCCGCTGCAGGCAAATATGGAGTCTGGCTCAAAGTATCGATTCAACACATGAAAGTCCAGAGGATCCTGCTGTTTAAAGCCCAGTTGAACCACAAGAGGAACAGCAGCTTAACAATGTATTACTAAACATGCTATTATGGAAAATATGGAAAACTCTATTGTGAAACATAACTTGGAAATGATTGAATGAGTTTCAGGCTGCTTTATTCAACCAAAACAATTATTTTTACAGAATTTTTGTCATTTCTGATCTTTTTTTTTGGTAAACGGACTCAAAAAAACGCCCCAAAAAACTGCCAGCTTTGACAATTAAAGGTGACATAATGTGCAAAATTTATATTTTGCACATTTTTATACTTTATGGGATTCAACTGCTTCTAAAAATCCAAGTTATTTATTTATATATATTTAGTGGAGCTCTGCTTGTCTCCTAGCAACCCAAGCTGAGTTTCATTCATGTTTGTGCAGGAGGCTCTACTAATGCTTTTCAAAGATGTGCAGTTTCAGAAATGCGCATCTGTTTGTGGCTATTTTCACATGTGAGTGTAAACGTTGGGTTAGGGGCGTGGCCAGCAGCAGCTTATTTGCATTTAAAGTTACCGGAGGCCCTAAAACAAGTGACTCTGATAAAAATCTCATTATCTGAGAATGATTTTGTACCAAAAATGTGGCAAACATGTTTTATGTAACCTGTTCAAGGAATGTTAAACTTTAATAGGTTGCTCCGTTTTCCTCTGTTTCAGCACTTTTTCCTGGACAGACTACAAACATGGCCTCCGTCGCGCCGTTCAGCCGCAGGCAGTGGACATCGCAGTCACTCAGGGTCACGGCCAAAGAGCTGTCCATCGTCTCCGCCCGGGGAAAAAACACCGCCATCGCAGAGCGCTTCTCCAAGTAAGTTCTCCTCATGGCAAGACTTTTTCCCCACTTCACAAGTGAATTAATCTGCCAGTAGAACAAGAACCTTTCCATCAAAATTAAAGAATTATTGACTTAAAAGAAGCTCGTTTCCACTGAAGAGCTACTTGTTTCATCTTATTTCCAGTTTACTGAGATATTTGCTCTGGAAATTAGACCAGAAATACTTGGTACGGTTCTGTTTTGGCAGTGTAAACTTCTGGTTCTGATCCAGGAGTTTAATAATTCATCAGCAGTTGAACCGTCGCGTCGCTCTGAACTCATCAGCTGCTGAAACCGAATCGGATCCTGCTGCTCAGCTGCTTTCACTTCCCTGCTTGCTCAATTTTACACAGAGTTCATCAACACTTTCTATTTTAAAACAATTTTGTTTCCTAGTAAATATTTTGATATTCTTTATGATGATATCAATCTGGCACCATTCAAGCCTCTCCAGCTGCATGTCGGTGTACAAATGAGTGCATTCATCATTTGTTTGTCGACTTATTTAGCTCTGATTTCTAGAAAAACATTGGCTAATGTAACAATTTTATCAGTCATGAATTAACTGATCTGGATAAATATGTTGACAAAGCAAAAATAACTTGTCTAAATGTTGTAAACATCATTTGGTTTATCTGTTCATCAGTTTGTTTGTCTTCGGTCTGGATTTTGCACATGCAACATTCAGACATTTTGTTTATATCTGAAGAAAAAAAAATGGGGTAAAATGGTGCAACCTGGATATTTTAAATCAAGGAATGCACTGGAGCTCCAAATTGATCATAAATATATTTTAAGTTCATCTTGATTATTTAATTAACTAACATGGGTAAACTTCATTTGATTACTTGTGACTAATTAATGCAATAGATTTAAGTTTGATCACCTGTTTTTTTGTTGTTGTTTTTTTCCAGTTCGTGTTTTAATCGTGCGGTATGGAAAATTAATAACGTCTTATCACACTTTGGGAAAAATCCTAAAGTTAATAATGAGGACAAACAGTTGACATATTTATTTTAATTTGTGAAATGATTTTGTGTGTTTTATTTTAGAAAACCCAGTTTTCTGTTGAGAGAGAAACGCATCATTTTCTGACTGTATTTCCGTTACCACGGTTTATCCAGACTTGGAAATTACTTCAGGCAACTTTGAAAAACTTTTCCGTTATTTTAAAAAACCTGCTTAGCAACCAGTTGCTCCAGTTTCTCGGGTTTCTAAACTTTATTTTGTAGAAGTGCTTCCTGTTGGTGCTTAAATTGACTGCAGTTTCTCCTTCCTGCCACTAGGGGCCACTATTGCTCTGCTTGCGGATGCAGCAGTTTGTATAAAACCACCCGAGAGAACTGTTGCTTTAAATATTTTATTGCTTCGTGAGCAGATTATGAGACATGGACAGTGCATTCATCATTTTGGAGCATTTAAAGTAATTTTTAGTTTTTAAAAATGTTACTTTTTTAACTGTAAAATCAGCATTTCTAAGCATTCAAATGATTCCTTCAAATGTATGTAAAATAGTTCATATTTTAAGTTTTTTCTGCTACCAGTGGTCTTTATTTGCAGTTTTCAGACAGGTACATGTCAAGGACTGTTGGCCTCCATTTGAATTTAAAGCGGTCGGTGAAACCAGATATTACTCCATGTTTCTTGAATTTTTAATTCAAAAAATGAAAATAAAAGCTGCTCAGTCATCCATGACATAAAAAAAAAAAAAACTCCAAAATGCATCAGCTGGAAGAAATCTAATCAAATAGAAATGTGCAGAAAAACAAAGTTGGCTGGAAAAAAAATCTTAACAGCTGTCAAGTAACGTAAATATTGGCCACATTCACTGATGAACAGTCCAGATGACGTCTTTACAATAGTAAACATGGAGATTCCCTAACAGTTGCACAATATATTCAACTATAACACAGCTTAAAGTTGGTGTTCTTTCTTTTTTTTTTTTTTTATTTGGACGGTTCCTGTAGTCTGGACATGATCTTTGGATCAGCTGCTTCTGGTCCATTAATAGCTGCCATGTTGTTTTTTTTCCTCCAGGTACCAAATGGCAGCAGAGGAAGGAAATGCAGAGAGGAAAAAAACGGTTGGTGATGAGCTTTATTTTGAATCGGCACACAGCTTTTGGACCTTTTAGCTTTCTGAAGTGAAAGTATGTCAAAGCTGCAACTGCAGTGAATAAAAAGACGAACAGTAGATCAGGGATTCCCAAACATTAACTTTTTTTTCTCACTGTTCACTAAGGTCGCTTCATACTGTCTGGTTTTTAGTCGAACTCTGATTTTAGTGCTCTTTGTTCTCCAACATGCATCTTCAAGGGCATTGTGTACACATGTTTATTTTACTTTTGTTCTGTATGCAAAAATATCAATCAGAAAAATTTAGGACTAAAAACAGTATATTTTTATTATATCTTCCCTTTTCTGAGGGCGCCACTTTGAAAAACCTTTAGTTTTTAGATGACTGATGAAATTATAACCAATAGTGTTGCTTCAGAAGCAGCTGATGACGCTCAAAGCTCAACGACCTCGGCGTCGCTGACTCCCAGCAGCTTTTTCTTCGACATGAAGCAGAGTTTCTGCAAACACAAGCTGCTCTCCGGTCTGTTTCCACCGTATCAAGATGGCCGCTTCCCTCAACCTCTGTGGTTCTGACTCACTCGGCTGATTCACATCAGAGTGAAAGCCGTCCTGAAACGGATCAGTTTTTGCACACAGCGCGCTCGGCCTGTGGGCTGTCAGCTGAGCCACAAGCAGCACATCGTCGGGTCACCTGAGGTTTCAGCTCACAAGCAGCCAGTTGAACGTTTTTGTTCTGATGGGTGAAATTAACCAGTCGGTTTTAATTATTGCTACAAAACTCTTGAGCTTAAAATACTTTTTATAGATCACTGATATAACTTGTGAAGTAGTACTTGATCATCAATATGAAGGCAACACTTTATTTGAAGGGCTGCACATAAGACTGACATGACAGATGTTCATAAAGACTCCATGATGTTCATAACAGGCTTTATGTCATATTTATGATGGTGTCATGTTAGTTTTATGCACATTCCTTCAAATAAAGTGTTATTTATTCTAAACAAGCTGCTATGTCTTAGTTACTTGTGAGCTACTTTAGTTGTTTCAGGTGTAGTCAGATATTTGCACCACGAAGTAGACCAAAAATACTTGGTCAGATTTAGTTTTTTGCAGTGCAGCGTTGACTATGTGGCAGTTCTCCAAATATTGTCTCACAACATAAACATCAATGTGAACTGGAAGACTCCTTAGAACCTGATTTATGTGTATACAGATAAATCACCTGGTTATCAAAACAACTTTAGTTTTAAGTGGCTGCAGCTTCATTTTGTTTCAAATCTTGAAACGACTTCAGATTAACTCGGTTTGTGACTTATGCAGGCTCTTCTTGTCTGAGTTTATTTTGGAGTTTGGAGAAGATGGAATGTTGATTGATTTACTTTTTAAATAAAAGTGTAGAAAGCTGCAGGTTTTCTCCATTTCTACACAATCTGTCTAATCTCACAGCAACAAGTTCATTTAGAGACCTAAATGGAAAAAGTTTGCTGCAGATGTTCTACTTACTGCTGTCGTTGTTGCATTTAACTTTAACTTTAAGTTTGTTTTCTGATGCTTCTCCCGTCCGAAGCCGTTGTGTTTAAATTAAATAATTTCCCAAGAAGGATTACCAAACATCCAGATTCAGGATCTTTGCTGCTCTTGGAGTTTTTCTCCAGTTCTTCCTCCTCCCCCAGGTTTCCAGCGTTACCTTTTCCTCATTTCCTGGACTTTTTTTTTTCTTTTCTTTTCCTCACTGACTGTCTCTGTTTCTGATTTTCTCCCCATCCCCGCCTGCCTTCACCTCCCCCGCGCTTCGGTTTCCTTCTTCCCTGCGTGTTGTAGGGGGTGGGCGAGTTGCTTCATGCTGCTTCATTCTGATCATTTCTCAAGCCTTTCACATCTGGGGCGACTTGTGGCGTTTTCCTGCCACGGCGTTTTACACGACCGCGTCAGGAACCGGACAGCCGGGCGTCCGCATCACTCGCAGGTTTTACATCTCTGCTTTTCATCTATTAGAAAGTTTTTCCTCCTTTCTTTCCTTTTTTTTTTTTTTTTCAAATAAGTCTTGCAGCTGCAAAGTCATGCTGAGCAGCTCACAGCTTTTTTTTTATTTGACTTTTTTTTGTGGTTTCTGTTTCCTCTTGTCTTTTCCTCTTCTGCAGACTTTCTTTTTCACAAACTCTGACTAAAGTTTGAGCTGCTTTTAGAGAATCAGGTGGTGAAAGTCCAACGCTGATGAACATTATTGAGCGAGCTGAACCCTGGCGCCTGGATTTCTGTCTACAAAGGTTTGGGTTGATAATGAGTCATGATGGACCGTTTTGTTTGTTTAGCTGGCAGAGAAAAATGAGCCTCTCCACTCTGTTTGAGTGTGTGTGCATCTGAAAGCTGTCTTTTTAATGCTGCACAGCTGTAATTTGAAGCTGATATGAAGACTATCTGGTTTTGTTGATCTAAGAGATGCTGCAGCGTCATCTGTTCACTGCTAATCTCCACATCTGCAGGCAGAGCGTCTTTGTGCGACATAGTCAGAGGAAACAATGCAGACCGTTAGCTCAGTTTGCTGCAGAGTAAAGTATTTTAACGTCGTTTTTCTGCAGCTTTTAATGGCGTCCAGATGAGCAGGAGAATTAAAAAGGCCAATAAAAGAAAGCGGGAGCATGTTGGGGATGTTTAATGCTCGCTCATGTTGCAACACAACCTTCAGTGTTTTCAGTCGAGGTTTTATGGGACTAGACCAAGTGTTGAAGTGTTGCAGAAATGTGACGTGGAAGTCGAATTATTCATGGTCTCTCTGTCAATCCGGCGCAACAAATTGCGTATTTTTTAATCGCTGTTTAGATCCAGCTGTTCTGAGGAAAAAATGGAGAATGGGAAGAGTTTGATACAGCTGCAAACCAAAACTGAGTGCACTAATCATTAAAGCAGCCAGGAGGGATGTAGTGACTCTGTCCCTGAGCTGTGGGTCTCTGCAGCTCCTCCAGTCTGTTGGCAGATACTGGTCATGAACACCATACATTTCATCCTTTTTTTTTTTTTTAACATGAGGAAGGAGCTTAAACTTAATGTATCCTTCCTGTTGTAAAACATGGCAGTGGCAGCATCATGATGTTTGGATCAGGGCTAAGACAATCAATTTCATTTGTGATTTTATTGAAATAATCAAACCAACTTGTAACCTATTATTTAATTGGAGTATACAGACTGAAAAAAAGGCTTTTTACTGAAAAATCAAGATAACCAGAGCAGTAATTAAGCCAAAAAAGTACAAAAAGTAAACATTTAGCATTTAAGAAATAAAAAAAAAAAAACTTTCTAAATGTTCTTAAAACTTTGTTCAAAATCTATCAAATCTCCTATTAAACACCTTTTGCTATTATTTCTAAAAGAAACGATCAACAGATCATAAATGCACTGTTGATGAGTTGAACTGAAGAAAGGGATGAAATTTTCACGTAAAAGGTTTTTTTTAGTTGCAAATGCAAGCTAAAGGAATGCTATGTTTAAATTTTAGGAATATTTTCTTAAATTAGGAACTGAATTTTGTTTCTAAATGCACAATAAATTCAAGTTCACTTCATTTTGTTAAAATTTATTTTTCTAAAATGTAGAAATGATCTTTGGAGCTGCATCTAAATGCATTTCTAATAGTCTATCAAATAACCTAAGTGGTTAAAAGTGCCATTTTTCCAATTAGAATAGTTTAGGTTTATATCAGGTTTATAAATTAACTTTCAGCCTCTTCTGCTGTTGATCTCGACCGGTTCTGGTAAACGTGTGTCGACACGGTGGAGATCGTACAGAGATCCAGATTCTTACGAAACATTCTTGAATGATGGAGTTTGAGGGCGAGTTGCTGCTGGTCTCAGGTATTTTGTTCCTGATTTTTCTGTTTAGTTGATGGGAAAACTTTGATGGAAAGTTGTTCTTTTGCTCTTCACCATTAAACTAATGTTGGTCTAGTTTTAAAAAAAATAACCCTCCAGTTCAGGGGTGTCAAACGCCAATCGTCAAGAACCGACGTGCCTCTGCTGCACCACACCTGAATAGAGTAATTAAGAACTGAACCACACAGGAAGGAGGTAATTAAGCCATTTCATTCCAGTGTTTTGTACCTGTGGCACATCTAAACACTGCAGGACAGCAAACCTTGATCCAACTAGAGAACAATGGTCAAACTCCAGTTGGATCAAGTTTGATTCTCCAAGATTTTGGAATAATTCATATTTTCCCCTCTGCTGATTAATTTCAAGGTTGAATCATACAACTTAAAATCTTTTTTTTTTTTTTTTTTTTTAATCCACATTACATCAGATTTTAATTGGTTTTGAGGTTTTATTTCTTTCCAAAAATTGTACAAATTTCTAAAAGTGGCTTTTATTTCAAATATCTCTTCTGTTAATAAGACCAGGATATTGCAAGAATGTACTCGTTTTAGCAAATAAAGTTGCATTTTACCCTAAAAAACATGAAAAAATTATTTTAATAAGTGTTCAAGATCTGGTGTAAACATTTTTCCTTCTAAATAAACTCTTCTTTACACAATTGTTTCAAAATTCTCCTAATAATTTGATGCTGATGTGTTACAAACACATCAGCATCTGTTGTATTTTAATAATTGTTTCAGCAAAGATATAGCAGCTTGATTTAAGGAAATAATTCCTAAATGTTGATAAAAATGTGCTCGTTTTACTGGCAGATAATTTCATTTATAACGTCTTATTAGTGAAATAATCTGCCAATGAAACTAGAACTTTTTCATCAATTATTTACTTGAATCCAGTTGCTGTATCTTTGCTGAAAAGTTACTTATTTTATGTCTACTAAGATATTTGCACCATAAACAAGACAAAGTCACTTGGTGATATTTTGTGTTTTTGCAGCCTTGGAGTTAAATCCTTAAATCAGATGATGCATAACAAAGTGATCTGACTGAAGTGGATGTTTTGTTGCTGTCTGCAGGTTGTGGAGCCTCTTCCATCCTCACTGTCTGGTGGAAATCTGAGTGTTTTAAAGAAACGTTGGGAACAGCAGCAAGCCTCCACTTCCCAGAGCCACACCAGCTCATCACCGCTCGCCAAACCCACGTCCCGTTTCCAGACCCAAACGAAGGTCCTGAGAGCCACAGGATCCTCTCTGGAGGTTCTCCCCGAGACCAGAACCGACCCGTTGACGGAGGAGGCCGAAGACCCAATGGAGATGGAGGCGAAGGCCGGCAGAGACCTGGAGGAGCAGCAGGAGGCCGCAGCAGCTGAGACGTCTGACATCGAGAAGCCCAGCGTTCCCATCAACAGCTTGAAGATGATGTTTGAGAGAGGAGATACCCCAGACAAGGCGAGTCACTTTCCTGCAGTGAAGTTGACATGAGCTCATGTATAAACTGCGAAATACACTGCTCAAAAAAATAAAGGGAACACTCAAATAACACATCCTAGATCTGAATGAATGAAATATTCTCATTGAATACTTTGTCCTGTACAAAGTTGAATGTGCTGACAACAAAATCATTGTTGATTGTCAATCAGTGTTGCTTTCTAAGTGGACAGTTTGATTTCACAGAAGTTTGATGTACTTGGAGTTATAGTGTGTTGCTTGAGTGTTCCCTTTATTTTTTTTTAGCAGTATATTTTAATGTTGTTTTTTTTTTTTTTGGATAAAATTATTCTTAAATAATCAGATTTTAATCTGGTCGGTTTACTGACCGTATGTGTTTGAAAAGCAAAAGTAGAGCCTGCTGCACAACCAACAAGAATGCAGCAAGTGATTTCTGGATGATAAGTAAACAACATGCTTGTCTTTTCCAGCAGCCATTGTACAGATCTCACAGCAGGAAAACCAGCTGTGCTGGAGCTCAGCTTTGGTTGCTAGGTAACAGGCAGAGTTATGCTGGGGTTGTTGGGTAATGGCGCAGTGCCTTCTGATTTGTGACGTTATATCCAGAAGGTTTTTGAAATGGCTCTTTTCCCAACCATAAAAAAAACATCAGGTTATTGCCAAAAAAATTTTATTTATTTTTTTTTTTTTAAGTACCGTATTTGGGGTGTTTGTAGAAGCAGTAGAGACCAAACTAGAAGCTCAATAAATGTGGTTAAATATATGAATGTTTACTTTTTAAATTTCAGGTCACATTTAAACTTTTCTGGAGTGACTTTGAAAGGAAGAGAATATATTAGTTTTACGTTTGAGTTTAAGAGACCCAGTTAAAACAGCTCAGGTCTCACACGCTTTAAAAGGGAATCCTCCACCACTGATTCAATCCAAAACAGATCAAAACTTTCTTCTTGTCAAAGCAACATTTTACAGATGATGCAATGCTTCATCCGGCTTTCAAACCGGATGTACAAGAGTCGACAGGAAGCCATTTAAAAAGTGAGTTGACGGGCTAATGTTTCACGTTTTCCTAAAGCTAAAAATGCAGTTTAACTTCTTGAAGCATCACTACTGTTTTTTCAGAGGTCTACTCTTTCCGGTGTGTTCATGCTTTCAGTCACATGATGCAGCTGGGCTGCTTGAACACACACACCCTGACTCAGCTGACAGCCAGCATCTCGGACCGACTCCTGCTTCATGCTCCCTCAGGCTGCTATCTGTTGATTGTTGAGCATAGAAAAGGAGGAATTTACCATCCAGTCATGCATTTTCTTTCAGGCATTGCAAAATGTTGCAGTAGATGTGAAAACGTGGTGCAATGCTGGTGGTTTTCTAACTTCTGCAGCCGGTCGACCGTCGCTCAAATAAAGTCTTGATTAATCAGATAAACAATGCATGACCTCGCATACATTCATTCATCTTTAGTCAGATCTTTTATTCATATCCTCAGTCTTTCTTGGAGGTTTTCCTTTAGCTAAATTGTCTTTTAGGTGTATTATAACTGTAGGTTATGTGGTTTTCTGAACTGGAAAAGTCTGCAAAGTTTTTGTAAATGTTGCAATTTGATGCCAACTCAACTTGGTTTGAAATATTTGTGTTTTTCCCCTCTAAAGCTTAATTATTGAAACCTTTTCTTTCACCTGTCAGTTGTGAACATTTCCAGTGCAGGGTCCAAAGCCAGGCTGATTCAGTAGATGGCAGAAGGTTTGGAAACAGATTTTCCTTCCAAGCATCAGCAGAATATGACTCAAATACAGGGAATTATGCTAGGTTAGCCTTATAGTTGTTTTAAAGCAGTTATGGTTTAAAAACAAAGTACTGTCCAACCAGATGGTATAACTGTGAAACTGGAATGTTTTCTAAATAATTTTCAGTGTTTTTTGTGAGAAAACAAAAAGCTACAGCTACAGAAATGGCTTTAACCTTTGACTTTAACACAGTGGTTAGTCTTTATATCTTAGGTCCAACCACTCCAAATCAGTGGTTGGACCTGCTAACACCAAAGAACTAAACATAAAGCGCTATGTGCTAGAAACATTATACTTAGCTAAGGTGCTAACACCCACCATGAATCAATGACTCATGTTACCTCAAATGGGTCAAACTTACTACATGCGTTTCAGGAAGTGATTCTTTGGAACAGACTTTTCACTCGGGATTTCAGTTTTATAGTGTGTATTGCTAACTGTCAATTTTGCAAGCAGCACAATCATAGATTTTAGTCTGCAAACGGAACAGTCTTCACCCTCTTCAAAGTAAAAGCATGAATATAAACCTCTCCAATAATTCTTACGTCAATAACAAAACCTTTTTATTGAGTTAAAAGTTTACAAAACAGCCAGGTAAACGTCGCTTTGGAACAAATAAAACCTTTCAGTCTTAATAAAAAAATAACTTTACAAGTTTTGTCGACAGTTTTGGCCTTAATCGATTAGAGTTTATGCAGATGATACTTTAGTTTGGTCATAATCTTCTTTTCTGACCGTATTTTACCTCCTGACTCTTGTTTTCACTCTCCACATCCAACCAAACTCCCGTGAAGGCTTCTGAAACATTAGCTGGGAACACGCTGCGGGATCTGGGGGGCTTTTTGCTAAATGTCTTTTTTGGACTCCAGGATCCAGATCAGCGTGTGCAATCGACACAATGGCCTCCACTGTATGACCGAACCCCTCTGCTGCTTTGTTGAGCTTCAGAGGGTGGATGATGTAATGCTCCAGGCTCATGACTGGAGACAGCTGATCTATTGCCTCTTCAGACCATCTTCCTCCCCCTCCAAAGGCCAGAAAAGCCCCTCCTCCTCTTCCTCATCATCGATCATTCCTGAGCTTCTCTCCCTCCTTGTCAACCGAAACCCTGTTTCATCTCTCCGGCCGTCCCTCCCTTCTGATGCTGCTTTTGGTAGCACCAGAAACTTCTCTTTTCCACTCTAGTCTTGCTGAATCAACCTATCGGAAAGTTATGAGAGCATATTGGGCAAGGAAGGAATATTTAAATTAATAATCAGTGGTGGCATAGTTACTTTAATCGGATTACTGATTACTCCTTGAAAAAGTAACTTAGTTAGATTACTAAGATTACTAAGATTACTTAGTTAGATTGATTTGGAAAGTAACAAAGTTACATTAAAAGTAACTTTTTTAGTTACTTTCAGCAGCGCTGCACCACCTGTAAACATCACATTGATCTCTGTCGTTACTGCAGAGATAAAAACAAAAGTCTTAAATGTGTTTTTGACATTTTTGGCACTAATGACAAAAAGGTAGAACGTCGTAATTATTTATTTATTTTATTTTATAATTTTGGTAAGATTTTGTTGTTGCAGTGAACAAGTGAAACTAGAACCTTTTCATAAATATTCAAAACATTAACTTAAAGCTCCTATTTCTCGCTGAAAAGTTAAAGTTTTTGTCACATTTCGAGCGTGCTCAGATATTTTGAAGCTACATAAAGAATAGTTGAGGTTTGGTGTTTTTGCAGTGTGTTTGGTTAAATCAACTCGTTTGATCCTGGATTTTGCAGCTAAGATCTTGTAATCATTTTTGGAGCTTTTGGCTTGCTTGGATCCAGACTCTTCATCTGCTCTTCCTCGTCCTCTTATCTAAACATCCCTCTCTCGCCCCTCTCTCTCTCTCTGCGTGGAGTCGGCAGACGCTCTGAAATTAATTGACCCTCCTCCCTCCCTGAAAGACCCGGTCTCCTCCCCGCCGTTACTCCCACAGTCGCACCCGTACCAGCTGCTCCTCCTGTCCCACGTCACTCCCCCCATCGGATTCCCTCTAAAGCCGGTTTCATTTTAATAACGCCACCTCAGCCACTCCCTCCTTTTGAACAGCTGCTCCCCCCGTTGCCTCTTCCTCCTGGTCCAACGCAGACCTTAACCCACATCTCCATCAGAGCCACAGCGACCCGCTTCCTGCTCGCCGCTTTACCTCCTGCTTTGTCTGCGCTGAAGGTAGCTATTGTGTTTCTCTCTCAGGTTCATGATTTTCTTTCTGTAAAGTTCCTCTGTTGGACTTTATCAGTTATTTTTTTTTATCTGGGAGCATTGCTGCGTCTGCAGACTGAACTGTCCTCTTTGTTGTGGTTCGGAGTAAACTGTGTGTTTATGTGAGGCGGGGAGCGGTCTGTCTGTCTGTCTGCCCGCCTGTCTGTAGCAGAGCTTTAATGGGGTTCGGATTAGCATCGGATCCTTTGTCTGGCCGGTGCTGCTTGTTTACACTGACACCCCCCATGTGTTGATGCATGCAAACCATCATCAGACCCCTGCTGTCGGCCCAACAGAGCTCCACCCGGGCCTCTGGAGGATCAGCCATCCTCTGGAGTTGATCCATTGTTCTGGCGTTGCCTTCAGTTAAATACCTGCTTTAGATCTGTTGTTGTTCAGTCATTTTAAATACAAAGCCAAAAAATACAACTGGACCTTTATAGAGTAAAAGAGTCAATTTCCACCAAGAAACGCAGAAATTTTCTACAAAGAAAACAAGAAAATCTGAGCTCCGAAACGGGACCATTTCCTTTGAAAAAAATCTGATTAAAACATTTTTTCCTAAAAGCTTCTGCATTTCAAAAATGTTTTTTTTTTTTACTCCAAAATTTTGAGATTAATTTAGAAATTTTATGTTGAAAAAAACTTGGAAATTTCAAAAGTCAAATCCTTGAAAATTGTTGATTTTTGAAAAATAAATTTTTACAATAATCTCAGAAACTTGCTCATTGCTACATGATGTGGCATGAAAAATGTAAAATTTTCTTCTTTTTTTCCTTTTTAGAAAATTAGAGTTTGAAATTTCTAATATTCCAAGCCCAGATCTTTTCTTTTCTACAAAATTTCTGAAAATCAAAATATTTGACTTTTTTTCCAGCTAATGTATTTGATGCTGCTGACACAAAATGTTCAATTAATGTGTTTTTTTTTTTCCTCCTCCTTTTATTGTGGAAAAACAAGCTGTCCTTTTGAGACGAGAAAACACATTTTTAAGAAAATGGCCGCTAATCAAATAATGATTAATATACCGATCAGATCATTTCACTTTAGATTAACTCATTAATAACCTTCTTCCCTTCCTGCTGAAGGATTTTTAAGGACACAATATTTATGAATGTATTTAAAAATCAAACCATTTGTTGAACTGAAGATGTGACTCTGAAGCCCTTCGTGTTGTTGGTCAACATTCGAAACCCGACGGATTCTTCCCTGCTGACCTCTTGACCCGACCTCGTCAATCGGACCGACGATGCCCTGAAACCAAAACCATTTGTATTTTTTTCACTGTGTCGATGTTTCACTGCTGACAGCAGAGAGTCAGAGCAACAAGCTGCTCTGCTCCAGACAAGTTGACGCTCATCTGACTTTGATTATGCAAGACGTACTTTCACCTCCAGCTCATCCATTCCTTCCAGCCTGACACGCCGCGGCCTGCAGACGCCCTCAGCGAGCAGCTCAGGTGTGCAAACCAGAGGCCGGAACGGAGATCAGACGCAGAACGTTGCCTTCAGAGGTCAGGGGTCAATCCTCCCTAGCGAGTGTCGGACATGTGATGCTTGTGGACGGAGGATGAGACGCCAGTTTGCTCTGTTGTGTAATCTGAGCTGCAGCGTTGGAGGAAGGCCAGCACGAACACCTCGGACTGCTTAGCCTCACCACATTAACCGTTTCCTTTTTTATTAGCAGAACGCTGCATGCACAGCTCTTCTTGTTGGGTGCATGCATCAGAGACATGCCCGGTTTTTCCATCAAGTTGCACAATATAACCGTTTTAATTCAAGCAAATCAAAGTCAGAGTGCTGGGAAAAAAATGAGAATATGTTGTGAAACTGTGAGCGTATTTTGTGGAAGAGTATGCAGTGAGACTGTTGTGAGTGCATATATGTATGTGTGTATGTTGTGTGTGTAAGAAAGCAATATTTTGTGGTGTTTAAGTCTGACAGACTTCTACAAAAAAAAAAATCCTGCCAAGTATTTTGGTTTAGTTTCGAGTGCAAACATCTTAGGACATTTGAAATTAGACAAAAGTAAAATGATCTGCTAGTTGACAAAGACATTTCTCCACTTTATGTCTGATTCTTAAATATTGATAAAATGTACTAGACTTAAAACTAGCTCTTATTTCTTGGTGGAAAGTTACTTTCAAGTTCTGGCTTATTTCAGGTGTAAAAAGATATTTGCTCTCAACAACTGACCAAAAAGATTTTCTTTCTGCAGTGATTTGAACAAATATTTGAGACTTAAACACACACACCACAAACTGTTTGCTGAAATGTATATATGTGCTCATTTATTTATTTTTTGGGGGGTTGAACTAAAACAAAAAATTTTAATTTAGGTTATTTGGGTCCATCTCTGGACAGATGGGGCGTCTGTGTCTCTGAGCTCTTAAGGGGATTAAAGCGGCTTGGTTTGAACTGGACCGGCAAACACTTGACCTCACCTTTGTTGTTCTCGACTCTTTTGCTTTTTTTTCCTCCGTCTAATTCTGAATCAATCTGCCTGGAAGGGCAGACGGAGCCACTTCCCGTCTCTTTGCTCAACTGACTGAAACATGTGAGCATCAAATGGCTGCCGTCGCCGCTCGACTTGCCGTCCAACGTCTGACAAGATCCTGTTTTGTTATTTCAGGGATCCAAAGAGCAGACGAGTCGAGGAAACTCCGGTGGTAACTCCTCCAACATGGACCAGCTACTAGGAGGTACATGGATAATTGTTGTTAATCATCATTATAGCTGGAAATTTGACCCAAG
The DNA here is from genome assembly GCA_922788865.1 of Poeciliopsis turneri. Classification (NCBI taxonomy): domain Eukaryota; kingdom Metazoa; phylum Chordata; class Actinopteri; order Cyprinodontiformes; family Poeciliidae; genus Poeciliopsis; species Poeciliopsis turneri. The sequence continues at coordinate 3,362,940 of CAKLNU010001103.1, forward strand.
AATTATCTTTGCCTGTGTTTCTTTAAGAATATCCCAGAGCACCTAGAAGTAAAAGCTGCAGAGCTTCAGCTGTTTGAATGGTCCTGTGTTCTTAAAACAGCTTTTTAAATTAGTTTTTTAATTTATGCTCCTGTAAAATACACCATGTTCCAAATTATTATGCAAATTGGATTTAAGTGTCAAAGATTGAATTTTTTGTTGTGCTATTAAATTTATAGATGGTATTGTGAGTCAGGGCTCTTTGAATCACTATAATTAATTTCAGAGAGCTGGTTGATTGTCTGCTGAGCTCAATTAAAGAAAATCTATTTAAGAAGGATGTTCCACATTATTAAGCAGGCCAGAGGTTTCAATCAGTATGGGAAAGAGAAAGAAACTCTGCTGACGAAAATCATCAGATAGTATAATGCTGTATGACATGAAAACATTACATATTTAACAAAAACTGAAGCGTTATCGTTGTACTGTGAAGAGATTTGTGGCTCATTCAGAACAAAGATGGTTTGTACAGATAAAGGCTAATGAGGAAGTTTTCTGTTAGACAAATACATCGGATTAAAAGAGCAGCTGCTAAAATGCCCTTGCAAAGCAGAAAACGGTTATTGGAAGCTGCTGCTGCCTCTGGACAGAATATGGACTTTCTGTCATGGTTCAAAAAGAAGAGTCGTACCTTCAGTTGCAAAATCATCTTCGTGCACAACAATGCACCATCTCATGCTGCAAGGAATACCACTGTGTTATTGGCTGGTATGGGCATGAAAGGGGAGAAACTCATGGTGTGGTCACCATCCTCCTCCTCTGTTCTCTGTTGAGAACCTTCAGAGTTTCCTCAAGCAGAAGATGTGAGGATGGGATGCAGTTCATTAGAATTGTATTTGAAATGTAATATGTTTGGATTTGCATTTGTGGATATGTATATAAGTTGTAGGTTGAGACCTTTTCCTGTTGTGGGCAACGGGGCCCGGCGAATACCCGTGGTTAAACGGACGGCGGAGTCCGGCGGTAACAGGCGCTTAAATTCCGTGTCAAAAAGAAAAGGGAGGAAGGAAAAAAAAAAAAAAACTCTTGGTATTTTATTTCATTTTATTCTATGTTGCATGACTTTGTATTTTGTGTTTATGATGTAAAGCACTTTGAAATGCCTTGTAGCTGAAATGTGCTATACAAATAAAATTTGATTGATTCATATCAAGCTGCAGCTCTGGGAAGGTTTTCTGACATCATGCAAAGAAATTCAAGCAGAAACTTTCCACAGAAGTTCAATGGATGCAAGAATTGTGCAGGTGATGTCAGTTAATCCAGCTAATTGATTAATTGTGAACTGGAGTATACAGATCTAATATGAGGCCATTTGCTGAAAAAACAAGAACATTTTCAGCTCTACTGGTTGTGATGAATTTGTTATTGAAATAATAAACTAATTGAAAATTAGCTAATTATCGATTAATCAGGGCTAATGCGATTAATCGATCCAGACCTAGTTTCTGTCGAACTCTTCCCAGGACATTTTTATGTGCCTACAATGATCCAGTGAAATCTTCTCCTGAAGGTCTGAACCTTTTGGAAATCTGCTCTCCTCTCTTCCTTCGGATAGATTACATCCTTCCCAAAATTCAGAAGCAGTTCAGAGGTGACAAATGGTGCTCTGTTATCTGCATATTGCTTAAAAGCAGACAGGAAACAGCCCAAAATCCTGCCTTCCTCTACAACTGCTGACCTTGTGTTCCTGTTGGTGCTGCACTCAGTCTGAACTGGGAGGAAAAACAATATCATAACCTTGTTTTTATCTTGAGCAGCATTCCTGACGGGATCTGAACTGGGGGGGAAAGAGCAGATGAATGTGATGTTTTCCATGCCTGAAAGGGAGAAACTGGAATGTTTCACTGGTTTAAATGGATAAAACTGGACATGTCAAAGTGGTCTTAATCTAGTAGACTTTAACATTTCATTCCTGTGCTTCCACAGATGGAAGTCTTGCTGAATCCACTCCTCTCCGTGACAGGATGGCCCTCTACAAAGCTGCCATCTCCAAACAGGATGTGAGTTCGCATGTTTATCCCACTGGTGCCTCCAAAAGCTACTGGCATGTTGAGGAGAAAAAAATTAATAATAAACATCGGTATTGAACGAAAAGAAAAAAAAAACTGTTTAAACTGATTGGGGGATTAAGCAATAATTATAAGGGATCAAATAATTCACACTTTCCTGGTGGTTAAATGCTGCTTATTAGTGTATTGTGATAAAATATTATTATTAATAAGATATAGATGTGAATGGATATTATTATATCCAATCAGCCCTAAATTATTACTACTAAAGCTTTGTGGCAATTGTTTCAGTTCAGCATGTAAAACAAATTATCTGAGTAAACTAAATGGAAGCAAGTTTTTGTTTTTTTTTTCCTCCTTTTTTGGCAATTATAGGCTGAAAGGTTAGCCGCAAGCTAGCTGAGCTGAGGGGGCGTTAGCTATGAGCTAGCTGAGCTGAGGGAGAGTTTGTGACACGTTAGCTGAGCTGATGGGAAGTTAGCTCAGTCTTTTTATTCTACTGATTTGCAAAAAATGTAAAATGTTTGCAGACAAAAAAAACACATTGAATGCATCACATTTTGAGTCATTTGCATCTGAACTGAATTTAATTAGAAAATTAGTTTTCTGGAGTCGCTTTATATCTTAAACGCACGCACACGAAGAGGCGTCAAAACTGTGTAAAATTCATCTTTGTTTTTTTGTCTCTTTCATTAAAAAGTGGACAAAAGGGACCACGAGTCTTTACCCCATGTGACCACTTGGTCACACACATAGTTTTCAGGAAACATCATGTTCTTCATGATGGTAATTCTTCATCAATCAAGCTAAACTCTAGTTCACATCAGTGTGAGAAACGGATGTTTCATGTGGAGTATTTGGTACCTGAACCTCCTCTGTCCTCTTGCTGTCCTCTCAGAGTGATCATCTGGATGGGTTCGCTGGGAAACAGAAGGAGAACGTCCCTCCATGTTCTCTGGAAATTGTGAGATTTCAATCTTTCCACCTCGCTTTGGCTTCTCTCTGCACTGCAAAAACATAAAATCTTGCCAAGTACTTTTGTGCAGTTTGCAGTGCAAATATCTTCATGCATTTTAAAATAAAGCAAAACTAACTTACAAGTAACTTTTCAGCAGGAAGGCTTCCTTATAAATAATTCCTTAATATGCAACATTGGAAAAATGTGTTAGAAATGAAACAAACTGTCAATAGAACAAGTTGTGACATTTTTATTTTATTTTTCAGAGTCCGGATTCTGAACCAAACGGCAGGAGAGTCTTTACTCCAGAAAGCAACGGTAATTCCACTGCTTTGTTTTGAAACTGTTGTGAAATGGAAACTGTGAGAAAATCACGCCCCCTTGTGGTCATTCTGAGTTATCTTATTGGTAAACTGTGTGTCCCCTCAGGCTCTGGTCCAGAGACTCCATCCTCCGGTCAGAAAGACTCTTCTCACTCAAAACCCCCCAAGGTGAGTCCACTCAGGGAACGTCGGGCACATAAATCCAACGTGAAGGAAGCCAGTCAAAGCAAAATGGCCGCCGACTGCATGTTTTCTGTGTGCAGAGCTTCCACCTGCCTGTGAGGGAAACCTGTGTGTCGTGTCAGAAGACGGTTTATCCTCTGGAGAGGCTGGTGGCCAACAAGGACGTGTACCACAGCTCGTGCTTCCGCTGCTCGCACTGCAACACCAAGCTGAGGTGAGGCTGAAGAATCACAACTATGATACAGTTATAACCTAGAAAATTCAGATTTTAAAGAAACTGCCACATTAGGACCTGGAGGTAGAGTTTGTAGGGCAAAACTACACCTAATGGACTCGGATTGACCGGGAAGCAAAATGGCAACATGTTACATTTTCACTCTGCATCACGTCAAACCTGATCCCCTCCACGCCTGTAGGGGGCGCTGCACCAAGAACCATAAAATGCCACAAAGACAAAGACTTCCTTGATTTTGTTCAACTTTTTGAACTAAAAAATGTTCAACTTTATTCTAGAAATTTTGAGATCTCAATTTTGTCTAATCAAACTCAAATTTTCTTGTTCCAAAATTTTCTGACATTTCTGAGTTTGAAAAGTAAAATTTCCTTCAAAAACTGAAATTGAGATTAATTTGAGAAAAAAATAATTCTGAGGTCCAAAAGTTGAAAATTCACAAGATAAAAACCCAAACATTTTGAGATTCAGCTCAGAAAAAGGGAAGATTTGAGTTTGAAAGGTTGAAAATGAAAAGAACACAAAGCAAAATAAAGAAAAAATGTCTGAGCTCCAAAAGTTGAAAATTGGCCAGAAAAAAAATCTATAAACTTTGAGATTAATTTGAGAAATGTCCAAATTTTCTTTTTTCAGAGAAAATTTTTGATTTTTCAAACTCTGAAATCATCTTGTTTTTTCTGAAAATGTTTAGTGTTTTTATTTTTATTTTCTAAATCTACAGTGGCCCCAACAGCCAATAATTATTTCCTTTAATTTTTGTCTCTTTTCTGCCAGTTTGGCGAACTACGCCTCGCTGCACAACAACATCTACTGCAAGCCTCACTTCTGCCAGCTGTTCAAGGCCAAAGGAAACTACGACGAGGGCTTCGGCCACCGGCCGCACAAGGAGCTCTGGGAGAGCAAAGGCGAGGCGGACGAGGCCGCGAACCAGTCCAGCCCCGGTACCAAGCCGAAGGCGCAAAGCCCACCGTCCGACCAGTCCAGCCCCAGCGTGGAGGACTCCCCGCTGGCCAAGGTTCTGGTTCTGACCGCCACCATGGAGGCTTTGGGTCAGGCGACGCCCGAGAAGACGGACAAACCCGCGGAAACGCGCCGCCTCAAGATCTCGTGGCCTCCCAAAACGGAGCCGGAGGAAGCGCCGGGCCGCAGTGAGGCCGTCGCTGACGCCGCCGCCTTGAAGCCAATCAAAGCAAAATGGCCACCAGAGGAGGAGGAAAAGGAAGAAGAGGAGAGTCGAGGTTCTCCTTCACTGCTGCAGAGCTCCTCCCTGAAGGAGCGCAGCGCTGCGTTCTCACATGAAGATCGCAGCCAGAGTCCAACCGCCGTTGAGGACAGCCCTGAAGACAGCTGTGTGGACGTCCAGAGCAGCTCTGGCGAGGAGATGAAGAGCGACGCAGCGGAGGAAGAGGAGCCACAGAAGATGGAGGAGGAGGAAGAGGAAGAGGAGGTGACGGCCGTCTCCTCCCCAGAAGAGGAAGTGGAGGCCAGCCGGTCGTCTCAGGACGTGGGATTCTGGGACAGCGATGAAGTTGAGGAAAAAGGGGAGGAAAAGGAGGCGCTGAGCGTGGAGGAGATGATCAAGAGGAACAGATACTACGGCGAGGAGGAGGAGGAGGAAGATGAGGTGGAGGATGTATAAAGTGATTTCTTCGTCTTCTACTCGTCATGTGCCTCGCTGAACAGTCTGAACCATTTCCATCAGAGATAAACTTCTCGTTTTAAAGCATTTCTTCAAATTTGGTGAATCATTTTTAAATTTTTGGGATGACTTGTTTCTATTTCACTAAAATATTCAGTAATCTGCTTGAAGCGCACTGCAAAAACAAAATATTACCAAGTATTTTTGGTCTTGTTTCAAATCAAATATCTCAGTATACTTGAAATAAAACAAAACTAACTCAATAGTAACTTTTCAGCAAGATGGAGATTATTTTAAGTCAATAACTCCTAAAATAGTAGATTTTACTTTTGAAATTTTTTACACATTATAAGTGGAACTATTTGTTTTTTAACCAATATTAAGGAATTATTTACTTAAAATAATGTAATATCTTCCTTAAGTTACCTTTATGTTGGTTTTTATTTCAAATATACAAACATATATTTTTTAGAAATGAGACCAAAAACACTTTAAAGATTTTATGTGTATGCAGTGTATCAGCTCTGCCAGCTCTTATTGTGGCGGGTCGGTTGGATTCTCAGACTCAGCTTTCTGAATTCGTCTTTGTCTTTTGTCACTTTGAATCTTTTGTTTCTATTTTTAAAGATTTATAACTGGATGTAACGATGATGGTTTGTTTTTTAAAGCCGGGGTTAGAAAATCTCCAACTGTTGCTGTTTAAATAAATTGTTATATACGAAGTCATCGTGTCTTGAGTTCTGATTGAAAAGTCAAAACTTTTTTACAAATCTCAATTTTAATTTTGCTGAACTTGAGTATTTTGGCTCATAAATGCTTAACATTTTTTCTCTGCAGATTAAAGGAAGTAAGCTTTGTGACTGAAGATGAGAATATATTTTTATTTTTGGAAAACAAATTGTTTGGTTTTTACTCATTCAGTGCCCTCTGGTGTACAAATTATGCAGTTACAGATGCAGCAGTTTATTTTATTCTTATTCAGTTAATTCATTGTTCAATAAAAACCTAGTTTTTCTAAAAAAATTTAACATAAGGATTATGATGGGCAGAATTGCTGACTTGTTCACAAAAAGTATGTTTTCTTTAAAAGAAGCTGTTTTAATAGAAAGTTAGGTGGAAGGAAAAAAGTACACAAGCAGCCTTGATTGTTTTGGGAGAAACTCCTGAAAATCCAAAGTTCAGTTTTTGAATTGAGAATATAGTGATGAAGTTAAAGCAAGTCGAGGTCTGTGGGCCAAATCTAGCCCGCCATAAGTTTTTATGTGGCCCTCGTGGCTAAAAATCTGTAAATACTTTGAAGCTGAAAAACAAAATATACATTCAACTTTTTAAATTCTGTGATTCTTTACTGACATGTGAAGTGTAAAAATATTAAACATTTTATTAAAATATGTATTAAATTGCATATTTAATACATTACATATGTTTCTAATATTGAAAAATATATTAAAATGTTTCATAAAAATATATATATTAATCAGATACCTCGGTGTGATGACATCACAAAACAATGGAAACACAAGGAGAAAAATCTGCAAAAACTTTGATTAAAATCAGTTCATCACCAAACTTGATACAGAAGTAATATTTGCTCTCTCTCTGATAATGCTGTTGTCCCAACCAATCAGAGGCAGGATCAATAATAATGAAAAGAGATGTTCATATTTGTCCTTCCTAATTTGTCAGTTTGTGTTTTGCTTAATTACCTTCTCTGCTCAGACTCTTGTTAATCTTTTTCACAACACAGTTCTGTGTTAGTTATTTTGTTAACCTAAAAATAAATTTCTTAGCTGAGAAGGATAAAAAAAAAAATGAGTTAAGTCCTAAAAACCAAAACGGTTTTTAAAAAATATAAAGAATGGCAGCTATATGTTAGCTGACCACTAGGTGTCAGTAGTTGCCACAAATTATTGCTTTAATTCTGAAAGCATCGACCAAATTTAGATCAATAAAATCTGAGTTCAGTGCAGATCAGTCAGAGATACAGTTATATGAATATTTGGTTTGCTCCATATTGGTAGAAAAACTATTTTCACAGCACAAACATGCAGTGAAAATAGGAAAATAATATTTTAAAGGTCTAAAATTCACCAAAGACATGACCAAAGTCATTCCAAATGTTACCTTCTACATCTCTTGTTCATGAACTGTATTAAGAAAAGTAAAATTTTAGGTGCAATAAATCATTATGATTTCTAATTTCTTGAGCTGTATTTGCCAATAAATCCTCTGCATCATCATCATCATCATAAAACAGCTTCAATTAGTCATCCATATTAAATATTCCCCTTTCTGGCCTCATTATAAACAATAAAATGGGGCAGAAACCCAGTTAATCCATTTAAAGTGCATATACGGTAAAGCTTTCTTCCTAAAGTTTTAGAAACTGATTTTTTAATAACGGTTTTCAACTTGAGGTGCGGGGGCCATTTAAACCCCCTGGATTGATTTTTAGGGCCTCCCAACCTCAATTCAAGAATGAATTAGGACAAAATTCCAACTTTTAAATCAAAATCTGGTTACTAAAATGTTAGCTGAGACACATCTTGTTTCTTTCTGTTGTCATGGTAACCAGGACCACCTCTACTCCTTGACTCGTTTTCTAAAGTACATGTTGGTGCAGCCAAATCTGCTTTTAATTGCTGCTAAATACAGCAAAGCGTTTTCAGATCAAGTCTGACACAGATCCTGTTTTTATTGCTGAGAACAGCCAACAATTTTTTTTTTCTTTTAGTTTTCTTTAATCGGCTTTTATATAACAAGAAAAAAAATATCCTGTTCTTTCATTTCTGGTTTTGTTGTTCAATAGCTTAAAAAAAAACATTTATGTGATTTTAGTTTTCAGGAATGATTCTTCTGGTCTCTCTTGCTTTAGAGGAACTAATAAAAAAAATTTTTTAAATCCAGAAAATAGGCAAATTACTTTAAAATAACCAAGTTGAGCACAAAAAAGAGAACGTAAATACTTTAACATTAATAAAACATTTATTGATGATCATGTGAATCAGGATATCATAGTGCAATTGAACAAGGCAGAACTTTACAACGACTGCATTTGGAAAGTGAATTGAAGTCATCTTTGGCTCCAATCTGAGCAACATTTTCTTTTATTTCCAGTTTTTTTTTTTATTCAAGCTGAATTTATCCTATTTTTCCAAAAAATAAAAACAAAGCAGCTAGAAACTGAGATGCCAGCAGATGTGATTTCAAAGCTATGCTGTGCAGAAGTTTTACGTCACGTTTTACAAAAGTATTCGCACCCCATGAACGTTTTGCACATTTTGTGACTTGACAAAATTAAATGTTTTTATTGGGATTTTATGGGATAAACCAACACAAAGTGCATAACTGCAAAGTGAAAGAAAAAGGAACCTTGGTTGTCATATTTCTGGTGACTTTTAATCTGAAAAGTGTGGCATGCATGTGTGTTTCCATTAGCTCTGCTCATCTCAGTCAGATTATTGGTATATACATTTCATTTTAATAAAAAAAAAACGTGTAAATATGGAGATAAATTAGTTTTTCTTTGTTTTATTTTTAAATGCTTTTGATTTTTATAGATTTGCATTTTAGTTCTGAGTGCTTGTTTTGAGCTTTAAACAGGAACACTGATCTTCTTCATGGTATCAGAGTAACAGGGGTTTAATACAAATGCATACCAACATTTTTCATGTAAAAACTGAATTTAAAAAAACTATTTCACTTCCACTTCACAGTTTTGTGTTGGTTTGTGTCATGAACTATGTTTAGAGAAGATAATAGGCCTTACAATAAGAAATAAACCATTTAATCGCATGAGAAATTAAACTTTTTAATTAAATTAAAAAGTTTATGTTTATCCTCCGTAAACTGGAGGATAAACGTCTGTAAACAAAATTTCAGAAAAAGGGATAATTGAGACCAAAACAGAAACTTCATAATTAATTTTATTTGTTGTTTTTGTTGTTTTATTTATTTTAGAAATTTAAAATGTCTCCCAGTTCCAGTGTTAAATGTTCACTAGATTTATTTACCTTTTAGAATGGGTTCTTAAATAATTAGTTCATTGTTACCATCATATTACTTGAAAATGGTCTCAAAACAACAATATTATCGTTTGTAACGATAACTTCTGGGTAATTTATCGTCCAGTAAAATTTTTTATGACAGGCCAAGTTGGTTTAATTTTACAGATTCGATTATTTTCAGGTTCTATAAAGTTATGTGGAAACCAGCTCCACCAGACTCATCACAAAGCTTTTACTGATGTTGGATTCTGCATCACAGCGTTCAGATTCGGCCCAGGAGAACCTCAGAATTAAACACCACATGATGGGAGATTTTTTGAGTGCGATTCGTCGTTTGACTGTGGCTGCAGCCGCTGAACTTTGCCTGAAGCTGCCTGACGCAATCGGGTCGGCAGAGTCGGTGTCCTCTTTTAAATGTCTCAGAACCAGAAAGCCGGTCCACAGTTCACCTCACGCTGCTGATGCTGCTTGATTCCTACGACCCAGGATGCCTCCCTGCCTTTACTAACCATTGATCTGATTGATTTCGTAATGTTTTTATTGGCTGAATTTGTGAAGTGATTTAGGTTTAAAGTAGCTTCTGTTTAAGAAATGATTCGCTCCTGACCAAAAGCAACCAATCAGAGCAAAGAGGAGAGTTCTGGCGCTGCTAATCAACTTCATGTATTCGCTGCTAAATCCAACCCACCATTACAGAAAAACCATTTATCTGCCACGTTAACTAGCTTTAGCATTCACAAAAGGCTCTACTAGCTTCTAGCAGTGTCAACTGGAGGGTGATTGACAGCGCTAAGACCCGCCTCCTGGCTCTGATTGGTTGTTTCTGTTTAACACAGAGACAAGGCAAATGAGATCGATTTTTCACAGATTATCTGTCACATGTGATACTATTACGACAACATTTTCAACAAGTTATATATTGCAGCTTTAAAATATAAATATATATATTTATGACACATTTACACATTGTCCTATTATTTTTTGAGAGATGCTTGTGCCTCTTCAAAATAGTTTTTATCTAAATCTGCCAGGTTATTAATACTTTTGGGCATTAGAGTGTGACCAATCTGGTGATGAGTAACCAGGAGTTTTCTTCTGAGACGCTTGTTAGTTAATTAATCAACTTTAATATCGCTGACCCGTCTTACTTTGTCAAACTTTAATCATTTGAGAACGAAAACAGACTCAACTCTGCAGCTCAATGTAGAAATCTGGCAGCATTTAAAGGCAAATATCAGCCTGAACTTTGTGATGCAGAATTGTTCTTGCCACCCTTCAGTGAAATGCAGGGAACCAAGGAGCATGCAACAACAAACATAAAAATATGCAGAATCTTTTTCACATTAAGCTGGGTGTCTAGATCCAGTCCTGAGAGTTACGATCCTGCAACTTTTAGATTCATTCCTTCTCCAAAACACCTGAAGTCCAGGATGTATTGTTATCAGGCCCCTGCAGAATTGAATGGTCATCTGGAGGTTGGTGGGTAACAATTCTCAGGACTGCAGTAGGAAATAAAACTGAGCAGATTGAAATCTTTCTTCCAAACATTAGGTCATTTATTTACACTTTTTTTTATGTGGATTGCATAAATTGATCAGTCAATATTGGACTGGTTCTTAAAGTTTCTGCCTTTGCTCACAGTTTGGATTCAGAAAATAAAGCCAAAGTTTATCTATTATAGTGCTAAAACACACAAATATTCCCTGAACGAGATAAATTCACTTAAATATTTGTTTTTCAAAGATGACATGTATAAAATGTTTGCTGACCCGTTTTTATCTGGATTTTGGTTGCAAATTGAGCTCTTGGAAAAAATATCCGACACTGGCTTCTCAGCAGACGCGCCGAACGCTTGGTTTGTTTCACAACACTGATTTAAGGAGGACTATGCAGCTATGAGGAAACGGAGGAGTTCCACGTCTGGCTCTGGGAGAGCAGCATGTGAGGTCCCTGATCGCCCAGGAGGGAGTCCTGTTCCCTGAAACAAACTGACGTTGGCCTCTCTCCACTTTGCTCGGGGTCATGACCAATGGAAAAAGCGAGTCCGGATGAGAGCATTTACCAGCTCAGTGTTTCGGAGACAAAGTGCATGCAGAAGGAGGATGGTAGTAGAGCAGATTGCATAGAAGTAACCGTTGCTGCCAGAGCTTGTGGTTTGTTCTTACTGCGATGACGAGTTTCATAAATAAAATCTGGTGCAGTGCAGAGGAAGACGTGCGTGTGTGCAGCTGGATCATGCGTGTTCTGAACTATGACCTCTCGGTTCATCCGCTGAGAGGATGCAGGTCCACCTTGACTTTCTCGCCGCTGCTCAGCATCCCCACGGTGGGATACAGACCCCCAGGGGGGACCGCCATCTCCCGCCGACCCATCAGCTTCCCGTTCCTGGTGAAAAACACCTAGAAGAGAGCAGAGGCGTAGCAGTGAGAATAAACACACAAACCACTAGCAGGGGTGGAAATTAGCGCCCACCACTGGCCAAATGCTGTCAATATGATGAATCCACAATACAGGTTAACAATCTGCACATAAAAACCGGGTTCAATTTCACACTTTGCTTGCTTGTTTCAAGCTAAGTAAGTCATATCAAAATAGAAAGGAGATGAGCTAACATTAGCCTAGCTTACCCCTCTTCAGAGATGAATAATTAACAACAATATGAAAACAGAAAGAAGAAAAGAGGAGCTAATGTTAGCCTAGCTTAGGGTTAGCTAGCCCTGTGAGAAACTAAATAATCAACAAGTCATATCAAAACAGAGAGGCACTAATGTTAGCTTAGCCTATCCCTCTTCAGTAATGAATAATCAACAAGTCATATCCAAACAAGGGATCTAACATTTTTGCAGGTTAATATCAGTCCCAATGACTCATTTGTCAGATTAAATGTACCTTTCAAAAATACCAACCTTTAAGCAAGTTTTAAAAATAGATTTATATCATGTCATTACCTGCAAAGGTAAAATCATCACAGCCAACAGCGATGAAGGTTATTTACACACAGCAATCTGTGTGTAAATAATCTATATAATGTGTTTCATTTTCTAATAAAGTTTCTGAAATAAATGGTCTTTAAATAATATTATTTATTGAATGGTCATGACGTCTTGTGTATATAAGCACAAAACTAAGTTTTTTGGACATGCTTTAATAAAATAGTAATATTTGCACTTGTTCTGATTGTTTGAAGTGAACGATCAAACTATGGTTGTCTGGATGTAGAATTATTCCTAATTTTTCTTACCCAGAATTAGAAATAAATGACAACAGGATTTTATTTAATTAGCAAATCTAGATTTTGGGCTGACAAGAACAAATATTGCATTATTTGGCTCCTGTTAACAGAAGATTCAAGGCTGATTCACTGATGTTAGATGGACAGGAAGACGGATGGATAATGGTTGAACAGATGGATTCATGGAAAAATGAACAGAACAGATTTATGATGGACTCATGAATAACTGGAAGGTCAAATGGACAGGACATCAACGGATGGATGGATACTGTTACCAAGAAAAGATGGACAACTGCTTAAGTTGTTTAAATAATTGGAAGAAAATGTTCATTTCCATCCCTAACTCAAGCTTTCATTGATGTAAAACCACTGAAGGGACAGAAAGAAAGAGAAAATCTTTTTGCCAGAGAGCGCTCGGTTCAGCAGTCCCAACCAGGAATTACCTGCAATTAGGAAATATGGTTGAATAAATAGGTGAGAGTGTAACTTCTGTCGTCTTGAGGGGGAGAAAGTCAATGTTTACAGAACATGTCTCTACTAAATCAGCCACTGATCAAACATCATCCAGCTGTTCCCTGAAGAACATCGCCACAGCTTTTCAGCACTAATACGGCTGGCTTCTCTCTAAAGTCTGGGCCCAAACAGCGGCACTAAGACAACAACGTGGAGTACCGCCGAGTGTGTGTCTCTGACAAATGAGACTGAGTCACATATCAAACATGAACTGTGCCACCCACTCCAACCTGTTTAATTACACGCCAGAGAAACAGAGGTCATTAGCTTGAACAACAGCAGAACAGTGCGTGCCGTGCCGCCGCACTGGGACTAATGTGTCCTGCTAAATAAATAAGGACAAATCCCTGGATTATATCCCGGCCCGTTCTGCTCTCTCACCCAGCTGGGTTTCGGTCAGCCTCGCCGCCTCTCATTGACCCCCCATCACCCCAGTCTCCGCTTGCACAAGCGTGCAGACGAGTCTAGACAAAGTCAGAGCCTCTGCGCTCAAAACTCCAGCAAACCCGGGTTCATAGGAGGATTTGACTGCACAGCCGCATTAGGGCCAAAGTAAAGTAAAGTAGCACTTTATGTGAAGGAGTGTGCGTGACACTGACATGACATAAACATGAGACAACACAGGGCATGAACATGAAGCTTCATGAACAGCTTTAACTGTTGTTAAGAATAATTTGGTAAATAATGATACTTTTAATAAAACTTTGCAATAAAAATTCCATTAAAAGTTTGCATTATTTATAAAATAATGCAAAGGTGACATTTTTAATGTAACTTTTAATGAAATTCTTAATCATTAAAAGTTGCAATATTTACCAAAAAAATATCACAGTTGACAATATTAGAGCAATTTTTAGTGCAAGTTTTAAATAAACTTTGCATTAAAAGTGTCATTATTTCCCACATGATGCTTCCAGACAGCAATCATTCACAGAGACTTCATCAGGTAATTGATAGCTGTCAGTCTTATGCAAACCTCTTCACATAAACAAATAAAGTCAGAACCTCTGCGCTTTAAACCTCCATCAACCCGAAGCTCTTTGGAGGATTTGATCGTAACGCAGTCGTGTCCAAACTTTTTGTCATCAGGACCAAAATTGTTAAGTGGAGAAAACATGAGGGCCACATTTTTCTAGTAAAACTGAAAGGTTTCATTTATGAAGAGATTTGTTGTTTTTATTTCTGTAATACAAAATGGACAACATTTTGATGAAGATATGAAGGGCATAATGATAAATAAAATCTACTATGAAGGCAAAGTTGTCTAATTTTTGAAGAAAATTAATATGTAAATCATTATTGATCCAAAGTATAAACAGCTGATGTATTAAATGACAGGTAAATATTTTACTAAACTTCTGGGTGTTTATTAAATGTGGGGTTTTTTTTCTGTTGTTGCCAAAAGTTGGGCAGCACTTGGTGGTTTTAGCAAAGTGTAATCAAAGAAAACAGAAACATAGTTAATAAAAAAAAAATACTTGTCTAAATAAATAAACATACAAAGATTTTATTTAATTTCTTAAATTGTGGACCTAGGAGCCAAACAAAATCCTCTTTAAATGGCCCCAGGGCCACACTTTGGACATCCCTGCTGTGAAGAAACCTGCAGAGTGCCAGGTCTGGTTAACTGGTGAGTCCAACAAAGATCCAGGTTGCATTAAAAATGTGAAAGTAGGCATTGTGCGGCGGTTCCTGGCCTCCAGACTCGTATGAAATAATTGGTGCGGTCCTGCTGAGCAGCGCGCTCTGCGGTGGTGCCAGGAAGGCGACAGGTTAAAGGTGCCTCATGAAGGTTTTTAAAGCTGCGCTCAGGAGAAAGGGCTCTGTTCCTGGATCGGGGACAATGCAGCAAATGGTCAACAGGTGGCGCCAAAGAAAGGCAGCAAACTGCTCATCGTCCCCGTCTTTCAAGCTCTACCACAGGACAAAAGTTTAAAAAACTGAACAAATTTCTTCCCAAATAAAATACATAAATTAAATTTGAAGAAGGGCCAGCAAAGACTGGAACTTCCTGCAGTAACTCAAAAAGTACAAACTGCTCATTTCCTACACAGCCATCTTTCCAGTGTGGTTTGGCTCGTCCACCGAACAGGTTTGTCCAGGTTTTCCTGGCACTCAGAAGACCCAGAACTCGCTCAAAGAACGGTGAATCCTTCTGGTGAACACCTTGAGACGATTCCCCCACTGGCAGGTCGCAATCTAAACGGTCAATGTCCGGTTTGGTTCGACTCAGAGGGCAGAGAATCCAAAAATTAGACTTGAGTAGCACGACTTCAACATATTTTTACTAAAGTAAAATGTAGTTGTCAAAAAAATTACTCCAGTAAGAGTAAAAAAGCATTTGGTAAAAAGTTTGTTCAGGTTAACTGGAAATTTTGGACCAAAATGAAAATAATTTATATTGGTAACAAAAAATAACGAAATCAGGCAAAAGAAAATGTTTCCAAATTATTTTCTTTAAGAAAAAACTTGAACAAAAACTGCAGTGTGTGTCTGTGATTTTTGGTTAAAACATGTTTTTCATTCAGTGGGTAGAAAACCTAGAAATTAACTTAAGTAAGAGTAGAGATACTACATAATAAAATTACTCAAGTAAAAGTAGAAAGTGCATTTTTCAGCTCTGGTTGTACTCCAGTGATGAGCATCTCCATTACGGTCTATTCGTCACTGTCATCAGAGCCGTGGACTCTGATGATGTTTATACTCAGTAATGGAGAACCTCAGGGTTCTGATGGACTCAAACCCAGATTTTTCATTTTGTCTTGTAGAGATTCATGCCTGAGTGAAGTTTCTCCCCACCTTTTTCAAATCTAACAACATTGGAGTCGAACTGGTGAGTCCAACAAAGATCCAGGTTGTGCAGAAAAATGAACAGAGAAAGCGCTGATGTTTTTGAACTAAAACCAGTTGTGATCTCATCAATCTTTATCTCTTTCTGTGGATCTAATATTTGCATTTGTTGCGATTCAGACTGTTTTCTATTAATTAGCAACATTTATTATTAAGCTGAACTATGGACCTTCTCCTCAGAGCTGAGCTCGTGTTTAATATTCTGGATGAAAATATGAGACCACAGTCAAACGGTAAAAATAATTTTAGTTGTCTTAGAATTCGTATATTTTCACATTTTCAAGCCGGAGTTTGTATTTGTGGCATGAGAGCTGACTGAAGTCAAATAAAACCAGTTTTTTTTAATTAAGTATAAGCCCTCAGAGAGCAGATTTTATTACCTGGACACACCATTGTTCTGTGTTTCACCACAGGAACATTTCCTTCTCAGAACGTGTAGCTGCTTGTGTTTCTCAGAATTAGCGGCGCTACAATGAGAGGAACAGCCTCCAGTTTCAGGGTTCCTTCCTGCTCAACCAGCAGCCAGTTTGGGAGATGAACTCTGATAAAGTCTCCATAACATCCACTCTGTTGTGGAGATAGCATTACTTCAGTTCATAATGGTTTGCAAACATTACCTTCAGCATTTCAATCATGATTAGGCACGAACTTTGACTGGGCCATTGCAACATGTTAATTATTACCTGTTTTTCCATCCATTGGACATTGTTGTTCCAGAAGACATGTGGGTCGTCCAAATGTATCTTTGCAAGTTTAAAGACGTACTGCCAAGTTTCTTTTTCAACTCCAACAAGAATTACTTGCTTAGTCTTCGACTCTTTGACTTATTATGAACTTTAACATCTAAATACTTCAACACTGAGCTGGCTTTTTGATCCTCTTTCTTATGGGAAAAGTACATAAAAAGCCGTTTTTTTGTTGCCAAAACAAATCGGAGAGCAGCTGGAAATCCTAATAATTATCATCATCTGTATCAGCAAATTAATGTTTTAATTTGTTGTGTATTCATCACAAGTCATGCTGTTAAACTCACAGTTACCTCCTTTTTAAATTATTTTAAATGTGTTTATTTTATTTTTGTTTTTAGTCATTCTCTTACCTAACTGGTTATTTATTTCATAGATCAACACATGTTTTTCTTAGCCTAATTTGTTTGTTTTATCTGCACTAATTTGTGATTAAATGAAACTGTCAGAATAGAAAAATACACAGAACTACTAAATAACTGATGGAAAAAAACTATCACTAATTTCTTTCTCCAGAAGTTGCTGATTGGTTGTGAACTTTTTGTCGTTTTTATAAATGATATTTAATTTGCAATAGAAAAAAAAACATACAGAACTACTAATTAACAGACAAAATACAAAAGTATAAGATAGTTGATAAAAAAAAAAGAGCAAACATACAGAACTACTCTAAATAAAATTGAAAAAAAACGACAATTAAGTTTCTGATTGATTGTGAGCGTTTTGTGTAGCTTCTCTAAATGGTATTGATTGTACAATAAAAAAAAAAAAACAAGCAGAAAAGAAACAAAAAGAAACAAACAGAACTACTAAATAACTGACAAAAAAAATTATCCGTAAGTTGCAGTTTGTGAGGTTTTTTATTTTTTGAGTAGTTGGCTTGGTGTGTTTTATAAATGGTATTTATTTTACATTAGAAAATTTTTTAAAAAACTCACCGTCACCTTCCTTCCCTGCTGTTCCTGAGCGACTTCGTCCCCTTCCTCCTCTTCCTCGTCTTCACCATTAAGATACATGACGTTCTGGACGCCATCTTGACTGGGTTGGCCCTCAAGCTGACCCAAATCTTCCACGTCAACTGAACACAAAATGGAGGGAGAGTTAAATAACCAAGAGTCAGTAAAACCAGAGATTAAGTAAGAAAAAAAACTGCAAAGAAAATTAGAGATATTGACTAATCTCACAACTCTGAAGGCTTCAAAGCAGCTAATATACCTTTGTGAAGACGTTTTACACCCAAAGCAAATGGCAGCAGACGGATTCAGAGTAAAAGTGAAACAGAGTAATTTCTGGTACCTGAACCGTCTCCGTCCAGGCTGTAATCACGTGGGAACATGATGCCGCACCCCATGATGTCCCCTTTGAAGCAGCGGGGCCCAAAAGCGTCTCCAACTCCGATGCCGTAGAAGATTTTTCCATCATCTGTCATAAAATAAGCATCCAATTAATTTAGGATCACCTGATCACACTTTCATTTCGGATCATTTCCACATTTTGTCAAATCTCTACCACAAAGATCTCTGTATTTTATCTGGACTTCACATGACTTGACAATAACAGTCAACACATCAGCCTTTCACTGACAAGCAACAATCAAACATACGCTAAAGGAATGTTATAGTATTGTATTTTAGGAAATAACATATTTATTTTCTTATCTTAAAAAAATTATTGAAATATTTATTTGCATCGTTTACTGTATTCCTATTAGTATGTAAAAAGGTGGTTAAATGAAAAATCTGGCCAATGTGCCAATTTTTTAACAGATTAATCGATTAGTCATCAGAATAATTGATTGCAAGAACAAGTTTTAGTTGCACTTCTATGCCGAAACCTCACTTTGCCAACTTCTTGGTTGTAACAAAATGTGTATGAAAAGGTTTGAGTGGTTTAAATGAAAAATCTGAAGAATTTAATCAATTTAATTTTTAAAAACTGATTAATCATTTAATCATCAGAATGATCGATTACATAAAACACGCTCTGCCAACTTTTTTGGTTGTAGCAAAATGTGAAAATATTCTTGAAGAATAAATACTTCTGCAGGACAAAGTAAATCTCAAAAACTGCAGAAATGTTTGCATGACACAAAAAGAAAAACACCTTGAGAAGGAAGATACTGTGCCTATTTCATATTTTACTCTTTCACAATTGTGTTCAGAGCTTTGCAATTTTCCACATGAGGTTCAACACACTGGGAACACCGACATCCAGAACATCCCGACATTCCACTCAGGCGATGATGAGCAAAAGCCAGAAGAAGCAGGGCTTGTTAAAACAGTCAAGTACAACCAAAATAAAAAGATATCGAAAACATCCAAAGAAAATCATCAAAACAACACATCCTACAGTTGTTAGAGACAACAAAGGAGCAAAAAGAAGAAGAAAAACACTGCAGAGATAGCCTGCAGACAAGTGCTCCTCAAGCAGAGCGGGATGGCTGCTGCTTGTAAATATTTATGGAGTTGTCATGGGATCCATCCCCAGCTCAGGATACTGTTTAAACAGCCTCTATCGGAGCACTGGGAGCCAGACAGACACTGTATCATTACAGCTCCCATGCGGGCCCTTGTAACAACAAAGCGCACAAGGCAAACAGAGGGGGCACAGCCCAGCAGGCTAAAAATACAAGGCCTTTTTGGAGCGCGACAAGGACTGAAACTGGAAGTGAGGATGCAGAGATCCAGGTTTGGGCCTGGATGTTGGAAAGTAATGGGGCAGCAAAGGTAGGACGAGCAGGCAGACATGATCAGATGTCACAGAAGAAGAAATAATTGCCTCTTAAACTAGATGAATCAGAAAAGGATAATTAGAAGAGATGTGTTCTGGGATCAGACCACCCAGAACAGAGGTTTAATCAGTATTTTAAATGCTTTTTTTCATGTTATTGATGCCCCACTTGGGGCTATAAGGTTCCTTTTTACTAACACTCATGTTTAGAAGAGTTGTTTCTGTCTCTGTTGATCCCATTTTGATTATTTTGGATCCATTTTTGTTTCTCATGTTCCGGGGATTCTGTGTTCAGGTGTGTCTCCTGGTCAAAAACAGCGAACTGTGGTTCATCTGAACTCTGGTGCGATTTGAACACCTATGTCAATGTGTTGACATAAGCATCATATAGTGGACCAAAGGCTGCTCCAAAAGCAGGAAATGGACTACAGTGTAGTGCATTCTGTTGATCATATGTGAAGAAAGTAGTCTTCACATAATGTCAGTGTCTTTTTCAGAGATTTTCTTGTCATTTCCTTCAGTTGTTCTTGGTGCAGTGCCCCTACAGGCGGGAAGGGAAACAGTTTAGTAATTAGTTTGGATTGTTTAACACAGTGCACGTGAAAGTGAACTGCAGCAGCTTAAAATGTAAAATAATGTTGGAGTTTTGTTCCCTTTTGAAAACCAAGTCTACTGTGAAAACAGCCTCAGAATTGACTGGAACGGCACTAAGAACACCAATCGGCTCAAAGATGGCAGCATTATGACAAGTTTAAGACGAAAGCTGCAGAATTAATCAAGCTTACATACAAATATCACAGTTTGCACAGAAACATAAAGATAGCTACACACAACACGAGTTGATTTGGGGTTTAGTTTCTCTTCAAACCATAATTCTTTGGTTTATGTGCAACTCAATTCCAAGTTGCAAGCTTAAGAGTCACATTCCTCAGTGCTGTTTTCCTAAATTTGTAGTTAATCAATGAGTCCTATGGAATGAAAAGAAACCCTGATTTGGATTAATTGTGGGTCATTAAAAAGACAATAAAAGAGTCCAGGATGTGATCAACTGGTTACCAAATCAGAACTGCAGACATTACATGGACGGCATGTCTCTTCCACTGAGGTGAAGAAGTTTTTATGACATCAACCTTGATGAAAGATGGGAATCAATTTAGATAAAGTGCCCCCTTTAACTGTTATAAAAGTATGTTATCCAAACCCCTAACACCCTGTTAGGTAAGAAGGCATCATTCTTCTTTGATGACATGTTGCTATTGGACAGCTGTTTTTGGAGACGTAGATCAGATTGGAGCACGTCACTGATGGAGAGCACACAGGTTAGACTGAACACTTTATCTGCGGCTGCATGGGGGCGATGGTGGTCGGGCCAAACCTTCAGCTGCGGGCGTTGAGTCACAGCACGAGTGAGTCTAAGATGAGAGGTTTTCAAAAGGTTAACGGCCCCATGACCCGCTAATCTGCACCACGCAGAGCTGGGCAGAGTACCAAAAAGTTTTGCTCAAGTCAAAGAATCACTACTTCAACACAAGGAGTAAAAATGTTTTTGGCAGATGGCTTAGTAACATTTTAAATAATTACAGCATCAGATGGACCAAAATATAAAGTTAAGTGGAAATGTTGGTATTTTAAGGACCAAAATAACAACCATTTATATGAGGAACAAAAAATAACAACATCAGAGGAACGACAATGGATTTGGGCCACATTTTAATGCAGTGTAGACGCCATCATGACATCACATGGAGTCAAAGTAAACTAGATTTGGACAGCTTTGGTAAAGTCAAGAGTCCTTTCAATTTAAAGACTTATAGCTATCGATAGGTAGCCTTATCTCAAGTGTACTAATATTTGCACCATAAACTAGATGAAATATAATTTTGTTTTTGCAGCAAATGGTTGAGATTAAACACACACACCACAAATTATTATTTGCTTAAATACATATATGCGCTAAGATCAGTCACACTGCATACTGTTAGACAAAGTTTTGTAAAATTTTGTCTTTTTGTGTGTCTATTTAAGTGAGCTACAATTTGTGGTTTGTGTTTAAATCAATCGTAAGTTTCACTGTCTGATTATTTCACTTATAAAATGGGAAAAATGTAACTAGTCAATAAATAACCTTAAAACAAGCTCCTATATCTTACTAAAAAGTTATTAATGAATTAGTTTTGTCTGTTTTTAAGTGTGCTAAGTGATTTGTGTTAGAGACTAGACCAGAAATACTTGGTGAGATTTTCTGAGTGAAATGCAAACACATGAGTTTTTTAGCAACAGCAGACAGAAAATAAGGGAATTAAAGTTTTAATAATCTCTTATTGAAGCATGCTGTGGTGATAGGGCACATTGCGGTGCATATAAAGCTGTTTTTGCATTAGGTATTTGTCGCCCCCCCTGCCAGATAATGTCCACATGCGATTCCTGAGGTTGCTGGGCTGTAAACAGAGAGGAGAGGAAGGAGCCGCCGGACCGGAGCTCTCACCGTATCCCGAGCATGGGAAGACAAACCTCTTACACACGACATGGAAAACCACACGGATCATTTTCAGTCACTAACAAATAAGATTAATGGTGGCTCTGCAGGGGCGTGCGCATATCTGTGGCGTCCAGCAAGCAGCGGCCAAACCAGACGGACCGCAGTGCAGCAGCTCTGGCACTGGCACGGTGAGCCTCTAAATGACTGGTCCTGTCTGTCACTCGGCACGAAGGCATCATCCGCAGACTCCGGCAGGACGTCCAGCATCAACTGTTATTACTACTAATGCATCCGGAACTATAACTGCAATCTGCAGTGGGATACGGCGGATTTAAGACCATAAACTTGAACTAAAAACATGCCGGGAATGCGCAGAGTGGACGGGAAAATGTTCCTTGATTGCTTCTCCCAACAACAGATGCGACCTCCAAAAATAACGTGGCAAAAACCAGCAAACAGAAAGTGTTTTTTATGCCATTTTCAGAGTAACAAAAATTTACAGGAAAGACCAACAGAGATAAAGTCCAGGTGTTTCCTAAAAGTTCTGGACAGATAAGGACAAACATGATGTGGCAATGCATTGTGAGCAGAGTTGGGCAGTAACTAGTTACATTTACTCAATTACATTTATTTGAGGAATTTTTTTTTTATTTTTTTAAATATATTAACAAATTAAACATGAGTAATTTGTTGCTACTCTTACGTGCATAAAATTTCTGTATTCTCTACCCCCTGAATGAAAAACAAACATGTTTTAACCAAAACGTCACCAGACACAGACCTGCAGGTTCATAACTTTTTTTTTTTTTTTTTTTGAAAGAAACTGATTTAGAAAAAAATTATTTTGCCTAATTTTATCATTGTTTTTGCTGCTTGTAAGAATTATTGTCATTTTCATTCTTAAAATACCAAAATTTCCACTTAACTATATTTAGATTAATCAGAATATGTAATTTTTAAATATTAAATGAAAGTTTACTCAAAACTTGAGTCAACTTTTTACTTAAATACTTGTTTTATTATCTTGGATGACTACTTCTTACTTTTACTTGAGTGCAAATATGTTGAAGTAGTAATTCTCTTTCTTGAGTATAATTTTTGGGTTTTCTGCCCACTTCGGATTGTGAGATAGACGGTACGAAGAGTATCTTGTTCAGAATAATAACAACCGTCTATGAGGTGCTTCCGTATCAGGGCAGCTCATCTCACAGCTCAGATAGTGAAGGGTGCTGAAGAAGCCTGGGATGGGAAGCTGTGGATGTTTTATTCAGATCCCTACAGAGATCATCTTCAAAGATCTGCAGGAAACAAACTCTGACAATACAGATGACTCACGGCGGGTTTTATTTACTCCAAGCTTTCGCTGATATGATCACCATCTCAACCTGACAATATCTTTTCTTTTTTCTCTCCAGCTGTTTGTGTTAGAGACCTCAACATTCCTGTGAAGTTGTTCATTGATAGGTTTCCATCGAAAGCATTTGTGTGCTAACTTTTTGGCTACATTCACACTGCAGGCTTTAAGGCTCAATTGCATTTTTTTTGTGATATATATATATATATATATATATATATATATATATATATATATAGGCAAGACCCTTCAAGCTACTGCCTACCTCATACCATGAGAGATACTAAGTTGCATAACATGCCGGCTCAGACGTCGCCCGGCCAAACAAGGTCTGCGTCAGGTGTTGGGGAACCAGAGCACCTTGATGACAAATGGGCTACTGGAACAAGACGGAAATGGGCGAGAGATGAAAATGTGGATCTGTTGGAATGCTACTACTCAAGTAACCCTAGTCAGAGAGGTTACATGCAAAGACTGGGGAAGGAATGGTTACTTCGACATCCCCAGTCAACACTAAGTGCTAAACAACTAGTAGCTCAGTGTTCCAACATCCGCAAACGGCAACTGCTATCACAACTTGAGATTGACGAGATACAACACAAATGCTACGGCAAAAGGGAGGAACCCGGATGTCAGAACTGTGGGGACTTAACTACAAGTCCCCACCCAGTGAGGGGATACACGGCCCCAGTGAGCGAATCAGAGCTGAACGAGACAGCTGCTGACCTGAGAGAGAGAATCATGACCCGAATGACAACCAATTACAACGGCTGAGTGAAGTACCATCAGAGAATGAGAATGTGAATGCAGCATTGAGAACGATCCCTACCAACACCATAACAGAAACCAATGAGCTGATCTACAACTCAGCATCAGTGATCCTTGAGATACTTGGCTATAAGAGCAACCATGAGACCCAATACCCACCATGGAAAAGACGGTTAGAGGCTAAAATCAAGGAACAAGGAGGGAAGTGAGCCAACTATCAGAGCTCCACAAGGGTACAATGAAAAGACAAGTACCCAGAAAGTACAGGCAGATGCCCATACCTGAAGCACTCGAAACTGCCAAACATAGGATCCAAGCCTTGGCCAGCTCAACCAGCTAAGGTGTACTCTCAATGGCAGGGTAATAACAACAGAGCAGACCCACCAAGGCTGGAGACTGAACAATACTGGAAAGGCATATGGGAAAGGGAGGCGTCCCACAACAGCAATGCACAGTGGTTGATCTCTCTACGAGAGGACCATAGCAACCTCCCTGAGCAAGCCCCGGTAACCATCACTGTGACAGATGTCCAAGAAAGAGTCTCAGGTATGAAAAACTGGACAGCACCAGGGCCTGACATGATCCATGCCTACTGGCTAAAGAAACTCACTGAGCGACTGGCAGGCCAAATGAACCAGCTGCTACAAAGTGGGACTCACCCTGAATGGTTAACTGAAGGGCGGACAATCCTAATCCAGAAGGATCCATCAAAGGGTCCAGTCCCACCCAACTACCGACCAATAACCTGCCTCTCCACAACCTGGAAGCTCATGTCAGGCATCATAGCGGCCAAGATAAGCAAACACATGTATAAGCACATGAGCATGGCACAGAAAGGTATCGGTGTAAATAGCAGAGGAGCCAAACACCAACTCCTCGTAGACCGCACAGTTGCCTGAGACTGCAAAACCCGACACACCAACCTGTGCATGGCTTGGATTGATTACAAGAAAGCCTATGACTCAATGCCGCATACTTGGATCATTGAATGCCTAGAGATGTATAACATCAACAGGACTCTGAGAGCCTTCATTGCAAACTCAATGAGGCTGTGGAAAACCACCCTTGAAGCCAACTGCAAACCACTTGCACAAGTGTCCATCAAATGTGGCATATACCAAGGAGATGCTCTGTCCCCGCTACTGTTCTGCATAGGCCTGAACCCCCTCAGCCAAATTATCAACAAGACTGGCTACGGATACCGACTCAAAAATGGGGCCAACATCAGTCACCTTCTACATGGATGACATCAAGCTGTACGCCAAGAGTGAGCGAGACATCGACTCACTGATCCACACCACCAGGATCTACAGCACGGACATTGGGATGTCATTCGGACTAGAGAAGTGTGGCCGGCTGGTCACAAAGAGGGGGAAGGTCATCCGCACAGAAGGGGTCTCACTCCCAGAAGGAACAATAGCAGACATAGAGGACAGTTACAAGTACCTAGGTATACCACAAGCAAATGGCAACCTCGATGAGGCCACAAGGAAAGGAGCCACAGCTAAATACCTCCAACGAATAAGGCAAGTCCTGAGAAGCCAGCTCAATGGCAAGAACAAAATCCGTGCGATAAACAGCTATGCCCTGCCAGTAATCAGATACCCTGCTGGAATAATTAGCTGGCCAAAGGAGGAGATAAAAGCCACAGATATTAAGACTAGAAAGCTACTAACAATGCATGGAGGGTTCCATCCCAAATCCAGGACCCTGAGACTGTACACGAGCCGCAAGGAAGGAGGCAGAGGACTAGTGAGTGTGAGAACCACTGTCCAGGACGAAACAACTAAGATCCATAAATACATCAGAGACAAAGCCTCAACAGACAATGTGCTCAGTGAATGTCTCAGACAACATGGAACGGAGGTTGAGGTGCCAGAGACACCATCATGGGAGGACAAGCCCCTACATGGGATGTACCACCAGCAAATAACCCAAGTGGCTGATATCAGTAAATCTTACCAATGGCTGGAAAAAGCTGGGCTCAAGGACAGCACAGAGGCCCTCATCATGGCCGCCCAGGAACAGGCCCTAAACACCAGAGCAATAGAGGCCCAGATCTACCACACCAGACAAGACCCAAGGTGTAGGTTGTGCAAGGAGGCCCCTGAGACAGTCCAGCACATAACAGCAGGGTGCAAGATACTGGCAGGGAAAGCATACATGGAACGACATAACCAAGTGGCAGACATAGTGTACAGAAACATCTGTGCAGAATATGGACTGGAAACCCCGAGATCAAAGTGGGAAACACCCCCCAAAGGTGGTGGAGAATGCCAGAGCTAAGATCCTGTGGGACTTCCGGATCGAGACAGACAGAATGGTAATGGCGAACCAACCAGACATTGTCATAGTGGATAAACAACAGAGGAAAGCCGTTGTGGTAGATGTAGCAATACCAAGCGATTGCAACATCAGGAAAAAGGAGCACGAGAAACTGGAGAAATACCAGGGCCTCAGGGAGGAACTGGAGAGGGCCTGGAAGGTGAAGACCACAGTGGTGCCTGTGGTCATCGGGGCCCTCGGGGCAGTCACCCCCAAACTGGAGCAGTGGCTACAACAGATCCCAGGAACAACATCAGACATCTCAGTCCAGAAATGTGCAGTCCTTGGCACAGCCAAGATACTGCAGGACCCTCAAGCTCCCAGGCCTCTGGTAGAGGACCCGAGCTCAGAGGATAAGAACCACCTGCGATGGGTGAGAAAGGAATTTTATTTATTATTTTATATATATATATATGTATTTTTTGTATGCAATTTCCTGTGTGAACAGCAAACACGCTAAAAGTGTTTCGCATGCGCAGTAGACGGCACAATAAAGTCACATTTAGAGAGCATGCTCAAAGTATTACCAACCATCATTAAGAAAAGGAGAATAAGAAGAAGAGCTCACAATTGCAGAAGTAAATGTGGATGCTAATGGAGGAGCGTAGCTTGTTGTCCGACCAGGACCAGAACATTAACAACTTAATCCTTTATGGTCCGCATGGCTGTTTTTTTCCCCGCTTGCGCGTATCAGGGGGCAGAATAGGGATGTTTGTTGAGTATCCATGACATTGAGATCGGATGAATGCAACCTGGCCACTCTTTTAACATTTGAAAAGATTAGACATGTATTAGATATGGACCACATATCCAAGTAGCCTGGGTAGCCTTAAAAACAACCCGATCTGTGTTGTTCAGGGTGTCATGGAAGGTCAGATACGGGTCGCATTAAGGAAAAAAAAAATATGATTTGGGTCACTTCAGGCTGCAGTGTGAAAGGAGCTTCTGTCATGTGGGACAAAATCGTTGCCTCGAAAGTACTCATGGCTCAAAAAAATATTTTAAAACTAAAATCACCAAAAATGTGTTTTTTTTTGTTTTTTTTTACTTATTATTTTACCTAATTGACAATAAAATAAGCATGATCTATTTTAATATTTTTTTGTGGAGGTACAGGATGATAAATTCAAAATTTCTCTTTGTTTTTGGATACCTTCTTGAAATAATTATGTAAGCCATTTTTGATAAAAACAAGGTCAGTGTTCAAGTGAAAACAGTTGCTGTATTTAGCCAAGTTTTACTCCAGCAACTAAAAACAGATTTGCCTGCACATAGGTGTCGATAAGTCGATCCGATTCTATTTACCATCAATGTAAACAGTAAACTAGAAAGCTTGGAAAAGATTATCATTTTGTGTTTTGTTAGTAGCTTGTGATTTAGAAGTTGTAGTTTTGTCCTATTTTTTATTTGTGGTTGGGTGGCTGCAAAAAATCTAAAAGCATCTTTTATTCATTTCTCTTAAAAAGGAATAAGAAGGAAATTCCTCAAGCTGGAAAGAAATCATAAGAAAGTCTCACCTGCATGATAGGCGACGGACCCTCGGCTCCACCCAGGGTGTCTGTTCTTGGGATAATCCTGAATGAAAAACAAAAGAAATTGTCGCTTTAGGATTCTGTACCTTCAGAAGACACAAGAGCGCCAGTCATTTGGCTTCTTCATCATTTCAAATCATCCTTGTATCAATACATCTGATGCCTGCTTTTTCTGTAATCTACTGATAGTCTGACAGACAAAGGGATTATGGGTTTCAAACTATTAACTCTCAGCAGTAAGAGCCACATAAAGACAGTTATAAAGTCAGCCTTCTATCACCTGGAAATGATCTTCAGGACTAATGATTAAATGATTAAAGGACTAATGTCCCCAAGGTTGTATCAACTTCCCAGACCTTTCAGGTCTTCTTGCTCTGGTCAACTCTACATGCCTAGACCCAAACATGGAGAAGCAGCTTTCAGCTTTTAGCTTCACTAATCTAGATGAACTTCCTGTAAACTGAAAAACAGCAGAAACACTGACTTTCTTTCGATCAAGACTAATAACCTACCTGTTTCGAGTTGAATTTGATTCATAACAACTGAAACATTAATAAATACATTTGATATATATTTCCTAGGTGTTTGGATGACGACATTTTACGAAATGTAATGTTTATTGCTTGTCTCATAAATTATGATTGCATGATGTTTTTATGATGTGAATCACTTTTAACTGCCTTGACACTGAAATATGAATTGCAAATAAACTTGACTTAATTTATGTAATTCAGATGTTAAACATCTAAAATTTGTCGATGCAGATGCTCCTTGAGGAATGATGTTGGACACCATCTGCACCATTTGCAAACTGATTTCGGTCTGTAACGACTCCAACTCTCAAGATCGTCTTGCTCTGTTTCCATCATCAGATAGATGCAGGATAAGTGCTTCTTCTGTCCTCAGAGAAATAACCATCGGCCCACTTGCGGATAAGATCAAGGGATGACTCAGAGGTAATTACCAGCGATTTTTATCTGTTTTCTAGGCTGCACCTCTATTATTGTAAAAACACACCACTGAACAAGAGGAAAGATTAACGGGGCAATGACTTCATGATCTTTCATCTTCCATTTGGCCCTCTTTTCTAAATGATTACTTACTTTTTTCCATTCTGTTCTCACTGTTGAGTAAACTCTACTGCACTTATTTTATTATTAACAGGAAGAGGAGGCCTACAAAAGACCTTTCATTTCTGTATTATGATAAGTCAGACCCAGTGGACGGCCAAAGGGAAAAAAAATAATTAACCAAACAGCCGGAAAAGCTGGAGAAGTCAGACTAATTTCTCAAAACAAAAGAAAGCAGATTACATTTTTATTATTAGCACTTATGTTGGGATGGAAATTCACCAAAAGAGTGACTAAATAACTACAATTAAGACTGCCAACATTTCAAGGGAACATCATAGATCTTATCTGACATCACAGCAGGGACTCTGTTAAGAAATGGAAATGCAAAGAGAAACAGAAAGAAATAAAGACAGAGGACAGAGTAAGACATCAGTAGACAAAGACAAGAAGACACAGGAATGCAGCTGCAACCCTGAAACCTCTTCATCCACCAAGTCTGCTGCTTCTAAACCACAAGCCTGACGATTCATCCAGCTCGCTGACATGTGGGTTGCATCTCCATGTGGAGAAGAGCAACGGCTCAAGAGTTTGCACCCTGATTGAGACACCAATATAATGTGTAACTTGGAGAAATGGTTTGAGAAAAACTAAAAAAAAAAGTTTTGAAAATCCGATGATTCTGTTCAGACCACAGAACTCTAACCAGCTATTAAATGTCTATTTTCATCTCCATCATTGTAGTAACTGTTGTGAACATCACTTTTATTGTGTTGGTGTGCTTTATACATTAAATGAGAACTCTCTATAGGTGCAGAAAAACCAAGCAACCCAAACAAAAGTTTAAATAAACAGAACAAAAAGACAAAATCCACTTTTTTTTCTCAATACTTAAAATTTAATCAGACCAAAATTTTCTTGTTTTAGAATCACCAAAATTATTTCCATTTACCAAAAGCCATAAAAATGAGAGAAAGATGTTACAGATTTAGAAGTTTACATATGCCTCCTCAGCAAAACATATGAATTGGATCAAATGTTTTCAGTTTCCTTCAACAACTTTCTCACAATAGTTTGCTGGAGTTCTGGACTATTCCTCCTGACAGAACCGGTGGAGCTGGGTCAGGTTTGTAGGCCGCCTTGCTTACACACACCTTTCCTGATTTTCCCACAAGGCTTTGTGATGGGCACACCAGAACATTGGCTTTATTGTCCTTAAGCCACTTTTTAACCACTTAGGCCAGAAGCTGAGGGTTGTTGTCCATTTGGAAGACCAATCTTCCTTTACACATAATGTTCTTCCTTCATGGTGTCATCTATTTTATGAAGTGCACCAGTTCCTCCTTGAGCAAAACAGCCTCACAATAGGATGCTGCCACCACCATGCATCACAGTTGGGATGATAGAAGCATCCTTGTTTTTCCTCCAAATGTAACAATGGTCGTTATGTCCAAACAATTCCACTTTAGTTTCATCAAAGTAAAGGAAATGTCTCCAGAAATGAAGTTTCTTTGCACCTGTGTGCATTTGGAAACTGTAACCTGGCCTTTTGGGCCATGTAGGACCAGGACACGTCTCCCTGGGGATTCTGACACTGTCCCATCGGGTTTAGCTTTTGTTCTGGAGATGATTTGTCCGACACCAGTCCGACACCTGTTTGCTAGCAGAAATGCAAAAAAAAAAAAAAAAATGGCAGTCCTGGGTGGCGTCCACAGCTTGGTGGAGCAGGACCTCCAATATCAGGTCATCCCATCTAGGTGGAATCTGAGCTTTCCACACTGTGGAAGAGTAAACAGGTCGAGGGGAAAAACCTGTGACAGTGAAGGTGCGGGCTGAGAGGAAAACCATGTGAAAGGAGATACAAATCATCAACTGCAGCTATCACACTGACATATCACAGAGGGGTCTAAATATAAAGCTTAAGCCAGGTAATACCACAGACGTGAGAATATGTTGTGTGTGCGCTGAAGGAACACTATATGGGAGGGTGAAGCAGTGGGTTCTGTTTGTACGTGCCAAACTTATAGGGGTTGGGCAGGGACCATGTGGAGAACTAATGCAGGTCTGTTTGTTTAGCCTCATGTCATCGGGCTGAAACCTCCAGGCCCCCACAGCATAACAATGACTCTCTGATCTGTAAGCATCTGTGTTGGCGTTTCCCTAAAGTTTTATGGATGCAGGGCGGAAAAAGAAAAACAGACAACTTACTTAATTTGCTCTGCTGCTGACAGGATTGCTGATAAGGATCATAGGAAAGATTAGGCCGTGTAATTTTATCCAAACTATTGCTCAAACACAACATCAGGTCCAAACACTGAGTACTCTCAGTTGAAAACATGAAAGCAAACTTCATGCTAAGAATACTACCAATGTTTCTCATTGTTGTAATGCTTTAAAAAAGTTATCTCAATGCTGAGGATTGAGAAGTTATTACGATAAATGCCAATATTGTTGTTTTGAGACAATTTTAAAGTAATACAATGGTAAAAATGGCATAATAATGCAAGAACATATTCTCAAAGATCAATAAACTTCTAATTCTACTGAACATTTAACTGGAACTGAAAGACATTTCAGGTAGAGTCATCCAAACAAGTTTATTCATATATTGTGCACAATACAGAGAGCTCATAAAACAATCAGTAATGAAGCAAGTCTGGATGCCAAGCTCTGCCGGGCAGAGCTAACACGAGTTTTATACCATGATAAGGAATTAATCACAAGGAACAAGACGGTCTGGTTCTGACCCAGTTGTGAAAAACAAGCTTTCAACCTCGTACATGTAACCCAAATAGTTCTTTTGGATAGAGTTCACTAAGATTTCATATGACATGACTAGCAGATGTGACCTTACTGTAATCTTTTCCATGAAAATATCCAAGCTAAATAAACCTAACACCTAATTAAATACATTATGAAGTCTCTGTAAACAAAACTGCCATTCAAAAACAGGCTATTAGAGACCAAAGCACCAGACTAAAGTCTTTCATCATCCAGTTTTTGGTAGAAAGAGAGAAAACAGAAAATTGATAAATCTTGAAAATGGAAATTATTGAGCTTGTTTTAATTTATTGATTTATTGCTTATTGTGACATGCCTACTGCTTATTTGTTGCACTTTGGTGCAGCCAATGTCATCATATTACCATGTCTTTGCTGGTGCAGAGGAAAGAAACACTCAGGATGTTTTTGCACAGAATATTCCAGTACACCTAATTCAATTGGAGACCAAAATTCCAATATTTGTTAAATTTTCAGCTGCTGCGGTTCTGTTTCACACTCCTCTGTGTCAAACCAACCCATTCTTTGAACAATCCCTTCCATCCTGTGGTATCAAGAACTACTAACGTCAACAGTTTTCCAGTCAATCAGTGCCCCAAAAAAACAAATGGCGCTCCTGGATTGTAGTATAGTTTTTTGGTCTAGTATCTAGTTTAAATATCTTAATATACTTGTAATCAGACAAAAGCAACTTTTTAAATAAAATATAGGAGTTTTTTTTTAGTCAATAATTCCTTAATATTGATGAAAAAATATTAGTTCCACTGGTGGATTATTTCACTTGTAACAACGGAAAAATATATCGTTAAAAATGAAATACTCGGCCAGTGGAACAAGTACTTTTTCATCAATACTAAGGAATTTTTGACTTAAAACAAGCTCCAATATATTGCTGAAAAGTAACTTTTAAGTTAGTACATTTGAAATAAGAGAAAACCAAGATATTTGCACTAGAAACTAGACTAAAATACTTGGTGAGATTTTGTGTTTTTGCAGTGTTTAAGTGTATGTAAACTTCTGCTTTCTACTGAACAAGTGCGAGCTCAGTGCCAAGCCTGCAGCCTCATTTGAAACGCTTAACGTGGCGTAAACAAAACCCATTTCCACATGGCACTTCATCTTCCTGTTCTGCCTCATGTGCAGCCTTGCTCTTACACAGGTGTCAAAGAGGTATTTATTTATAGCGGAGAGCGGGGCCTTCCTGCTGCTTCTCAACGAGATCTGGATGAAATCTGTGGATGTGAGGGCTCAGGGTATTCCCACTGCCAAATCATAGAAAGCATCAGGATGTAGTTTATTGCAACTGGAGATATGGAAATAAAATGGAAGAGGGTGTTTTTTTTTTAAAGGCAGGTCATTGAATTATTTCCAATTCCTCCGTACCGTACCAAACCCATTTGAGCTGTCAGTTGAGTCCATGAGTAATTAGGCTTTGGGGTGGAGGACTGGGATAGGCATTGTTTGACTTAATGAGTGAAACTGGCTTCAGGTTAGCAGGTATTTGTCAATTTGACAAGATAATGGTGTGAGCTGTGGAGGGGAGTGGGTAGGAAAACCTGGATCATTTGGAGTTTGCTCTGACTCCTGCATGAATGTGTGATACAAATTTATCTGTCAACTTTTGTTGCAATATTTCCAAAGGCTGAGCTGGCCATGTCTATTCAGAAAGTTAACCGGCAAAATAAAAAAAGGGGGGAAAAAAGCCTTACGTCAACATGTCCAGCAGAAACAGCGGCAGGGAGTTCCTGGTTAAATGGAAAGTGATTTGTGTTAATATTCCAGCCTGTATTGTTTGCATGCTGTGTGAAACGGATTACATGGAAAACCTGGAAACCGTCTTGCAACTTTCATGCCACTTTTCCTTGATGGCTTTATAATAGGAGCCAGATGCAGCAGGAAAAGGACCACAAGAATTAATAAAGTAAAAAGTGCTGAGCTCTAAGCTCGATGGAATGGCTGCAGGTAACCTAAAGTAAACATTAAAATACAAGGAGTGAATGTGTGTGTTTAGCTTTCAAAGAACAAAGAAGTTATTTGGAACATGACAAAAAGTGACATTTCTGTGATTAATTGGGTAACTTTGTAGAAATTATGCAGCTTTGGCTTTGAATCAAACACAAAGACGTCTGGCCTGACTTCTAAGAAAGAGTGAACTGTTCCTTTAATTCAAGTGGCTGCTTATTCACATCAATGTTTACTATTGGCACAGTTTGTTTGTCCGAGTTATCAGCTTCTAAGCATTCTTCACTTTAAGAGTAAGTACTTTCAGTCGAGATATATATATAGAGAGACTCAGGTCCTCTAGTTTAATTTAATTATGTATAAGATGAAAAGTTTGAGAAACCAGGCAGAGCTCATCATCAAGTCAATGCCATCTGTACAGTGAAGCATTGTGGTGGCAGCATAATGCTTCTGGGTAGTAAGGGTAGTTGCCTTGGTGGTTTTGATAAAAAAAAAAAAAAAAAAAAAAAAAACAAGCATATCAATATGCATGTAGTGAAGTAGCTCTTTACCACCACACCTAGCAGTCACACCAAAGAGTTCAATTTCTGTCTCATCAGACCTCATGTCTGCAAAGGTCAGTCATTTTTGCACAGAAAACAGAAAATCTTACCAAGTATTTTTTGTGTACATTTTAGAACACTTGAAATAAGACAAAACTAAATTACAAGTAACTTTCCAGCAAAAAATATGAGCTTGTTTTCAGTCAAAAATTTCTTAATATTGGTTGAAAGTACCAGTTAGTTCAGCAAATTGTTTTACTTAAAACAAGACATTTTTCCTGTGCTACAAGTAAAAGAATCTAGTATTTTTGTTGAAACAACATTAAGAAATAATTTACTTAAAGCAATATATGTATATTGCTGAAAAGTAACTTTTGAATTTCTGTCTTACTTCAAGTATACTCAGATATTTGGACTAAAATAATTTTTGTGTGTTTGCAGTGAAGACCAGCAAAATATTCAACCAAATAAGTAAGGAATTTGTGCAGCTTTCTTTTTATTAAGGTAAACATCTTCAATCCTATATTCCACCTACAATAATTTGTCATTTTCTTTTTGTTTATTAGAATATTTGAAATTATTTTGCGGTTGTAAAAAGAAACTAACTTAAATAAGGAATAAGGCTTTATGAGTGTTTTCAATGTGCTGATTTTGGCCCTCAGTGCAAAAGGTTTTATGATCAACATCTTGTCTCCATCAAATCAGCTTGTTATTTATGTGAAAGGAGAGAATTGCTTTCCATTTCTGAGAAATGGAAAGCAAAAATTTCCTACAACGGAGTCTGAGGAAGACTTTATAGTGTTGGAAGAAGAAATCTACATAACTAACCTCCGCTTAGCTGCACTGTTGTCACTCCATTGCACTAAGTAGAAATAAAATGTTACGGCCAAATGCTAAAGAAAAGGAGAGTACGGAGAGTACCCCTCTGAGCACAGGTGTGTCTGAAGTTATCCAAGCATTTACTTTGACAGCTCACCCTTCTTGCCAAGCCCAAGGCGATGTAGCACTTCTCCCCAGCATCAACTATCTCCACTTCATAGTAGTGGCAGTGGGTGGAGAGCGGCTGGCGGGCCTGAGCCAAACCAACGTCCATGATGCTCTTTCCTTTGCCAACATATTCCAGGAGCTGAGAGAGATTTGCAGAGAAAATAAAAAAATATAGGTTTTATTCATTTTTCCATAGTCAGGTGCACCAATTTATTGCGACAAAGGTTGTTATTATTTACTGTGTTTCCAGTTCAGTAACCAGAAACAAGGTCTTGGTCTGGAGATTGTGAGTTTTTATTTCCAAGGATCATGCATTGCAAAAACACAAAAACGTACCAAATATTTTGGTCTAGTTTCTGGAGAAAATATCTTAATACACTTCAAATAAGACAGATAACTTTTCAGCAAGATATAGGAACTTGCTTTAAGTCAATTATTACTTAATATTCAGTAAAAAGTTCCAGGCCCATTAGCAGATTATTTCATTTAAAACATGGGGAAAATGTAATGAAATTTGACAACACTAAACTTTATTTTTGTTAGATTATTTTAAGTAAAACATTCCTTAACATTTAAGGAAAAGCATTAGTTATTAATGAAATAATCTGGCAATGGAACAAGATATCTTAACTTATAATATGGGAAAATTTAGTTTTTTCACTGGCAGATGTATTTATTTTTGAAAAGTTATGTTTAAGTTAATTTGGTAACACTTTATTTGACAGGTCGTGAATGAGACTGTCATGACACTGTCATAAACATAACACCTGTCATGAACATGAGTAAATCATAAATATTTATGACTGTTGTCATAAAGTGTCATTCGGTATATCATGGCACATGACAGTCTTATTCACAACCCATCAACTCAAGTGTCACTGTTAATTTTGTCTTACTAGAAACTAGACCAAAATACTTGGTAAGATTTTGTGTTTTTGCAGTCTGTACACCAAATATTTCCCGTTTTAAAGCTTTCTGTGGTGGCTGGTTTCTGCAAACCGAGCTCTGTAGCACTTTAACCTGGAGGTTAAAATGTAAACAGTTAGCGTCCAGGATGTGTGTGGTCTGCAGAATTGTTAATATGTTCGTTTGTCAACATGTCCAAAAATTTCCCCAAGAAATTAGGCTTATTTGCTACACAAATAGTGTATATCTATTCTCCAAGGTGAACAGCCTCTGGCATGTTGGATGAAGGGAGTTAAGGGAAGTCGGCAAGTCAGATCTGCAACTTCGGGATAAAGATTGGCTTTTGAGCCAATCTTTTGCTTTGCTTTTCTGCAAACCGAGCTACAGAGCTCGGTTTGCAGAAACCAGCCATGTAAAGCGAGCCATGGATGGCTCGCTTTACATCGTCAAAAGCGACTTAACTTAATAGGAGTGTTATTTTCCAATGGCATTGTGTCAGTTGAAACAAAAGGGCAAGGCAGCCAGGTGGTGATGGCAATAAGAATAATTTTTTCCCTTGTTTTGAACACAGGACTATCCCTAAGATTCAACTCATTCTCTGAGTTCAGGTTAAATGGAAAACACACCTGATCAAACTTGAACTTCATGACTTACCTCCTCCAAGGGAACCAGACTGACACAGAGGATTTACCCACACAGCTAGCTTTTGCAGGTGCTTCCTAAATGAGTGGGCACTGTGATAAATTGAAGCGTCCAAACCCAGTAAAATCCCCACCAAACGCCCACGGTGACTTACCTACAAGTACGGACAGGGATGTATATCCTAATACTGCTACTTTCCAGGCTATTTTAATCTATTTTATTATAGATGTGAGGATTTGGATGAGCAGGAGGGCAGCTGAGCAACCACAAAGCCTTTAGGCTGAGAAATGTTTCCATTCAACATCAGTATTTGAGAGTGAGTATCCAGAAATGAAAACAGCCTGGTGAAAGGCTGAGATGACAGATGAGATGGGGGGTGGACAAAATCGCCGGTATATTACACCTTTGTCTTTCTGAGTGTGCAACCCCACCTGGGAGTGCTTGTCACTAGCCAGACACTTAACGGACACACCCCATGGAAAGAGTTTAATCATCTGTGTTAAAGAAGTCCCATGTTTGACAAAACCTTTACTGAGAAAACCAACTTCCTTCTTTTGTGCAATCTTTGCCAAGTAATTGTAAGTATCAGCATCAGTTAAACCACTCTAAAAGAAACGTTTTCTCATTGTACAAACATAGTAATGGCTGATCTTTCCAAACAAACCTTCACAATATAAAAAAATCCCATCGCTGTCTACAGGCAAATGTAAGTCTGAATCGCGTATCTCCTGGTAGGAATCGTGTATAAATGTTCATAACTTCAGTTTTGGATAAAGTTTTAGCATCCATACACACTGATTTGTTTTAAACATTTGTTCAGTGCTTGGACGGGTTCAGTGTCACATGGTAACATTGTAATGTAGGCTGTATATCATCTGTTATGGTAAATGATTGTATTACTTGTGATAACCTCAGCCAAAAGGACTATATTAAGCAGTTGGAGTCCCAGGATTAAACCTTGGGGAATCCCAAATGATTAGGCTCCCTTCATGATACCACTCTGGCCATTTCACAGCTACATCCACACCAAGTCATTTTAAGGTCCCTGACTAGTCTCCATTAGAATAAAATGTATTATTCTGCTTCTTTTATTTAGAAAAACTGGCTAGAAATGCAGTATTAATAAACAATAATGCTCTTGGGCACAGCGCTGCACACTTTTAAGTGCAAAACCAAAAGTTTTAACATGCGACAGTGAAATGTAAATATCACACAGTCAAAAGAATCATGCATTCAAAATGTGATTTTCACTAAAGTGAGGTGATCAAACCAAGGCTCTGAAGCCTGAAGTAGTTATTTGTCACTGCAACTCTTATAAGATTGCATTTTCAGTCTGATAAGATCCTCTTTTTACTTCTCTGCACTGAATACAATACGAGATATATTTAGCATTTAAACGGCATACTAAAAACTCACAACTTGCACTCTGTCTCCCAGCAACCAGCCTATCTGTGCAAATTAGAGGCATGTGTGCTTGTCCCAGCTGGGAAGCCCAGCTCAGGTGCATCTTTGTTGGCAAAGAGCCTGGTCATCATGGCACTGTATTTACTGTTGTGAAGATCATGGATGGCTCATTTCAGCTCCTTCCTTTTAATTATATCCGCAGCAGGAGATGCGTAATGCAGCTGCACCGCTAAGAGCAATAAAACAAGTTACTTGGAGCACTGTGACCTGGTTTAATGAGGTTATAGTCTCGGCATGAGCCAACTTTGGTCTTTCCTTTCTCAAATCCTCTGACGCCAGTCGGCATAATGGAGAGCTCCTTTCCTGCTCCATCCTGGGTGAACAAAGGAGCGTTATAGAAGATTATTCCTCCCAGCAGACTTGATTATTTAAAACCATTATTTTTTATTTAGTTTGCGCCAAACAAACTCAATAAATGTTAACAAGCTTTTCTAATTTATTTCAAATAGTCTGTTTTATGCACATACACCTGAATAATTTCTACATTTTTAAATGTATCCTACTTAGCTGCACGTTTTTTTTTAAACCAAAGTCTTTCATACAAATATTCTGACATGATTTGAGCCCTAAGGGGAAACCAGTTAGAGAACCTTGACATTTAAATGATCACAGCTTATGTAGAAAATACATATACAGTAAAGTGACTTGGCCTTACAGGATAATTACGCCTTATAATGATGATAATAATAACGCCTTTGGCTACAGTAGCATAACTCTATTGGCCACAACTTGTCTCTCTTGGTGCAAAACAGACACAAAAAGATACAAAATGTCAACAAAGTAAAATAGGTAATTTATGCGCATTAATGCAACCATTTTTTTTGACAAAAAGACATCTTAGGGAAATTTTATTCTCTTTTTCTAATAGATCATAATAAAGATGGAAGAAAAACCAAAACACAGCAACCTACTAGGTTTCACGATATCATGTTTTAATCATTTTCTCTGCACAAAAATTTAATCTTTTCACATTCCCCAGAGTCAAAACAGGTTCCAACATTATCCTCTGCTTTTTTTTGTTGCAGAC
The DNA here is from genome assembly GCA_922788865.1 of Poeciliopsis turneri. Lineage (NCBI taxonomy): Eukaryota > Metazoa > Chordata > Actinopteri > Cyprinodontiformes > Poeciliidae > Poeciliopsis > Poeciliopsis turneri. The sequence goes on from CAKLNU010001103.1 coordinate 3,402,239, forward strand.
TGCCCTTTCGTGTGTACCCTTGTGTCTCCTTAACCCGCTGTACTTTCATGCCTGGACAACTGTTTTTCTTTAGGGAGAGGAGGAAAGAGTTTCAATGTGGTGAGCTCTTAGTCACACCTTTCTTCTTTACTTCTTGCTGCTGAGTAACAGAGAGCAAGACCAGCGAGCTGAAAGAGAGATGTAGCCTTGAGCGAAGCATGCCTCGCTGGTATAGCCGACAATCTCGCTCCCTCTCTTTTCTATTGCCGTCTCGCTCCTTTAATTTTGACAGGTGTGAATCGTGATGGTAATGTGCAAGGCCTTGTTTTGTTGAGCTGCTACCTGGGAGACAGATGCAACACCCAGAGAGTGGTCCTGCTGGTTTCCTCTCACACCTATAAAGTCTTAAAGGAAGGCAAAACTAACATTATTCTCCTTTGCACAGATTTCACTTAAATAAAACCTTTTGCTTAAGCAACAACTAATATTTTTTATTGATTTCTATTGTTGTTGCATTTACCTGGCACTCCAAAAGACAAAAATGTTTTGGTTATAATTAAAAGTCATGGAAAAAAGTCAGTAAACTCTAAAAAAATAATTTTGATCGTTTGCATTTTGACAACTAAATAAAAAATAAAAAAAACTGCAATGATAAAACAAGGATTCATAAATGTTAATAGAAACATGACTAAATGCAAGTAATTACTGCAAGATAGCTTCAGGGATGCTCTAAAATTAAACCAGAAGGTGACTTGAAATGACCGACTTTCAGGCTGACCAGAGTATCCAGTAAAAAAGCAAAACAGATTTTATTTTTGTTTTTTTTTAACGTTATTAGTTTATCCTGGGGGGGGGAAAAAGTCTTTAATGGCAGTTGTTACTGAGAGAAGATTCAAAACTTTAAGAAGCTGCAGCAAAGAAGAGTTGTTTCTATGAATATAATTAAGCATCAAACATCCAAAATGCAAATTAAGGCTGATTTATGAGAGTGGGCCCCAGTATATTCACAGTTCGGTATTTTTATGTGGAACTTAACTTTAAATTATTTGTGGAAAATCTCCCAATTCCATTTTTTTTTTTTTTTGCAGAGCTCATCTAAAATATCCCAAAGAGTTAAGAAGCTGAAATACAAATAAATGCAGTGCTACTAGACACACTACTGACTGGCATCTGAAAAATAGCAAGTTTAGAAGCTCCATTTATTTTCCTTTGTGCTGATTGGCTGAATCCCAACCCCAGACGTCACATATTAGCTTCTGTGGTCGTGCTAAGATAGCTTCCATCGTGAGTTAATGCTAATTAAAGCATATTTGGACTTAGCTGGTAGATTTAAGAGTTTATACAGGGTGTCTTAAGCATTTACAGATTTTACCTATTCACAGGCAGCTTTGGTTTAGTTTAAAAACAACAGTGAAAATTGTAACTGTCTACTTAAATCACAATGACTTTTCAAACATGGTGATGATGCCTCGCTTTCTAAAACTGAAGTTATAGTTGTTTAAGGAGCTATAATAAGGTAAACAATTCAATAATGACTTCACTGTCTGACCAAGCTCTATTACATTTTTAAAGACACAAAGTTATTGTCAAAATCTCATCCTGTTTTTTATACTTTTCAATTAATATTTATTAATGAAACCCCATAGAGATGTTAAGTATTCACATTAGTAGAGACTAAAATAAATTAATAGTACAATGCATCCATTCAAATGTAAAGTTTTGTAAATACAAATACAAATGCTATGTGTTTTTTTTTTTTTTTTTACTAACTCTTTGACTATGCAGCATAGCCATTAAATGTTTAGGTGATCAATGCCAAGATCGTTATGAAACAAGTTTAATTTCCACACACTTCTATGGAAACATAGCTCACAATCACCTGTGTAGGAGAGAGTGGAAAGCAAACAAACTGAAGATTTGAAACTGGAACTTCCACCACAGTGTTGACTATGAATACAAGGGAATACCTCCAGATGACAGACTGTGCAATGGGATAAAGAAAGACAAGTGCAGGCAGAACAGGGTTGCAGCACTGTAATTTGTTAATACATGCAAAGGGAATCAGATTAACAGAAGGACTTTTCCCTATCTATCAGGAAAACTGTCAGGACTCCGGGTCATATAACGTTGCCAAAACCAGTTAGTTTGGCTACTGAAGAAATCAATTACAGTTATGTCTGGTCCAACATCCTTCTCAAATCCAAGTTTAAACATCATAAGTAATTTAACACAGCTCAAGTAGCCACCGATTGCTGTTCCTGATTCACTCATGCTAAGCTGCACCATTAAAGTAATATTTACCTCACAAATCATCATTTCTAATTAGCACAGCAGACAGATGACTGGTAATGTGCCATAGTTTTAAATCCATAATCTAAAATGTTCTGAGGTTCACAAACAATTGATTTATTTCACTTGTCAGTTGTGCACAAGTTAAACAAAAGATTTGTGTTCTTTATTAGTTGTTCTGACATAATTACAAAAATGTAATTTAGATTATAAGGATTGGGAATCATTGGCATGCAGTTTTAGAAAAACCTTTTTGTAGTAGCTTCAGTATGAGATGTCATCAGCCAGTGAATCTCCTTTGCCAGAACAAGTTAAACAGTGACTGCCCAACAAGTTGCAGAAGTGAGTCTTCCATAAATCAAACTTTACTGCAGCGCTTAGTCAAATCAAGCCTCAAAAGGCAGCTTAAGAAAATAATCAGAGGCACCAAGAAAATTTTATGGAATATGTAGCAGTGTCTCGTAAAATACCTGAACTCACTCTAATAGGAGGGAAAGTGGGCATAATCAAACCTTTGACAACTTAATCAGAACAAGAATTGACAGAAAACAGTGGAAACGAGCCGTAAAATTTCTCTAATGGGTTGCAACTGCAAAAAGCTATTCATGACACGTTAGAAGAACATGACAAACTTGCAAATAGCACCAAATCCACCCTCCAAGCTAACCGCATCTCAATACAATAAATAATCTCCAGGATGTGCTGGAACATGCCACACAAGAACAACGCCTTAACCCACAGAACCCAAACAGCCGCTGCCAGCACCGGTGCCAAACACCGCAGGACATACATAGAGGTCCCGCGTTCATGTCTCGACACACAGCACCCATTACATTAGAATGACAGCTACCATGTCAAAAATGATGCTGATAGCTTTCATGTTGTTACTGATGGAGAGCTGCAGGTTGATGCCACAACAAAGCATTGACATAATATACTGTGAATACGGCTCCTGTGGGAAACAGAAAATCACTGCTTGAGTACTTATAGCTTGTCAACGTTAATGAGGTTTTTACTGGTGGTACAGATAGTAGTTTGGGATCCAGTAGAACTCAAAATGTCAAAAATCTTTGGGTTCTCTACTTACCTCTGCTCAAAAGGTATTTGAAGAGAGTCTTGGGAGACTAGATTGGTCAATATTGGGATTGCACCACGCTGTCGTTAGAAGTTAACTTTTGACTCTTGACTTCAGTTTTTATACTGACGTAGCTGAAGAATGTTTTTTGTCTGTGCTTGAGTGTAAATGGTTCCTGAAAGCTGGAAGACCTGAGATGTGTGATGTAGAAGGAAAGATGGAGAAAAAGGGGAAAAAGGGGAAGGGAAACTGTCTAACTAATTTTGACAATATAAGGAAGAAAAGAATTAAGGAAGGAACAGAGGAAGGAACAAAGGAAAAATGGTAAGAAAAAATGACAGGAAAAAGAATGAAGTAAGGAAGAACGCAAGGAAGGAAAGGATGAAGAAAATGGGTGCAAGGAGGGAAGGAATGGAGTTTATAAAGGAAGACAAAATAGGAATGTAGGAAAAAAGGAAGAAAAGAAAAATAGAATTGAAGAACAAAAAAAAATGAAAGAAAGAAGGATGAAAGGAAAGATAGACACAGAAGGAACAAAGGATGGATGATGGTGTTGGCAGATCAGCTGATGCTCTGGTGAAGACCCTGCCTTATTATCAATACATCTCCTCCTTTCATGAGAGACCAGAAACGACATGACTGGCGTAAGGGAGTCACAGAGAGGAACGGATGCTCAAAAAGCAACGACTGGACGATTGGGGGAACAGACAACTACAGCCTCAGGTGGCGTCCACTTTACTTATCGGCCCGCTCATCCGCAGCTGAGGGGATTAAGTTGGTGGGCAGGGAGACTGTGGTGACAACAGGAGGCGGAGGGACTGCAAGCTCGTGTTCGCAGTGAGCCGCACGTACGCAGTGGAACGCCAGCCAAATATCTCTTCTCAAGAGAAACGATGAAACAGCAAACAGGGTGGCGAGCTGGAAAAGCCTCATTCAGATGGACTATGACCAAACACACAGGTCGTGTTTGCATAGGAGACCTTTGTCTTGAGCAGTCATGATGAAGGCAGAAAACAAATACATGGATCCATGTGTGCAGGAGTAAACTTAAAGAAACGAAAGAGGCCGATCACATTCAAGACTACACTTAATTGATTGGTGGTAAACTCTGAGAAGCTTTAAAACCTAAACCAAACAGATCAGTCAAAGGTTTGAGAAGTGGGAGAGGCCTCCATTGTTAGAAAAGAAGTGGAATAAAGGAGGCTTTTTAATTTATGTGTTTTCTGTCTGTCCAGAAGTCTTTTGGTACACAAGGTCAGGTGAAGAGTTTTTATAGATAATTTTGTTTTGACTTCTTAATTCATTTTATTTGTCATTTCTGTTGTTTTATTTATTTATTTAGGGTATATTAAATGCCTTCCAGTTCCAGGGTTAAATGTTCATTGGAATTTAAAAGTTTATCACTACAAAAACACAAAATCTCACCAAGTAATTTTAGTCTAGTTTCTAGAGAAAATTTCTTAATACACTTGAAAGAAGATGACTTATTTAAAGTAAGTTTCCAGCAAGAAATGGGTGCTTGTTTTAAGTAAATAATTCCTTCATATTATTGAAAAAGTACTTGTTCCATTGGCAGATAAATGAAGTTATAATGTGAGGAAAATGTCTTGCTAAAAGTGGTTTCTTGGGTTTGTTTTTCTCTCTTTCTGCAGGCCTGGAAGCAGAGTCAAGAGTGTTTTCTTTTATTCCCTATAATTGTTTCTCCTCTATTCTTATTTCTCTTTTTCATTTTAAGTTTGTACCCCACCACTCTGCTGACTATATTTTTCCTCTTTCTTTTACATCTATGTGTTCATTTCATTTGACATAAATCCAAAACAATTTTCAGTCAAAGATAAAGCGCTTGTCTACAAATAATCCACTGGATTCATTAAGCGTTATTACAGTTGTTTTATTGGAAGAACAAAGAAAAAAACTGGAAAGTAAAGTATTTTTCAATACTAAATTTAAATTGGGTGCAATAAAAGCAGCAGTTTTCTTGTCTGCAGGATCTTTTTGATGCAGAGATGATGTTAAGCAGCCGTTCTGCTCAACTAATTCAGTCAGAATGACAGAGTGGAAGCAGCTGGCCTGTTGTCGTTAGCGTCTGCCCCCTGAGCGCGCAATGAGATTACTGAAAGGTCATTTTGTGGCAGAGCTGGAAACACAGTGCAAATTAAGTTTTTGTGATCGAGTTATTTTTCATCAACTTTCATTAACTTTAAAATTACAATAATTGCATTTAGCTGGATCATTAGTCACACCAATGTAGGATTAATAAAAATTCAAAAAATTTTATTAATTTGTTGTACAAAGAGAATATATATATGTTGTATATTTATATGTATACATAGAGTAGATAGAAAAAAGTACATTAAAAAATCTACTTTTCAATGCATCAAAATGTGAACATGGACAATTCTGACTGGAATGATGAAACCCAAGCTCGATCGTATTAGATATGACCAATTTTTAAGGAACAAAATAGAACAGAAGAGCAGAATTGGAGGACAGTTTATAGTTAACACACAAGGTTACATCCTCTGCATAAAATCGAGATGCAGTACATAGAAGCTTGTTTTACATTGATACTTCCTTAATTTGATGAAAAAGTTCTTGTTCTATTGGCAGATTATTTCTCTTATAAAATTGGTGAAATGATCTGCCAATGGAACTGGTACTTTTTCATCAATGTTAAGAAATAAGTGACTTTAAGCAAACTCCTATTGACCATTTACATGTGACATCATGGTTGCAAACTGTTCTTGAATGTCGCTTCTATTTAATTAATTTCACTTGTCAAACGGTCATAAGGTGCTGCGCGGCCGGCTGCACAAACAGACCAAAACATATCATTTTATTTTATAACTTTTCATGAGGAAAGTTACGGCAGCGATGGATAGCAGCTGTCAATCATAACCACTTGCCTCAAATGATTAAGTGACATAGTTGCAAAGGTTAACATCTTGTTGAACTTGTACATTAGTTTTGTCTTATTTCAAGTGAAGAAATCAGACAGAGAAATAATTGGTAAGATTTGGTGTTTTTGAGTGCGGAAAGAGATGCAGATAAATTTTGACTCCAAAGAGGAGCGTCCATCCTCTGTATCGTAATGTAAACTGTTCACAAAAGCAAAGACTTAGCTGAAGACAAGTCACTACCATCACTACTTTACTCTGTGTTTTTTGTGCCTTTGAACTTGTCAGTGATGCCTCATCAAATGCATACCAGTTAGATTTGCTATTTATCTTCCCATCAACTTGCTCCCCATTCCTTAATTTGTAAAGATGGCCATTATACGGAACAGCGATTACATAAACAGGAACGTGTAAAAACTCTTCCACGGTTTAGGGCAAAGATTAAAGAAGCGCTGCGGGTGAAATCACAGGAGGAGCTTAAGAGGTGCAAAACATCTACTGCAATCCAACGACAGATGGTAATTCCACAGAAACCACAAAGACTGGAAAAGTGCTGCATGCACATGCGCAAATCAAAATGGGGAAATGTTTCCATAGCCCCTAAGAACACAACAAAGCAAAAATGCTTAATGAAATTTCGAGCCGGGATGAGACTCTGCTCCTTTAATCCTATTTGGAATCATTTTGAATTTATATTCAACTTAAAAAAGCTTGACAAACTCATCTTGTGGCTTTTTTCCCCCAGATAAAACCTCACCTGTATAGCGTTATGATCATATGTTCACATATTTAGCCTGAATATACATAAGACACAAAGTCTGTTTTTATACAGCTAAATAAATCTGTTGCTATTTTAACAATCTGATGACATTCATGTAATATTTTAAACCAGGATTGTAATGTTGCAGCTGTTTAGCATATAGGTAATTTTTGTTGTATATAAAAACAGTTTTTTATATACATAAAAAAATAAGTACCATTTTACTCATTTTTTAAAATTTACTTCACAATTCATTGTTGCTGTTTATTTGTTTAAAGTTAATTTGTTTCAGTAAATATTGTTTATTACCCTTTTTCAGAATTTTGTTTTTTTCTCAGAATTCAACTTTTTACAGAATTCTGACTTTAATTTTAGAATTTTGACTTTAATGTAATAAATATGTATTTTTCCCACAATTTTGATCTTTTTTCTCAGAAAAAGTGAGATTTCTGAGATTAAAGTCAGAATTTATTTCAATTACTAAACGTATTAATAAATGTGATTAATTTAGTTAAATAACTTGTTTATGACTCAGAATCAAAAGTCTTGGACTTTTATCCAGGCATCAAATGGAGCATTATAGTGGAGCAATGCTCCACTTGTGAAAGTAAATCTTTTGACAATTAGACAATAATTATTCAGAGCCACACAGCTGGACAGAAATTATTAAAATCCATAAATAAATAAAGGAAGTCCAACCAAAGGCGTTTTCTGTTTCTTACCATGCCGCTGACTCTGACATCATGGAGCCGTCCCCAGTCATCTTCATGGCTGTCAACCATCATCATGGTATCATCCTCCTCTAAGAGCCACTCCGCCCGCAGGTCAACCTTCACCTCCTCCCCCATGGAGTGCATACCTACAGCCGGGTAAAGGCCCTCAGACGACACAGGAACCTCTATTGAACCCACCTAGACAAGATATACAGGAAATAAACTTACAAAATGTCTGTTAAATCAATAAAAACAACAGATGTATAACAAAAGTGTTTATATTGCTGTTTTATTTTAGAAATTAAGCATTAAATGTCATCTTTGAAATCAATTCTCATTTTAATTGTCTGGTATTTATATTGTATGGCTTTATTAATAATATTCTGACAATTTTATTTGACTTTATTGTAAAATACATCTTATTCTGTAATATTAAATATATGTTTTAATTCTATTTCAGAAATTAAATGAGATAACAATATACATTTATGAAAGAAAAACAATTTTAACCAAAAATACCTCCTATCTCGCTATCTGTCCCTTACCATCATTCTCTCTCTCTCTCTCTGTATATCCTTGTTTTTTTAATCGATTTGGTGTTTTCACACCTTTTAGTCCTATAGATTCAGGTCGATTGGGAAACAAAATTGCCACATTTATTACATTTTCAGTTGCTGTGGTTCACTTCCACACTGCACTCTGTCAATCAAACCAAACTTTTGAAAAATCTGTTCCAATCCTCACCAGTAGTGGCACTGTACCAAGAACCACTGAAGGAAATTACACAAAAATCTCTTTTCCATGAAATATAAACCAAAATGGAGTAAAGTCAGATGTTAGTGGTTGTACAATTTCTCTGTTGTCATTGACACAAAACCATGAGACATTTCTCCCGCTAGCGCTAAAACACACTAGTGTTTGTTTTGGTTGTATTTACCCAGAATGCCTTGCACTATTGTTCACATCCTGCTATTGGAGAAATCTCCAGTCCATTTTTCATTCACATAAAAATTCAAACTGCATCAGAGTTCACTTCAACTGAATCCAGATCTATGTTTGTAGGCGGACCAGAGTTCACATTTTTGGTTCACATCAGAGTTTGATGCGATCTGACTTTCTAGGCAAACAAACAAGAGTCGGATTAAAGTGGATCAAAACTGGCAGCTGTGAAAATAACCTAACAAAATCAGGAAGATAAGAGTAAAGAATCTAGATTCTTCTTTAAAATATAGTTGTCATAAGCTAGAATAGGTAGAACCATCTCTTTAATGCATTTACTTATACCAAGACTAATATTTAATATTCATTGTTTCATGCACACATTGCAAACACTAAAAGCCTCACTCACCTCGCTGCCATTTTTGGTGAAGAAAACAGTAGTAAGACCAGCTTCTGTGTTTTCTGAGTGTATGCCGCAGCCAATGCGGTCACCACGAGCGCATTTTGGCCCAAACTGCTTTCCAACAGGGTTACCATTATACAACCTGTAAGACAAACATTAAATAAATAAATCCAGTTAATAACGGAACTGATAACTAATTCTGGTTCTCATTTTACATGTAAAAGCTGACAAAAAAACAAACAAACAAGAAAGCCCGGCAAATAATTGAGGGTTCAGAGCCAGCCTGATAAGGAGGTTTTAAAACAATTGGGTGCTCTTTCATCTGTATTCCTATAATCTTCTGTTGCATGTGGAGGATCCGTCATGAGTCAATGTCCTCTGTCTTGTCTGGACAGACTGCTCATAGATCATTACAAGGAGCTGCTTTTCACCCTACAGCTGTCTGCCTCAGAAAAACAAGCTTAGTTTCCAGTTCTACACAACTGAACTCTGCTAGCAACACGAATCTGCCTAAGCTCTCTAATAAACTGTGAAGCACCTCAAACTGCAAACAGCTGGTGGGCCACAGAGGTCAAACAGGGTCATGAAACTAGTATGCATCCAACAGATGGAGAAAACACTAAAGCTGCATCTGACGATTATTGTAGAAATCGATTGTGACAAATAGAATTGTCACATACTGCACATTTTGCATTTAACCACTTCTACCTGTTTATACAATACACAAAATCCAATAAAAGATGCAAATAAACAATTCAATTCCTTTTTAAAATAAGAAAATAAACTTTTGTTCTTGCTGAAAAAGCAACAACAAGGCATTTCTTTAGCGCTCTTGATCATTTGTAACAAAGAATGAATCTGCATCAAGTCTGTGGTTCTTTCCTCGAAATTGACTCAACCATTTAAACAATCCTGCTAGAGATAATAACTTAATCATTATGTGTTAAAAGATTAAGTATTTTCTTGGTTGTAAAACCAATACCAACTATAATGGCACAAAATGTGTATCATTATTCATCATTTTAACACAGTTTGGTGTAGAGTTCTCATAAAATTGCAATTTTATTCTCATACTAAGAACAAACTAACAAACAAAAAACACTCTTAGTCTGGCCATAAGTCTATTTACGGTGAATGCAAAATATTTAATCTCTTCCAACATGCAATATTGTTGGACATTTTGCACAAAAACTGTTTAAAAAACTATATGCCTTCTGAAAAAGAAGAAGCATAAGAAGCTCATAAGTTACAATTTATTTTAAAAAGTTTTACTGTGAATAATTTCCACTTTTTCTCTTTAAAATCACACAGACTGAGTAGTTTTAATTAAATATTACTAATAGAGTTAAAAACTGAACTTGGAAATTGTTTTGAGCCTTGCTTTTTGGAACGTTATAAATGACAATCAACATTTTAATGTGTAACAATAACACTTGACAAAGTATAATGATTCAGTTGCTGTTCTATAACTTTGTATTTTCATGTTTTTATGATGTAAAGCGCTTGATGCTGAAATGTGCTACACAAATACAATTGATCAATTAACTTAGAACAATAAATCAATCTGCAATAACTTAATGTCTAAGTTGTTGCAGCTCAATTTATTAATCTGTTTTAATAATCAGGTCATATAGTGCTGGTGCCAGTATTGCAATTTATGATCCCTTGGGGAGGCATGACAGAAAATAATTGAGAAACATCGGTTTAGAATGACAGCGTCAAAGCGCTGAAGGATTACTGGTGTATTTCTGTGGATGTACAGCAGGAAAATGAGTTTGTCTAAGCTGATGCAGGAACCAAATGCTTCTCCGCTGGGTAAGGAGATCTGTGGTCGACTTACTTGCCGTTGTCAGCATGGTAAGCTACAGAGTATGGCAGCCAGCCAGGCTGGTGGTCCAGCCTGTAGAATTTAGGCACCAGGCCCACCGCGATGGTTCCCCTCACTCCTGTGTCCACTATTGTTACCTACAGATGCACAAAACGTTGGCACCAATTAAAGGTAATTTATTTCACAAATACAATTCAGGTTTGCTTGCAAACAGTTGGAAACGGATATTTACATACAGATCAGACACAAAACCCGTTCTCTTCCGTCTTTCTCAAACCATTTCCATTGGTAAAACATTAGAATAGAGCTGCAAGGATTTTATTTTAGTTATTGCTTAATTGGATAAAGAAATTTGCTCATTTAAGAATTTTTCATTCAATATGCATCTTTTTATTTGCATAAAAAGATGCAAATAAACAAATAATTAAATTCCACTTTTAAATAAGAAAATGAGCATTTCATTGCCTAAAATGCAATGACACAGAATTCCTTCAGTGTTATTGAAAACTTGATCATTTGTAGTAAAAGATGCGTCTGCAGCAAAAAAAATACTTGATATTAAAAACATTAACGAATGAAAAGTTCAGGCCTTTCTGCTTGACTTAATATCAATTCAGTGTTTTTTTAGGATTAACTGTTTAACAATTGAGTAGCAAAAGGTTCTTTTTAGCAGTTTTAATATACTCCAGTTAACAATTAATCAACTAGTGAATTAGCTGACAGTTATTTCAAGAACTGATTAATCATGATTAATCTGATTATTTGTTTTACATCATAACAATTTCTATAAAAATGGTAGAAATACCTTTTACACTGTGTCAAATGTTTTCAAAACTTCTTGTTTTCAACAAGTTTCTTAGTTTAGTAGATTGCTAGAATTTTGGCCCATTCCTGACACAGCTACAGTACTTAAATAAAGTTCAAAGGTCACACCTTTCAGCTCTGCCAAGACACTTTCTATGTGACTGATCTTGGGATCATGAAGTCTTAGTTGACTTTCTCTGTTTCTCACTCGTCCTCTGGGTGTTTTCACATCTGATAGTCTGGTAGACTCCTTTCGATTGAGGACCAATGTTGCAACATTTGTAACATTTTCAGCTGCTGCGGTTGGCTTTCATACTGCACTATTTCAAGCAAGCCAAACCCTTTGAGCTATTGTTCCGCTCTTCACCTGCGGGGGCGCTGCAACAAGAACTACTGAAAGAAATGACACAAAAACCTCTCAAGAAGACACTGAGTGCAACTTCTTTCTTCACAAAATGAAAACAAAACTGGAGTGGTGTCAGTCATAGGATTTTTCTTTTTCTTTGGTAAAGACCACATACCATTGATCCTGCTAGCACTAGGCTAGCACGTTTGTTTTGCTTATATTTACCCAGAATGCCTTACAGTATAGTCCATTTCCTGCTTTTGGAGCGGTCACCAGTCCGCTTAACATTCAAATATGCATTGGAATGGCACCAGCGTTCACTTGAACCGAAACAAGACTGAGGTTTGGCGGACCACAGTTCGCTTTTTTTGGTTTGATTGTGCATTCACACCTCCAACAAACCAAACTTTCTAGGAAAACAAACTAAGAGTTTGAGGTTTTTTACATTTCTAAATCTTGGACCAAAGGGTTTGGTGGTTGTTGTATCTAAGCTAATTTCATGAATAACAACATTAAGAATCAGCTACCCAGATTTACAGCCAAACACTAATATCACATGTTCACCTTGAGAGAAACCTTGGTTTTATGGAAAATATCTCAAAAATGTATCACATGTTTGGACCTTTGCTTTCTTCACTTCTTTATTTTCAGTTTGGGACCTAAAAGAAAATATTCGGCACACCCTGTCATAACATTTCCTTTGTCTGTATGATTTAAATAAAAGTCACAAAAACATAAAATCAATCACATACGGTGCAGGAATTTGTTGGTAATGTGCCATTAGGTTAAAATGAGGGCGGAAAAAAACTATTAAAACAAGCGAAATGGAGCAGCTGTTCAGCAGGAATCAAAGCCTGAAGACCTGAAAAAAACAGAGGAGTACTGACAGCCGGGGTGAAACGGATTCCTTGTGAAAGCAAAACAAGGAGAAATGAGGGAAGCAGTGACGCATATGTCGACAGAAGTCTGACCTTTAGCAAAATAAATGCTCCCAAATTTAAGAGATATCTTGGAAACTGACAGCATGTGCGTCACAGAACAGAGAATAATGTAGCACAACCTCTGGGTTACGACCCAGGTAAAATCTACTTGTTCTAAATGTCAGGGAGATCCACAAAGCTCAAAATGAGACAGTCGTTTGTTATCATCGTTATTGTGCAGGAAACTTGACATATATTTAATCTAAAAAAAGGTTAAATGTGACATAATAAGAGCAGCTTGTAGAAAAGATGCTCAATGTCCAGTCATGAGTTATCCGACTGGTCCAACTACCACTACTGAGCCAATTTCTGCTCTATTTTAAGTTCAAAGAATCCACAGTCAATGTAAATAGTTTTTCTTTTCTCTTACCCAAACATTACAGGAATGCAAATAATTAATGAACTTATGATTAATTGTCAATAAATGGTTACTAGATTAAATTAGTTCCAATGGACTAACTTATAATGTCGCTTAGACCTTCTCTTAATGTTGTAGTTTGGCTGCCATCCAGCAGAGGGCGCCGCTGGTCATCATTAAGCAGAACCAGTTGATACAAGATGGCTGACGTAACAGACTGGTCCAAATATAAAATATGGGATGGAAAATGCGCTTTCTGCGGTTCTGTTTTGAAACATAAACACTCGACAAGCTCCTTAAGTTTCCTATTGATAGCGCTCATCCAAACGCGCTCCGTCTCTGTCAGTGTTTCATATATTGTATTCTTTTCATCTTTTATTTTCCTATTCAGCTGCCAGAAGGCCATGCTTTCATCATGTTAATGTGAGAAAACCACAATTTTCTGTTGTCACTGTCTAATACAGCTGAAACAAAACTATGTTAAAATGTAATGTTTTCTTTTCAGTATTATTCAGCATATTATGAAAATATAGGACGGTCGGGCCTCTTCGTACAAAAATAAACTCAGGTTTTAGAATAATAATAATCTAGGATTAATTGATTAACTTTCGATTAACTTATTAATTGATTAACTTATTAATCAATAACTTGCATTTCTATCTGCAACAGGACTGATTTCAGTTTCAGAGCGAGACATAAGTCTCGTTTCGGCTTAACTTGAAGTTGACATGAGGGTTAATGGAGGTCAATCCAGTCAGGATTTCCTGTGATGCTACAGACATTTCAGACATTACATGAAATGCCTTTTTAGCCACGAAATGGTCAGTGAGCGTGTGCATGAGTAATTTTAACTAAGCAAATTACAATAAAACATAAATCTCACACTCACCCATGCTTAATTTGGGATAGTGGTTTTTCAATGGAGAGCTTAAACTCCTGGGGGGCTACTTTAAATTTAATATAAAGCTGAGGAAAAAATGCCAAAAATTGGACTGTAATGATTAAAATTGCTAGTTGGATGGAAAAGCATTCCTGGGCATAACCAGGGATGATGGTGTGGGGAATGTGGTTCACCATTACTACCATGCATCAATTAGAGTTACAGCAAATTAAATATAAACTAAAGTGATCAGTTCACATCTGGCAGCTCAGTTGCAACACGTCAAGGTACCTCACCTCAAAGTAGCAATTTCCCTTTGATAAAGGATGGCCAGCCACATAGCAACCCACTTCCTCGGAGTTCCCTTGGTAACTACAGGGAGGAAATTACAGGTTAACAATAGACCCAGTTTCTGTTTGAGCTAAACATCAGCTCCCTGAAAACCCTTGATCGAAGTATATTCATCAACATGTTAGAGAGATGTAATGAGAAATAGATCTAGCCATTATTTACCAGGATGCTGATTTGAAATAATAGTCAAAAACATATTTTTCACAGTCTGTTTGAAGCATTTCTTTTGCGTATTAGGATTTGCTGGTCTTCTGTGGTTGATTTTAACTTGTAAACAAATATTACATTACAGCAGTACAGCAGTACAGAATAAAACTTCCACTTTTCTATTTCAGAGTTTCTTAGGTTTCCAGAGACTCTGTTAGGATCTTCAGACACTGAAATCAGAAAACTTTGGAGACTGCTGGAGTTTATGTTTTTAAGAGAAATTCATAAAAGGTGTGTTCCAACCGGATTCAAAAATAAAACACAATTATTAAAACAGGAGTTTTCATTTATTTTATAGTCATTGTTACTGTTTGCACCAACAATGACTTATAACCAGCCCCTTATTCCAATGTTTTTGTTAAGCAATTAAGCATTTTTGATAACTTTGACAAAACTTAGTGCTGTTAGCTTTCCCTAGATAATTTTTTCCATATCCATTCCAAAGTGTCAATTTATTTCAGCTGAACAAAGTTTAACATCTGCATTGAACTTTTGGTTCTGACATTTAGGAATTTGTTTATGTTTATGCTCTTATTTTGAAGTGGGTGAAGAATGTTCCTCTCCTTACATTCTCCACCCTTCATGCAGTGCAGCAAATGACATCTATTCTGCACAGCAGTTTGAAACCTACTGATGACCTGTGTACTTTCTATCCGTAAGCCTACCATTGTCAATTAGGCCAAATTAGCGACAGTGTTAGCAAAACTCAACAACTTTTGATCTGTTCCAAAGAATCCCTTCCTGAAGTGTGATTCAAATACATCTGAAATGATATATTTGATCCTGTTGAGGGTGAATTTAACACGTTGTGTCATTGACAGCTGGAGATTATCACTGTGGTGGTAATAAGCGCTTTAGCGTTAGCTTCCCCTAAATAGCATGTTCGTATTGTGCTAGGATTAGCAAAACTAATGTTTATGATTAGTGCTTTAGGGTTAGTGCAACTAACTTTTACACTTTGTCTACAAAAGCTTTTTTTGTTGGAAAACTTTATAGAAACTGTGTTTTACTAAGATTTAAAATAACAGTTAAAAAGCAGCAACTTCTAAGATTTACAATTTTACAATAATTGCAGTGGCACCAGGATAAAATAAAATAAACCTTAGGAAGAAAAGGAGGAACACATGGGAGTCAGAAGATTCAGCCAGTTCTTTCTGATCTCTTTCCAAAAGTGTTATGTTTCTCTTGTTTATTTTTTGTCTCACCATGTTTGGACGCCCAAGGATAACTACACAATCCTTCAAAAAGGGTTTCAGTTTTATTTACCAATGCAAAGCAATAAAATTATAGGTCCAGCCAATGGCCTCCATCTTTTGTAAAAATATGGGCTCCAAAGTTTGGAAAAAGTAATTCCTTAAACATGACTAAATGGGTAGAGTGGTGTATACTTTTGATAGGCCAAATAAGGTCAGCTTGTTTTAAATGTTTCTTGAAACAAATTTTGATCATCAAAACACTTAACTTTCTGACTTTTATGCAAATTACTATCATTAATGTTCATTAAGAAGAGAGGGTAAATGACTATGAATGATTAAATCTTTACAGAGAGGCTGACCTAAGTGTGTCTCCATCCTTCTGCAACCTCATGCATCGATCTTGTGCTGGGCGACCATCTCCTATGTCTCGAATTCTACGCCTCAAATTGAGAAGGCATCTGTGGTGTAAAACATTGATGTCATCCATCTAAATGAAGACCAAAGTGGAAAAAAGAAGAGAAAACAATCTGTCAGAAAGCTAGCTTCAATATATCAACTAGGTTCATATTTCTTAATATTATTCCATAATTTTCCAGGTTCAAATTTCTAGATTTTTTTCAGCATTTCAATCAAAGTCTGAACATTTGATTATAAAGTAGTAACTTTGCGCCTGCCTGAATAGTAGTGGAGTCTAATTATCTGTAGGTTATACAAATACTGAAACAACACTTTTGAACGTGGCAGCTTTATTAAAAATCAACTGTTTAACAATTCAAAGAAGGAAGAGAATATCCTAGGCAAAATATAGATTCTCTAATGCACATTGTACACTTTATACCTTAATGAAAAAAAATTGTTTTAGTGTATCAATTTACTTATAGTGTAAACATGTTGTAAAACACCCTTTTTCTTAATTATGAATCAGTGGGTCAGAAAAACAAAATTCTGAGGAGGAAAATGGGACTGTAGAGCAAGTAGAACTGTGGTTGCAGTACGAAAGTCCTGACTCTTCAAAGTCTAAATTTTGAGGAAAAAAAGAGGAAAAAATCAAATTCCCCTCAGAATATAGATTGTAATCTCAGAAATTTGGCTTTGTTCTCAAAATTTTGATTTTGATTTTTTTCAATTAAGTCTGATTTAACTGTTTTTTTTTCAGTGGCCCTAATCCTCTTCCGTAGTTTAAACCCTCCACAAACAATCACAGTGGAAACGTGAAATTTGACGATGAGAAGGGGGCGTGTCTCTGTTTACATCCGACAGCCAGCATCCTCTACCAGCTGACCATCAGAAATAAAAATACGACAATTTATATTTAGTCATTTATCACCGTTATTCAGCCGGATAGCATCTTAAACAGACAGCTAACGGCTACTCGGTGGCGGAAGAATGGAGAACTTAGTGAAACTAAATCCGGGTTAGCATC
Source organism: Poeciliopsis turneri (assembly GCA_922788865.1). Taxonomy (NCBI): domain Eukaryota; kingdom Metazoa; phylum Chordata; class Actinopteri; order Cyprinodontiformes; family Poeciliidae; genus Poeciliopsis; species Poeciliopsis turneri. Next base: position 3,419,667 of record CAKLNU010001103.1, read on the forward strand.
GTTAGCGGTTAGCATGGTGCAGTCTGGTTCCCCGTAAGAAACCAAAATTACAGATAAAACATATCCACAACAGGAATCAGTTCTCCACACAGTCATGCGTTCGGATAACGGTGAGTGTCTCGCTTACCTGTGCGCCGTTAATGAGGACAGAGACTCAGTGCCGTCCATCGGCTAACCTTAGCATCACTCTAAACTTTGGAAACTGGAGTTCGGCGCTTCCCTCTGACGTCACGGTCTCCTTCTTTTCAATAGCCAATAGGAGCACGAGTTGAGAAACGGTGTGAAGAGTTTGACCAATCCTGACTCCCGGATGAGTGTGCGTGCGACCCTCTGGGTTCATCCTGATTTCATCTGATGGAGACAAAAAATGCTGATATTTATCACTATATTATGAATTATTTCCATCTCCACGTTTTTGTTTCGACCAGTTTGCTTAAACAATAGCATTTTATGATCACTTGAGGTTTAGTTACCTTAAAATACATTGTTAATAAAGCAATTATAACAGTAATTGGGGTTGTTTTAAACCAGATGGTTGTAGTGGGGCTTTTTTGTTGTTGTTTTTTAAAACAGAGAAAAGAAATACTTTTTGAGCCAGATGGGGTTAGACTGGAACCAGAGACACTGAGCAAGGAAGAAAAAAGAACAATCCAAAGCAGAGTGGAAAAGAAGGCCCCTGCTAGTCTGGCAAGAACCGTGGAACATTCTCCTGATATGAGCCCTGCAGAAGCTTGAGAGCTGATGGGAAGACAAGGCGGCAGGTGATTTGTGCACTCAGTGCCAAACATAATCCGGACACCAGGCGGCTGATGGCGAGGCAGATTTCATCCCCATGGAGCCCGGCGTTTCAGCAGGAACAGGTCAGTCACTGAGTCACTGTGCTCTGCTGGATCCATAAGACCAACGTCTGGCATCAAGTCTAACCCTTAACTTTCAGAATGTTTTATTTTCATGCTGTTTCACAGCAAAGCTGCTTAATACAGGGTGTCACTGCCAAAGGATCCACTTTGTCAACTTTTCCTTTCGAGCATCATAACTTTAATGTTTTTAACTGCAGAACTTTTATCGTGTAACAAGGACATTTGAGACAAAATGTCTTGGCTGGGCTAGAAATCATTTTACTGCAGCAGTAAAGCTTTTCAAACTGTCATACTGTAAATCTTTCTACGCAAAATCTTTCTGACAAAATCGCAATTGATTTCTAGCTTTATTGTGAAGCAGAGGTTTAAATTAGAGTAGTTTGTGTCTTTCTGCATCTGATACAAATCCTGCAGTATGTCATTTTTGATGCAGTTGACCTATAACTGCGTGCCAGATGAAAGAGTCAGGATCAGTCGCTGCAGGATAAGAATCTGCATTGAAAACTGTGTACAATCCAAACGAATTGCTTTGCATGTTATTGTTTTAAAATTATCTCGTGAACATTTCTGTAGAAATGACTCTGCTTTCCTATTATATTTAGAGCTGTAGCTGTATATGAATCAGATCTGTTTGTTTTGCATGGTGCTCTGGGATTATAACTGATGTAAATTGGCAGTATATAAATAAAAGAGCATTGAATCCTTTTAATTCTGCTTTCAGCTGCAGGGGACACTGCTGTTTAAAACTCTGAAGCTACAGTTAGTGGTTTGCAGAGCTTCACTGCTCCTCAGGATGCATTTAATCTTCTCGATTACAGTTTAAGAGTTAATTTATATCAGTATGTGACCATCTGAGTCGTTAAATCAGTGTTCTGTAAAGTCCTAAACATAAAGATTGTTAGGGATTATTACATTTGTGGAGCTCAGTTACATGTTTAGACAGGAAATCTAACAGAGGATTCCACCGCGGGAAAAAAACTTAGAGTTGGATATGCATTTTGCAGAGGGGGAACAGCATTGCAGTGTACGCCCATGTGCTGAACATTTATATTTGTTACCATGGCGAACCTTCAAGATGGATCTTTGACACTGAAATTAAAGTACACAGAACTGACCAAGGGATTCTGGACGTGTTGAAGGAGCAGATTAGCATGAATGGTGATTGGGTGGAGAGATCCTGATAATTTCTAAAAGGAATATAATCCACCCTTCCTTTACTCCCCCCTCCTTCTCTCTCTCTCTCTTTTTCTCTATCTTCCTCTCTCTCTCTTTGAGTCCCAGCCCCTGAAGGTGTCATAACTGTGCTCTCTCTCCCTCTCTCTCACTCACTCACTCCCGATCACCGCCTTTCAGATCTTTAAAAGCTGGCGCTTTGCTGTGTCTCTCTCAATCTCCATTTGTGTCCTCTGGCACTGCAGGGGGACTCAGCCGGCAAACCGCCAAGGAAATCTACTGTTTTAGGAGCAGGAAACGGACGCAGGAAAGCAGGGGGGGAAAAAGACAAGAGTGATATACATCCAGAAATAGCATCGGCCACATTTAACTGACAGGGAGTGACAGTGAGCAGAACCTGAGACCTGAACAGAAGATGCCTCTCCTTTCTAACTTAACGGCCGTTGTGTTGCTGCTGATCGCCCACTGCGGATCTTGGGCAGGGGGAAGTCGCTGGGGGCCCTTCAAGGTCTGTCCCTCTTGCAAGGACCCCCTGGGGGCAGGCCGGCCCCCGAGGGACCACGACGTCGCCGGCAGCACGACAGTTTTGGCCCAGGGGGAGCCTTGTGGCGTGTACACCCTGAGCTGTGCCAAGGGGCTCCGCTGCGTGCCCCCACCCAGGGAGCACAGCCCCCTGCAGGCTCTATTGCAGGGACGAGGCGTTTGCGCCAAGCACATCAGAACTAGTCCCACCGAGAGGCCCCACCCCACAGGTAAGACACAAGTGCATGAAATCACATACAGACTTAGCTTGACGTTTGGTGTTATATTACGATGAATACTGCACGCATTTCTGCAGACTCGCTCTTTTATTGCATGCATGTGATGCTGTGTCACCAGTTAGTGTCTAGCCAAAGCATCTCTGGGATCACCATAGATAGAAACTCATTCATGATTCTGCTGCTTTGCAGAAACTATTACACTCTTGGTTCCGTTTCAGCATCAGTTTGCCTGTAAAGATGTAAATGCTTGCATTTATTTCAATGATTTTAGTTCTTTTTAGCTGTAACACATCCAGATGTATCATCCATTGCCATGCCAGGGCTCATGACAATGATTTGTCCTACAAGTCAGCCTCTCCGTAGGGAATTCAGATGGAATGTGAAACTGTCACAGTGTCACCTACATCCTGATCAGGCTGCTATTTATTGCAGTGATCACCATCTGCTGTTCAAACTGAGATACTGCGATTAACTGGCATTAAAAAGGGAGCGTACTGATGGTAATCAGTGCCTCAGTCACAGCAGGAGGTCTTCAGTGGACTTGTTTAGCGCAAAGATGCAGCAGTCCATCGCAAATTGTAAAACAAATTGATAAATGGAGAGCGCTGTTGTTTTAATGTCACATTCTCATCATGGCGTTTCCTTTCCTCCCAGGCCCACATCCCTCACACTTTGGCGACCTTGAAAAAGTAAGTTTAAGCCCTTCTTTTATATCTCTGCAAAGTAAAAAAAAAAAAAGAAATAAGGATGCAGTGCAATTCATTTCCTCACGGATCTGCTGCTGTTCAGGGTGTTGCAGCGACATGTACACACGCTGCTCACACGCCATGCATTATGGTGCATGATGTGTGTGCTGCTATGCGGCAGAACTAATTGAGCATGATGTGAATCGGGAAAGTTTGGACTTGGCTGCTGCAGCCACAGATTTATTTCAAACAGAAGAAAAATCTCTATGTTCAGAAGTGGTATGTGTGCTGTTGAAAGAGATGACACAGTCACATTTCACATCAAAAAAATGCACAGTCATTTCTGTGACCTGAAAAGCTGAAGCATTGTATAACAAAACGTTATATAATGTCACACAATATGTGACATCTGATACACATAAATGATCCTGCTTGTTACGATGCAAAACAGCTGCTAATCTAACACTGATGAGGGATTTCTGAGTGGAGCCAGCAGCTTTTAAATGCCACCCAGCTTCTGTCTTTGCCTCCCTGGGGCTTTTAAAGTCGTCCTCTGCTTTGCTTTTTTTCCAGGCACCCTGTCGCAAGCTGCTCAATAGCGTCCTGAGGGGTCTGGAGCTGACGATCTTCCAGTCTGACCGTGACATCTACATTCCCAACTGTGACACCCGAGGCTTCTACAGGAAAAAGCAGGTAGAGGTTTCTAGGTCTTTACTCTGTTTGGTGTTGCACAATTTGCATGAGTTCATGGAGGATTTTTTTGTTACTTTACTCCTTTTTACCCTAAATAAAATCCAGTAAAACCATTTACATGTGTGCAAACACAGTAGTTGCAGCATCATGCTGTGGGGGAACGCTGAAAATCCTAAACTGCTTAAAATAATGGAAATAACCACATTCATGTTTTGGAAATGACCCAGTCAAAGTCCAGACCTAAATCCAAATGAGGTAATGTGTTAAAAATGAGTATCAACCCAGAAGTTCCAAACCTTTTCATGTAATTTCCTCCAAAACTGCATTAACTTCTAACCGGAAATCCTCTTTCCAAATCCACAGACAATGCTGCTACAAAATATTTAAATTGACATAAATTTTCAGAATGTTTTGTTCCTCACTTGTATTCGCCATTTGTTTGATGCTACCATACCTTCTGATTTTTGTCAGCCCTGAGTTATTAGGGTTTTCCAGAGGTGTCCTCCACAGCAGGACTGCTAAACCGTTCCTTCTGCCTGTCTCTTGTCAGAAACTTTTCCATGTCTTGCTGCTACACTAGCTGGAAGAGCAACGCAGATTAATTTTGAGCCAATCAGAAGGATATGCAATGTAAATAACATTTCCATTATTTTAATTTACATTTTATAATTATGATTAAAATACAGGTTAGACTTTATGATTTCAAAAGTTATAGGTGACCCTTCAACTTTCTGAGCTTACCTAGCGCCCTCTTGTGGCCCCACCTTGAAAAACAAAAATCATCTAACAACAACAGAAGAAACATTGCAGTATCGATTATACAAAGTGTTGACTCAAACAGGCTTAACACAACTGCATGCCACACTTTTAAGATTTTCCATTGCTTTTTTGTCCATTTTTTTATCTATCAGGTAAATCATCATTAAGTTTAATTTAAAAAGTCTTTAATTGTCCTAAGTTCATTGAGAACAAAAATGGCTTTAAATATGTTATTCATAGCTCTTAAATGTTGTTGTGGAAGGCCTGCTTAATCTCAAATATTATATGTAGTTTTATTTATTTTTCCTTGCGGGTCTTCACTACTACACAAATCTTTGTGTAGTTCAGACATTTTCACTACATTCTGTGACTTGAAGCAGTAGCGGCTACCGCTAGCTAGAAAGTGTAAAAGCCAGTTAGCTTCTTTACCTCCATCATGGCTAAATGCGAATGTATTGCCAGTTGGTTGGAAAATGTTCGTCTTACCTACTGGTTTACTTATTTTGCCAGTCCATGTGATTTATCTATTTGTAATTTTTTTTTCTTTTGTACATTTCTGTAGTGATTCAGAAGTCTTAAAGCTTATGCAACATTCACATTTTTGTACTTCATTTGGGTCTCCACTGCTTCTGAAAATAGTCCAAGTGCTCAAAAAAAGTCATCCAGCTGTTTTTTTTTTAGTTGATGTTTTTTTGAAGTATGGAAATCACACTGTTTCAAAATAATCTCCTAATTGTTGAGTCATGCTGCACCATTACCTAGCAACCTCAGCCAAGTTCCGCCCATCACCTAGCAACCATATCTGAGCTCCAGCACGCTTTGTCAGCTGGTTTAACCGCTGTATGCTCTGGACAATGACTGCTGGAAACAACTTGGAAACCACCAGTTACATTTTTGTTGGTTGTGCAGGAGGCTCTAATAAAGCTTTTCAAAGCTTTAGTAGAGCCTTGAATGTCTTCAGCCATTTTCACATGAGAGGGTAAATGTTTTGAATAACTTGTAACTGATAGACCTGTTAAAGGAAGCCACCATTAAATTTATTTTCTAATGGTCTTAGTAAAGGTCTTAAAAAGTCTTACAGCTGAGTTGGTGAAACCTTCAGAAACCCTATAAATTCCAAAGAAAATACATTAAAAAGTAAATTTTTTGCATCCACTCCTTTCTCTCTCCTTGTAGTGCCGCTCCTCCAAGGGCATGCAGCGTGGCCACTGCTGGTGCGTAGACGAGCTCGGCGCGCCCCTCCTTCCCGTGCCAGAGAGGACGGCACTTTACCATGCGATGGGGAGTGAGAGACGCGTCTGCCCGACTGCTCTGAGCCTGGAGAAGGAGGAGGTGGTGGTGGTTGATGGGTGGAGGAGCTGGAGCACAGGGAGGAGAGGGCGGGTGGCTTTAGCATGTGCTAGACACTGCCTGGACAGGAGGTAACAGGGATAAACCACTCCTTATGGGAAAAATACACATTCATGCCCTCTCTTTCTCTCTGTCTCTTGTCTCTTGCAGCAAGATACTCTCTTTTATGGTCAAGCGTCAGCAACAGTAACATCTGCCTGAATGTCAAACAGCTGCAGCAGCGTCCTCTGCCTCGTCTCTGTGACATGCTGCATGCTTGTGTTAACGCTCCGTGAACTGCCTCAGCAGAAAAACAAACAAAAACAGCCTCCGTATTCCCTGACTCTTGTCCCGGCTTTTCTCCTCTTTTTCTTCCTTTTTCATTTTTTAGGGATAGCTGACACTGCCTATGTTTGTTCTGATCTCAGTGGGCTGAAATACTGTTAGGCAGGTGATGTGACACAAAAACGTCTGGAAAAAAATTTTAAAATTAAAAATGTGTCTCCCTCACCGTCCTCTCTCTCCCGCTCTCCAAAGATACACTGATATCGCCATACATGACAGAAAAATACTTCTTTTTTTTATTATTAACTTATTTTTGAGTATGTATTGCCATCAATTACTGCTTGAATCCTATAGTATCAAGTATATATAGATATATAAATACATGTCAAGTCAGAAAAAATATCTCTAAGAGTGCATCGGTTCATTCTGACTGCCTATCAGTTGTTTCTTTGTACATATGTTTCATTTTTGTGGTGAAGTGGCAGACAAAAAGCTTACAGCTGTTACTCTTTTAAAAAAAAGTTGTAAGGCATATTTTTCTACACGTCAGTATAATATTTTATATATATATAAATATATATATGAATTGTTGATTTATTTAATGAAGCTACAATACAATGCCATGTATTTTTATATTGTCAGCAGTTTCTTATTTAAATACAGAGATTATTTTATTTCATGTCGGGGTGAAGATGCCTTTTTGGGCCACAATGCATTCATTAGAGCTCCATTAAACTGCTGTACATGACATGTAACGGTTCTAACTCATGTTTATCTCTTAATTTTTTCCTTTTAGTTATGTTTTTATGGGGTTAAGAATGAGAATGATTATTCTTTGTTTTATTTCGGCAAGTCAAAGCATCATTTTTTATTTCAGTACGAGAAAAAAGCTGAAAAAAAAAAAAAGATTTGTTAGTGTTATGGTATGTCTCTGCTGCGTCCTTGCAAAAGTCCCCCAAAATCTGTGTGCTACTAAATGAAATTAATGCTGTTTCTGACCAATCTTGTTGTGCCAGTGTGTGTGCTGTGGTGATAGGTCTCTGCACAGAGGACCTGTAAAACGTTTGCAAATACAAAAATAAAACATGACAGTAAAAATGGAGAAGAATAAACATATATTAATAGAAAGCCTGGTGTCGAATGTTTTCTTTCTTTTCACTAAAGCTGAGGCAAATAAAACAACATCACTACTGTAGCTAAACAGAAACTACAGTAGAAATAGAGTTGCAGTGATATTGTAAAAAATGTTTGTTGAAGGTTTCTTCACATCTATATGGGGTACTGATAAGGTCGTAGACAATGATTAGTTCAATTTTGCAGATACAGATTTGTTTAATTTTATTTTAATTACATGCATAATACAACTACTGTCACATGCAGTAATATCAATACCAAATAAATTCAGAAACAGTTTATTGGACCCTCAAAATATTACCACGAAAAATCCTTTCACTGAACTGGAAATCCAGAAATTCACCAAGTTTTTAGTCTGTGCCCTAAGTTATTTATAACTTGTAAATCTAAAATTCGAAGTTATTATGAGGAAATTCAGAATTATGATATTGAAAGTTGAAATCATGTTGAAAGAAATTATTACTTTGGAAGTTAAGCATATGACTTTGACAATTGAAATTCTAACTTTAAATCTCAAAATTATAACTTTGCAAGTCATATTTATGATGTTGAAAGTTGGAATTATGATCAAAAATTTAAATTTTGACTGAAAGTCTAAATTATGATTTTGACAGGAAGTATGTCTTTGAAAGTCAAACATATAACATATAACTGAAATCATTATGTTACATATCAAAATTATGACTTTACAAGTCAAAGTTATGATGTTAAGATTGAAAATTGTGTTTAAAGTGACTTTGAAAGTGGAAATGATTATATTGAAACTTGAAATTAAATCCGAAAACTATGACAAGATCTTTTTATATGTCGTAGTCATCACTTCAAGTGGCAGGAATGGACTTCCCTAAATTTCCGCGGAACAACCAAAATAACCAGACCAAAAAAATGTGTAAGTCCCCGCCCACATTTCGGTCACCTGACTCCAAAAGCTATATTTTGATTGGTCCCTGTCAGCTGTCAATCACACACTCATCGCTCGGTCAATTGAAAATAACGCGGTTGAGCTCGAGGTGGCAGTGGTGGACTGTGAACTGTCAGTGAGGTTAAGAAAACACTTCAGTTGTGGTTATGGGAGACTGAGTATTGATTAATGTCGATAGTTTAAACGTTAAACTGAACCGTGGAAGAAGCAGCGTCGGCTAGAGCGACCAGAGCTAAGGCGCGTGAACTTTAGCTGTCAGAGTCAGCGTCGCGTGAAGGAGCCGTTAAACCATCATCAGGAAGAAGAAGACGCGTCACCGCCCGCTCGGAGCTCTCTCTCTCTCGGCAGGGGACGACAGAACACGGTCCGCGGCCATGGCTGCCCTCGGTAACTCGGGGACTGCTACGTCCAGTCCGATGGTGGTCCTGGCGCCCAAGACGAAGACGAAGAAGAAGCACTTTGTTCAGCAGAAGGTGAAGGTGTTTCGAGCCAGCGAACCCGTCGTGAGCGTGTTCATCTGGGGAGTGAATCACTCGGTGAGTCGGTGGAAGCTAACGTTTCACTACATGCTAATCGCCTCAGTTGGAATGTGCTAACTCGGTGTAGCTTCGGTGTTAGCATTAGAGACAGCCTCACTCTTTTTTCGGCGTTTTGGAGAGATGACAGCAGAATCTGTGACATGACAGATTGGAAATTTGATCATCTTTAAAAGAATTAATAACCTACATGTCTTGATGGCACAAAGGGAGTGATCTGATCTGTGGGTTCTTATTTTAGTTTGCACAGGCGCTTATAGGACTTAGAATGTGTTTATTTTGAACTTAGCATTAAGTTACAGTTTAAATACCATAAAATTCTTCTTTTATTTGTGTTAAAATATGTATGTTAGGTTAGGAGTAGGCTTAATAATTTCACATTTATCATCAGATTTCTCGCTTGGCAGTTTGAAAAATATGTCAACATGTTTACTATTTCTTTATTTACCATTTATATTATTACAAAACTATTAATTGTAAATGTATACTACTAACTTGTCTGTGACGCAATAAATAGTCCAACTCCTAAAAAATAATTAATTTTACAGCTTTTTAAGGGTCACTGCTCCTGATCTCAACACTTCCCCTACTAAAGCAAAGTTGTTTATTCATGAGGTTGATCATTGTGTTTTGTTACTTCATGGATAGAGCTTTTATGTTTTTAGACTTTGAAGCTCTTCTGAAGGGCTGCACTGGGTTGGAAAAGCCTAATATCACGGTGTTCTTGTTAATATAAAATGTAACGAAAAACACATCTTTCCCACTTTGCCTTTTCTTTTCTATTGTAACAATTCTCTGTGAAAGAAATTCTTTTTAAGTTGCATGGAAAAAAACGATTGCTACAACTGAAGCACTTTTTTAGTTTTGTTTCTTTCTGGTAAAATTTGTTGTTGCCAGTACGACAGGAACATTTCACGAGGTTGGAGCACAGATCCGATGTCAAAGGTCGACCTATGTTTTTCAAACGCTTCCCTGGATCAGCAAACTTAAATTAAACATTCTCCAGAAATGAAGAGAAAAATGTAGAAGAGGTAATGTCACCATTTGTATCAGCTGTGTAGGAACAGGAACACATGTGAAGCATGTAGGACACTGGCCCCCAAGGACTGCAGTTGGACACTCCTGCTCTTGTCTTATCCTCTTCAGCTTAATCATGCTAAACTCTGGGTTAAACCTTTTTTATGGGATTTTTGGAGCCTGAGATGCTGCTATTTTCTGCAGTTCTCACTGATTATTCTCTTCACGAAGTGGTTGGGATATCAATAAGGATTCTTATTAAATTTGTAGGACAGTGTATCCATAAGATGAGTTCTTATGGGAGGCTATATTTTTAGTAGCAGTGATGCTAAAGCTCACAGAGAGTGTTGGACAGATTATGATTATAGAAATAAAGGAAAACGGTGAAATTAGCATCAAAATACTTTGGTAGTAATATGTTTAGATGATTTTGTGCAGCTCTAGTCCTTGTCTACCTTAGTGACTACAAGGTTAAGTTGTAGGAATTGTTCCACATATATTTTCATTAAACTTGGATTTTGTTTTAGAAAGTTGAATGTAAGATGCAGCAGGATATTTTTTTTACACATTTTCACAGGGTTGCCAGTAAGTATTACCATTACAGTAATTTTTTTTTTTTTCAATGTAATTTCATAAATGTCTCCATAACATTTTAACACTTTAGGAGAGAAACAACTACTTTTTTAAAAAATGCAATTTTAAAAAAAACATTGAAAAGTAAGTAAAAAGCAGAAGTGGCAGATGTTGAAGTCTAATTATGGGTTTAGGAAATGTTCATGTTGCACCCATTGTGATTCTTTCAGAGTTTATTTGAAGAATAAACCTAACAGCTGATACCTGTAATTTTTTCGTGGAAATTCAATTTTGGATTTTTTTTTTTTAAAAAGCTGCTAAAACCTGCATTAAAATGACTATATTTCAGGAGATTTGTTGTTTCTGCACCATTTTTGCCAAATATCAAAAGCCACTGTGAAAGGTCCAGAGAGCCTTAGAGCAAGCCTGAGCTAGAAAATATTAGAATAACCTAATTTTCCCAACTCCAGTCCTAAAGGGTCGGTATCCTGCTGGGTTTACATGTGTCCTTGTTCCAACACATTGTCTTAAATGGCTAAATTACCTCTTCAATATATATTTTATCAGTAAAACTCTCACCCAACATCCTACACAATTAAAAACAATACAAATCACTTGTACTTGTTTTTTTAAAAGCTTTTGCATTGGAAACTAAAATTTTTCTATCCTATTGCTGTTTGTGCCTCTGTATCTAGGGCCTGACGGAAACATTTTTCTTCAAGAATGATGAGATGTTGTGCAATCCCAAACCTTTAATTTGTATACATGTCTGTCCTTTGTGAAGATCAATGATCTCAGCCAGGTTCCTGTTCCTGTCATGCTCCTGCCTGATGACTTCAAAGCCAACACTAAGGTCAAAGTCAACAACCACCTCTTCAACAAGTGAGACGCTCACTTATACTTTTCTTAAGGACCATCAGGTGAATTAATGTTATAACATTTCCACCTCCTCTCCTTTCATCAGAGAAAACCTTCCTGGACATTTTAAGTTTAAAGAATACTGTCCTCAGGTCTTCCGAAATCTAAGAGAACGTTTTGGTATCGAGGATCTGGACTATCAGGTGAGAATGTTTTAATCTTTTATTATTATTCCCATACGATACATGAAATGTCTTCATTTTCTGACTTTGTGCCGTTTGTCGTTTTCTCTTCAGGTGTCTTTAACCCGCAGCCCCCCGGTGAGAAGTGCAGATGATCAGGGAGAGAGTCTCCTCCTCAACTCCTACGACCGAACTCTTGTCATCAAGCAGATCTCCAGCGAAGACGTTGCAGACATGCACAACATTCTGTCAGAGTATCACCAGGTAACTGAAGCTTTTAAATACCCCCTACCTTCGGTCAGGCGCATTTTCATTTTTCATTTTATTTTTTATTTCATTCTATAATAAGTAGTTAATTTGACAACTAAAAGAAACAATGAATGGAAAGGAGCAGAAAGAAATATAAACTTGCAATATCTGCCTCTATTTGCATAAAAAGAAAATTAAGTATTCAGGCCAGAAAACTATTCCAGATAAGTACAAATGAAAAAATATATATATTTTAAATGCAGAAAAAGGTTCAGATTGTTTCATAAACTGACACCTTTAATTGCTATTAAAATGTATATTTCCATTATTGCCGTTCTGAATCCATTTTATTTCATTTTCTTCTACGGTGTATATAAAAATTTTTAAACATTAATTTGCATACTGAAGGAATGGAATGATTCATGTAACAAAACGATGTGTTTAGCTTGTTTGCAGCTAGGCTAGGTCATCCATTACACAGATGCTACATTCAAGATGCCATACTCAATGTGAATAACTGGTTGTCATGGTGACTAATAACGTGCTGTGATTGGTTTAGCTGCAGAGGGATTATCTGTTGATGTCACGCTACGTCGGTACGCACTGTACTGATCATCACTATTTAAGCTGTTTACAATTCTGCTAATAAAATTATTTTCAGCTCGCACAGCCAGCAAGATGGATACGGGTAACCATGGCAACCGGGTGCAGTTTCAGTTCAGACACCGAATGTACCTCAGTATGCCCAGTGGAAACCATTTTAGCACCTAAAGTAGAAGCTATTATCTTCAGCCTGGGGTTCAGCCAATCAGCAGCGCGCCACATTTATGCCGCTTCTGGATTGGCTGCTTTGCAGACAGCAGCCAATGACGACGTGTCAAGTTGCATCACCTTTGGTATCTCAGCTTTTCCAGATTTTCATTTGAGTATTTTACAAATGCACTGCAGAAAAATAATCTGCAAATAATCTGGATACATGTTCCTCTTAAATAACGCTGACTAAAATTGAACAAGTCAATGTTACTCAATCAGTTAATCTCATAAAAATAAAAAAATTCTCAGGCAGGAAATTTGCATATTTGCTTTTTAAGGCTAGCTAATTAGGTTTTACAGTGTGTTAGCTGAGCTCTGGCCTTGAGGAAATGTCAATCATAAAATTTCCCTGCCCTGATGCTATAAACGCCAATAAAACCTCTGACACGAGTTGTAGAAACATCTCATGACATTGAAATTTGTGACAATACATAGTTTGGCAATCTGACCTCTTGCTGTTAACCTTTGACCTCAGCAGTTATGTAGAGAACCCAAGGCATCTTTCTTTCCTTTCTAAAAAATAACTTGCATAGGTTCTCCTTGTTTTTACAAGCATTTCAAGGCAGCTCATAAAAACCACGCCGGCTGATTGCAGTGCATCTGAATGCTTCACACCATCCCAGGCCTGCAGGCACCACATCTGTCATCTGTCGCTTCCCCCTGGGAGTGTGCTGCATGCTGCAGGAGGTTTTCTCCAGTGAGAGTCAGTGAGGCCTGCTGAGCTGATGTGGGACCAGCTGTGATTCAACCTACAAATCAGATTTAGAATTGGTTGTTAAGAATGTCTGCTGAGAGTAAACGTGCAAAATTTGCCTCCTCCCCTTAATTCGGAGTCTTCGTTTATGTGTCAGACCATGAGTAAACACTCAGGAATGCTGTTTTTATTGCTCTGGGTGATTGCAGAAGTTGGTAATCCAGTAAGTGTGTGCTGATGCATGTTTTTAAGGAAAACAGAAAGTTTTCCTTAAAGCAAAGTGTAGCTGCAGCCATGCATATCATATATCTTAGCTCTTTCTGTTCTTATCTTTGTCTTTTTTTGTCTCAAAGAGTTTAATTATTGCGTCAATTGGCTTAACCAGGCTTTCTTTCTCTGTTTTACTTTTTTCTTTGTTTCTTTTTTGTTTCTTTATCAGCTTCTTTTGTTTTTTCTTTGTTCCTTGTCTGTTTCTTTTGTTTCCTTTTTTGAGCTTTTTTCAAGATGAAATGTCTTTACAGATAAACTAACATAAATTGAAATAGCGTTTGTCATTTTATCTCGTTCTTTTTTTATTTAGTTATTTAATTTTTTTACGTGAATTGTGCAATATTATTACTTGGCTTAATTTTTAATTTATAAACCGTTCCACAAAATTGACACTCATGCTTTTTAGAGTGCAGTGTTGTGAACTCATGGTTGCTTTAAATTACATTTTCCTCTTATTTTTTCTTTTTTTTTTCACTCTTCCTATACTTTTGTGACGGCTCTACTCAATCTAAATAGAATTATTTATAGATGCTGCTGCATATTATTGCTGTAAAAATGTAGATTTCTACATGTTAGATATTGTGTCAGGCTTTTAAAGTTGGATTTGAATCTCCTCTGCAGGCTGAATGTTGTGGCTTTGCGTCACTAGACCAGCAACAAATACTCTTGTGTGCGATTGTTGGTATTTTGAAAATATTCAAATGTTCATCTATTTTTAAGTCAGAGGGAAATGATCAAGGTTTCCCTCTTTGCTCTCTGTTTGTTGAGATTCTTGAGACCTGCAGATCTTTTATGTCAGGTTGTGAAGTGGAAACATTTGAATCTGGCTTTTGGGCCTTTGTTTTGTTGGAGAATGAGGATGTGTGCATTCACACCAAACTTCCTTGGGGAAACGGAAACGATGTGTAGATCTCATTGTTGTGTGTGGAACGACTGAGCCTCCATCATCCAAACTATAATTTTCTCCCACAGTCAAACCAATTATGGACTGTTTTATTGTTTTCACTTTTGTTGTATCCTCTGATTTGTATGAATCTTGGTTTACTACTGCTATAACTTTTAGGGTGCGTTCACACCAGCCCTTTTACTTTAATGAAACTCCACGTCGTTTGTCTAGAAAGTCCGGTTTATTTTGAGGAGGTGTGAATGCGCAATCCAACAACGAATACAAACACAGAAGTGCTAACGGGAGAAATGACTCAGGTTTTACTAAAGATGAAAGAGAACTTTTACAACTGCTGAAGTCTGATGCTACTCTATTTTTCTAGAAGGAAGTTGTGCTCCTTATCTCCTTCAGATGTTTTTGTCGCTTCCTTCAGTGGTTTCTGGTGCAGCACCTCCACAGGCGAGAAGGGGAACAAGTTTTCCAAAGGGTTTGGTTTGTTTGACATAGAGCAGTGTGAAAGAAAAGCGCATCACCTGAAAATGTAGCAAATGTTGCAATATTAAAGACATTTCCCTTCTCCTTATGTAGCTAAAACCTGAAGTTACCAAAGCATGACAATGGAACAGAATTCTAGCAAACTGCTGAGATGCTAGAAAATATTCAGTTCTGTCAAATATAAAGGAAATATTTTGTGTGTAAAGTTAAAAAGTTGGAAAACTTTTGCAAAGTGATTTCTATAATCCTAACCAGCCTTTATTTTGTTCTGCTTTTGCCAATTCAGTTAGAATAACATTTTATGCTCTTGATCTTCCTGATTTTGCTCCACTTTTAAATCATTTTTCTTCTGTGTGTGTAATGAGAGCTGAATCAGTTAAAGTGACTTAAATGCACATGGTTTGAAGTGGCTGCTTTTTCTGCCTTTAGCACATCGTGAAGTGCCACGGCAGCACGCTGCTGCCCCAGTTCCTGGGAATGTACCGGGTGAGCGTCGACAGCGAGGAGGCATACCTCATCGTCATGAGAAACATGTTCAGCCACAGGCTGGTGGTGCACAGGAAGTACGACCTGAAGGTAAGGAAGAACTGCTGGGCGTTGGCTCAAACCGTACCGGGTTATAAAGTAAAGAGGAAGTCAGAAAAAAACATGAAGTTTTCTGTAGATTTAACAAAAGGTTTAAACAAATAATAAAATGACATTCTGCTGTCTCAAATACTCTGCCTAAAGGTCTTGCATGTCATTGACTAAAGAAATTAAGAGATAAATGGTTAAAATGTAATTTTCATAACAGAAAATTTTCTGTTGTTTACAGGGCTCTCTGGTTGATCGTGAAGCAAGTGACAAAGAAAGGGTAAGCATATCTTTTTAGCATCGATTCATGCTAAAGTTATGTATAAAATGTCTGAACTTGTTTGATGCGAAGGAAAAAGAGCTTCCAACCTTCAAGGACATGGACTTCAGGAACAACATGCAGAAGGTTTATGTTACAGACGAGGAGAAGGAGAAGTTCATGGAGAAACTCAACAGAGATGTTGAGGTGAGTGTTTAAAAGCCGATAATTATCTCCACTTTACAGCAGGAGGAGGAAAAAAACTGAAGCTGCACCGCCGCTTTACAGGATCAAGATGTCAGATCTGGAACTCTTATCTGCTAAACAGAGAAATTTAGATCTTACCAAACTAATGAAACTATGATCTTACTAAATTTCTATTTACAAAGAAAGTTTTATAGAGAAAAAAACCAGAAAACAGTTTTACAGAGTAAAATGATCAACAATTATTACTGATAACATGGTAAATATTGAGGAACTAGAATAAAAAGATGTAAGTAAACAAAAAAAAACACAAATCATAATCCTATCATACCAGAAATGCTCTTAATGATATGACAAATAAAAAACCTAAAACTGTCACTGGAATAATACAGAAGATTTGATTTAAAAGGTAAATAATCTTAATTTTAAGAGGTGTGTTTGAGTGACATGGTTTTGTGTATGTCATAGGTGTCAAACTCTGGCCCGCGGGCCCGCGGGCCAAATTTGGCCCGCGGGCCAAATGACTACGCGAGCTGGCCCACCGGTATGATACAGCGCATCCATTCATCGCTAATACTACAAATCCCATAATGCCTTGCTGTTGTTTTGGCGCGTCATTCAGGACGGGTCCCAGAAACGCCCGCTCCTCTGTGACAGTAGTTATAGCAATCTCAAGCTACAACTGTCACTGTAGAACCGAAAAGAAAGGCAGACAACAGGAGCTTTCTGGACAGGTGGGAGACAGAATATCTGTTTACATATATAAAAGGTTCATTTGTTCAATGCTGGCCTGCGACTTTGTTCAAGTTCTACATTTTGGCCCACTGTGGATTTGAGTTTGACACCCCTGGTGTATGTGATTAAATGTTTTACACAACAGGAGAATTCAACTGCTTTGCCATTATCTGACCTACAGATGGCAGCACTGGGGACAGTTTCAGGCAAAATAATGAGGAACAAAGCAAATTCACACTAAAGTCTCTTAATTAGCACAGAAACATAAACATGGAGCCCTAAATTTAGATAGTTTATTTAATTTGATTTAAGAATTTCTCTAAGAAAATAAACAAACCACTGGTAACCTTACTGTTTGATATGTGAGATTTTTAAAATAATGAATAAAATTAAGAGTAGATTTGTAAATTTCAGTTAAGACTTGGAATCGATTTATAAATATTAAGATTTTAATGTGGATGTTGATATATTTCTGTTGTTGGTAAAATGTTATTGTTTCTGAAAATTGCTGGCTTCACGTTATTTGTATATTTTATATTTGAGTTTAGAAATGACATTAGCTTCCTGTCCCAGTGACTCTGATATTGATTAGTGATGCCTTGATCCCAATCCAATACCAAAACTGCCTGTTTCTGCTTTTGTTTCTCTTTCTTCATGTTTTATTTTAAATCCTCTGAGCAAGCCGTTTTATTTCCTCTCTTCCAGTTCCTGGTGAAGCTGAAGATCATGGACTACAGCCTGTTGCTCGGCATCCATGACATCGGCCGAGCCGAGCGGGAGGAGGAGGAGAGCGGGGAGGTGTCCAACGAGGAGGAAGCCGAGTCGGAGAACGGTCTAGCTCCGGGGCCCGCTGCAGGTTCCTACGGAACGTCTCCTGAAGGGATCGCTGGTTACATGTCATCCTGCAAGCCTCTGGGGGCGGGCGAGTTCGACCCCTACGTGGATGTTTACGCCCTTCGGAGCTGCCCAGGTAAAAATGTTGGCGTGTTAACTGCAGGTTTAGATGGAGGAAGCTTTAGTCGACCCTTTAATGCAATAAATAAGGGCTGAAACAATTAATCAGATTCATTGTGATGAATTGATAGAATCGTTAGCTAATATTCTAATCGACTGATCGTTAAGTGAAGTATACAGTCTTAAAAAAAGCCATTATACTTAAAGAACAACTATTCAGAGTAATAATTGAGCCAAAACTGTACAAAATATACTGCATTTAAAACAAAAAAAAAAAAACTGTTTTTCAAAGACGTTCTACCTCGAACTCATAGTTTTAGCTTCACCAGGTAAAATTTCGTAAAAAAAAAAAAATCGTAAAACATCTTTTGCTAACCATGTATTAATCAGTTAATCCTAAAAAGAATAATCCACAGAGTAGTGCTACACTCTACTGTGTTGATGAGTCTTTCACGTGTTTATTTTGGTCATTTTTTAAAATCTGAAAATGTATCCTTTGTTATAAATTATCAAGAGTTCAGTAAAATGTTTTTATTATTGACTTATTTGCATCTTCTAATATATTTATAATGTGTAAAAACGTCTGAAGAACCTAAAATATTTGCAGAACGGCCAATTTTTTTACCGGATTAATCCCTAAAATCCATAGATACATTAATTGATTAATTGTGGCTCAATAATAAACCCACAATTTTTGGTTCTTTTTCCTTGATCATATTTTCCTTGAGCTTCAGCATCTGATATTTGAATCCTGTAGGTCTGTACTTAATGATTATCTCAGTAATTGATTAATAGGGTAATAAGATAAAAATTGGACACATTCTGCAGATTTTCTTTTACCCAACCAGGCCTTTTTTTAAACAATAATACATTAATAGATGCAAGCAAACTAGGTGAAGCTAAAACCTGATTCCACTTGAGAAATATGCTGAATGCAACATGTATATAAATAAAATGAACAGTTTTGACTCTGTTATTGCTCTGAGTATGTTCTTTCAGCAAATGGCCTTGTTTTGATCCTACTCCAATTAACGAATAATCGGTTGCTAAATTACTAGCCGATTATTTCCATAACTGATTAATCTTTTGAGCCCTTAAGTCAGAAGTTAACTCCCATCCAGCTGACTTTTTCTGCATTTTAACCTCAGGCGCTCCGCAGAGGGAGGTCTATTTCATGGGCCTGATAGACGTTCTCACACAATATGACACCAAGAAGAAAGCCGCTCACGCCGCAAAAACGGTCAAGCACGGGGTGAGTCAGTCCTTCTCTTCACAAACTCATGTTCATACAGTTCATACGGGTCCTTGAAATCCCTGAAAATGCTTGAATCCGTAATATATAATTGATTAACATACGTCGCTCTTCTCTTCGCTCTAATTCTGACCCGTTTATGTCCGCCGCAGGCCGGGGCTGAAATCTCCACGGTCCATCCTGAGCAGTACGCCAAACGCTTTCGGGACTTCATCTCGAAGATTTTCGCTTAAGCCTCCGCCTGCGGATGCTGCCAGAAGTCATTCCAGCCTTCAACTGTAGATCAACACTAGTATGCACACATGGATCAATATGTAAATTAGGTGACAAGTCGAAACTTGTAGCATTATGATGCATATATTTATTTTGAAGATAGATATATATATATATTTCTTTAGGTATTGAACACTGTTGGGAACAGTAGTGCGTGTGGGGAATGGGAGCACTTTTGATCATGAACTGATGGGGGTTTGTTTTCCATTTTGGTTTTCAAACATTAAACTGCCGTATTTTCCGGACTATAGAGCGTACCTTAGTATAAGCCAAAGTTATTTAAAAAAAAAAAAACTGGAAACTACTTATATAAGCCGTACTGGGCTATAAGCCGCTGGTAGCCATTAGAGACGCAGGGCTCCGCCGAGTTTATGTGCAGCGGCTCCATTTCCCTCCTGCACTGCCAGATCGATAGCCCTCAACTTAAAAGCTGCATCATATTAACGTCTTCGTGTGGTTTCCATGATGAGGGGGTATGAGTTTTTACAACATTTCTCTGTCGTGTCGGCTGCTAGCATGTGCCTGTTCTAAATGAAAATGAGTGATTTCTTCTTTGTTTTCCAATTTTGACTTCCAATAATTCACTTCCTGCTAAAGAGCCCCCTGGTGGTTGAAGAAAAATCCACAGAAAAGCTGCACCGGGCCACAAGCCACATGGTTCAAAGCATGGGAAAAAGTAGCGGCTTATAGTCTCACAAATACGGTAAATAAATGAAATTATGATAATTAGTCAGTGCACAATGAATATTTACATTGGGTTTTTAAAAAAGGAACAGCTCTGGTTTGGAGAGTCTGGTTGGATGTTCTCTTTTGCTTCGTTTCCACTGAGTGGTACGGTGATAATATCCAAAATATCAATAATACCTTTTGGATTAGGGAAACCTGGCAACCAAGATTTGAATTGCAAGATTTGCAATCCAAAGTTCCAGGATGTTTGGTTTTACCGCTGTATTCGCTGTATTCACAATGGCTGCTGGAAAAGACAAGTGTTTTCTTGTTTACTTATCCAGAAGCCACTTGTTACATTCTTGTTGGTTGTACAGGAGGCTCCACCTCTGCTTTTCAAAGATTTACAGTTGTATGACTGTGCATCTGTTTGCAGCCATTTTCAGCTCATTCTGACTAAAATCCTGTTATCTATCTAAACATATGCAATGTAACAAGTTTTGTTATCCATCCTAGCCTGTTTAACAAAGCTTAATACAACTGTGGAATGATTTGATTCGATTCTCATTTACAATGGATAACAGATGAACTGCTCAGTCGAAACGAAACCCTACATTGTGGGAAGTACGATCAATCGCTTGTGGTTGAATCTTGAAGGATTTCTGACAGCTGAGCCAAACATGAAGTTTAAAAACAGAAGCACAAGAGCATCTGTGTTCCCAGTAATGTCTCACACCTCCAATCTCACCATATTTTAACTGAAAACAGACGCCAAAACAAAAATAACCTGTAAGAGTCAAAGATACTCAGAACTGGTTAATTATGGACAGAGCTGAGCTGTTTGCTGCTTCCAGTCTTTATGCTAAACTAAACATTAATGATTAGTTTATGGAAACAAGCAGTTTCCCAGAATTATTCCCTAAATCTTTAAATGAGTGATATACTTGTCATTTAGAATAAAGCAGCTCTTAGTAAACATTCATCCATAGAAGCAAGTATTTGTAGTTCTTAGTGCCAAAAGCTTCATCACAGCAGATATTCACATTTTGCCAATTAATCTGCCCTTTTTTTCTTTTGTTTTAAGGGGGGTTGTATTGTTTAGCTAAATTTGTAGCATATTGTTAGAGATTGATGGAAACTTAAGCAATCATATCTCAGCCTGTGAACATGTCTTCCAGCTGTTTCAGCGTCCGAACTAATGAGGAGCTCGTTTGTGAGGAGACTGGTCCAGTTTCTGCCGGTTCTCCATCTTGGTTCTGATTGAACAGTGTGGTGGTTTGTACGTTTAAGTGGCAAATGTGTTTTATTATTCTGATTTAAGGTTAAAATTAGGTGATACTTTCTAGGGTCACACTACATTTTATCAGCTTGGCCTTAACACAGTGAGGTTTTTGAGCTTTCCTGACAGCAGGTGAGGCAGAATGAATGCAGATACTTCGTCTGTACGGTGCCTCGTCAAAACGTTAGCTGCTCATGATGTATTTTTTGCAAATTAGCTCTTGGACCAAATTATATTTTACAAAGATTGGAACGTATTTCCATGGAAAACGTGTGCGAGCGCTTGATGACTGGTGAAAATGAGTTCTGGATCTGCCGGTGGTTTTTAGAGTGAATTGACTTCGTGTGACACTTTCCTCTTAGAAATACCTCAAGTTTTTAAATGTCCAGAGGAGGAACGTTGTTGATTTTTGTTGTAGTTGTAAAACGTTTCCTCTGACATCATTCCTCTTCTCCAATGAATCATCTGTTCAACATAATTTTCACATCTTCCTTTTTTGTCTGGATAATGTGTTTTTCATGTACTTTGTAAGCTAAAGTAAAAATGTGCAAGTGTCAGCTTTTACATGTAACAAAACTATTTTTAGGGGGCAATGTATTAAACTTGTAAACTTTGTTTTTGCTTTTATTTTGACACTAAAAACTGTCAGTTTTGTGTGAAGCAAATAGTGATTTTATTTTTGTCTTTGAATTTAAGGAGAAATAAACATTTTGTTCTGATTTCAATATGCTTGAATTAACATTTAGTATCTGAATTTCCAGCTTTGTAAATTTTGTGCAATGAAGCAGCTGATTTCAGCTTTTCACAGTTGAAATTAGTTTGTTTTTCTGCACGTTTCAGATGTTACAATAGGATATTTAGGATATTTGCAGTCTGTAACCACTAGATGGCGGTGTAACCTGTACATGGAACCCTTATGATCCCGATTTTTCCTCTTAAGTAACAAAAAAGTAAATTCATGTTTCTGAAAACACTCGTAGGTGGATAATGGAATTGGTAAACAATGTTTAGTATTTTGCATCTTTATGGAGCTGTAAAAAAACAAAAAAAAACAAAGGCCACTTTTGGTTTATCAGGTAATTATAAATTACAAGATGTTGAAATTAAATACAGTGATAAATATTTTGTCCTCCTTTTGTGTATTTTCTTGTCAAACAGAAGAGGTAAACAGCCTGTCATAACTTTAGCTTTAAAGATGAAGGTCTGACGTTTCTTATCCAAAGACAATCATTTATGGAAATATGGTGAGATGCCTTAACGGTTTGCTAATTATTAATCTACATTACTTGGTTTTCTGTCACATAAAACTATGCCTAAAACAGTTTGATTAATCAATTACGGAAATAATCAATTTATTTAGCAATCGACAGGCTGTACAGACTCATGCAGTTTGCCGTTTTAGAATACACAAGATATTCAGAGAAGTGACGGTGAGTCTTGAAAAGTGGGACAAAATGTGTTTAAATTTTCCCCAAATTGTTTTTAAATTATTCCTCAAGCTTATTTATACAAATAGTGTTTTATATATGCTAAGGTGCAGGCTCCCAGTTGCAACATTGTTTTTGAAAATTACATTTTTAATGGACCTGACCCAGAACTTTGTCCTCACCATCTGACAAAAAATGAATATAAAATATTTTTAATGACCCTATTAGTGATAATTTTACTCAGTTTTACAGAGTCAACACAGAACTGAAGGTGGTGACAAGTAAAAAGAAATACTTGATACATGTGACATAATGACATGTAAAATACATTAAAATGAATTAACTGCGTGAGATTTTTCAACACCATCACTGAAAATGTCACACTGTCAATTAAAAACTGATGGAGTTGACAAAATGCCAAACTACCTCAGTTTGTATGATGTTACTCTGAAGGAGGCCATGTTGCAGCTCATCACTAGAAATGTTCTGAAATTTCAAAATTTATCAAATTTTTGTCTTTTCAAATTCAGAAATTTCCTTTTGTTTTCCGCCTAATAACATTTTTTTTAGATTAATCTAAATTTGAGTTTTTCTAGCAAATTTTTGTCTTCAAACTCAGATGTTTCTTTTGGGTTTTTTTCTGGAACATTTTTGACACTAACCTGAAAATTTGTGGGGGGGTTTTAAGCAAATCTTAATCGTTTCAAACTCAGAAATGTCCTGGTTTATACTAGCAAATGTTTTACAATAATCTGAAAATTTGAGTTTCTATTCTAACAAATTTTTGTCCTTTCAAATTTAGAAATGTAATTGACTTAAAAAAAAATAAGCATTATCAGACCCATTTCTAGAGATGTGACTTTGCCACATTTCTCCAGACATTAAAACAGTAAAATAACAATAACAGTGCTGTT
Source organism: Poeciliopsis turneri (assembly GCA_922788865.1). Lineage (NCBI taxonomy): Eukaryota > Metazoa > Chordata > Actinopteri > Cyprinodontiformes > Poeciliidae > Poeciliopsis > Poeciliopsis turneri. Next base: position 3,443,378 of record CAKLNU010001103.1, read on the forward strand.
ATTCTTCTAAAGTAGCCTGGAAGCTACCATTTAATGCATTTCGTTGCTCCTTTCTCTGAATCCCCGTCCAGAAGTAATTACTCTGTCATCGCTGTGGCGCCCTCTGCAGCCCGGCGCCCACCGGACAGTTTTGTGGTTTTCTCCCAAACCTCTTCAGCGAGGTTTGCCGGGATATGTCAGTTTCTGCTGACTGCTTCCTTCCCGCTTCATCGAAGGAGAGCAGATCTGCTGACAGATTCCTACTTGTTGCACCAAAAGGCCGAGTGGAGTTGCTCAATGGCCTCCGGGCAGGATGACTGCGGAACAGACGCAGGGGAGCGCTGGCGGGGTCAGTCAGCTGCTGATCTGGGGTCGAGTGAGAACACCAGGGAGTCTCGTTCCTGTTAATCAGGCTGGGACTCAGCCAACACAAATGTTTCTGCCTTATCTCCATGGGATGCTGAGCTCAGCGGTTCCACCTCCGCTCAGTCAGGAGGACCTTCTCCGCCGTCTTCAATAAGAGGAGAAACTTTAGTTTAAATCAGCCGGTTCGAGGTTAAAGACCCCTTCAGGCCTCTGAAGCTCTCAGCTTGTCAGCTTCCTGGCATTGTTCTCTTGTGTCAGGACTTTGTGCCTCTTTGCTGCAGATTCCTGCAAGGTCATGAAAAAAACACGCAGTTTTCTTTCTGAAATACCTTCTGCCTGATTCTTCTGAATCGTTTCAAGGTGAAATTAAAATGACAAAATGTAAACAATTTGGTTGAAAATTAATCAGGTTCCCATAAAATCAGAGCTGACTCAGTTATTCTGTTTGGTTTGCATTTGAGACTTTAATGCATCAATTTAGATTAGTTAATCACATTAATTATTGACGCAATAATTTAAAAAAAAAACAATAAATATATTTACTGTTGAGCTTATGTCTATTTAATCACTAGTTTAGCAGCTACACTGCTTTACATTGAAAATGTTGCTTATTTTTTCCATATATGGTTATCAATTAAAATTTGATTAATAACAAAGCCTGAAAATAACTTGATTAAAAATTTTTATCGAGTTTTTATTCTTGCCGTTATGATTTTTCTATTTTATTATATCCTACAAAGCTACATCACTAAAATTATTTCTGATTTTGTAAATTTACAACCACAAACTTTCACTGATTTTGGAGAAATATTATTCAAATATTTCAATATTCAATAGACATTTTTTTTGAAATATTATTCAAAAAGTAAGAGAGCGGTGTCAGTCCCGGTAATGATGATGCCATTAAATAAAGTCCATTATAATTACTTTCAGAAGTTACCTGATTGTTTTAATTCTGCAGATATATTTTTAACATATTTTACATTTTCTATTTTTATTTGTCCATTGAAATTAAATGAAACTGCGTTCTTTCATCGGCAGATTATTTCACTTATAACATGGGAGAAATGTTTTATCATAAGTGAAATAATCTGCCAAGGAAACATAATTTTTTAATTAATTAATATTAAGGAATTACTGACTTAAAACAAGCTCCTATATCATGTTGAAAAGTTACTTGTGATTTTGTTTTTGTCTTATTTTAAGTGTAGTAATATATTTCCACTAGAAATTAGACCAAAATTACTTTTGAGGAGAATCATTAAAAGCACATCCATGTCGTAAAATGGCTTAGTCAAAGTCCAGAACCTGAGTGACTAGAAGGTGTACATCAGCATTTACATTTTTCTCTTTTTATTCTCTATTTTGTGTTGCTATAAAACAAGCAAACCCTTTAAAATACATGCTAGGTGAATTATGTAAGAAGTGACAAATGTGGATAAATTCTGCTCCGAGGAGACAAAATGAAGGGGGGAAAAAAAGGCAAAACAGACATTTTATCAGTTTTATTGAGTTTTCCTGGACTTCAGTCCCTCTTCTCATCGCTAACTGACAGGGCCGTGCAGAGACCACTAAAGGGGCAGGTGCTCAAAAAAAAAAAAAAAAGAGCACATCTAATCGCATTTTAGGACAGAATATTAACAAAGTCACACAGCTTTCAGAGTTTAATTAACAATGATAAATTACAAAATTGCGAGACATACAATCGAAGAACATCTGCCTGTGTTGCTGTACTTGCTGTGGAGATGAAGACGGTCCATTCAGAAAAACAGCTGCATCAAACTTTAACATGGAACTGCAGAAAAAAAACAAAAAACAAAAGCAAAAATTTAATTAATGCATGTCACAAAAAGAGACAAAAGAGACAAAAATGAGAAAAGACTACTCTTAACATAATAAAAGCATAATAGCTGCCTTGTAATATTAAATATGTGTTCACTACCAAAAACTGCAGGTTAATGATGGTCAGAACCTTTACTTTTTTTTGTTCTTACCTGCGGTACTGGTTCTGACCCAGTTGGTCAACAATCCACTACCTTTCGCTGCTTCTAGCAGATCCTTTCTTTTTTGTTTCTGACGTCTCTCTTTACGTGGCATCTTTGAACTGAAACAAGCAAAACATAATGAATTATGATCAGAACACTATAATAAACCACACTACCAGTTCTTTACCCTGGTGTTTAAACCAGTATGTTTTTCAGTCCACAGCATAACAATATTAATTAGAGAAAATGAGACCTCTCCTATGGAGTTCAATTTGTTTCACAATTATTCAATTAAAATACTAACCTCAATTAAATAATATAAAATTGTGATCAAGACATTTTGAATTGTAACATTTTAAAAAAAAATGTTTAGCTTAATTTTTTTTTTTAACTGAAATTACAAATATTGATCTCATGACTTTAAAAAATTATTAGCAAAACAAACAAACTTATTTGCGCATGTCAGAAATCTTTGCTTGCTATTCAAAGTTTTGCTTGCGATTCTCACATGATGTCTGGGCAGAGCCTGAAATCAAACCAAAGATTTCTGATGTGTGCAAATAAAAGTTTATGTTTGCCCCTTCATTAATGACAGAAGCAGTTTGATTATTACATACATGATATTTATCATGGTAGTTCAGGATGAGTTATTTTTAATTCTAAATGAATGTCCTTGTTGGACTTTTATTTAAGTATTATTCTCCTTCAAGATACATTTACCTAACACTAGAATAAATGCAATGTACATCATTCACCAAAGAAAATAAGAAAATCGGACATATATCCATGATGGAGATGATTCTGGTTTTGTGCCGCTATTGCATCAGTAATACTGCAGAATGACTGCTGTCATTAACAATACAGGGAAACTTTTTAGTTATCTTGCTTTGCTAGCAAAGTCACTAGCTAGCAGCTAGCTCATAGTACAACAACAACAGCGTAATGTCTGTATGATAAAAATACTGGATCGATAGATAAGAACAGCTTTTGCTCACATCCCGCTCAGTAGATATTCAGAGAAAGGCGGACTCAGAGAGCGGACTATATTTTCCTCTTGTTATATTTCATTTCTGCTTAAACCGCGACTCCGCGCTGAAGGAGAAACGATGCAACATTTAACGTTTTCCGTTATCTGACAGTAGCAAGCCGACTCCAGTTTTTTCACCAAAATTGTAATCTGGAACGTTCGAGCTCCGCAGTTAGCCGCCTTAACTCACCGCGAGAGGCAAGTGCGTCACGGGCTAAAGGTCAAAGGTAACAATGTGACCGGAGGGCTTATTGTGTTGTTTTTCTTGCAAAGTAATAATAATAATAATAATAATAATAATAATAATAATAATAATAATAATAATAAAATAATAATAATAATAATATAAATAATAATAATAATGATAGTAATAAATGGAGTACATGTGTAAGAAAAAAAAAAAAAGTAAAAAAATAAAACCAAAAGGGCACTTGGGGCCATGGAGCAAAAGGGGCAGGTGCTCAAGCCCCCAAAGTCCCCCCCCCTCTGCACGGGCCTGCTAACTGAGGATGTCCTGTCAGCTATCTGTGTGTGTGTTCTTGGGAAGTGGGAGGGCAGAGACTCCCGTCTGCTTGATCCCTCAGATTGTCGAAGCATCAGAGCTGGAAGGCGTCGGCTCCAGGCAGGGAGGAAAAGTAAAACCTGCTGAAGGAAAAACAAAACACCAGTTCAAATCCATAAAACCTGCTTCCACAGAAAGGTAGGATGAAGTTTTATGTTTGGAAATGTTTCAAAGGTTTTATGGTTTTATGTTCATTAAAATGCTTAAAATTTGACCATAACACTGGATTTTTTATAGTAGTCAATAACTCTTTCATATTGATTAAAAAGTAATATTTCCACCAGCAGATGATTTTTTTCTAACAAGACATTTTTCCCATTTTATTACTGAAATAATCTACCAGTAGAACCTGTGCGTTTTCATCAATATTAAGGAATTATTTACTTAAAACAAGCTCACATTTCTTACTAAAATGGCTCTTGTAAGTTAGTTATGATATATTTCAAATGTGCTAAGATAAAAACTTGGTAAGATTTTGCGCAGATTTCGTTGTCAGCTGTTCACTGCAAAAAACCAAAATCTTACCAAGTATTTTTGTCTAATTTCTAGAGTAAATATTGTAGTTTTGTTTGTACTGACTTACAAGTGGTGTTTCAGTAAGACAACATTTTAGGTCAAAAATGTAAATTATTTCACTTATGGAAATAATGTTTTATTATAAGTGAAATAATCTCCCAGTGGGACTTGAACTTTATTTTTCAACAATATTAAGGAAATATATTCTTAAAACGAGCGACTATTTCTCACACAAAAGTTACTTTGTATCATTTCAAGTATTCTAAGATATTTGCATGATAAACTGAACCAAAAATACTTGGTCATATTTTGTTCTTGCAGTGCAAAAGGTCACATCTGTTAGCCATTTCCAGGAAATGGATTTTATGTGATAAAACCAACAGAAAATTATAGAAATCTGAAAAGTGTGGCATGCTCTTGCGATCGATATCTTGAACAAAAACTCTGAAGATTCCATTTTTGCTGCAAGTTTTGTTGGGTGTGGAATCTAGATATGTTTTCTATTTTTTATTTTTATATATCAAGCTCAATGTGAGAACATATGTGAGCAGCCTTTACTTTGACTAGGCCATTCTGCCGTGACCTAAACTAGCTCTGACTGTTTGCGATGCTCTGTTCGTCTTACTTGCTGAAGAAAAGAATCTCAAGAGCATGATGCTGCCACCACCATGCTTTATAGTGTGAAATTAGCTTTTAGGGACAGATTTCATCCCAACTTAATGTTTTCAGTGTCTTCCACATATTTGCCTTTTACATTTCTATATATCATTCACTATTTTGTGTTGCTATAAAACAAGCAAACCTTTAAAATACATGCTAGGTGAATTATGTAAGAAGTGACAAATTTGGATAAATTCTGCTCTGAGGAGACAAAATGGAGTGTCCACCCCAAGAGCGTTGGGGTTGACACTCTTTCTATGTTCAGCTGATGGATTGAACCGAATCTTTGAGATGTTTAAAGCTTCCGGAACTTAAAATTACATACAGATTTACTAGAAAAAAAACTACCAAAAGTTGCATTTTAACTGTAAAACTTCTGTGAACTGAAAAGTGCTGAAAACGTTGAGTTTGCAGGTTCCAACTGCAGTAAACCTGCAACACTGCATGAAGTTAGCATCACCTTAAATTGTTCAGTTTAAAGTAATGCTGGACAAAGCATCTTTGTCTAATTTTCAGTGCAAATGCATTTAATGAATTGTGATTAATCAATTAGTATTTGTCAACTTATTATATATATAATGTACAAATGTACTAAAGCACTGTATGTTTATTTTCTTATTTAAAAAAATGTTATTTAAATATTTATTTAATCTTTTAGATTAATTTAAAAAGTACTAGTTCCATTGGCTGATTATTTATTTATAAAATGGAAACCATGTCTTGTTAATGAAATATTAATTTCTTGATATTTTATGAATATTAAGAAATTATTGACTTATATATCTTGCTTGAAAGTTACTTGTGAGTTAGTTTTGTGTTTTTTAAAACTGTTCAACGGTATTGGCAGTAGAAACTAGACCAACATACTTGCTGATGTTTTGAGTTTTTACAGTATGTGGTCGTTATTAAACCTGCTGTAGTTTTCCTGACATTTTGCTCGGCGCGCCCGCCACCCCTGCAGCGCCTGCGGTTGCATAACGTCTGAAACGTTTAATCAGATTAACTCTGATGAAACCAAAACTGAGTCCAGATTTAAAGCATTTCTCCTCTGCCCTCCCTTCAGATCATGACCTTCGACCACAACCACTCGCTGGACTTCCTGAACGGCACGCCGTGGTTCATCTATGAGTGCACCATCGAGCTGGACGCCAACTACAGGCGCATCGCCCTCTTCCTCATCTACCTGTTCATCTTCATGGTGGGCCTGCTGGAGAACCTGCTGGTCGTCTGGGTCAACTGGCAGCGCCGCCACTCCACCAGCGGCGTCCTCTTCTGCATAATTAACGTGAGCCTGTCGGACCTGATGGTGATCGTCATCCAGCCGTTCTTCATGATGGAGGTGACCCTGGACAAGGTTTGGCTGTGGGGCAGCTTCCTCTGCAAGGTCACCAACCTCATCTACGTGGTCAACTTCTACAGCAGCTCCTTCTTCCTGGCCTTGATGACCTTGGAGCGCTACCTGGCGCTGACCAGACCATCGCTGCCCACCCTGCTCCCCGTCGTCGGCCGCCAGCGGTGGCTCATCTGCGCGGGTCTGTGGCTGCTGTCGCTGTTTTTGGCCCTGTTGGAGAACGTCCATGTGGATATCCTAGAGTGGGACGAACCGGGCTGCTACATGCTACCTGAACACAACTTCACTGAGTGGTTCGTCTCCGTCGCCTTCCTCTGTACGATCTTCCAGTTCCTTGGCCCGGCGGCCATCATCATCACCTGCAACGTCTTGATCGCCCGGGCGGTCAGGACCACCCCGGACGTGGAGGGCCGGAGGGATGTCTGGTTGGTCCATGTGTATTCGCTGGTGTTCGTCGCCTGCTGGTTGCCCTACCACCTGGTCATGTTGCTGATGATCATTGACGATCTCGACCCCTTCATGTTCAGCTGCAACGTGGTGGAAGCCCTCTACTTCTCCTTCATTGTGGTGCAGGGTCTCTCGCTCTTCCACTGCGTCGCCAATCCGTTCCTCTACAACTTCCTGAGCAAGAGCTTTCGCCGCAATCTGATCAACACCGTCATAAGCTACATCCCCAAGGACGAAATGGCGGAACAGGTGGAAGTGGGGCCAAAGCCCAACACTTCCAATGGGGGCAAAGAAGACCCAGGGAGGCAGAGGAAGATGAGTAACGCGAGCACCAGCCAGTCTGACGTCGGGTCATAAGAAAAAGATCATCAGGAATCAGACATTTTGAGTTATTTCAGCAAAATCTGGACTTTGGCGTTTAGCAGAGGCAACTAATGGACACAACTTCCTCTCATATCCCACTTCCTGCTTACTATCCGTGCATGAATGTCATCAGTTTTAAGTAGAGCAGGGCAGGAAATATTTGTTTTTCCTGCAAAGCTGCTCAGCTCCCACAGGACCCTGAGCCAATGTCTGTAATCTTCGAACACAAGAGGAAGAATATTGCCACACCAGGAATGTGTGTAAACAACACATCTGCAGGGTCAGACACCTTGTGAGATTCTAAACTGAAAAAAAAAAATAATACAGCTGTTTATTTGCAGATAAAATCATGGCATACATCACTATAAGCTTATTTAACGTTTCTGATGTGGTAATGATCTGTGTATATGGAATAAAAAACACTTTAAACATCGACTGTCTGTTTAAATTGGAAAAACTGTAATCAACATCAACAATGTAAAAGAAAAACTGCAGATGAGGTTTTAATGTCCACGCCTAAAGACTCAGAAATTTGGACCATAGATTTATAATAACTCACCTTTGTTAAAAAAAGGCTTTGTTAACTTTAATTTGAAAAGCCATCAAAATGACTTCTTCAACATTCAGATGATTTTTAAATGTGGTTTTGCAGTAAACAAACCTTTTATTTTGAAGTGACTTAAATGCATTTTAAAAGATTTCTTAATAACTTGCTTAGTTTAAAAAAATACTTTAATAAAAGTATTATATTAAAATACTTTTACTAAAGTATTTTAAAATACTTATCATTTAGCATTTTTATTTCTTACTTGGAATGTTAGCATTTCACTATGTTTGAACTATGTCAGAATAAGATAGAATTCATATTACATAACTTTAGCGGTAAGTACAACATTTTATTCAACATTAGCTAACACGCTCTGTTAGCATGTTAGCTAGCGGTAGCAAACGTTTACTTAGCTTTTGGAAATTCTACAAAGTTAGAATTGTAGCTTTTGCTGATATCCGCCTAACTTAAGTTATGATGCAATAAGTTTTTTAAGTTACATTTTTTAACCTTGAAGGAGTTTCAAATGAAGCTACATAGATGCAGAGCAGGACCAAAGAACAGAGTGAAGGAAGAAGTTCAAACTGTCTCCCATGGATTACATCCCCTACTTCAGTGTCTCTGCTTGGTTTTAGGACATGTTGCTGTGGAATATTGTCAATACTGCGCTAATACGTCTTACAGTTTTTGTGTTTTTCACACTCGTTCTAAGACTGAAATCCTTCCTGTCCACAGGATAACCATACACAACAACGACTCTTGAAGATGTTTGGAAGATATGAGTTTAATTTAGTTTCCTTTTGGGATTAATACGTTTGTTTTTCTTAACTGAATTGAATAGGTAGCACTGCAATTTTTATACTCTCAAAAATGCCAAAAGGTTAGCATGTAATAACAGTAGCATGTTAGCTAAACTGAATTAGCTTCTTCCACTTTGCTAACTGAAATGTATGTTTTATAGTTAGATAAAATGTAGCACATGTACTGAACATTACATTTTGAATGACTTTAACTATCGAGGCTAAAGCTAAAGTAACTTCTGTTATCAGTTAAAATGCTAACTTTAGCATTCTAGTTCCTTTATTACCTAAATATCCACTTTGATAACAGCAACATGCTATCTTTATGTGAAAGATAGCATAATGTCCCAACACTTGTATGCTAACACTACAAGCTATGCTAACATCAGCTTCTATACTTGATGTTAGCATTTAGCCAAGAATCAAATATTACCAACAAGTTGTATTATAATCAGGCAAATTTTAGGTATAAAAAGTATGAAACGATCCTTTAAAATTAACATTTTTCTTTGGTTTGAAAATGTATTTATCTGTTATTTTCATCAGACATGAACGTTTACAGAAAAATAAAGAGGTTTTGAGGTGTACAATATGAGCCTGAAAGCGAAACTTTGCTCTTTATTCGATGTTATTGGAGAGATCAAAGATGCTGAGCAACATGTGAGGAAGCTTAGTGTTTATTTTCACAGGCCATTCAACTGATCTTCATAATATTAACTTCAATTTCTGGAATGTTTCAACAGTTTAGAAGATAAGAAAGCAGGAAAGAAAAGGGGGAAGAGGAGCGTCAGTTCACGGGTGGCACAATAGCAGGAAAGGACAAGGCTCGAAAGAGGTCAAAGGTCAGCAGCATTCTTCCACAGGTTCATCAACAGAAATTTGATGACGGATTGGTTTTATGGCACTCTAAACGGCAATTAATCATAGGAAACAATATTCCTAGAGGCATCAATTTTATTCATTTTTAAAACAAAGTGATATGGAAAAGTATAAAGGCATAAAAACAATAAATATCTATAAATATGAGTTAAGACAAGCGTTTACCACAGAAACTTGTTGACGGTTACAGTAGGAACGGCTTCCTCATTCTGAACAAATTCCTTTCTGCAAAGTCAGAAAAATATATCAGAAATGGACTCTCACGTTTACTGTAAAGTTTAAAAAATGTAACGTTAGGACACCAACAAAAAAATAAGAAAACCATTATTTCAAGATGCTACAATGATAAGCTATATTAATAACAATGTAAATATCATGCACTGACAATAAAACCCAACTTCTAGAAAGATTAAATTTGATAAAGACAACAGCTGTCTGTGTTTCAACAGAGATAAAAAGCTTCAGTTTGAACCTGACTGGCCTTCTGTAAGGTCACATGTTCACCAACGTCTTACATAGAGTTAAAGGATTTATTCACACACATAAAAACATGTTTAGTTCTTCAACAGGCACATGAGAAATTAGATATTCCAGTTGGTTCTGTTGGCTTTTCACCTCAACCAGATCATAAAAGTGCAACTTGGCTGTTGTTTCTTCCACAAACAAACACAGAAGTACAAAACTACGACAATGGATCCTCCAGATAATGCAAAAAGTGTTTGATTATAGCTTATGTTTTCTGACAGTTTCCTAATTTTGCTGTGAAAGTGTTTTTATTTTGGACAAAAAAAATCTAAATGTAATTTTTAAACAGTTTGACTAGTTGATTGCTGAATTAGTTCCCAGAACATTTTTAAATACATATTTGAAAAAATAAAATAAAAATTTATTTGTCAGATGTTTGCAAAATTACTGGATGAATGATGCAAACTGTAAAACACACAACAAAAAATGCAACAGAAAAATGCTGCAGCCACTGGAAATGGAGGGAAAAGTGAAAATGCTGCAAATAGCAAAAACAGCAGGTTTAAAATGTTGCAAACTTTCTGCACAAAACAGGAATCATCCCAGCCACTAGGGGGAGTCTAGAGTATGCAACATTACCTACGTAAATATGTGGCCGTTCCATATTAGGGTAAAACACTGCGTGTATGAAAAAATAAAGTAAAATTAACAAAGTAAAATCCACATTTTCTTAGAGTTCCTTCTGGACATCCAATTTAAATCATAAAATCTTTACTTACAGTCTGATATGGTGGTTGATGCCCCCTTGTGGTCGGGAGCATTTCTGTTTTGTGGCATTTTTCTTCCGCTGCAACATTTTTTTGTTTGCATTTGTTTTTGTTGAGCAAACAAATGATTAAACAGACAAACAAATTAATCGATTGACTGGAAAACCTGATTGGATAATGGATGAAAGTATAAACTGACGGGCCACTATAAATGAAAAATAGTAATAAAATCTATGTAGTAATTTCCACTGAAAAATAACATTTCAAGCTTAATTTCAGAAACATTTTTGACTTTCAAACTAAAAAAGTTCTGTAAGTTTGCTTAACATTAATATCAAAATTTCTGATTTTTTTCTATCACCTTTTTGACTTTTCAAAAAGGTGATACGACAATGTATCACCTTTTGTCGTATCACGACAAAAGGTCGTGATACAGAAATCTCCATGTTTTTGCTGATAAGTTCTGAGATTAATCTTAAATCTTCTGTTCTTGGTGTCAGGCGTCGGCGGCGGGCAGCAGCGGCTCCTTGGAGTGGTCGTTGTACATGAAGGTTTGCTCGATGTTGAAGTCGGCCGGCAGGTGGCCTTTGTGTAGCTCCATGTGCGACGACACCAGCTTGAGGGTGGAGAAGTAGAGTCCGCAGACGGTGCAGCGGTACATCAGGGCGCCGGCGTGCGTCTTCAGGTGGCAGATTATGGTGGATCGGCCCCTGAAGAACCGCAGGCACACCTTGCACTGGTACGGCTTCTCTCCGGTGTGGATCCGCAGGTGGTAGGTGAACTCCCCCGAGTGGGCGAAGCGTTTGCCGCAGTAGCGACAGCGGTACCACTTCCCACGGACGCCCCCGTCCATGGCGGTACCGTCCTGCCCCGCCGCAGACGGGAAGCCCAGCTTCTCCGACACGCTAAAGCCGATTGCCATCCCCAAACCCAGGTTGATCTTCGAGAGGCCGCCGACTTCACGGGGAGATGAGGAAGAGGAAGATGGAGGACAGTCCAGGGAGTGGTCGGCTTTCCGCTTGCCAAGGCAGCCGCCGCCGCCGCCGCCATCGTTCAGGGACTCTGAGGTGTGCATTGCGAGGTGGAGCTGGAAGGCAGAGGAGGAAACGAACGTCTGTGGACACAGGAAGCAATGCATCTCCTCCGCTTTGTGCGCCAGACGCTTCTTCTCCTTAGCAGCCGCCTCGTCGGCATGAGCTGCCATGTGTCTGTCCAGCAGGGCGCGCTCTACGAAGCAGCAGGCGCAGTGAGGGCAGGTGAAGACAGGCAGAGAGAGGTGGGCGAGTGTGTGCCACAGCAGGGAGCAGAGGGAGAGCTGAGGCAGGTGGCAGACCCCACAGGTCAGGGTCTGCAGACACACGTGGCTCAGCAGGTGGTCTCTGAGTGTCTGAGGAGGAACAGAAACACTAAAATAACCATAAAGCCTTAAAGGAACCATTATGGTTCCTTGAACAGGGTAAGATTGGTCTATGAGCAACATAAACATGTTTATTACATTTTTTCTGCACAAATTATTCTTAGAGAAAGAGATTTTAGTCAGAATGAGCCGTTTTACACGTCTTGTCACTTTAAATCCAAATTCTTCTGGCCACGCCCCCAATTCAAAGTTTAAAATGACTTCTGCAAACTGAAGAGCAGAAGTGGAGCCTCCTGCACAACCAACAATAATGCAGCAACTGGTTTCAGGATGTTAAGTCAACAAAACACTTGTCTTTTCCAGCAGCCATTGTATATCAGATGCAGTGGTTAAAGCAGTTGATCAAATGTGCTCCTGTTGCTAGGTAACGGGGGAAACTGATGTTACAATCGGGAGTTTTTTTATTTAATTTTCCAGACTCCAAAAAACATCTGGCTGTAAGGCAAACCCAAATGAAAGTACAAAAAACATGCAAATGAGAATTTTGCAAATCATGTAAAAAATGTTATTTAAATTTTTGTTTCATTAAAAATTTTAATAAATATTAATTACATTTTTTTTTTGATAAATTCAATTTTAAAAATCTTATTCTGATTGTGTCTTTTTATTTATTCTTATGGGGGGAAAAAATCCTTTTTATAAATAGTCTGCTTGTCTCCAGATGTTGGGGGGGGAATAAAACAAAAAAACACATGTTATATTCCTATGAACATTTTTCTCAATTATTTACCACTTTATTTTATTTTATCACAAAAAACTCCAGCAAAACCCATTAAATTTTGCCTTAATATATTCACATCTTTATCTTGAACACGTACCTGGAAGTCCTTGCTGACGGTTTTGGTGCACACCGCACACTTCAGCTCTGAGCCCTGTCCGCTGCTCATCAGCGCCCCCTGTGGGATGCTGTAGGTAGCGGCCGTCTGGTGGTGGTGGCGCAGCAGTTTGCTCTGCCTGCAGAACTCCTGCCGACACATTTCGCAGGAGAAGAGCTGAACGTTGACGTGGGAGAGGGAGTGGGCCACGGCGGCGGCCCGGTCCAGGAACGAGGCGCCGCAAAGCCGGCAGAGGCCCAGCTCCGTCAGGTGAGCCTCAGCGTGCCGCTTCACTGCCACCGGGTCTGCAGGGAGCGGCGCAGAGCAGGATTTACACGACAGCTGGTTTCTGCTCACCTGCAAGGTCATTGTAGACAAAAAATAAATAAATAAATTTCTGCCAAAAAGTCCCTCAAAATTTGTAGATTAATTTCTGAAATTTTGTAGAATTTTTTTTATTTGTGACTTTCAAAAATGAAATTTTTCGACTTTATAACTTAACAAAATTTCCAAAAGTCAAATTCAAACTTTCCAAAACTTCTGAACTTTTGAAATTAATACCAGACATTTTTCTAGTACATTTTTATCTTTTCAATCTCGGAAATCTCAAAAAAATTTCTACAAAATGTCAGATTAATCTCAAAACTTCCTTGTTTTTTTATCTTTTTTTTTATCTGATTAATTATAAGTGTGATGCTAATCTGCTGCTAGGCAACAAACTGTGCTCACCAGGCCGCTTCTGCTCCCTTCGTCTCTTGCGCCGTTCTCCACATACACCAGATCATCTTCCTCATCTTCCTCCTCCATGTAGGTCTCATCGTCGCTCAGCTCGATTATTTCTCCAGCCAGCTGTCGCCACTCCTCTTCCTCCATCTCACCTTTACTCTCCCTCGTTTCAACCTCCTCAAACATCAGCACACAGTCTCCCTGTTTGCTCATCACCGGCGCCCCCTGCAGGCCGGCTGGAGGCTCCCCTGAGGAGGAGGTCGGAGCTTCGGGTCCGAGCTGAGCGGAGGAGTCCGGGAGGGAGCAGAGGTCAGAGGGCGCAGGGTTGCAACGCGTCACACAGTCGTCGCAGCTCTGCTCGGTTTTCAGCTGCAGCGCCGGGCGGCTCGGCATCTGTCCGTAACCGATGTGGGACTGGAAGTCTTCGGCCTTCAGGTCCAGAGTCAGATCTGCTTCCTGGGTTTCTAACCTGTCGGTTCTTGGTTGGAAAAGAGCAGAGGGGCAGTAACTAGTTACATTTACTTGAGTAACTTGTTTTTGGAAAAAAGTTATTTTTAAGAGTATTTTTACTTCACTGTACTTTTTACATGTACTCCAGTGATTTTATTATGAAGTATCTCTACTCTTACATGAGTAAAATTTCTGGATTTTCTTCCCACTGAATGAAAACCAAACATGTTTTAACCAGAAAATTCACCAGACACAGAAACACACCTGCAGTCTGTTGAAGTTTCATCAGTTTTATTTTTGAAAGAAACTTATTTAGAAAAAAATATTTTGCCTGATTTTATTTTTTTGTTGCTCACGTGAATTATTGTCATTTTCATTGTTAAAATGACAGAATTTCCACTTAACTTTATATTTTGATCTGTCTGATGATGTCATTTTTAAACATTACATTAATGATCATTAGATCAGTTACTCAGTACTTCTGTAGACGTTTTACCAAATATTTTTTACTCAAGTAATTTCTTGGTTGGATATTTTTTACTTTTACTCAAATACACTTTTATGTTCTCTGCCTACCTCTGGAAAAGAGGTGAAGGAGCTGCAGCGGGTGTCGCGCCGCAGACTGACCGACCGATGAGGAGAGGGAAGAGCAGGACGCTGCGGAGGAGCACAACGATGGATCAGAGGTCACGCCGCCGCCGACCAACCCCGAGTCCAACGGCAGATCTCCATCTCGACCCGCTTTAGCAGAAACCTGCAAGTCCGGAAAGGTGGTGTGGCACGCCCGCACCAGCTCTCCAACACCCAGCCTCTCTGCCAGCTCGTACACCACGCCAACGTCGATGAGGTCGATCAGGATCTCCCCAGTATAGATGAACGTCAAGATCTTCTCGAAGTTGGCCGGCGAGACAAACTCCAGCGAAAACGCTGGCGACATCGTGGTCGGCGCCCGGCTGAACAGGTTGTGAAAGTACGTGCCGGCGCAGGCCAGCACCGCGCGGTGCGCCGCAAACGTCCGGCTGCCAACCTGCAGGAACACGTCGCAGTACTGACGTGTCAGCCGGCAGCGGTTGAGCTCCGCCAGCAGGGTGGCGGCGTGGCCGGGACCCTTCAGCTGGATCCGCATCCCTGCTGCCGCCGCTGACCTCCTACTGACCTCCTGGAGAGAAAAACGCACAGAGGTTAGCTCATCACTGCAGCAATTCTTCCCTAAACCTGATTTATTATGCAGGGTTAATTAATCAATTATAAACAGAATCATCAGCTAATTTAGTAAATGATTAATCCTTAGCTGTAGAAGATGAGAAATTACCAGTTACTGAAAGAACAACACACTCAATGCAGTAATTAAGCCAAAACTGTATAAAAATAAAAACATTTTACATTTAAGATCAATAAAAGCAAATATGCAAGGATAATTACGGATTAAAAATCCCACCACAAATACATTTTACTACTGTTATTATTATTTCGTGCAAAATTCAATCATCTTATCATATATACACAAACACATTTTTCTCTCTGCTACTCTTAGTCAAGGCTCTTTTTGCATGAATTAAACAGTCTGGATGAGAAACGGATTTCTTCATTAGTAGCTCTTCAGCTCGACTTTCTCTTGACATGATCAAACCTCAGTGAGGTTCAGGTCCGTCCAGTTGGACAGCAAGGACAGCGATACGATGATAAATCAGCCCAGTATCGGTTCCTTCAGCGCCCTGACCAAAGTACTGCTCGCAAAAGAAACCAGAACCTCCATAAAGCTTTTCAGGAGAGAAACTGCTCTAAAATTACACACAGTGGACCAAAAACAGCTACAGCAACAAGCCTTTCCTATACAAAATAACCAGTAATTAATACGTAAATTAAATCTATACAATATATGAGCTTCACTTTTAAATATAAACTGATATAAATCAACTTTTATAGAACTCGATCTGCTGCTTTGAATAAAACCTAACGGAGCTCAGACATATCCAGACATTTCCGCTCACAAACACCTCAAACCCGCCGCTTACGCTCGATTTACATCAATAAAACATAATTATCATTGTTACTGTCATTACTGTTATTATTATCATTAAGACTCACCCATGAGAAACGGCGTCCAAGCAGACGAAACGCTCCTGTTTTCCTTTGTTTTCAAACAGACTCAGGCGGCTCTCCACGTTAATTATAGCGCAGTTTTGACGAGCCGTCGCACATTTATGACGTATGAGGCTGAGACTGAACCGGAGATGTCGCCCTCTACCGTCTGGAGGTGGTGCTGCAGACAAAAAAGCAACAGAAAGAAAGAAAGAAAGAAAGAAAGAAAGAAAGAAAGAAAGAAAGAAAGAAAGAAAGAAAGAAAGAAAGAAAGAAAGAAAGAAAGAAAGAAAGAAAGAAAGAAAGAAAGAAAGAAAGAAACTGGACCAGGATAGGGTGTCCCAACTCTTTCCTCAGCTATAATACATATTTGTTATATGTGCATAATATATATTTGTTTATAATTAAAACAAGGTAAAGTGCAATTAAATCACTTTTTCACAAATAAATACAAAATGAGCTCAGACATTACCATGTGAAAATGTGTTAAAAATGAACTGAATATTTAAAAGGTGCATACTGTTTACAGAATGTTGATGTGTCTCAGGAAAGGGAAGTGCCTCACCAAGCAGGGGGAACAACAGCAACAAACCACAGAGTCTGATATGTATCAAGCATACATTTCTAAATAGAAGCACAAGTTATAGACAGTTTGATTTTGCACTATTCTGTGAGCAAAAACTATTTCCAAGAGGATGTACGGCATAAAACCTTTGTAGTTTTAGCCTTTATAAGGCAAGACATGGTGCTCTCATTCTGGTTATTATAATCTGCTAACAGCCATCTCTCCTTCCGGTTTAGTTTCTGACCTCGACTATGACTAAGTGAAAAATTGATTTTATCGATTAATCAAGTTTTTGTTTTACTTTTGAAGATTTAATTTTTGTAAGAGGTTTTTTTTTTGTTTTATTTTTTTTTTCCGATGCATTCCTTCAGTTCTCAGCATCCAAAGCAGCCATCTTGTTTGACGCTCGATTAACGTCAATAACATCATCATCATTGTTACTGTCATTACTATTATTATCTTTAAGACTCACCCATAAAGCGTCTATTTATCTTGACTTTGAATTTAGGTAAACTCTGCAATGGAATATCAAGGCCAGCCTAAGTGATAAAATAGCGTCTTTAT
Source organism: Poeciliopsis turneri (assembly GCA_922788865.1). Lineage (NCBI taxonomy): Eukaryota > Metazoa > Chordata > Actinopteri > Cyprinodontiformes > Poeciliidae > Poeciliopsis > Poeciliopsis turneri. The sequence goes on from CAKLNU010001103.1 coordinate 3,460,711, forward strand.
TCTGCTATTATTATAATTATTTTGTCATAATTAAACAATTTTAAAAAATCTCACAGAAGGGATGATAAAAGTCAGTTTATAGATATTTTCAGGAAATTTGTAATTTCTTTTTTAGAAAAGAAAGCGAGCCTCAACAATCGTGTTCCATACTTGCTTTCCAGAGTAATGCCTCAAGAATAATAACATTTTTGTCAATAAACTCCATAAAACCACTAACCGCCTCCATAAAAAACAAAAACGACCAACATACAAGGAAATTCATTTCAAAAAGGCAACATTACAAACTGTGAAGGGAAAGACAAACAAAACAATCCTGTTATTGCTAATAAAAAATGTTTTTATTTTCATTTAAGTCATGAGGAATTCACATGATTCACAAAGTGTCCCAAACTTCTTCATACTTGACTTTTTAAAACCATGAGATCAATACACAACAGTAATATAAATGTGAGTAGCATCTTCACGTCTTCATGTAGTCATCTCTGCGATCCAGAATAAAATGTTTCAACACATGGTTACATACTGCATGTTCACATCTGCTCACTGCGCTTCGTGGAATGTACGGCAATAAGAAATTATAAAAGACAATGAAAAACAAACCCAACATATTTTCAACAAACTTTACAAAGCTGAGTCCCTTTGGGTGCATTTTCGCTGAACTTTGCAGGTGTCGTATATATTTTGCATCTCTGGTTGGAACAAAGATTTTGTTTTCTAGCTGTATTTTCTCTGTCGATTTGTTTTCAGGTTTTGTTTTTAAAGCCAAAGAAAAACAAAAATTTGGTCACAAGAAAAATCCTCGGATGATGAGCACGCTGTCGGCTGATGCAGTTCACACTTAAAGCTGTTGCTCTTCATCATCACAGCTGGATTATTGCACTTCATCAGGAGGAAGTGGGACTGAAGCGGACAGACTGGCTGTGCTAAGAATGACAGAAGACGTCTACGGCTCTACAGGACGGCATTTCAGCAATACGTCAGTGATTGACTCACCAGATGAATATTGCTTTCATGTTGTTTGATATGTTGTTCAGTCTTCAGTAACTGTTTGTTTTTTCTTCTGTCTTTTTACTCATTACATTGTTTCATCCCGTCATGAACTTCTGGGGGTCCGTCCGGTACGTCCGGGCTACGACACCCACTTCCTGGAGCTGGTCCGGCCCAGGCTGGCAGTGCTGGAGCGACGGGAGAGGATCGGTGTGGCGGCGGCGGCAGCGGTGGGGGACGCTTCGTTGGAGCATCCATGTTGGAGCAAAATATCCATGCAGCCTTTGCTCCCGGTTTTTCTGGCGATCATCATGGGCGTCTGACCTTGGCTGTCCTTCGCTTTCACGTCGATTCCATACTGTGAGAGAATAAATACAAGAGGAAACACTTAAAATTCTTCAAAGGGCAGTGTTATGTGTTTATGCAGGCATAAACAGCCATTTTATAGCACAATGTTGCCTTTAGTTATTACAAAAATGTAGATATGAAATGCACCTATGTAATTTAACAGCTTGAAATTGGGTCTTCGTCTCTTTAAGAAACTCCTGCTCTTTCTGAAACTCCGCCCATATTCCACTGGCTGAATGGTTGCCATGGAGATAAAAGGCTTTCTCTAACATGCATGAAAAAAATCAAGGCAACAGTCTGTATGTTTTTAATGAGGGAATAAGATTATAACCTGATATAAAACTCAAAAACAGTCGACTTTGGATAATATTGCTCCTTTAAGGATTTAATAGTTAATATAGAATAAGAAATTAACAAAATCCATTGGATTAAAATCTGTTTTTCTCTTCATTTTCTGGAGCTTTTCTTAAGAGAGAGCAAAAAGTGCCACAAAAGAAGTTTTCCATTTTATTTTTCTTCTCAGTGAAACTTGATTACTCATAAAAACCAGCAGCGTTCCTGTTCATTTCTGTTGCTTTAAACCTTGAAAATATGCGGCTCAGCTTCTTTTCTTTTCTTCTTCTAAAAATAAACGTTACCAGACATCTAAGGATTCTTTCAGACTAGCGCGGGACAGTGAAAACATAAATACACCCACCCAGACGAGCAGCTGGGTCATGACCACGTCTCCCAGCTGGCAGGCGGCGTGCAGAGCCGTACGGACGGCGCGCCGGCCAGCTGTGCGTTGATTTGCTCCTTGGTGCAGTGGGCCAGAAGCAGCAGCAGCCGGGGCAGATCCCGGTCGGTCACCGCGGACAGGAGCGACGCCGGCACGCTGTCCTCACAGGCCGGCCTCAGAGGAGCAACGAAGGCGCGTTGCTCATACTTTGCCCGGATCCAGGACTCTCGTTCCTCTCTGGTGACACGGAAACATCACAGGAACGCACATGAAAACATCGAACGACGTAGAGAAAACCTCCATGTTCTGCTGAGGAACACGCTTTTTATTCTGGGATAATATTTTGTAGCTTTTCAGCTACTAAAGCTAAATTTTAAAGTTTTTGAACATATTTTTACTTCCATTTGGGTTTCTACTGCTTCAAAAACAACCTAAGCGTTATAAATAGGCAAACATCCAGACGTTTTTTGGCAACATGTTTCAAAACCGTTCCAAGAACATCACAATTGTTAAGTCACATTCGACCAGCACTGCCTTACCTAGCAACCCCAGCCTAGTTCGGCTGTTACCTTTCATTTACCCATTTTGGTATTAACAGGTTTATTTATTAAACTGAAACTAAACCATGTTGGTTAGTTGTTGGTTTGGTTCAACCCACCGTGTTGCGTTCGGCGTGGGTTTGGTCCGGCCCTGGGGGCAGCTCTCCCACACGCTGTTCGCCATGTGGTTTCCGATGGCAGCCAGAACCTGTGTGAGTTCCCCGGGCCAGTCGTCCAGGTCCAACGAGCGAACGCGAGACAGGTGGGTCCCCAGGTTCCGGTGGATCCCAGAACACTCGATGCAGATGAGGGCGCCCAGGTTCAGACTGGCCCAGGTGGGATCTGCAGGGACAAGAGGTGAGTCTGGTTGCAGCACTGAAGCAAAAACATAACACTGCAAGTACTTTTGGTCGACTTTACATACAAGTAACTTTTCATCATGTTAAAAGAGCTTGTTTAGGTTAAATTTTTCATACTGATAAAAAATAAAAAGCTAGCTCCTCTTAAAACATGTAGAAAATGTCTTGTTTTAAGTAAAAACTTCTCAAAGGGAAATTAAATGTTGTTATTCATATTACTATTAATTCAGATTCTTCAAACAGAGAGTGATGGATGTCAACAGGAATGATCTCCTGTAGCAGTCTGTATTGTAGCAAATCTGAAGAAGACTCTGACTGAAGACACCCTGTTTCCCCAGACAGTTTAATGAAGATGAAAACAACAAACTAAACAATTCTGATCTTAGTAAAATGAAGAAAAGGTCAGATTTTTGTAGAAAATTGTACACAGTTTATAATTTTTTTGGCTTGATTGTTTTCTTATACGAGAAATAAGATTTATGGTTCTTGTTAGTCCAAAATTAAGTTGAATGAAACAACTTTGTTAATAAATGGGAATCTATTTTTTGTGCCTAATATTTTTAAGAAGATGTTATTTATCTGTAAAAAATGTTGAAAAAGTGTCCATCTGCACCAACCACCTGTACTTGCTGGCCAGATTTGCTCCATTTGGGCCACAAAAATCCTCCAGAGGGCCACAAATGGCCTGCAAGCCGCACTTTGGACATCTCTATCCTATAACTAGCTGAAAAGTTACTTGTTTTGTATTTTCTGAAATGCACCATAAATACTGGATAATATTTAGTGCTTTTGCAGCATAAAAAGTGAACTTACTCGATGCTTCGCAGTCCACACACAGGTTGTTTCCTTTGGTGTTTCGGATGGCCTGCAGCGCCACGGCCTCGCTCTGACTGCTCCTCCGGGCCTGGCCACAGAAAGCATTTCAGTCTCACAACACACAAAACTGAGAAGCTGATTTTCTTGTTTTGCTGCAAAAATATATTAATCTGGAGCAAACTTATTTAAATTACAGATGCAGAGCTACAAGTTCAGCCACACAGGAAGACAACTGGACACCCATCAGGGTCCAACATGAAGACTAAAGGTTTAGGCTCCATCAAGTCCAGCAAGACTTCGCTGGTTGATAAATTACCCCAGAAATTTAATAAATGTAATAAATGATAATATTGTTGTTTGAGAGAGTGTGCTTACATTATTATGCCATTATTACTGCATTGCTTGGAAATAGTCTCAAAACAATAAACTTTAAATTCTAATGAACATTTAACAATACAACTGGAAGATATCTTAAATATCCAAAATAAATAAATGAAAACACCCGAACTCTGGTGAGGAGCTTCTGTTTATATCAGGGAAACTTTCCAAACCAAAGAGACATTTTTTGCTCCAGTCCAGCTAAATTAAACTCAATTACAGCCACAAAAACAACGTTAAAATGTCTGAGAAATATTTATTCTAGGAAATTTGTGGTTGTTTTTAAAGAACCACCACTTTATTTCTGTTTTTAGGTAATTAAACAAAGAAAGAAATATATCTATTTATAAAATGCCTGATGCATTCATTTTCTGTAATGGAAAAAACAAAAAAAGGCACTGAGCTTTTTTCAGAATGAGCTGGTTTAGGGCCTCTGTCACTTTAAATAAACACAAATAAGCTGCTGCTGGCTCCTCCAGCTGGTTGCTAGGCTACGGGGCTGGGCCTGGGTTGCTAGGTAACGGCACAGAGCCTGTGGAATGTGCTGTAAAGTTACTTAAAAGTTAGTTTTATCTTGTTTCTAGTGTACTAAGATATTTTCACAATAAAATCGACCAAAATTACCTGGTAAGGGTTTGTGCTTTTGCAGTGCACCATTATATTACTCGAAAATGGTCTCAAAACAACAATATTATCGTTTTTCACAAAAACTTCTGGTACAATTTATAGTCTATCTTAGGAGTCACGCCTCTGATTTTCTGTTCAATAGAAAGTACACGTTCCAGTGTTTTTGGGAATTATTTATTTAAAAAATGTTTATTTTTTGTTACCTTATTCCTGCCGCTCTCACAGGACTGCAGGCTCGCCAGGATCTGGCTCTCTATTGCTGTTACCCAGGAATCCCTCTCCTCCAGGCTCTGCGCCTCAAAGTGCCACATTTGGCCGGTAGAGGAAACTATAATAAAGTCTGCATTCTCTTCCTCTGCAAGTATACGAGAACAAATACAACTTTTGGTCACATCTGCACAAACTGGACATGGTTATAGTGGGATAATCTGTGGAGATTTATCAAAAACAAACACAAAATGGCTTAAAGTCTGAGAGGTGAAGAACAAAAGATGTCGGGGTTATTTGGATGAACACATGCTTGGGATGGTTGGGATGGAAAGACTCTGCACCCTCATGTGTTACCTGTCTTATTAATGTTTCTCAAGCTACCAAAGCTCTTTAATTTCCACATTTTGCGTTTGGCTGCAGAGCGAGAGAAACGCACAGGGGAAAGGAAAAAAAGAGAAACAGAGAGACGGGAAATAAGCTGTCAAGAAATCTTAACAGATATTTGATAATCCATTTTTAGTCTGGAACGACAGACAGTTAGGAATAAGTTGTTTGTAGTAAAACAAAATAATCTTTAGAGTGCAGTAAAGCGGAAGATTTCCAAAATGTTCAGATCGTTTCGCAGGAAAAGCGACATTACCATCAGCTTGGCCAACAGCTGCATCCCCTTTCTGATTCATGCTCTTCTTCCTCCTGTTCTTCTTCCTGTCACTCATGGGAGATGCTTGGCCTGGATCTTTTCCGGCCGTCCCTTCAAGGCCGTCTGACATTAAAAAAGGAGAAAAGAAAATAATCAGCTGCTGCGGCGGTGATAGACATTTGAGGTTGAATCTGGTGCGCTACACTTGCCAACACTTTGTGCTTTAGCGGACAGCGATGAAGGGCAGCGCTGCAGTCCTCTCTCGCCTCCTTGTGGCGACAAAGTGCCGGGCCGCTCGTCGGCGACGGACAGAGTGGACGGACACAACTGAGGAACTGAGAGAATGTGAAGGTTTTCTGTTTATCATGTAGTAAGAACAACACATTTCACCTAGAAAATACACTGCAAAAACACCAAAGTATTTCAGTCTAGTTTCCAGTGCAAATATCTTAGAACAAAACAAACTTACATGCAACTTTTTAGCTTGTTTTCAGTCAATAACTCCTTAATATTGATTTAAAAAAGTACTGGTTCCACTTGCTGATTATTTCACTTATAATATGGAAAAAATGTCATATTATAAGTGAAATAATCTGTCAGTGGAAATAGTAGTTTGCCTTAAATTTTTCTTTTTTATAAACAGCAGCCGTCTGTAGGTTCTGTGTTTAGCTTCATTTTGCTTCATCAGAAACATCAATAGAGGCAATACATTGTACTTACTATTGTTTTTCATTCATTTATGAATGTCAGTTTCAAACAAAATATTCAGTTAGAAAGCTAAATATTTAATTAGCAAGCAAAATATTTTGCTTAAACTAAAATATATGGTTAGTAAACTAAATATTTAGCCTGCTAACTGAATAATTAGCTTTAAACTGTGACATTTGTAAATGAATGAAAAACATGGCAAAAATATGACTTTAGAGAATGAATCTGCCTTTTTTCTTTTTTGTAAAAAATCTTATTGTTGGTTTGTTAGTTTTTTCCCATAGAAAAACAGTTTGCCAGACTATATTTCTTTTTCTAAAATGTAGTTTATTTCCTTGTTTTGAAAGAAATATTTAAGAAAAGAGAAAATATGGAGAGTTAAGTTATGCAATACTTAATACTAAACGAGTTATTCAGTTACAAAATTAATATCAATAAATATGAATTAAAAGTATTACAAGCGTCTGTTTAAAGCCCAGCTGAGCTGGCTAACTGATTCTACCTGTGCTGGTGCCGTCGGCTGCGGCCGGCTCCTTGCTGATCCCATTGACTCCAGGTAAAGCCGCCGGGGGAACAGCTGAGGGTCCGGCAGGTGCGACGGCTCTCGGCGGGCGTTTCCCAGGAACTTTGACCGTCACACGGAGCAGGTCGATCTCCTTCCCGTGGGTGTTCTGTGTGTAATCCTGTGATGGATGACATGCTTAGTGACATGTTACGGTTCTGTAAAATGATAAAACTCCCGAGGAGGATAAAAGTTGTCGAGTCAGATGTTAAAATTAAGCAAATAGTCTTTTTTTTTTTCTATTACTCCGTAATGCACTGCCCTTTCCCATGTGTGCACAATATTATTTCTTTTAAACAACATGCCAAACATTTGTTTTTATAACGACCCAGCTACATGTTTACAAGATCTCAGAAAAATAATAAACTCTAGAAACAGATATTTTTTCAAACTCTCAATTTTTCCCCTTCCAGTTCTGCCTCAACAGCCTCAAGTTGTATTTACAATTTAAACATAACCAACAGGGATTCTAGATGTCAAATTTGCTCAGATTTCTGCACATAATATTTTATATATAAAATACAAATTATTCAACAAACAATTTGAAGCCTTTTTTATAGAATCCTTTCCATGAAATCAATAAGAGTTCAAATTAGAGCTGCACAAAAGGAGAATGTGTCGTCTAAGGTGTCGTTGCGACTGTAAATCTGCAGATAAGCGCTCTCCAGAGGCGGCTGCTGGTGCTTTACGGCTGTATCAATCAGGGCTGGACGCTGTTTTTCTTACACTGGAGCTGGAGTGATAAGACAGCGTGCCATTGTTGGAAAGGGTGACGTATTTCTTCTTCCACTCCTTATTCAGAGAGTTGCCACTCCTCTTGAACAAGATGCCCTGATGAAAACAGACAATTGCAGATTTAGCATGACACACTGGCTAAATTTAACTAGTGCCTTCAAAGCAGCTCCGAGCTCCTGTATTAATAGAAACACGCTGAGGAAAGGTTAGGAAAGATGAAACTGAAAGCTGCTGCGAAAAGCAGATAAATTCATTTTGCTTCCCTTCTCCTGTCTGAAAAGGGAACTGGAATATATTATTTAGTTCCTCTGAGTTCTGTATTTCTGTTTGTAAAGAATACAGCCACAGCTAGTCATCGATTAAGCAATAATTCTAACAAATAACCATCAGAAAAATCAATTAATTAATTCTAAATTAATCGGATAAAAAAAACTGCCTCACTGCGGATTTTTCTTTTAAGTGTGTTATGTATAGTATTAGGAATGCATCAACAAATACAAATAATACAATAATTCCTTTTGAAGATAAGAAAATAGACATTGTATTGCCTAAAATGTAACAGTAGCTTTCCTACTGTGTAGCAAAGGATCTGCATCTAAAAAATATTCCTAACATCCAACGTGTGGAAAGACTTGGTATTAATGCAGTGCATTTTTTGGATAAACCAATTAATAATGGGATAGCAAAAGGTGTTTAATAGGAGATTTTTTTTTTTAAACAATTTGAACTAGGTCAAGCTAAACCTGCCATTTCAGGGGTTTTAGGTAGAAAATATTGACGAACAAAAAAGTTTTTATTATCTTAAATGCAAAATGCATGCAGAGTGTGTACAGTCTTGGCTCAATTACTACTTTGTGGTGTTCTTTCAGGAAATGTAATGATTAATCGATTACCCGATTAGCTTACAATTATTTTAATAATCAGTTAATCATGAATAACTTATTGGATACAAAGCTGTGAGACAGGAGGGATTCTCCTGGAAAATCCTTCTATGAATCGCTCATTAAAAAAAAAAGAAACTCAATTATCTGACCCAATGCTGTGACACAACAGGGTCTTTCCTGGAAAACCTTTGTATGAGAATCAATCATTTAGAAAAAATGATCGATTAATCACAATTAATAAGATTAATTGTTTCAGCGCTAGCAAGAACAACACAAACCTGTTTGAGCGGGACGCCTCGCACGCCGCTCTGATCCCCCTTCGAATCGCCTGCTTTCTTGTCCGTGTCCCGGTTCTGAAACAAACCCCACAGAAAGCAATTTTTAATCCCAACAGAGATGAACGACAGGGGAGCTGGATGGAAATGAGAGTGAAATGACAGGAGAGGGAACAGTTGGTGGGGGACTGACCTTAAACAGGGAAGGTCGCCTGGGGATGGCCTTCAGGCGCGAGCTGCCCCCCTCCACCTGAGCCGCCCTCAGGTCTCTGTGACCCACCACGGGGGTGGAGGGGAGGGAGCAGGCGTAGCCGCTGCTGGGGCCATTACTGGCCTGAGAGGGGAGGGGGAGCCCAGAGGTCACAGGGTCAAGATGGGAATGGAGATGAGAAGAAGGAGATGGAGAGAGTGAGGATGATGTGAGTGAGTGATGAGGTGATAAAACGTGTCTGAGGTGGAGTAGAATTAGACTATAAAGACTTGATTTATATTTAAAATCTGTGTTCACTGCAAAGACACAAAATCTAGTAATCAAGGCCGATAATTTAATTTATAACAATACATTTTTCCCATCTAATAAGAGACATAATCTGAAATTGGAACTTTTTAACACTATTAAGGATTTATTGACTTACAACAAGATTCTTTATGAGGCTGAAATTTTATCTGCAGGTTATTTTGTCTCATTTCAAATATACCAAGATATTTGTACTAGAAACTAAAGTAAAAATATTTTTGAATTTTTGGAGCCATTAAAAACATATCGTCATACATTACATCTCATGAATGTTAGATTTTTAAGTTATTCACAGTGATTTAATAACATGAAGGATGCTGCTTTATTTATCAACTGATATTGATTAATAATTAACTATTCATTTATTCATAGCACAAAGTATTTATTGCAAATTGTACTGGAAAATATGACAATTTTATAGCATATTACCCAATAGTAGTTTCATATATTTCTGATAGATTAAAGTGTTAATTCACTAAATATTATGTTAGGGTTATTATGTGCTATATTTGTTAATATATTTTAACATACAGAATAACATCTCAGATTTGAAGCTGCGAGTGAAGCAATAATTCAGTTTTATTGCTTCTGATGGAGGAAAATTACATACTTTAGCTAGTATGCTAGCAGCTAACGCTAGAGAGTGTGCTAGCAGCTAACGCTAGAGAGTGTGCTAGCAGCTAACGCTAGCGAGGGTGCTAGCAGATAACGTTAGCTAGTACGCTAGCGTTAACGTTAGCGAGAAGTGCTAGCTCTCTTGCTAGCACATACGTAGCCATACGGTGACGTTACGGGGTGATGATAACGTTAGAAACCGCCCTAGTGGTACCTGTCCGGGCAGAGAAGCTGATCCAGGTGTGGATCCTCCAGAGTGACTCGGCGAGTTGGGAAGAGATTTACACGCCAGCAGCGCCGCCTGTTTCTTCTGCGCTACGATCTTCTGGGCGGCTGAAAACCACACAGAGCTCCGGTTGAAATGTTTCGTCTCTGATTAAGACGGAGGTCAGGATGAAATGAACTCACCTTCAGAGAAGACCCGGTCCACGTTGAACCCGTAGGTGGCGCAGGTCTCATAAAACAGCGAGTGTTTCACGTCGATACACAGCTGCCGGGCGCGCTGGTCCTCGATCACTCGGGGGTTGGTGCTGCTTATTTTATCTGATCAATCCAGATAAAAAATATACATTTATTATGCAACAATATTTGTTGATGACATGCAAATGTTTTTTCCAAAATGACAAATGGATACTGGAAAATTATTACAATAATGGCAAAAATGATTTACGAGTTATGAACTTTATTTTGGTCAAAATTATTAAAAATATTGAAATTATAATATTTCACACTTTTTCTAGTTTTAGCTCAGTTATGGTGTTGGGAAATAGATTACTGTGAGGCTGGACCAACTATCCAATCCTAAATAACAGTTTATTAATGCAAAGGTTTTTCCCACGCTCATCTGTTTTGGTGTGTTAAATCAAGTTTAATCCCAGGATGAGTAAATCCTCTGGTGAAATCTGTGAGATTACCTTGGGTTCCCACCACGATGACCGGTATGTCGGAGCGGTGAGCACTGAGCTGGCTGTAGAGCTGGTAAAGCTCCTGGAAACTGGCTTCATTCTCCAGACTGAAGACCATGATGACTGCATCCACCCAGCTGCAGAACTGGAAAACAAAACAAAATGTTAGCTCCAAGCTAGCCTGGTAAAAACCAAACATTAGCTCCAAGCTAGCCTGGAAAGAACCAAACATTAGCTCCAAGCTAGCCTGGTAAGAACCAAACATTAGCTCCAAGCCAGCCTGGTAAGAATCACATTGCTTGATTGTAAACAACCATCATCTACTGCGAACAAAGAAGTGCTGAGCCCATCAAGATGGCTGCTAATGTTGATATTTGTAAGCAAACTGAGCTGCTTCATTTTTTTTTCATTGGTGCAACTACAGGCAGACTTCAATTCCAAAGTAGCACAGAAAAGGAACATTATTGTTCACAACTTCTCTTTCCTTTTGCTGGTTGGACCAGTTGAACTTCTATCGGAGTAATCCAAGTCAATGGGAGAAAATGCAGATGGAACAGTGAAGGAGGATTAGAGTTGAGAGGAATTGCGTAGCTCCAAACAGATGATTCAGGTTTACAGGCCTACATGTTTACGTAAAACACACCTGTGCATCAGGAGCTCCAGCTTCCTCCCGAATCAGCAATAGGTGACTCTGATTGTCCACCAGAACTTCCTTTTTATACCTTCCACCTGTCAGGAACAACAAAAGCAACAGGAATGTAATTTAACAGGCCACTGAGCTGCAGAACAGCCAATCAGGTAACGCTTTAATTTAAAACAAAACCGTTTCTACCATCAGGCTTCTCAATCGCAGCATAACTGCCTGTGATGTATTTGTTCACCAGCGCCGACTTTCCACTTTTCAGGCTGCCTAGAATGCCCTGAGAGAAAAAGGAAGAAAATACATTAAAAAGAAGTTCTTCATGGTCAGTGATGGAGAACATCTGAAACCAAACTGTCAGACTTAATTAAAACTTTAATACAGACTTTCAGTTCCTTTATCACCTACTGATTTTGTCTCTGACTGAATTTGTAACAGTGACAGCACTGGGTAAACAGCGTTTTTTACAGTCTCACACCAAAACTATCGCTACTAAATAAGATTAGGGCTGAAACATTAATTGATTATGAATTGATTGCAATTCGTAATCAATTAATTGTTAACTGGAGCAAAAAATCTACTAAGCACCTTCCTGCTGTTCATTTATGAATTCAATAGGAAGTATTTTTAGTAACAGACGTGTTCTTTGCAACAAATGATCAAGTGTTCATTAATGGAATACTACATTATTGCATTTTAGGACATAAAATTGTTGTTTTCTTTTTTGGAAAGTAATTAAACTATTTGCTTATTTGCATATTTTAATGTTTCAGATACTGTGTATAGAAAGGCTTAAGTGGTTAAATGAAAAATCTACAAAATATGGCATTTTTTTCATCCGATTAGTCATCATAATTATCGATTAATAGCTATAATAATCTATGGAATAATTGATCACTAAAATAATTGGTAGCTGCAGGCTTAGTGAGCTTAAACAATGACAGCTGGAAGACATTTAGATAAAACACAAAGTATTTTTCTTTTATTAATCAAATGTTTTGCTTCTATTGTAATAGAGAACAAGATCACAGACACAAACTGAAAATTTCAGAGAAAAGAGCATCAAAAATCAGGTTCTTGTCATTGAAAATCACTTTTGTCCTGACCAAGCAATAGAAAACAATTAATTTCCCAAAATTTAAAGGCAAATGTGCAAAACTCTTGCTAAATTAACAAATATATAATTTTCGATTCATGAAAATGTCTTGTCTAACTTCAGTTAAAATGTGTCAAACGTTTAGACACTGATCATCTTGGAGATTGCAAAGTAAGACAGTAAAAGGAGTTAGCAGCAACAATTAGACCACCAGTGAATTTTTATAACTAATTATCTCTTAATGTGCTATTTTAGTCCCTGCAGAGTACATGTTCTTAAATTAAATGTTGGATTTCTCTTTCAGTGGGAGATGATTCTGCTTTAATTAAAGAAAAGCATATTTCAAGGCTGTCTTTACATCTTTATAACAGTTGTCAGAAAATGCTTTCGTAAATGATCTCAGAATGCATTATCTCCTTGTACTGTTTGCAAAAGCCACATTTTTAATAAAAAGCTGTGACTGCTGAAGTCAACATGTGACTTTATCATGTGTGCTCGATTTATCAATAGTCTATGGTAAATCTGGTGATTATTTTTTGGATTAATTGATTAATAAATTAATAGTGAAAGGTGGTTAATATTAACCGAGTGAAACTAAACAATTAATCAGTTACTCAATTAGTTGACGATTATTTCAATACTTGATTCATTACGATTAATCTGATTAATTGTTTTAGCGACACAAACATGTTTTGGATGTAAAATGATTTGCAAATATGGACTTAGAATATAAGTATGATATTTTGTGGTAACTGTAGATATTATGATTAAAAAAACTATTATATGCTTATTTCAGGTGACTGTATGGCTGTGACTGCATGGCACAGTATTCAGAGTGTCTCAAGCACAAATATTATGCTTGAAAAGTATTTCCATTTGAAAAAGGCTTCTTTTGTTTCTTAAAAAAGTTATTTATACCACTAATCTGCACACAGTAACTGCATTTAATCAGATTTTCAAATTTACAGATATTTATTGGTGCTTTTCTGAAACAAATGGTGAATAAAAAAGAAAATTAACATTTCATATTGTACTGTTAGTTCTATTTTTTGTTTATGACTAATAACTGATACGTATCAAAACAATAAATCAAGATTTTTCACTATAAATGATAAATTATATAATAAATACCAACAACTACCCCTTCTTAAAAAATGGAACGAGACAATTTTATGTTTAATTAAAATATGACTTGTTTACTGTAAATGTGATTTTAATTTGTAAAATAATGACATATTTTAGGAACTTCCAACTTGACAAGTCAAAAAGTGAAAATAGAACTAGTTCATGTTCAAATGGATTTTGAACATGAAAAGCGACTCAGCAACTCAGCAGAAAACCAAACATCAGCTACTATAATATGTTTCCCGTTATGCTGAACTGTGCAAGAAAAAAACCAGTTTCCCTACAGTTTTATTATCAGAATGAGGTTTTACTGTGAGCTGAATGTGTGATCCATCAGTTGCAGTGGCGGAAACTCACCACTCTCAGCTCGGGGATGGATCGGCTCAGCATCCACTCCTGACTGTTGGCGATATTTACTAAAAAGACAGGAGAGACAAATGTTCAGCGAGCTGCAGACACAGGGAGGGGATTCATCATGTTGATCATACACAGAGAGGAGGGCAGCCATCTTAACTGCTTGTTGGAAGAGGTGATAAATCACACATCTGCAATATGAGTTGCACTGGTGGTCCTGCAGGTCACAGTTATGAATATAACCTTTAATTCACAGCAGGGAAACCAGTAAGCTGCAACCATGCTGCTCTTTATCCACTTAGCTTCCTTTATTTAAAGCATGGCAAAAGCAGTGTGTTGCTTGAAACCAGATGGTTTGATTCATCTGCTGTTCAAAAATGTTTTAGCTTTTCACACTGTCTCCTTCCTCAAAGTAGAAAACAGAGCTAAAATTGATCATTTTAGTGATCCCCTAACAGGATAACAATGAGTCACTGCAAACAAGGCAAGCAGAAGTGAAAGACTATAAAAAGTGTTTGAAAGTACTTCCCCACGTCAGAAAAATGATCTGCAAAGGCCAGAAGGTCCCTCTGCTGCCAAAACGACAAGACAAAATGTGTCTCTGCTTCATGATGCTTGAGTTAAATAATGACATGATTAGGATTCTGGAGAACTTGGCAGCTTGGTGTAGCGCCCCCACAGGCAAACAGTAAGCACTTTTTTTAAACGGTGGGGTTAGTTTTGAAGTGAAAATGTAACAAATGTTGCAATTTTGGTCCCCGATCGAAACGAGTCCGCCGCACTATTAGGTGTGAAAATACTCCAGGTTTGTTGAATCCAAATTCTTCAAGTCAACTCCCAAAAAAAGGCAACAGTCACAAAGGTCTAGTGAACTTTCTCAATCCCCCCCAAAAGTGACTTGTTTTATAATTTCTGACTGATAGTAAAGAGAGCAACAGATACAAGGTGTGGCTGTTTGTGTCTTTCAAATACAAACTAAATCTGTGGCAGACAAATGCTTGGTGAAAGTGGGCTTTCATGCGAGCTGCTGCTGCAGTCTGACTCTTTGCAAACACAAAAAGGGCAAACCCTACCACACAAAACACACACAGGCACACACACTGACAGTCTGTCTCATTGTGTCTTTCTGACTGAAAGCCCTTTTTATGGCCCAGTGATGGAGCCAGGAGTGATTAGACAGTGAAGTCCTTCAGCTGCTTTGCTGCACACATCTCCACAGAATCCCAATTACCTCCACTGCAGCCATCCAGTTTATGTGTGGACACTCAAATATTCAACTTTATTCAGTTTCTTTTAAATCTTAAAACCTTCCCATCTATCTCGAACATACTACATCTCATCTTCCTCTTCTTCTCTCCGTTCCATCAGGTGCTGCTGCCTCTGTAACAGCAGCAATACGACTGTAATATGGCAGGTCGATTTAACATAAAATTGATTTCGCCACACCAGATATCTTTAACTATAATTTTATTTCACAAAATACCTGTTTGAGATATTCATAATTACATTGTGACTAGTAAATGACGTCAGATTTACCATTCTTTTTTTTCTATTTCAGACATTTTTAATTAACATTATAGCTACTCAGAAAGTTATTACTGATATCTTGAATTAGTATTTTGTTTCGTCAAAGCGCTGCATATTTACGTTGAGATATCTGGAAGTGAAATGCTGATTAGTCATAATTGCGTTTGCAATATCTTAAATTGTAATTATGGATGTTTGACTCATTAAATATCAAATCCTGGTGACGCCATTTAAAATATCTTGAAATAAATGTTCAAGTCAAAATGTAACTGAAGAGATCTTGAATTGTTATTCCTACTAGTCAGAATGTAAATGCAAATATCTTAAATTACCGTTTAGAACAGTCAAAAATGAATTTATAGATATCTAGAATATGGAATGTCTTATTGTAATGATGCTACCAGTCATATTTTTGGAAACACTGGTGTGCATGTGTTTTATAAGTTTGCATTTATTTCTGTTATTGTGTGTCATGTCTCTTTGTTTTTATGTCTATGTGGACCATGAGTCTCTTGAATAAACCAACTAATCATCGTCATAATTACGGTGGAAAACGATTTTATGTTAAAAAGGCTTGCCATACACTTTTTAATTAACAGTCTTACTAGTCAGAATGACACCTGCAATTAGGAAAAACTAATTTTAGTTAGTTAGTTAGCAGCATTTTAAAATTTCAATAAAACAAACCAAAAAAAATTTTTTGGGAGGGAAAACTGATTTTATGTTACAACGGCTTGCCACTGAAGCACGGGCGGGGGCACGGGTCTGACGGTTGCCATGGCAACACTTCCTCCTGCTCCTGAGCTTGTGCGTGCATGTGTATGCCGTGCATACAGAGGCTAGTTTGTGTGTGTGTGTGTGTGTGTGTGTGTGTGTGCGTGTGTGTGTGTGTGCGTGTGTGTGTGTGTGTAGGTGTGTGTGTGTGTGCGTGTGGGTGTGCGTGTGAAACGGCGTGAATGCACAATGAGAAAACGAATAAGAAATAAAAAATGGCACGCTCTGTTGGATGTAACAAATCTTTAAATCTATTTTTATTCAAATCCCTGAAACGCTACACGTTTTTTCCCCTAGTGATTTAAAATAAAATCAGGCTGAAACAAAGAGGGAAAGAGAGAGAGGGAGAGAAAACGAATCTCCAGCTGCAGAAGGTGCGGTGGGTGGAAAATATCAAAGACGGGATTAGAAATGTTCCCGATCGGTTGTGGCGCCAAACAGATTCTCCGGTGACATTATGAGATTTAAACCCACACTGGGAGAAAACAAGGTGCACCAGTGTGTGGGGTGTCAGTGTCAGGTTGTGTGAGGGCCGATTACCCCTGCAGCCATGTGAAATCTGCCCCCGCTCTGAGGGGAATTAGATTAAGACGATTCTTTTGGCAATCATCGCACCAAGCGGTAGTTTTTGTTTCCTGTATCATTAGGGATCCAGATGCACATGGCGGCAGGAAAATGTTCCCAAGCCACGTGACTTTATTACAGCCTGTGAGAGGTTTCTCTCTAAAAAAGATCAACCCCACCCAATTGCAGCCTGACTCATTTCAAATGGATGCCTCTGCACAGAGGAAGAGGACCCGTTCAGAAAAAATCCTGCAGAAAAGACGCTTAGCGAAGATCATGAGCTGCAGAGGGATGTAGGGCTTGGCGATAAATCAATTTATTCATCAATTAGTCGAGTCTTTGGGTTTTTGAAGATCTAGTTTTTGGAAAACTTGGATGTTTTTAAACTAATGCGCTCTTTGGGTTTCCTGGTTCAGAGTGATGCAAGCGCCCAAGGCCGCCATCTTGTTTGATCAAAACTATTTATTTAAACTTTGCACTCAGGAATATATGGGTCAGACTAATCATTATTTTTATTTTATTTACGAGAATACAGTCTAATGACAGTAACACACACGAATGAAGTTGAATAAAGTTGTAATTTCACTCGGCCATGAAAAAAGAGCAAAGAAATTAATTAAACAAGATTGTTTCTCATTAAAACAATCTTTTTCTCATTATTTTAAGGCATTCTTTTGGTAAAATTTGTCTTTTTTTCCAGCTAATATTATGGCTATATTCTAGTTATGTACTCTAATGTACAACTCACAGAAGGGACCATTGTAATAAATGAAAAGCTACTAAAAAACATTAATTATTCCAAGAATACAGTGGTAGTCGTACATATTAAAGTACGCAATAACACAAGAATAAACTGGGAAATACAACTGAATCCTGGTTTCAGTTGGATTCAGTTGTATTTCCCAGAGCTTTAAATAAGTTCCGGGAAATATGTATTTCCCAGACCTGCTAGTTCATTTTTGACTCATTCTGCTGATATTGTGATAATTTTCTCAAAATTTAAATATTTCCTTTTTAGAAAACAAGCACAGAAAACAACCATAGTTAGTGTATGTTTAATAGTAGTAATAACTATCATAGTAATGATAATAATTGATTTATAATGTCCTTTATGTCTTAAGATGAGGTATTGTAGCAGCAGCTGCCCTGGGGTAGAACAGGGCGGGTAATCGAACCGGCAACACCTGCCGCTGTTGCCCCATGTTTTGTTAGTTAGGCCTGGACCATACGACTTACAAATAAAATCTCCGATTAATCGATTCCTTCTTTCTTTTCTGTAAAACATATAGCAGCTCTTTACGCATTAGGTCAGGCTACAATATTTTGGTATAATTCTGAGAATATATTAACAGAAAACAAGATCAATTTTAACCAAAACCAGAGAACAGATTTTATTTTAAGCGCATCTCCAGCCCTGCAGTGCTTGTGACGTCCTACCTTCCTCCTCGCTGGAGTCTCTCTGTATGTAGACAGGAGGAGCTGCGGATGTTGGCCCTGCCGCCCCTGAGCTGCTCTTGGTGAAAATGCCACTGATGAATTTGAGCATCTTCCTGTCTTTAGCAGAGCCCCGTTGACTCTGCTGCGCCTGCTGGGCGTCCCTGGCCAGCCCCAGGTCCTCAGAAAGGCTGTTTAGGTCGCTGTTGTCCAGCGTGCGGCTTTTACCCTTACGCGCCGGTTTGGGGACCTGGTTGGCCGGAGCAGGTAAGGAGGCCGAGCCCGTCTTCAGCCGGTCCTTCCTGGGGATGTCCCTCATCACCGCGGCCACACCGCCTCCGATGTCCAGAGACATCCCAGTTTGAGACTCGTCCCGTAGGTCCCTCCAGGCTTCCGGTCGGCTTGCTTCGGCCCATGATGCCCGGCAGGGACCCGGCGACCGCGTCGTCACGCGGCAGTCCTTCCGGTCGAGGCTCTGGGCCGAGGTAGGGCTGCGTTCCCGACCCTCCCTGGAGTCGCGGCCCCGGGTGGCCACGCTGCTGTGGGACTTGAGGAGACTCACGGGGCGCTGTCCCGCTGGCCGGATAGGGAAGCTGGTCCTGGTGGGAGTTCGGCTCGGTTCGACCAGCTCCGTTGGCGGTGTTGTGATCAGTGACGGAGACCAACATTGCATTGACTCAACGGCGTCTACAGACCTGGTCTGCTGGATCGTACCTCTCTCAGCAGGTAGGGGGATTGACAGGTTGCGTGGTGGCTTTTCGGGGGCTTTACCTGCAGCATCTACGGGATCGCTCTGGGGACGAGATTTTCTCTCTCCAGCTCCATTCTCAGCCACGGTTGGAGCTCCAATCTCTTCCCCTGGACTTCTTTCCTGGTCAGCCTCCGCCTCCTTCTCCTGCGTGCTTTTCTGGGCCTCCCCGCCATTCTCCTCCACAGCCTCTACCTTCACCAAGGTGAGAGAGATGAGGTAGGTGGTGCGTTGCTGCAGGGCGCCTCCTCCACTCATGGGGTCAGGTTTTGGTGGATCTCCAGTCAATGTATGAAACCGGATAGAAGACCGTGAACAAGTTTGCCAGTTTGTTGAGGTATGAAGGATTCCCACGGCTCAGCGGAGACAAAAAACTCCTCGGAAGACTCAACTGCAGAGGGACTACTGGTTTCATCCATCCCTCAAATTCCTGCTTCAAAGTTTCTTGATTCCAGTCACAGATTTCTTTGCTGATCGTCACCCTGAGCGAAAACTCTGTCACCTTTCTGCCAGTGCAGCCCAAGCAGCTCTTTTGTTCCTGGAAACAGCCAATTAAAACCAATCACTGCAGATGCAAACCGCCACTCAGGCACTCATCTTCATTATCATGCCCGATGGATCCTTCTTGATGGCAGTTGTTTACCCATTCCGGAGGGCTGTTCGGTCCATGCAGCAATAAAAAAAAAACAACAACCTTGATTCAGATCAGAATAGCAAGTGCCCTGCAGTGTACGTCATCAATAACGAGAGGAAGAGCAGCTGTTAAGTGGACAGGTGAAAATTCATTAGCAGCATGGCACAGGACACCCGAACCGTGATCATCACCATGGGTGAGTCTGGCAGAGTGCGCCGCCTCGCTGATGAGGAGGTGCCGGAGGGGATCCGGAGGAGAAGCCAGCAGGAGTCCGGGTGGATATGTGGAGATGTCCATCACGCTCCTGCCTCCGACTCCTGGAGCACCTCTGTCCTCCCAGCGCGTCGGGCGTTGCTGCCGAGCATGGCACCGCGGAGGAGGCTGAGGCGAGTCTCCGCTCCGAAGCGCCGTCACTCGGGTTCAGCGGGTCCGGAGCGCATCACACCCTCCCTCCTCTGCGTTTCACCAGGAGTCTCCGGTGCCCCTCCCTCACCAAGCCCCTCCTCGATCCAATATGGAATCCATACAATGCAGAGAGATCCGTGTTTCTTCTTCTTCTTCTCTCCTTTCCCAACCACTAAAACCGTCCCTGCTTTTTTGTTGCTCATCCCATCTCCATCTCCATCCCCTCCCCTTCGGCTGGTGGTAAACCAGCGGTGCACACACCCACACACACACACACACACACACACACACACACACACACACACACACACACACACACACACACACACACAGTGGCTGAAAAAGCTGCTAAACGAGGCGACACTGCAGGAGGAAAGATCAGTGACAGGGAGAGGCAAGCAGGCAAGGTTAAACGGCAATGACAAACAGAAGGAGACAGGAAACAAAGAGGAATGATTTTTTTCTTTCTCTCTCTCTGTGTTTTTTCTTTCTTTGTGCATCACTGGTGCTGCTGCCTCGGTTTCATCACCATCCTTCATGGGTCTTCAGCTGCCTCTCCGTGTTTGTGTGAAAAAGTGTGTGGCTCCTCCTCAGTGGGAGGTTTGGCTTATTTGTTGCTAAGGTGTTACAATCTTCCTGGCTCTGGTGGCACAATCATCCCCTCCTCCTCCTCCTCCTCCTCATCCTCATCCTCTTCCTCCTCTGCCATCCTCTGTGTTGTAATTTCTCCCTGGGTGTAAAAACGGTGTTTGTGTCTGTGTGTGAGTGTGCTGAATGAAAGAGATTTCTGCTGAGTTTATTGATCTGTAGTCTATTTCCTACTAGTGTGTGTTCATTAGTCAAAGCGGGTGAGCTCTTGGCTCCCAGCGTGAGACATTGACAGCATGTTGGACGTCAATAGAAGACAGACACAATGCAAACGTCATGAAAATATTCATTTTACTTTGCATCAGTACCTTGTAAAAATACCTATATGCTTTGAGATTTTTCATATTTTGTCACCTAACAAAATATGAAATATGTCACCTAACGTGAAGCCAGTCAATTCTAGAGAGACACAAACTTATCCCACCAACATAGGAAGTAAAATGTCCTTATGGTAAGATGAAATCATATGAGAATAATAACACGAGAATAAAGTCATAATATTATGACATTAAAGTCAAAATAATACAAATATAGTCATAATAATACCAGGAAAAGTCATAATAATATGAGTATAAAGTCGTAAGAATAAAGTCATGATAATACGAGAATAAACTCAACGTAATATGAGAATAAACTTGTAATATTGCTATAATACAATTATTATATTTCCAGGAATAAAGACATTAATAACACATTTATTATCACATCAATAATGAGATAATAAAGATGTAATAAAATCAGAATGAAGGTGTATTAATACAAGCGTAAAGTCATAATAATACCAGAGTAACATTGTAATAAAATGAGAATGAAGTGGTTGCAATAAAACCAAAGTAAAGTTGTAAGAATGAGTATAAACTCAAAATAACGAAACTAAATGTGTAATAATACGATAACAAAGTCATTATATTACCACAATAAAGCTATATTAATGCAAGAATGAAATTCCATCAATATATCGTGTAATAGTTGTAGAATAAAACTGTAATAATATCAGAATAAAGTTGAAATGATACTGGAATATTATAATAATAAAGTAATAAAAAAATTAAGTTGAATTAATTCCAGAATAAAGTTTTATGAGAACTCCAAGCTGAGTCACTGCTGTGTTAAAATGATGATCACTTTCTGAAGCTTCACTTTGGTGTCAGTTTGACAAATAAGGAAATACTTCCTCTTTTAAAACTTCACCATTAAATTAGCAGCAGCAGCAGCAGGACTTTGAAACGACCATTATGCACTACTTCACATTCACATAAGGAATAAAATAATAAACATAAGGAAAATATGGGCTGTAATAAGTTCAGGAGTTCTGATTATATTCAGCATATCTTAGTCGTTATTTGCTCAGGTTTGCACAAAATGTTTAAGCCATCAGATCTTGAAATATTAACCAGTAGGTAGAAATGATTAAAATATATTTGACAGTAATGAAGCAGCAACTTTCTGATTATTTTCAAGGAGTAAATAAATATTCTGGTTTCCTTTTGTAAACTACATCTTCAAAACCAATTATGCAAGATGAACTGCTGCAACACCAGACACACTGCAGCAAACAGGATTACACATCGACCAATCGCTTGAGTTATTACCGGCTGCAATTTCATGTTAATTATTCTCCGGGGGAGGGGAAAAAAATAAACTGTTTGATGTGAAATATTTCCTAACACACCAGTGCACAGCAGCCATCTCCTCATAATACAGGATGTGGAGGTCCACCTGCTCCGCCTGGTCCCCCTCCCTGCCTCAGTCAGCGAGAGGGCATTAAATACTCACGCTGAATACAAAAGAGCTCTGAAAAACTGCCTTTGGCTCAAGGGGAAGCTACGCATCCTCAGAGGAAACAGAGAGTAAACAGAGAGCTGAAGCTGTGTTTTCTAGTGTACGTAAAACACTGTCTGAGCGAGATGCAGCGCATGCTGCAGGTTGCATTGCTGCACTGTGAAATTCTCCTTATTGTGACACATCTATCTGAATAACGCATGCACACGTCCAAACGACGCTGCCTTCCCGACACACCATTTGCACATTTGGGTGGGAGCTGTCAGCTGGCCGGTGGCCAAGGGCAGTGGTCATGCTGGGTGATTTTTCATTTCTCCTTCACTGTGAGCTGCTGCCATATTTCTCCACTCCATGCTGCAGTGAGCAGCACACACACACACACGTATGTACAAGAATAAAGATCATTTATTATATATAACATACTAACAAATAATTGGAAAATATATGATGATATTTTCCATATATTGTCAGTATGTCTCTAACTATGTAGACAATGTCATAGAAAGAAAATAAACAATTGTAATCAAACCTTATTGCATTTTTTCAGCTAATTGTTTTACTTATGGTGGAAACTTATTGTATGTTTTTACAAATCATCAAAAATGCCTTTGTGATAAGAATTTTAATTTATTGTTATGACAAATTTCTACTCTACTTAAGTATAAAATTTTAAAGTATACGATGTAAGAAATATTTCATTAGCTGCATAAAAATAATGTGATGCAGTAATAATTCAGATATCAGGTTTTGTGTTACAAATTTCAGATCTCCACAGTTTAACATGTAAAGAGATTTTTTTTATTTGGAAAATATTTTATTTTATTCAATGTTGCAGTAGTTTTTGACATTCCAGCTTCCATAGCTCCCAGGAGAAACTCCTCATTTTTTTAATCTACTATTTTCTTCACGGTTCCTTTGACTTACAGCCACTCGGCTACATCCAGAGCGCCGGCTCTGTTTTTAGAGCCGGGTCCCAGCGAGGATTCTCCAGCTTTGATCCGCGCTAAAGCGCTGACACTCAGGCAGACTAATTATACAAAAACAGTTTTCTACTCATGCTATGGAGGTCAGGCCTTTCATAATGTATGAAGATCATCCAGTTCTTAAAAACACATCAAAGCAAGCCAGACCTGCCCTGAAGCCGACCTCCTGCTGAAAAGTTGAGAAATAAACTAAATATTCTGATCTCACCAGCTACACGTTTAGTTTCCTCAGACTCAAACTGAAGATTTGATTATTGGGACTGAATCTTGAAAAGGAAAATTAAAGACAGAAACTTGCTTTTTTATCTGTTATCCCTTTTGTACATAAAACATTCATTTCAGTAATCAATTCTATCATTTATACTGATGATTAATTAATTAATCAGATAAAAACTTAGACATCTTTTATACTATATCAGCAATGCATTAAAAAAGGACTATAAACACATAATTCAGATAATTTTCAAAACATAAAATTGGATATTTTATTGACAAAAATGCAATAACATAACATTCCTGTACTGAATTTAAATGGATTTTAACAATGTGGAGGTCAAACTATTCCATTTGAGAAGTTTTGGGTCTTTCATATTTACACACAGAGGTGTTTTATAGGGATAACTGCATCTTAAATGTAAAAATTTATGTATATTTTGTACATTTTTAGTTGAATTTCTGCCTTGCCCTATTTGATTTTTCAGAAAACTACCACTGTTTCCAGTCTAGTTAACGATTAATTAACTAATTGACTATTACAAAAATAGCCGATTAATCGTTTCAGCCCTACGTGAGTTGAAAATGTCCATATTCATTACCTGAATAATTTCATTTGCTTACTAATTGTTTTGGACTTGACAATACATCTGATTTATTTTTATTTTTATGATGTCTCCTTGAGTCCATCTGCACGACTTAAATATCCATCTTGGAGGAAATCTGGATTGTTTTCAAAATCACTCCAAATGGCTTCCTGCTGACAGGAAGATCTGGCAATAAACTAACTGAATAAAAGACGATTTAAATACTGGAGTGGTGATTAGCTGGCAGGCTGAAGGAAGCGAAATATAAACATAGCAGAGAGAAATTTAGGGAAAAACCTGAAGATGACATAAACAGAAATCAGAAAGAAACACTCATCTTGGGAAACAAGTCTGAAATATAAATGAACACAAAAAATAAACTAAAATTATTATATCTAAACAAATAAACAATAAAGAAATGATCAAAACAGAAACTGAGTTTCTGTGTTTCTCAGTTACTGGCTAAAATATTAATTCTTTATTTGTTCTCCCCTCTTAAAAAAACAAACAAATGTTTATTCTGAAACTTGAAGAATATCTGAAATATTTCCATAAGATATCCTGTCAGCAGAATTATTTTCCTGTTTTTTGTAAAAGCTTTTATTAAAAGATTTTAAAAGTTGACGCTAACTCCGGCTGTACAGTCTTGCCCAAAATAAAATCTTCTTATTGTTCTGTGTATTTTAGTTATGATTTAGTTATGATCACTTGTGTGTACAATTAGCTTGATTCTTTTAGTCTGACACTTTATAATCCTCTTTGCCATGATTTCTCTCTTCTAAACAAATGCTAAAGGTTAGCTTGTCTCTTTAATTGCTCTTATAACAGTAATTAAATTCAATATTATTCTGAAAATTAAAAGCAGCAATTATTTAGCTCTCAATGAATTTTCAGAATAATATTTACTTTAATTACTGTTATAACAGCTGTTGGACTAATTAATTTGGTCCATTTAATTTGGTTAAATCCTGAAATAGCTATAATTATTTGTTCTTTGGGAAAGCTGAATTTCACTTGCAGCAAGAAGGTTCTGAGTTCGATTCCCGGCCCGGGGTCTTACTGCCTGGAGTTTGCATGTTCTCCCTGTGCATGGTGGGTTTTCTCTGGGTACTCTGGCTTCCTCCCACAGACCAAAAACATGACTGTTAGGTTAATTGGTCTCTAAATTCTCCTTAGCAGTGAGTTTGTGTGTGTGTGGTTGTTTGTCCTGCCCGTCTGCTATATCTTCCTCTAAATTTACTTGTAAATTAGTTTTCTTAATTTATATGGAGTAGAAAAAGTACTTGGTAAGATTTTATGTTTTTGCACAATCTTACTAGTAATTCAAATTCCTTCTTTAAATGGCTGAAAAATAAAGATAATTAAGGCATTTTGGTCTAGTCAAAGTTTAGATTTTGTGTCTGCTTTGGAGTCAACTTGACCGTTCATCCATAAAACCTCTGATGATGATGAAGTAAAACAGTTCTGCAAAGAAGGTGAGGTCTAAATTCCTCATTTGAAAACTGCATTTTGCATCTAAAATGTTTAATTTTGGCACAAAAAAAACACAAAACAGAAGAATTCCATAAGAACTGTAAGGTAGTGCGAAAGATTAAATCTGTAGCGTACAAAATAAAGTTCAGCCAGAAAATCCCACAGTGACACAATTTAGAATAAATAAAAAAACATGTATCCCTGAAGGATTTTTGTTCTCAAGCTAACTTGATTTTGCCTGCTAGCAGTTCATTTCTAAAAGATTAAAAGTTGTTGCTAACTCAAACTGCAAATAAATGTAGAGGTTACAATGCATTTTGCAACAAAATCGAGCTCCATTTGTCAGCGAGATCACAGACAAATACTGCAAGTACAATTTTTTTCATCTTTCCAATAAGCGTTTATCATTTTTAGCTGTGCAATTTGAGAACTTCCCTCCTCTGAAGGCCAAACCCTGCAAACAGCAGGAGAAAGAAAATGTGACGTTCATTTCTAAAGAATCTATGTGTCACATTTTGTCACTTTAACAAGAAATGTAGGAAGTAGCGATACAAGGATGTGATGTAAAACTGATCAGCTTCAAGTAAAAGCCTTGCTCTTATGAGAGGAAGTGGCTTTGAGGGCAGTTGCAGATTGGCAGACAGGAAGTAGGCCACACAGCAGGTTTCGTCTTGCTACTATAGCGATGGCTGCTGAAGGATGTCGCCATTTAGTCTCTCTATGACCAGAGGCCGACTGATGCTTAATGCTGATGCAAAACAAGTATCAAGAGGTGATTTATTCTTTTCACAATCAGAGGACTGAGCGCAAACTCGAACACCTTCACCTCAGGAAAACACACCGAGTCACACAGACGGTGACAGGAAGCTGAAAGGAAGATATCAATCACCCACACAGTCTTATTTCCTTGCATCACACCAAGAAAGCTGATGAAAAAACGAATGAAGCTGATGTATGCATGCCGTTTGTTCCTGGTTATTATGTCAAATGAGAACTTCCATGAAGTTAGAATAGCTTTTTGTGTTCCTCAACATGCAGAATAAGATGATTAAAACTGAGTCATAATGCTAATTAAAGGTTAGCTCACCTTGAATGCTGTGGAGGTAAACTTTAAGGCCCGAGCGGAGAGTTTGGTTCTCCACTCTCTCAAATTGCTTGAAGAGTCTGTTGATTGCACTCTGGAGGGAGTCATACCTCTTGATCTCTGCTTTTATCGCAGAGGAGTAAGCTGATTTGACGTTGCTGGTCATCCTCACGCACAGATAAGTCGTGAACCGAAGCAGCGAGATGCTTCAGCCCATTTGAACTCCCGGCTGCTGGTTCCACATGAAGAACTCGAGCTTGAGACGAAGAGGCACCAGAAGACGAGGTGAAGTCAACTCAGGGTGTCGCTCTCTCTCTTTCAAAACCACAAAAGTCACATCATGACAACGTGTTCAGCTTCCTCTGCAGGTTTGAGCCCAACTGAAATCACTTCCCTGTTTCAAACCGTGCTCTCCTCTGCACGCCAACCCTGAAAATGTACTGAGTCTGCAACTGAAATGTACCAAAAGAGAAAGTAGAAAATTCAGAATGTGACAAATAAAAGAGGCAACGTAAATTTAACTTTGCAACCTTTTTTTCCCTCTAAGACAGAGAGAACATAGACAGAATTATTTTAGACCAAATCATAAATAAAAACCAGCATTCTTGTCTTTTCAAATCTGAAGCATAGAGGTGGAGGTGTCATTATTTGGGGATGTTTCGCTGCAAAAGGCCATATTATCATAACAGGATCTAACATGAGTCCTACCATATACCAAAACCTGAAACCATTTGAAAAAGCAACATTAAAACTGAAGCACACTTGATGACCTTATGACCTCATCAGTCTCTCCTATCATTCTGAAGAAATTCTACCTGACTTGTTTTCAAAATATAGCTCCAGCACACTGCAGATGTTTGTTTATGCAGGTCTCTTGAGATCAGATTGTTTTAGCGTAAAAAGAAGAAAAAAAACAATTATTGAGGCCTTTAAAATGATTTAATAGCTTAATAAAGAATATTGCTTTGCAAATACAATATTCAGGAATTGTTAAATTCCAATACATTTTAGCATCATTCTTGAAAACAAATTTTATTATATTTTGATTCGAATAATAAAAAAAAAAAACTTAAATCAATATTCTACAATAACATTTGGAATATCTTCTCTGGTGTCCAGAAACTGAGCTGCTGACATATCATGACGTTAATAAGACTCATACAGCAACATTATTTCATCAGAAGCTTCTTTAAATACGTTGTGAGACTGACTGCTACTGCATTGCCCTCCACAACAATTTTTGAAGATCCTTGAACAAAATTTAAGTTACATTTGGGATGAACAAAGTATTTTTGAATTTGATTGAACTTCAACTCAGATATATGTATTATAATCTGCCGAAATTGTTACACTTATTTTATTGGTTCAGATCTGAAAGTTTGCTTTAAGTCTGACGACAAACTGATGCAACGTAAAAATAAAACAACTAAAAAAATACAGATGCAATAAATAAACACTTAACACTTCACTGTTCATTTGCAGAAATGTAATAATAACACCAACTCTTAGGTATACCGTGTGATTTCCATCAGTAAGCAGTAAAAATAAACCAAGTTTCAAAATTAAAAACTTGACATAAAAACAGATAGAAAAACTGCTTTCCGTGTAGGAAAGGTCATTTAATATCAGGTTGAGGAACTTGGATAAACCTTTTCGTTTGTAGTGACGCATCCACTGAACCTCACGGAAGGACGTTCGGAAAAACAAAAACAGATTTGGGGGAGACGTCAGAATCTGACGTCAGACGTCAGTTTGACGCAATCAGCCACGCCCTCTCCGCTGTTTGAGTCCAGAAGACGTCGGCGCAGCTCAGAGCCGCATAGCAACCATTATTGTTCATCTCATCTGAAGGATTTAGCGGTTTCTAATATGGTTTGTGGCGGTTTCACCTGTTCGAAAAACGCCCTCTGCTCCCTGAATGTGGTTTACATGGTGAGTGCTGGCAAGATGATAACTTTCGGTTCGATACGAAGCGGCAGCCGCTGAATGAAGTGGCGTAATGCTGACGAAAAGCTAACCAGTTAGCAAGCGAGCTAACTTTTAGCTCGCAGCGTTCAAGAAAGTTCTGATTATGTAAACATTTTGCTTCACATGCGCTCTGGTTCTTGTCCATAAATGAATGGTATGTATTCTGCTCATTTATTGAAACACCCAGTTTGTGTATAGCTTTGGCGTCTGGATAGAAACGTAGAGTAGCGGCTAACGTTAGCATATTAGCAGTAGCCGTTATGCAAACCAATGCTACCTCAGCTGCGAGGCCGTCAGCTGAGCGACTGGCGTGTTTAAATTGGTTATCTTTGTGGTAGCAGTCACACAGGAGAGTCTTAATTTGATTTAACCTGCTCATGTCATAACAGACTCACCCAGATTTAATCTCGAAGGGAAATGTGAAGTAATACCGGTGACATCTTTGACAGCTACTGCTGTTTAAATCTGGCAATTTTCATATGATTTATATGTCTGTTTACTTTGAAAAGGTTATGTAGTCATGAAACAATCTCTAATCCATGAACTACATTTGGTGGCATGAAAAATAATGTAATTATCTTGCTACAGTACTTGATTCAGCCTTAATTCCATTTTTGTTATTGCAGTATATGGTATTATGATAAATATATTGCTTTTTGTAGCAAAACATTTAAATATTACAAATTGTAGTGAAGTTACCTTAAAATACTTGATAACACTTTAAAAACTGTGTAGGTAGAGCAGGTTTTAACTGTACGTACAGAGCTGAATGCCCCATTTGAACTTGCATTCCCTAAAAACTCCTGACGCAGTCGAGACATGTGCTTCACTGAGGCATGTTGTTGGCCACTGAGTCACGATGCTCATATCTGACTGAGTCACTCCTAATGACTGCAGAAGCCGCAAACTTTCATTTTATTCAATTTCAGCTAATTACAGTGAGCAAAAATAGTATCATTGTTTAATTACTATTTTTAATTCATAAGGCTCATATTTAGAGCTTTAATTGAGACGTTCTGAGGTGCAAAAGTGTCTTTGAAATGCTGCTTGTGAGTGAGCAGTGAAATCCTTGCAGCACCTTGATCTGAACTCCAGTCACACTGGTGCGCCTCAGCTGACCGTGGTTAACTTCTCTCCTTCTGTCCCTCCAGCTGGTTGGGCTGCTGCTCATTGGAGTGGCAGTCTGGGGGAAAGGCTTCGGCTTGGTGTCCAGCATCCACATCATCGGAGGTGTCATAGCGGTGGGCGTCTTCCTGCTGCTCATCGCCATCGTTGGCCTCGTCGGAGCCATTCACCACCACCAAGTCATGCTCTTCTTTGTATCCTTTCTCTGGACTCAAATGCAATAAGCAAGAAATTAATTAATCGCATGATAAATTAAATTGAGCTCATTTCCATTTGTATGATTTATTATTTTTTCATTTTGTTTCTTTCTACCAAAAACTGGATGGCAAAAGTGTTTAGTCTGCTACTAGTCTGCTTTTTGGACAGTTTAATAAAGATTTCATAATTCATTTGTTTTATTTATTTTGTATATTTAAACTGTTCCAGTTCTAAAGTTAAATGTTGATTAAAATTTAAAGGTTGTTGATCTTTGAAAATGTGTTCTTGGATTATTATCACAATATTTTACTTGAAAATGGTTTCAAAATAACAATATTATCTTTTATAGTAATACTGCTTGTACAAATTATTGCCCAGAAAAATTTGTTGTCATCACAGCCCTACTGCTAACAATTAATTGATTATTAAATTAGTAGACAATTATTTAAATGATTGATTCATCACAAATAATCATGATTGATCTGATTTTTTTCAGCCCTACAAACATTAAAAATCCTACATTTTTTACATGCAGTAATTTTCACATCCCCTCCCGATAATAAATCTGATAACTTTATATGTTCATTGTGCATTAATGTTTGTTATTATGACAAGCCTTCGTAGGTCAGTAAGTTTCTTTTTGTTTTTTTGCATCTGCATCGTTTTCCTGACTTTTTTTCCCCAGTACATGGTCATCCTCTTCATCGTTTTCCTCTTCCAGTTTGGAGTTTCCTGTTCCTGCTTGGCGATGAACCGCGGACAGCAGGTCAGCAAACATCCTGTCCGAGTTTAAATGTGTAACAAACTGTATTTATCCCTGATGACAAACACGGATTGTGTTTGTTCATTTTTAAATTTCCAGGTGGTTCTTCTGAACTCCACCTGGGGGATGTTGAACAATAAAACCAAGGAAAACCTGGAGGACCAACTGGACTGCTGCGGCCTGCTGAACGTCTCCAACAGTCGCTCACAGTTTGAAGAGGACGTGAGAAACTGTCCCTCTGTAAGTATGAAATGTTATTTCTCCTGTTTTATTCTCTGCAGTGCAGAAGAAAACTGTTTATACTTCCTACATACTGCAGGTAAAATATGTACAGTCTTATATTTCTAAAGGTGCTGTTGGTGTTTGTAACAACTAAAGTAATCCATTAAGGCTGCAGCTAGCCTGTACTGTTTAGAAAAAAATAAAACAAGTAGAAATAAGAGGCAAACATTGATTCCAATATTTACAAAAGGTTGAGGTATATCCAGGATATTTTATTATGGAATGAATTGCTTATTGTGACAGGCTTATGTGTCTAGTTTCTTTGAAAAGTTATGTGTTTGAAACTTATTTTACCCGCTTCATTCAATTTTTAATAAATGAGACAAAAATACAGATTAAGAATCTGACTCATCCTGTTAGAAACACCGATTTGAAGTGTTTTTTTTTCCTCTATTGTTCCCCTCCAGCAATGCAAAGGTAAAGGAGCCTGTCCGAGCTGCGGGGATAAGATGCTGAATCATGCAACAGAAGTTCTGAAGATCCTCGGAGGCGTCGGACTTTTCTTCAGCTTCTCAGAGGTGAGTTTGATTCCCAACACGCCAGATGCTGCTTATGGTTCCGGTCTGAGTAGAGAGGTAGCATTTAGCTCCATCCATCCATCCATCCATCCATCCATCCACCCATCCATCCATCAACCCCCCCCCTCTGCTCTTCATGGAAATGACATCATAGTGAATGTTTATGTTTGTATTCAGAGTTTCTGCCTTATCCCGTTGTGCATCTTGTCCTCCTGCTGATGGACGCTGCATCTCGTTAACGTGTCTCATCTCTGCCCTCAGATCCTCGGTGTGTGGCTCGCTGTGCGCTACCGGAACCAGAAGGATCCTCGAGCAAACCCGAGTGCTTTCCTATAGTCTGCCCCTCGCGTCCCACAGCAGGCACTTGTTTTCCCTGCAGACACACTGGTACAACACACACACACACACACACACACACACACACACACACACACACACACACACAGAAAATGGACGAGCGCACAACAACCCACTCAAAACTGGATACTCGTGCATGAACGGATGACTGGTAACGCTGGTGAGTCTTACTGGTTCAGCCTTGATTTGAGTCCCAGACGTCCTGCATGTCCCCCAAGTCCCAACCGACACACACTCTCACACAAACCAACGACTCCATCACTAATAGCCTGTGTGCACCTTGAAATGTCCCTCCTGTCTCTAGCGTAGTAACGGCTAACGTTCCCCTCTGTCGGTGAAATGCGCCAAACGATGCGACGGGGAAAAGCGTGGCAATGAAGCGGTGATGTAAAGTAGTGTAATTATTCCACTTTCCAAACGCGTCGGCGGGGAGCCTAGGAGGTAGATCTTTAGGTAGCAGTTGCTCGTCCCTTGGGTTAGTTTCAGATGTTTGTGAACTGTAACTGAGCCAGCTAACTTTCAGTCAGCGACATTCACATGCCACAGACTGCAGCCTTCATGTTGTACATATATTATTATTTAAGATACTGAAACGCTCGGTGGATCGGCAGAAGTAGTCGCGTCCCTGTGTTTGAGCGGTGGCGTGTAGTTTAGATACCGCTGCCGCTGCAGCCGTAGGAAATCACAGCGAAAACGGTTTCACGTCGTTTATTTCAGAAAAATAATAAAAAAAAAGATATTTCAGCCAAAGTGGCTTTTGTTTTTTGTTTTTTGATGGAGAGTAAAGAGTGGCAAATTTCAATTAATAAATGCATCTTTTATTATTATTAGTAACAAAATTATATTGATGTTATTTTTAATGACAATATTAACAGCTGTGTCAAAATGCTGATAAAATCAATGAACATTAAAAATATGGAAAGTACAAAACGGATCAATAAAACACTGATATGGAAAAGAGTGATGGCAAAATATTAACAGCAATAATGGTATTAACAATGCTACTGTTGCTAACAGCAATAATAACAATTGTCATAGCAATAACTATTATTGCTGTAACAGTAATAGTAAATATTTCTGTTAATGACAATATTAATAAAAATGTTATTAATAGTAATATGATGT
This sequence comes from Poeciliopsis turneri, assembly GCA_922788865.1. Classification (NCBI taxonomy): domain Eukaryota; kingdom Metazoa; phylum Chordata; class Actinopteri; order Cyprinodontiformes; family Poeciliidae; genus Poeciliopsis; species Poeciliopsis turneri. Next base: position 3,493,941 of record CAKLNU010001103.1, read on the forward strand.
TTACTACAATATAACTAATACTACTACCATTATTATCAATAATAAATAGAAATAATTATTAAAATGTTCAGTTTAAAAAATTTTAAAATAAATACAGGAATTTATTAAATACAGAATTGATTATATGTGCCACAATTAATTGTATTAACTTTATTTTAAAAACTATATCTAATTATGTCATGTTCTTCTGCTGATCACGATTTAAAGTAAAACCGTAAATTTCATTAAACTCAGTAGGCGGGATTAGTGGAAATCCTGACATCTGATTGGCTAAGTGGTCAAGACAACTTCTTCATTCTGGGTCAATATTTTAAAGTGAATAAATAATTTAAATAAATTATTTGCTAAAAACGTCCTGGATGAGCATCTCCAGCCCTTTTGTCTCTCATTTGGTCTGAAATAAGTTAAGCTAGCTGGTGTTAGCGGTGCTAACGTGTGTAGCACCATCACAGTGAAACCTTTGGTGAAATTATTATATTACATTTAAGCCCAAACTAGAAATATAGAGGCTGGAGTTGCTCACTCGGAGTTTGTAGTAAATAAATTACAACACTTTATTGAAATTATTTCTACATTTCCAGTGGAAATATTGACTCAGAGTCAAAACAAATTCACTGGAATTTGTTTTAACTGGTTGGTTGAAGCAGCCAATCAGATGCCAGGGTCTCACCGTCCCGCCCACTGAGTTTCACAAAGTTAATTTAAAATAGATGTAATTGAGACACAAATCTGTATCTTTGCCCAGTTTTAAGACTAACGACAAATTTAAATATTTATTTCGCATTTCATTATAATTTGGCACTCTTCACTCTCCGTATTTTGCCAATCATTTTATTTTGTTGTGTTAATTGTGATAATGTGCTCCTTGTTGCTATTTTAAAACCCTCAAAATACAACTAATGTTTTTTTTCTGTTGCCATCTGTCTTTTTATTCATCAGTGTTAAATGCTTTGTAAAAATATATGAATAATGCCTGTTGGATATTTTTAGAATCTATTTAAGTTTAGGTCACATTAAGCAGATGTTGTTATAATTTTCCTCGGTATGTGACATTTCCTGCTTATGTGTTTTTATTATTTTTGATTTTAACTTAAAGGACTAATGCGAGCTGTAATGAAATGTCTTACTTGAACCTGTCATCTTTGCTGATGTGGATTTCTTGCTGCTGATTTGGACTTGGTGTAAATGTTATGACAGACCCTAATGCCATATATTACATGTATCCACTTTGAATTTCTGTGCACTTGTTATTGAAATGTATGAATTTTTGAGACTTAATTTTCCAAATAATAAAACTTTAAACTGGAAAACTGTTTGTTTTCTGTCTTTATGTCTTAAAGCTGAAAAACACTTAAAAATGTTAATTAAAATGCAAAACATTTAAATCTGTTCGGAAACATTTTTCAGTCCAGCTTTAAATCGGATGTTCTGTCTGATTTGATCCATTTTGATATTTTGCTTAAGAGTGAAGATGTGAAACTAAACATAAAGATGAAATGACTTGAGATTGAATATTAATGCTAAGAAAAAATTATGAAAAAAGAATGACAATGAACTCTTATGAGTGTAAAGTAATAGTATTACCAGAATAAAGTCAAAATTGCAAAAATGCAATTCCATGTGGATAAAACTGCAGAATAACAGCTGACTATCCCCCTGTTTGGCCACATGGTGGCAGTAGAGGGTATCTGTTAAATACCTGCAGAAACACAAAGGCTTTAGATGCTCAGATGCTTTTTCTTCCTCTCCTCCCATCATCCCAGCTCAGGTGTAGATGTTATCAACCTGCCAGGTGTGAAATTAATCCACTCTGAGATTTTCTGCTTTTTCTTTCTGAAGTCTGCTAATCCTTTCAGTTGGGATGGATCCAGGAATGTGTGGAGCAAACAGAAGGAAAGCTCAAGTGGAGACATTGAAATGATCTCCACACCTTTCAAGCAAGGTGGCTCTGAATGAGGATAATCTTTGGAGGAGACCTCATCTCTGCCGTTGTATCAACCCGGGCGGCTAAAATCCGCGAGTCTGCACAGTTTCCGGCGGATATGGCGCGGCCCCGTCCTGTCAGCATGGTGCCCGTCCGCACCTTGTGATGCAGGCCCATATGCCGGGTGTATTAGTTTGGAGAGCCGCACCAACAGGGACGGCCATCTGTTCTTTCACCAATATAGCTCGAGCTCTGGAAGACAGGATCTTAAAACATTTGGTCCCGTATATCACATAAATAGGCCGCTTCCTCTATGGGCGCCGTTAATTATGCATCGCTTGTCATGAGGCTGAATTAAAAACGCAAGCAGGACGTCATCTGATGAATGTTTGGGTTTCTTACAAACCGTTTAAATAGTTCACTCTGATCAGATAAATGTAGTTAATCAATAGCTGCTCCATCTGCTGTAGATTAGGGACATTGGAGAAAAAAAATATCAGATTTTAATCTCAAATTCTGATAATTTTGAGTCAAAGTTCTTACTTTAAACCCAGAATTGACTTTTTTTCACCCTCAAACTGTTGACTTTAATGTATAAAAAACTGACTTCAATTTCAGAATTTTGATTATTAAGTCAGAATTTTGATATGAAACTCAAAATTTTGATTTTGATCTCAGAATTATGACAAGGTAGGGTAACGTCAACCTAACCCTGACACCTCACTCAAAGGTAAACCGTAATTTTCCTCAGTTTTTTGTCTCATAACAATGTAACGCATTGGTCTGTGAGCCACACTTTTCTAGATTTGTCTGTATGCAAAGTTTTAGTGTGAAAACTGCGTCTCTTTTAGGTAAGAGGCCCCCAGTGCCTCCTGGGTTAAAAGGGCGAGAGGTGGGGTACACCCTGGAGAGGCCGCCAGTCCATCACAGGATAAAACTCACAATTTATTCTAAAAATGAAGAGAATCTTTGCAAATTTCTCTGTAATTCAGTAATTTTACTGAGTCAGAGATACAGAACAGCAAATACTTATTTTTCCTCGTCTGTAAGGAGTTAAAAAGAAACAGAATGAGATCTAATTGGATGGTGAATTCAGTTTATTTATGTGGATCACAATATGGAAAACAGAAAATAATCAGTTCACTTCACTCTCAAATGATTTAAACTAGAACAACACGGAAAGACAATAATACAGATATTGAATCAAAAGATATTAGAGCCCAGAAAAGTTTTGATTTTCATGTAGAGAAATATTTCTGACATAAATGAATGAAAGAAAACTGATTTTTTTTTATGGATCCTGGACCTCAGAACTACTTATAAACTAGAAAAATGAAGAACAGAACAGTAAAGACATCAGAACCACGAACCCAGATCAACAACCACAGAGAGAAAAATCTATTTGGGTTTACAGAACTCTGCAGAATCTCTGACAAAACCTCCAAGCCAACCTCCAAGCCAAACTCCAGCCAGCAGCGGTTCAGTGAATCTGGTCTGGACTCTGTGGATCAGAGTCATGGTTTCAGAGACGCTGTAGAAGGACAGAATACCTGCTGTGTGATCCAGGTACACTCCCACTCTGGAGGAAACCGGACCTGAGACGGAGGTCCAGATGCTGTTGTGACCAAACTCAGATCTGAAACAATCTAATGCCCAAGATTTATCATTACATCCAAACCCACATGTGTTTCCTGCTCTGCTGATATTCTTGTAAGCGACTGCTACATTAACATATGACATGCTCCGTTCCACCTCCCAGTAACAACGTCCAGTCAGATTCTCTCTACTCAGAACCTGATTCTGATCAGTGAATCTGTCTGGATGACTAGAGTAAGACTGAAGTTTGTTAATCCATGTTACCTTCCTGTTCCCCTCTGATAGAACCAGCCGTTTGTGTGCTGTGTTTGGATCCAGTGTGATTTCACATGAATATCTTAAGAATTCAGCTCTGCTCTTTGGTTCTGGTTCTGACAGTAGAACATGCACCTCAGTGACCATCAGTGAGATGTTTGTCCATGAGTCTCTCAGGACGTCCTGCAGTTTCTCTCTGAGCTCTGCCACAGCTGCTGCCACGACCTCAAAGTGTCTCAGAGGACGGATGTTGATGCTGGATGAGCCTGTAGACTCACTGGGTGCTGGCAGTGAGGGGTAGTTGAGGAGAAACTGGTTGTGATCCTCTGTGTGTGAGAGCTGCTCCAGCTCAGCGTCTTTCCTCTTCAGCTCAGTGATCTCCTGCTGCAGCTTCTCCTGAACATCTTTGACTCGACTCACTTCAGTTTTCTGCTGGGATCTGATCTGCTGCTTCACCTCAGAGCTTCTTTTCTGGAGGAGACGGATCAGCTGGGTGAAGGTCTTCTCACTGTCCTCCACTGTTTTATCAGCAGAGCGATTGATGGCCTCCACCTCCTGTTGAAGCAGCTTCACATCTTTCTCCTGGTCCTGGATCATCTGCTGGATGTTTCCTCGTCTCTCCTCCAGCTCTCTCTGCCTCTCAGTCCTTTCTGCTGCAGCTGTCACTGTGTCATGACCTTTATGTTCATCCACAGAGCAGAGATAACAGATACATTTCTGATCAGTGCGGCAGAACATCTTCATCACCTCATCATGACGAGAGCAGATGTTCTCCTGGAGGTTCTTGTTCGGCTCCACCAGCTTGTGTTTCTTTAATGGAGCCACAACATAATGAGGCTGAAGGTGTTTCTCACAATAAGAGGCCAGACAGACCAAACAGGACTTAATGGCTTTCAGTTTTCTTCCAGTGCAGAAATCACAGGCCACCTCTTCAGGTCCAGCATAGCGGTGATCAGCAGGAGCAGCTTGGAGTCCAGTCTTCTTCAGCTGCTCCACTAAAGCTGCTAGGATGGTGTTTTTCTCCAGGTCAGGCCTCTGTGTGAAGCTTCTCCTGCACTGAGGACAGTGGTAGCTTTTCTTGGTCTCACCTCCATCCCAGAAGTTTGTAATGCAGTTCATACAGTAGCTGTGTCCACAGGGAATCGTCACCGGATCCTTCAGAAGATCCAGACAGATGGAACAGGAGAAAGTTTCTGGGTCCAGCTGAACTGCCTGCTGCTCCATTTTTCCTCTCAGGCAGAGTGAGTGTGTTAGTTTCGTTTCTTCATCAGAGAAACAAGGCTGAGCTCTGATCTACCAATCAGGTGTCAGTGCAGAGAAGCTGCAGCCAATCAGCTTCTACCTTCTGCTTTGAGGCGTGTTTGAAACCAGGAAGAAGAGGGAGGAATACCAGATTACAGGAAGAGGAGGCTCTGAACGTAAAACACTTGAAGGTCTTCTCAACACATTTCTGATCAAAACAACTGACTGAGTCACCAAAACTCAGATCTCTAACATCGGATTTCTTCACAGTGTGGAAATCTTTGTTGCTCAGGAAAATCTGTTGCCTTTTTTCTCACTGAACTGTAATGGCAGCAGGAGAGAGAGTTGAAAGTTTGCATCATATGCTTATCTGTTTAGTTTTTCTGTTGCTGATAAAGAATCGTTTCATAAAAGCTGTAAAACTTTAACTCAACTCACAGCAAAAAGCTTCTGCTACCAAACGTTTCTGTCAGAGGTCTACTTCTGGATTTCATGTTCATTTATTTGAAGGCTGAACATCTGAGCAGCTCTTCTGCGTTTTAAGTCACGTCTCTGTGGTTTCTGGCAGGTTTAAAGCTCAGCGTTCGACAAACTGCCAGTGGAGGAGCTTCATCCTCGTCTTCATTCCTGCTGCCAGGATCTCCAGCTCGGCTTTCTTTCTGTAATCTCTCTGCAGTGGAGGAAGCAGAGAGTTCCTGATGAATGAAGGACAAACCAAACATCTGACCTAAACCAGCAGAACATCTTCCAAGGAAATGTTTTGGCAATTCAGATGAGAAAACTCACAACTTATCATTGCAATGAAGGGAAACTTTGCAAATTCCTTCGTAATAATTTACTTTATTGAAGAAAGTCAAAGATACGGAACAGCAGACATTCATATTTCTGATCTGTTTCAGGAGTTTAGAAGAACCACAGCATCAGATCTGATTGGATGGTGATTCTGTTCACCTATGTGGATCCCATTAAAGAAAAATAATGTCAGTTCACCTCAATCTCAAATGATTTAAACAAGAACCACAAATAAATCAAAATACATTAATACTAATATTAAAGCAAAATCTGTTGGAGATGAGAAAAGTTTAGATTTTAATGTAGAGAAATATTTCTGTCATAAAATAATTAAAGAAAACATCAATAATAATTTCCATTATGGCTGCTGGAACTCAAAAAAATACAATGAAACCAGAAAAATAAAGAACAGAACATCAGAGACATCAGAACCATAAACCTGATCAACAATCAGAGTGAAAATCTATTTGGGTTTACAGAACTCTGCAGAATCTCTGATCCAACCTCCAAGCCAACCTCCAAGCCAAACTCCAGCCAGCAGCGGTTCAGTGAATCTGGTCTGGACTCTGTGGATCAGAGTCATGGTTTCAGAGACGCTGTAGAAGGACAGAATACCTGCTGTGTGATCCAGGTACACTCCCACTCTGGAGGAAACCGGACCTGAGACGGAGGTCCAGATGTTGTTGTGACCAAACTCAGATCTGAAACAATCTAATGCCCAAGATTTGTCATTACGTCCAAATCCACATGTGTTTCCTGCTCTGCTGATATTCTTGTAAGCGACTGCTACATTAACACATGACATGCTCCGTTCCACCTCCCAGTAACAACGTCCAGTCAGATTCTCTCTACTCAGAACCTGATTCTGATCAGTGAATCTGTCTGGATGACTAGAGTAAGACTGAAGTTTGTTAATCCATGTTACCTTCCTGTTCCCCTCTGATAGAACCAGCCGTTTGTTTACTGTGTTTGGATCCAGTGTGATTTCACATGAATATCTTAAGAATTCAGCTCTGCTCTTTGGTTCTGGTTCTGACAGTAGAACATGCACCTCAGTGACCATCAGTGAGATGTTTGTCCATGAGTCTCTCAGGACGTCCTGCAGTTTCTCTCTGAGCTCTGCCACAGCTGCTGCCACGTCCTCAAAGTGTCTCAGAGGACGGATGTTGATGCTGGATGAGTGTGTGGACTCACTGGGTGCTGGCAGTGAGGGGTAGTTGAGGAGAAACTGGTTGTGATCCTCTGTGTGTGAGAGCTGCTCCAGCTCAGCGTCTTTCCTCTTCAGCTCAGTGATCTCCTGCTGCAGCTTCTCCTGAACATCTTTGATTCGACTCACTTCAGTTTCCTGCTGGGATCTGATCTGCTGCTTCACATCAGAGCTTCTTTTCTGGAGGAGACTGATCAGCTGGGTGAAGATCTTCTCACTGTCCTCCACTGTTTTATCAGCAGAGCGATTGATGGCCTCCACCTCCTGTTGAAGCAGCTTCACATCTTTCTCCTGGTCCTGGATTCTCTGCTGGATGTTTCCTCGTCTCTCCTCCAGCTCTCTCTGCCTCTCAGTCCTTTCTGCTGCAGCTGTCACTGTGTCATGACCTTTATGTTCATCCACAGAGCAGAGATAACAGATACATTTCTGATCAATGCGGCAGAACATCTTCATCACCTCATCATGACGAGAGCAGATGTTCTCCTGGAGGTTCTTGTTCGGCTCCACCAGCTTGTGTTTCTTTAATGGAGCCACAACATAATGAGGCTGAAGGTGTTTCTCACAATAAGAGGCCAGACAGACCAAACAGGACTTAATGGCTTTCAGTTTTCTTCCAGTGCAGAAATCACAGGCCACCTCTTCAGGTCCAGCATAGCGGTGATCAGCAGGAGCAGCTTGGAGTCCAGTCTTCTTCAGCTGCTCCACTAAAGCTGCTAGGATGGTGTTCTTGTTTAGTACAGGTCTTGGTATGAATGTCTTCCTGCATTGAGGACAGCTGTGGATTCTCTTCTGATCCTCTGCATCCCAGTGAGTTTTAATACATTTCATACAGTAACTGTGTCCACAGGTGGTCGTCACCGGATCCTTCAGTAGATCCAAACAGATAGAACAGGAGAGAGTTTCTCTGTCCAGCTGATTCTGCTCCATATTTTGCTTCAGTCAGATTGACTCTGAGTTTCACTTCCTTAAAGCATAAACATGTTTATGTTCTTATCTTGATGTCAGTGCAGGTCACAGCCAATCAGTTCTCACCTTCAGCACATTTTGGATCCACCCATGTTCAAGGTGTCTTTCAGAGCAGGTAGAACAGGAATATCAAGGATATGATGTAATGAATGCATTTTCGAAGAAACAAGTCTATTTCCAAAATACATAAGAAAGATTATACTTGTAAACAATGCAGCAACGGAATAAAGGACTTTATTTGATTATACAAACATGGCAAAAATGTGTTTTCCATTTTTGACCTTTTTTTTTTTTTATGTTTTAGACAATTGTCAAATAAGTCAACTATTCAGAAGCACAGAGTTATTTGATTTTAGTTATACTCCTTCACATTTAGCTGGTCATTGTTTTGTAAAAATGTACCATCATATGCAGTATATTTAGTATAAAACAGACATTTTTAAACTAATACATTACTCGTTTGGATGAGAAAGCTAATTGGTGGATTTATCAGGACAGGTGATAGTTTTCACCATTTTTCTGACTACATTTTTGCACTCACACCCAGAGCACACCCATTTTCAACAAGCTGGTGGCACTTGACTTTTTAGTTTCCTCTCTCAAGGAGATTGACCTGAAAAGGTTCTGGACCCTTTGAAACCTTCTTTACTCTGTTAAAACCTCTTGATAATTCAGAAACTATTTTTTCCTCCTGCATGTTTTTGCACAAATTACTTCATAGATATCTTCAAAAACCTCATCTAATGCTATTTTAGAACAACCAGGCAGTGCTAAAATCAGCATTTCATAGAAAAAATACAGTGAAAGTATTTTTTTGTTCATTTTTTTATGAATGAAACTTAAAGATAAAGATCTAAAAACATTTTGGTCACAGATCAGTTTTATGCAAAGATCTATGCAAAATTCCCCCTCCTCTGTCAGTAATTCATTATTTATCTGCTTAATTACACAGAAATGATTCAATTATCTTCAGTAGTGATCCCTTAGATTTGTTAAACCGTTCAACAGCCTTTAACAAACTGAGGTTGTCTTCTTTATGGTTGGATGGTTTCAGATCCAACCATAAACATCTGTTTTCTCAGGTCAGGTCTGCTTTAATTGTCTGTGTTCGGTTAATTGCTTCCCGGGGGACGATCAATATTTCTTTGCTGTTTCTTTTATTGGCTTAATGGATAAACCAGGCCGACTCTGTTTGTGCTCCATGTTTAATTTTATTTAGTTCTCACTCTTTAAAGCTGTCTGCCTGTGCACAGTTCTGTGAAACTGCTCAGGTTTCGCCAAACGACTGAGAGGAAAGCTGCAGCTCTGGAGTGAAAGACTTCATGTGGGTCGTTTTGTTGCTTCTTCCTGTTCACATCAACACTGCAAACCGGATCAACCTGTGCAGATTTAAAGGAGCTCCGTCTGAATTCTTCTCGCAGTGTTGTGAAGACAAACAGGAAAGTAAATCATTCTCATCAGTGAAGAGAGACAAACAGGTCGATCAGAGCTATCAGGACTGAAACGGAGCAGAGATGTACGTTGAAAGGAAGTGGAAACACTGTTTGGAGTTGACACTAACAATTATTTAAGTAATGGATCATTCTGACGATTGATCGATTAATTTTATTTTTAAAAACAGCACATTCTACACATTTTTTATTTAAGCATTAAAAGATGCAAATAAATAAATAAACAGTTCAAGTCTTTCTTTAAATACGAAATTAGAATTTTATTCACTAATATGCAATAACAATATTTGATCATTTGTAGCAAAAAATGCATCAGCAGCACAAAAATACTTCAACATGTGAAAAGCTTAACATCAATGCAGTTATTTTGGATAAACCGATTAATAATTGGATAGAAAAATGTCCTTAAAGGAGATTTTTTTACATATTGAACCAGGTGAGGCTAAAACTGACACTGGAGGAGTTTTAGTTTTGCATATTTAGAAAAATGTTTTTTTATCTTAAGTGGAATTTTTTTTTTTTCTTTCTGCACCAACTTGGCTTAATTCCTGCTTTGAGGGTCTTGTTCTTTGGCTTACTTTTGAATCTGTGTACTCCAGTTATTGATTAATTGTTTACTATATTAGTTAATTGTGACTAATTTAATTAATGGTTTCAGCCTTAGTGCTGATATTAAGGTTCCAGCTGTGGAGCAGGAATCACATCCACTGAATTGAAACAAAAGGTTTTTAGTTTTCATACATTTCAAATTAAATTCAATTAAAAATGAAATAAAGTCAAATTCAATTTAAAAAATACTTTATTTGTCCAGTAGCAGTCAGTGTTTCAGCGAATCTAAAGAAGCCTCTGACTGAAAACTGCTCCTATATGACAGTCTCATCTTTAAGACATGCCACCATCTCAAGTTAAGGCAGTAGAGACAATATTTCATGATAACATGCCCTGGATGATGCATCAGTTGGTGCTAATCGTTTTTTAAATCTTTGTCTTTTTTGTTTCTTCTGTTATTTTGCAGATCAGAAGGTGAAACATTTGAAATTTGCTGATCTAAACTCCTGAAAATTAAAATTATGCAGCAGTTTCTAAGTCTTTCATCGCGAGTCAGAGACTTAATGCCATGTAGCTTTCATCCTCATTTAGCCTAGCATTTAACCAAGCTAAGTCTCTTTCTCTAAACTTGTTGACATTTTGAATACAGCGCCTTGTTGGTGAGTAATACGGAGGAAACGCTGATGAGAAAATGCAAGAAATGATGAATTAACAGAGAATAAAGGAGAAATTGCTTGGAAAATAATTTCTTTCCCCACATCACCAATAAATGTTGCTACTCAAACATCCCAAAGCATCATAATAGATTACAAAAGCCCTCCCACACAGTGTAAACATGTATTACTCACACTACTAAAGCTGTTTGTTTCTATAACATGGAACGGCATTTTGCGTTGTGGGGTGAAATCTCCCGTGAGAACACTGGGAGTTGAATAAACTCGTTGCTCCTCCGTCTGAATGGCTGAAGGTCGATGAATAAACTATCAGGCTAATCCCTCAGCCCTGGTTCCTCTCGCTCAAAAACGAGCATCGTACGCACAACGAGAGACCTGCAGAAACAAGACTTTTACTCAATATAAATGAAACGCCTGAAACAAGCAGAATGGGAGTAATCAATCAGGATCAATGAGGCAGAGGATTTCTGTAGGAGGTGTTGCCATGGTGGGGAATACTGAGCAAATGAAAAACAGGCAGCTGCAGCTCTCAATATGCTAATTAATGTGACCTTTTGACCTTGGAGTTTTAGGAACTGCATGGGCTCCAGTGAGTTTACTTTTACTGTTCTTACTGCATATTTTGTGTGCATCTTTTTATCCTTGTTGATGATTCTTTTATATTGGGAACTGATGGTCTGTCACCTGACTTACTGGGATTTTACTGGTAATTTAATACAAAGTGAAACCCAGAGCTCAGGTGGGAGAATCTGCTGACAGGACAAGTTTTAATCATCCACAATGGAAAAGAGACGAGAAAACAGAAAAAAAGCCAAAACAAATCACTGTTCCAGTTCAGGAAGGTCAGAAAAAATTAAAATGTGATTCTGAAAAAAACTGTTGATGGATGGATGGATGGATGGATGGATGGATGGATGGATGGACGGACCGTTGGACGGACGGATGGATGAACAAATGAGCAGATGAATGAACAGAATAGGCAGATAGATAGATGGATAGATAGATAGATGGATAGATAGATGATGGATGATAAGCAGATGGATGGATGAAGGGATAGATAGATAGATAGATAGATGGCTAGATGAATGAATAGATGAACAGATAGATAGATAGATAGATAGATGGATGGATGGATGGATGGATGGATGGATGGATGGATGGATGGATAGATGGATGGATGGATGGATGGATGGATGGATGGATGGATGGATGGATGATTCTGTTTTTTGAATAAATGCTGTTTTCACAGCGCTGTTTGAAAGCAGCATGATGGGGGGGGGGCGTCTACGTCATCAGTGGGGTAGTGGGGTGGGGGTAATAAGCTTTCAGCACCCTGGTCAGCGGCCGCCGGCCAGCAGCAGAACCTCCAGCCCGGCTTCCCCTCTGCTCTGCCGGCGCGCAGCGAGAGGCGCTTCGCCCCCTCCGGAGGAATGGACGGACAGCCGCGGAGAGGCGACGGCCCGCTGCCCCCCTCCCTCCCTGTTCCGGAAGTAGCGGCTGCGCTCCGTTCAATCTCCAAGCCGACCATTTCGAGGAAGAAACCCAGCGCCAGCAGCCTCATCAGCACCACATATCTGATCCAATAATCACGCTGCGTGATTTCTCCTCCACGCTGCGTCCCGTTTCCTTTTGCCGCCTCTGTTTCGACGCGGATCCCGCAGAAGCGGACATGGAGCCGAGGCGGAAAACACGGGGCTCCTGAAGATGCGGACGCTGAGGGACGTGTTTTTCATCTCGACGTGGATCGTCGAGGGGAATGGCTCCGATTCTTCTTCGTGGACCGACCAGGGGCGCCGCAACGAGACGACGAAATAGGGAGGAACACGATTTGACACCGAGAGACAAAAAGGCAGCAAAACCACATCCGAAGCAAACTTGCATTTCATCTTTTTTTGGATTATGTTTCTTGTCGGGAGTCCCAGATGTGACTGTGTGGATGGCATGTCGTTGTTTCTGCTCCCTGGCTCTGCGCTGCTCTCTCTTCCTCTAGTCCGCTCTCTCGCTGTCTTCTGCTTTGGGTAGCAAAACATGTAGGCTGTTCTGTATATACATAAATATCGGTTGCTGCAAGCCCAGCGGCGTTTCTGCAGGAGGAAGAGAAAACAGAAAGAAGGAGAGAAGGAGAGGTGGAGGAAAATGGACACCAGTTTGTGATGTTTACTGGGGTGCGGTGGGAGATGCATGTATAGACAGCGCTCGCTGAGTTGTTTGAGTGATGAATATTGAAAGAGTGTGTCGGGAAAATCTTTCATCCGCATTGGCTTAGACACACATGCCACCAGAGGGGATGATAAAGAATTCATCATAACAATAGTATCAACAATAATAATAAAAATAAAAATAATAAGGATAATAATAATGTTCAAGTATCGGATCCGCATGTTTTTCAATGAACTGAAGGTCCTGGTGTTTATGCGATCCGATTCACGACAGTCCGGCTCAGACACAGATCGACGCTCCACCGCCATGCGGGGTCTGGGGATGGGCGGCTGCGGCTGGCCGCCGTTTGTCGACTGCCATTCCCGGGACGACGAGGAGGAGTACTACGGCAGCGACCCGAGGCCCCGGAGCCTGGCGTTCGAGGACAAAGAGCCCAAGCTGCAAGTGGGCCTGGACGCCGTGTCCCTGACCAGCACGGCCAGCAGCCTGCGGACCCCCCAGTGCAGGATCTGCTTCCAGGGCCCCGAGCAGGTAAACACCCCCCGCACCATCGGCGGGATTTGTTTTGTTCACTTTCAATGCGTTTTGGTTTTATTTCAGCTCTGTCCTACATTCCTCCTTCTAACGCCTACAGATTCCTTAAATACACAGAGAGAGAAAGACAACAAACAGGATTTGCTTTGTTTCTGATTTGTCTGATTTCGGCTCCAGAGCCTTGAACAGCTTGTGCCGCACAGCTTCAGTATTGTGCTTTTATTTCTCCATCCTCCAGCCCCCCACCACCTCCTTCCACGTCCCCCTCTAATAACATGATCCGGTTATCTCAATAACACTGTTTTCATAAGTAATCTAGTCAGCGGCGGAGAGAGGCAGCATGTTTCCCACACAATCTGAAATCTGGCCAGCATGGCAACAAAGAAAGTTAGCCAATTAGGTCTGCTGCGCGATGACAAACCGGGTGAGAGCGACTGAATATACATGAGTCACAATCATCCTCTGAAGTGTTGTTTCTGCGTGTGTCACAGGGATCACATGACGGCCACTCATGTTTGACCATAATGACAAATTAATTTAATGTACCATTGTGCGTAATTATTGGGTCGTTTGAGTTTGTTTTGGGTTTTGTTCTTCATTAGCTGTTGATATTAGTTCCACGTTGTTCCACTTCAGTTCGTTCTTAGTGATTCTAGTTATGTTTATTTCTTGTGTCTAGTCCTTTTCTTAGCTCTAGTTTTTATTTTCCATGTGTTTGGGAATATTTTTAGATTTATTTTCTAGCCCCTGCTGTCATTTCATCCCCTGACCTGCAACCCATCAGCTCATCTTTTGTTCAACCTTGCTGTACTTAAGTAACTCATTCTCAGACACTCCTTGCTGGTTCCTCTTATTATAACCTGCTATTTTCCCTGCTTATTTTCTGTTTCCTGTTTTTGTTTTTCTGTGTTTTATAGTTTTTGTTCTATAACAAAACTAGCAAAATCACAATTGCAAAAATTGTGATTTTTGCAATTTTTTTTGTTAATTGTTTTTATTACATATTCCTCATCTACAAGCTGCATTTGGGTCTATCATCACACATATCATGAAAGTTGTTAAGTGGGAGGATTTTTAAAATGTAGTTTTCACATTTCTTAACAAATTAAATCTGAAGAGTGCGGCATGCATTTGTGTGTCCAACCAATTAGTCACCTAATTATAGAATTAGGTAGTAACTAGTTACATCTACTTGAGTAACTTTTTTGAAAAGAAAAAAACTTTTAGATGTATTTTTACTATGTTGTACTTTTTACATTTACTTATAATACTTATAAGTATACTTTTGTTATGAAGTATTTCTACTCTTACTTGAGTAAAATTTCTGGATTTCAACCTGTGCCACTTTCATACGTCACATATTTTCCAACTTTTGAGTCATTGACCTGAAATATGGCTCATAATTGTGCACAAAAAGTAGTGAGACATGTAAACAATGACGAAAAGGTTACAGATTGTCACCACTATTAGTTGTGCTTTCTTTTTTCTTATGATCTTTTAAAGATGCTGTCACCTCCAATTACTCAAGAACTTTAAAATTGATCCATAGATGTAAATGAAGTGTCATCGTTCTTCTTCTGTGCATTTGGTGTCATTAATTTTTAGCACAGAAGTCTGACTGCTGTCGGGTTTAAACATTAGTATGAACGTCCTTGCAAAAAATTTTAAAAATCAGTTCTGATGGGTCGATAGATGGAGCTAAACTCTGAGACAATGCTGGAAGACTGACTGAGTTTGTAGCAGGACAACCATCCTAAACAAAGAGCCACTGCTACTATTGAGTAATTTTTATTATCCATGTGGCCCAGTCAAAGTATAGACTTCCATCTAATTATCTTTGCCCAATCAGAATGGGCCAAAATGTTACAGAATGTAAGAAAATGTAAACTCTTTGTATTAACTTGCACACTTTAGTTTAGCTACAGATAGATATTTTAAATAAATAAAAAAAATATGCATAAAAGCGTGTAAAGTCTAATCTAAATTACTGCAAGATTATTAAGAAATTAGGAATAATGTTAACCAACTTTTGTATTCATATAAATATCTCACTGGATAAATGAGGTTCTTATAATAACAATATGAAAACTAACCAGAACAGATAATTAACACCCAGAGCTAAAGTGAGCGGCATCCTGGCTGCTAACATAACTGTAATTTTAGTCACGGTTAATAAGTTTCCCAGGATGCATTTCATCCTGATGTAAACAGATCAAACGCCAAAGAAATGCAGGGAAATAGCAGTTTTACAGGGAGAGATGCCTACATGCACACGCTGTGCATTCACTGTGAGTTCCTCTTGAAACAACATTAGTTTCTTTTACAGTGGAAAATTTCTCTGTCTTGCTTTATTTGTGCAAAAATGTTATTTTATTGCTTATATTTGAAACAGAAAAGCAAAAATCGATGTATTCCATTCATTCTCCTTTCAACTACTAATTAAATATTACAGTTTTTTACAGTTATTTACATAAAATTCAGTGCATGTTTGATGTAAACTTTCATAATGCTTGAAAGCATAAAAGCAATACAAAATTGTATGGCTTCAATTCTGGAGCCCAGTTTAAAGTCTCCTTTAAACATTCAAAATTAAATAAATTGGTAACAAGTGAGTCAGTTTCAAGGTTTTCAGTCTTGTCATGTAAAAATAATTTTCCTGAAATAACCTTTAAATTTGACCAATTTAAAACGTTTCTTCAAAAAGTTAATTATTGCTAGAAATGTATTCATTTGTTCACAAAAACATCAAAAAAGTGCAGTCATTGCATCTAACATTGTGTTTCTACCTTTGTATGAACTTTGGGCCAATATGTGATGGCAGTTTTAACAAATATGTAAAAAAAAATTTATTTTTAAAAAGTTAACCACTGCTGCGACTGTATTGTTCTTTCATCCAAAGGCCTCCACTTCAGTTAACAATTATTTGGTTACTAAATTAATTGACGATTATTTCAATAATCAATTCATCACAATTAATCTGATTAACTGATTCAGGAATAGTGTGAAAATAGGGATGCTGGGATATTTCTACTCAGGATAATGATGTTGGCAGAATCTCATACAGACCGGCTGAGACTCCAAACTCTCATTTTTACTCCGTGTTGTGTTCAAGTCTGAAGAAAAACAATAACCATCGCGCGTCTTTGAACTGCAGCCAAATGCTGGCCGCACCAGATGTGCAGAAACCTGTGCTGCCTGGATCAGCAGGTAGCGCCGATCCACTGAGATAATTAGAAACACTGTAAATCCTGCAGGAGCACAGATGGATATTACCATTTAGTCACTTCTCAACGATGGGCATACAGTGTTATTACAGCCCATGTGCTAATATATGGCATCTGCCTTGGAGTTTGGGTTGAGAAACAGTAAATTGTAGAGCCACAGGATGCAATTTGAATATCTTGCCTACATTTTTGGCTTTTGCACACAGGAATCCAGTCTGGCTTACTGTCCATGCCCACTCACACACATCCCCTTAATAAAGAGGTTAATTTTAATTTGAAATGAACCTTTTTGAATATCTTGCCTAAGTTTTTAGAATATGCAGACAGGAATCAATCCATGCCCACTTACACACATCCCCTCAATAAAAAGGTTCATATTGTTTCGGCTTCAGGCTCTCCAGCAAGGTGACTCATCAAGCAACGTGGCTCTTAGCTGCCTCTTTTAGCTTCACAGACAAAAAGCAAGCAAACAAAGCACCGAGGGAAAACCCAGAGCTGCGCTACTACAACATCAGCTCCTCGCTCTTATTTCGGCTTTTGTTTCTGCCACCACAACTCTTTGCCTCCTTGGGCGATAGGAAGAAGCAGCTCACGTTTGCCATTTCGTTCTTATTTCATTATTCAAGTAGGTCACAACAGGGGCTGGGGATCATGTCGCTGTCAGCGGGACAATTACCGACAGACGTAATCGCCCTGCACTGCGGGCCGCATTGAGCACGACGCCTTATTAATTGTCTGTCAGAGGTGTCAGCGCGTGCTCTGGATGGCGAGCCTAAACCCAGCTTCATCTACGTTAACAGAAGCAGGAAACATCAGGAAATGTTCAGGACAAGGCAGGAAAGCTTTTAGAGCGGGAACAGCTACAAAAACCTTTTTAAAAAAAATTCTATCATTTATTATGACGACTAATCGAGTAATCAGATAAATTGGCAAAAATATATAACAAAATATTGAAAATATTTATATTTACAATATATATACTGTACATGTAAAAATATATGTATGTAAGTACGTATGCACAGAGATGTGTCAAACGTGCACGTTATGCATGTGTGTATATTTCTTGATTGTCTTCATCTGATTGATCAGATTTCTGTGGCGTATTCTTCAAGAGGGGGCCATGGTCCCCCCTGGCCCTCCCTTTGGGGTCGCCACTGAACAGAAGCTTTTCCTTCCGGCTAAACGGTAGAGAAACAACTGGAGTGAGGAGGAGTGGAGTGTGAGGTGGCCTTTTCTCCCAGCAGCGTGTTTGCAGACTAGCGTGCAGTCTGGAGCTCATGGGGGCCACTTCCGCACAAAAAATGTCTCATCTAAAGGTTGCAGACCACTCTCTTAGTCATGAAGTGACACACCAAATTAACACCCTTGTGCTCTGTGAAGTGGCCTCCAGGGACAAGCCCACGCTTCATCATCCACTATGGGGGGTTTTATGGATGTGTAAAGGGTCAGCGTTTGTGTGTTTTTTTTTATTTATTGCTATTTTAAGGTTGATTTTTTTTTTTTAGCTGTGGTATTTCATTTCCACTTTTTAGGTCAGCAAGTACCACATGAAAGACACAATGAACTGCCTGGAATAGAATATCTTCCCAAAGACTAACAGCTTCTCAGCTGCACTTTATCGGAAAGAGACCAACTAAAATGTGAGAAGATGTTAAGAAAAAGATCCCACAGAGAAAATGACAGAACCATCAGCAACAGCTTTAGCATCCAAACAAGAGTCAAAACCTTAAATATGAAAAAATACTGCTTTATTATTACAACCATTTTCTGGTATTGTTTTGACTTTATTCCTGTAATAATATGACCTTACTCTAATATTATTATGACTTTATTCTCGTATTATCACGTCTTTTTTCTGGTAATATGACATTATTCATATTAAAACATCATTATGACTTCATTCTGCTAATGTTATGATTTACTATTCCAACTTTACTGTCATATTACTTTATTTAGTATAACTTTATTCTAATATGATGTTTTATAGTAATATGATTTTTTATGGTAGCATTACTGCTGTATTTTAGTATTATTGCAATTTTATTCTCTTATTATTTTGTCTTTATTCTTGGACAAACCTTTTCTAAAAAATTATGATTTTATTCTTGAAAACGTGACTATTGTCATACAATTTTTTTCTTATAACAAGAATTAATGTATTCTTTTTGTTCCACTTTATTGTCTTACAATTGTATTATTCTGAATTTTGACCTTGTTTCTTGTTTTCTTATGACTTTATTATCATAATTAAAGGTTAAAAAATAATTCTTAGCCTGTCTCTAAGACTCCGTTGTACGACATGGGTGTGTGATTGCCCTAATTGGGAAAAAATAAGAAAATTAAGATAAAACGGAGACCAGTTATCTAGAAGAATAGAGATAACGCCACTTAGCTGCAGCTGCTGTTATTGTTCGGGAAGTTGATAAAATAATGAATCCTTTTGCAGCAGCGCCAGAAATAAGGTGGATAGAAATCCACACTCACTTGTTGACTTTTTATGGATCATATGAGTTTAACTATATGCCATTAAGTGGCTTGTTCCACTTGAAAGTTGAGCGTTTGCACTTCCAGATTACAGTGATTCACACAATGATGGGGAACAGTGTGTGAGGGGGTTAACAAGTCCCACTATTGTGGTGGGTGACATGTTCCCACATCACAATGAGCGCCCGGTTTATTTTGAACGGCTGCCACATCCACCATCCTGCTGTCCTAAATACGCAGCAGAACAACAAATGTCTGTTTGATCGCAGCTGAAAATAGTCACTAAAAATCTGGATCTTCTGTTTCGGATCAAGCTGTTTTAAGAGAAAGGATTTTGTAAAAATGAAAGCGTTCAGATGCTCTTTTTAAATGATTTATGTGCTCATTTCCATTGAAAAACAGGAGAGTTGTATTGTGAAATATTGATATTCCAGAGAGTCGCTGCTTTCTCCGTCCGTTTATTGTTTTGTTTGTTTAGATGATACAATTTGATACGAGTTGGATAGTAACAAGTTACATTTACTCAAATACATTTACTTCAGTAACAGTTTTGAAAAATTACTTTTAAGATTAAAGAACCGCTTCCTGTCATTTTCTTGTTTGTTTCTGCCAATTTTAACATCCAGCTGCTGATCATGTGGCTCGTGGGATACAAAAAAATAGAATAGAATAGAATAGAATAGAATAGAATAGAATAGAATAGAATAGAATTCAACTTTATTGTCATTGCACTGTCACATGTACAAGCAACGAAATGTAGTTTGCATCTATCCAGAAGTGCTATATACATGATATAAATATTTATAAACAGATGTACGAAGATATAAACAGAGAATAATACTGACGTGCTATAAATAAAATGTTTTGTACAAGCGTTTCTATTGCAGTTCTGCAAAATAAATCAATTTTGACACAGCCAACAAAATCACCTCGTCCTTTGCCAAAACTTTCTATCAAAAGACAAGAGATTTGTTTTAGAAATTGTTATGTTTCCATTCAGGAAATTTATGTTCAAAATGTCAAATTGCTTAATTATGTGGTCACTGGAAACACAGTTAGCACTAACAGCTGCACCACGATGCAGCTGCAGGCTCATCAGATCCTCTGAGACTGATGGGAAAAATCAAATCAAGAAGAATAAATGCTGGAAATGTTTACATGTCTGCATGAAAACCATTTTGAAACAATCCTGATTCCAACTTCTAGTGGTCACTTAAAACAGTTTGTGATATTTCCTAAATAATTCAGGTACTTGAATTACTGTTTTGATGCAATCAGTGATTACTTCATACCAAAAAAAACCTTATTCTTTAATTTTGCTCTTGGTTGTCGTCATGACGAATGTGCAGCTTTTGACGTTTTTATGACACACTCTTACACGCTCGTTTGCAGCCGTTCCAATGACAACTTGACATTTTAAAAATGTTTGCTTTCATATGTTTTTTATTAAGCCCCTCATATATATTCTGACCTTCTCTGTGTTGTCTTTATAATGTCAGCAGGCAAGTTGTTTTAACGTTTATAAGTGGCATGTGGCTCATCTCCCATCTCATGCACTGGGACACTTGCGTTTTTTTTTAAATATAAGTCAGAAGGTCAAATGAGCCAGATGGGAGAACAAGGGTGCAGACGATCAGGAAAAGCGTTATTTGTGTCACTGCAGGTACAGTATTTCATTGCCAAGTGAATGTGACAAGATGCCGCTTCATTTTTTCTGAATCACCATCTGTAAATTCTGGCTTTTTATATAATTGGCCCAGACAGAAATGAACAGATGGGAACCTTCCAAATCGATCCTATTTTTTTATTTTTTGTAATTTAAATTGAAAGAGTTAATAGAGTGGAAAACGGCTCAGTTTATCTAATCATCTGAATTGCATTGATTGTCATTTTGTTTAGCTAACAATCAGTTCCCTTCCAATATAAGTGCTCAGAAAACAACAGCAGTGGGCACTGCTAGCTAAAGAGTTAGTTGTGCTAACTAACATTAGTTCTGCTAGTGCTAAAGCACGACACCAACGCAGGCTAGTTGTTTCTCCACAGTTAGCACAATTAGCAGCGAGTACAGGAGCCTGATTGACATCTCTAGGACCCGCCTCTTGATTCTGATTGGTTGTTTTTTGTTGGGAGCTGCAAATTTCTTCAGACA
Organism: Poeciliopsis turneri; assembly: GCA_922788865.1. Taxonomy (NCBI): domain Eukaryota; kingdom Metazoa; phylum Chordata; class Actinopteri; order Cyprinodontiformes; family Poeciliidae; genus Poeciliopsis; species Poeciliopsis turneri. The sequence continues at coordinate 3,515,148 of CAKLNU010001103.1, forward strand.
GCAATAGTAGCTCAATGAGGTGAAGGAGGAGATCAAACTTTTCATAGATTGTTCGTCACAACATGGCGACAGGTTTAACAAATATATGAAAAAAACATATTTTTATAAAAGTCACACACTGCCAGAGTTGGGAAGTAACTAGTTACAGTTTCTAAATTATTATTTACTTGAGTAACTTTTTTGAGAAAATTTGCTTTTAGGAGTATTTCTACTCTTATTTGAGTTAATATCTGGATTTTCTACCCACTGAGTGAAAAACAAACAGGTTTGAACCAAAAATTCACCAGATACAGACACACACCTAAAGTTTTTGTTAAAGTTTCATAAATGTTTTATGGAAAGAAAATGATTTGGAAACATGTTCTTTGCCAGATTTTGTTATTTCTTGTTACTCATATAAATTATTGTCATTTTTAAATGTTAGATGACTGACCACTAACTCAGTACTTGAGTAAATTTTTCACCAAATACTTTTTTACTCTTTGAGGAATTTCTTGGACAGATAATTTTTACTTTTTTTGGTTACATCTGTTTGTCTGTAGCTTTAAGTAATAATTTCTTGTAATGTTTTCATTAAATTAGATCAATTTTCCCTTTAATGTCATCAAGGAAAGCATATTTAAAATTTGCTTTATGATTTGAAACAATGAAAAGTGATAATGAAACAAAAGGAATGAGGGAATACTTGGTATTTATTATCTCATTTTGAGTCGTTGTTGATTCTGAAATCTGCGTAAGTTGAGTTTTTATGAATCGAGTTCAGAAGCTCCTCTCGGTCCACCTGCCTGCCCTTGAAGCCTCCGCGCTCCCCGCCGTTGGTGCAGCATGTTAAGTCGCCCCTTTGCCAAATTCGCTCCACATCAAGCTGTGTCCTTTCATTGACTCACTTGTGATTCATTATGATTATTCTCCCAGAACAATGCTCTTTTTTAAAAGGGTTTCAGCGAGTGGCGCTGGGAGTCAAGTGTAAAGTAAAAGTGCGGTGGAAGCAGAGCCGTGTGAGGACATGAGGCCCGTGATGCAGAGCGGTGGTGACAGCCTGGATGCAGTCAACCTGAACGTGTCGGACGGACCAATAGGCTTCAGGTGCTGCGGCGGTGCTGAAGAGACACTTTGATCCTAAAGACTCTCCAGCCTTAAAAAAACACCTGACTTGGTTTTCTGGAAGGTTTTCTGGTGTTTGGATTGACGTCGATGCAGAATTAATATTTTTAACCAGGACAAAATTATTAGGTCTTCTTACAACAGAATATGTTGTCAGCAAAATCCATTATTTATCTCTACCTAATCACATTTTTAATCACACTTTTTGCTCTCCATTGCAAGAATAACATCTATCTTGTGACTTTTACTCAAAAGTATTGACAAAATCGGTTACATTTTGTTAATTTTTTATTTTTTTTTTCCAATTTTGAGTGGAGATTCCAGTTTTTTTTGTTGTTTTTGTCAAACCAAACATCCAAAAATCAATCAGCTGCTGCTGGATCACCGCAGCAGCAATGTCCAAAATCTTGAAGGTTGCATTTTATGGTTTATTTTTCAGGCTTGGGAATAGACAACGATTCCTTTCCCACTGTTTTTTTCTGCTTCTAAACTTTTTGCCAAAAATTTCTTGACCGCTGTAGTTCATGGTAAAAGCAAAAACATTTCAAATTTGTCAAATCTCCTAAACTCTCCTTAAATAAATTGTTTAACCATCCTGTTTCCGATCAGAAATATGTTGCAAGATAGAAAATATTTACTCTCCTTTCAGTAAATAGTCTATGCTAACTGTGCTAACAAAGGAACAAAATTATTTTCCACATGCGTTAGGAACTTTCCTCCTCCTTTCTTCCTAGTATTTACAATGGCCCTAATACATCTTTGCCAAATCTAGTAATGGCAGCTGATTATTCCAAATATACTTTGCACTTCTGATAATTTATATGTCCTCAAATCAGTCACATAAATCTCTCCAATCAGTGGCGAAAATGTTAAACTTCGAGCACTGTGAGGTCGTAACCAAACTCCATATTTTGTATTGTCTTAATCTGAAAATAAATGTTTCTTTTCCAGCTTTCCAGCAAACATTCTGCTTTATCATTGTAGGACCAATCTGAGAATCTCTGGTTTTCTTTGCGTTTCCTGCAGGGGGAGCTGCTGAGTCCCTGTCGTTGTGATGGCTCTGTGCGCTGCACTCACCAACCTTGTCTCATCCGGTGGATAAGCGAAAGGGGCTCCTGGAGCTGTGAGCTCTGCTACTTCAAGTACCAGGTCCTGGCCATCAGCACCAAGAACCCACTGCAGGTATCACTGAATATCTGGAAACCAAACAAACACATTTTCTGCATCTTTAAACAAAACAATAAGCTTTTAATATGGTCAAAGACATAGTAAGAGGATAACAAATCCTGTAAACACAAAAACTTTAATATCTTCAAATTAAACAAAGGAAACATCCAGGAGTGCAGGGATACATAAATAAATGCAACTAACACTGACCTTTCATAATAAAACACTCTCCAGTTTTGCTGGAACATATCACAAGCCTTTCCTGGTGTGAAGACCGTTTGCCATATTGTGCTGACAAATTTCCCTCTGCGTCACTGTCCGTCTGCCCGTCTTTTCAGAACAAAACCTATTGAGAAGACGAGTCTTTTCATTTAAATATGCTGGTTTGAAATGAAAAAAGTTTGAGAAAAGATGCACTTTTAAAATTTCTACTTATTCACAAACCTTTGATTTAACATTTCAGAACAAAATATTGCACATCTATATTGCGCATGTACATTTTATATTTTGTATTTTTGTGTTTGGATTCTTACTAAACAAACTGTAAGAAAACTAACTAACTAGAATAAATGACTATGATTCATGATGCCAAAGCAGAGCCAATGTGCAGACAGGCATAACTGAATATTTTAATCATCAAAAACGAAACTTGCAAACTCAGGAATAGAAGCATAAAACACCATGAAACATGGAGACACTAAACGGCCTCCTAAACATTGAAACATTGAATTTTAGTGTTTGTAGGATTTTTATTTTGTCTTTGGCAAAGGACCACAGGCCATTTCTCCCACTAGCGCCAGGCTAGCACATTGTTTTGGTTGTATTTACCCACAATGCCCTCCTGCTTTTGGAGCGGTTTCTGGTCCAAATATGCACCAAGCTGCACCAGAGTTCGTTTTTTGGCCCCATTGCAGTTTGATTACGCATTCACCGGACTTTCTGGGCAGGTTCGGTTAAAGAGAACCAAACTGCTGTGAATGTTTGGCTCACTGTTGGATGCTTTGGTAACTGCCTGATCTTACTGTTCTATTGTGAAACTCTCTCTATTAACTCTGACAAACCTCTCAACATCTTGGAATCTGAATAATTTGAAAAACAATACAAAGTTCTTATCTTGGTAGGTACCTGTCATGACAGTTACTATGAAGTTGCTATGACAACAAACAAGTCACAAGCTCAGATTTAGCTCTTACCTCATTCCCAACTAACTGTATTTACTAACTGAAGTGTCACAGGAACGTTTTATTCACACAGAGTTTGTTCTTCTACAAATCTGTCTAAACATCGATTGAATCCATGGATTTCATGTTGAGAAACTCCTCTATGGTGTTCGCTCTCTTCGTCAGACATGTTTCCATTCTCTGTCTCATATGGGTCGATCCCGACAGCAGCCATTTTGTTGATATATATTTCTCTTGTACATTGGTGCAAACTGTCAGTATATATTTTTTTTATTGGTCTTAAAGCCATGCAAGTTCATTTATGCCTTGCTCTGCGCTTCCCTACCAATTTGGCACAGATCATTTCTGGATCAGGCTTGTGGGACATATGTAGGTGTACATCAAACAGCCTAAAATTCTTAGCATTCTTTTAATATATTTGTGTAAATTTTCTCTTGCATACGTGATTTGTTCAGTTTTTCCCAGCTCTTCCACTCAGCCTCTCCTCTGTGTTTCAGTGGCAGGCCATCTCCCTGACTGTGATTGAGAAGGTGCAGATTGCTGCGATAATCCTGGGTTCCCTGTTCCTCATCGCCAGCATTTCCTGGCTCATCTGGTCCTCGCTCAGCCCCTCTGCCAAGTGGCAGCGTCAGGACCTGCTCTTCCAGATCTGCTACGGCATGTACGGCTTCATGGACATCGTCTGCATAGGTAACAGGAAGGCGTGACGCAACACTGACGCCAAACGGCGCAAACGTACAATCGGCCTCTAGTGGCGTAAAGAGAGGCTGCATGGAGAAAGCTGAGGAGCCAAGAGGGAAAAGGACGAGGGCCAATAAAACACATGAAAACACAGCTGACTTCTTTTCTCAGGAAGTCTGATTTACAGCTCAGATTATGAATTTAATCTCAGAATTATGACTTTTTTTCTTTGGAAGTCAAACTTATATCTCAGGATTCTGAGCTTAATTTGAAAATTCTCACTTTAATTTTAAAATAATCACTTTATTCTTCAAATTTATGACTTTTTTCTCAGAAATGTTTACTATTCTTCTCAAGAATTCTGACTTTTTCCACAGAATTTTGACTTTTTTCTCAAAATTCAGATTTTAATATATTATATTTGCATTATTATTTGTGTAGCACTTTTCTAAACACTCAAAGACACTCAATACATGAATTAATTAAAATGACAAACAAAATGGTGCATTAAACAAAATGGCAAAACTTGTCCACATAGCATATTTAAAAAACACAGAAAAAAGCAACAACTTTTAAACTCTGTTCTAAAAAAGTGTGTTTTCCATGTAATTGGAATAGGGATAGTTTCTCCTAATTCAGACATTAATTTCAGAAGTCTGATAAAAAAATAAATAAATAAAAAGTCTGCATTATTGGCAGTGATCCTCTTCCATAGGGCTGCATTACACCACAACAAGAGTAGCACAGAAACAGGAGCCACAACCGAAATGTTAATCAGCGGAGGTAACATTATGCAAGGACAAACTAGTGCGATAAGACAAACATGTTCTCAATTTACATTTCGGAGCTGTGCAAAAAAAACGCAGGCAAGTTGGCAGATGGTGCAAAGGAGGAGACAACAAGCTCCCTAAAAGCCAAACAAATTCTGATGATGTTGCAGAGTACAAGAGACTGTTTTTAAGGTGTGACTGGGTCAACTGTTCTTGCGTAATTATGAGCCGCCTGAGTCAGACAACACTGAGAACAGATGGCATGAGATATCTGCACCGTGATTTTTGCCAACTGTCTATTCTCATCCACAGACGAGCGTTCTCAAGCTACCGGATCCAGTTAGCAAAACATTTGATGTAGGGCAGTGAGAATTCACCAGCTCCAATTCAATTAGGTGTTTTCAAGGTTTGGAAAGTCCTGGATTTCTGTGCAAAATCCTTGAAAGTGCTTGACAATCCAACTGCACAGTTTGGTAATGAAATGCAATCTATCATCTGATTAAAAGCCGAAATTTACAGTTGAAACCAGATGCACTGCAAAAATAAAGCATTTTTGCATGCATAAAGCATTTCTAATGCAAATATATTAGTACACTTCAAATAAGAAGTGTATTAATTCAGTGAAATAACATTCAGTGGAACCAGAACTTTTAAAATTAATATTAGCTCTTTTGTCTTTTTGTGTATATTTTCATACGCCAAATATTTTTTTTTTCACTGTCTGAAGTTAAATCAGATTAAATTTCCTCTGTTTTACGTTCGATAAAATTATTTCTATTTGCTGAAATCCAGAAAATGTATTTTTTTGTCACTTTTTTGTTTTTATCTTAACACAATTTGTTTTGATTATTTCAATATTATGAATATTTATTATTACTCAATGACTTATTGATCTGTTATTGAAAGAAAGATTGGCTTGTTTTTTACATGTTCAAGTTACAGAGATTGGTGGACTTTTAGTTAGTTTAAGTTTTAGTTTTATTTAGTTATATTTTAAGTTATCTTGTCACTGTTGCTGCATGTAGAATCCAATCACAAGATGTTATAAGTAACAGAGTAGGCCTGAAATGATTAGTCAGATTAATCATGATGAATCGATTATGGAAATATTCACCAATTAATTTAATATACACTTTAAAAAACAAACATTTTCCATAATAAAGACACATATTTGTTAAAACTGTCTCTAATTGAATCTGTGAACAGATCAATTGCTTGCTATTGCTGTCTGAAGAAATGCACCACGCCCAACCAAAAACAACCAATCAGAGCCAGGAGGCGGGTTTTAGCGTTGTCAGTCAAACTCATGTACTTGATGCTAAATATGCTTATAGTAGAGAAACAATTTACCTTTACAGGAAAACTGTTTATCGTGACGATGCTAACCAGCCTTAGCATTCATCAGGCTCTGTTAGCTGCAGCGTCGGAGAGAGCACGGCAGTGAGTGGGTGATTGGCAGCGCTAAGACCCGCCTCCTGACTGTGATTGGTTGCTTCTAGTTAGCACTGGGAAAAGGCAGAGGAGCTTCATGCTTTCACAGATTATTTGTTTCAAACTGTCATGAGACAGTTGGAGTTTGAATATGTAGACCCAATATTTTACAAATGTTACATACTGCAGTTTTTGCTATCATCTTATTTATCAAAATAATTGATTAGAAAAATAACTGTGAGTTGCAGTCGTATAACTGCAACATATTACATCATATAATAGTAAATTGATTTGTGCTGTATTCATCTGGTGCTGGAAAAGTTTTAACCTTTCATTGGGAAATGCTTGAACTATCCCAAAAAGTAACTTTTCTTCTCCCCCCAGGCCTCATCATCCACGAGGGATCGTCGGTGTATCGAATATTTAAGCGATGGCAGGCTGTCAATCAGCAGTGGAAAGTACTGAACTATGAGAAATCAAAAGACTTGGGCGACCCGGTGAGCTCCAGCAGTAAGACCGGCGCCCGCGGTTCCCGCGGCAACCCGCACGGCCTGGCCAGCGGCGGCGGCGGCCGACAGAGCAGGCGGCTAAGAACTATTCTGAACCACCACTGCGGATACACCATCCTGCACATCCTGAGCCAGCTCAGGCCCAACGACCCGCGGATCAGCGCCGCCGCCAACCGGGAGGTGGTGATGAGGGTCACCACCGTATGAGACGGACCTGCATCGAGCGGCGGAAGGACGTATGGACCTCAATTTGAAAAAACGACGGACTCATTTGGCAACAGGAGCCCCGCGTGGGACCGAACGGTGCCTGGAGCATCAATAGACTGAAAACACAGGAGGATTTCTCCTCTTGTTTCGTACTACAAAAGGAAGACAGATGCTCCTTTTCAATAATTAAAGAACTGTTGAAAACATGGAAGTGTTAAAAGACATAAAATATGAAATGTATGATGGTGGCGATGGGGGAGGGGGATGATAGACAGGCTTTATAACCTGAAACAAAAGGGTTTTTTGGTTTTTTTTAAACTCAATATCAGGATGCACAGGAACATTTTGTTTTTGTTTTCTATCCTCTTGTTTTTTTTTTACTCACTTTGATTTTGTACTGATGTTTGAGTTCAGAAGGAACCGTGTTCGGTAACTTCACACATGCCAAACATTTCCGGTCGACTATGTAACAAGCTTAAAATTTCTACAAGCCAACTGATGCTGGTAAACAGACCGAAAGCTGAGAATAAAAACATCCATGAGGGCAAAAATAACTTTCAAAGAACAATAAGTCATTAATAAAAAAAAGTAAAAAAAAAAAAAAGAAGAAGTGAGAAATATTTCAGTTATACTTAACCTTTCTGCAATAAAAATACGTATGTACATTTCACAGGGAATTTTTGCATGGTATATAATTTTATTCTTCATCACATAACATAAGCACATGACAAATTTGCTCTATTTCGAATGGTGCTTGCCAAAATAAACACTTTAAAAACGTCTGTTTTCATTGCACCACATTTTTGTCAGAATGAGAAATGGCTGTGTGTTAGAGCTACTTCAGCTAAAATACAGGTTGTTGCTGCTGTGTGCTGATTCAGATTTGATAAGTTAAGTATTGGATTAAAAATTGGGGTCAGATGATCTCTAACCTCGGAGTCTCATTCAGTGTCTTCTTTTGGTTTCAGTCAATGTTTTGTCATTTTTCTATGGAACGTAACGGTGACGTTCACACAGCAGACAAATGCAAATCTGATTTTATTTTTACATCAGTCTGAATATCCCAATTCTGATCTTTTCAACTATTTGTGCCACTTTCATATGTGGAGGAAAATCAAACATGTATCCGATACTTTTCAAAGGATTTTGCCAATTTCATCTGAGTTTTATGTCTTTAATGCGAGACTTGCCTCATATTTCTGCACCAGAAGAAGCCAGACACGATAAAGACGGACGTAAACAATGGCTGAAAATTATAATTATGAGCTCATAAAAGGAAGCCATCACATAACGATCCCACCGCTGTTGGCTCCAAATGTGCATCCAAACACAGTTCCCAGCAACACTTGCAGTCTGTGTGTCTGTTGTGCATCTCAGATCCAGTAGGTTAACTTCACAACAACAGACACACCCACGTTCACTGTATTTATTCTAACAGAGGAGGAAATCAAGTTACATTAAATGAAATACAATAAATAACCTTAAACAAACTCCAGAGATGTAACTCCCAGTGAACAGTTGGCAGCAGATAACAGCTGTAAAATTGAACGTAGCCAAAATGCACATTAGTCATAATAAAAGTTAAAAATCAAGGAAAATATGTCAAAATTACACATGAAACACTTCAAATTTATCTAAAATACATGGTAAAATATATTTATTGTGTAGAAAACAGAACAGTTAATCCTACCAAAGCAACAGCAACAGAAAAAAGGGGGCGGAGCCGAGAGTCACTGGTTACTATGGTAACCACCAACCTGCGCAACACATCTGAACGCACCAATAAATTTCTGGAGAAACAAAACAAAATAAATTTATTGAACACTTAAACAAATCTTGACAAATTTCACATCTATAATAATGTTAAAATAAAACTGCTACAAAACGCACCATTGTTATGATTTTAATAGTTTTCTTCATGTTGTTATGATCTTATGGCGACGCTCCCATTGCTGAATAACTGAAACATTAATCCAAAGGCCCATGTGATGCTGTTTCTCTCCAAACTAATCAAATTAATTTGGATGCAAATATGAATTCGAAGGAGTTGATTTGCATGAAAATAGCACAAAAAGACGTGCGTTTTGTTTTCAATGTGTTGTCAGGCAGCGACCAGAGCATCTGACAGTGAGTGAAGCTCACCAGACACATAAGATGCCTAATAGACACAATGGACAATTGATGGAATTTTGACATTTTCAGTTTTCATGATGCCAAAACATTGGACATACTGATGAACCCCCACATTCGCCTCATCATCTCACACCATGTTGTAAAGACTTTGGCCCACGTACCACACAGAGCACAATACAACTATCCTTACTATGTTTACTAATGCGTCTGAGTCATCCTTTGTGTCTGCTGAGCAGCTCTGACTGCTCTAAGTGAGGAGCAGTGGCTCTGACTGCTCAATCAGGCAACTTTCAAGCTTTTACGTTTCCTCTATGAAACCAACACTGCCCTCTGGTGGCCATTCTACGCATCACCGCTTCAGGCTGACAGTCTTCCACAACTGCAGGTGTTATATTCCACTGCAATTAATCTATCTCTTGATACTTTTAGATAAAAGCAGCTGCAAGTCAGAGATTTGCGTGGAAAATTTCAGATTTGAAAATGTTTGGATGGGAATTTTTAGGAGTAAATAAAAAAAAAAAAAAAATTTAAAGAAGCTGTCATTCTCAGGTTTAAATCTAAAAATTGTTCCAACTTAATAGCAACGGCAACGAAACTGGATTTCTGTAGCTTGCGCAAATGTACATATTATTGCGCCACTTTCCTGTGAGTCAAGTCTGCAGCCTGGAGACGTAAAACCAGGTCAGAAGGATGGAGAAACAAAGAATCCGCTGTGTTTATCAGAAGCTAAACTATTTGGTTTCCAAACTTTGGCAGCAGTGGCAGTGACAATAGAAGTACAATGGCTGCTCACATGCATGGGGTGAATCATGTGGAATCTGTCGCCCCCTCGTGGTTGCAACAAAACACTGATATGGGACAGAAAAACTCGAGCTTAATATGGAATTACAACCAAAAATAAATAATACACTACATGTACAATTCAAAATTATTTTTATTTATAAGATAATCATAAAACTGTAGATTTAAGGGGTTACATACTTTCTTTTAAATCCACTTGCTCTGGAAAAAGCCTTTAATTTGATCACATTTATCTTTATTTATTGAGGCATATTTTAGAAATACTAAATTTCCCACTCTTGATTAAAATTGTTTTGTTTTGATTTCCTAGACTAACGTAAGAAAAAAATTAAGAAAATGTTCAACTTCACAATTATAAAATTAAAACATTTGTATTTTTTTATATTTTTTTCTAGCAACTTTTCAGATTTTTCTCGAGAAAATTTCAGATTTTAATCTGATTTATTTATTTATGTATTTGACTGTTCAAAAAGTTGTTGAATTAATTTTGATATTTCTGATTTTTTTGAAGCAGCTTTTTGACTTTTGAAACTTTCTGAGATTTTCTGGGGTAAATCTACTCCTTTATTTATTTATTCATTTATTTATTTACACAGGGCCGTAATACGTCGTCGTAGGTTTGAATACTTTCGCTAAGAAGTAAAAGCTTTTTGCATGCATTTGGAAATGAACTGGAAAAACAGCTATAATCACTTGCAATAATCTATTTCTGTTAATTGTGATTTAAAAAAAAATTAATTTTAAAAGTTGAAAAGAAAAAGTTAATCTTCTGTCCTGCTGATCCAGGATCAGTCCAGAGTATAAACTGGGTCACAGGCAGCAAACAGGAGAAACTGGGGCGCAGAGTTTGTCCGTCCGCTTTTCTTTGTTCCTTCACCTGTCAGGTGAGTTCAGTTCCGCCCCCTGCTGCGCCGCCTGCGCCGCGCAGACTCTGACACAACCTGGAGGCGTGGAGGAAACACCGAGGAATAGAGTCGATCATTTCACCGCAGGAAGCTTCCCGGCTCGGTTCTACTCATGACCCGGTTCTAGCGGCTCTACCCGGCTCAACATGTTCTCCTTCCTGCGCTCAGGTGAGTTTCACCTGAACAGACTTTTCTCTGCTTTACGGGAAAACTTCCGAGGCGGTCTCTTCCTGTCATTAGTTTATCTTTAGACGTATATTACAGGAACGGATTAGGTGACGAAGTTCAGGCTCGTTTCCTGTAATAATGTTTTTAAATTGTCTCCGGTTTGCTGTCCGCTGCAGAAAATGTGTTTTTATGGCTCCACTGAGCAACAAAAAGAGGTTTTCAGTCACAAACACCCACATGACACAACAACAGTGACTGGTATTATTGAAGTATAAATGTATTGATAAATTATAAGAGATGTTGGATTCCCGTTAGAAAATGTCCATCTGTTATATTTTAGAGTTTATAGTGTCACTCCGTGACGTCATGTGTTTTTGACTCGTTCCAATGAAATTACAACTTGTGACGTTAAAATATATTTTTCTTATATGAATTTTAAATATCTGCATGATTTTTTTTTAATTATAATAATCAAATGTTGGCTTTGGAAACAAGTAGTTTATCTAACTTTATTAAAAGTGTAATGCAAGTTTGTTTTGTTTTCTTTTAAATCTAAAATAAAAATAGAAAAAAATAAACATAAAATCAGAAAGTTTTCTCAAATCAGACTGCGGTGACCAACAGGTGCTAATGTCAAACATAACTATATATAAATATAATAGTTATATATTTGCTAAATGTTTTAGATCATAGTGTACTTAAATATCCAAATATTGCTCCAAAGTGCTCCAGACCACTAGAGGGAGTGGAGCAAATCAAATTGAAACAGACACTCAGGAAAGAGAATGTTTTACAACGGGACGTTGAAGAAAGAAATTCTGTGTCATGATTCATGTACTTTTCAAACTTACAGTCTTATACATAACTAAAGAACAGCAGCTTATTTATATAGGTAATATTACCTTCTCTTGACTCCCCCTAGTGGTCTGGAGTACTTCTCACAGTTTGCAGCATTTCATAATTCCTGTCAAGTTCGCTCTGACTTGCTAAGGAAAATTATGTTTGGATTGGCCAAGTCAAAGTCCTGATTAAAATCCATCTGAGATGTGGAGACATGACTTCGCACTAAACCTCGATTCCCAAAAACCCTCAAGTTTTTAAGTGAGTTAGCTACATATATAGCTAACTCAGAGTTTATTAGCTTGCTAAATATTTAGTTTGGAGCTATTTAGCTTTCTAACTACATATTTTGGTAGCAAGCTAAATATTTTGTGGTAAAACTTACCTTTGTCACAAATACTTAGCTAAATATTTATCTTGCTAACTAAATATTTAACATGCAAACTAAATATTACAAATGTTTGATGCTATTTAGCTTTTGTAACTACATGTTTGGTATCTAGCTAAATATTTACTTTTAAAACTAAATATTTTGCTGAAAAATGTAAGTAGCTCATAGCTAAGTATTTAGCTAATTAAAAATGTTTAGGTTGAACGAATGGAGACATTAATAGGTTTCTGCAGAACCTGAAGGGAGGGTTGGAGACTTCTGGCTTCAAATGGCATCAGCCCACATTTCCACTGCGGGACGGTGCCAGTTGGGTCCTCAGGCATCGAGGACCCAACTAATTCCTATTTGTTCAGGTTTTGAAGCAGTTCTAGTCTGAGGGATTGGGAACTTGTTTGCCCAGTTCAGACTCAGTTCCTTTGTCCTTTAAATATTGAGTTTCTTTAAATTCTTTACATTCCTTCTTGGTGGCTTGTAAAGGAAGAACGTCCCTGTTTCCAGAGACATTGTCACTTAAACAATCACAAAGGAGTTTCGTCACTAGGCCTGTCACAGAACATTTTTGCTGGACAATAAATCGTCTCAGAAGTTATCACAATAAAGGATCATTTTGTTGCCTGGAGAATATTTTCATAATAATATAATAAGAATGGCATAATAATGCAAGAACACATTCTAAAAAATCAATAAACTTTAAACTCCTATGAACAAATATACAAAATAAGCAAATAAAACAACAAATAAAATGAATTATCTGTAAACAAAATTGTCCTTTAAAAAGGAATAGTTGAGACAAAAGCTCCAAAGTGAAAGCTTTTATAATCCAGTTTTTGGTAGAAAGAGAAAAATTATAAATCATGAAATTATTCAATCAATCAATCAATCAATCAATCAATCAATCAATCAATCAATCAATCAATCAATCAATCAATCAATCAATCAAATTTTATTTGTATAGCACATTTCAGCTACAAGGCATTTCAAAGTGCTTTACATCATAAACATAAAATACAAAGTCATGTAACATAGAATAAAATGAAATAAAATAAAATAAAATGAAATAAAAACACGGAATTTAAGCGCCTGTTACCGCTGGACTCCGCCATCCGTTTAACCACGTTTTAATCTATTTAATGATAGATTAAAACAACGTTTTAATCTATCATGCGATTAATTGATTTGTTACTTATTGTGACAGGCGCTAGTCCTCAATACACAATAGATGCACTAATGAATAAACTGACTAATTTGCCATATTTTTATTTATTTTGCAGATGCAAAATTCAACAAATCGTTTTGCATTAATAGGCATGTCTCTCTTGAAAAAGGGATTTTTAATCTCAATAAATAAAGGCTACATACATTTTAGCAACGTTATTTTTGGAGCAACACTATTCCTTAGTAAACATGAATGAATATATAGATGCATAAAGTTAAAAATAATTTTTATTCTGGTGAAAAGTAAAAATATGGAATGAGAATAAATTATTGTTCTGGTGAAATAATGTAACTTTTCTTCTCCCTGACTGAAGAGTTGAGATAAAAAGTTTTTTCTCACGGCTCTGTGTTTGTGTAAGGTTTCGTTTTGTGTGTGCAGTAATTTTTATTCTTGGATTTAAATCCAATTTAATTGCCGGGTTGCTTCCAGGCAGAAATCCCCCGCCTGAGAACATCCACATCTCCTCCCTGCCGCCCAGAGTTCCCCTGGACCCAGAACCTGATCCGCCCGGCCGACAAGGTGATTATCTTTTATGTTAAGCAATGCAAATCCTGAATTTGTGATGAAGACGCATCATTTCCACATATTGACGCAAGATTTTGGTATTTACGCAAAGTTTTCAGATTCTGGAGTTTGAAATTTGCTTTGTAAACAAAGTTTTACTTGCTTACATTTTGACTGCAACTAATAATTATTTTAGTCAATTAATCATCAGAACAAAAAACATCAACACATTCTACTTATTTAGAACTTAAACTCTGAGGCCTTTTATACAATATTATGTATGCATTAAAATATCAAAATAAACAATACATTTAGTTCCTCTTTTCAGTTAGAAAATGAAAATTTTATTGCTTGGAAGTTGAAGCATCGTAGCGCGGGAGGATTTTCAACTTGAGCAGACGCGTAGGATTTAGCCTTTTAACCAACTGTTAGCATTTAAATAGACTTTCTGATGAACGTGTTGATGTTTCCGCAGACGACTCTGTGCAAAACCAGGAGAAAGCTGTCATCCAGACCACACACACTCACCGAGGATCGTCCACGCCTTCGGTTTTCCTCCAGAACCGCAGCAATGAACCGGCTCCGACCACATACTTTGAGCAGAAAGTCCCTGTTCCTGAGGAGGACACTGAGGTAACCTAAATCAGACTGCTTACTTAATTTGAAACGTTGTAAACTTTACAGCTTGTATTTCTCCTGCAGACACTGTTCAGTCTGCGTAAACTCTGGGCCTTCACCGGGCCTGGGTTTCTGATGAGCATTGCCTACCTGGACCCGGGAAACATCGAGTCTGACCTGCAGTCAGGAGCTAAAGCTGGATTTAAGGTAACAGAAAACAAATTCAAAGGTTTTACATCTTCTAATAAAACTGCTGGAAAACAACAAACAGCGTCTTCCTTCAGAAGACAAGTGAAGGTTTATTTTGTTAAAACGTAAATTTCTAAGTTTTGCCAGGTGTATTAAAATAAAATTCAGGTTTCCACTCACTCAGCACAGAAATACAGGCTGTAAAGGGAAATTATTATGACCAGAAAATCAAAATTCAGTTTCATGAGTACAGTAAAAATATTGAGAAAAAAACAAAATCATTTCTGGAAGAGAAGATATTTTTCCACAACCAGTGCGTCTGCAGAAAGTTTATATGAAAAACCAGAAAATTAGTTTGGTTATTTAGTCTTATGAGAATAAAGTTTCCAACCCGTTTACATGAGCAGAGCAGGTATTTAAATCAGTCACATTTCAACTTCACTCTTGACATACTATTTTCATTTTTATTATTTCTCATTTTCTCATTCTTTAGATGTTTTTCTCATCATTTCCATCATTTTTATTCTTCATATCATTTTGGAAATCCACATTTTCACTCTCATTATTTTGACTTTTTATTTTTTTTCTTATGTTCTCCTGATTTTCACATTTTTCTCATAGTTCTGATCATTTCCAGTTTTTCTCATTATTATAATCTCAACATTTCCACATCATGTCTGCCATTGTGATTTATTTTAATCTCATCACTGTGATGCATAATTTGCATTTCACCACCATTTCTTCTAATAATTCAGTTCTTTGACAGTACAGTTTTTCTCAACATTGTGAGTTTTTTTCTCATTTTTATCTTAGTTTGCCATTTTCTTTTTGTTTTGATTTTGTCATATTTAAACTTTGTTCTCATAGATTTTGTGGGGGAAATATACCTATTATATTTACTAGATTGTACATTTTACTTTTACCTGAGTAATTTTATTATAAAGTATTTCTACTCTTACTTGAGTGAATTTTGTGTATTTTCTATCCACTGATTGAAGAACAAACATGTTTTAATCAAAAATTCACCAGACAGACACACAGCTGCTGTTTCTGTTAAAGTTTCAGACGTTTTATTGAAAGAAACTGATTTGGAAACATTTTGATTTGTCTGATTTTGTTGTTTTTTGTTATTTATGTGAATTATTGTCTTATTGGTCCTTAAAATACCAACATTTCCACTTTATATTTTGGTCTGTCTGATGAGTTTTCTCAATTAAATGATTGATAATTTGATCAGTTACGTGAGCAGACTTTTTACGCTTGCTTGAGTAAAGTCATGTTGAAGTAGAGCTGAGTGTAGTTCTCTGCTGTTTCTTCCTGCTGTTTCTCCTCCCTTTAGCTCCTCTGGGTGTTGCTGCTGGCCACCATCATCGGCCTGCTGCTGCAGCGGCTGGCGGCGCGGCTCGGCGTCGTCACCGGGATGCACTTGGCTGAAGTCTGCAACCGCCAGTACCCCACTGTGAGACAACCACACCCAGTGTGAAATCATGAATATGCTTGTTTCCTTCGTATTTTCTGCCTGCGATGCAGAATTCAAGCGGACTCGCTGACTTCTCCATGTTTTCATGAAGGTGCCCAGAATCCTGCTGTGGCTGATGGTGGAGCTGGCGATCATCGGCTCCGACATGCAGGAGGTCATCGGCTGCGCCATCGCGTTCAACCTGCTGTCCTCTCACAGGTGTGGCAGTGTTTTTCAAAGTGGGGGCCACCAGAGGGCGCTAGAAGGGAGAAAAATATTTATTTTGAACAAGTAAAATCTGAGAGAAAAAATAAGAACACAAAAAAATACATGCATCATGATAGTAATTAAACATAAAAGCAAAAACAAAACTTCCTTATCCAGTCCATAAATGAGTATAAAGAAGACAAAGCTTATTAAATCCTACTCCAATTGTCTCATCTATTGCTGTACATATTTACACGTCTCATTTTTGGGATTTGGGAATCTTTTTTTTTCACCATTTATTATAAAATCTAAGTTAAAATAACACTGAAAATTTCTCATGAAAAGAGAGGATTTTCCACCACAGATCTTCCAACCTAAATCCGAAGAAATGAGGCAGCATTTATACTAAGTGAACGTAATAAAACGAGGGGAAAAAATTTTAATTCAATGTTTTATTTTATTCCGTGTAGCATTGTCTATGGGCATACCGTTTGGTATCAGAATCTCAGGTCGTTTGGTGCTAAAACATAAAAATTGAGCTTCTTCAGTTGCTGTGTGTGTTTTGTTGACAGGATCCCCCTCTGGGCTGGTGTGCTCATCACCATTATCGACACTTTCTTCTTCCTCTTCCTGGATAAGTACGGTACGTAGCACAACGTCTTCAGACAATGAAACACACTTCACACAGCAGAGAGGAAGACTAAATAAAATCTTTCGGTGTGTTTTTCTGCAGGCTTGAGGAGGCTGGAGGCCTTTTTTGGTTTGCTAATTACTATTATGGCCATAACATTTGGATATGAGGTACGGACTTTGGTTTGTTTTGATATTTGCACTTTTTCAGCCAATCAGAGCCATGGAATAAATGTACAAAACAAACTTGTAGTTTTCTTATTTTCTGTAGCTGATCATAGTGTTGGTGGATTTAAAGTTTGATCATTCACATCTTATCAACACCAAAGAGCAATAATGTTTACTTTTTTTTCCTGACTAGTCCCACTAACAATCATTGTTCAAAATGTAAATACTGTATTTTTGGGAAGGAAATATGTAAGAATCAATATCTAGGAAGCAAAAAAATAACTAGGTAAAACTAACTGAAGAGTATCTCAAATAAATGAGGCATCTCTTGAATTAGACATTTTGATCTATCAAAATGTAAGTGAAGATGTCTTTTAATCCTGGAAATGTTCCTCAGGTGATAGAAGGCCAACTTGGTAACTCTCTTTATGTGACTCTGAATGTTCTGAGTCCATCACGACACCAGGATTTTGGATCTGATCTGTAGTTTGTAATTTAAATACCTGAAGCTGTGTGCTTGATCGTTCCTCTTTAGCTTGTCTTTAACTGGAAAACAATTTAAAACACTTAAATTCAACACCATTATTCAAATCATGTATGCAACCGTGTGTCATCAGCATAGAAGTGAACATTAATGCTGTGTGTCCGTATTTCATATGGGTTACAAAATTTTTAGATTTAAAATTATGCCTTGTGGGATGCCATTGTTTACATTTTAGTTTCCTAAAAGAACATTCTGTCGTTAAGATATGAGTTCAACGACTCAACATCAACATCATTGCCACTAACCTGCCTTATTCTTCTGATTTTTTTTCATCACTTTATGTCAGATTGTGCCGTACTGAACTGTAAACATCAGAAATATTTGCCTACACATGTAAAGTTAATGTAACTGCTGTGTTGCAGTACGTGACAGTGGCTCCTGACCAAGGCCAGCTGCTGACGGGGATGTTTGTGCCGTACTGCGAAGGCTGCGGGCCGGTTCAGCTCACCCAAGCCGTCGGCGTCGTGGGCGCCGTCATCATGCCGCACAACATTTACCTCCATTCTGCTCTGGTGAAGGTCAGACACCAGCTAAAGTAAAACTCAACACTGTGAAATCTGTAAACCCTTGCTGTGATTCCACTCACCTCATAATGGTGCAATATGACATTTCAAAAATAAATGGAAAGATGCCAATTTTTGGCATTAGGATGAAATTTATTTTGTAAAACTGCAACAGAAACACTTTTTTTGCATCACACAAATCACATGATCAACAAGCGGATGTTTCCATTGGCGCAAACCACGAAGAAGAAGATGACAGGAAGTAGTTGGAGGATGATGGCGCAGCTTGTCTTTTAACGACTTAATATGTAAACAAACATATTCATGTTCTGAAATGAACTTTTGCTTTTCTACTTACAACGGCCCTGATGCGCCGTCGTACACATGAATGCGTTTGTTTATGTAGTAAAACATGCTGTGACATCATCTCCAACTACTTCCTGTCGTCTTCTTCATGATTTGCGCCAGTGGAAACATCCAGTTGTTGATCATGTGATTTGTGTGATGCAAAACAAATTTCCATTGCAGTTATGCAAAATAAGCCTTGATACGCTGTCATGCACATATGATTTTAATTGCGTTTCTTCTTTAATAGAAACACCATAATTGCAAAATTGCATTTTTCTCTAGGAATAGTTTTGCGCACATTTGTAAAGGAAATGCAGCTAGTGAGTCTCCATATCTGCTTTAAAGTCTCGGGAAGTGGATCGCTCGAAGAAGAAAGCAATACAAGAGGCTAACAAGTACTTCTTCATCGAGTCGGCCATTGCTCTGTTTGTCTCGTTCCTCATCAACGTGTTTGTGGTCGCTGTCTTTGCTGAGGCATTCTACCAGCGCTCAAACATTGAGGTGGTGAGTATCCCTGCAGATGTTCTCGTCGTCCTACAGCTGCTTCATATCCAGATGTTCTCTCTGACGTTTTTGTCGTTTTGTTTCAGAATAACGCCTGCAACCAGTCGAGCATTCCTCACTCCCACCTCTTCCCTATGGACAACAAAACTCTGGAGGTTGACATCTATAAAGGGGTTTGTTTGTCATTTTTTCAGTGAACCAGGTCATGTGTCGGGCGAGTTGTGTCAGTTTGTGTGACGGTTTGGTTTCATCGTAACAGGGAGTTGTTCTGGGCTGCTTCTTCGGGCCTGCGGCGCTCTACATATGGGCCGTCGGGATTCTTGCAGCCGGTCAGAGCTCCACCATGACTGGAACCTACTCTGGCCAGTTTGTCATGGAGGTCAGTTGGAGCTACAAGATCAGATGCTTGGCTGAGCCAATAATCAATAAATCAATTAATCACATGATAAATTAAAACTAATGCAATAATTTCCATTTGCACGATTTATCGTTTTTCTTTTTTTCTCTATTTCTACCAAAAATTTGACGTTAAAAGTCTTTAGTCTGGTGTTTTGTTCTAAAGTGGCGCTTTTTTTTTTTAAGGTCAACTTGTTTACAGAGACTTCATAATTCATGTTGTTATTTCTGTTGTTTTGTTTTATTTATTTTGGACATTTAAAATGTCTTCCAGTTTCAGTGCGAAATGTTTGTTAGAATTGAAAGTTTACTTATCTTTAGGAATGTGTCCTTGCATTATTAGGCCATTATTGCCATTATATTACTGGAAAATAGTCTCAAAATAACAATATTAACTAATATTATCACAATGACTTCTGGGACAATTTATTATCTAGCAACATTTTGTCATTACTGGCCTAATTGACTCCTGGCTCTGATTGGTTGATCTGACTCGGCGTTGGTTTTCTCCATCACTGGGAGAAGTCACAACATAATGATAATTTTAAGAAACGTAAAAAAAATGTAAAAATGTATAAATGTTGTTTTATAATTTGCTTCACTAATCTTGTGTTTACCATCTAAAGCTGCTGGTGATTCCTGTTTCTCAGGGTTTCCTGAACCTGCGCTGGTCGCGTTTTGCTCGGGTTTTGCTGACCCGGTCCCTCGCCATCACTCCCACGCTGCTGGTGGCCATTTTTCAGGACGTGCAGCACCTGACGGGCATGAACGACTTCCTCAACGTGCTCCAGAGCATGCAGGTTAGACACGGACTCCAACTGCCTCATCTGCATCCAATCGAGGAAAGAAGCAAACTACATAAAACTAACTGCAACCAGCGATTGTGTTTTGTTTTATTGCATGAAATTCGTTCGCAAGCCTCAAATGGCCCCCTGACCACACTTTGAACCCCCTCATGTAAACTAACAAACAGCACAGACCTCACTCCAGATTTCTTCTCTCCCAGCTGCCGTTCGCCCTCATCCCCATCCTCACCTTCACCAGTCTGCCGTCTCTGATGAACGACTTTGCCAACGGACTGTAAGCGGACCGCTACCGTCGCCGTTGAATCACTTCCTGCTCCACTTCCTGCTCAGCATGTTCGTCTCTCTGCAGGATGTTTAAGATCATGGGAGGACTGATGATCCTGTGCGTGTGCGCCATCAACATGTACTTCGTGGTGGTGTACGTGACGGCGCTGAACAGCGTGTGGCTCTACGTGCTCGCTGCCTTCCTCTCCTTGGCGTACCTCACGTTCGTGGGCTACTTGGTGAGATCAGCTTCACTCATTGACCTTTCTGCAAATATAAAACATTAATTCAGAATATTTCAAGTTTTCTGATGAACCTTCTGAGATAAAGTTTTCTGAAAAAAAGACAAGTTTTCATGTTTTTATTTGTTATTTTATTTATTCATTATTGCTGGAGACTTGCAGTGAAATATAGATTTTATATATGCAGTTGGACGATTATTAGATAGATAGATAGATAGATAGATAGATAGATAGATAGATACTTGTGTTTGTTGTACATATTTATATTTTTATGTGTTTTTGATGAGTAAATATATGATGTTTTTTACATTTTTTGGTTGTTCTTCTTTAAGAAACAGATTCAATATTTAAAATCACATTTAAAAGATTGTTAAAGACGTTTAAAAGACGATCACAGCAGCCTAAAACAGTCACACGAGAAGTTCAGTGAGTTCAAACTGTAAAAAATATAATAAAAACATAAAATAAAAAAACAAAAATAGGTCCAGTGACAAATTAATTTAGAATTAGCTTAAACTCAGTGAGATGAGTTTCTTCAGATTCATCTGATTTTGGATCTTTTTTCAAGAGCGTGTGGCAGAATATTTAAATAATCCCAACAAAGCAGTGAAAACCTTTCATCCTTTCCTCATCTGACTCATATGACCTTTGACCTGTGCGTGTTGCTGTGCTGCAGGTGTGGCTGTGTCTGATAGCGCTGGGTGTGTCCTGCCTGGATCCGAGCTCCAGGAGAGGAAACGACTTGACCATCCTGATACAGGAGCAGCCAGAGTTCGACACCTGAGCCAGACGTAGATTAAACCGGACCTTGGATCATCGGTCAACCCAGAACCGGGTCTAACGCTGACCAGTTGGATGGTGCTAAAGTATTTTTACTAATCTATAATGTATGATCTGTTTCATGTTGTTTTTATTATGACATGTTAGAAAACTGAAGGAGAGTCAATTTTTCAGTTTTTCAGTGCAAAACAGAGCATGAACACAGGACAGCCTAGCATGTTGCTAACACTCACAGCACTTTCCAAAATTAATCTCAACATTTTGGACTTCTCCACATTTTGTCACATTACAACCTAAAATTTCAATGTATTTATTCAGATTTTATGCAAATTGGGCCTGTATTGTGAAGCTGAAAGAAAGTTATTTCAAAATGGCGTCTATTAAGATCTACTTTTAAATCTTGACAAATATTCTCAGTTGGATTACAGTCAGGACCATTCTAAAACATGTTCATTTTTACTTTATTTATTTCTATATTAAACCTCTAAGGGCTTCAAAAAACAGCGGGATTTATATAAATCAAGATGACAACATGATATGCATATTGACTGTTTACTAACTCGGCAACTTTAGGAGGAAATTAGTTGTCAGAAGCTCGAATCAAGTAAAAAGGATAAGGTTTTTGACTTGTGCAAATGCTAAAACGCACAGTAAACAAGATTTATGCAAACTCCAAAATGCAGCAGAAAATGCTGCAGCCACAGGAAATGGAAGCATGTTAAAAGATGTCGGCCATCATGAAAGAGGAATACTTGTGCACTTCGCACTTTTCAGATTAAATAAGAAAATAAAAAAGCTATGCATCATTTCCCTTAGCCTTTGCATTTCGGCATAATTTTATGCTGGCCTGCACTGCAAAAACACAAAATCTTACAGAATATTTTTTGTCTAGTTTTTAGAACAAATATCTTAGTACACTTGAAATAAGACAAAACTAACTTGCAGCTTTTCAGCAAGATATAGGAGCTTGCTTCAAATGAATAATTTCTTAATATTGGCACTCGCAGAATATTTCACTTATAAAAACACATATTTCCTATAAGTGCAACATTCTGCAATTATTCTCATACTTAATCTCTATTAAGGACTTATTTACTTAAAACAATCTTCTATTTCTTCTGAAAAGTTATTTTTAAGTTAGTTTTGCCTTATTTCAAGTATAATAATATATTTGCATTAGAAACTGGATGAAAAATGTTTGGGAGTATTTTGTGTTTTTCCAGTGCATCACACAAAATTTAAATAAAAAACATTTGCGGTTGAAATATGACAAAATTTGGAAAACGACAAAGTTTGGTGTCTTTCAGCACATTTTGCATTCAAGCAAGAGGAGCAGTGTTAATGACTTTCATTCTTTTTAAAAAAGAAGAATATTATAATAACTTGAAGGTTTTTGTGGAGAATCTTGCTGCCTAACCCGGCAATTTCAGGAGGAAATTAGTTGTCAGAAGTTTGAATCGGGTAAAAAGGATATGGTTATTGACTTGTGCAAATGCTAAAACGCATGGTAAACAAGATTTAAGCAAACTCCAAAACACGCTAAAATAAAATGCAACAGAAAATGCTGCATTTTTCTGCTGCATCTTTATTCAAAAAACAATGGGATTTATATAAATCAAGATGACAATATGATATGCATATGTTTATGCATATGTTTATGCATATCATATTGAAATGATTGTTTCATTTCAATCTTATTTACAAACAGGAAAACCAACAAGATATTATGTTCATTAAAGGAGCAGTATGTAACTTTTATTAAAAAATATATATATTTATATATATTTTTGCATATTTGTTAAAACTGCCACCATGTTGTGTCAATAATAAGACAGATTCTGTGATGTAAATTGAGTTCCTATGTCTTTTCCCACTGTTAAATATAAACAACCCATCAGAACCAGGAAGCGGATCCCAGCAATGTCAATCATCCCTCTTTTTGCAGCTAGCATAGCTTGTTGTTAATGCTAGCCGGCAGATAAACAACTTTTCTAACAGTGAGTTGTTTTTTCGCCATCTGCTCATTTAGCAGCAACTGCCTGAGCTTGATTGACAGTGCTAAGACACTCCTCCTGTTTCTGATTGGTTGTTTTTGTCCATTTCTTCAGACTCTAATAGTAGCTCAGGGAAAACGTGGAGGAGATTGATCTTTTCCACCTATTAATTCTCTCATGTCATACTATCACAACAGTTTCAATAAATATGTACTAAACTTTTTTTAATTAAAGTTACATACTGTACTTTTAAATGGTGCCCTGAAAGTCAAGTGGTATGAAAAATAAGATATTTACATTTAAATATCCTCTTGAGGGAATATTTTTGTAGACTTTCAGAGTTGTTTCCATTTTTGCCCACAAGGAGGCAGTGCAGAGTACTACAGGGAGACACCATTAACATCTAAACACAGCTTACAACCAACCCAGGGGATTAAAGGGCATGTTTGTGTGTTGGGACAGAAGCGGTGGCTCTTCTTTGTCCAACGTAGCGGACAGCAACTGTAGTATTTGGGGTTTTATCCAGAGGTGCTGCTGTTGCACAAATGCTGCGGTGGATCAGCAAACGTTGAGCAACATTGAGCTGAATTCCAGCGTTGAAGGGATTCTGTCTTTACGAGGGAAGGTAGACGAACAGGTTTTCCTCCTCGCATCGAGACAAGAAACTTCTCCTTCTCTTTTACTCTCTCTGTGTCTCTGTGGCTGCCCATCATGGAGGCCGGGTTATGTAAGAGTTCCCACCGCCCCTCTCTGTTTTTGTTTTTCTCAATGAGCCAATGTCTCCCTGCCTAGGCCTCACAGCCGGTCCGGTCCTGTAGGCCCCTTTTCCTGGAAATACAGCCTTAGCAGAGGCCAGTCAGGGGCAGGCCTGCGAGGGTGGAGGGTGGGTGGAGAGGTGGGGGGTTCTTCCAGCAAATCACATGATTATTCACCCTACAGCCCCAGCCTTACATGAAACTCAGATGCTACAGCAATATGTTACCAGCTAGGGTTACATTCAACAAGGCTGAATGTTTGTTGATGCACCACTTGGCCTGTCACCGTGACAAATTTTGCTGAACGTTTAATTGTCCCAGAAGTTATTGTGATAAATGATAATATTGTCTTTTTGAGATCATTTTCAAGTAATATAAATGGTAATGATGACATAATAATACAATAATTCATTTTGAAAGATCAATAAGCTTTAAAATCTAATGGGCTGGAAAAGGAAGACATTTTAAATATTCAAAATAAATGAACAAAACAACGAAAACAACTAATAAATTTAATTATGGACTCTCTGTAAGCAAAAATGTCCTTGAAAAAATGGAGCTAGTTGAGACCAAAGCACCAGAGTGAAGAGTTTTACTATCCAGTTTTCGGTAGAAAGAGAGAAACATGCAAATGAAAATTATTGACCGTGTCATAATTTATCATGCGATTAATTTATTTATTGCTTATTGTGACAGACCTAGGCATGAAGTTCATGAAGACGGTGGTTTGGATGCCGGTGGAAAACCACTACAGATGATGAAAGATATTTGTTTATCTTATTTATCTACACAGAAAATCTTAAGAGAGATCCGGATAATTTCCATCCCCACTTCCAGTGGTTTGAACTTGGTTTTTGAAACCACTTCCTGATGTTTTATGATTTTATGGAAACAGCGGTTTCTCTTCATTGTTTTTAACTTATTTAAGCAAATTTTTATTTTCGATCAAACTGTTATGACTTGTGCATTATTGTGTCAGCATGCGGCTGATTTAAACCTCTTATTTCTTTTTCAAATGTTTTTGATAAAATGTGAATACTTTTTTTGCCAAGCCTCTTGTTCACACAAATAAATTGTTTTAATAAATTACACTATTAAAAAAATAATGTGTCACATCTTACTTTAATAATCTCAAAGGGAAATTAAATGTTGTCCTAACTCAAAAGAGGTATCCCCAAATAGTCAACTGGAACGATCTCCAATAGCAGTCAGTCTAGCAGTGAATCGAAAGAAGCTTCTGACTGAACAGTAACATCTCTGGGATGATGCCATCAGGTGTTGGGGAAGACTGCTAATCCACCTCTTTGTGGTCAGAAAGCAGGGAGATGTTGGAGTAGGGGATCTGATTGGTACCATTTCCAATTCAAACTCAAAAATACGCAAAAAATGGGAATTAAATGTTATAACTCATATTAATGACATTAATATGTTATTGACATATTGATCTTTCCTGCCAATGACTGTTGGTAGGAAAGATCTCCAGTAGCAGTCTGTATTAAAGTGAATTTTAAGAAGCCTCTGGCTAAAGACGCTCTGCTTTCCCAAGACATTCTCATGAAGAGGAATTACGATGAATGTAAGAGATGGTATGAACTTCCTCCTTCTCTCTCTCGCTGCTCTCGGTTCAGGTATTTGAGGTTTTGAGATGCTAATCAGCTGCTCCCAGTTGTAAAAATAATACCTTGTTGCCACGGTTACGGATCATAACAACTGCCGAAAAGCATCGGAGCAAAAGCAACAACAATCCTTCTGGAATAATTGTCCCCAAACATGCAGACTGCCGCTATGCAATCAGCAAACACATTACTTTATTCGATCTGTTTTCCCTGCTTGTAATTTGAGCGTTAGTTAAAAATTTTTCTCTCCATAAAGATAAAAACATTTCATACCTCACCTGTACGTTGCTCATGTTTTAATATTTCTCATCAGAAACCAAGAATGACAGCCAAAAAGAAAGTAAGTAGCTGGCTATATTAAAAATAATGTAAATAGTAATAAACTGTCATACAAGCATTTTACTTGTGGTTATAATTAATTTAGTAGAAATGTTTAATTACATTTTCTTCAATTGCCAAAAACCCAAAACAAATCCACCAGTTTTTTCTGTCATTAATTTTATGCTTCATTATTTTTAAGTAAAAAAAAAAAAAATCTAATTACACTTATGTTTCAACTTGTTTGTTTTGTCCCCACAAAAACTAGAAATACAAGCCACTGTGTTGTCCCACACAGAGTACGCAGTTCTTTCTGTAGGTTTGCTAGTCGTTTATAGTCGGAAATATTGGAAGTTTTTAGTTTGCATCTATCTAAAGAATAGAGGAAAATTACGAACCAAACAGAACCAAACATGGAGAAGCAGCATTCAGCGTCTATGCACAACAAATCTGGAACAAACTCCCAGAATACTGCAAAACTGTTGTTTCTCTAAATGAAGGCTAAAAACTCACCTGTTTACAACTACCTTTGATTCTTAATAAATGGAACATTAATCAATGAATTTGATGTGTATTGATGATTTTTCTGATGACATTTGACAAAATGTAATATTTATTGCATCTTTCTGAATTGGTGACTGCATTATGTTTAAATTATGTGAAGCACTTTGAACTGCCTTGTTGCTGTACTAAACTTTTCATTAAACAATATTTTCATAAATCTCGTAAATTTGTTCCTATCTGAGTGTCTAAATCAAAAATTTTTCTGAACTCATTTATAGATTTATTTATAGATATATTTCCTTGTGCATGATTGCTTTTATTTTAGCTATTTATTTTATATTTAGTCATATTTAAATTACTTGTCACATACACACACAGTTGTGTTTTCATGACTTGTGAGAACTTTACATTGACTTGCATTCATTTTCCACAGCCTAACCTTTATCATCACCCTTACCGTAACCCCAGCCATCACATACCGGACCCCTAACCCAGAATCAGCAATTCCCCCAATAGGGACCAAGAAATGTCCCCATGAAAACAGTGGTCCCCACAACTCCATAACTTAGACAGGAATAGGTCCCCGCGAGGGCATAAAAACCTGGTTCACACACACACACGCCCACGCACACACAGACACACACACACACACACACACACACACACACACCCATATAGATATCTATTAATATAGATATATCTTGTATTGTTTGTCTTTTAGTAAATGTTTGTGCTATATGGCTTTCTTCATTCTCTTTAAATTTGTAACTTGACCTTTTACATAAAATTGTTTTTGATTTATCATTTTTATTTTCCTTTTTTGGAATTATCTTGTCAAGTTGTCTGAATTGGATGGTTATACATTGCATTTACATTGACTTGTACAGAACTCTAGCATATTATGTTAAATACATTTGAGAGAAATTACCAGAATGTGTGTTACATTTTCTCCCCCAAATAACATTGTGTTACAAAATGCTTGTTTTCAAATTAAGTTTTAATTTTCCTGTTTGTTTAGAAGGAGCATTCATGTGTGTAAAAGTGTGTTAATTTCCTAATGATGTTGTAAATGATGGATTTAACAGGTGTGTGATGTTTGAGGTAGCTTGTTTTGATCAGCTTCCCCAGCCTGGGGGCCTCTTCCACATCGCCTGACCCCGTCCAGCCGTCTTCGTCTCCCCTCGGCCCGCCTCGGGCCTAAAAAGCAGGCAGAGATAATGCACTTCAAGTCGGAGTAGTAAACAGCGGCATCAGCTTTAAACCTCCTGACATTTTCCAGCTGTGCGGTCCGTACTTATGCCATGTGTATTTTTACACACATCTGTCAGTGCTGCCTTGAAAAGTCCAACACCAGGAATGCAAACAGCGGGGCCAGTCTTGTTTATGTCTTGCCTTGTGGCCGCTGTGGGCACTGGCAGGGCTCGTGGTGTAGTGGGCTCACACGTGCTTTCAGTGGACTCTGCAGAAACTGTAGTTTTCACTCTTTAATCCCCCCTGTTTTCATCTATAAAATCTCTTCATGCTCTAAATTTCAGAAATTATCTGCTTAAAGGTAAAGAAGGAGAGGATGCATTCCCTAAAACACTGCAACAACACAAATCTTGCCAAAAAGTTTTAGTGCGTAGTTTCTATTGCAAGTACAACAAAATTAACTGACAAACAACTTTTTCAGCAGGGCATATGAACGTGTTTTAAGTCAAAAATCCTTCATGTAGATGAAAAAGTACTTGTTCCATTGACTATTTTATTTATAAAAAGGTATTTTCTAGGTTTTTAGTGAAATAATCTGCCAATGCAACTAGTACTTTTTCATCAACATGAAGGAATTATTTATTTTAAACAAGCACAGACATCTTGCTGAGAAGCTACATGTAAGTTAGTTTTCTCTTATTTTAAGTGTATTAAGATATTTGCACTAGAAACTGAACCAAAAATACTTCACATATTTCTGACTCATTTGTTATGTTTTTTTTCTGCTTGGGACTCAAAAAATAACAAAAATCAATGTATAGGTGTATATAAAAAGCATTTGGTTTTGTATATGATGCAGAGATCGTCATGTTGAGATATCTGCTGCATTGTTGCACAAATGCTTGGGAATGCATTGCCTCATAATAAACACCCACACCCTCCAGCCTAACTCACTCCAGCCTCTTTTGTTTTCTTTTGTTTTTTCATTTTCTTTTTTGGCAAAACAAGTTACAGTTTCATTTTATGATTGTGTCAATAAAGGAAAGAGAGCAAGAGGAGCATAAAAGGAGCCTGGGGTCATTGGTTTCATTCTGCCCTCTCTTACCTTCCTTGCTCAACTCCGAGATGCATCCATGAGCCGAACCTCCCTCACTCACAGGGAGGTTCAGAATCGGATACAGAAAAAAAAAAAAAAGAAAACTGGACGGATCCTCGTGCTTCGAAATCTGTTACTAGTGTAACTTATCAACAAACAGACTGTTACTAAGATCTACGTTATGTATTATAGAGATTTAAAAAGTGAAAAAAGTTGCATACATTTTTGTGTTTGTGAAATGTTGCTGTGTAAGCTTCTTATTTACAGGTTTTGTGTTTTTTTGTCCTCCCGCCCCCCCCCCCCCCCTTTTTTAGCAACTTAAAGTCTCATATTACTTTTACTGTATTTATGATATTTCGGTCAGAAGTTTACACTAAGTAAATTATCTGAACTATGTTCTTTCTTTGTTGATTTATGCCTCAAACTCAAAAATTTAAGCGAACACCAACAATAATCTTTGAATAAATGTTTATTCTGGCCTAATTTTGATTTAACATTTCACCACTCCATTTGTAAGAAAATTTTAAGGGGTTGGTTTCCTGTCTAAACCATACATTATAAGCATATTCCCTACATTTTTAAAAGGGTTTAAGTCAGTACCACTCAAAAATCTTAAAGCTAGCCTGCATCTGGGCCAAACTGTCTGTCTGTCTATCTATCTATCTATCTATCTATCTATCTATCTATCTATCTATCTATCTATCTATCTATCTATCTATCTATCTATCTATCTATCTATCTATCTATCTTGTAAATAAATCATATAATCTGATTGGTTAACCTGGGTATTTTGTTTTTAATATACTGGATTGTGGCACTTGTGGCCTTCCATACCCTACGTGAGATGGTCAAAATCGTGTGGAGTTAGACCAACAAAGTTGTTCACAAATACAAGTGATGTCTGTGGCTCTATAGTTGTTTTTGTCCTTTTGTGACCTCTTATATCAGTTGTTGATGCGCTCTTGGCCTAATTTTGGACACTTCTGGAAAGGTTTTCCCCTCTTCCATGTTTTCTTTTCATTTATGTGTAATGGCTCTCTCTGTTCGAATTTCTTTAAATAAAGGGATGGTGAGGTTATCTTGTAGCCTACTTCATTTTTTCAGGCCTCAGTGTAATTTCCCCAAAAATTGGTTAATTTTATTGTTTCATGAGAGGGGAAATTATTTTTCTCCTCATATAAATAGGTTTGGATTTGGGCTCCCCTCTTCTCCCCCTCCTTAATATATTAAATCATCCTTTGAACTCTGAAATTTGTATTTTCTCAGTTGAGTTTGGTCTGTTATTAAAGGATTTTGACTATCTAAAACAGCTAAGTATGACCCCCATCCCCCAAATAAAAAGCAAAAACAGAAGAAAAATTATTTTTCACTGCACTGCTTTCATTTCGAAGTAGTAAATATTCAGCTTGCAGTTAAACTAACTGAACAGATCCTATTCTAACGGTTTTTGTCCAGCATTATTTGCGTGGTTTGTGTTTTGTTTATTTTCTAACATTTCATTAACAAGGCGCGCGCTCATTTGCACGAGAAGCGCTGGAATGTGTTCGGCTGGGCGCGTGCAGGATAGGGAGGAATGCCTTAGCCACGCCCCCTCTGTCCCCCCCGCTTCCATCCGTGCCGTCCAATCGGAGAGCGGGGACGGTTTCAAGGCGCCCGAGGAGTGCGGTCCGTGGAAAAACAAAACCCCGCATAACATCAAAACCCGCATTTTACAGCCAACTACCGCCCGGAATCCGTTTTTCTGTGTTGGATTTTACGTTTCGCCGCGACAGACGCAGGTTTTCGCCGCTCTTTGGGGCCGTG
The DNA here is from genome assembly GCA_922788865.1 of Poeciliopsis turneri. Lineage (NCBI taxonomy): Eukaryota > Metazoa > Chordata > Actinopteri > Cyprinodontiformes > Poeciliidae > Poeciliopsis > Poeciliopsis turneri. The sequence goes on from CAKLNU010001103.1 coordinate 3,546,091, forward strand.
CGGGCGGTGTTGTTTATCTGTAGTAAGGGGGGGGCTTGAAACCGACCTCCCTTGCCCCATTTCCTCAGTTGTTTTCCTTCTCTCGCCTGGATTCTCCATGTTGTTGGTGCAAAAGTGACGGCGGAGGGGGGCTGCTCGGCGGCTATCACCACCAAATAGTAGCGGTACACCCGAGGAGACGGAGCGGGCAGAGAGTCGGATAACCTCCGGGAAACATATCCAAGTGCCTCGCCCCCCTCGTCTCCTCCTTCCTCCCGAGGCAGCCGACTGAAGAACAAGAAGCATCGGCGTGGAGAAGAAAGAAACCAGCCAGGGACGAGATAAATCCGGACCGTAACTGAGGCGGGTCACACGGACGGTAACCTCGGTGAATACAGCCGCTAGAGTCGCCTTATCAAAACAAAAACAAAAAACCCCAATGAGGGACGCCCATCGCCACTGCTCGGGGACAGGATTTGAGGATTTTGAGGGCTCCGTGATTGTCAGATGGAAAGTTCTGTTATCACCCAAGTGCAGAAAGAAGACGTCCAAGTGTCACCGAAAGCAGGTGAGCTCATGAAACCCCACGCAGCTGCTGTGTTTGTGCCCACGGCTCGGAGCGCCGAGCCCGCTGGGTTTATGTGCAATAATAAAACCTTGCAAGAAGAGCGCCTGTTTTTATTTGACAGTTGAGGGCTGCGGTCTGAAAGGCGCGCTGCCTTGTTTTGGCATCGCCCCCCCACCTCTCCTCTTCCACTCCACTCAAGTCTTAAGTGATCACTGTGGAATACCCACGCTTATCCTGCTCATTTTATATGGCGCCAAAAAAAATCTGTTTTCCTTCTGAGATCAGCAGAAAGGAGGAAGAGGAAAAACATGGCATCGAATTACAAATGAAGACGTCCAGCGTTGGTTTTATATAACAACACACAGAAAATGTGTTTTATAGTTCACGATGTCCATTGCAGCCCGGGCTTAGCTATTGTTGATCCTGTTTGTCTCTTTCTGCAGTGGGTGCAAATCTGTGGCTCCTCTTCGTGTTATTGTCAGTGGCGGCACTAAGGAGGGGCCGAAGGGGGCTTTTAACCCCTTTATTAGGAATGTTAGCAATAAAAAAAACTGTTTTGCCTGAAAGAGGAAGGGAAGAAAGTTCAAATTCTCTCAAGATCATGTGAGTATGTTAAAAGTTTAAACAACTACGGAATTTTAGAAGCTAATTGTAATTTAATTTAAAGGCTTAAGTATTAAAAATGGATGTTGCAGCTGTTTGTATGGAAATTCTGAAGACAAACTGAAAATAAACCAAATAGATAAAATAACATATTGTATGCATCTTACCTAACCCAACTTGTTTTCAGTCATTATAATCTTGAAAAGCACATTATCAGGTGTCACAAAAATGTACACAAGTGAGTAATAACAATAAACACAGTCAATCAAAATAAATAGTAATGTAGCCTAATTACAAACCTAGAAGAATACAAGTATCTCTTTCTGTCTCTTACACCTTTATCCCTAGTGGGGTCAGGAGAGTTTACAAGTATAATAAAGTAAATAATATTCTTAAAAAATAAAGTTTATATATGTGTGTGCGTGTGTTTATGGGAAGGAACACGATGTACACAATGTGAGACACACCCACTACCTCTATAATCCAGCCTCTTAAGACACCTCAGGTTATTCTATTTATCTCTAATTATTATTAGAATAAGTACAGATGCTTTATATGTGCTAATTATTCTCGCAGCCAGTGTCTCAGATTTATTACTTCAGTGTTGGAAATTTAAACCATTAAAAAAAAACGAGAATATTCTGCATAGAAAAATTCAAAGTAAACATTATAATTAATTTTTGTGATTGAGTTTAAAAATATAACTTGCAATACAAACTGAATTTTCCATGGGCTTAATTAGTCAAGTTCACACATGTAAAATCAGTGGAAATATATGTAATATTTTGCGAATATTTACATTGCAAAGCAGCAGATTGACCCATAAATATGCATTTATTTTTACTTAAAAGGGAAAAATGGCAATTGTTACCAACTAACTACCAGAAATATATTTAAAAAATAGTTTGAATTGATTTTTGTTTTCAGCCAGCTGACATGCAGTGTACAGAAATGGCTAGTGTACAGACTTTACTGTGTTCCTTCATGTGTCAGTGTAGATTGTTTCTCCTCATTTAAAGTATTTTAAATGAACGACATGGTGAAAATGTTATGAGGTGGTAACTTATTATATGTTTTAATTAGGATAACATCATTAACTTTATGATAGTGCAAAAGAATGTTTTTTTTTATCACTATTGTATTAATTTCTGTTAGTATCTGTCCTGACTCCGCCCTCAGATGATGTCAAACACCATTTTGAAATCATGGACACTATGTTTTTAGCATGTTTTTAATATTTCCAAATCAAATTGTCTGATTTTTTTTTTATTTTTTATTTTTTTTTTTTGTATCTTTGTAATTAAAAATATGAATTTACAGCATTTTGAAAATGTAGAAGAGTTCAAAAACAAAACTCCAAAAACTGTTGTTGCTTTTGGTTTTGATGGGTCCGTTCTGAGTTTGGTTAACTGTTTAAAAACAGTATATTTTTGGTTTTTATGTGTTTTCTTTAATCAATCGACGAAAGAAAGATCGACTTGTTTATTCCTAATTCAGCAGCATAAACCTGCTGAATTAGGAATTTTCTCTCAGATGTTTTTTGCTTCTGTTTCTGTCTGTTTTGGCACCGTCCCGCGCCCTGCCAGCAGCAGGCACAGCGCTGTTTCTGTCCTCTGGACGCCAGAAGCATCATGTGCGCCTCTGGCTGCAGCCGATTGCGGCCCCGCTTTTGGGGTTTTTTTCGGAGCAGGAACTGGGTGTGCATCCTGCCGCGCATGAACGCTGGGATGTTTGCTGGTTGCAATAAGGAACAATCAGGTGCGGCGACGCTGACAGCGGAATGCACAAACACTCCCTGTCCTCAACACGCCCATTGTAGCGCCGCTCTAAAACATTTGGTTGTTTGCACACTTTGCTCAGGATTGAAAGAGGCTTTGCTTCACTAATTCAGCCTCTTGGTTTATGTTTTATCCATAGAAGATAATCCAGCCTTAGAGTGTCAGATTCTTTGGCTTGTATCTTTTCTTTTTTTTTAAGATTGTGTGGGCTTGGGTGATATTTTGCATTTTTTTGGATCCATCTGTCTGTCACTGATAAACCTCTGAGAGATTAATCTTCCCATCCTTTGCACATGAAGGGGAGTTCTGCTGTGTTATGTCATACGTATCTTTTCCCTGGAAACCAAAAGGTTGATTTAAATGCCAAATGTGTGTGTTAAATCTTTAACCGTAACGTTGTCTATAAAGGGAAAAAGGTCGCATGCCTATCTGCAGTAACTGTATTGAGTTGCAGCGCGCTTTGTCTCAACAGCATGGCGTTGTGTAACAGGGCTGTTGCCGTGTTTGCATTACGCGTTTAGAGCAGCGCCGATCAGGCTGCAGGCTGCTGGTTGGATGAATAAATTCTGAAAAATCTCATTTTCAAGTTTCTAAAAGCACTAATTATAAACACACTTTGATGCACTTTTTCTTTAAGTTTAACAACATTCAGATGCATTTTTGACATGCAATCTGGCAATTTTTATTTTCTCAGCTCTGATTGTTTTTCATTAAATGCTGAAAAATGAAGCACTCCTACGAGTTTTGTTCTTAGAAATGTGCCCTGATTTATACAATAATGCAGTTTTCAGCTTGATTCACAACTTTTTGTTCTTTTTTTATGTGAAAAGATTGTAAATGGAAGCAAAAATCGGTTTCTGCCAGTGAAAGCCTAATTGGTGCATCTCGGTTTCTCCGCTCTTCCTCCTCCTTTGCATGTTTATTCCAGTGATCACACAATATTGATGGGTTTCTTTGCAAGTCCTCACACGAAATGCACCAGAGGGAGGTACGGGGGGGACTCGCAAGAATGCCTTCCTCCCCTTTTCTTTGTCTGCAGCACAGGTGTTGCATGGAGCTCCGGGTCTGATCAAAGGCGAGCCGCGGTTGTCGGTGTGGTCCGGTCCGGCTCGCCGTTTCTGGCTTAAAAGGGCCCTGGGAGCTTAAAACAGCTGGAATGTTTTCTGTCTGTGTTTTCCGCTGAAAAGTGTGGGTTTTCCCGCCCTCTGCGATTATGTAACCTGTACCAGCCATTTCCAGCAGAAGCAGCAGCGGCAGGCGCATTAGAAACAGATTTCTGTGCATGGGTCTCTGCCATGCATGTCGACAGATGGACGTTGCCTTCAGGAAAATAGGAAGTTCAGAATAAATTTTGCAGGCAAATTGCATCTCGTTACACTACATTAAGCACTTTTTTTTGTTGTTTGTGTAAGCTTTTTTTTTTTTTTTTAAATTAGCTTATGGGAGTTGTGGGATTAAAAGCTGAGGCCCCACTGAAGATTTTCCTCTGTTTTTCTCTCGCTCGCCCCTTCAGGCCAGGTGAGCCGCTCTGCCCTGAAACAGCCTCGGAGTTGTAACATCTTCAAAGCCCTCTTCTGTTGCCTCAAAGTCCAGGATGGCCCCAAACCACCTCAGCCGCCACTGCCGCCGCCTTCCCAGCATGCCCTGCTGGAGTCACAGGAAAATGGGACGGTTGTCAAGGTAACATGGATGTAAAAATCTTCTCATCAGTGTTGTTTGGGATTCATTTCATTATATGTAATAGATTGTGGTCAGGTGCTGATTCTTTAAATGTTCTTTCACGTTTCACTCTTTTTCATCCTCATTTTGTTTTGTCTGCACATATCTGGGGCAGTAAAAGTTCCCCCAACTGTCCGAAACGCATAAATGCATAACATGATGCAAATGACTAATCGGATTAATCGATTATTGAAATAATCAGCTAATTTTAATAAACGATTAATTATTAACTTGAATTTAACTTTTTTTTAAAAGAGAGAATTTTCTGAAAAAAAAGCAACTTAATCAGAGCGGTAAATAAGGCAAAACTGTTCAAAAATATAAACATTTTGCATTTAAGAAAAGAAAATCTTATTCAGAACTTCTCAAGTGGCAGTTTTAGCTTTGCCTGTTTCAAATTCTGAGAAGAAAATCTCAAATTAAGCATCTTTTTCTATATAATTGTTAATTTGTTTATCAAAAAAATAATTAGCATTTTAAACCTGCACTGTGTTGATGTTAAGCCAAGCAGAAATATTGATGTTGTAAGTATTTTTTTAGCTGCAGATGCATTCTTTGCTGCAAATAATCAATAGTTCAGTAAAGGAAAGCTGTTACTGCATGTTAGGCAATAAATGTGTTTATTTTTTTAATATATTTAAAAAACACCTTAATGTTTTTTTTTTAATAATACATAATTAAATGAAATGAATTTTTATTTGATTAATCAGTTGAATTATTGATTAGTAAAATAATTGTTATCTGCAGCCCTGCTACCAAATTCCAAGCGAACCTGCAGATTTTCATGTTGCAGTTCAGTGCAGCTTTACTTTGCATTAAACTAGACAAATGCTGAAATCAGCTAAGCAGAGTGATTCTGCTACGTTTAGCATCACGTTTGGTAATAAAAACCAGTCCCTGCTTGGGTGTTACTTTGCTTTTTACAGGCTCACAAAAAGCGTCTTTCTCCAGCTTGATTTTCCTTTCCTAATGGATGAGCCATTCCTGTTATGTAATAAATTAATTATTAATCCCCATCTGCGTGAAAAGATGGAGATCTTAAAAAATGACACTATTGTTTCGCTCTTAGAAAATCAACCAAAAACACATAAAGATGCTCCTGAGCTGCAGCTAAAGGAGATAATCCTCCCTGTTCTCCTGAAACTGAACTCATCTAATCTCATTTTCCCTAAAGAGAGAATATCGAATGAGTCGGGATTGATTTCCAGATAAATCTCTACCTCGTAGGGACGAGTTGTGTTGTTAAAGAGTGTTGATGTTTCTCCTCAGCCATCAGAAGTTAGCCTCCTGCCTGAGCTGAAGGCCGAGGACCAGGGGAAGGTCTGCGTGGTCATAGACCTCGATGAGACCCTGGTGCACAGCTCCTTCAAGGTACATCTGCTTCTGTTTTCTTATTTATTTATTTTTTTGCATTTTGGATGCATTTTTCTTCATAAAAAGCAGCGATTTCTTTGATTGAAACCTCCAGCCCTGCTTCAGGCAGGGCTGTCGTAGAGCGACTCGCTGCCTGGTTGTTATGTAATGCCTTGTGAATGTACGCGGCGTGCCAACCCTCCCCTCTCCCCTTCTGTCTTCTCCCCTCCAGCCCATTAGCAATGCAGACTTCATCGTGCCGGTGGAGATAGAGGGGACCACACACCAGGTAAACGGCCATGTTTGCTGTGGGCGAGTGGGGTGGAGCCCATCCTTTAGGGTTTCACACAGAGATGTGGCCACGGATCCCCCTGCTGGCCAGATGTTGAACAGAAAGTAGAATCAAAGGAAAACTGTTTTTATTGACATGCACAGGAAATGTTACTGCTGTTTATTTTAAAAGAAGAGAAGAAAAATATGTTTAAAGCTTGGGGTGTCCAAAGTGTGTCCCTTGGTTAGTCGTGCAGTTCATGGATGATACAAATGTATTTTTAATCAGGCAAACATTTTATTAATATAATTTTATTGCGATGGAAAATGTTGAGTACAACATAAAGTATTTTCTGTTTACAGCCAAAGTTTTACAATAAATAGAAAAGAGTTTAATCGATTAATCGAATTAGATCATGATTAATCAGATTAATTGATGATTAAAATAATCCATTAATTGTTTATTAGAACATACAGACTCAAAAAAGGCTATTTTTCTGAAGAAATTGGATATCCAGAGCGGTAATTAAGCCACAACTGTACAAAAATATATATAGATGTTGGATTTAAGATTTGCTTTTAAATTCTCTGTAAAATGTTCCCAAAACTCTGGAAGTGAAATTGTTTTTGCTTCACCTAGTTCAAATTCTGGGGGGAAAAAATCTTATTAAGCCCCTTTAGTTATCCAGTTATTATTAGTAGGATAATTATTTAGTTCCAAATATCCCTTATTTCAAAACTAATAATATACAATGACTTTATTTGTTTGACTTTTAGTTTTGACTTGCCGATTTTGACCCACGTGAACAAAAGTTTGGACACCCCTGGTGTATCTGAGCATGTGGAAATGTGATTAAGTCAGAAATGTGATTCCTTTGGACTTGATGTGCTGGTCAGGAATCCCCCAGTGGGCCTCCGCCTGGTTCAAGTAATCCAGGATAGGCTGGTTCATGCTGGCGCGGCCTATTCTTGATTACTTGTTTCAGGAAGTGGTCATGAGCAGCTGATGCGTTATTCGGACAGGGGGTGTGCATGAACGTGAACCTGTTTTGCTGACAGCCTGTGTGCCTCTCCAGGTGTATGTCCTGAAGAGGCCGTACGTGGATGAGTTCCTGCGGAGAATGGGAGAAATGTTTGAATGTGTGCTGTTTACAGCCAGTCTTGCTAAGGTACAAAAACAGACCCTGAACTCCATCTTTATTTTTATTAAGTGTCAGCAAGTTGAAGTGTTGTGTGGCTGATTTAAGCCCTGATCTGTCAGTTGTTATTCTGCTTTCTCTTGCCTTTAGTTCCTATTTTTTTAGAGCTGCCTAACCTTATTATTAGACGCCCTGAACACATTTACAGCTCTAACAATCCATAGACAGTTCTTCATTAGTGTGTCCTCGCACGTCCCCGCTCTTGTCCCTCCTCCTCCAGTATGCGGACCCAGTGACGGACCTGCTGGATCAGGGCGGCGTGTTTCGGACTCGGCTGTTCCGCGAATCCTGCGTGTTCCACCAGGGCTGCTACGTGAAAGACCTGAGCCGCCTGGGGAGGGACCTGAACAGGACCCTCATCCTGGATAATTCCCCTGCCTCATACATCTTCCACCCTAATAATGCTGTGAGTGCATGCCTGCCTCCTCTTCTCGCTTCCTGACCCATTTGTTTTCTTTAAATTGTAGGCAATGTTGCTGAGAGATGACCTTTTTTGCTTCCTTGAACAAGTTAGGATAAGTCTATCAGCAATACAAAACATGTTCATTATGTTTTTTGCACCAAATCATTTTTAGATAATGAAATTTTAGTTTTCCCAGTTCAAAATGACCTGTTTTAGGGCGTCTTGTCCCTTTAAATGTCAATAACCTGCTGCTGGCCATGCCTCCAAACTCATTGTTCACACTCACATGAAAACGGATATGTAATCATACAACTGTACATCTTTGAAAAGCAGAAGTAGAGCCTCCTGTACAACCAATAAGGATGCAGCAAGTGGTTTCGGGATTGTAAGACAACAAAACAACTTCTGAGAAGGAGTTTTTTTAAATATTTTCTGTCATTTGCAATTTTTTTAAGAAAAATAAATTGTCTCCTTCATTCAGGCCTTTCTTACCTCTGTTAACGATCTGTTTTTTGTTTGTCCTCCAGATTCCCGTGGTGTCATGGTTTGACGATGTGGACGACGCCGAGCTGCTCAACCTGCTGCCCGTGTTCGAGGAGCTCAGTAAGGCCGAAAACGTCTACACCAGGCTGGACCAGCTCCGGGAACAGTAGTTCTGCTCCTCATTAGTCTGCATTCGCCGAGAAAAAGACGCCGCCGTGTTTCACCTTCGCACTCACGTGCAGCTGGTTTGGGGATCTTGCCCAAACCTGGCGATCATGACAACCACTTCTATTTTTTTTTATTTTATTTTTTTTAAAATAAAAGCACTACAAGAAAAGACTGGGAATTAACCAAAGCCATCCCATTACAATCACTCCAGCTGGTTTAAATATGAAAGTGGATCTTTTGCCAAAGCAGACGTCTGCCTGCCCTCACTGGACTTTTGGATATGGTTTGCTTTATTGTGCCTTTTAAGGAACAACAGTGAAAAAAAAAGTTTTTTAATTCCACCAGATTTTTATACATTTATAGATTCCTTTTTTATATAAGGAAATCTATTTTTAAATGGTGAACATTGTTTCTCTATGCAACCCAGTTTGGTAATAACATGATGTACCTCCTGCGGTCGACAGATGTGCAGTTCTGTGAAAACGTCTTGGCCCCCTTTACAGATTTCTGCTGCTTTTCTTCTTAAATGTTTCAGATCATCAAAAAAACGTTATTATTAGATAAAAACTATTTTTATATAATAATTATTGAGGGAAAAAAGCTCTCCAAATTCCTTTTGTCCAACATTTATGAAATTATCTGTGATTAATCATATTTTTAGGGTTCAATTTAACTATTAATAGTTTTTAGAATTGAAGAATTTAAATAGTAGGTCAAAAAAGCACACATTTTGCCCTGACCTAAACATAAACAATCCCTGACACCCATCGGTTTGGAAAAGGTTATCCTGGATCGTCGAGCCAAATGTTGCCTGGACCAACTGAAAAAACAATCACTGCCAGTTATTAAAAATGCTTTATTTGAACTTAATGAGTTTCCCTTCTCTCATTACTGCTCACCCCCTTTGTGAAACGTAGACATACTTGGTATCCATGGCAACTCTGGGCCAGAAGCTGATAAAAAGCGCTTGAGTTTTATCCCAAGACAAATGTCAGTGATCAGGAACATTTGTCAAAAAGACATTGTATGGAGTTCTGGTAGTGTCAAAAAATCATACATTTTTGTGATTTTTCAGTAAAACATGCCTAAATTTCTTGTATTTTTTTTTTTTTTTTTTTACACAGGATTTCCATAAAATACCCTTCAAGTGGAGTCAAATATTACAATTTCTTATTGTTTTACTACAATTGGGGGGGAAAGATAAACAATTTTAGACATGTAAAACTCCCAGTTTTGTAGCTATTATTCCACTGAAACTTTCTGTAAAAATTTGCTTCAGTTTACCTGAGCTGCATCAATCTTTGCACAGCTAGAGCTATGATTTCCAGAAGTCTGTAGTCTTGTTTATATTTTTAAAAGGTTCCTCTTCTATATAATGTAAAAGATAAAAATGATTTAATATTCCGGCCTTCTAAAGCTATAACAGCTGCTGTGATGCTTACACCTCTGGTGGAGTCTCCCAAGTATTGGCTTCTTTTAAATATCGATTATTGAACGATTATTCCAGTTGTCTCAGCAGAGGATGAAGATCTGAGATGAAGAAGCAAAAACTGGAGAAGTCTTTAAGGGGCGAATACGTTTTATGGAACTGTAAATGTTGCTGTATGCTTATTTACATCAAATCAAAGTGGATTCTACTCATTTGTGCTGTAAACAAACTTTTTTTCCCCAAACATGCAATAAAAAATCAAATCGATAAAGTTGGGTGAACGGGCGAAGATCTTTGGTCCGATGTAAACAGTTACACTGGATAAGCTGGCACATAGGATGAGCGTAAACGTTAAGAGTTTTCAGACAATACTTCGTTTGTTACTGTGTTTTTCTTTCTTTCCAAACGACAAACAGCTTGCACTTGTCTTATATCGACAGTGCTGAAAGTAAAAACTGTGCCTTTTGGAAACTGAGGGACAGAGAAACGCCTGAACAGAGATTTTGGAGGCCTGCACAGTCCCTGGTGTCATGCTGAGCGTGAGAAAAAACACTGTCAGGAGCAAACAGGTGGGGACGCCAGCAGCTCTGGTACTTACAGTGCAACACTTGAAGCTATCAAATTTGATATTTTGAAATCGCTAAGTGTTTTTTTTTCTATATATATTTATTGGCCAAAATAAACTTGTAATTGTCCAGGACTTCTTAATGCGCAACATTTTATATTGTGATCCATTTTGCCTGTATTGAGGCTGGCCTTGTGTTTTACTGTTTATCTGTGCCTATATAACACCTTTTGCTGATGGAACGATCTTCAACCTGTTCAGATATAATTTACAGAACAAGCGTGAATCTGTGCGTTCATCATGTTTTCTATTCATGTGGTATTTTAAGGTTTTCTTTGGTAGGATGGTTTTTACGATGTTTGTCTGATGCGATTCTTGCCTGCATGTTGATGAGTCAAATATGAAAATGAAAATGTATGTTGTGATGACCAAAAGTATTTGAAGAAGAAGTCTCAATTCTTTTGTGTGTTGCAAAAAATACAAATAAAACAAACTTTTTATACCTGATCCGACCAAAACTTAAAAAAAGAAAAGAAAAAGGTGCTACCAACTTTGATTTTAAAATAAAATTTGGTTATATTTTATATTCTTGGTACTGTATGTGTTCCTTTCATGTTCATTTAAGATACAACTTTAAATATTTATATCCACCTTACAGTTAATGTATGTTTTGGTGATTAGATTTGTTAGAAATCAGTAATAAAGAACAAAACGGTAAAACGCAAAGTGTTAAATGGAAATATCACCTGTTTTTTATAGCAATCTGTTTTTATTTGGTTTGATTTTATTTTGTGTATTTAAATTAGTTTTAAAAATAAAATCTCTAGCAAAGAGATATTTACAAATTTTGCGCATCTTAGCTTACACTAACAAAATGTGCTTGTAAATTTGTTCATTACAAGACAATAGACTATAAACAATATACAATATGTCTTAAAGGCATAAAGAATAAAAAGCTCTTACTACAGTCAGAATTAGGTTGCCTAGAAGTAATAAAATAAATTGTCCTTTTTTTGCTGAGAATTTTATGTATTTAATATTTTAAACAAGGAAAGAACATAAAAATATTGGTAATATTTCAGTTTGGTATTTTGAATTTTATCACAAAAATCAACTCAAATCATTCTGTCTTTGTTGTCATTACTGGTCTGTTATTGTCTGTTATGGTTTTGTTATTTTTTTTTAACAAACCAGTAAAAAAAAACAACAAATGGAAATAGTTTTTTATTTTATTGGTTTGATTTGTGTTTCATATTTAAAATGCAATAAATAAATAAACCCTAGAATGCAAAATTGAAAAAGATTACTATGTTTTTAATCTTATAACACTTATGAGAATTCACATTTTGATTGTTTTGAAACATGCAAAGAAAATAAACCTGAGTGGACGTTTTTACTCAGCGTTTTCGGATCACAAAATTTCTCCTTAATAAAATTTAACATTTTTTATTTAATAAAAACATTTAAAAAATTACATAACCTAACTTCTTTCTTCTTTTTTTTTTCTTTTTGTTTTTGTCAGTAATGTTTTCAAATGAGAAATAAATAATTACCCAAACTTCCACGTATCATTTTGGGTTCAGTCACATGAAGGGTAACAACTGAATTCAGGATTATGTATCGGCAAAAAGACAGTTGAACTGCGTATTTAAATGCAAAATGAATTCAAAAACGAAAGTGATATTTACATTTTTTCATGCCCATCATAATGAAACATCCTGAACTATTAGACTGAGGTGTTCTAATTTATGTCTATATGGGAAACTAATTTTTGGCTGTAAAATATGAACTTTCTGATATTTAATTCAAACTAAAAACTAAAATTAGACTTAACATTAAGTGAGGGAATGACGTCGTTTCGCAGTCTCTGGTTACAAAGAAGCGACTCATTACATGACGGCCATTTTAGGTGAACGTTTCCCAGTTAACGCATCAGGAAGTGGCAAAGAGATTCGTCAATGAGTAGCGGCTCTGTTATCAAACCACACATTTGTTTTTGCAGGCAATGTTCACATAAAACAAAGCAGATTATTTATTTACCAAACGCCACAACTTCGCCGAAATGCGAACGTCACTGCAGCTATACAAGGATGAAGTTGGCGTCCGATTCAGAGCTTTGTTAAAGGGCCATGGCAGAGTTTTAATGCCACTTTGGGGATGGTAACTTTGGAAAAAAAAATACTTATAGAAGTTGTTTTACTATATCATACTTTATACAATAACATGAGTAATATTTTCAGAAATTATTGCTACTCTTGTAAATAATACAAATCTAATCACTTTGTGTTAAGTGAAACTCTTCTTCCATCTGTCAAGCTTGTTGTTCCCAGGTCAAAAGGATTCAGTAAACACTATACATTACCACTATAAAGCACTTAAGTACAAATAAGCCTTGGTTTTAAAAGTTTTCCATTGAAAAATATTAGAAATAGGGTTTATTCTGCCTTGATTTTCTTATTTTTGTGATTATGTTATTGTTTTTCATTTTGGTCTTTAGCATATCAAGCTTTGCACATTACGTCATACATAGTTCTCATGTGAACAACTATGTATTCTGGGAACTTTGCAGCTGACTGAAGTTAAATATCCTGACAATAATCATTTCATTGATATATATTTCTCTTATTGGTCAAAAGTATCACTATACTGTCTTTTTATTGGTCTGAAAGGTTCATTTTTGCTCTGCACAAGGTTTGCCTACCAAGATGGCGGCTCAATGATGCGGATTCTTTCCAGTTCAGTCTTGTGGGGACTATGTACTTTTTCTGTCTGATAGCATCATTATAAAATATTAAGTCAGATGTTTTGATCCCTTATTGGAAAAGTTATTGAAAGTACCCTTTTTACCAATTTTTAAAAAATAATTTATTGGACCATTACTTTTAACTTTTACTGGAACTAAAACACATAAAATGCAAACTGCTCTTACTTAATTACAACTTTTGGGTACTGCGACCTTAATTAAGATTTTTTTTCTTGTTGTTGTTGTCTGTTTTTCACAAATAAACTCAAGGTTTTATTTATTACTACATGTTTCTAAAGAAGCAACAATCAGTATGCAATAATTCACCGATGGTTTGATCAATCTAATCAGTTCAGTTGCTGAACTACAGAAATCAAAGGTGGATTCAGTCGTTTACTGAAGCTACAAATCGAGTGCCGACTTCGGTGTCATGAAGTCTTCTGGGTGTTTCCATGGTGACATCAGCAGGCTGACTTGATCTGACTGACACGTACTGGTTTGTTAAGAAACTGTAGCAGCGAGCGATCCAGGAAAGCTCCCGAACATTTCGGAAGGCAGAGCCCAGTAGGTGTGTTGGCCCCCATGTGTTTTGTTGTATGGTTGTATTTTAATGCTAGCTGTAAAATAGCCACCAAGAAACAGCAGCTTCTTGGTGAAAAATGCCGAAGACGTCGAGTTGTGTTGACAGATTTAGCAACCGTTAGCTAGCTAGCTAACTAGCGGGGTGGGCTCGACTACCGCAGTTAGTTAACGGTGACTTTACAACAGCTATTCATAACCACGCTCTTTTTGTCTGTATTTATAAATCAACTTTTGGGCTACCTTTAAGTTTGAACGGCAAAACTGAACTCTTGCGTCTGTTTACGCAGCTTTTATTTGTTCGGTGTATTTGTACATGGGTTCGTTAGCCGTTGACATTTGATGTTGACCAGTAGTTTAACGTCTTGTTTAAATTACGCAATTGTGTTGTTGTAATTTGTTTTAATGGAGTACCAGTCGGTGTTTGATTCTAAATGTAGACTATTTAAAATGATGGGGGTTTTTTTATTGAGAAAATGTCACTGAGTTTGTTTTGTATTGTTGGGTGTTAAATTTGAACTGAAAATGGTTTAAATATCTAAAACAACAAGAAATGATTACCAGAAACCAATTTGTACTCAGACTAATGGAAACAGTAAAAAGGGATATACAATTGTTGTTGACATTGTCTCTTGTATTTGATATGTATTAGGGCCTATTGTAATAGACGTGTTAGCTATTTGTTATGCATGTCAACACAATTCATTTTGATTTAGAATAAAAATTTTCAGAAAGCCCCAAGATTGAATATATATATACAGATTACAAGTTTGAAAGGTTACAGCATCAAAGTTGATTTCTGTGTCAAATCACACTTTTTCTTCATGTAATGTTAACAATATTTCAAATGACTGTTTTAAATGCAGTTATTGTTTGCTGATATATTTAATTGTAAGTTCACATTTGGCATCCTAAATTGTATTCAGCCTGTTTGACTGATTACAGAGCTTAAAATTGTAAAGAACCCAAAAAGGGCAATAAGCTCTGATGAGAACCGGTGAGGAAAATTTGTATTTATTTTATTTGTCATAACACATCTTACTACCCAACCTCTCACAAAACTAGATTATATTATTTGTATATCTTTGCTAGAAATAATTTTTATAAAAGGTGCAAACAATTATGTGCAGCAAAATGAATCGTTAGCAAATCCTTATCCTTAACTATCATTGAACCTGAGCTCTCTTGCACAAACCAGTGTTTTATGGCCATACAATAAAAAATGAAAGGTCCATAAAATTAAGCAGTAATTTAATTTTGTTTCACAGGAGGCATTGTTGGATCAAAACACTCTTAAGATCCTGAACACCTGATACCATCATGAACGTGTTTGACCGCAACATCAATGTTGACGCCCTCTTCAGGTTCTCCCAAATGTACGTAAGCTTGCTTTCGATTCAGTGTGTGACGCTTTAACTCGTGTCGCCATCTCTAATGCTTCTTTTGCTGTGATCTTTGCAGATCTCACTCCACCCAGGTGCACCTGAAGAATGTGTACTCCAGCTTGGCTGCCTGTATGTTTGTGGCTGCAGCTGGCTCATATGTTCACGTGGTTACCCGCCTTTTGCAGGTAGGTCAGAATGAAATGCAGCAGGAGTAGGTTGAGCTTTTAAATGGTAAAGTTAAGCAGAAGCAGACAAATTTGAGCTAGTTTTGTTGAAATTAAACTTTTCAAAAGTTTTCAAATATTACACCCCAACCACCACATCTCTGTCATGCTCTTATGACCAATTACAGTTCATTTACTTAAAAAAAAAACAACAAAACTTTTTCACTCCTTAGAATGACATTGGCAGGGGTGGAGTAAGTTAGATTTGAATGACTTCAAATAACATGAATGTGATGAGATGTAGCATTTACAAAATGTTCATCATTTGTGATTTAGCAGAAGTCGAGTCTTTCAAAAAAGTGATCTAAAGAATTTAAAACAAGTTGCTTAGAAACACGTTTATGGGCAGCCAAGGTTCACTGAGATATGTGTGTGAAGAGGCTGGTCTGGACTGATAAGGCCGCTGTACATTGGGCTACGTCCACACACCTCATCTGGATGTTTGATTCCATTTTTTATTTAGTTTTATGAAATCAAATAAATTTTTGCGTGGTTCTTCATTCTACTAGTTAAATGTGACCACAGTCAGATTTCTGTGTCAATGGGTTCTGACCCCAAAAAGAGCAGCGGCAAACTGTGCTGGAGATAATGCTGAATATTTTGTTGATCTGCCATCTATCTCTACTTCCTTTTATCTGATGAACTATTAGCTGGATTATTTTTCTGTTAACTTGTTATCAGGTTTATTATTTTTAATTGTTTGCTTGTACTTGAGGAAATTGCTATAATAATGAGGCTTTCTGTGTCCAGCAGCCTTAGTATCGTTTTTGCTATATGTTAAACGATTCAACACAAATGAAAAACTGAGACACGACTTCCTTCTAATCTTCACAGTAAGAGTGTTTTGCATGCGCTAAACTTCGAATGTTGCTTTAAAGCTCATTCAGATATCTTTGAGGTGTACATGTTTTAAAAATTTCTCTAATCTCTCTAAACAGGAAGTTAGCAAATAACTTCCTGTTTATAGTCTGAACAGTCTTCAGATTTTTATCCTAAAACTCTGTAAACTGTGTTTGAATTGGTTTTAATGTTAAAAATGTTCTCAGAGTTGATAAACGTAACTCAATTAAACGTTTGCAACTAAACGTCGTGGCTGTGAGATGACCTCGCTGTGCGCCGTCCCTCCAGGGCGGCGTGTTGTCTGTGATTGGCTCGTTGGCCATGATGTTCTGGCTCGCCATGACACCCCACAACCCTGAGACAGAAAAGAAGAGACTGGGAATCCTTGCTGGATTTGCCTTCCTCACAGGTAAACTGATTTATTTTCAGTTTAAATTTGTACATTTGGAAGTTGGTCTGTAATCATGCGAAGGTTCATGCCGCTGTTTACACTCCTGTCTGCCTCTCCAGGCGTCGGCCTTGGACCCACACTGGACTTTGTCATTGCGGTCAACCCGAGGTACGTGAAAGATTAATGTGTGTTTATTATATAAACAAGCTTTAGCCGTTAGCCTCCAGAGCTTTCGGCAGCTTAATTTACTCCTCGCTCTGATTGGTTTCCTTCCAGCATCATTGTGACGGCCTTCCTGGGAACCTCAGTGATTTTCATCTGCTTCACTCTGAGCGCGCTCTATGCGAAACGCAGGAGCTACCTGTTCCTGGGAGGTAAAGGACGCCTTTGCTGGAAGCTATATTGTTTTGGTCAAATATTATGACTTCACCCCGAATCCACTTCATGTGTATTCAGGCACTCTGATGTCCGGCCTCTCCATCCTCTTCCTCATGTCTCTGATGAACATCTTCTTCGGATCTCTGATGTTGTTCAAGGTAAGTCTTGAAACATTCAGACTTTTTTCTATCCCAACATCTTTATTTTCATCTCTTTGACAGCGGATGTTATTACTGTTCACATTCATGTTTGCATATAAACCCATAACTGCTGAATGACTCATTGTTGTGTCTGATAACATTGTGGAAAACCTTTCTGTCTTTCCTCCCTTTCAATTATTTTTAGTTATTTTTGCAAGCGTAATCATCAGACAATTACAATTGGAGATGCACCAGCTAGGATTGCTAAAACAATTTCAAGTGAGAGATTTAAAAAAATATGCCAATATTTCTAAATCTGGAGTGTCAAATCTTTTACATTTAATCAAAATGTATTTCTTAAATTGGATTTATTGTACAAAATTTACATTTTGCACCTTTTTGTACTTCTGTTTGTGTTTCAACTGCTTCTAAAAATAACAACGGCGTTTAAAAATTAAACAGTCGTTTTTTTGGCAGTAAGTTAATGATATTTGGTGTCTGGAAAGCAACAGCTTCTTTGAAGTTAAAGTGACAGGACGCCCTAAAACATCTTCTTCTGACTAAAATCTCAATATCTGACAATGATTTGGTGGAAAAAATTTAAAGAATATCTTTTGCAACCCATAGACGTATCCTAACCTGTAAAAAGAAGCAAAGTAGGTCACCTTTAAATGAAAATAAAGCACTTGAAGTATCCTCTCTGCTCATAAAAACACAGCATTCTGAATCCTGGATGTATTATATGTTTAGACTGCAGAATTCATTCCACTTTATTTATGGTTTTATGATTTCATGGCACATTGTTTCTGTTGGTGTCGAATGTATTATCTGCTCTGTTATGTTGAAAATTACAACCACTTTTAGTGCTGTGCATGTATTGTCACAGATGTGGTTTTTCAAAAGCAGTTTTTCTACAGCATTTTGCTGGTTTTATCTATTTATTTTATTTAACCTGGAAGATAATGGTGTTATTCATCATGTTGTGTATTTCTGTCCCTGCCAGGTGCACATGTACCTCGGTCTGTTGGTCATGTGTGGCTTCGTCCTCTTTGACACTCAACTCATCATCGAAAAGGCAGAGAACGGAGACAAGGACTACGTGTGGTGAGTTCTTCTCTCTGCTGTCGGCACGCCTGACCTGGACCTCCTAATCTGGTCTTCCTAAACAAATAACATGCAAATGCACGTAGAGACGCCATCGGCTCCCAGGCCAATAGTCCTAACCACGTCTGTTCTGCTCTTTAAGGCACTGTGTGGACTTGTTCCTGGATTTTATCACAATCTTCAGAAAGTTGATGATCATCTTGGCCATGAATGATAAGGTACAGAAACTCCAGAACCGTTTCTCCATCCTGCGTTAGTCACGGGTCGGGTCGCAGAGACGCTCCTGCAGCGTGTCACCAATGCTCCTCTGGGTCTCCTGGCCTCGAAAATCAAATAAAATCTACCAACCGATTGTGAATTATCATTGGAGTTGCTCAGCAGACAGGAATGAAACACATTTCACATTCAAAATCAAAAATACTTTCTTGATACCAAAGGGAAATGAAATGTAACTTATTTTAATTCAAAATGTTCAAAGAATTATTTTTGGCAGGAAAGAACTCCTGTAGCAGTCTGTATCACAGTGAATTTGAAGAAGCCTCTGGCTGAAGAGACTCATGCAGAGGATGGTCAGGGTGGTCTATAATTTTGTTAATTTTTTCTTTTTCCATTTTTTATTTTTGAAGAATCCTTTGCATCATCATCTAACAAGGTTTCAGTCATTTTCTTCATACTTTCATTTAGCCAGCACCAAATGTAGCTTTAAACATAGTTTCAGTTTTATTTACTGAGGTTTACCAACTTCTGCTGCCACTGCATAAAAATTACTTGTTTTTATCTAAAGATGGTCACATTGAAAACAAGTTAAACATCTCATTCGTCTTCAGTTTGAATAATGATATAAATAAGGTATTTAAACTAGAAAAAAATTTTCAAATCATTTTCTGAATAGTTTCAGTTTGTTTAAAAAAACAAACAACAAGTAGAAACTCTTCTTAAAACTCTTTAAAGTTCATTCCCTGATGTGGCTGGTTGGGCTTCTTCACAATGTAAAGACCGAGGCAAATGTTTTATATTTATAGAGAAAGAGAGGGAGTGCAGTGATTTCACAACCTACCTCTGATGTGTAGAGAAGATGATGGGGCCGCAGATATACATTAACAGGTATGGCTGCATCATTCTGAGCTGTTGCTAGGACTTAATGACTCATTATTAGGAGAGGTCAGAGGTCGCTGGGTGGCTCGGTTGGTAGAGCGCGCACGCCGTGTGCAGAGGCGGTACTCCTGGGTCCAAATCCTGGTCTCGGATCAATGGCTGCATCTCTTCCCTTCTCTCTTTTCCAAATTTCCTGTCAATTTACTGTTCGATAAAGGCCACAAAAATTAGCAAAAAAATTATGTTTAACAGCTGCTGTCTAAACTGAGCAGTTCAACTTTGCATCAAGAACAAATAAAAGCAGAATAATATAATATTCAGTGAGAGTAAATATATAGTACAAGAAAATACTGTGCAATTATTAAAAGTCCAGCAGTTTCCCCCTGAAGGAACTGTCAGAAGGGATTTTTGCAGCTGGTTCAAGATGTTCCTCTTTCCTCTCAGCTCCTGGTTTAAATGTAAAAGAGGTAAGAATAACAGACTGTACAGTAAGGCTTTGGAAAATACAAGTGCACTGTTAAATGCACTCTGATCCCAAAACAATACTAAACTGATGGCTAACTGTCTGTGGGTAATAAATAAAAATGTGTATTTGTACTTAAAAAAATGAATATTTTCAAGAAGTGAAAAACTGCAAACGACAGCAGGAATGTAACAACTTGTTGAAGTTTATGTTGTTTCCAGAAGGAGAGAGGCTGGAAGGATAAAATGTAGCAACTGCAACTTTGTTATCTTCTAAAAGCTTTCTCAGCCTGAAAAATGCATTCTCCCTTTTAAGCCCTTTTATTTCTGCTTCCTCCAAATTTTTAAACGCCTCACATCGACTGAAAATAATTAACTTTGAGTTTTCTTCACGCTGTAATTTCCTCCACGCTGAAGAGTGTTGCACACAGGAGTTTTGTTTTCAGCCATTTATCATCGGTCAGGGTGGATTTCTGTCACTAACTGGTTTCTTCTTCTCTGGTTACAATCCAGCCTGAATTATTACAATTTTATAAACCACAGAAAACTTTCAGCTGAACTTTGATAAATCCCTCATGTTGGACATTTCTCTTTGGTTTCTTTTAAGTAAATTTTGATGAACTCTTGAAAAAAATTTAGAAACACAGTTTCATGTCATTTTATGTTCAACATAGTCTTTGGGCAAGGCTAAGGGAAAAATAAAATTAAGTCATAACAGTGCAAGATAAATCACAATACAAGATGAAAGTCAATATAAATATATAATACACAATTAATAGTTATAATATTACATAGAAACTTATATTGGAATAGTCATATTACCAGAATAAGTTCATAATACGAGAATTCAGTCACAGTTATAATAATGAGACTAGTATGATGAAAAATCATGAGAAATCGTAACAAAAAAAGTCGGAATAATGAGAATAGTTGTACGACAAAACGTCATGAGATGAGAATAAATTCAGAAAATTTCCAGAGAAAGTTCTACGACAGTTTTATTACCAGAAAAAAATTGTAATCTTAGATTAATAATTTAGTAATTTTTTGTGAAACTTGTACACAAAAAATAGACTAAAGTGAGGAATGTTGAGCGACTTGTGAAGATACTTTGGTATCAATTTTACAAAATGTCTTTTGTAAAAGCAGGACTTTAAAACTTGTGAAAATGACACTTTTGATTTTGAAGAATGAATCTAATGGATTTAAAAAGCTGGTCATGACAAATATGTAACTATCAAAACTTTGTGCTTAATATCGCAACTTTTTTTTTAAATTGTACGACTTCCTTCTGGTGTTGTTGCGTCATAATCCTGCTCATATTAACATTGTGATAATTTTATGACTTCTTGTAATTTCAACAACAAAAAGTCTGATCTTGATCTTCTGTAGTTATACTAATTTATTTTTTTTGTTTCTTTTTTTAGGAAAAGAAGAAAGAAAAAAAGTAAAACCTGATGGAATCGATGGTCAAATATTAAAATCAGAAAAGGCACAATTTGCGATGCACTTGGTGCTTTTTTTTTTTACTTTCTCCTTTTCTCAATCTAACTCTTATGTGGTCTTATGCTTCTTTTTTTTTGATTGACTTATTTTTGAAACTTACAAGGGTTGAATGTAAGTTTGTGGTACCCTGATGGTAGTCCCATGTTGGCTGTGGAGAAGACAACACTGCAGTGATCAGGCTCGGCCTGTAGAGGGGGGTGTTGCCTAACATAGGCCCCAATTCTGAGCAGCGCTTGAAGTTTCTTACTGTTATTTAGTGCCATAAATTAAGACAATAGACTCACTTTTCAGACTCATGTAAGATTCAGAAGCTGAATACTGTTTAATTTCTTTTTGATTTTCTTATTTATAGTTTTCCTCAGTTCACAGTGATAAGATGTAAGATTAGTGTCCCATGATTTAGAGAAAATAACCTGTTTTAGGTTTTTTTCCCTTTCTGTTTTCCTGTTTTGTGTAAGAAATGTTCAAACAGAACCTGTCAGAAAAAACTAATCCCAATAAACCCATCCAGATGGACATCAAGTCGCTGGACAGTCTGGTTTATAAATTTAGACATGCTGGGGAAGGAGACTATCCCATCTGTCCTTTTTCTCTTTTTATTTTGCCCCGCTCGTTTAACAGTGACAGGTCTTTCATCTGGAACCCGCCTCTTGTAAATTTAACTAAAATCTGCTGTTGAACCTTTATTCTGCCAAATAACAATGTTAACCAGGCAATTTGGCAGCAGTGCAAAATTATTTTTTTCTTTAAGTGTATACTGTGAAGATTTTTTGTTGATGTATAACGAAAACTACTAATTTGATACATTTGCTCAATAAATGTGTTGAACAGATTAACACTTCCTGTTTTTCCTCAATTATTATATCCTATAATAATCTGCTTGGACACAGACATGTAAGGTGCTGCACTGCACATTTTCTCCACTTTAAGGATGTTTATTTGGTGAAAAAGTAAAAATTATTTTTTTTAAAATTCTTTATGTAATAAAAAAACATTTTTCTTTGAGATGCAGAAAAAATTATAAGATTTGTGTGAAACTCGAATCCAGATGAGAAACTGAGTGAGAGGATGAAGGTTCTTGAGCGAGCAGTGAAAATAAATGCAGAATGTGACGTAAATTCAGTCTTCCAGTTGAAAACCTGAACATTTACAACAGAATAACAAATGTTCCTGTTTGTCGGTTCCCTCAGAAACAGAGTTGCAGTTTAGAAAAAAACAAACTATTGTTACAAAGTGAAGTAGAAATAGTTTGCTCCTGACAGGTTAAAGGTTGTTGGTCGGTGGCCATTACTGCTGCAATTACCCACACAAATGATGAATTCAGAATAAGTAATAAATATTCAGCTGTAATCCTAATCTGCAAACTACGCAAGAACTTAGATTTTAAATAAATACTTAAAACAATTACATGGAGTTAAAATTTTCCAAGCTGATGCATCTAAAAGAGCAGAATAATGGTGGATAAACGTCCAAACTGCAGGGCTGTGTATTATATCAATCCGATACGATACTTGATAATATCAAACTCCTGACTTTTAGACGCTTTGTTTTTTTTCCTTTGAATTATTTTGAAAATCTGGCACAGATTTTAGATTATACCCCTTTTATAACTTTAATGACGCATGATAAAACAATAGAAAAATTTGTGTGCATTGTTTTCTAAAAGTGCAAAAAACAGAGCAAATCAAAACAAAAATATTTCAATAACTACAAAAAAAAAAAATAATAAATTAAGGGAATCTAAAACTAAATTATCGACCCAACACTTGGTATTGATATCTTGGATCAACGATCCATCAAAGAATGTAAACTGGCATAGACGACGTCTGGAAACAAATTCTATATTTTTTGTTATGTATTTGAGAACGTTGAAAATAAAGCAAAATATCTCACTAGATGCCTTTCCACCTCGAACCTGAATCCTGCACTTTGGGGGAAAACAAAAACACTTGAAGCGAACTTAAATCAAAACACTTTTATTTAGAAAGTTGAAAAAACGGCAGTAAGGATTTTCTATTTGCTAAGAAACCAACGGCGGAGATGGAGAAAAGTAAAGATCAGAGCTGAATCTACTCGGCAAAATGGACTGCAGATTTCACGTAAAGATGATTTCAAATAAATAAATAATAAAAAATACATTTCCATCAGATGATGTAGCCTTTTTTTCCCTCTCGTCCATGTTATTATTGCTGGCATATATTACCTTTAAAATGCATTATGATTCAGAAACAGACACGTCCCTGGCTGTGAAAAAAATACCAACGTGATCGATAAAATTATTCTTTACATTAAAACATGATGATACATGAGAAGCAACCAGAGAACACAGACATGAACATTCTTTGTTTTTTTTTTTTTTTATTATTATTTTTATTATTTTCTAGGCGCTCCCAAGTTTTGTTTTAAATCTTTTCTCAACACTCTACGGTGAAATGATGTCAAGAAGAAGAACAGTATTTCACGACGAATGAAGAGTTTTCTACCAGAATGAGAACGAAAAAACAAAACGTTTCTGAGCGACTAGCAGGAGTACGGAAGAAGATTGGGGCCGCTGGAAAAAGAAAAAAACAACAACTCAGAATTCAAGAATTCCAAAAAAAAAGTCATAATTTTGAGCTTAAAAGTCAGAATTCTAAGGAAAAAAAATCTGAATTCTAGACTCAGAATTCTGGAACTTAAGATAAAATTCTAGAATTGAAGATTAAAGTTAAAATTTAGACTTTTTTTCAGAAAGTCCAGAATTCTAGAATAAATTTATTTTATTTTTTTCCGGTGGCCCTTAACCTCTTCTGTACAGAAGTGACAACCTCTTGTGCTGATCTTTAGCTGGGCCATGCGTTTTTTTTTGTTTTGTTTTTGTTTTGTTTTAAGTCTTGTATACATCAGTTCAAGAGAAGTGTCCACAGTTCAGTCTGATTGTGAAAAAGTGAGCAACCTAAATTATTTTGGCTTCACGTGTTTTGGAAATCCTGAGGAGAAGAAATCGATCCGTCTTTTCCAGTTGCAACAGCTGACCGACAGCAAAAGCACAATTTTTTTCTTCTTCAAGGTGAGCAGCATCAGTACGCCGGTGTGTCAGGGCCAGAGCAGATAATGATAATAAAAAAAGGAGGAGTACATTTCAGCCAAAAACCTTTTCAAACAAAAATCATGAAATTTTCTAGAAAAAAAATTTAAACTCATAGAATTCCAAGGTTTTTTTCTAGAAAATTTCTGAGATTAATCTCAAAACTTCTTTTTTCCTAGCAAATTTTTGACTTTCCAAATTCAGAAAATTTCCAAATGTCAAACTTTCAACTTTTGAAACTCAGAAATTTCCAAGTGTTTTTGTAGAAAGTTTTTGAGATTAATCTCCAATTTTCTTTTTTGAAATTCAGAAAATGACTTTTGAAATTCTAACTTCCATATTCTCTTTTTCTGAGATTAACCTAAGAATGTCTTAGTTTTTCTGGCAAATTTAAAATTTCCAAGTTTTTTCTAGACTGTTTCTAATATCAACATTTCTAATTTCTTTGGTGGAAATTTACTTGTCCTTTTTTTTTCTCCATCTACAGTGGCCCCAATATGCCGTCGTAGCATCAGAGTGAACAGATGGGGCCTCTGCCCCCCACCAACCCCCTCTGCCATCACCCTTGGCTGCCGCAGGATGACAGACTGTCGTACAGCGAGTCGCTCAAAGACTCTGGGGTTTCGAGGACCTGAGGGCGGCTGGGGGAGAGCGCCTCCTCTGGCCGCTCCCTGAGCAGCTCAAGCCCCGCCTCCCGGCTCATCTCGGGGACGCTGGGCGCGCGCGTCTTCCCCCTCCGGCTCAACCCGGACTGGGCCGGGACGGGCAGGCTGCCCGGGTCCACCACTCGACTGGAGGACGGGCCGCCGGCTTTCATGTTCTGAAAGAAAACAATTTATGGTCATCTTATGTAACAGCATCAGGTCCAGAAGACAAAAGTGGGTTGCAGCTGTGAATTTTTAATATTAAAGCCATTAATAATTTCAGAAGGCAAGAATGTGGTTCTGTGTTTTAGCATTACAGAGATTATTCACGCATCACACAAGACGCACACAAAGCCATATTTTTCTGCCTAAACGCGACTTATTCATCGAAATTAATATTAATACCTCAGCTTTAACTGTATTTCTTATTAATGGAAACACCTCACTTGCAAAATGCTGCATTTTTTTCAATATTAGTGGAACATGGACTAAGTTTTAAACTCATTTGTAATGGAAAAGCAGCTAAAATAGAAAATCATTTACTTAAAACAAGCTCCTATATCATGAAAGTTACTTATAAGTTAGTTTTGTCGTATTTCAAGTCTAAGATATTTGGATTAGAAACTAGATCAAAAATAAAAATGGTAAGATTTTATGTTTTTGCAGGGCAACATGGACATTTTGAGTCTAATAAGAAAAACAGACTTAAAACAAAAGCCTGTAATGGATCAGAATAACCTTTCCGTGATATTCTGACTTATTGAGATACACTGGTAAGTAACGTTTTCGCAAATTTATTCAAACTTTTTTTGTTTTATGAAGGACAGCTCACCCCTCTGAACGGGGATCCAAATGTTACTGCGTCTTCCTCTTCCTCCTCTTCCTCCACGGCCAGGTAAACCTCTGCAGGTCCGGCCGGAGTCTTCAGATTGGGGAACGTCCAAGTCTTGGAGCGAGGAGAGAACACGTTTGCTCCGTGTGCCTCTTTATCTGCAGATGTAAAATAAGATGAATTAAAACCTTCAGGAGAAACAAAGGCATGAAAGCCCAAACCTTTTGCACCAAGTCCCAAAATCCTCCAGGTTAAAAGGCTTCAGGAGGAAAGATTAACTTTTTTCCTTCCAATATATTATTGTAAATTCTTTCTCTTTTACCTGCACAAAAACAAATTAATCAAGTAATATTGTGATAAAACCAACATTACACTGCAAAAAACACAAAATCTTACTAAGTACTTTTAGTCTAGTTTCTAGTGCAAATATCTTAGTGCACTTTAAATGAGACAAAACTAACTTACAAATAACATTTCAGCAACTTGTTTTAAGTCAATGTTTCCTTAATATTCATAAATAAATATTAATGTCACTGGCAGATTATTTTACTTAGAAAGTGGGGAAAATATCTTTTAATAAGTGAAATAATCTACAAATGAATTTTGTACTTTTTTTAAATCAATGAAGATTTTTTTACTTGAAACAAGATTACATGTCTTGCTAAGATATACAAGACTTGGTAAGATTTTGTGTTTTTGTAGTGTAGTATGAAATTTGCCTTCATGTTTGCTGTTATTTAACTTTGTGTGTAGTCAAGTATGATGCTTGGGTTTGTCCGAGTTTCTGAGTAAAACGTCCCTGGATGCTTGTGGCTTGACCTAATATAAAATAAAATTTTAAAAACGCTAGTAAAGTTTAGAAAAACTTCACGTTTTTTGTTTAAAAATATAGACTTTTCATGGAGATCGCATCTTAAAACATGCAGGGGCCACACAAAATTATTCTGAAGCCCACAAATAGCCCCCAGACCACACTTTGAACACCCCTGAGCTAAGATTAACCGGGAAGATTGTTTTATTTTTCAGGCACCTTCACGTATGACTCCAGCGGAGCTCCTCCCCTCCAGCATGGAGCAGTACTGGATGGTGGGAATCAGCTGCTTGTGCGACGTGAAGCACTCCTCCTGCGACGTCAGCTCCCGGTCTAGGGTTCGGGCCCGCCGGCCGGATCGACCCGGGGACCCGGCGGAGTGGTGCTCGGCCCCCGCCCGGCCCTTGGACGGGCCCCGGCCCGCGGCTCCGCTGCTGCAGTCAGGAAGAGGGAACGTACCGATGCCGCTGTCCAGCGTGTAGGTGGAAGCACCGGAACCTGCAGCAGCAAAGAGGAAGCAAAACACTTCACACTTCAGGTTTGGGAATGCTTTAGGATCACACTTTAGCATTAGATCTGCAATCCAACCATTAATTTGGAAGTATTATACAAAACTCAACATTTTTCATATTTTATACTTCTACTTGGGTTTCTAAAAACAGCTCAAGAGATTAAAATTGAGCAATAAATTTGTTTTTTGGTGTCTGGAAAATGAGTCATTTCAAAAACCTCCTGTATGCAACTTCACAAATTAGCAGGAACTGACCCCGCCTGTTACCTAGCAACCCCAGCGGAACTCAGCCCGTCGCCTAGCAACCCAACCTGAACTCCAGCCTATTTTATCGGCTGGTTTTAAACCAGACAGGGACATCAGATTTCAATTACACTAGAAGCTTTTCTCTCAGTAAAACAACTTTTTCCCCTGTATTTTAAGAAGTTTTTGGCTAAAATCGCCTCTTTATTCTGCTGGTTTTGTGTTTTATTTTGTGTTTTATTGCCAGTCTGGCTCTGATACTCAGTCATTCCTTCTGGAGGAAGGAATGACTGAAATAAAAGCCACTTTTTGAAATCCTTTCTGAGAGTTGTACGACGAGCCACGCTAAAATTACTTTTGTTTTCTTCCCAGAACATTAGCAAATTATTTGCAGAAAAAAGATGAGATTTTTTTTCCCCAGAATAAACGTCTTAAAATTTAAAGAAAAGTTTTAATGTGAAAAATGCTTCGCAATCAGGGTCTGATGTTTCCAGTTCGGTTTGTCTGATTCTTTCTTTGAAACAGACACATTGCTTCCATAATCATTTTGAAATCCTGCTGCTGATAAGAATTTGATGCTAATGAACTAGGAGCTGAGGTGAAACGATCACAGACGTCATAGACTCTTGAAAAAACACCTTGAAATCCCTGCAGATGTCTCTTACCTGCAAAGTGCTGAGAGTGAACCGAATCTGCGAGGTTTTCATCTGATGTGATCTTGCTGATTCTGTCTGATCCCTGCATGAAAAAAACCAGGAAGCAGTGAACGCTTGAGAGACAAACTGCACGAATCCGATTCCAAATATGGACTTTAAAGCTGAAATCACATAAGCAGGTTTTCTTTTTGATGATCTGATCAAAGTTCTGGATGCTTATTTTTACCAAGTGTAAGTCTAAGCTAAAAATGAAGAATAAAGGAACCTTCTCCATGTCTTCATGACTGGTGGTGTGACTGATGACGCTGGTCTGCTGAGTGAACACCGGCTTGGAGGTCTTGCAGTCGAACGAGAGGCGGCGCTGCGGCAGACTGATCACTTCCTTCCCATCCACTCTACAGCCACCAACCACAAAATGAAGTTAGCAGACCTTGTCAGAGGCTACACATACATTTCTGCATTCTGAAACCTGCAGTTAAGATGAAAAGGCTGCAAAACACTTTGATCCATCGCAGGGATTCACAGAAGAACGACCTCAGTAATTACAGTTTCCATACATTGATTGCATACATTAAGAGTCCAAAATAGCAGTTAGAGAACTTTATTGGTACTAGATTTTGGTCATTTGCTTTTAATCAGCTGTCAAATTCAAGATGTAGATACTCTGTTTCCATTTTTGCTCCCTGGAAGTTATTTTGAAGACTAACCCAGTTTTAAACTCATGTTGGGTTGTTATAATGGAGCACAGACTAACAGAGTCTCCACTGAGAACAACTGCAGCCTTCTATGTAAATATCTGCCTAATGCAAATGTGATGGTGGGTTAAAATAAGATTCACGTGAAGCACAGTGAAACGTCAACTCTGGTAAAACGGCAGGAACCTGATGAAGCTCCATGAACGTTTTAATGTCCACACAGAAACCTGGGCCACAAACAGACAGATTTTTACATACACCAAATAAAAAAAAGACATTTTTTTCTCATTGTGAAGTTAAAATTGACCAAATCTGAATTATTTTAGGTCTGTTAAAATTGCTCAAGTTATTTTGATTTGCTAAATGCAAGAAAAATAGTGGAGACCATTTTCTAGAGATTTTTTTGTAACTTTAGCTGAATTCAAAAGTGTTACATAAATTTGTATCAATGATAACTGTATGTTAGACTGTATGGCTTGGGTCAAACATCTCTACAAAATGTTCTTCCAAAGTTTTTTGGCATTTAGGAAATACAAATAACTTGTTTAATTCTTAGGGACCTAAAACAAGAGAGGTTTACCTTCAGAAAGAAGAGAAAAAAATGTGTTTTCATTCAGGTGAATGTAAATATGTGGTTTAATCTGTATGATTCTAGAGGGGATGAACTTTGGAAAGTTGTTTTTTCTCAGTGCATTCCCCAGATTGCTGAGCTTCGTTTCTGAAACTAACTCACCGTCCTGAAGCTCTCACCTGTTCAGCAGCTGTTGCATGAAGTTGTCAGAGCGCCCCCCTCTGTACATTACAGCCAGCTGTCCCTGAGCTTGGTCCATCACCACCTCACAGGAGTGGCCCCTACCGGACCTCTCCACGTAGGCCCTCTCCTCCTCCAGGGCCCTCCGCAGGCCCTCGGCCTTCTCCATCAGAGTCGAGATGTTCAGACCTTCCACACCTTCTTTGCATTTACTGGCCATTTTGGAGTCTCTGCCCACTGAGGGGATGTTTATCTTCCACTCCTTCTTCTCGTCCTTGGCTTTGGCGGCGTCTGTTTTGCGGCTCAGCGCGGGCAGCTTGCTCTTCTTCAGGCCGAACCAGCTGGCGATGCCGTTGGAGGCTTTCTGCTTGACTTCACTGCTCTGCCCCCCGCGGTCCTGCTCCTGAAGCTTTAGGACGTTCTCCTCGATCCCCTTCATCACCTTTTGCTCAATAGCAGATTGCGGAGTGGGAGCCGGCTGTAGCGGCTTCTCCGCCTCAGACGACGGGGGTCTCGGAGGAGGAGGCGGGAGGCTGTCTCCATACATTGGATTCTTCTTTCCTTTCCCACTGATTTTTGTCCTCTCCTCTGACTTCGATGAGTAACGCGGCGTTTCCGAGGGCTTCCCGCCCCGGTGGACAGAAACGCCTGGGCAAGGTTTGGAGGGTGACTTCGGGGGGATTTTGTTAGGACTGTTGCTGCTCTGGGGACCAGTTTTCACATTGTAAGCCAGATTCAGGGAGCCAGGACACTTGATGTTGTTGCGTAAAACCTGGGGAGCATCTGTATTGGGAGATGGTAATCCAATTTTGCTCTTGGAGCCCTCAGGTTTGGGTACGCAGAGTTCTTGTTTACCTGATTGAGATTTCCCGGTCTGTTCGTACATCTGAGATGGACCCGGATACTTCAAACCAACACTACTACTTTTAGGTTTACTATCTAAAGAGTCTGAGTACTTTGAATGCCTCTGCTCCTCTTTGTGGACCTCTGAGGATCTCTCGGCCATCTTGCTTCTCTCCTCTCCAGGGACGCCCTCAGTCGCCGTATCAACAGGCCTGATTTGTAAATCCTCAGAACTCCTCAGCTTTCCCAGCGCCGCCAGTCTGTCTTTGAAAGCGTGGTGACTGGAGTCAGCCTGGGATCTACCCGCCCCAGAGTTAGGCCTCTTGGGGATGGATGAGGAGTCACTTCTTCGGACCGGAGGCGGCGGAGGCTGAGAGACTGCCCTTACGTTCATCTCATGTTTGTCTCTTGTTCTTGGGTAGCTTGCTTGACTCTGAGCTTTGTTGAGGGCGGCTGTGTTGGGCAGACTGTGATGGTTGACCCATACTGGACTGTCTGAATCCTCTTCATCATCAGACGTCGACTCCGACGTAGATGAGGATGACTGCTTTCGCTGAGGAGAAGGATTCGGGACACTTTCTGGTAAAGACTTAACAAGCTTCCTCTCACCACCGTTTGCCTTTGCTTGAGTTGGGATAGTACTTCTTTTCTCATGACCCTGGGTTGGCTCTTCTTCTCTGGTGGCGGACATTTCCAAGACATTTTCATAATGGGGGACCTTTTGGGAAGCTCTGGGAGAACCCATGGATGCAGCAGATGGATTTTCCAACTTTGAGCCATCACTGGTTTTTGGTGCAGAGAGACTGCTGTAGCTTATTTCCTTAGGAGGCAGAGAGCAGGCATCTTCAGGCTGTGGCGGGGAGGTCGGTGCCGAGTGTGTAGCAGGGTAGGACTCGGACCTGGACGGTGGGGGTGGGGGCTGCTTGCACCTCTCCGTGGTGGTGGCTCTGCGGGAAGGAACCGGAGAGTGATACCCTCGTAGTTGTTGGTGCGACATGGGATTCTGGAGTTGCGCGTGAGCTGCGGGCTCAGGCGAACTGCCGTGGTTGGTGGCTGGGCCTTGTCCCCTATTGTCGGGATCTTCAGGAAC
Organism: Poeciliopsis turneri; assembly: GCA_922788865.1. Lineage (NCBI taxonomy): Eukaryota > Metazoa > Chordata > Actinopteri > Cyprinodontiformes > Poeciliidae > Poeciliopsis > Poeciliopsis turneri. The sequence goes on from CAKLNU010001103.1 coordinate 3,577,598, forward strand.
TTGAGCAGCTTGGATGGGGAATTGATGGCCGCAGCTTTGACATCATTGAGGCAAGAAGGGCTCGGACTGACGGATGCACCGGCTCGGACTGAGGAAGCTTCCTGGTCTGTGAGGTCTCTCTCGGGGATAGTTGAGGGGTCATTCAACACGGTGCTGGACGAATGCCCCAAACCGTTATGAATGCCGCTGCTTGTATCCGCAACACAGTGGGGGATTTGCATGCTCTCTTCTACAGAACGGGGCAGATTGGAAGTGCCACAGAAACCAGTCAGCTCCTCACAAACACCAGTTTCAGAGCTGTCCTGTTCCCCTCTGGCCACCTCCAGACCCTGAGCGGTCTCTGTGGCTGAGTGGGCTGAGGAGCCTACTGGCTGCTGGTGGACCTTGTTAACGGTACATTGCTTGGACTCTCCTGCTCTGGTCTTACTGTGACATTCGCTCATAGCAGCTGCGGGAGCATGACTCTGGGTGGAGGAGCTGGCTTTTGATGGACTACAGACATGGCTGCATGGCTTCGGAGCGCTGTCCGGACTCCTTTTGCAGTGTAAACAGCACGTGCTCGCTCCCTCACACTTCACCGCCCCATCGCCGTTGACATGCTGGTGTGCGTCAGCGTCGCTGCAGGAGCAGTGACAGTGTGTGTGGTGGGACTTGCACTGGACCGGGTGGGGGTCTGCGGTGGCAAGAACAGCCTCTGTTGACATCAGCATCTGGCTGTAGTCGCAGAAAGACAGGCTCGTGGTGGACGGGTGGAACTTCAGGGGGTCTGTCTCCTCCATTTTGCGCAGGACTTCCAGGATGTGCGCTTTCTTCTTGAAGAATGGAGACAGGGCCTCCATGGAGGCGGCGGGGCCACGAGGGCCGGGGGCGGCATGTTGTGTGCGGAAGCCATTTCCCTTTTGAAAGAAGGAGATTAAGATCAAAAGTGTATTCAGTGTAGACTCCTAAACAAGTTGAACAATCCAGTTCATGAAGACCTTTGACTGCATGCGCACAGGAAATGACTGTGGAGGAGATTAGCAGCCTCAGCTAAAAACAGAGCAAAGGTCAGGATTCAACACACCCACAGGTGGGGTTTGTGGACCCACCATTTTCTTCTCAGTGTCTGTTAAAACTCCACATGCTTGACTCTTTAATAATCACCTTGGCTTGTGCTTCAGTCTGGGCCGGCTCCACCTGTTTGGCCGAGTCGTTGTGCAGCTGTGCATTGTAGTCTGGGAGGGTTCCCGCCTGGACCTGTAACAGGAGAATCACGGGGCAATTAGGAAGACAGCACATATGCCAGAGGCCATTAGAGAAACACAAAACAATGAGTCGGTTCATTTTTGTAACTGTAGGAACAAAAGGAGACACAGATTCACCACTGCGTCAGGGAAAAAGCTTTTAGACATTCAGACGATTCATCGGTGATTAAGTTTAGATTTTACAATAATTCATACACTTTTCAACCAAGAAATACAATTTGTTGCCACAGATGATGATAATACACTGCTCTACATCACGATGTCATTGAACAAAGGTTTAGAACCAATCAAAGTCAGGATGAGCTTTAACTTTCTCCAGCTAAACAGAAACAAAACTTACACCATTAACTTTGGACCTAAAGAAGGATGATCTAGAAGCAGCACACAGCTTCAGTTATTACAAATACAAACTAAAGATCAGGCCCGAAATCTGGATGTAGTGATGAACTCTGACCTGAACCCCCAGAGCCACATAAAGAGAGTTACAAAATCGGCCTCCTATCGCCTGAAGAACATTTCCAGGATTAAAGAATTAATGTCCCAGCAGGATCCAGAGAAACTCGTGTGTTTTTCTTTAGTTGCACTGATTACTGCAACCGTGCCTAAAAAGTCAGTCAGACAGCTAGAGGTCTTACTCTGGATCCCCGTAGATCAGAGAATGGACCTTAAAATGCTTCTGTACTGAACGGCTTGGTACTAAAATACATTTGTTGCTGTTGTATCAACCTTCCAGATCTCTCAGGTCTTCTGGTTCTGGCTTTCAGCTTCTGTGCACCAGAATCTGGAACAAACTTCCAGATTTTTGGAAATTTGCAATTTTGTGGAATTTTGCAGAAAATTGCAAAATTGCAGAAACACTGACTTCCTTTAAATCAAGTCTAAAAAGGCACTGCTAAGAGTTGCTTATCAATACATTTGTTGTATATTTGATAATGATTTTGATTATAGTATTTGACTAAATGTAATCTTCTTTGCTTGTTTCATAATTGATGACTGTGTCATGTTTTTATGACATAAAGCACTTTCGGCTGCCCTGCTGATTAAATGTCCTGACTTCATTCATTTTAAATATTTTTTGGGACAGGAATCAGTAAAAATTTAATAACTTTATGCCAAAGAAATATTCAAGAATGACAGGTTAGCATCTTCCATGCCTGACAATGATTTCAAATCTAGTACAGAAATACAGAGGAGATCAATTCAGTTCAAATTCAAATATCTGCAACAAACGTTTCAAGTTTTTCTTGCATTTTCCGTGAAAGTTGTTGTGTGGAACTGTGATCACCTGGTAGTGAGTGGTGGGATGGTTGGGCAGCTTCTGCTGGAAGAGCTCACAGAGCGCTCGGTTCTGTCTCTCCAGGTCAAACACCAACATCTTCAGCTTGATGCACTCCTCCCGCAGATCCTGCTCAGAGTCGGATCACAGCGACTTTCTGTTTACATCTAATCCAGGGGTCAGAGGGCGGAGGGTTAGATTCAAGACAAACTGAAGTTTGGCATTACCTTCTGATTAAGCAGAGCCTGGACCACATGATTGGCCACCTGTTAGCCAAGGAGGAAATCATCACAGTTACGTTTGGACGCCGCGTTTTCTGAACGATTAATTCCCGACGTGGACTCACCTCATCTAAGCACCGTTCGTACGCTTCCCTCTGGCTCTCGTTCGCCAGCATCAGAGCAGAGTTCTCCGCCTGCAAACAGATGAGAAACGGGTGAAAATCAGACATTTATAGATAAACACTAGAACTGCTGGACAAGATGATGGCAGTGGGCATTTAGAGGATCAATTATCACAACAGATATTTTGATTTGTTGTCACAATAAAATCCAACTAACTTTAAACCCCCAAAATGTCAGAAATGTTAATTTCACAATTTTTTTCCCAGTTTGTTCAATAAAAGTAACAATAAATTTGAAAATATGATTAAATGCAGTTATGATCCAGGAGTTAATAATATAAATCACATTTCTTTATCTATCCATTGTCTTAAAAACAAAGCAAAAATTGGTTCTTATTGTCACTTTCATTGTCATCACAATAATACCAGAAATGATGGTAAAACTAAGTCCCTGTCACCCACCGCTACAAGACGATGATTTGTCAGGAAAAACCAAAGCATTTATAAACATATCTAGCCATTTCCTCTAGGGGGCGCCACAGCAGATCATCCGACTCCAACCCAAACACCCTCATCTGGTTCTGTGTGTTCGAGGTCTGATTAACTCACCTCCAGCTCTCGGAGTCGGTCCATCAGTTCGCTGCTGTTGTCCTCCAGGTAGGACTCCACGTCTCCTTCCTCCCCTCCTCTTCCTCGGAACCAAAATCCTCATCACACGTTCTCTGTTCTGCCTCATCCGACATTGTTCTCATCTGCAACAAAGAGAGGAATTCTGCTGCCATCACTGCTGCCATCTTTATCCTAAACTAAAGGGAAAGCTACTTTGGACATGAGCGAACATGTCAAACTAAAGTGTTCGGTAGGATAGAGACTTTTTCCAAGGTTTGAGAATAAACTTGTCTTGAATTTCTAAGCTTTGTTCTGCTTAGCATTTAAGCTAAGTAAGCTACAGTTTGGACCATCCAGGCCAGCAGAGGGTGCCAACTCTCTCTCACACCCACAAACAAGTGAACGATTCAGATTTGTAGTTCAAAGTGTAACTAAATTCCCCGTGAAAGCAAACTACTTAGAAAAATGCCACCAAAAGTGGGCGGAGCCAAGATATGCTGAGGGGCGGGGCCAAGTGTGGCGATGTGTTCAGGTCAAGAGTGGCCAACTTAGCACTTTTGTCGCTGTGTTCAGCAAATTTAAGATCCTTCCAGTAATCTTCCTTTTTAAAAAGTGGCAAATCTGGTGGCTTTTATGTGTCACAGAATGAATCATATTTTCTCAAAAATGTCACAATTTGCACAGAAACACAAAAACAGCACCTTCTAAGTACCACTTCAGATACTTAATGCTAAAAAAGTTTATGTGGGGTTTTGTTACTCTTTAATAATAAAGCCATTTTTAAATTTAGTTTTAAACTGTCCAATTTATTTTGCATAAATTGGTTATTCAGAGTTAACTCTTCAAAGTGTGAGTGGTTTGCAGTCATATCTTGTTTTCTGCAGTTGTGTATACATTGAATCACATCTTAAAGAAACTAATTATAAATAAATCTTAAGAAATTTCATTTTGCAATTGCCCGGAAACAAAACCAATTTAACTTTGACGACGGTTTCGAAATTTTCTTACCGGACAGGTCCGTCTCTATAATCACATGAATATTTTTAGATCACCAGATTTTAATATCAAACAAAGATAACCAGAGTAAATATAAATTGCAGGCTTCAAATGATGAAAACTGAGCCCAGACCTAATAACTGGTTGTGCCGCCGTTGGTGGGAACAACCGCTAACAAGTGTTTCTTATAACTGGTCATTATCTTTTACACCCTGCGGACGGATTTTGGCCGGCTCTCCTTTGCAAAAATGTTTTAATTCATCGCCAAAGGAAGGTTTTCAGGCCAGAAATATCCATGTAAGGTCAAAATGCTTTTATCTCAATTGGATTCTAACATTTAAATCCAGACTTTGACTAGGCCACAGTGGATTAGAAGTGGAAATGCATGACAAATTTTTGAGGATTTAGTCAGGAGTAAACTGTTCTGGGGACGTTTTGGTTAGATGTCTGTGAAGCACATTCCAGTAATCCAGACGAGACAAAACAAAAGTATGGATTCAGATTCCTATCTCAGAAAACAGAGGAGAAGCTGGAAATGTTTCACAAAGAAACAGGAATCAAACCAGGGATTTGACATGATTTCAAAAAGTGAAAGGTTATTCCAAAGTTTCTAACATAAACCAAAAGACTCAAGGATCTTCTATCTTTAGAGTTATTAGTTTTCTTTGTGCAGAAATAATAATTTTAGGTTTTTTTGTCATTTTAATTTAGCTAATGGTTACCAAGAAGCCAAGACAAGAAGATATTTAACAACGTCAGCATCTTCTTCTGAATTATTCATCCTTCCAGAGGATTTGTAGCATTTTCTGGATATAAATACAAACTTTTATCTTGAAATGAGGACAAAGCTCAACCTCAAAATCTGGACAGACAGAAGAAGGACGTATGTTTGGTTGGACATTGGGAATAATGTCCATTTTATTTGCATTTTCCCCATTTATTCAGACCTGAATAAATGGGGAAAATACTTGGTTTAAAATTGGTATCTAACAAGGTTCTAAAGCGAAACCACGTTGTGGAAAAATGTTTGCCGTCATCCCAGTTTGGTTTATTGATTCAAACGCTGCTGCTGCTGCTGTAGTAAACTTCCTCCATCCGTTTCCCTGAGCAAACCAAAACAAACACTGACCAACCTGCCTCTGCTGCTGCCTCCACCATGTAACCTGGCTAATCCACACACACACACACACACTGACTGTGTGCAGAGGTAAGCCTTCATGTCCATTTCCTCCACAGACCAGGCAGCACCAGCAGCGCCACGCCGAGCGGACCGGCTGCCCGAGTCTGAGAGCGCGGCACGCTGCAGGGCGTGCGGCTGAGCGCCGGTCCGCCAGGCGGGGATCCAGGTGAGAGAGTGTGTGACTGGGGAAGGTCGGTGTGTGGAGCCGACCAACACATCCTGAGGAGTCATTAGAGCGGATAAGACTTGCCTGGTTCTGTGGCAGGAGGCCAGGAAGAAACTGGCACAGTTTCCAGTTTTCCTGACCGGTCACAAAAGCTGCCATGATGAAAGCATTAAAGCAATAGCATTGATCATTTAAGGACATTAAGAGCTGAGCGCAGGTAAATCATTTGTTTTATCTTCCATTAAACCTGATTTCTCCCTGGATGTTGCCCCTGAACAGTGAGTCACCCGGTTAAACTGGGTTACATGTTCCTCCTTCACACGATGTGGTTTAGTTAACCTCACTCCCACACACTGCTGTGAGAATCTGGGTTAATCCTCCGATCAAAGACGCTGCAAAGAAACGCTTCATTCACTCCGATCGAGCCGGGTTCCAGTAAACCGGTTCCAGCTACAGCACATAAATCATTTTCCAAATTTATCTCGCTTTGTTCCAACTCTGTTTGCATTAAATTTAAAATGAAACGTTAACACAGATGATTCTGCAGAAAGTTCTCTAGCCTAGCGCTGCTTTAGCCATGGTCAGGTTTTCCTTTTCAACCTTAATGTGGTTAATGTCATCATCATCACCCTCTGCTGATTCCCTTTTTGCCTTTGATTCCACAGAACAAGTAAATGTTTTCAGTGAAAAGGGAAACAAGATTAGTGCTGGTAGTTTTCTGAAGCCATTATTTATCACCTATCATTTCCACTGAATCTAAACCATTTACCTGGAACTATTTTTCCAAGAGGATGTAGGAAAAGCACTTCCTATATTAGGATTATTGTTTAGTCATGTCAGGTTGCTCTAATCAGAAGTTCATATTTCCTGCTAACAGATTTTATATCACAGACTTTTAACTCCTTTACTACAACTTTTATGTTGTGAGGCACAAATCCAAATGAAGTCGTCCATCTGTGCACCCTTAAAAAGTATTTTTTTAAAGTCTTAAATTCATCGAAAATTGAGGCCTTAAAATGTCTTAAATCCATTTTAAAAGCTGTAATTTCACCTTAAATATGTTAAGTACAGGTCTTAAATTCTGTTGCACGCAGACGTCTTGATTACTTTATTTGACGTGAGGCGGTGGGGGCTAATGCTAACTAGCTTCTAATATACCCTTGGTAGGCATTTTCATCAGGATGCAGGTATTAAATTTGAATCACAATGGTCTTCAAAAGTATTAAATTGAGTTGATGAAGCCTGCAGACATCCTGTTTGTGGTTAATTGATCAAATTTATCACTAGTTGACTAGATGATGTTTGTCTTCACTACTGACTCACTCCTGTAGCGAACCCGTACGATGCTACATGCATCTGCTCAAAAAAAACTCGAGTCAAGGCTGGAGAGAGCCATATGCAGAGAGCTGCTGCCAAAAGCCACAGACAGACCTAGAAATGTGTCAGTTTTGCTCCCTTGGCGTGGCTAAAGCTCCCCAGGAGTCGCTTTGTGCTGCTGATACGAGGACTGGCCTAAGAGCAGCATTTGGTACAACAAAAACTCTGAAATTTGAGTTTAAGTGGATTTAAGACATGGTGGTAAAGCACCAGTTTAACCTAGAGATTATTTTTATTTTAACAAAGTTGTTATTATGGAGGTAAATACAGCTTAGAAAAGGAAAAGGGAACATCATGGAACCAGAGTTTGGAGCCACAGATTCAACTGTATGACAACAAACAGTAATAAATGTATTTTTCTTTTCTTTTGTACATTTGTCACAATACAGGTCTTAAATTTCATTCACAATAGTCTTTAAAAAGTTAAATTTGAGTTGGTAAAACCTGTAGAAAGCCTGAATCAGAGCATTGGAAATACACTAGGTTTGGTTTGCAACCAAACAACTGCAGAGGCCAAAGAGACGCAAACATCAAGCAAGGCGAGGAAAATCAAAATCAATTTGGACTTCTGCTGTTTATCCTAAATGTTCTGCATCCGAGCTTCTTATGACTAAAATCAAACGAAATATTCCAAATATTAAATGGGAATCCCCATCAAAACGCAAGACACGACAGTAGATAGTGGTAAATGTCCATCGGCTTTCAGAGCCGTCAGAAGAAATGAGCAGAGACCCTGCGAGTAACAGGAGCTGTTTGCAAAGTGTTTACTGGAAGATTATTGAACATGGCCGACAGCGATCCTTCACGGACCAACCAGAGCAGCAGCATCTGAAGCTTCGGCTGCTTATGGGCCGTGATTGACTCAACACAGTCACATCTACACGAATAATGGAGGCCTGATCAATGAGCCCATCTAAGAACGGAAGCAGGTTTTCACCAGCCGGCCGACCTTGGATGCAGGAACGATACGAGCGGTTATAAATACCAGCTCCTCTCCTCACTAATGCACATCAAAGCTCCGGGCGGCGTCGACCGAGACGCGTGCACGTTGCTGAGCGTGCACGTTGCTGAGCGTGCAACGTGCACGTTGCTGAGCACGTTGCTATGTGTGCACGTGGAAATTACAGCGTAGAGCAAAAGACAACAAAACTGGGGCTAAATATATACATGACCGTTTGGCACTGCGTTCACTGATGTGGTTTTGTCTCAAAGATGAAGCTGTGTTTTTATTCAGGCAGAAATCATAAAATACTTTAAACTGTTTTAGCTTAAGCTAGCATGTTTCATGTTTCACTGAATTGTGTCGAGTTATTTTACTTGGTTTTAAAAACAAACATGTCCGGCATATTGTTTTAAACACAGAATCGGTTTCAGGAAAGTTTTCTTCCACGCTGAAATTAACCACTGAGCGTTGTTTGAAACCAGAGGTGTCCAAAGTGCGGCCCGGGGGCCACTTGTGGCCCTTGGACTGAGTTTGTGCGGCCCCAAAATGCTGGTCATAAACGGTATAAATTTAACCCAAGTGGCGCAGGAGGTTGATGCAGATTTTAAATATAATCGGGAAAAATAATCACTTTTTTATAACCAAACTTTCATAAAAAGTATAACATATTTCTTTTACTGAAAAAGTAAAATTGTTCAATTGAGTGGAAGCTTTTGATTTGTTTGACTGAAATTGCTTTGGAAAAGTTATTTACATCTTTTTTTCTGTCTGTTCATGTGGAAAATTAAATAAAAAATATCTTAAATTAAAAATAAAAGATAAAATATATAATTATCAAAAAAAAAAAAAAATAAATATATTATAATTATTAAAGTAAATACTAAAACACTAATGAGCATTTAAAAAGTAAAATTACAGACAAAAACATTAAATCTGCCCCCCCAAAAAAGATGAAACGCCTAATAAAAACTAATAATAAATAATAATTCCTCCAAAATAAAATCTAAATAAAAATCTTTCATTTTTTAAAAGATATTTTTAATGATGGATTTAAATAGAATTTGCGCAATAAAAAAAATATTTTTAAATTAAATTTAAATGAGCTTAGATTGAAAGCTGCAATTGATAATTATCACGATCACCACTGATTATGCATCTGCATTTTTTATTTAATATTTAAAATTTGTGTAGATTTAATCTGTCTGATGCGTTTTTCTTATTGCATGTGTTTGGTGCAACATGCATAACGCCGCCTGTTTGCTTCAGGCTGCAGATCAATCTGAGCCCAACACGGTGATGAAGATGGAGGAAGAGGAGGGAAGCTGCACGGCTCCTGAACTGCAGGATCGCCTTGATGATGCCTGCGGTTTGGGAGGCTGCACACAGAGCCTCTTTGACGGGGCGGAGGACCGGCTCGGTGGGTCCCGGCGGCGCTGCAGTGCCAGCGGGCTCCTTCCACGGAGCCGAGCTGGCAGCCGCTCAGCCGCCGGTTCTGTCACAGAGAAACCACCGGGGGAATGCAAAGCTGCTGCTCCGAGGAACAATGACACGTTAGTATTCCCCTCCCTGATAGAAACTATTGTTCCTGTCGGTGAGTAACGCGAAGGAGCCGATGCGTGAATCGTAATCTCACACCGGGTGATGGAAAGAACCGAACCGCAGTATCGTCAAGTCATTTCCAGCCCAACAGCTAAAATAATCCTCGGAAGAACAGCAAAAGTCTGAAAAGTAGCTGCTGCAGACTATCGGATTTTTCTGCAACCCAATAATCAAACCTCTGCCTGGTTTCTGCATTTAAATACAACCTTTGCTACAGAGGCATCGCTCAAATTTAAAATAAAGCTGAAATTTAAAGTCCATGTGCAACCACACCGACGAACATCAATATTACAGCCCCCGCTGCTTCACCCTGCTGTAATTTAGTTCTGGTTCGTCTGTTGCGAGGAGAAACGTAGAAAAGCAAAACTGCAAACATTATTTTTAGTAAGACGCTCAGCTGATCAGCGTTTTTCAAAAGCTGCTTCAACAGTTGTAAAAATGAAACATCAAATTCATCTTTTGTTAAATCCGATCAGAGGCTGAGATATTTCCTCCTGCTTTCAGAAAAAACAGAAAGAAAACTACCAGAATGTCACTTCTTCATGAAAATGGCTCCTTGTTTTTTACTATTATCTAAAGGAAAACTTTAAGAGTTCGTCTCTTTAATAAGTTATAATGTTTGATGACTTTTAGGCCAGACACCATAAGTTATTGTGATAAACTATAATATTGTTGTTTTAGACTATTTTCCACTAACATAATGGCAATGGCGTAATAAAACAAGAACAGATTATAAAAGCTTAATAAAATGTAAATGCTAATGAACATTTAACGCTGGAACTTTAAGACATTTTGAGTATCCAAAATAAACAGACAAAACAAAAAATACAATTAATTACCAAGTCTCTATAAACAAAATTATTCTTCAAATAATCAAAACCAAAAACTTTTGTTTTGGTTAAAGACAAAATAAAAGAGAAAACTATGCAAATGGAAATTATTGAACTCGTTTAAATTTATGATGTAATCAACTGATTTATTGCTCGCTGCGACAGGCCGAAAGCTTCGACTGATAAATTGTTCAAAAGCTGTAAAAACAAACCAAGAACTTTATTCATTTATATTAAATCTTATGGCTGTGATTTTTGCTCTTGGATAGAAAATAGTTGGCGAGGCGTTTAAGTTGTACTTGGAAATTTCAGTTTCCAAGTTCCAAGCCATAAAAGTGAAGAGTTGATGTTGGAGCCACTCTGGCTGCCAGGCTTCACAAAACTGCAGGAATCAATGGTTTATCTGGACTTCTGATGGGTTTGCAGAACCGTCAGCCCGACAACCACATCTTTTCTTTGTTGTGTCTCATAAATACGTTCTCAGGTTTTATTGCTAATATTTGTCTGCACTAAAACAATTAGCAAACCCGACTGGTTTTATGCATCGGTGAACCACATGACCATCGGTTCGGCCCACATTACCACACCAACATTTGGTAATCAGCTTTAAATCTATTCATTTCCATCAACAATTATGTCGTAATCGTTCAACACTCGTAAAAAAACTGCTAACGGTTGCTTTATATCATCTTAAATATTGATTGAGCGTAATATTTACCATCTAAAAACGCTAAAATTGTGTTTTTGACAAAATAGACAAAGATTTGTGCCAATTTGTAATGGAAGCGCGGCTGCAGAAACATATGAATCCAGCACCAACACACAGCATGTAATCACCTTGTGTGAAATAAGAGGCACTGCAGAGAACTGAAGCAAAGCTGCCTGTGGGTGATTATAAGGGAGGAGGACAGGAAGAAGCAAACAGATAGCAGGGAAGCTCAGAGTCTTTTTGTTTTGGTTTTCTAAATGCACCCTTCTCAGGAGCCCAGAGTCCATCAGACATGGCCGAGTGTAAACAAAGAGCAGCGAGGCACGGCTCGCGACGCAAGGCTCCAATCAGAGGACAAAAACAGCGAGATCGTGTGTTCGGCCTCCCAGCCACGCCGGCACGTTGTGCTTTTGTTCCTCCTGAAAGTGACTCAAACAGATACCTGCAGATAAAAAATGTGAGCTGCAAGAACACGCAAATACGCTGCAACATGACACCTGCTGTAAATAAATAGCCTTACTGTCCATTAAGCAAATCACCCAGCAGCATCTGAAAGGGCTGGTTTAACTTTTCATATGAGAAAACCACAGAAACGGAGGGAGTTTTTTTTTGTTTTTGGTAAAGTTTCTCTCTAACAGGAAGCCGGACGACAGAACAGACAGGAAACTCAACAGGGAAGTGGCACATTTCAATGGAAAAGACATTAAAGCACAACTAATTTCCACACCACACAGTTGTTAGTCTTTCTGTCCTAAGATGTTTCCACCAAACTGCATCTGACTGTGGAAAATCAAACCAGTTTCTTTTATGTAGCTCCAGTCAATAAACAGTCGATTTGACTGAGTTTTCCCACCATTTCCCCGCATATCAGGAAGGAAGGAAGAGCTGATTTATGGGAAGAGTTTGAATCAGTTCAGCTTATGTCTAAAGAACTGGTCTGAAAAAAGTTAATCAGCGTACAAACGGCAGCCTGGCCCGTAAAGTTTCAGGGAACCCCAAAAGTTGTTTGAAATCAAACAATTTCAAATGATTCACATGAGTTTTTTGAAATGCCTTGATTTTTAAGAATTAGCACTGGGACTTAATTTCGATTCATTTTTATTTTAATTCAGATAAAAGGATTTTTTGTTGTTGTGCGTTTCTGGACGTCTGTAAATCTGACGCACAAGCGATTGAAGCCGCTTCTTTTGACCCACTGGGGGTTAATTTCTGCTTCAAAACAGCAAAAAGCAATTAGTTGTTGAGCTCATATGTTTATTATTCAATAATCTAGAAGCAAATTTGTTTTTTTATTGAAAATGTCAATTTATGATGCAATTCTTAAAGATCCTCTGGTTGACTTATAGTTTATTATTTTAATGCTCGTCAAAATAAAATGTTTGCAAAAATAAGAAAGTGTCATACAAAAAGAAAAAGGTGATCTGGCTGACCTGTGGGTTGAGCTCCTATTACGATTCTCCCGTCAAGCTCCTCTGTCCCCCCGACGACGACGACGCCACAGAGCTGAGGGAGAGAAAACACAGAAAACCTCTTTTCACTTTAGATTAGCCACACAACACTGACCTGCAACACATTCGCTGCAGGTCCTGCATTACATTTTAAACACGTATTTCACATGTTTTCCAGAAATGCTAATAAATAAATCGCTGTTAAAGAATTCGGGTCAACTGTTCTTGACAGAATTGCTCACATTCAGATGGATTAGAGGATTTCCGAGCATAACTGGAATCACATTGAAGTCATGTTCTTTGATTGCCGCAGCTCTAAACCTCCCGGATCGCTACCAGCTTTGTTTTATTTGCTGTTCAGAGGTGAACTTGCTTCAGAACCAGTAGATTCAGTTTGACTGAAGTCTAAACTGCAACGATTGTTACATTTTCAGCCGCTGCGGTTCACTGTGGTAAACCAGCCAAACCTTTTGAAAAACCAGTTCCCCCTCCTCACCAGTGGGGGCGCTGCACCAACAACCACTGATGGAAGCGACACAAAAACTTTTGGAGACACTGAGCGCAACTTCCTCCTTCACCAAATGTAAACAGAAACAAAGTAGTGTCAGATATTTGCGGTTGCAGGATTTCTCTTCTGTGTTTGGTAAAAAAACCACAAGCCATTTCTTTCACTAGCGCTAGATTAGCACATTTGTTTTTGTTGTATTTACCCAGAATGCCCTGCTCTGTAGTCCACTTCCTGCGCTCGGTGTGGTCTCCAGTCCGCGTGGCGTTCACACATGCATTCGATCCGCTTCAGAGTTCACGTCAACCTAACTGAGGTTTGTCGGCGGAGTTGCCGTTTTGGTCTGCGTCAGAGTTCGATTAGTCATTCACGCCTCCCCAAACGAACCAGATTTCTCTGGAAACAAACGAGAGTTCCACTGAAGCCGACTAAACAGAAAATGCTAAACAGTTTTGGGAAAACACCCTGAACGTCCTACACACAGAAGCTGCCCCCCATCCTTACAGGGACGAGAGGACATAAACCACCATAAACCACAGCTACCTTTATGCCTCTGCAAAACAATGAAACACTCAAAACTCAAAGGTGAGTTATGTCTTTGGGTGACACAAAACACGTTCATTATGTTTTTGCACAAAATCACTCTTAATAAGAATGACTTCAGTTTGATGAGTTCTGCCTATTCTGCCTCTGTCACTTTAAATCCAAATAAGCTGCTGCTGGCCTCATCGTTTACACTCACACAAGGAAATGCCTGCAAACAGATGCAAAATTATACAACCACGCATTTTTGAAAAGCAGAAGTGGAGCCTTCTGCACAACCAACAAGAATGCAGGATTCAACAACAAAACACTTTTCTTTCCCAGCAGCCATTATAAAGCGGTAAAGCCAGCTGAACAAATGTGCTGGAATGCTGCTTAGGTTACTAGGTAACGGGCTGTGCTTCGCAGGGGTTGCTAGGTAACGGGCACTGCCTGCTGATATCTGATGTTACATCTTGGAGGCTTTTGAAGCGGTTCATTTGCCAAAAACATTTGGGTGTGTTTTTAATTAAATGTTTTTTAGAAGCTTTTGAAACCCAAATGATAAACAAAAACATTTGAAATGTACATTTTAGACAATACGTCCCCTTTTATCTCGATCTGCAAGAGACACTGTAGATTTGTCTCGACAAAAAAAAACAAAAAAAACCTGGAGAATGTTGCTACTAGAGGTTTTCAGTCTGGAGGCCTGATGAAGATTAATCCAATGATGTGATAATATTACGTTAGTCTGATGTTGGTGTCGTGAGCCTGACAGCCGGTGCTCCTGTGGTCAGCTGAGAGGAGCAAAGAGCAGCAAATGTTGGTCTGGGCCAACATGCGATCTCACTGCAGTGGAAGAAGACTGGGCAAAGTGACAACCAGAGTAAAGATGTGGGGAACAGCAAGTGGTTTCTGGATGGTGAGAAACACTCTTCTTTTCCAGCAGCCATTGTACAGCTCATTCTGCTGACTAAATATGCTTGCTATAAAAAAAACCAGCTGCACTCAACAGATTTTCTTTGTACTCCTGAGCTATGAACACGTCTTGCTAGCATTTGTGTGTCAAATCATAAGACGGAAACAATGATGCGCCTCTTATTAGTGGGTGTGAAAGGAGTTATTTTTGCTGCGACCTTCCAACGCTCCACCAGCAAACAGGAAACCAGGAGGACGGTTCTCCGTTACCCTCGGGATAAGACCACATGCCCCCTACTCCTCTGTCTCGCCCTTTTCTTCAGTCTCTTCTTTCCCCCTTTCATCTGAGTCATTGTAGAGGAGCAGCGATGAATAATTCAGCAGATATGCTGTTTAAGATCACACAGAATGCACAGCGCCACACAAAGACTGCTTACAGTCTAAAGTGGGATTCCCCATCAACCTTCTTAATTAGGTCAGGAAAGGGAAAGTTCAGATTATAAGCAGGACACTCCATCTGCCACCGTGATTCCCTTTTATTTGTCATATAAAACCAGCAGTTTTGTTGCAACAATAACTCCTCATCCCTGAATGTTTCCCTATCTGAGCTGATCCCACAGGATCTTATCAAACGGGAATGGGATTAGAGTGTGGAGCATCTGCCAGCTCAATCTGGGTTTAAATCGAGGATCATCTGGTGTTGCTGAACTGCGCCCTGTACACCTGGCTGGTGACCTGTGACCACATCACATTGACAATCAAATCTGATGAGTAAATACGACAATAAAAACTCAAACAGAAACAAACCGAGTCTGATACAAAATTCTGGAAGAGATTAAGAAAAAAAACTAACATTTACTCTTTAAATCTGTAGTAAATGTGTGAAGAAGCTAACCTGAAACTGCTGTTGAACTTTATCAATAGTTTTAAAGAAGAAAAAAAGTGAATCTCTGTTACTTTGTTTAGGTTAACAAACACAAATTGCTACGCTAAAAGCAGAAAATAGCCAAAATGTCAACATTAGCATGAAACCGTTCATCTTACAATCCTAGCAGAATTAGTCTGATGCTAGCATTAGCTAATATGCTAACATTAGCATGAGATGATTTTATCTTACAATCTTAGCAGAATTAGCTAAAGTTGCTACTAGCATGTTAGCTAACACTTGGTGCTAAAACAAAACCAATCAAATAATAACGCCGTGGAGTGCATTGGAAAGGGTGCGCCAGTTTGACAGCATTTCAGATATTTAAAGCAAAAAAGTGATCAATAATCATCAGTATCAATAATTATTCATGTTGACTGGTATGAAACGCTTTTATTGTGGTAAGTTTTTCAAGTGTATGAAGACGTTTGCGTAGAAACTAAATCAAAAATATTATATTTGCAGTGAAAGTGATGTACAGTAAGTCTTTTTAAAGTATATCGGAGAAGCAGCTGGCCTTCAAATAATAATATTAATTTCCATGGCAGAAATGTTTTAGACAAGTTTTTAATTTATATTAAAACAATAAACAGAAGGAGATGCAGCCGCCATCATCATCATCTGAAGACTCAATGTTTTGATGCAAAGATCGAAGAAGCGGTTTGACGCCAAAAGAAGGGAAGCAGAAAGTATCAAGGGGATGGAAATAAACCAAAGGAAACTGCTGTAGCAGTGAGAAGAAATGCACAAAAGCTTCTCAGATCATGTCAGCCTCACTGCAAGGGATTTGGTGCAGGAAGGACCGTCTGCGGATGTGTCAAACGCCACCTTTTCCATCTGCCAATCCGGAGATACTGAAGTTCTTGCTCTGAAAGCAAAGTGTGTGGGTGAGGAGGAGATGTAAACAAAGAGACTAAAACCCAAATCTTCACATGGAGGCGTCAACAAAGACAGGAGATGACTTAATTTTTCCTCCCTTTTTCCAGAAAGAGACACAAATCTAGGTCAAAGTTGTCCATTTTTTGCAGACGTTAATGCAGATAAATATCAAAGAGGAGGAGTGATGTGGGGGGAGACAGAATCAGGCTGACGGGCTCCCTCAGTGCCACTTCCTGTCTCGTGTTTGGCTATATGAACCGAGTCCAATCGGATAGTGAAGGGTGAGATTTGGGGGATGGGGATGCAGGTTGGAAGAGGAGCTCTTCGCCTCCCAAAACGATCCGAATGTGTGAGAGCAATCAAAGCAAAAATGAATAAAAATAAAAATGAAAAACAGCAGGAACTGCACGAGCAGCTTCCAGGCTGCGGCGTCCGACACCCACTCAGGAGATTTATGGCACTTTGTTAGCTGCAACCCAAACAGACTCGAGTTCAGACCAGACCTGGAGACAAACGCTGCCGGACGGAAAATCGTCCCAGAAGTTACTGCGATAAACGATTAATATCGTTGCTTTGAGATTATGTTCAATATAATAACACCAAACTTTAAAATCTATTGACTATTTAACACTGGAACTGGAAGACATTTAAAATATCCAAAATAAATGAACAAAAAAGCATCAAAGAAAATTAATCATGAAGACTTTTGTCATTCAGAAAAGAGAAACAATAAATCATCATCATCATAGAAATAATTGAGCTCATTTTAAGTTATGATGTGATTAATTGATTTATTCCATTAGTTCAGACGGAGCTGCAGTTCCTTCACTCAGTAAACCTGACACAAACCAAAAACAGAAAAAAAGGAAAAGGTCACAGACATGAAGAATCTGCTTTGCTGTGACACAGAGACTGCATCGCCTGCTGCAGCTCCAGGCTCTGCGCCGCTCACCTTGCTGTCATCCAGTCACAGCATCTGAAATCTCCCAGGCAAAAGCGAAAAGGCGCCAGGAAGACGCTGGAACCAGAAGCCCCGGCTTTACATCTCTGCTCCCCGGCTGCAGAGGAGGAGAAAATCCCCCCCGGTCACTTTGCAAAGCCGGTTTCCTCTACGCCGGGCCCGTCCTTGTGTCTGCAGCGGTGGCCGTGTCTCCCATTGTTCCAGGACGAGTGAGGCAGGCTTCCTCACCCCGACAGACCCAGCCTACTACAACAGCTGTGGACCAGCCCCCCACCTCTCTGCTGCTCCTCCTGCCTATCTGCTAAACATTAACCCTGCAGCTGCTGGCTCGCTCGGGCCATAAAGAGGCGGAGATGATGGCTGGTTGGAGGCGGGGAGGAGGGGGCTGCAGAGCGGACAAAGAGACGCAACAGAGAGGGGATATCCTACAGAACTGACAGGACTTCTGCGTGGATCCGTTCTGTGGCCTAGAAAGAAAACAGGCTCTGTGCTAAGAGGATTGTCTTCCTCAATCACTTTGGCAGGAGGTGTTGCGTGTGAGGAATGTGTGACTGCATGCAGGAAAATGGAAACCACTGGAAACTGAGGAAGCTTCATTGATACAAACCAGAGAGCCCAGAAAATCTGATGCAAACATAAAGAAACTGAAACGAACCTTTAAAATCAGGTTTGAATCAAAACCACGACTGGTTCTGTTTTCATCTGTCGCCAAAACGCCACAATAAACAAAGTTTCATTGTTTGGTCTTTTTACATTTTTTTGCTTCGTTTGAGAATCCGAGTCGTTCATATGCAACAATGTAAGAGGTTTATTGGAGAAAGGAAAAAAAGGAGTATGTTTCCACCAAAAAACACAGAAAATTTTATCTTAATCTCAGAAATGTTCAAGTAAATAAATCATTAAAAAAAAAAAAGATAACTTTTCCGAATTACAAAAATTGAAAGTTTTGTGAGAAAATAACTCAGAAATTTTGAGATTATTCTCAGAAATTGTCTAAAAACACACGGAATTTTTTAGCTTTAAATAAAAAAACGGTTTGTGTGAAAGTACGGACAAAATTCTTGGATTAATCTGAGAAATTTTCTAGAAAAAAAAACAAGGAAATCTATGAGGTAAAATAGTTAAACATTTGTGGAAAATACCTCAGAATTTTTTTTTTATTAAGTTTAAAAAAAAAAAAAAGTAAGAAAAAATAACTTTATGAAGTTCAAAATTCGAAAATAAATATGAAATTTTGAGATTAATCTCCGAAATATTCTAGAACAAACTAGGACATTTATGAGCTCCAAAGTTTGTTTGTTCTTGTTTTTCCTCAAAATTTTGATTTCTTTTCTCGGATTTCTGATATTAATCACTGAAATGTGACTTTTGGTTTCAGAAAAAAAAACTCTCTTCTGGACGACTGACGGTGTAGTTCAAGTCAAACTGACAACCAGCTAACTGAGCCACCGCTCCGTTCTCGTCACTGAGTTTGTTTTCCAGCTGCTGGAGCGTCGTGAAGGAATGTGAAGAGTAAACAGAAACAGAACGTCCAGACAAACTGTGTCCAGTCTCCCTCCTGTACATGTGTGAAAACAGTCGTGATTTCTGCCGCAGCAGCAGCAGGGAGTTTTCAGCTTCACGGCTACGTGTGGTTTATCCGTCCAGGTTTTCTCCCTCCCTCCCCATGTGACTCATCGGCTGTCCTTGTTAATGAAGCCACATCATCCCTGTAGACATACCAGACGAACTCAGCAGAGTCTGATGACAAAAAAGCTGCAACAGCAACAACTAGAGAAGGAAAACATGAGTTTCAGGAGGACAAACAACCAGGCAGCTCCAAGGGCGTCTGCAGGTCATTTCAGGGCCTGATCTTATGATTTGTAAACCAAAGAGGCAAAATAATGTTTCTGAGTAATGAACGCCTCCCTCACACTGCAAAAACACTCAATTTAACCAAGTATTTTGTAGAGTTTATGGTGCAAAAATGCGCCAATAAGACAAAACTAACTTACAAGTAAGTTTTTAGCAAGACGTAAGAGTTTGTTTAAAGTAAATTATTCCTTAATGTTGATTTTAAAGTGTACTAGATCCACTGGTTATGACAAGATAAGTTTTTTAAGTGCTATCAGTGAACTGGTACTTTTTCGATTATTCGCTACGGCTATCTAACGGTTAGCCAGCGAGTTATCGAGCTTTTTCACGTGAGTGCAAATTTATTGCCATTTTATCATCTTTTGTACATTTCTACTCGACAAAGGTCTTAAATTTAATTCAAAAAGGTCTTAAAAGGTCTTATAGAAGCTTGAAACTTGCAGAACCACAACCTATTATAAATGTCTTGTTATAAATGAAATAATCTGCTAGTAAAACTAGTACTTTCTCATCAGGAAGTATTGAGCTAAAAAAAGCTGCTTTGACTTTCTGAAAAGTTACTTATCAGTTAGTTTTATCTTAGATGAAAAGTTTCAAGATATTTGCATTGAAAACTAAATAAAAAAATGCAATATTCATCAATTAATGAAAGTTGATAATCCCTTAATCTGATTTTTTTTAAAAATCAGATTAAGTTATAGCAATATTTTTTCTAATATTTATATAAGCAGGTTTCACCAACTAAGACTTTTTAAGACCATTATGAATAAAATTTAAGACTTGAATCAAGACAAAAATGTAGAAAAATGATATATTGGCAATAACTTTACGCTCACTTAAAGGATGTAAAAAAGCTAACTAGCAATCAAGCGGATATTAGCAGCTAGTTAGCGGTAGCATCAACTGTTGCAATGAAGATGTGACCGAAAATTCCTGCAAATAAAAGCCTGCATAGGAATCAGTCATTCCTGCCACAACAAAATTTAAGACCTGTGATTAATGTACTGAAGGAAAACTAGCTTCTTTTTTTTTTTTCAAATTTAAGACTTTTAGTTTTAGAGGCTGGAATTTAAAACTTTTTAAGGACAAAGACATTCTGTATAAGTGAAATAATTTCAATCAAAATTAAACATTCATTGACTTAAAGAGCTCCTCTATCTTTTTGAAAGTTAGTTTCATCTTATTTTGTGTGCTGAGATATTTGCACCAGAAATTAGGCATAAATTTAGTGTTTTTGCAGTGCAGAGTTCTGCGTTCGGCTTTTTAAAAGCACTTCCAGACGATTTGAATGCGGACTTTTTGCATTATTTTGACCTGAATGCAGCAGACAGAAAGATCTGACCTGAATTGACTCCACCGTAAAGCTCACTTCCTATACAGTGAAAATCCGGCGCCCCGGGGCGCCAACATGGCGGTTCAAACGAGTCGCTCGGATCTCGGGCCTCTCCGTTTGGCGAGGACTGAGCTGCCCCAGATTCACAGAGGAATTACAGCTTTCGTGTCTGACATCAGAGGGTGGAAGGAGGGGCGGCTGGGTTTTCTACCAAGACGAACGATAAATCCCATATGCAAAAAAAATAATCAGTTTAATCACTTGAACAGGAAACGTGTCAGGATTTATCGCCTTTTTACTGAAACATGTTTTATAAGCTACCATGCAGACGGAACAAAGCAGACGTTGATAAAATATATCATTTATTTATTAGTTATTTTTGGTAGTGATTTCCATGTTTGAATATTTTTATGACATTTTTTCTGAAGAACAAATAAGTTCATTCTCTACATCATTCAAGTTCACATTGGCAGCTGCACTGCAAAACCTTTTTGTCGTTTCGAGAGCAAATAGCTTAGCATACTTAAAATAAGATAAAAGTAACTATTAAGTTACTTTTGTCCTATTTCAAGTATACTACATTGGCTTGTTAGGGACAATAGATAGAAGAAAAAAGAGGAAATTTGCTCCAAAAATCTTTTAGATTCTGAAAAATCAACATTTTACTAGAAAAACTCAGAAATGTAGAAACTAATCTCAGAAAACATGGGCTGAGTTTCAAAATTGAAAATTTCTGACTTTTGAAAATATTTTTGTGATTTTCAGAAAGCTAATCTCAAAATGTTTTAGGACATTGCCAAGATTTAAAAGTCAAACATTTTGGACGCTTGAAGATTTTTGAGACTTTAAGCTCAGAAAGTTTTTTTTTTTTTTTCTAGAATTTTTTTTTCATTAGTTAAAAAATTTCTGAATTTTTTCTTGCCAATTTCTAACTTTTCAAACTCAAATTTCCTTTTTTTTTTTTTTTTTTTTGGGAAATTTTTAGTGGTTTTTGGCAAGATGGGATTACGCGCCCATAGTTTCCAGTGTGTAAATTTAAACTAGAAAATAAGTCAAAAATACGTCATTTTTGGCTTTTAAACTCAAATTTTCTTGTTTTTTATTTTCTAGAAAGTTTCTGAGATTCATCTCAAAATTTCCATGTTTTTCCTCACAAAATTTTGACTTTTGCGATGCAGAAATTTACAATTTTTTCTAGAAAATTTTCAGCTATTAAGCTCAACATTTCTGAAAATCTGGCAAATTTTAAACTTTTCAAACTCGGAAATGTTCTTGTTCTCAAAAAAAAAAAATAAATAAAATTTTGTTGTTGTTGTAAATGTACTCCCCATTGTTTATTTGAAATAGAAACTAGACAAAAACCACCTGGTGAATTTTTGCAGTGCAGCTGGCCGTGACTCTGCATGCCATTTGCTGGATGAAGGACTTTTAGCAGATTGTCGTTGCTCTGCTGCGTCAGACAAACTTCTGTGTGAACTAAATGGGACATTGAGCGAAAAGCTTCCCCAACATGACCTGAAAGAGTCACATGTTGCCCTGCAGCTGACGCGCGCGAAGGACGACGACTCCAGACATAAAAGCCTTATTGTCGCCCAGAGAGAACCTTCAATAACCCAACAAGAGGAAGTGAAGGGTGACTGCATGAATCCGAAAGGAAGGAAGTTTACTGCAGGCCGACCTGCATGGCGGCATGTGACGGCCTCCGGCTGCCATGGAAACAACACTGAGAAGAGCAGCGATGTCACGCCGCCGACACTAGAGCTTTATGAAGAAACACAATCAGACCCCGAAGACACAAAATGGAAAGGCAGCACCGATTAAGAAATATCGATTAGTGATCAACTGGAGCGATTAAGGAAAACGGTGAATAAGTTTTTAATCACATGGCCAGAAAAGTAAAACCAAGCAAATGAAGTTGCCTGATTTTTTTGGATATTCGTCGTAGATCCACAACTTGAAAAGGATTTCACTTCCTTCCTTGGCGAACAGATTTTCTTAACTTTCTAATCTTTACATTTTTCTCGTTTGAAATTTTTTTTTTAACTAAACCAGAAGGCCATAATTTCCTCTCATATCTTAACATCAAGAGGAGATTTTCTTCTTCTTCTTCTCTTTTACGACGCCGGCCTTTTACTTTATATGAGCTCCTAATGTTTCTGAGGTGGAGCAGCAGAAAGCCAATCTCTGCAGCTAAACTGCAATCTATAAACAAGCAATTCCAGTTTATGAATCATTTTATGGATCCACTGAGAAAGAAAGATGACAGATCAGCTAAAATAAAAACAAACTTCAATCAGCGCTCGCAGAGACAGATCCGTCAGCAGATGTTTGGTTGTGGAGAAGAATGGAGCGAAGTGTTTGCACCACTGTTGTAAATCAGGGTCTGAGCTACAAACAGTCACCGACTGAAGGACAGTTTAATGCGAAGGAATGCGCGCAGCTCCGACTGAGGATGCAGAACTAATCCACCTCCAGAAATGCGACACCGGGATGTGCAGCGGCGGCCGCAGCCGGTCCCATAAACCCCCCAGTGCAGCTGAAGGAGGCCCAGTGTTCATCTGCACAGAAGCCTGCACTTCCTGTGAACGCATCAGGAAGTCGGGCCAGAGAGCGGCGATAAACTGGGCGACGCAAAGCGAGCAGAAAATGGCCGACGCAGGTGGCAGAAAATGAATCGGCGTCTGTCCTGAGAGAATGTCAAATATTAATGCTGATGCTGGTTGTTTTGACTTTTATTTAACTATTTAGAAAACTAACAGTCCCCAGCAGGCGGTATTAGTGCTTAGCATGTCTTTTACATGTTTTAAATCATTTATGGAAAACAGCAGCAAAAAACACCTAAATCCAGCTGAGAAAAACACAGAAAACAAACATTTTCCAGATGTTCAGACTGCAAAAACACAAAAGTTACCAAATATTTTTGTCTTGTTTCTGCTGCGAATATCTTAGTATTTTTGAAAAAGACAAAACTTGCAGGTAATTTCTAAATATTGATTTTAAAACTATTCGTTTCAATCAAGGATTGAAATTTAGATCTGGGATTGAAACTTATACTTTATCCTCAATATTAATGAGTTATTGACCTAAAACAAGCTCAAACATCGAGCTGAATACTTACTTCTAAGTTAGTTTTAAAAGTGAACTAAGATATTTGCACTAAATAAGTAGAGCAAAAATGCGTTGCAACATTGTGTGTTTTTGCAGTGTACTTGTCAGATCTGTTGGATAAAGAGCCTCAGAAAGTGGCTGGTTGCAGAAACACGCATCACTTTGGCAGGAATCTAAACAGTGACGTTTAGTGTGAAGTCTGTGCCGTTTCGTTCCAGTGATCACAGAGCCTGTTAATGAAAGCCATTCGCAGCGATCCTCGTTAAACGAATCTGGTCTCAGATCAGCGCAGGACGGCGCTGCCTCCTTGCAGCCGGCTGCGAGCCGCACAGCCAGGCTTCCTGCCAGGGGAACAACTGCACTTCGTCCTCCTCCATGCCACATTTCCACATGTTAGCAAGCGTTTTTACTCGAGATGCCTCAGCGACTCGTTTCGGCAAAACGAAACGTCGACCTTTGACATGCCTGGAAAACATATTTCAACAACAAGCTGGTGAGTCAGGTCACAGCCGGTCCAATGCGAGAGTCTCCCTGCAACCAGCAGGACCAGATGTGACGAGATGTGTGAGCAGAACCGACCTGCTATTTTTGTTCTCCATTTAACCCAGTTTTCCCATTATAGACAGCGGTGGTTTAAAGATAATTTTAGCTGCTAAAGCAACCTTGGACTTAAAACTCGACAGCGAGACGCTGAATATAACATCTACAATCTGCAATTTAATGCATGACTTTGAAAGCTGAATGTGTGGGAGTATCAAGGATTCATTTACAGGCAAGAAGCAACAGAAAAGTTAAATTGATCTGCTTCTTCATGAAAAACATGCTTATCTTTCATCACTTGTTTATAACCATTTAAAGG
Source organism: Poeciliopsis turneri (assembly GCA_922788865.1). Lineage (NCBI taxonomy): Eukaryota > Metazoa > Chordata > Actinopteri > Cyprinodontiformes > Poeciliidae > Poeciliopsis > Poeciliopsis turneri. Next base: position 3,602,182 of record CAKLNU010001103.1, read on the forward strand.
GCCACATAGTGTCACTTTATAGAACAATAGAGCAGCGATGTTAACATAAGTTGCCATAAAAACTCTGTAAATATCAAATATTACTAAAAACAGGTTTGACTTTGTAATTTAACGAGTCATCACTACATCTTTCCTCTTTTTGAAAAGGTTTATGTTGCATCATCACGTTGGTGCTGCATCTGCAGAGTGAAATGAAACCAAATCAGAAATTTCTGTAAATGTTAGCTGTGCAGCTTAAGCGGCTTGGGCATAAAGTTGTGGACAGGACAGCCTTAAATCTGGAACATCAGCCGTTCTTTCTCAGTAGAGCTGTGCATTTTTAAATTCACTCCTCTGCTTTTATAGCAGGCAGCAGTCAGATTACCTTTATTTTAACTCAACACTCCTTTACGGCAGGCATTTTTAGAGCATCTAAATGAGTAAATCCTCCTCTACTCTGCGTTTACGAGTCTCACATGAGTGACAGCTATAGAAAGAAAACCCCTTCAATGAAAGACGTGACGACTTCCTTCGTTTGTCTTCTGTGAAAACAAGCCTCAAAAACAGCTCAAGTGAGAAAAGGTCCTGACCTATTGTGTGTGAACAGGCAAAACTAAAACCGGTTTGTGACCAAATAGATGTTCCATTGTTTAAAACGGAACAATAAGTCATAAAAATGTTGGTTGTTACGTCAGTGATCTGATAAAGTTCCTCTGTGCGAGGCCTCGCCGGCGCAGACGGCGCCGTTCAAAGCTGCGGCTCAGAGACCAGAACCTGCATTCATACCAAAAACCATCGAGTTCACCTGTAAGGAATTCAATATTTATCACCGGCTCTACTTCAGCAGGTTCGGCTCTGTAGCAGGGTAGCGCCTCCTGATGGCGGGGCGGGACAGTGCCCTGCCGCCAGGCCTGCGTTTCTCAGCATGACACCGGTCCGGCTGGCCCTGCTCTGAAGCAGGACCCTAAAAAGCAGGACCAGCCTGGAAAAAAGCCGGTGGAAAAGCTGCGAAACGAGCCGAGCCAGTGGAAAAGGGGCAACACTTGGGTTTCCCTCGCCGTTAATAAGAAAAAATTAAAGGAAAAAGGTACAATAACATAAAAATATGTTCCTACTCTTGTTTAATGAAGATTTGATGCATCCTCTTCGATTACATGGGAGGTTTTCCAGGAACCAGATTGAACAACGGTTTGCTCCACCTTCATGTTATCTATAGCCTTGCTCTCTCTCTCTCTCTCGAAGCTGAAATCTTTCTCTGAAAACTCTGCACTTCTGATCACTTTAAACGTGTTTTTACAACCATATTGGAGAATAAAACTAAAACATTTGTCACATTTTCTGTCTGCCAGTCATTTTTCATCAATATTAAGGAATTACTGACTTAAAACAAGCTCCTATATCTTAATGAAAAGACTGCGAAGTTACTTGGTAACATTCTGTGTTTTTGCAGTGTACAAACATCCAGACTGCAGGGACAGCAGATGAGCGATTTCCACATCTGGACTCCATCAGGGCTCAGCAGTTATCTCCATCCCTCTCTCCATATCCACCTGAGAGGAAAACCTATTCGCATGTGTGCTAACATTTCTCCTGCAGCTGCAAACAACTTTGTTCAAGTATTTTTTGACAGTTGCGATGATGGAGGAAGCTGAAAACACTGCAGCGGCAGACAAGTCAGCACTTTGTTGCAGAGGGTTTGAGGGAACGGAGGAGGTGGTGAGTGTGGGTGGGCAGGCTTTAATATCCTCAATAACAACTCATTTTAGGATAAATTAAAATAATCTGCAGCGCTGCACAAAAGGAGTCCTGTTCAAGACATCCTGAATCAAGACAAAACCTCGCTGTATCACTGAGCTCTTTTGTCTGCAGCCCAAATCCCAGGTTTCCAAAGTCACACTTCATCATTTCACATTTCTTCTGTACAGTAAATAAAACTGCAGCTATTAGGTCTTTTAATTCTTCGTGGAGCCAAAGGGGATGTGGCGATGAGCCGCTAGCTTTTGATTAAGCAGCATTCCAAGCCGTGTTTTCTCTGGCCCGGCTGATGAATTGGATGCTTGTTGCAGCTGCAGCAGCTGAAGTGCTGTTTGCATGAGCACAGATTCCTGCGCAGGGTGGATTTTAATGGGGTCTACACTGCAAAAACACAAAACCTCACCAAGAAAATTTAGCTCCAGATTCGACTGCAGACATCTTAGTGCACTTCAATATGACAAACTAACTGACAAGTAGCTTTTCAGCAAGATATACGGGTTTGTTTAAAATAAATAATTCCTTTATACTGATGATAAAGTTCCAGTTTGACTGGCAGATTATTTCACTTTAAAAAAAAAACAGAGACATTTTTCCAATTGTTATAAGCAGCGTCTCTGCAGCAACTCAAACTTAAGTCTTAGACTTAATAAAATGTAAAACTTGTATCATGACAGAAATGTAAAAAAAAAAGATAAATTTGTACTTACCCATGATGGATGCAAAATGTTAGCTAATTACCTAGCTAGCAAGGTTATATTAGCAGCTAGTTACCGGTTACCTCAACCACCAATATCGAAGGTGAACGTCGTCCGGCCAACTGGTGATAATCTGAAATTATCCACAATAGATGCAAAAAACCTAGCTAGTTACAAGCTAGCTCGTTAACCTGCTAGTTTGGAAATACCTTGTTACTGATAGCCTCAACGTCTTTGAGTCACAGAACGCAATGATGACACGACTCAAGCAGTCCGATAGAAAAGTCTTGTGAGAAACAAAACTAAATAAAAACCACATAGACTATAAGAGATTAAATAGTCTTATCACAACAAAATTTAAGACCTATGTTTAACATATTTAAGGCCAACTTATATTTATTTAAGACAATTTAAGGCTTTAATTTTAAGACGTTTTAAAGACAATGCACCAAGAACTACTGAAGGAAACGACAAACAAGACACTAAGTGCAACTTCTTCACAAAATGTAAACAAAAATGGAGTCAGATTTTAGTGGTTGTAGGATTTCTCCTTTGTCTTTGGTAAAACATCACAAGCGATTTCTCCTATTAGCGCTAGGCTAGCACATTCGTTTTGGTTGCATGTACCCAGAATGCCCTGCAATGTGGAGTGACTGAGTTAGTTGTGTCTTATTTCATGTAAACTCGTATATTTACACAAGAAACGCGACCAATAAATCTTGGTAGTATTTTGTGTTTTTGCAGGGATTCTGAAATATTCGACATGCATATTTTCAGCAAACAGAGGAATTTTTGAGGAAATTATGCTGAGGATTTTAAACTTGGGTTTGATGTTTTCAGTTTTCCTGATGATCTTCCCACCAACGCTCCAGTTTCTCAGGGAGGTTTGAGCTGAGGAGGTTCATCTGGGAGAAGAATCCCGCCTGCGGGGAAACAATACAGATCGCAGATTTCTTTGATGCCAGACTCTTCGCTGAGTGCGCGTAAACAGTTGTGATGATGATGATGATGAGGACGACAGCGCCGTGTGGAGCTCTCCGTCGGCTCTGCCTCCTGCTGGGAGCTCTGCTGGATCGTGGCGGTTCTGTGGGAAATCTGATGAATATTTTTCTATGCTAATGCGAACTCCAGAGGCGCCTTTGGTGCACAACCATGGAAACGACACAACCTGCGTGCAGCAGACAGCGAGGCGATAAAGAGCCGCGCTGATCGCTGATAACGCGGGGCCCCGGACCCAGCCGGGCCCCGTCTTCAAAGCGGATCCGTTTATGCAAAGGCAGGGGTGCATAAGCTACATATGATGACAGCAGGAGGTTCTGACCCGTCTGCAAACATCAAACCGGCTGAATTATTGTCATGTTGGTCTGTGCAACCTGGAAAACCCACAAACTGTGACCTATTAAAGCGATATTTCACAGTCAGACCGACCTTGAACGTTCAAGGTTAGTCTGCTTTGTTAAATCCAGATGTTGCTTCATGAAACCAACCATGAAATAAACTCTGACAGCCTGAAACGCAAGCTGAATAACAGATTAGCCGAGAGAGATGTCATTTTATTTTTATACTGAATTTTAAACGACTATTAAAATCCATTTTTAAATGTAGAAAAACATGAAGGTTTTTCCTTCTTCATGTTTTATTAACATTCTGTTGAGAAGAATATCTGAGTGTGTCATTTATTTTCTCCTCTGCAGTTGAGGCGCTTCAATTCGATATGGTTATTTTCATGAATCCACCAATTGGACTTCGCCTCGCAGATTTCCACTGTTCTTTGAAGTCTGAGGTGCATTTTCTGAATTCTTCAAATTCAGCCGTAAACGCAACAAATGTTGACCTTGAAAGGAATAAAATATGTGCACATTCCTTGTTGGAAGCTAGCAAAATGCAACAGAATATGTGAAAAATAACAAGATTTGTACCAAATAATCTCTGTAACTCATGAAAATTCTAAACTGCAGTAAATTCATTGTACAGTGCACTGGCTGAAAAGGACTGTTTGCATGTGGAAAATGAAAACAGGAAACAGCAATGCTCAGATATGAAGACAGGATAAAAGTTGCAAAGCGTGATTTGATCTGATTTGTCCTTCATTGTTTTCCTGTTGTGATGAAAACAAATAAGACTATGTGGAAAATCCCCGTTAAAAACGTCCTAAAGAAGCCTCTCCTCCTTTAAAATCATCAATAAAAAACAAAATGCAGTCAAAAATGATAAGTCTGGCCTGAATTATTAATTATCTCTACTTCAAAATCTAAAATGGCCAAACCTTGAAATAGATTTAATGCCAGATTTTCAGATTTTTGAGTGAAAGCAAAAAAAGAGAAGTATAGGTTTCACATTTGATACCAGTTTTATAAATGCAATACATTTTGTGTTTGTGTATTAAAATATGGATGTAACGCAACTTTAAACATGAAGAAACAAAGAGTGGCATCAACTGCCTCACTCGCTCTGCGTTGTTGCCTAGCAACAACATGTTGGTAACATTCTTGGTTGGTAACATTCTAGCAACAACATGTTGCTAGGCAACAATGTGTGGTTACCTAGCAACATCTAGTTGTGTAACTTGCGCAGCAGCAGTTTCAAGTTTTGCACTTTGCCTCATAACTGTTTAAAATGCAGTGGAGTGAAAAAGTCACGTCACTAGTTTGATAGTATTTCATATTTAAAACAAAAAAACAATAATTATCAATATCGACTGATAGGAAGCAATTATATTGTGATACGTTTTTTTAGGTCTTGTTTGTGGCCAGTTTTTAGGATTTGTTTACATATAGTGGCTGGCGCACCTTTTTCTAACACATTTTTTTCTTCCACTCAACTTTCTATGAATACAGTTTTGTAACATTTTCGCAATATTCAGATTTCTTGAGACCCTGAATTTTGTTTTTTTATTATCTGCAAACAAAATTAAAAGAATAAAAGCTTCAAATATAAAGAAATCTGTGTAAAAAAAAAAAGTATATGCATTAGTTTCACTTTGTAAAATAAGTGACATATTAATTTTCTAAATTTTCTGAGCTGTACTTTCAGCTGTGCAGATTCTCCATCTTGTACAACTCTTTTTCTCCTCAGTAATCAGAAGTCAACTACCTCAAGTACAAGTGGACTACATGAAAAAATGCAACCTGGAATAACATGCTGTGGAATGTTCTCCGCTGCAGAGGAAACAGAAACGGCGCATGGGTTCGGGACGCGTTGGCAGATAAATTACCACCGACACCTGACCAGCTTTTCACCTGAATCTGTATAATCCTTTCACCAGACACAGCTGGGATTAAACAGAATCACAGCAGCTTCATCAGGACACAGGAGCGCCAGCTGCAGAGCAAAATATTCTGCATCAGCAGCTGCACTTCCTTTGGCCATAAAACCATGCAAATTGGAAATACGAAAATAAATTTGCATAATGGAAACACGACAATTTCAAAATGTTTTATAATAAAAAGATTTTCCACTAGGTGTATTTCTTCCAAATTAGTGTGTTTGGTAAAACTGCATTGGAAACATTTTTTCATAACAAATGAGCCACATGATCAACAACAGGAAGTTACTACTGGCAGAAACGTCAAAGAAGACAACAGGAAGCCAGATTGTAGTTTGCAGAAGCACACAGGGAAAAACACTTCATTTCTGGAGAAATGTTTTGTGGTTGATGAAACTAAAGAGAAAGGTTTGGACATAATGACCGTCGTTCTATTTAGAAGATAGAGGGAGAAGTTACAAACTCATACAGTTCAATGGAAATCCAACTAAATACTGACCAAATATATGCAAGTTTAAAATTAATAAATGAAAATCTGACATCTCCTCTCATTTTTGTGGCATTTAGTAAATAGAAGTAATTTTGGTAGTTTATCTGATTTAACTTCAGACAGTGAGGAAAAACAGTTTCCTGTCTTTTCATTGGTTGTATGTAAACTTCTGGTTTCAACTGTATTTTCTGATGCAGTTATTTTTTATTTACATCCCCAGATGAAAAACACTCTTTTCCAGAATATTTGTTATCAAATCACTGAAAGTGTTTTTGAAATGCATTTCATTCAAATGTTTTTGTCTTTTGATTTCCTGGTTAATTTACAACAATTGTTGAGATTTTATTGGTTGGTTCTCGACAGAATATCCAACACAATTGACCATAAACACCGGCTTCTTGTCCTGGCATTGTTATCACACGCCTATGTTCGGGGATACATTATGTCTTGCAAAGTTACAAGAAATGTTAAAGAATTTTTTCTTGAGGAATGAACCATTTTGCAACTCTTGTAAATTCTTTAACGAGATAAACCAGTTAACAGGACCAGCATCCAAATTAAACACTTGGTCTAGGCCACATTTCCTTTCTAATAAAGTCTCAGCAGCGAATGTGGCGTCTACGCGAAGCGCCCGATACAAAATGTGGGACAGAAATGCCTTCAGAACATCTGTGAACAATTACAGGCAAACAGAGAGAGAGAGAGAGAGAGACGGCACTCATGCTGCCCGTTCCGCTTCAATAAGTTGTTGGCATGACTTCTCGTGATGTAATGCTGCAAAGCTTGGAAACGCTATCTCAAAAGTTGCACTGCGACTGGGCACTCGGAGAAACTTCAATCGGCACCAAACACGGGCGGCACAGACCCAAAACATCACACCGCGAGCCAGAGTGGAACCACATTTATCCACACACACCAACCCCCAACGCCGGTTCAGGCTCTGCATGTTCCCCACACAGCACTGCTGCTTTCCAGCTCTGGATTTCAGGTCTGACAGATAAATTCAGACATAAAATTATCCCGAAGCAGAAAGGTAGACTGCAAAGTTTGACCCAGGAAAGTAATTTTGCCGTTTCCTTGCTAGCAGCTGCAAGAAATACAGCTTGCATGTCTTGCAAGCTGTAAGAAATGAATGAAATGCAAAGTAAGTGAGAAACTTTGCAAAGTTTCTTACTTACTTTTTGAAGTAAGAAAATTACTTCAAAAAGTAATAAGAAAACTTCTTATTCCTGAACTAAATGGACACAAGTGAACAAATTGATACATTTTGTCATATTTTTATAACCTAAAAATGCTGCAACAATTCAATTAATCGATCATTAAAATGAGCTCTTTAACTTCTATTTGAAAGATGCATCATTTTTCTTTTTTCTCTCTTTCTACCAAATTTTTCTAACAAAAGTTGTTTCTGAAGGATAATTTTGTTTACAGAGACTTCATGGTTAATTTTATTTATTGTTTTGTTTATTTATTTTGTATATTTAAAATGTCGTCCAGTTATAGTGCTAAACGTTCATTAGAATCTAAAGTTTATTGATCTTTGAGATTATTATGAATTTATTACTATTACATTTCGACAAAACAAACTTTTAGAGGGAGGCTTTCATAAAACGTCATTTTTATGACCTGATATGAAATGATGACGTGTCAAATGGAAACGCAGAGTGCAACAAGCCAACAGGTGTGAACAGGAAACGAATTGTTTTCTTTATAGTGGTTGGCACACTTCTGCTAATCTGAGAATGTGCTAACAGCGAGGCTAATTTCTGCTTTTGCTAACTTTGAAAACGTTTAGTGCATTTAACTTCTTCTTCCAACTACTTGACGAATTCTCAGTGAAGAACCAAAACATCTTATTGTCAAACATTCTTCAACTTTAAATTTACAAAACACCCACGTAAGTTAGCACTGTTATTTAGCTAAGAGCTAAATGAACATGCTAAATGAATTAGCTCCACTGTCCGCTAATTAGCTATTACTGATGTATCCAACCTGCAGTAATTTCACAAAGGTCAGCTCAAAGACACATCAGGCTAACGTTTGTGATGCTAATGTTGTGATGCTAACCTTGTGATGCTAACACAAGCACAGCGGTTTCTGTGCCGCCAAGATCAGTAAAACTTGGTCTTCATCTTAAAAAGTAGATTTTTAGCTTCAATTCATCATTTTATTTTTATCAGTATCCAACTGAAAATAAACGTAAATATAACACCGTCTTCATGAACTAGACACAAAAACAAACCCACAAAACTAAAGAAGCATCATGAATAAAGATCTCCAAAGGCCTAAAATGACAGAAATGTATTTTCTTCTTCTGGTTGAGCTTCAATGCAATGTTTTCACTCTTTTGTTCTCCACCTCAAAAAGACGATTTAAATCAAAAATATGTCAACAAATTGTGAGTCATTTGACTAAATCAAAGGGGAAAGTTATATTTTGTATTCCACTGATGACTGGCAACACAATCTGCAGAGCATCATCATCATCAAGAAGTGAAGAAAATACCAAAGTTTCCCATTTATGCTGCATCATTATCGCTTTTATTTGCTTTTATCGGTCAGACAGGAATCCAATAGAGTCACAGAAGAAAATGTAGGTTTATATTATAGGTAAAACAAATCAGGCTCAAACAACAAGCTCTTTGTTTAAAATGAGCCTTTTCTTTTTAAATGTGGTCTTCGCAGATGTCGTACATGATATACAGTGTTTATCAGAAGCTGCCAAAAGCAGCAAACTGCAACACTAAATCAGCATAAAATTTAGAAAAGAAAAGCATTAGGATGAGGATAAAGCAGCCTGCAAACACTAAAAAATTCATCGAATGTTTCAGCAGATCTTCAGTGAAAGCTAAATATTTTACAGCCCAAATTCTTCCCAGTCATTCCACCCTCGTTTCTTCTGAAGTCAAGCTCACTCTTTGTTCAGCAAAACCAAAAAAAGAAAACAGCAAAACGACAAGACAATGAAAACAGCATGAGCACATCTCTGGCCTCCAACCAGCAGAGCCGAGATCATTAAGCTCTGAACAAAAACAGACTCTTTGATAACGCCGCAACTATTTCACAGAGGTCTTAAACCCGTTTAATCTCTGATTGGCCCAGATATTATTGGCATTATTAACACATGTGTTGGTGGTGATAAAAACACTTTATGAAGTGAAAACAAACAAGGAAGAATCCGCTCCTCGTGACAGGGAACCATTGAGAAAACGTGCTGTCCTGATTAAAGAAAAGCAGCATTGTTAAAGCACAAAGCAGAACCACAGGCCCAGTCAGACTCAGATGCTGCTCTGTTTTCTCATCCCTGCAACAATCCTGAAGTCGACAAGTTCAGCTTCGATTTTTGATTCTTACAGACCTTAAAAGTTCACTTGTTTCTGCTTGGAAGAAAAAGTACCAGCTGCTGAAATCAGGAAACCTTGGATGTCAAACCAACAATAACTGAGCGCTGAATAACCTCATTTTCCAAACTTCTTATAACTGCAGTATGTAACTTTTATAAAGAATATGTTTTTTTTTTTACATATCTGGTGAAACTCTCACCACGTCGAGTGAGAGTTGTGTTGCTTGTTGTGAGACAGATAATCTGAGAAAAGATCGAAAAGAGAAAAGATCGAGCTACGATTGACGTACGATTGCAGAAATTCACACAAGTTTATGGATACCAAAACAACCAATCGGAGCCCGGAGAAGGGTCCTAGCGCTGTCAATCACCCTCATGTCCTCACTACTAAATGTGCTAATGGTGGAGAAACAACTCACCATGACAGCAAAACCGTTTATCTGCCGTCATTGGTGGCTATGCTAACTTCACAAAAGGAGGGATGTGGAGAGGGAATGAGCAGCACCACACAAGATTGTGATTGACGGTGCTTAGACTCCTTGTATCAATCTTTGACATCAGCCACTTCCTCCTGTTTGATGCTATTCATAATCACAGAAATTCACACAAAATCAACAGATTCCAGCTTTTTTTCCCCACATTAATGCATAATTGTGAATTCATTGCAATTTTTCCACAAAATCATTGTGTTTCAGTGACTGATAACTCCCACCTACAGGTGGCAATATTTAGGTGTACACTGCAAAATTCCTTGTAAATATTTCTAAAGCAGCAACACGAAGTCAGTGACTTGTGAAAACCACCCAAACTGCGGAGAGTTTAGCCGAGTCGGGCTGCGCTGCTATGTGCTAACATCTGGGTTTCCATCAAAGTTTTTCAGGTTTTATATTAGAAAATGCTGATGGAAATTGCTAAATTCAAAATAACCTCCTCATTTTTGCAAAAAATAAAATTAAACTACACTCACTCGAGGCAGGTCTTTGGTTTTTCAGCAAAAGAGTTAAAGCTGTAAAAGGAGAAACAGAAACAACATTTTCAGAATAATTTCGAAAGCAGAGACGTAGCAAACCGTCACCTCCGCTGATGGATCTGAGCCTTACCAGAGGCACAGAACACAGAAACATTTATAAACCCAGATTTATAAGTTGTTTCTGATTTGTCCACATTTGCAACCTGTATTTCCTGTTAATTACAGCAAAATGTAGCGTCAACATCTGACAAAATTAATGTTAGCCTGGCGGATTTACTCCAAAACCAGTAGATGGAAAAACGTCACATTTTCTTTATTTTTAAGATTTGCATGACAGCTGGACCCAAACAAAACCATCAGTGGAGAGGCGTCAATACTTTCACAAAACCCTTGGAGAGACCAAGAGAGGTGGACTATATAGACTTAGAGTTTCATCACAATATTTGTGGATCCAACAATAAATCTGTGACTGTGTGTTGCAGCAATCAGAAAGCCTGCTGAATAAACATTCCCATTTACAATATGGTTCTTTATGACACCAGTCACGTAAAAAGTCATTTATATCATCAAACCGCCTTAAATTTAATCAGATTTTCAAATTCATTGATATTTTCACAAAGCAAACAGTAGAAAAAAAATGGGAAAAATTAACTGTTTAAGTTTTTTGGAGAGTTTTAAACAAAAAGGGTATTTTTAAATTGACAACAGCAAATAACAAATTTATAAAAATAAATGATAAACAAGACAATAAATGCCCTAATTCCATCTTGAAGCGTTTTATTTTTAAATAAGGGGCTTTATATGCACATTGTTTAGAATACAAATTATTGCAACATTTATTCATTCATCCAGTCTTTCCTACTGTTCTGGGTTCTGGCCCCCCTGTTAAATCCTCCTGGAAGCACCCCTGCACACAAGGGAAGTGACATTTTTACGGTTTTCTTTGTTCAAAGTAATTCTCCACCATCTAAATTTATGAATCCATCCCCAGATGAGCGTTTATCGCTTGTTATTAATGCATTTCTTCTGATTGTGGAGCATCACTGCTTTCAGAGAGGCGCAGCTGATTTCCATCATAAATAAGCTGCAGGATGAAACCAGAGCCGCGCACACCAGTTCCTTCTCTGGGTTCCCCTTTCTGGGTTTCGAGGCTAAATAAAACCTTACATTTCAGCCCTAAGCGCGGATTAAACCCACATTTGGCTGCTTTGGGTCCAGCAGTGCTGGTGAAATGGTTGCATTCTGTGTGTAAGGACGGGCCCTGCAGACCCAAACACTGCGCCGAGGCGAGTCCCCTCCTACGGGCAGCGAGAGGCGAAACGCCCTGCAGCTTCTCTCACAAACAGCAGCAAAACGCTCAGAACCAAACATCCATCATGAAACACCGGACCGGAGCCGAGCAGAGCTTCACCCGCTGCTGTTCCTGCAAAATCATTTCACCGCACAGAAAGAGCGTTTTCCACCCCGCGCTCACCTCATCCGGTAGACGCGCGTCTCCTCCAGATCATGGCTGGTCGGGATGAGAAAACCTCCAAACGTTTGAGGTTTAAAAGCGGCTTGTGCTCATTGTCGCAGCGGCGGCTCCAGTGCAGCCAGCGGCCGCTGTCCCCTCCTCCGCCTCGGCGTTGGGTTCTGTGTTTGGGTCGGAGGAAAAGTGATGTCATTGCATGAAAACGGCCGAACCCGCCCCCATTTCCCCCCCCCCCCCCCTTTTTTTTCTTTTTTTTTTCTGAGGTGGTTCCAAGAAGCTGAGCTTCACTGTAAACCTAGAAACTATAACTGGGTCAGAACCAGAGGTGGGCAGAGGATGGTACTCAAGTAACATGTTTTACTCAAATAAGAGTAAAAAGTATGTGGTAAAGTGTGTACTGAGTAAAGTACTGAGTAACTCATTATTATTGACTCTGCATCCACAAGCAAACCTGCATCAACCAGAGAAATGGTCAAAAGGTCAAACTATCAGACACCATGAAAGACCATATTCTAGGACTTTGCAGCCAATGCGTCCAAAATGAGTGTAAAGACTAAAAAACTGATATTCTCAATGTTTTCTTTTGTTTTGTACAGGGAAAAGATTCAGTTTTAACCTTAATTCACATGTGGAGTTCCTCAAGGTGCTTTTATCGGCCCTCTTTTCTTTACATCATGTTTCCCCAAACTGAGATGCAGGTTTATTTCAGGTGATCATAAACAAATTTACAGACTGACCATCCCTTGGTCTCGCCGCAGATTGTAAGACATCAACCACTGAATGCAAATTTCTTGCATCCAGTCATTTCCTTAGATTTTAAAATGAAGAAACAATGATGGAGAAAACACAGAATGTCGCAGTGTTTGTGATAGGAAAACAGGAAACTGGAGTTTTGAAATGTATCATCTCTGGAACCCTAGAAAGACTTTAAACGCAAAATGGGGAAATGTTACCATGACAACGTGTTGAAGGCGGAGTCTCAGAAAGAGCAGGAGCTTCTTAAAGAGACAGAGGCCCAATTTCAAAACATCAGATTTCTTTTACATTTGATTGTTGCAGCATTTCTACAACTGGAGCCAACAGTTACTTGATTGCACTATAAAACTGCACACATGGAGCGGTTTTAGGAGTTTATAGACCCTCTGGTCTGGGAATACACCGAGATCCTGTAAGAGCAGTAAAAGTCTGGGTTTCCCTCCTAGACCTGAAAGAAGTTGGAAAAATTCATGAAAAAAGTCTAAAAGTCCTCTTCTCGTGTTTCAGGATCCAGTAGGAACCCTAGATCCACAACATTAGTTCCCCAGAGTGAACAACTTGCAGCTGACTGTTGGAACTAAACAAATCTACAGTATCTCGCAATCTGGGGAGGAATTTTAAAGAGCACTTAGCTGAAATCCCCTTAACGAGAAACGGCTTTATCAAATATTTTCCCAGTTTAATCTGCCAATTTAGTTTTGCTGCATAGTTGGACATCTTATAGAAGCTTAGCAGGACTAAAATAATGAAAAAAAAAAGGATTTTGAGGCACTGCGACAGACTGGCGACCTGTCCAGGGTGTACCCCGCCTCTCGCCCGGAACGCAGCTGGAGAGGCACCAGCAACTCCCGACCCCATTAGGGGGAAGGGTGACGGAAAATGGATGGATGGATGGATGGATTTTGAGGCACCTGTTGAGAACACTGGCAAAAAAATACAATTACCAATAAAAGTTTTTTACTGGTATAAACCACTCAGGGGCCAAAAACTGTCCAAGTTCGTTAACTTGCTGGTGAATTTATTATTTGTAGTTTATTCCCAGCAACAGATACAAAAACTTTCTTGACTGTGTGACCAAATCTGTTTTTTTAGTAAAATATTGCTGGAGATTTGTGGCCTTACTGACTATGGAATTAAAATAAAAGCAAAAACAAATTTCAACGCGACTACCGACAGAAAAACACTGATTTTGCACCTAAAGTTTTCCATTTAAGATATAAATTTGTCATTGAAAAACCATACAAATCCAGGGGCCACAAATGGCCCCGAGGCCCCCCTATGAACGCCTCTGCACTAAAGTAAAGACAAATACAACCAGCTGTCAGCGTTTCGTTCCTCTGTCACCTTTTATTACAACAAACAAACACTTGAGTACCACCAAGTATCTCGGTGGATCAGAAGATCACCAATTCACAGAACCAAATCATAGGAACCAAAAGTAGCAGAAAATAAAAAGCCGTCTGTTCATCGAGGAGCGTCGCCGGCTGCCAGGTCCAGGTCTTGGGCCGAGCTGTCGGTGGCGTCTTCTTCTCCTCCACCTACGTCTGACACCACCTGAGGAAAGACATCAGAAATAAATCGAAGTTTTCTACGAGAAGCCGGCCATCAAAAATCCACAGCAGCAACAGTTCTTCTAGCCGCTTCCTGTTATGAGACAAACTGAGAATCAAAACTTTCACAAGAACTGAAACGTGACATTTATGTTCTGCTCTGGTTGTGCAACTTTAATATGTTTGGTTACTTAACTCAAACACAGCAGGCTGCATTTAAGTTATTAAACAAATGCTTTTTTTCCTTCATTTTAGTTTTCATAAACAATATTAACCTTAAAGGTGAAAGCTTAAGCACTTCAGGTCCAGGATGTGCGTGGTCTGCAGAGACATTTGTGGTCATTTTCCTGACATGATACATGATTATGGTGCCATTATAAATTTTAAAGTAAGCCATTATTGCATTGAATAACATTTTTAGTAGTTTAAAATGATTGTTATGCAAAAAAACAGGATGGGGGGTAACTCAGAAAATATTTATTTCTTACATAAAAACTTAAATAACTAGAAAGAGAAATGTACATTTTTATTTTTGGCTAAGATCAAATCTTGTCCTTTATGAGGGAATCACAGCGGGTTCCAGAATCTCGGTGGAGCCTCAAACTGACCTGATCGTCCATGATGGCGTCCATGTCTCTTTCTGAAAGCTCGTGTCCCGAGGTGTCCAGGTCCACCTGGTCCGGGTCCTCTCCGGTCAGGATGTCCATCGGAGCCTCGGCGATGGCTCTGATGGTCTGGTCCTCCAGGGCCAGGGCTGTGTCAAACTGCAGTGGGGACGGGGGCCCCTGCATGCCGTCCCCTTCCACGTCCAGGTCCTGCAAAACACACAGCAGCACGTCATGAGGACAAAAATCAATAAAAAAAGTTAAAAATCTAAACATTTTTATTCACTTCTGCATCAATGAGCTGAAATAACTCGCTTTAATAATTGTAGTTAAGCTCGTCACAATTAAGTTACATACAATAAATGAAGCTGCAGCACTTTATATTTAAGTAAAAATAATAGCATAATAAAGCAAGAACACATCCTCAAAGATGAAAAAACTTGAAATTCTAATAAACATTTAACACTGGAACTGGAAAACATTTTAAATATTCAGAACAAACAAAACAACAGAAACGACAAATAAAACTAATTATGGAGTCTCTGTAAACAAAATTGTCTTTCAAAAAAAAAAAAATAAAAAAAAAAGGTCTAATTGAGGTCAAAGAACACTCATCATCCAGTTTTTGGTAGAAAGAAAAATAACAAATGATGCAAACGGAAACGATTGAGCTTGTTTTGATTTATTATGCGATTAATTGATTAATTGCTCTTTAATTTTCCCTGTTTTATGTTTAAGGAGATCTCTAAAACAAGTCAGCTGCTACGCTTCGCTGCAGGCACCAAGTGTCACAGATGGATCACCTTTGCAAACAATGTTGCTCAGTTCAGCAGCTCAACGTCGCCCCCTGCTGCTTAGACTTACCAAAAATTTACACCAACTCATTCAACTTGACAAGACAGATAAATTTATTGCCAAACTAATTTTATTTGGTTTTGGTTAGTTTTGGTTTGTGAAACGATTTTGTGTTAGCAGATGTTTGTGTCAAGGTGGGTGCGTATCAGCAGAGGTCAGACGTACATCGCTGAACTCCAGCGGGAGGCTCTCTGTGGGCTGCAGCTCCGCCGCGCTCAGGTACATGTCCTTGCTGGACGGGGTGAAGTGCTCCTGCGGTGGCGGCTCCTGCTCTGGCTGGTACATGGGCGGAGGCAGGGTGAGGTGCAGGGGGCATCGGGGGTCGTCCGACTGACCCATGTGGACGGTCCGGTCGCACGGAGCGTCTTTCAGCCCCGGGCAAATTTTAAAAAGCACCTGGTTGCTGTCCTGGCAGATGTCTGAGCAGCAACTTGTTGAGGAAAATAAGAAGGAATTCACACAGAAACACAATAAAAAACCCACAAAAAACAGGAGAAATGCACTGTAGACTATGATGTGATGTGATGAGGAGCATTTTCATAAGTTTTCTAACTTTTCCAGCACCACTTTGGAGATAAAAACGACACAAATGAACAAAAGAAGATAGTTTTAATTCTCATAATGAGATTTTTTTGATCTTAGTGTTTTTAAAATTAAAAAAATAGGAATAATTTCGGTAATTTCAACTAAGCTAAACCAAGAAAAGTTTGACCTGATTAACTTTAGACTATGAGATGAAAAGTTTTGTCTTTATATTATCTTCAAATTTGGTTTCAACTGTATGTACACTTTCCAAATTTTGGCTTTTTTATTACCAAACTATGCAGTTTGAATATCAAGCACTTTCCAAATATTCAAAACATCTCATTGAAATTCAAGCATTTTTAAGGATTTGCAGAACCTGCATAAATCTTTGTTTCTGTAGGTTTTATGTACAGACAAAATGTTTAAACCTGCAAACAATCAGCACTATGATCTGAACAGAATCTTCACCTGCGTAATCCTGCATAAAAAACATTTAAAGGAAATGTTACGGCTGGGAAAGAAATTCATTTTATCAATTAAAAAAATGTTTGTTATACGAAGGTTTAATTTTTCGAATGCTTTTTTCCCCCCATAGTTCTCTGGAGTGATGTCATCACGCCCAGGGCGGCCATCTTGTCCAACAAGCGTATTTTGCGGCTGCCGTTTATTTGGTCTTTGAATTGAGGCCAAGCTTATGATGGACAGTTGGAGTCAAAGTATGATATTCAACATTTTTAATTTTGATGATAAAATCATAGTATTGCAAGAATAAAGTTGAAATAACGTGAGAATAATGCATTAATATTACCAGACTAATTCATAATATAAGAAGAACAAAGTAATAAAGTAACAATGTTATGAAAACTCTTACATGAAAAATAAAAAATGTAAATAATGTTGGATCTTGTTAAGTTAAACTTTCGGTATTAGTTTTATAGATAATTTAATTTTCCTTAGAGATCAACAAAGTATTTTAGGATTTGAATGTAATACTTCAAATTTGAACACATCATCAAATAATTGATGGATTTTGATACGACTTAGCAATAAAAACTTTTTTCTTGCAATTTCAAAACATTCTTTTGGTAAAATTGCTTCATCATTGACCTAATATTATGATTATATTCACATAATTAAATAAGGGTTTTTGTAGTTTGGCTCTAATACTCTATCGTCCAACTCCCAAAAGGGACGACTGAAATAAAATCCACTTTTTGAAAATATTTTCTGTCATTTGTAATTGTTTTTATTTTTTAAAAGAAAAAGCAAAAAGGGAAATAAATGTAATCTGGAAATGGAAAAAACAAAAGAGCTCTAGAAATGATTGTTCCTTCCAACTGAATTGATTTAGTCCCTGTAAATCTGGGGAAAATCAACAGACCATGGGAAGGTTTTATTTTGGGCTCCTTTTAGAGAAAACTGACAGCTACTGCAAGCTGCTGCTTTTGATCCGAGCCGAAGAAGAAAGGAAAGGCAGAAAGAGGGTTAATGAATTCAAAACACACAACAACAACTTTACTGTGCGACTCAACATAAGTAGAGCGAAGGATACGAGAGAGGCAGTGTCTGGCCACCGGGAGGCAGGGGTTGGTGCATCTGACTCCATCAACGAAGGCCATGCAGATTTCACCCCCGGCTCTCATGTGGAGCTGCAGCGCAAAACAGAAAATATCAGGACAAAGAAATGCAACGATTAAAGAAAACCATCAGAAAAAAAGCCTGCATGAATGTCAAAAGAGAAAATAACTCAAAAGGGTACCAGAAAAAAATGACTGATGTGGTTCAGTTGGAGCTGTTAGCGTGACTGCTGAGTGGAAACCACTGAAAACCTACTCAACAATAAACGAAGCTGCAGCACTTTAAATGAGTAAAATAGTCAAATTTTTCTGATGGAAACGGATTTGTCACTTCTGGCAGAAACAAACGTAATAAGGGTTTTGCCTGGTTAGAAGAAGGAAGTCCACTTTGTAAATATTAAAAAGTCTCGACGAGGCCTGTCACAATAACAAATTATGCTGCACCAGAATCGTCTCAGGAATTATTGCAATAAACAATAATGTTGTTTTGAGACCATTTTCAAGTAATATAATGCCATAATAATGCAAGAACACATTCTCAAAGATCATTAAACTTTAAATATTCATGAACATTTAACACTGGAACTGGAAGACATTTTAAATATCCAAACCAAATAAACAAAACAGAAATGACAAATAAAGTGAATTATTAAGTCTCTGAACAAATATACAAGTAGGAGACCAAAGCACCAGACTGAAGACTTTTATCAGCCAGGTTTTTGTTCAAAGAGAGAAAAGAGAAAATGATAAATCATGCAAGGAGAAATTCTTGAATTTACTTTGATTTATCACATGATTCATTTAATGATTATTGTGACAGGCCTGTAAATAACAGAACATTGACATTGTCTTCACCTGAGAGGCTCCCTCTGTCACCGCCTGCCTCCTCTCCCTAAGCTGCCGGTGCAGCAGGGCTTCCACTCCGTACCGGCGGCGGTACCGACGCAGAGCTTTCAGCTTCTTCAGGTTCTCCCTCTCCTTCATGGAAAGACCTTCGGGTCCCGTTAACAAACTGCTTCCTGAACCAAAAATACAAAACGTGTTAAAAAACTCCATGGGAACAGATGTCATCTAATAACTTCTGGCTGCAGGTAGTTGTAGTTACCTAAAGTTTCATGCTCCAGTTTACGGTTTTGCAGGTATCGGCGCTTTTTCTCCTTCAGCAGATGCTGCAGGCGCTTAAACTGGTCGATGTACAGAGACTGCAGCCTGATGAGCTTTTCTCTAGTGATCAGAGCCACTTCCTCTGCTGTGTAAACCCCTGCATGTCTGCAAAGGTAATCGAAAAGAAATCTAAATTAGCACAGATATAATACAAGAGGATAACATTAAATGGTTTTGTAAAATAAATGACATGAAATTATTCATAGGTCGGAACAGGAGTTCAAAAGGTTAAACTTGTCAATTCTGCTACACATAAAACATTTAGGTGAAGAAAACATGGCTGAACATTTTCATCTTACTTCAGAGGATCTTCATGATCACTTTCAATACTGTCAGCCTCGCTGTCAGGGTCTCCTCTCCAGGTCTGGTCCAGCACCAGCGGGCCCTGCTCCTCGTCACTCAGACTTTCTTCATCTGCAGCAGAAAGAGAGAATGGATTAGAAACGATTGATCGTGATCAAACAATTATTGAAATAATCTGCAATTAAGTTAGTAATCGACTAATCATTAACTGGAGTATGCAGACAGAAAATGTTAATCTGCTGAAAGAAATAACATAATAAGAGAATATGTAAACAATATAAATATTATGCATTTAAGTTTAAACAAAGAAACCTTCATCTGTAAATATTTTCTACCCAGAATTTCTCAAGTGGCGGTTTTAGCCTCACCAGATTCAAAAAAAAAAAAAAATCTATTTAAGAACCTTTTTCCAATCCGATTTTTAATCAGTTAATCCAAAAGTTAAATACCAGTTCAGCCTTGCACTATATGGATATGTAGGAATAAAATAACAGGACAGTTTTTAATGATCTAGAGTTCACTAAAGGAATTATGTTAATGCCCTCTAACAAACAAAATGCTTAATTTATCATTTAAAAGTGGGATTTATTTATTGATTTGTATTTTTTTATTATTTTTCTAGGCTTAAGAGGTTAAATGAAAAATCTGCAGAATTTGCCAATTTAGTTATCTGATTAATCATCTGAATAGTTGAAAGATTAATCAATTGCAAAATTGCCAGCTCCAGACGTAAATTAGTTTAAAAAATACTCAGCATTCAGGTCCTGAACTAAAATTATGTCCAGGACCTAAAATGAATGTAAATCTCTTACCCAGGATGCGGCTGGCCTCAGAGCGTCCTCCATCTAGACTGTGGGTCTCTGATCGGTTGAAGCAGCTGAGCTGGGACAGCAGAGCCTCTGGAGACGGACCTGAAGAAGCCTTCCTCATCTGAGCTCGCAGGGCCATCGCATTCCTACGAGCATGCTCGGCACAGAATGTCACCCTGCAGCAGAAATATAAGAAAAAAAAACGTGTTTGAATCAATCAGTAGCTAGGAGAATGAAAACTGACCTTCCTTCATGTACCCATCTTTCCTGTCGGCCTTCGGAGCAGCGTTTGGGCAGCGCTTGCCGTTTTTGGCTGAGACATAGCTACAGTGTTTGTACGGGGCGTTCTTGTCCTCCAGGATGTGTTTGATGCAGAAGTCGAAGCCCTCGAGGCGAGGCTGGGTGCAGGGCCGCTGGGTGAAGGCGCAGACCTGGGGCTCCTGCGGTCGGGCCGTCTGACTCACCCGATTGCGACTCGAGGGCAAAACGTGTATTCTGATTCTGTTCATCTCAAATCTAGAAAGAAACGAGAATTCAATCTAAAATTGAAACATTTTCTGATATTTTGTTATTGTGGATGCTGACGCTGTGGTCAGGAAGGATCTCCAGTAGTAGTCAATCTCGCAATGAGCCTGAAACAGCCTCTGACTGAAGACTGTCATTTAGCAAAGGCCTCATAACTGCAGTAAAATACTTACAACTCAATTTCCAAAAAACAGAGAGAATATGTATCACCTACATGAGTGCTGTTAGGTAAGAAATTGAATTCTCTGATGGTTAATTTGCAAAAACTTTACACCGTTTGAGAAATACAAGTTTAAGACAATAAGTTCGGTACTAAATTCCTGATATCTAAAACCAATTGAGCTTCTTGGTTTCTGGGTTTACCTGTGTTATTCCACTATCTATAACCACAAACACCATGTGATCAGTTTTTCTTTTCTTGAGCCTATTTCTCCCTGTTAAAAGGGAGTTAATCCTTCCAACTGTCGCCACATGCTTGCTTAGGAGAAGGAACTGCTGTCAAGATCACTGGTGACTCAGCTCTGATATTTGTTATGAATGCTAATACAATATTTAAAGAATCAGACCTACAATCATGTTAGAAATGTAGATTTAAAAATGCATTCTTCATAAGTGTAACAAGGTACAGTTAGAAGTCGTTATTTTCTACGGTTTTAATATGCGGGTAAATGCCAGTTAACCTTTCACACAGAAAATTAACGCAACTGTTAAACAAAAACAATAAAAGCCGCGCTAATTATAACGATAACATTTTAATACTGTATGTAACTGTTATACAATGCGGTTTGATGGCTTCAACTCCGCGCTGCAGGCTTTAACCCGCCTCTTTATACTGCGTCACTACTTCAGTTGAAGAGTCGCCATCTTTGTCTGGCTGGTAGCATCATCAGCTAACTGCTACGTTAAATAATTCTCGCTAAAGGCCACAGATTTATCAAACACGGCCAAAAATCAGCTGCCATACATTATATCGCTACAATATGTAGAAGCCATGATCTGAACAAAGCCTTGTTTAGTAGTAGTGAAGCTGCTTACCCTCCTGTAGGGACGTCCGGACAGACGTAGAGTCCTAAACTACAATAAAGCGACTTCTCCCCGGATTCCCTGATTACAGCGAATCTAGCCCCACCCACGTGCAGCGCTGATTGGTCAGAACAAAAAGTAAGGCTCATGATTGGCTAATCTTGTCGCCACTCAAACTAGAAACAACTCGGTTTCCAACACGCCCTATAAACAGAATAAACAAAAATTAAAAGTCCACATCCCTTTTTCTTAAAATATTTATTGACTTCCGGAATAAAGCAACCACATTTTATAAAAAAAAAAAAACAAAAAAAAAAAAAAACATTGTTCACATATAACTTATTAAATGAAAAAAAAAGAAAGAAAATCCAATTTCTTTATTTCCAGACCTGAGTGTCAATAAAAACACCAAGAAATGAAACATGAAACTATTGTAAATGTGATTTTTGCATTGTTAGGTTGCATGAGTGTCTTCCATTCACCTTATATATATGGTCTTAGTATAAAAATGAGTCATTTTCTCACAGCATGTTAATACTTCAACTGAAACATTTGTCCCAATTAGATAATTTGTTTTGGAAATCTACTCTAGTAGCTTTACCATTATACATGTAACACTTTGTCGATTTCATCGTAGGCTCACCTACAAAGATAAATATTCAGTGCATTCACCATTTCCCTGTTACAACTAAAAGCCTAAAGAAAAGAAAGCCTCTTTTCAGACATATTTATCATTTATGAGGGGAATTAAATACAATTATATGGCTGACTTGCTGTACTGCATTACCATAATTTGCTTTAAGCATTTTTTTTTTTTTTTTTTTACATAAAAACTGATTAAAAACAAAAAGGGAGCAGGTTAATAGCAGAAATATTACACAATCAAACCCATATAAAACTTTATGTGTATGAAATGTACAGCCAACAAATAGAACATTTGCTAATTTGCTCAAGCATAAAATTTAAACATTCTTTATGGGACTACATGTTCAAGACTGTGGGAAGGAGGTGCTGTAATTATAGAGGACGTGCAAAAACTTTTTAAAGAGTGGTCATTTTTGGATGGATTAATAAAAATAAAAAAGCTAAATATGAAGAACATTTGCATGTGTAAAGCCAATTTTAACATGATTAAAACAGAACAGTGTTAACATGAGGGATTACACAATTAAACAACCTAAAATCAGAACCATCAAAGGCGAGATTACATGTCTGTCCTTCATAACCACTGTACTAGGTAGATATGATTAAACCTTTCCCACTGCATGAAGCTAGTGTAACTGAATATGAACATTTTACAACCATTTAAAACAATGACTGCAACACTTAAAATCTAAAGGAGTACAAGCTTCATTACTTTACATTTCTTTTTTTTTTCCTGTAATTTTCAGTAACAAAATAGAGATAAAGATTCCACAATACAATCTTCATACAAGTAACCCAAATAAAACAGCCACTAGTTATGGAGGCAGGAGGCTTTTTTTTTTCTTTTTTACATTGAAAAATAAAAATTAAAAAGAAAATATGTAAAAACATGGCTTTGTTGACATGCACTCTCAAACTGTACAGTCTTGATGAGAACATCTCTCCCTGTGCAGACAGAAAGGAGGGAACCTTAAAGGTCAACTTAATGGTTTTTTTTTTAAAAAAGCACTCAATAAATAACATACTATAAAAACAGTACAAAAAAGGGGTAAAAGATATCTGATGGCAGTTTGAATTTCATTAATGCAAATCCCCATTGTCACATTTCATTAGAATTGAGCAGAAGAAAAACTTTTGTTCTTTGCGAGGCTTTAAGATTCATTATGTAAAACTTCTAACTGCATTATTACATTTCTCTGCTGTCACCCTGAAACTTACAGAGGAGTGTCAGAACCACGCTGAGGAAAAATACAATTACAAGATTGAATTCATGAAATTATGAGAACAAAGTCACAAAATTATGAGAATATGGTCATAATGCTATGATAAAGTTGTATGAGAGTAAAATCATATTTTGAGAAAAAGTTATAACAAAAATAAAGTTACAAAATTGAGAAAAAAGTTTAACTATTCAGAAAAGTCGCAATACAACAAAATGTCCTAATTATATGAGAATAGTCATAATATTTTGAGATAAAGTTGATACTAAATGAAAAAAGTCATAAAATTGACTTTATTCTTGCATTATTTGGACTTTACTCTCGTAATTGTATTTATTTTTCTAGCGTGGCCCTAATACTCCCTCATAGAAACTTACATTTAAAAAAAGTTGGGTGAATTTAATAAAAAAGAGCAAATTTAGGTTTTTTTTTCTTTTTCTTTTTTACAACACTTTACATAAGATGGACGCTTATGATTTCAAGTAAAATCTACATAAATGACCATAGGATCATTTGGGTAGTGGCGGCAGAGGGGGGGGCGGTTCTGAGGGCAGGGGCGGCGGTCTGGGGTTGGCCCCCCTGGAACCGCCGGGGAACCGGTAGTCCGCGTACTGGGATCGATAGTCATACATGGACGGCTGCGACGGCTGCACGCCCTGTGCGCTCAGCAGCGAGTTCAGCATCTCAAAAGTGTCCTGATACTCGTTGGACTGAGCGCCGCCCGCCGCACCGTGCCCGTTAGTGTCCATCTTGTCCCCTTTGGAGTGCGAGAATGCCCCCTGGTGGTGGGAGAGGCCCAGCGGCGGCAGGACATCTGAACCCAGGGTTTGTCCGGAAGACAGGGAGGGCAGCTGGTAGGCGTTCCTGGAGGTCTTGCTGACCTTGGCGGCGGAAGTGGCGTGCGGGTCCTGGGAATGCGTCCTCTTTCTGGAGCTGGACGAAGACGAGGAACTGGACCTGGACGAGTCGCTTGGGACTTTTTTACTGCTGCCCAGCGAGCCGCCGGAGCTGGACGAGTGTTTGTGCGAGGAGGACAACGAGGCGCTGCTGGAGGAGGAATGGTGGTGATGCTGCTGATGATGGTGATGCTGCTGATGATGGTGGTGGTGGTTGGAGCGCTCCCTGTGCTTCTCCCGGCTTTTGCCCTCCTCTCCCGAACCCCCCCTCGGCTTCTCCGGCACCCGTATTTTCACTTTAATGTCTGGATCCTGACCCCGGTCGCCGTGGCCACCGCCACCGCCTGCGGGCATCGGGAAACGCATTTTCAAATGTTTGTCGGACCGCTCCCTGTCCACAGGGATTTTGAGGATGATGGGCGAGGGGTTGGATACGTCGGAGGAGCTGGACTGCTGGTGATGGTGCTTCTTCTGCTGGCCAATAAGAGCCTGCGCTGCGTTGGCATAGTCCCTCTTCACGCTGGCCTCCATGTTCTCCAGCTTCCTCTTCTGGGCGGCCAGGACGTCCGCGTTCTTGGCCCGGTATTCGCTCAGCGACACCTTGGCCGGGGCATGGACCTCATGGTTGGCCGACGGCTGCTCCCCGCTGACTGCGCCTTTTCCGCTCCACGTGGCAGCGCTGCCCGGCACCGCCCGCTCCTTGTCGTCCCCGGAGGAGCCGGACGGCGGTGCCGATAGGCTCATCAGGCCCGCCACGGTGCTTTCTGAAGACACCATGGAGATCATGCTGATCATGGTGTCTCTTTGGTCTCCGTCCTCCTGCACTTTTGGCTTGGCTTTTGGAGTTTGACCTCCGGCCTGGGAGAGGAGAAGACACGGAAAAATGTCATAAAACAAATCTTAGAATCTCAAAATAACGACAAAAATCTGCTTTTGTTAAAAGATGAACGCACCTTCCAGTTTCGAATTCGCTTGAGCCGACTGGGTGTTTTCTCCAGGATCTGAAGGAACTCATGGGTGAGTTCTGCAAAAATATTTAAAAGTTCAGAAATCGCTCAAAAGATTATGGAAGCCCATTTCTGCTATGAAAGAAAAATAAACAAAAGCCTGACAGGAAGTTGTAACTTAAAGTTGTATTTACAAAAGTGCACAGGCGCTATACACACACATGCAATTATGACTATAAACAAATAACTACAAGTTTAAAACAAGTAAATGTTGCTTTTATTCTTGTAATCTCATAATTATGATTTTTATTCTTATAAATAAGTTGTAATTAAAGTTTTAAATTTAAACTGTACAGGCATTACACATGAAACTTGTAATTATGACTTTAAAGCCCACAGTTATGACTTATAATCTTTTTTTTCTTTAAATTATGACATTAAAACTCAACGACTTTAAAACTCAAACATACCACATTTCTTGTCATATTTATGGTTTTAAACTTTAAAACTCAATTATAAATTATATTCTCAGAATTATGACTTTAAAAGTTGTAATTATTTTTAGATAAATCTGGACTATTATGTCACCTTAAACAGAACGACAGGATAAAATCCAAGACATACCGTCTAACAGCTCCAGGGTGACTGTGGGATCCACATACTCCCACCAGTGTTTCCCGTCTGTAGAGACGGGGATTTCCCAGTTGGACCATTTGCAGGCCAGATGGATGCAGACACAGGCGACAACAGGTGGACTATACTGCAGGCAGAACGTGGTCAAATGCAGGCTGGGTTGCAGGGGGACAAAAAAGAAAGAAATCAGAAGATTAAAATTTTGGTTAAAAACAGGCTGAAAGTCAAACAACATGGAACAGATCTACACTGTCTT
Source organism: Poeciliopsis turneri (assembly GCA_922788865.1). Taxonomy (NCBI): domain Eukaryota; kingdom Metazoa; phylum Chordata; class Actinopteri; order Cyprinodontiformes; family Poeciliidae; genus Poeciliopsis; species Poeciliopsis turneri. The sequence goes on from CAKLNU010001103.1 coordinate 3,628,438, forward strand.
CCTAAAACAACATTTAACTGGGTGTATACCTGTTGGTGGCCATGAAGTAAGATGTTTGGGCCAGATCCTTACTGGCTGGAAAACCAGAACAAAATAAACTTCAGAGCCTGAAAAATAAGCTTAAAGCAGAAACTATGTTCTCCTCCCAGCATGTAAGTGTTTAGGTGCGATGCTCACCTCTGACCAGCTGGGTGCATTTCACCACATGAGTGTGAGGATGATCAATTGTGATCTCAAACGCTGGAATGAAAAGGGGACAAAAAAGGTAGCAGACTTTAGAAAACTGAGCACAGAATATCAGCACGAACATATGAACCGTTTAGGCTTCATTAAATCCAGTTGCCACGGGAAACGTAACATTAAAGTCCCTGAAAATCAGAAAATTGGTTTTATTAATCCAAACTCAAAGCTGAAATTTACAGTAAATGTGAGAAAAAAAAAAAAAACGGCTTTCCATGTGACAAGGAGAGAAATAAAGAGCTGATTTAAGTCATTTAACAGTGATATGGTGAAACTTTCCAATGCTGATAACCACATTTGCCATTTCTGTGAACAAAAGTTAAAAGCCGGTTAGCTTTACAAGCTACACACGTTTCTGGTAGGGAAACAAAAGGGACCCAGTTTTTTTTTTTTTTTTTTTTTTCCTTCTAAACTTACCCAGGGTCTGGAGAATTATGCTCTCAAGAATGACCAGGTCTTGGGCTTGTTGCAGGTAAGCCTGAGGTTGAGAGGACAGGCACGTTACTCACTGGGAGGCCTCTGATCGTTGTCAAACAAGAGCTACCGAACATGCGCTGTGGTTTTTAAATGTTCGCCTGTTGGTCTGAAAGGCTGTCCTTTAAGTTAAATTGTGGGTCGGGCAATTAGTGCAAAAAAAAAAAAGAAAAAAAAGATTCCCCTTTTGCCGTAAAACCCGTCTTTCCCGTTAAGCTGAGGACGCCTTGCAGACGACATGATTAACACCACAGAGCACAAACAGATGCTCTTGTTTTACAACCGCTTGACATCACAACACCTGGACAACTGATACTTTTCTCTCTCGACCCACATTTCAAGCCACCGAACTGTTATCCGGCTCAACAACGCCCAATCTTCTAAAAATGAATAAAAACAAAAGTTCACACTTACAACCCCGGTTTTTGAAAGGCAGAAGTTGCATAAATTGAAAAACAAAAATGTTTTTTGGAGGCAATAGACGTAAAAATCATAAAAAGTCAGAAACTGCAAAATGAAGTGGTTGAAATTATAAAAGAGGGGGAAAAAAAAAAAACTTCATTTCCCATTATTTTATTTAGGCCTGTCACAATAAGCAATAAATAAGTTAACTGCGTGAAAAGATTTTAATTAGCTCATTTTCCATCCTTCTCTTTTCTCTCTTTCTACCAAAAACTGGATGATAAAAGCTTTCAATTTGGTGTTTTAGTCTCAACTAGACATTAATAATTCATTTTATTTGTTGTTTCTACTGTATTTATTTATTTTATATGCATAAAATGTCTTATAATTCTACTGTTAAACGTTAATTAGAATTTTAAGTTAATGGAGCTTTGAAAATATGTTCTTGCCATTACCATTTTAATTTTTATTTTTTTTTTAACCAACTTGAAAATTGTCTCAAGACAGCAATATTATCATTTATTGCCATACTTCTACTACAATTTAATATTTAGCTAAATTTGTTATTGCCACAGGCCTAGACATATTTACTGTAATTTCTGGACTATTGAACGCACCCAAATATTTAAAAAAATGACCTCAAGAGGCCATGTGTCCATGTGTCGTTCTCTTGGGTTTTATTTTTTTATTTGACTTTTTATTTTACCCCTTTATTAACAAAACGACGGGAAAATTTTCTGAACGTACATCCAAAGCAAAATGCAATTGGTTGCTTTTGTTTATTTGGCAGCTGTTGCTTTTCAAATTAAATAAGTGTGTTTGACTTTTAAACAGGTAAATTTAGTTAAATTGCCAAAATGAGGAAAAACATTGCAAATGCTGTCTCTTCCCTTCCTACTGTGGATGTCAGAGACAGAATCAAATAGATTGCCTTTGTTTTCTTTTGTGTTTTTTTATTAATTAGTGTAGCCATAACAATCGTGAGTTGGCATCGTCTTCTTTACAACTTTTCAGAACCCGATGGTAAAAACCACAACTCAAGTGTTCAAAACGTGTGAAAAAAAGTTGTCTTAATAGTCCGAAAATTACAGTAACAGGTGAAAAAAAGGCTTTTGGCATGGAAATGCATCAAATATCTTCACAAACTCCGTTTTGTGGTGGTACGGATTGACTGCATGGACACTCAGTACTTACATCGCTGCGGACGTCCGGCGAGGGGTCCTGAGGGTTTAGACATGCATGCGCCACCTTGATTACGTGTTCCAACTTTCGGGGCTGTTCCTCAACCTTCGCGGCGAGGAAAAGAGCGGCCGGAGCGATGACCTGAAGGACAGGAACAGCTCTTAGGCTTGTTAACATCCAGCTAAAAGCTGGCAAGAGCAAAGAGAAACCCGATACTTACATTTCGGTGAAACCTTGTGAATGATTGGACCATGTAGAACCGATGCATGTACACAATAGCTGTATTAATAGTTAGTTGGGATCTGACACAGGACGGTTAAGGACAACAGAAAAACAAAACAATGTAAACACAGAACCAATAAAAATCAACACCATGTGAGCCTCTCTTTAGGTTTATTACCATTGGGTCAAAAGATTTATACTACAATCATCTGAAACACAGTCACTACGTGTGGAGATCACTCAGATGATCTCCATCCCACTCATTGAGAGTCTACTGGCACCAACTGGATGGGCCTCTGCTGAATTAGGTCATTCACTTTGGAGAAGACGAATCACCTCTTCTATGTTACATATCAGTTTCCACTTTGACATTATAGGGATTTGTATTTTTATGACAAAAAATGGTATTGATCATGACTGATTTGCAACGGAATAAAAGGGGTAAAACATCCAAGGATGCCATTACTTTTTAAAGGTACTGTAAACATCAGTGCGTTGCCGGAAGAAGCATTTTATATAAACACTACACTAAATGTTGCCTTTAGATAACTACTACGCTGTTTTTAGACACTCTAAATATGATGTTTACAGTTACATTAAGCAGGCTGTTTGACCCTAACCCTAAACAGTTTCACTGGCCAGACAAAGCTAATGCTAACGTTTATAAGGCCTGTGAACCACAGAGGCCCTGTCGGTTGCGGTTAGCATTTGCGGGTGCCGTCGAAGAGAATAAACAAGCCATAATGTACTAAAATCAGCAACAAATGCGCTAACCAGCTATCAATATACTTAAAACATCTACAAGGCCTCGTCCAAACCACAACAACATAAAGCGACCACGCTCTCGGTCGAGCCGGCTCCGAGAGAAGCTAAACTTTGATAGCCGAGGAGCTAATGCTAATGTTAGCTACGTGCGACGCACCACGACAAAAGATACACATTGAGCCGCTGTCCCATGTCCTGGAGGAGGTTCGCTGCCTGTTGTCTGTAGGACAGCTCCTTATCGGGATCAAGTCCAGCTTGCCGAGACGGGCTGTTGTCGATCTGCTGTCGGGTGTAGTACCATTTGTTGTTACAGCTTGAAGGGAGCGAACGAAACGAAGCCGCCATCACTGAGAAGGACGAGAGTTTAAAATTTCTTCGCGTCACAGGAACATACGTCACACACCAGGGAGCGGTGCAGTTCCGCCGACGAACAGCAGGTGTCTCCAAAACTGAGCTAAATTCCAGCAAAGCACAGAAACATTCAAGATTCTGGTTGAAATATACAACAAAAGCATTATGTGCTTAATTTAAAGGTGCGTCTTTAAATGCAGTGCTATAAATTGCTCTCCAAAAATCAATTACATCATTGAAATATTTAAGATAGAGTAAATACCGTTTTCAACTTATTTCCATCCTGGGCCTATTTTAAAATATAATTTCCCATCTTGTTAAATCAAGGAACAACAACATCGATCACATTTTATTTTGTTCAGCTTCCTCTTCTTTCTCGGCTTAAAAATAAATATTTTTTTAATGTTTTGGAACTTCAGTAAACACCAGTAAGTCATGTTATCCACATTTCTTCATGGATAAAACAGAGAACCGTCTAAACAGTCAAATTTACTCCAAGAGCGCATCAGCAACTCACCATAAAACACAGGCAATTGGTGTTTCACAGACAAACATCAGGATTTTTTTCCCATGTAAAATTTACCATTTAGATTTATGGTACTTCGTAAATCTAAATGGCAATTTTACCAGTATTTAACAATTTATACAGAAAAGAAGAAATACGACAGACAGGAGTCAAAAAATTGAAAACAATTTATTTTAAATTCCAAAACGTTATAAAATGGACAGATAACCTGATGATGGTATCCCTCAAAAGGACAACAATGAATTAAAAGGCTGTGTGTTGAATCAAAAGTACAAATAAATTCAAATAAAAAAGTTCAAACATCTGGTTTGGTAAACAAATAGAAAAATGATGTTTTTCCGGCAATGAACAAAACCCCCCAAAACATTTGAACATCTTTTTGATTTGAGTTGTAATTCAGCTACATTGATGTCATAAAGTACAACACCTTAATTTACCTCAAACAGACAGAAATCGACTTTTAACAGAGCCAAGGCTACACAGTAAATGCTTGATATATTTCCTGTCATCATCCAGGTTGCTAAGCAGCAGATTGTTTATTATTGGGGTATGAAGTAGCTGCAGGAAATAAAATGTTTATTGCTGCGTCATTATTGAAGCTAATTTTGAAAAAGAACAGCAGGAAGTTGGTCTGTTCCTGTAAGTTTTCATAAGAAGTAGAAACAGATAAATATGGAGCTTTTAGGCTCCCCGGAAAACAGTCTCTCAGATATGACCCTTTATTTAAGTGTACTTTTGACTAACAAAAATCCAGTTACTAATTATTTTAACCCCAAAAATCTGTTGAACAGCCTTAAAATCCACTACAAAAGCAAACATTTTTTAAACTTTTCCGAATCTTTCCGCACGTTTCATTTTCTTCGCCTGCAGAGAAAAGCAAACAAGAAGAGGCATTATTAGGCAGCTGAATTAGTGATTTCTAATGATGAGTGAAACAGTGAGATTACCTCGACATCGTCTCCTCCAACCGCCGGAGCGCCCGTTAAGATTCCAAACCTCTCCTTTCTCTTTTTCAGCTTTTCATCTTCCACAATCTGAATAAAAACAACGAAAAGCAGTGAAACCCAAGAATGTTGTGAATGAGTAAAACAGTGAGATAAACCAGTTACTAAGGTTTTCGTTTTTTACATTTTTGATGTGATATTATCCCAATAGATTCACTTAAACGATCATAGATCAATGTCACTTTGGACAGAAGTGTGTAAACTTTCAGATCCACTGAAAATGCTAAACCCAGAGAAGTTTGGAAGTAAATAAGTTTCAGAACAAAGTTTATCACCTTCTGTGAAACCGATGAGACGTTCATGCCGAATCTTTCCGCTCGTTTCTTCAGAACGTCGACGCTCACCTGAAAGAAACACACAAACCCGTCAGGCAAACGGCAGCAGCTGGAGGAAAAGAGGGAGAGAAAGAAAGAATGGAAGGAAGAGAGAGAAAAAGAGATAAAAGGAAAGAAAGAGCAAAAGAAATAAAGAAAAAATAGAAAGAGCGAAAGAAGGAAGAAAGAAAAAGGAATAAAGAAATAAAAAAGAAATTGTTAAAGAAGAAAGAGAGAAAGAAAGAATAATTTCTGAAAAACTCACGCCAGCTTTGCTGTTTGCCACAACGCCTGTTCACAAGACAAGAACAAGAAAGAAAATAATCATTTGCTTCCATGAAACTCTGAACTCACAGCTTTTAGTTTCTGATTCAGGAAAATGAAAATGAGACAAAGAGGTTCGTCAAAACTCTCATTAAACCAATCAAGAGACTCAACAACAGCTGCTTTTCCAGTTTTATACAAAACTCTGAATGGAAGAAATGTTTAAAAGGGGTTGTGAAATAATCACCTAATATCACACAACATTTCAACCATAAGATTATCTATGATGATGAAACATCAATACTGAAAAATGAAAACAAACCAAATCTGTTCAGTAATTTCAACATTAGAGCCCATCAGATTCTGGGTGGAATAGGATTCTCTGACTTCGTTATCTTGGAGATTGCCTTTAGATGACATCTGCTGTGAATTAATACTCTGTGAATAAGATGAGGCAAACTGAAGGTGATGCTGTTCTGTTTCTAAAAGACCTTAAGCCACTGCTTTTATCAGCTGAAACACTGTTATCACAAAAATTCAGTTTGGTTCAAATATAACAAATCTTGAGTCAAGGAAACAGGTTCAGTGTTTTCTATGCATTAAGCTACTGGTCAGGATGATGACCTACCTGGAGAGGGGCTTGAAGAATCGGAGGGCGTTCCAAACCTGCAGGAAAACAACGGAAAATAAACTTAGCACAACATAAAGGATCAACAATTTCCTTCCTTACAAACACAAACAATGTTGTGACTTTTAGACAATTTAGATGCTCCATAAGTTTTTTAATTCAACAACATCATCTAAAGAATCTCAGATGAAATAGTTTGCTCCTGTCATTTATTTTGCATTTTCCAAAATCCCAAAACTTTGTCTTGTGAAAGAAATGACAGAAAGGAAGAACAAGGTGAATTAGAGGTCAACCTTGCTGCACGTAAGGCCTTCTTGCTCTCGGCTGATGCTGGAAGGTTGAAACGCTCAGCTCTTTTCTGTAGTCTCTGCTCAAAAAAGGTAGATATTAAACACATTTCGTTTTCTCTATTTCACTGAAGGTTTCACTGTGACATACAAACAAGCTGAAATAAAGTTACAGGAAATTAAACAAGGAGAAGTTTTAATCAGGAGAATATGTGATCCTAATCCTATGAGACGTTCATATTTCATAGGACTGTTTAGGTGCAGTAACACTCAACAAAATGTTTCCACATTGTCATAATTAGTGTGTAGAATTTTGAGGAAAGAGATTAATTCAATGCGGTTTGGAATTAGGTTGTAATGTAACAAAATATGGAAAAAGTGAAGCACTGAATACTTTCCAGATGCTCTGCAAATTCAAAATGTTATAAACTTGCATTTTTCCATGCTACTGTAATATTTAGTCAGTTGTACAGAGTCTATCAGCAGCATATGTTCACTTATGGAAAAAAGGGGAAAGAAGAAAAGCAGTGTCTAATTTCAAAAATGAAAAAGAAAAGGAATTATTGATCTACTTTAGGTGAAAACCAGTCAGACGTACTTCACTGGCAGATAAGGGAGGGCTTATTTTCACCACCTTCTTCTCAGCAGGCCTGAAAAAAAATAAATTAGAATTACTAAAAAAGGACTTGCATGTTTTCAAGAAAGTTTTAATTAAAATAAAATATATATAATACAAATAAAATGACATGTTTCTTCCTCATCGTGGAGGGAAAAGTTAATAAAAGCCATTTTGTTTGAACCTTTGGAAAATAAGGAAACCAGAAACAAATTAACATTGCCAACTGATTAAAGAAACACTTACGGCTCACTCTCAATCACTTCAGAACCATTGTCCACTTTTATGGTATCAGAGCTTTCCACTTTCCCGAAGTCCTGAAAATAAAATGCAAACCTTAATATTTAACAAACTTATAGCACAGTAGTATGAAATGTGAAATAAAGGAGCAGTTCTTTTACCACAGAATCCTCAGCCAGCACATCATCGACATCCACATCTTCTTCTGTTGTTCAACATGTGAAAAGAAAACATTTCCAACACAAAAAACAGAAATATTATCAAGTTTTCGTGTTGGGATGCCATAGAAGACAGGAAACAGAAGTTAAAATAAGTATTTGCAACTCCTACTGTTAATCTGATAGATATTGTGTCTCTTACATTTGTGTGTTAAAATTATCATACTTGAGGTGAATCTTAATTTTTCTAAGAGTAACAAACAAAAGGTTTTATATAATCTTACATCACATGAGATTTACTTTAACTCAGCCCTCGAAAAAGTGAATAGTAATATTGCAATGCCATGTTTTCTAGTTGTAACCCAGTAAGCACCTTTGCAGGTGGTAAATATGGGTGTTTGAGCAGCACTGAGCCTCACCATGCTCCTCCAGGTAGGCCTGGAGGCGGGCGATCAGGTCTCCTTTGTTCCCCTTGGTCTCCAGACCTCGGGCTTCACACTCCTGCCTCAGTTCAGCAAGCTACACAGCGCAAACAAACACAACCGTTACATTTTCCCTGGTCTTTAGTATTCATAGTCTTTAAGTATATATTTTCTTTGCAAGCTTGAAACACAGTCAGGCTGAGATGATTTGGTATAATATGAGCACAAACTCTACCTTGAGCCATATGATATATATACTGATTCTACCAAACCTTATAAAAAAAACAATATAAGCCCTTTCCTATGATAGTTAACGTTCTAAAACTGCACAAAAACTTAAGTTTTGAATCACAAACACTTTTAAATATGCCAGAAATTTCATAGATAGATAGATAGATACTTTATATTTCTGAAGCGGTTTAAATAAATGGGAGTGTATTTTTGAAAATGCGTGCAGTTGTATTCTTATGACTAGATCGAGATACGCAGAATATTTATTAGTACTGATGTTTATCTCTGAGTTTAATTGTTTAGACTCCAAGAAAAATGTTGCGTACTTTGGTACTGATTAATTTAAATCAGTGTACTTGTACATTAATTCGTCTCCTGCCGGGCTAACTGAGCTAGCCGCCGCTCATTGAACACACGCCGGTAGGAGTCCTCGCCCCCGGAGGATCCGTTTATCTCTTTAAAACTATTATTTAGCCGTAACTCCTGGATCTTATTCGGTAACCAACGGCTGTTCTCCACTAGTAAACCTAGCAAATAAAAATAAAATTCATATTTAAAGGAAATACCAACCTTTAATTTGTGGAGCTCTATCACTTCGGCCATTTTTTTCTTGTTGATGTACTACTTCTTCCAATCAAACTGGAGCTGCTCTCCTTCTGAGCTCCTTGATGGCGTTAAGCGGCTCACGGCGCCCCCTGTTGAACAGATGGATACCCTGCAGATCAATTACGAACAAAGTCATGGCTGGTGATTCAGTTATTGTACATTTGTTTGTTTTAACAAAAAAAAAAAAAAGTTAGACATTCAGCTCCATTTGTTAACAAAAGGGAATAAATAAATAAATTACTTATGCTTTAATAAAAAATTTTTCATGACGTTTGAAGGTCTCAATCTATTGTATGACATTTTAGACTTTCTGATTTTGGTCAAATGTTTTTGGAAACCTTTTGTTTACAGAAATGTTAGTCAATTCCTCCATATAGACCTACAGTAACATTCTAAAATAGTTAAAGTCAAAAGATTTGCCAGAAAAACATCAGAAGAGAGTTTGTTTATTGGGGGCAGAGTCTTTGCTACTGGAGATTTACTCTTCCCGTTATAATCTAAAATGCCCCTAATACACCACTGTAGTTCAGACTCTTGCTGTTATTTTATAGTCTAATTAGTTTCCATCTCTGCTTTTTGTAATAAGTGGTTCACAGCCAGATAACTTTGTAATGCTTTTTACCAGGACATTTACAAAACTTTGCCTTGCAGTGTAATGCTGCCTCGTTTAGCAGTGAAAATGAAAACGATCTACACCAGGAAGTGGAGCAGCATCTGGATAGATTCCTGCAGATGTCAGAAACTGCTCAGCAGAATGACAGGAGCCAAACATCTGAGCAGGATTTGCTGTGAATGCATACATTGTTTCAAAAGAGGTTTAAACAGGACTGTGATTTGCCATATGATATGGAGACAATAGAAAGCTTAATATTGTGACTTTAAAGTTTCCAGGTTTGGAATAAAGCCGGATGAATTTAAAGAGTCACAAGTGGCTCAGTAATCCTCATTAACTGTTGCATTCCTTCCATTGTTTTTTTGCTCCTTGAGGTCATGTGTAATCTATTGTTCTGATTAAATTAAATAAAAAACCTCCTACTGTATGCCTGAATCTACAGACGGTCTAATTTTCTCCAAGAAAGAAAGCATGTATTGAAACATAGAGAATTAAGCTTTTTGCTGGCAGTCTGAAGAAAACTTCAGAGTAAATCTGGGCACAATTAGGACTAATCAGAGACAAAAAGTGGGTCAGACAACTTCAGAGGAAAAGATTTTATAGTCTACTGTTATGCATGCGAGGAAAATTCTGACTTAAACAGACTATTATGTATGTTTATATTCATCTATTTATGTAATAATTACATTACTGCTTATTATTGTGAAACAAAATGTTGTGATTTTTTTTTTTATCAAGAAAGAAATCCAAAAGAAACCTCATATATATGTTCATGTTTTGCTGTGTTATAGTCACATATTACATGGATTTCATCAGCTAAACAAATAAAAATAGCTTATTATGGTGAAGCGGAAGTAAAAATTTTATGCAGATAAAAATCCGTAGCAGACAAATTATGTATTCAGATTGCAGGAGTCATTTGTAGAGCTACTTTTCACTGCTTTTTCAAAGTTTTTAAACTCAGTTTTTCAAAATAAAAAACTGATTTAAGTTTAAATCAAGGCTAGATTTCCACCTGTTCAGATCTGCCTTTAATTAATAATAACTGGAGCATTGATCAATATATTTAATGGATATTTGCTTGATGGTTTTCAGAATCAGAATCAAAAATGCTTTTATTGTGATTGTGCAGACATAATTAGTTTCAGTTCAGTCCATCCAAAGATGATGACAGAGCAGCAAATCACTGCAAAAAAAAAAAATCTCACCAGTATTTTTGGTCCAGTTTCTAGTGCAAATGTCATAGTTCAGTTTAAATAAGACAAAACTAACTTACTAATTTTTCAGAAAGGTATAAGAATTTGTTTTAAGTAAATAATTAACTAAAATTGATGAAAAACAATTGGTACCACTTATAACATTGAAAAATATCATAAGTGAAACAATTTGGCAATAGTACATTTTTATCACTGTTAAGAAATTATTCAAAATAAACTCTTATATTTTGCTGAAAAGTTACTTGTAAATTAGTTCTGTCGTATTTTAAGTGTAGTAAGATATTTGCACAAGAACAGACTAGAAATTAGATCAAGAATACTTGGTGAGATTTTGTGTTTTTGCAGTGTAATCGATTCACAATGAAACAAAGCGTTGGTAAATCTAGAGGGGAGGAGCAGCAGGAAGGCAGGAGCTTCTGCAGCTAAAACCTCAGAGTTTATAAAGGCCGTTTTTCTCTGCCTCCTGATTCTTCAGGGGCCGTTTCACAGGGGACGAGACGATGTGGATGTCTGCTCTGCTGCTGGTGCTTCTGACTGTAACTTCACAAACTTTGGCAAGTGAGTATAGAAAATCATTTACTTTTTGCTTAAATTTATCGGGAATAAAATAAAATGTTGCATGAAACAAGATGGTGGGTTGCACAAATCAAACCAGAAGGTCAATCTTTCTAACAGATCAAAGCTGTTTGTGAAATATTCACACTAAATGTAATTTACCAGCCAGCAAACTTAACTGGTCACAAAAAGAGGTTTAGCTGTAAATTATTTACCACTTCCTGCTGCTGGATGAGCTTAAAAAAGTTAAATAAATGATAAAAAGCAGTTATTTACATTGCAAATTCACCAAATTTCACCAGTAAATCACCAAATCACAAAATTACTTACAAGTAATAAGCTTATTTTAAGAAAATAATTCCTTAATATTGATTTAAAAATGTCTTTGTTTCGATGGAAGATTATTTAATTTAAAACAATAAATTTTTCCCATAAGTGAAATAATCTGAACTTGTAGAAACTAGTATTTTTTTAATCACTATAAAAAAATTATTGACTTAAACAAGTCCTTATTTCTTGCTGAAAAGTTACTTATACGTTGATTTTTTTCAATCTTCCCTCTAAACTAGACCAGATTTACTTGACATGATTTTGTATTATTTGTAGATATTCTCTGACAAGTTGTACAATACAAATTAGAGAGGAGTAGAAGAAGAAATTGTCCTCCAACAGCCCAAGTGTATAGCTGTGCAGAAACTCAGGATAATCTAAACCGTCAAATTCATCCCAACTCAGAAAAAGCAAAAACATTTTGAATGACTTTCAGGAAGAAATATTATTGCTACTTTCTCAGTTTTGCAATGTTGTGTCTGAATGATTGGTAAAACCTCTGGATCTGTGAATGGATCAGACAACCAGCGTGAACATCTGGAAAAAACCAAAATATCCACACAAAAACACTTCATAACAACAGAGAAGCACGGCGGCTGAAGGGTGATGACGCGGGCTCCGTCTGTAGCCACATGACCTGAGAACGTGGTATTCTAGACTTTGGGGTAAAAGCACTTCACAGCAGTAAATCTAGCAAATCTTGAAACGGTCTAGTTAAAGTAAAGATTTGCATCTGATAGAAATGCTGCCCTGTTTGTTTTCCACCCATCATTTTGATGATGGCTCTTGACCAAATGCAATGTTTGTTACTTGTTTCACAATTGGTGACTCTATGACGCTTTTATGATGTTTTATTTAATGTTTTTATGATGTAAAGCATAAAAACTTTATGCAATAGCTAAACTAACTTGAACTACCTTGTTGCTGAAATATTATGTAAAATAACACATATAAACTTGATTTATTTATTTATTGATGTTAGAGAAACTGATATTTGCAAAACTAAATGAATTGAAGAGACTTTTTTAAATCTATGTGCTAAAATTTGAATAAAGTCATATTGAATCATTATTGCTTTAATTTTACCTTTTTCTTTTAAAATATCTCTGAACAAAACTTTCAAACATGCTGAATAAAAGCTGATTTCTGCTGAATTGTTCCACTCTGGTTCCTTAATCCTAATCAAATGTTTGATTTAGACAGGATTCTGTTTCCAGGCTGGTTATTTCATCCTAAATCTGCCCTCAGACACTGTTAATCTGTAATATAATCCCGCACACACCCAGATTAGCATCACATGAGAGAGATTGGTACCACAAGTTTTCACTGTTGGCTTAAAATAAAACATTCCAGACTCACTTTATGCAAAGTTGGTTAAAAAGCTCAATAAAATCAAGGAGATTTGAATAAATCATCCATAGTTTATTGATCGGCGTATTGATTCTTCATGTTTCAGAGGCTAAAAATCGCTTCACTCGCTACCCATCATGGAACGCTAAAATGTACCCGATCTGGAAAGCAGGTGACCCGAGATATGAAGAGTCCTGGAAAGGTCAGTGTGCTGAACAGTCCCAGATGTTTGTCAGCCACATCTGCAGGACTGATGGAGAAATATTTCTGATTTTCTGCCTGTTCAGGTGGAAAGGTGATCTTCAATGTTCGGAACGATTCACCAACCCTGACTGGAGCCAAAGTCACGTTCACCATCGAACTGGAGTTCCCCCACAACCAGGAAGTTCTGCCTGATGGGAGGGTGGTCTGGGCTGAAGACTGTGTAGTCAATGGTAGCATACACACACACACACACACACACACACACCACACACACACACACACACACACCACACACACACACACACACACACACACACACACACACACAGTGTTTCTTTTCCCTTTTTGATTAAAGGGAAAAGAAAACAAATGATTTTTTTTGTACAATGTGTAATCCAAGGGTGTACAAATGTTTTGAGTCAAAAATATTTGACACTTGAGTGGCAAAAAAAGAAAGTGGATAGTTTTGAAATTCAGACTCCAGATATTGCATACTTCTCTCATAATTATGTTTTCCAAGAAGTAAACAAATAAAATCTGAAATAACACTTTACTTTCAAATCATGTTGGTAAATTCACTCGTAGATGCAGTAAATCTTCAGATAAAATGGGCGAGTTGGGGCTTAATTTGCTCCACATCCACTGATGGGGATTTGCAGGGTGGCATGTCTGGAGAGGCCACCAGAGGGCGTAAGGCTCGAGTATTGAATAACAAACTAATGGGTTTAATCATAGATATAATTTTTTTAAAAAATGCTGATTTGATTGATAAACAATATTTTAGCACATGACTGTTTTTGAAGGTTCTTTTTTAGACATGTAGTCTAAATAATTAGAGCATATTTAGACAACCATCTTTTATCTTCTTACAGGAACAAAATATTTTAAGTCAGAACCAGTTTATCCAACAAAGGACGCAGAGTGGGAAGCTGTTTTTCCAGATGGGACACCAGTAAAGGATGACAAGAAGCCCCCTTATGTGTTTGTGTGGAAAACTTGGGGTGAGTGGAGCTCTATCGAACATATGGATGAACCACTGGAAAAAATATCCGTTTGTATTTATTCCCCAAAAACAAGTGCAATCAAACATAACTCCGTCAGGTCAAAGTTAATGAGCAGACGAGGCTCTGCTGATGGATTTCTGTGTTTCTGTTGGTTTGCAGGTCAGTATTGGCAGGTAGCAGACGGGCCCTGCTCCTCTCTGACCATCAGTACGGATGACATCCCACTGGGCTCCTACACCATGGACATTGTCATCTATCACTACCGCAGCAAAGAAAAGTTTATTCCTCTGGGATATGCTTCTACGCAGTTTTCCATCACTGGTGAGTTTGGAGCTGAACAAAAAGTCATTAAGAGAAGAGTAAGATTACATACAGGTCTAATCAAAGGTTTATTTACTCTAGTCCTAGACATGACCCTTGTGTTTATTTTGAGTTGTTGGATCAGGGATGCACCGAAGTGAAAATGTAGGCCAGTATCGATATCTGATAATAATAATGGAGTTAGAACTGATATCACATATATTTATCTATACATCTGTACAATTTGAATTTATCTTGCCAAATGACTGTCTCAATTAACCCAATGAAGCTGATTATGAGTTGACGAATTGATTAATCAGATTAATCATGAGAAATCGATTATAAATATCATTATCAACTAATTTATTGATTGATTAATCATTTACTGGAGTATATCAACACAAACAAGATAAACTGCAGAAAGAACAGCACACTCAGAGCAGTAATGAAGAGAAAAACATTTTGCTTTTAAAAGGTAAAAAACTTATTTGTACCCAGAATTCCTCAAGAGGCAGTTTTAGCTTGTTAAATTTAGCAAAAGAAACATGTACATGTAATTATCTAATTATTAATCGGTTGATCCCAAAAAATGTCTATTTCTAGCATTGCATAAAATAAATAAATGAAAAACCTGCAAAATGTGTCAGTTTTTTTGTAGATTAATTGATCAATCATCAGAATCAATTAATCATAGATTAACCGATTACTAAGCTGATCATCAGTTTGAAATGTCTGATCTCCTCAGATCAGATCCCCTTCGCCGTCTCCCTGGACCAAGTCAATGACATCGTGGCTGGAGACATGCGCTTCGTGCAGAACCGAGCCATCGCCTTCACCGTGACCCTCCACGACCCCAGCCAGTATCTCGGCAACGCAGACATCACCTTCAACTGGGACTTTGGCGATGAAAGCGGGGCGCTCATATCCAGAGAGATGACCGTCACTCACACGTACATCAGCTCTGGATCGTTCAAACCGCAGGTGGTCATCCAGGCGGTCATCCCTGATAAGGCCTGCGACCCACCATCCGACCCCCCGACCTCCACCATCGGACCGGCCGTCGCCCAGGCAACCACAGGTCAGGAACCGATGCTGCTGGTTCATATAATTCCTATGGGTGAAGGGTGGAAACATCCTTCATCCATCCATCCATCCATCCATCCATCCATCCATCCATCCATCCATCCATCCATCCATCCATCCATCCATCCATCCATCCATCCATCCATCCATCCATCCATCCATCCATCCATCCAAGTTTAAATTTTTTTTAATCTACTAAAATGTGCAATCTCAGGCTGTAATGTATTCTTCATTATATTGAACATGAAACTGAAATTTGATTAATTGATTGAACCAGTTTAATTTCCAAATACTGGAATGAAAACACGAGGTTTGTTAGTATATCAATAATGTTATGTTTTCGATGATTATTGTTTTCGTCTTGAAAATGCAAACTAATTCAACAACTCTCTGTGTGTGAAGTGAAAACTCCCGATCTGGTCTCTGCTGTTCCCATACTGGTCTCCACCAACCCAGCTCAGTTGAACATCAACATGGTTCTCTCAGACACTGAGGAGGACAACGCTGAGGGAGAAGCCTCCACTGCCTCCATGGTTCAGGCTGACCAGGAAGCTGCAGTAGCAAAGACTTTGGCCCCAATAAACAAACTCCAAACAGGAAGCAAGATGGCGGCAAGTAAGTTACCACGATCTGCATGTGGTTAAAGCTGCAGAGGAAAGGTTCCTGATTTCTGATCCGTCCGTCCATCCGTCCAAATATAAAAGAAAAAATCCCTACAGACAATGTTTGATTCCTGCTTAAACTCTTAAAAATGTAAACTAAAAAGGTCTCCTTTCTTGTAAGAAGTACAATTTTGGGTATTTTGGAGTTAAATAAATATCTATATGAGAGCATTAACATCAGAAAAAGAAGCTAATTGTTCTGATTGTTTGTGGCCAGACGGAAAGAGAACAGTGAGGCTGTCAGGACGAGTTGCAGCCATTGTTGTTGCTAAGAGGGAAGCAGAGGATAAACCATCCGATGATGACTGTGTGATATATAGATATGGTTCTTTCTGCACTGGCATTGAAATTTTTGGTAAGTTATTTTGAAACATCCACTGAAATAACATAAAAATAAATAATGTTTTTATGTTGTTTCAGTTTGAAATGACCATAAATGATGCTCATCGCTTATTTTTTTTCCAGAGGGCATTGAAAAAGTAGAGATTGTGCAAATGGAAAATGTTCTCATGACAACACCTCGAAAAGACACAAATGTTTTAGACATTACTGTGACCTGCCAAGGAAGGTGTGTACTGGCTTGCCATAATTCAGGGTCATGAATGAACTTGGATTTAACTTCAAGAAAGTTTTCATTTATTGGGTTTTCTTCATCCCAGTCATCCCAAAGAGGTCTGCAGTGTGATTCTGGACTCAGACTGCCTGAAGCCGATTCACATGGCGTGCAACCTGGTGGAGCCCTCTAAGGAGTGCCAGTTGGTGTTGCGTCACTTCTTTAACTCCTCCGGGGACTACTGCATCAACGTTTCCATGGCAAATGATGTCAGTTTAGCTGCTGCCACTGCCAGATTCACAGTTGACTTGGGTATGTAACAAACCTGCAATGTGCCAGCGAATAAGATGCTCTGTCAGGTTTCTTGATCATGTAAACTCTTTTGCAGGCTCAGGTCTGTCTTCCTCCGGCACCATCGTCATGCTGTTGGGTGTTCTGGTACTCATTCTCACAGTGGGAATTGTTGGATACTCCTACAAGTAGGAACTGTCATCTTCAACATCTTCTCTTGCTCAAACTTTCCACAGTGGCTTTTATCAAGTATCCCAAATTTACATCCAGAGCTTCTTTAATTTGCATGGATAAGAACATATTCAAATTAGACATATTTCCATCTTCCTCAGTACTGAAAACAGGCCTCCTTCATTGTTACAGCTGGCCTGGAAGGCCTTTTACTGCAAGTTATCAGCTCACATCTGCTTCCTTGTATCAAATGTTGGAAGCTGAGTCTCAGGGTTGCTCACTTCCTGTTCAATTTTAAACTGGATCTCTGTATAGCAAGGGTTGACAAGAACAGCTGAACTCTGTGACTGCAAAATGGCTTTTCATACTTTTAACTCATTTTGAATACTGTGTACAAATGCAACATGGCTAACAGCCACTGAAATGCTAGAAACAAGGCTATTGCTAACAGCTAAAGTGTGGCTAACAGCAAATATGTTGCTAATGGCTATTGTGTTGCTAACAGCTAATGCATGGCTAAAGCTAATGTGTGACTAAAAGGAAATGTTTTACCACAACTTAATGTATTACAAACTGCAAATGTGTCGCTAGTAGTTAACATGTTGCTAACATGTTGCCTATGTGCAAAGAGCTAATGCATAGCTAACCACAGATATATTTCTAGCTGCTAACAGCTAGGGTGATAGCATCAAGTCTACTGCTAACAGCTAATATTTAAAGCTAATATTTAGTTAAAAGTTATAGTTAAGCTAATAGTAAATGTTTTGCCGCTAGCTGGTGTTGCAAACAGCTAATGATAGATGTTTACCTTATTATAAATATTTCTATTTTAACTATTCTCTGTAAAATGAAGAAATGTTAACTTATTGGGGAGGCTATAACTGACCAACCCATTGATTCTCAATTGTGTGGGTTCTGTTAAATAATTTACAACTTTGCAGTGTTGTATAAAGTACTGAAATCTCGGAGTCAAGTAAAAGTATAGGTACAGCTCCAAAATATGACTTTGGTAAAAGTAAAAGTCACTGACTGAAATGTTACTTGAGTTAAAGTATTAAAGTATCTGAAACGTCTTGTACTTAAAATAAATAAACTTGTAATCCAAAAAATACAATAATCCATGAAACAGCCAACACTCAGTACGTTCTGATGACGTCACCACATCGCGCAACTCTCTCTCGGTGCGTCACGATCCGGAAACAATAAAGCTAATTGAAAATAAAGCCGGGAAAATGTTTGAAAATGACAGATAAGGATTAATGTGAACTGAAGCGGGAACACCGCGTGTGACCCACGATGAACCGCGCCAGTTTAAACTGCAACAAAACGTAAGTTAGCGATTGTGTGTGTTTGCGTGTGTTTGCGTGAGGTACTCGTTACTGCGTCACAGTAACGAGTAACTAAACCACACATTGAAAATGTATCGGAGTAAAAGTATGCAATTAAGTTCGGAAATGTAGTGAAGTAAAAGTGAAAGTTATCAAAAATTTTCTTACTCGAGGAAAGTATGAAGTACTCCAAAATATACTTCAGTAAAGTAGTGAAGTATTTTTACTTCGTTACTATACAACGCTGCAACTTTGAACTACAAAATGTATAAGTGTAAACATGATATCTATATTTCTGGTTTGCACAGGCGTCTTAGACCCTACCATGCTTTAAAGGAAGCTGCATCTGAAGGCCCTCAGCTCAGTGGGGTTCGCAGCAGCTCTGCAGCGCCGATGCTCTGGAACTCCCTAAACAGACGAGGAGCCATCGACAACAGCCCTCTGCTGCAGGACAGGCCACTGTAAATCCCTAGCATCATCAAATAAAGCCCTTGGGATGCATTTTATACTTTTTTTTCCCTAAATATAGGCTTCACAAATATAAAATAAGTAGTGTTAAATCAAGTAGTGCCTTTAAATCTTTTTTTCTTTTTTTAGATATGCTGATTCTTTTTTTTACTGTCTTGAAACAAGTGTGAACAAAACCTCTTGGACTTGAACAAAACTGGATTTTGATGTTTTAATTAAATGTCTAAAATATTTATGTGTTTGCATGTTAATTATAGTTACCTGAAATATAGAGTATACATGCAATATGTTGGATAATTTTAATCACTTTGAATCGACTCACCAGGTGCCTCCCTTCATTGCAGTCAATCTGGATGTTTTGATTTGGGCACCACATGTTTAGATAAATAATCAGACAAACAACTTTTCACATCACAGAGATTTTATTCAGAACAAAGCCAAACTTGACAATTTCAAGAGTTTTATTCAAACAGCAAATCCAATACCTTGATGGACAAACATCTCTGGTTTGAATGCATTTAAGAATTTGTTGTGATCAATTATTTCCTGCTCAACTTCCCTGTGGTTCTTTTAATACTCTTCTCCTTCCTCCTCTCCCTCACCCTCAATGGAGTCGACTCCAACCTCCTCGTAATCCTTCTCCAGAGCTGCCATGTCCTCCCTGGCCTCGGAGAACTCTCCCTCCTCCATTCCCTCACCCACGTACCAGTGGACGAATGCACGCTTGGCGTACATCAGGTCAAACTTGTGATCCAGCCGAGCCCAGGCCTCTGCAATAGCAGTGGTGTTGCTCAGCATGCACACAGCCCTCTGGACCTTGGCGAGGTCACCACCAGGAACCACAGTTGGTGGCTGGTAGTTGATGCCAACCTTGAAACCAGTGGGACACCAGTCCACAAACTGGATGGTGCGTTTGGTTTTGATGGTGGCAATGGCAGCGTTGACGTCTTTGGGCACCACATCACCACGGAAAAGCAAGCAGCAGGCCATGTACTTGCCGTGGCGAGGGTCGCATTTCACCATCTGATTGGCCGGCTCGAAGCAGGCGTTTGTGATCTCGGCCACTGAGAGCTGCTCATGGTAAGCCTTCTCTGCAGAGATCACAGGGGCGTAGGTGGCCAGAGGGAAGTGAATACGAGGGTATGGCACCAAGTTGGTCTGGAACTCAGTCAGATCAACATTCAGGGCACCATCAAAACGGAGAGACGCAGTGATGGACGACACGATCTGGCTGATCAGCCTGTTCAGGTTGGTGTAGGTGGGGCGTTCGATGTCGAGGTTCCTGCGGCAGATATCGTAGATTGCCTCGTTGTCCACCATGAAGGCACAGTCTGAGTGCTCCAGGGTGGTGTGGGTGGTCAGGATGGAGTTGTAGGGCTCCACAACAGCTGTGGACACCTGGGGAGCTGGGTAGATGGAGAACTCCAGCTTGGACTTCTTTCCGTAGTCGACAGAGAGACGCTCCATCAGCAGGGAGGTGAAACCAGAACCGGTTCCTCCACCGAAGCTGTGGAAGACCAGGAAGCCCTGCAGGCCTGTGCACTGGTCAGCCTGAGGACGAAGATGGAAACCAAAATCAATTGCTGACTGATAATTCAAAGACAAATTTGGAAATTACCGGCATTAAGTTTTCCCACCAGTTTGCGGATCCTGTCCAGAACCAGGTCGATGATCTCTTTGCCAATGGTGTAGTGTCCTCTGGCGTAGTTGTTGGCAGCATCTTCCTTCCCAGTGATCAGCTGTTCAGGGTGGAACAGCTGGCGGTAGGTCCCAGTGCGAACCTCATCTGAGCAGAAAAATTAAACATCAACTTAATTTAGTTTTACAGATTTTTCACTTTAAACACCAAGTTTATTTGTATGGCAGAAGTGAGCTTGCTTACCGATGACAGTGGGCTCCAGGTCCACAAAAACGGCTCTGGGGACGTGCTTCCCTGCTCCGGTCTCGCTGAAGAAGGTGTTGAAGGAGTCGTCTCCTCCTCCAAGAGTCTTGTCACTGGGCATCTGCCCGTCCGGCTGGATGCCATGCTCCAGGCAGTAGAGCTCCCAGCAGGCGTTGCCGATCTGGACACCGGCCTGACCGACGTGGATGGAGATGCACTCACGCTATGGAGCAAAGGGCAAGGAAAAAGATTTGTCAATTTAGATTAAACCGATACAGTCTTTTGCACATGAACACATCCGAGTTCTGGAGACATTTAAATGCTCCCCCTGTCTGTTAGGACTAAGTACTGCAGCAGGAGGAGGCACCACCCTGCACCACAATTGGCAGGGGATTCAGAATGCCTGCCAGCAGAAGCCCCCTCTCTTGTCTTTGATCTGCTTTTTTCATGCTCTGGCCTTTTTCTCCAACTCTTGCTCCCAGTTTACAAGCATAAGCACACATGCAAATGAATGCATGCAAATCACAGGCACAGACACTGTGAGCCTGGAATATTCCACTTGATCTCCTTGGAGATGCACAATCACAGCGGATGCTTGAACACAAAACAAAAATAAAAAAATAAAACAGACCTTCCCCTGCAAATCTGTTATATAATTCAGGTTTATTTATATTCAATTTGCAGTAAGAAGGTAAATCTAATTAAATTTATGCTGTCATTTGAAATTAAGCTTAGAATGACATGAATTATTTATTTTTCATAAATTATATATTGGCTCCCGTTAATAAAAAAAGAAAAAGAAAGCAATCTTCGTGCCTCCATCCATATACAGTACAAACCGCCCCTCCCTGCCTTTATGAGAAACGTGTAAATATTCATATTCCAGTTTATAAATAGACCAAATTGGAAAATTTATAGCAAAACATGAATAATAAAGTAAACAAGGTTTTTTTTATTAACATTTTATGCGGATGTATCGCTCTTATTGTGCGTCTAAATGCCCCCAGTCATGCATTGTTCTCATCTCCAAACAATGACAATCACACTGTGGCACAACTGCGCACCAGTCTGTGCATCATCTATATAACCTGACAGCTTCCTTTCATTCAAAAAGTCATTGAGACATACAGTAAACATCTGATACGTAGATTAGAATAAAACATCCCCACGTGTTAAAAGCTTTACGCATCGAAAGAAGAAAATCCTTCCCGACGTCGTGTGACAGCCGAGACGCCGGCTGGCGCTGAATCCTGACCAATTTCTGCCTCACAATTTCCTCCGGTCGAGATTCATTTACCACAAATAATCAAAAAAACTCACCATTTTTCCGTCTGAGGTTCAAGGAGGAAGAGGAGAAGGAGAAAATGCCCAGAAGGAGGCTTTGTAAAAACGGGGTGTTTGCGTTGCGTGTTGTACCCAACGGGGTCGATGCAACAACTGCTGAATGGGAGGGAGGCGCAGGCGGATTTATGCAGGCAGGGCAGCGGATTTGCTCCTGTGCTGAGTGGGAAAAAAACACGATGATACCGCCGCCATTTGGTGATGCTGCGCAGATCAGACTGCAGGATAACTCAGGATTTTTTTAAAAAAGCAAAAATTTAAACAGATTAATCTCAGTAATATAATAATAATAATAATAATAATTTTATTTTGTGATTTATTTTCACTCTGTCATATGGTGCTTATATGCAATAGTTTTGACGTGATGGGTGAGTTCAGAGGTCGCTCATTTATTATCTGTGCACCAGCATCCACCTGGGTGTGGCATCTTCCCACAGCAGGTTCAGACGTCCCTGCACAAGCTGACGTCTGCAGAGCGTTCATGTTGCAGAGACCTGCTGTGATGGTGTCAGTCTGGCATGGCAGCTTCTTGCCTCTTCTCCCTCTTTGTACCAGATCCTCTGCAATGATGTCATCCATCTATTGGGGCGATCACGTGGTTGCCCGTGCCTCTGCTGTTCAGCAGCACAGAGGCTGGGTCCATGCAGCTTCTTCTGGTTCTGGCCTGTTCAAGGAACTGAAACTGCCTGAAAAGCAGTTTATGGGAAATAGCGCCTGGGAAGGGCAAAGCGGTGGCTGTGAGGGATCTGCAGCATTAAATGCTGTTTTTGGAAACCATTTCTTCAGGCAAAAATCTGAATCTTAATGTGGGTTTGTTTTTCTGCCCTAAACCAAGGGCACTGATGATGTATCACACTTAAAATGACAGGAAAGAGCTGTGGCTGTGAGCCAGGACTGTTTGAGAACATTTCTATCTCCTCCTCCTTCTCTCCGTTTCCTCCTCTCTCCCCAGCAGCTGTGAAACAGGGAGGGTCAAAGCAGCTGCTCAGCACGAACAGAGAGGAGGATGGGAATGCTGGGGATGGGAGTGGTCCTTCGTGGCATGACTGCATTGCATCGATGCAAACTGAGAACCCGACACCCAACAATGTGACAGAGCATATTCTCCGTCTGTCGCAGAGTGCTTCCTGTATGAGTGTGCAAACAAAAAATAAAAACAGAACTATCAAATGAAAATTGTTATAAACTATTTTAAGTCTGTTAACTTCCTGGATCTGATGACTCACTGACATAAGAATAAAAGAAAATACATCTGCACATGTAATAAAAGTTCATATGCTTTTTGTGAATGTCTGCACCACTTTGCAATGAGAAACTCAAATTTCTGCTCACTCTTCTTTGAAAAATAATACTGGTTTATTACAAAAAAGAAACATTTTTTCAAGTTTGGTCTTTGACTGAGCCATGCATTAGTATGCTTTTATTAGCTCTGGCCATGAGGGAACTGGTCACTGGGAACACTGGGACACTTACTGGTGGCATGGCCGCTTTGGGGCAGAACACAAGGTCCAGTTCAGGTCACACTTAATAATAAACATAATAAAAAACAATCCATGCCGCTGATGTAATTTGCTACTGATAATGAGCATCATGACAGTTTCCTGGAGTTGACATTTTAACATTCCTCAAGACAGGTCTGAACTTAGCTATTGGAAAATACATGTTGGTGGCATTATCTTATTCTTGTTGTATGATGTCCTCATTCTCTAACAAGATTGACTCTCTACCTTTACGCTATTAATCATGAATATTATTTGTACTGCATTTTGGAAAATATCTGAACTAACATTGTTGCTTTTTCTTTTGCTGATCTTCCATCTCTAATTAAAACAGGACAACCAGACGTTCCCTGAGGCTGATATATCCTGCTCCAACATGCCTTGAAGCTGAGTGGATCCAACATCTGCTGAAAGTGAAAGCGGATTGGCTGTAAGCACTCTGCTCTGACACATTAGTCATAGATAAGAACTTGAATCGGTTTCTGTTTTCAGGAAGTGAAACTCACACATTCACTGTGACTGAGTGAATGTCACAATGAGCAGTGAAATGGAGCAGAATCATCTGGACCCAGAAATTTTCTCGTGTTCCTTCTGTCTGGATCTTCTGAAGGATCCGGTGACGATTCCCTGTGGACACAGCTACTGTATGAACTGTATTACAAACTTCTGGGATGGAGGTGAGACCAAGAAAAGCTACCACTGTCCTCAGTGCAGGAGAAGCTTCACACAGAGGCCTGACCTGGAGAAAAACACCATCCTAGCAGCTTTAGTGGAGCAGCTGAAGAAGACTGGACTCCAAGCTGCTCCTGCTGATCATCGCTATGCTGGACCTGAAGAGGTGGCCTGTGATTTCTGCACTGGAAGAAAACTGAAAGCCATCAAGTCCTGTTTGGTCTGTCTGGCCTCTTATTGTGAGAAACACCTTCAGCCTCATTATGATTCAGTTACATTTAAGAAACACAAGCTGGTGGAGCCGAATAAGATCCTCCAGGAGAACATCTGCTCTCGTCATGATGAGGTGATGAAGATGTTCTGCCGCACTGATCAGAAATGTATCTGTTATCTCTGCTCTGTGGATGAACATAAAGGTCATGACACAGTCTCAGCTGCAGCAGAAAGGACTGAGAGGCAGAGAGAGCTGGAGGAGAGACGAGGAAACATCCAGCAGATGATCCAGGACCAGGAGAAAGATGTGAAGCTGCTTCAACAGGAGGTGGAGGCCATCAATCGCTCTGCTGATAAAACAGTGGAGGACAGTGAGAAGATCTTCACTGAGCAGTTTCTCAAAAGAAAGCTAGTAGAAAAGGTCAAAATAAATGTATATCTGGAAAAAATGACAAATCTTGGGCATTAGATTGTTTCAGATCTGAGTTTGGTCACAACAGCATCTGGACCTCCGTCTCAGGTCCGGTTTCCTCCAGAGTGGGAGTTTACCTGGATCACAGAGCAGGTATTCTGTCCTTCTGTCCTCTGAAACCATGACTCTGATCCACAGAGTGAAAATCTAAAGTTCTCTGGGCTCTAATACACTTGCTTTAATATTTATTCTGATGTATTCTGATGTATTCGCTTACAAAACCACAAAACCATAGCAACAAACCACATATACATATATATTAATAACGATTATAACATCACGGGAAAGTGCATGATACAAGCATTGCACCTCTTTCTCTTTCAGCCTCCTAAGATGCATTTTTCTTCAAATATTTTAGATATACTTTTTTAAAAATTCTTGCCAATAGGCAGAGGTCCACTGTATACATTTTACAAGGCCAAATATGCACAGAAAACATTCGTGAGGAAAAATTAATTTAAAACGTAAAGAGAATCACTTTTGCCATCTTTGTTTTGCATCACTGTCACCAATCACTGCAGCATCCATCAATTTTTGAGTCTCTTGTCATCAACCAAAATACATAGAAAGGAAAGTATTTTGTATGCTGCCGAAAAACGCAGCACACAATAATAACAACCACATTTCAAAATCCGACTGCAGCTTTGTTGTCAGTGGATGTTTGTTATTAAAAATAGCCCACTAATTGCCCACAGTCAAAGAAAGTCTAGCATGACTCTAACCACTGTGTCATTATTTTGTTGTTAGCAACCAAGGGGCTTAAAGACACGTCGGGTCAAAAAGCGTTTGTGGTCATTGTCTCTGAAAGGTGATAGTTTAGGAAAGATAATAACACCAAACTCCAAGAGAAAGAGCTGCTTTGTCTCATCCATTTTAAAGTCACAGCACACCATCCTCATGGGAAGAGCAGATGGGCGTTTCCCTCACAGAGACAAGACATGGAGATCTGGGGAGAGAGAAAGATCACATCCCCCCCCCCCTGCACACGGCGCAGCCTCCTAACGGAGCTGCAGTTTAAGCTGGGTCACGTGTTGGCCAGATAAAGGCTCTCTCTGTGTGTGGTTACAAGGCTGTTTCCAGGCAACTCCTTTATTCAGCTTGTAGGAACCGTTAAATCTTAGGAGCAGGGATGGAGGGGGAAGGGTTGGACATCCACAGCTCTCTGTGGCCTACATCCCTAATGTGTGACAGGGCAGTTTGACCTCTTTTTAATGCAACAGGACTGTAAAGTCTGACCAAACAACAGCAGATAAAATCGGATGTCGATCACATCCATCATGTAAAAGCAGGGGGATTTTGCATAACATGTAAATGAAACATGATGTGAATCAATTTCATAGGATGGAGAAAAAATCTGAATACAATGTTAAACGTGTTTTTAATTATGCTGTGCTATGCTTTTAAGGCTAAAATATCATCATGAAGTTTGGAATATTTGAGATAAATTTAGAAATTCTGGACAAAATTTACAAGATAACGAATTAAATGATTCTCTACCATGTTACTCATAAAAAGCTCAAGTATTGCCGTAATCGTGCATTTTGGAGATTTTTCCAGCTGAAAATAAAACAAGCGATGTTAATAGGAAATCTGAGCTATATTGCTTGTTATGGGGGAGGTGTGCTGTGTAATTCAATTTGCAGGCCACATTTACAGATCTGGATCTAGCATTATCTAAATCCAAGCTCTGGAGCAACTCGCCACCATTTTTAAAAAGATATTTGGGTTTTTCTTGCTGTGTTTTTCAACTAACTAAAGACTGAAGAGGATTCTATCTTGACTCTATCTGTCAGCCATAATGATGCATCCTCTGGATGATGCTGCACCCTGTAGCATGGGCGTTCACTCTGGAGGTCTGAAAAGAAATCAATATATCTTCCTGATGATACTGTTCATTTTGTCTCACAATTTGCTGTCTGATTCTTCCTTCTTATTTTTTGTCATATTTAATGAAATACATTTTAAAAAAATCAACAATCATTTGTTCTAAAGAAATTGTGAAAGGAATGTCATATATCATGTCTTATTCCTGCTACAATAAAATATATTATTTGTGCTACAAGTTTGCTTTTTCTTAATTTTTTTTTATCCTCATTTGTGTTTGAATAGATTTTTTCCATATAAAAACGATACAAAAACTGTTTTACTGCAGTTCTTATCAGGCTGACCCAATTTTTTATTATATTATATTTTTACATCATTGTAAAAATTACACAGCATTTTCCACTCAAGCAGAAACAACATGATGCTTGCAGTACAATACAGGGAGGGCAGGCTGGCAGCTGGGTGGGGTTGATGGGCGGAGAGTCCCCTTGGCTTAGGGAATGGTCCAATCGGAATCGACGAAATCATAGCGACCCTTAAAGTGACAGGAAATGGACCAATAGGAGCGGAGAAGCTGCCGGCGCCGGGGCTTACTCGCATATATAGCTCCGGCATCATCATGTTCGCCATTATCTCTTACATCGACCCCATAACTGTCGAATTGTAAGACTCCTTTTCCGAGGAGACTCTTCCATCCTCTTTCACAACTTCAGCGAAACAACATGGTAAGAACCTTTAACCAGATTTTCAAAAAAGGACATAACTGAGGTCAGAGTGATGGTGTAAAGGGAGCTCATTTGATTTAAACAGTCAAAATAAATGTATTTGCAATAATGAATGAAGCTTTGAGGGATTTAAACTGTGTTTTTAACCCCAGACTTAAACGCTTTATTAGTGCTAGAAAGCGTTGGTGGAAATGTCATGTTCGATGGAGGGAGGGGTTCTGGCGAGGTTCGGATGGGGACGTGGCGGCAGTCTGGACAAAAGAGTCTCTTCACCCTACCCTCCTTGGTGGACAGTGAATAACGGAGGCTTTATTGCCCCAGCTCCGTTGGCATGGCTAAAACCCCGGCCAGCATCACAAGGTGACAGCTGGAGGCCGTGACTGTAATGGAGTGACAGGCAGAGTGAACACGACCCACTCCCACTGAAACCTTATCCGGACTGAAAATGGATTAAACGCACAAGTCAGCATGGCGTCGATCATTAAAAATGCAGACGAGTAACGGGCACTTCGGACTGGCTCCTAATGGCCCTCAGCAAGGATGAACAGAGTCGATATAGCGCTGCGATTTTTAATGATCATATAAGCGTTAATACTATCTGGTCATAAAAGACATGGAGGTTACCGTTAGTTGGTCAGATTTAAGAGTTTTCACGGAGATTTAAAGGCTCAAACAAACATCACCGGTTGCCTAAGTGACGCGTTTGTTGCGTAGCAACGCAGTTCCAGACACAACTGCATTGCGCAAGAAAAAAAAAAGAAAAAAGAAAAAAAAAAGAAAAGAGTAATAAAATGTCGCGAGATTAGCAAACCCAAATGAAAGTCTACTTACTTACCAGTACATTTTAACCATGAACTTCAGGTCCAAAGCTGAAAAATCTAATTTCTGTCAAAAATGATTAATCATGATAGTTATATTTATGACATAAATCACATTAGATGTTTTTCTTTCATTCACAGGTGTTAATAAAAGGCTTTTTCCTTAATCAATATGAAGTAGTTTTAGGAAACTTTTCAAATTCTCCTAATTTTTTTTTTCTTTCTCACAGCGTGAGTGCATCTCCATCCACGTCGGTCAGGCCGGTGTCCAGATCGGCAACGCCTGCTGGGAGCTCTACTGCCTGGAGCATGGCATCCAGCCGGACGGGCAGATGCCCAGTGACAAGACCATTGGAGGAGGAGACGACTCCTTCAACACCTTCTTCAGCGAGACCGGAGCAGGGAAGCACGTCCCCAGAGCCGTTTTTGTAGACCTGGAGCCCACTGTCATCGGTAAGCAAGCTCACTTCTGCCATACAAATGAACTTGGTGTTTAAAACTAAATTAAGTTGACGTTTAATTTTTCTGCTCAGATGAGGTTCGCTCTGGGACCTACCGCCAGCTGTTCCACCCTGAACAGCTGATCACTGGGAAGGAAGATGCTGCCAACAACTACGCCAGAGGACACTACACCATTGGCAAAGAGATCATCGACCTGGTTCTGGACAGGATCCGAAAACTGGTGGGAAAACTTAACGCCGGTAATTTCCAAATTTGTCTTTGAATTATCAGTCAGCAATTGATTTTGGTTTCCATCTTCGTCCTCAGGCTGACCAGTGCACAGGCCTGCAGGGCTTCCTGGTCTTCCACAGCTTCGGTGGAGGAACCGGTTCTGGTTTCACCTCCCTGCTGATGGAGCGTCTCTCTGTCGACTACGGAAAGAAGTCCAAGCTGGAGTTCTCCATCTACCCAGCTCCCCAGGTGTCCACAGCTGTTGTGGAGCCCTACAACTCCATCCTGACCACCCACACCACCCTGGAGCACTCAGACTGTGCCTTCATGGTGGACAACGAAGCAATCTACGATATCTGCCGCAGGAACCTCGACATTGAACGCCCCACCTACACCAACCTGAATAGGTTGATCGGTCAGATTGTGTCGTCCATCACTGCGTCTCTCCGTTTTGATGGTGCCCTGAATGTTGATCTGACTGAGTTCCAGACCAACTTGGTGCCATACCCTCGTATTCACTTCCCTCTGGCCACCTACGCCCCTGTGATCTCTGCAGAGAAGGCTTACCATGAGCAGCTCTCAGTGGCCGAGATCACAAACGCCTGCTTCGAGCCGGCCAATCAGATGGTGAAATGTGACCCTCGCCACGGCAAGTACATGGCCTGCTGCCTTTTGTATCGTGGTGATGTGGTGCCCAAAGACGTCAACGCTGCCATTGCCACCATCAAAACCAAACGCACCATCCAGTTTGTGGACTGGTGTCCCACTGGTTTCAAGGTTGGCATCAACTACCAGCCACCAACTGTGGTTCCTGGTGGTGACCTCGCCAAGGTCCAGAGGGCTGTGTGCATGCTGAGCAACACCACTGCTATTGCAGAGGCCTGGGCTCGGCTGGATCACAAGTTTGACCTGATGTACGCCAAGCGTGCATTCGTCCACTGGTATGTGGGTGAGGGAATGGAGGAGGGAGAGTTCTCCGAGGCCAGGGAGGACATGGCAGCTCTGGAGAAGGATTACGAGGAGGTTGGAGTCGACTCCATTGAGGGTGAGGGAGAGGAGGAAGGAGAAGAGTATTAAAAGAACCACAGAGAAGTCAGGAAAGCAGAAAGTGATTACATGCACTGTGTTCTTGAATGCATTCCAAACAGAGATGTTCGTCCATCAAACTATCATGTTGGCCGTTTGAATAAAACTCCTGAAATGACCAAGTTTGGCTTTGTCCTGAATAAAATCTCTGATTTAAAGTTATTTGTCTTGTATTCATTTTGAAAACCTACCATTGCGTCCAGTGCACTGCAGACATATCAGTTTCTAAATGGTATGATCAGAAATATCCCAATTCTCTGCTTTTATGTTTTACAGCATGCTGCCCTCCTGTGGCTCCACAGAGCAACTATCAATTGTCCCCACAGGATTAAAATGTAAAATCATTCAACAAAGATTCTACAAAAACACAATTAACCATCATATATTTCTTATGTTGATGAATATGACTCAGAATATGGGATATGGATGACCAGAACACTCCCAAAATCCATTACCTGAGGCCAAGAGAATATTTGTAACTTTTTTCTTTGAGTGCCATGATGAGCTTTTATAAATCTCAGATCAGATTGAACAGTGTCAGTGCCGCATCACTTACTGAGGATGAAGAATGAATGGCTGTTATATGTAATCTTATAACAGTTCTAAATCTAAGGAATTCTTTGTGAAGGGTATTAAAACAGCAGTCAACCATTTTTCCAGGTTAAATCGGACTCTAGAACAGCAGGGCATCATTTTAGAATGAGAATTAAACCCGAGAACCAACATGAATTTTCTTTAAGGAGTTACATTGTCTAAATCACGGATTATATTGCTGACCTTTACTTCTGAACCCAAAAATGTACTTGTTCTAACATTGCATGAGAGTACTTTGAATTGGTCCCTCGAGTTTTGAGTACTGAGCTAAACTGAAAAGTCATAAGGTACTGGCATTTCTTTACATCATATAATTTGTTAGCACAAGCTGTGAAGTATGATGAGTGGGTAGGACTAGTTATTCTTTAAAGCAGGGGTTTCAAACTCCAGTCCTTAAGGAAGTTAAGCGTTGCATATGATTGACAGAACTGACTTATTTATATATATCCACCTGCTCAATGCTGAGGAATTACAGGGCATGAGAATGAATCCCAGATACCCCTAGGATAAACTCAGGTATACAGCCAGTCTACAAATGACTCAGTTGCTTTATAAATTATTTTATAGAAATTTACTTAATTTCTCTACAGCAGAAATTGTGGCAAAAAAACAAGTCCACAAGCATCCTCATTCCGAACATTCACTTTAGTACATGTTCATATTTGACTAAAATATATTTTTAATTTAACTGAAGACATACAATAAAAATAGTTAATACAGTTTTGCTGTGGGTCCAAACACTTCATGACACCTCATTTACCCATCACTAGCCAATAGTGACAGCGTGGCATAAAATAGAGTCAAATGCAATATGACAAACTACTCAGGTAAATTAGGCTTCCAGGAAAGAGAAAGAAAAAAAAAAAAGCCATAGGTGAAAACATGAGATGTGCACATTTGAAGTAACTGTTTTTGTGTGACAGCAGTTTATTTTCTTTAGGCAATAGGGAAATTGCAACATATTCAGGCTGACATGTTGAAATAATTTTGGATCCTTTTAAGCCATTAAGAGTGAAATAGTCTAAATCTCACTCAGTGACATGTGTAATTCCCCACTATATTTTGTCTTTTACCCAGATGGATTTGGTTAACTTGAATGAGATTTACATCAACTTGTACAGTTGCTGAGAATTACTGCCCCAAAGTGGTCAAATTAAGTCATGTTTATCCATCCTACAAGGGAGGGCAGTTTTGAAGAAATGGCTTTCACCTACCATAAGGAAAAATAAAAAACAAAGGAACAATCACTGCTGCAAGACATCTTTATTTTGAACATTCAGAAGTTTAGACAATGCTGCGTTTAATATTCTTCTCCTTCATCCTCATCTCCCAAGCTATCGGCACCAACCTCCTCGTAATCCTTCTCCAGAGCTGCCATGTCCTCCCTGGCCTCGGAGAACTCTCCCTCCTCCATTCCCTCACCCACGTACCAGTGGACGAATGCACGCTTGGCGTACATCAGGTCAAACTTGTGATCCAGCCGAGCCCAGGCCTCTGCAATAGCAGTGGTGTTGCTCAGCATGCACACAGCCCTCTGGACCTTGGCAAGGTCACCACCAGGAACCACAGTTGGTGGCTGGTAGTTGATGCCAACCTTGAAACCAGTGGGACACCAGTCCACAAACTGGATGGAACGTTTGGTTTTAATGGTGGCAATAGCAGCGTTCACATCTTTGGGCACCACATCACCACGGTACAAAAGGCAGCAGGCCATGTACTTGCCGTGGCGAGGGTCACATTTCACCAACTGATTGGCCGGCTCGAAGCAGGAATTTGTGATCTCTGCTACCGTGAGCTGCTCATGGTAAGCCTTCTCTGCAGAGATCACAGGGGCGTAGGTGGCCAGAGGGAAGTGAATACGAGGGTATGGCACCAAGTTGGTCTGGAACTCAGTCAGATCAACATTCAGGGCACCATCAAAACGGAGAGACGCAGTGATGGACGACACGATCTGGCTGATCAGCCTGTTCAGGTTGGTGTAGGTGGGGCGTTCGATGTCGAGGTTCCTGCGGCAGATATCGTAGATTGCCTCGTTGTCCACCATGAAGGCACAGTCTGAGTGCTCCAGGGTGGTGTGGGTGGTCAGGATGGAGTTGTAGGGCTCCACAACAGCTGTGGACACCTGGGGAGCTGGGTAAACAGAAAACTCCAGCTTGGACTTCTTTCCGTAGTCGACAGAGAGACGCTCCATCAGCAGGGAGGTGAAACCAGAACCGGTTCCTCCACCGAAGCTGTGGAAGACCAGGAAGCCCTGCAGGCCTGTGCACTGGTCAGCCTGAGGACGAATAAAAACATGGAATACTGGATGTTACCAGAGTACATTTTATTGTACTATAAAGTGAAAAAAACTTCCATGCAAATGTTCTCTTCCACATTATACATTTTGCAAAGAAATCTGAAATCTCCCCGTCTGAATTCACCCACCAGTTTTCGGATCCTGTCCAGAACCAGGTCGATGATCTCTTTGCCAATGGTGTAGTGTCCTCTGGCGTAGTTGTTGGCAGCATCTTCCTTCCCAGTGATCAGCTGCTCAGGGTGGAACAGCTGGCGGTAGGTCCCAGAGCGAACCTCATCTGGAAAATACAGATTTACAGGATGAGCATTTTAAAAGTAGTTTTCAAAATTAATCACAAATAGTCAAACTTACCAATAACAGAGGGCTCCAGGTCTACAAAAACGGCTCTGGGGACGTGCTTCCCTGCTCCGGTCTCACTGAAGAAGGTGTTGAAGGAGTCGTCTCCTCCTCCAATGGTTTTATCACTGGGCATCTGCCCGTCCGGCTGGATGCCATGCTCCAGGCAGTAGAGCTCCCAGCAGGCGTTGCCGATCTGAACACCGGCCTGACCGACGTGCACTGAGATACATTCACGCTGAGGGGAAGAAAATATTTTAGTTCTTGTAAAAAAATTTTTTTTCTGAAGAAAGCCACATGTTTTCTCCTATTATAGTCAACAGCTTGAAGGTCATAAGTCACATGGTGTGCACACTGCACCTCGCTTATGGGGAAAAAAACAAAAAAAAAAAAAAAAAAACGAACAACAAGTTCTTTTATGAGGAACTAAAAACCAGAACCGGATGACTGTAATCACTTGGGGCATTAGGGAAAGAATCACACCCCTAAGAGATAACTGTCTTTTTTCTGTGCACATTAGCGTGATGGAGAGAACAGCACAGCTGCAACGGATTAAATGGGTCAATATGAAAATTCGGCAACACAATCTGCCAGTTCAACCATGAAAAGCAGTGAAGCCGAGAGCATTAACCTTTTGTCACAAAAGACAGGGACTGTGGTTTCAAAAGAGGCCCAGCAGGCCTCTTCAAAAAGGCGCTGAAACAGAGGAATGCGTCACGCTCTGTGACTCTGACAAGAGGCCAAAGAACAGCCGGAAACACGCCCATGACTCAACTTACATTTGGGCTCAGAGGCCTGGACGCTTTCTATAAAATAAATAAATATCCTCCCTTCCGAAAGATTATGTCCAAATGCATAAAAACCATAAACAACGTTTAATATGTAAATAAATAAATAAATAAATGATCTGATTCAACCATTGTTTCAGCTCAAATGCCAAAAAAAAAAAAAATTTTTTTTTTTCCACAAAAACTGAAGTTCTAGGAGGAGAAAAAAAGAACAAAACGTAGTTTTCTCCCACGGAGAGACTGTTAAGGGTCTGTTGCAAGAGAGGAAACTGATAAAAAGGAGGAAGAAAGGCGGCGGCTATATACCGGCTTATCGAGGCAGGGCTTAATCTTATTGGTTGGATGTCACATGACACGTTTTCCTATTGGTTGAGATCAAATCAAATTGGCAGATAGTGTTACGACACAGCACGAGGTCTCTCGAAAAACCAGCGCCTGTTCAGAGTTAAATTGCATCTGTATTAATTCACACACAGGCATTTTAATTAATCTTTTTTTTTTAAAGCATATTATTGCTTCGTTTTATTGGATGCTGTCTAATCACTAACATCATAAACTTTTTAAGTATCAGTTTACAAAAGACAATGACGTCTTATTAAAGAAGTCTTAGTTATAAATGTTGTGTAGGTAAATGTAGTCTTATCAATGTACACTGTCACAACAACACAGTAACACGGTTTTACTCAATGAAACAGGACAGCCTTTTGTTGTTTTCTGCGTTTTTAAAAATGCCCCTCACAATATGGCGCCGACGTTGACGTAAGGTCGTACGTCCGCGCTCCAGTTCTCGGTGCCAGCGATTAGCCAACGGCCATAACATGAAACTGTGCTGTACCTTCTTATAACAGTGACGCATTACGGCTGTTGAACCCCGTACGTGAAAAACCACGGACAAAAGTTTAAACTTATTTTAGATCAGGCGGACTTCCTGGTTTTTGAGCGAGTTCATGTTGTGTCGTCACATTGTCTGATTTAATTTTAACCAATAAGAATAGGTGTCACATGGAATCCAACCAATGGGATTAAACCCTGTCTTTCAAACGGGAAGCCGTTATAAAGAATGCGACCTCGCTTCCAGCTGCTTTTGGTCAAGGTTTTTCTACGGGAGAAACTAGTTTTTCTGCTCTTTTAAAAATCCCAGCACTTTAGATTTTGTTCATAAAGATGGTTAGTGAGAATCTGTAGCTTATTGACGTAGTTGGACAAATTGTTTTGTCTCCTCTGCATCCCCAGAGTTACAACCAAACAGAGTTCTGTTGTTTTTATGTTAATCTGGAATAATTTCCAGTGAAACGTAAAAATTTTGAAACACATTAAAAGTTTCACTATTTTGCTGCCAAGAGAACTTTCAGACCATTTTTGTTCCTTTTAATACTGATTATTGAATAAAACAAAACGATAAGATCTAGTTTTTATTAAGTCAGATTTTTATTAGGAGTCAGTTAGAGGAAGGGAATTAAAAAGTTACATAGAATATGGAATATTTAGCATTTCTGTGTGTTTTGTCTTGTTTTTACTGTACTTCTTCCTGAATTCATTTAGTTTCTTTTGCATGTCTCTAAATGATTTCTAGTCTATCATGAAGCACTTTTACTTCAAAATAATTTACATATTCCCTCCAAATCTAAACGCAGAATTGTTGTAACTTAGAATCAAGATCAGCTTTATTCATCAAGTTTGTGCAAAAACAAAATTTGGTTCCTTTTTACAGTGAATGAAAACACAGAACTGTTGGGAAATGTCTCTCTTGAGTCTTTTCTTCTCTGCCTTCGTCAGAGGTAGTAGTCTTCCTCCTCAATGTCTCCGTGCGTGTCCTGGAAGCCCAGCGCCTGGATGTCGTGGGTGATGTCAGTGATGCGTCGGTTAAATTCCTGAGACCCTGTTGCTAGAGAGCCGTTGTCGTACCTACTGAGAGAGGAATAGCTGTTATCTTGCTGACAGGCTTTTGTATAGATAGAAGAACTGAATCAAACCAAATGCAGGATCTAAACTAAAAAAACAGGCCAGCAGAATTTAAGTCAAATATCACATTTTTTCTTTCCACTGAATTTTCTCTTATAATAAGTTTGAATACAGCTCTGTTTTAGCAATGTTTTGTTGAAGCTTATAATTCTGACTAACTGCCAACACAACAGTCTTCTCTAAGGTCGTTTAGGTCAGTTTCAGTATTAAAAATGTTTTTTCGTCTTATGCAATATAATTTTTGTTATAGAGAAATCACAATTTGTGTTTTCATTTGTTATAATCATCAATCTAGACAGAAATAAACTCTTAAAATAGATCACTTTTTGTGTGATGAATCAATCATAAAGTGAATTATTGAAAATAAACTTTTCACGTCCGTTTCCACGTACCCTCTCATGGCCGTGGCTGAGGTGTTGCTCATGCTGCGTTTAATACGTCCAAAGCTGTCGGTTAAAATTCCGCCTTCTCGGATCCCGATGCTTTCAAGGAACTCCTCGAACACGCCGACGTCTCTGTCTGGAATAAACGGACGCATGCCTGAAAAAACAAAACAAAGGATGAACATGTTAACGAGCCCAAATGAAACAAAGCAGGATTCCAAGACAAGAACATTTAACAGGAAATGAAACTTTTCTGAAAAACAGACTTTCCCAAAACAATTAAGACATTAAAATGTTCAGTCTTAGTCCAACAAATCATTCTTGGATAACAGAATGTGGAAGAAAATAATCTACATTACAATTGTTTTTCTCTCTGCTTGCCTTTGTTTACTTTTTTCGTAGCATCTTAACTGAAATATTTACATATTTTGCTTTGTATAAGTCCTTCTGTGAATCTGCACATGGTTTTAGATATTAAATTATGATTTCAGGACTTAATTCGCCTGTAGCTGTTTTTACCACAGAGTGCTTTAGAGGTGATTCATATTAAATTATTCAGGTTGGGATTGAATTCCGGATTATTTTTACAATGATACATCATAAGTTAAAAACAGCCAAAGGTTATATATTCGAAACTGTTTGCTAGTACTAATGTATGCAATTATCAAACCAGACATGCAACTGAAGGTGGACTGACTCTTCCAAAAGTTCACACAAATTCTGTGAAGATGTCGGCTTTACTTAGAGGTATGTCCACCTAAACAAAGTATATATTGGTGACACATCAGAAGAGTGAATTTTGAACAACTTTAAAGATATATTTGCAAGATAAACAACTATACTGAATGATTCTTCTTAGCCTATTGTGTCATATTGACTGTATGTTTTCTCATATACGTGATGCTTGGCATGTTGAAGTGAATGTCCTCTTGTAGAATATTTTTTGTTAGAGTATATTTCATTTGTTTTGCTGTATGGGCTCTACTTTGCATTTGTTTATTTTGTAGTTACTTATATTTTGAATTTATGGAATCTACCTATTTTTATTTTTGCAGTTACTTTTATTCTGCGTGTGTGTGTCTGTGCAAGTTCAGGAGTCCAAGTCTCTGATCCACTTGGCACCTCAGGAAGAGTAGATAGAGAGAACTGCAGCCGATCCAAATAAAAGAAAACAATAACTCCGTCTCGGTCTCTCACCCAGCAGCAGGAATTTGCGCTCGTCTCCGTAAAGCTGCAGCAGTTCAGAGCAGAAGTGGTCGATGTTTGAACCCAGCCTGTATTCTCTCAGCAGGATTGCAAACTGCTGCAGCTCCAGAGGATTCAGCTTGTTCCTCAGCTGCACACACACAAAAACAACACAGAGGTTTATTTACTTTGTATGCTAGGGATTCACTTTCCTTCCATGGTTTCTGTTTTTTCGTCTTTCAAAACTTGTTGGAGCCAAACCCGTTCTGCCTCGCTTTATGTTCTACTTGTTGTAAACCCTCACTGTAATCATGTACTCCTGCATCAGCAGCAGGGCGGGGTTGCTGTCTGCTCCGTCACTGGTTGATGCCAGGCTGCGATGGGAGTCCTGCAGCGAGATAGACGAGCTCTCACTGTACGTCTCACTGTAGTAGAGCTCAAAAGCCTCCTGGGAGCCGTCACTATCAGAGACAGGAGGACACTGGCTTGTTAGAGGATTGCAGCAATATTTTAAAAGATGTAAACATACAGAAAGCAGTGGTAGTTATTGTTCTGCAGGCATGTTACTTACAAAGAGCTGCAGCAGCTAAACTCGGGATCATAACTGTAGGACATGTCAGTCAGGCAGCTGTCACCTGTACAGAGAAACAGTAAAGTCTTAATGCTTCAAGTTTTACTTTCTATTCTTCACTGCATCACTTTGAAGTCTGTGGAAAATTGTTTTATTATTACTTGACTTTATTGAGTTATTTACAAGTTTTTTTGTAGGCTAATAATGATTTAAAAAAATTTTGTTCTGCTTTTTGCTGATCTGAACCTTCAGAGACACAGAAAGACAATTACAAAGTTAGCCTTTTATCACCTCAAGAGAATTTCCAGGAAAAAACTCCTAGTGTCCCAACAAGATTTATAGAGCTTTTTTAAAAAGTGCATTTAACAGAGTATCACTAATGTGCCACTAATTATTGTTCATCTGGAGACACAATAGGGTGTGAAAACAGATCCTCTGATCTCGCATTTGGTCCTATATCTTCTTGAGGGAAGATTCTTTTCACAGCTGATAATCTGGTGGACGAGGTTTGATTTCCAAAATCTTAACATTTATCCCATTTTCAGCTGGTGTGGTTCTCTTTCACACTGCACTGTGTCAAATGATCCGAATCCTTTGAAAAACCTATTTCCCTTCACCAGTGGGGGCGCTGCACCGAGAACCACTGGAGGAAACAATGAAGAAGACACTGAGGTAAACTTCTGAAACAAAAATGGGGTTGCGTCAGATTTTAGCGGCTGGAGGATTTCACTTTGGTCATTGGGAAAAGACTACGAGCTATTTCTCCTGCTAGCGCGAGACTGACGCAGGTTTATTTACCCAGAATGCCATGAGTTTTAGTCCGCTTCCTGATTGTCGCTTGTGAAGCGGTCTCTGATCCACTTGGCATGCAAACCGTACCAGAGTTTACTTCAACCAAATAGAAACCAGGGTTTGTTCTTTTGGTCCACATCACATCAATTACGCGTTCACATCTCCACAAACGAACCGGATTTCTAGGAAAATGAACTGGATTTGAATTAAAGCTGATTAAACAGGAATGGTGTAAAGCCTTTCAAAATGTCTTACATAAGCAGTGGAAAGTACATCGCAAATGCGATTTTTGTCACTCATTTCAGACAGTGAAATGCATATAGACTTATTATACATAGAGTGAAATATTTCAAGCCTTTATTTCTTTTAACTTTGCGGCACTCACTCCTCTGGAGCCAGTATCGATCTGGCATGGCGTGGTGAAATCCGGCCCTGTCAACACATTCAATGGTCTGATGGCCGTAAATGATCTGGAACATCTGACAAATGAGGGAGCAATACTCCTCTGCAGCATCCTGCACACAAACACCAAGGTTACTGTTTCAGGTGAGGAGTTTACACATAAATCTGTGTTTATGTGGACTAATTAGCATCATCAGGGTGGCTCTGCCTTCCAGGACAGACCCTCACCCTGTTCTCCACCGCCAGGATGACCAGGTTGCAGTAGGCATCAGGACAGGGTGTGGGTTCCAGGGGGTTGTAGTTCCGTCTCTCCCAGCTGCCGTAGCTTTTCCCTCTTTCCCAGCTTCCAGTGCAGGCCTGCCGCCGCTCCAAGCTCCCTCCACCACCTCCATGCCTCCTCTCCCAGCTCCCTGCTCCTCCACCACCTCCATGCCTCCTCTCCCAGCTCCCTCCTCCACCTCCCACCCCCCAGTTCCCACTCACTGGTCTCGCTCTGCGGTTCTCCCAGCTCCCACCGGTTTTTATGGTTTGCTGCCTCCTCTCCCAGCTGCCACCGACTCTCCTCCTCTCTAAGCTTCCTCCCCCTGCCTTCTCGCCACCTCCTCTTTCCACATTCTGGTTTTTGTCATGGTTACTTCTGGAGAGCGATGGCCTCCAGTCAACTCCACAGATGGTGTGTCTGCGCTCCATCGTGCCCCCTGCTGGTCGCGACTCAGTGTTGCAGCTCATGGTTTGCCGTCGCCCGTCGATGCCTTGTGTTTTCCTCCTGTCCAGGCTGTCATCGTCAGCAACCACAGAATCCACATTGAGACCTGCAGGATGAGCATTTTGAAACAAAATCCATCTCTCTGTTTCAGTATCACGGCAGCAGTATCAGGACCATTGCAGATGGAAAATAAACTTCTGCAGACATTTTATCATTTTTGCATTTTTCAACTTTTGTATCAGAAATGTCGAAGTTTTTTCCCGAAAATTTTTGACTTTTCAAGCTCAAAATTTCCAAGTTTTTTCTAGAGATGTTCTGAGATTAGTCTCAATGTTTTTTCAGGGAAATGTACTGCTTTTTTGTATGACCCTTATACTCTGTCGTACTCTAACATCAGTCCGTGTTAAAATCCAGTCCTAATTGAAGGCCTCTGATGGTTTGGGGCCCTCCATACTGTGGCATCAGTCACATTCGCCTCACCTGTCTTGAGAACCAGCAGGTGAAGCGCGTCGTCTCGCAGGTAGGAGGCAGCAGCGATTTCATGTGTGGGAATCCTCATGAGCAGCTTCTCGTTGTTTCTCCATGTCAGCAGCAGACAGCGAGCAGACAGACTCAGTATGCAGTCCTGATCTACGCTCGTTTTCAGCGGCAGCACCTTCAGCTGCTACTGACCGACACAGAATTAAAAGTTAGGCTCTATTGTCCTTAAAACAGCAACTTTATGTGAGAAATCAGCCAGAACTTAGTTTTGGTAAGGAAAATGCTAAAAATGTCTCAGTTGGACAGACATCCAGAATGCTAAAGTCCACGGTCCACATTCCTACAGTGTTTTTTCAAGGAAGTTGAAAGGTCATGGTTGGATTAGCTTTGCTGGTTGCTGGGAAACCAATGCAAATTTTAAATGCTAGATTCATTTAACAATAATAAAAACTAGAAAATATTCTGGTGCAGCTGCAAATAAAGTTTACAATCTAATATTTCTTTATTAAATCAATGTCAGAGAGTTGGCATAATCAGCTCAAAGTGAAGAACAAATTCTGATCTTTGTGCATAATTTCTCTATCTACACAAATCACTAATAATAATAATAATAAAAACATTTAGGTTAATGAGTTATAGATCAGTAAAAACTACCAACCCTGGCTGTGTCCAGCAGCTGCAGAAGTTCATCTCTGCTTGATGGATTTAATGAAACTGACACCCAAGTCAGGTGACCAAGGAACTGAGAGAAGAGGTCAGACATTAAGGCGAGCTTTTTTTTTTATTTACCTTTTTAGTTCTGTTCTTCATCGTTTCTTACCTTCACTTCCTTTTCTACATAATCAAAGATGAGCCTCTCAGGGTGGATGAGGTAATCCGGTGGGTAGAGGGGGACGGTGTGCAGAGGCCGGCGGTAAACGCTGCCTCGGTCTACGGCCCGGCGGCCAGATCTGGACCAGACCAGACGCTTAATGGGTGAAACGAAAGTCTGGGAAGAAAAACAGACACATTCTGGCGTTACATCTGAAGCCATTTTCTGTCAACTGTCACCATATTCTTGATTATATTATATCACTGAACAATAAAAGTGTAGTTGTACTGAATTGAATTATTAATCTGACTTTATGATTTGAATTAAATTGGGCCAAAATGGGATGTAAATTAGACCTGTTTATCTCCTAAGTCTACATGACATTTGTTGTGATTTGACACTATATCAACAATCCGAACTGAATTATTTAATAACAATATTTACAATTGTATCCAGGGAATACTAAAGACAAATTCAATAAATTAGAATATTATTGAAAAGTTCATTTATTTCAGGTGTTTTCCAACCTTTATTGCTGTTAATTATGATGATTTTACAGGCAATAAAAACTTGACATTTAAAAATAGAAAATTACATCAATTAGTAAAAGAAAACATTCTTTATTATATAAATGTAGCCTTTAATGAAATATAAAGATTATTTTCAAAAGGTACTTTTAATCTGAGCCTCATCAGAAAACATATTCTAATTTCCTGAATATAACTGTAGTGGAAACATTTTTATCTTTATGAAATGTCTTTTAAAAAGTGTTTTGATGACAAAGAGACTAAATGTGACCAATCTATTCTGTGCATGTCAAAAGTCTTGGAGTTAATCCTAATAAGTCAAACTCTCTTTGTTTCTATTGCTTTCAGGTAACTTTCTGTTATTTTGGGCCTTTTTAAAGCAAAATCAACAAGTTTTCAACAAAATAAAAATGCTCCATTTGGATAGAGTATAGCCTCAAGTCATCTGATCTTAATAACATAAAAAAATGGCAATAAAAGACGTTTCTGTACCTTCTTTGGTTTCTTTGGTTCGTAGTCCATTGTGGCGGTTCGGTTCTGGCTCAGCAAGTTCGGATCCAGCTCAGATGTTGTCTGTCTCTCAGTTGTTCTACCTTTTTCTGCCTCTTTGTTCCTATAAGTTCATTTTGTCGCAAGTGTGTCAGATTTGCCCTTTTCTGCTTCTACACTGATTGTCTCTCAACACGCACATAAACACTGTGGGCATGAGGAGAGAGCAGGAAGCGAAGGAAGTCCACTTCCTGTCCGAGAGGAAACTCCACCAACGACTGATAACATCCATTCTCTCTTCTCTGATGAAACACACAAATTATACAGCTCAAAATTCAATTTTCAAAATTTTATTGGTGCAGAGACAAGTTTCATATCCAATTCTCTTTACCATACAGCTTAAGGTGATTTTCAAAGGCCTGTCGATGGGATTTTAGTTTCAAAAAGACTTTACTTTTCATCCCATGTTTGACATCAGGTCATTACAACAAAGAGATGAATAAATTCAGTGAATCATTTCCAAAACACTCTGATATTGGTTACTTACTCAGAAGGAGGTCTGGAGATCAGTATTTTTACTGATTATGAAAACGGATGTGCAATATGCATACGTATACTGTGCATTACTTTGATACTTGGAAGAAATCTACTTGGCATTAAGTATCAAGTAGATTAAAAATAAGATGCACAGAGAAGTTGGCTCCTGTTTTCTTGATTTTAGGATATTGGTAAGTGACTAGTCAAAAACTCTGAATTCATTTTTCTCAGGTTTATTTCTATAATGTTGTTGTGGATGTAGATTCTCAAAATTGAGCATTTTTTGGGGGCATTTTAGAAAAATAGATCTGTGAGAAGGCAGGAGTGCCTATGCTAACTGAACAAGATGTGTCTGGGAACTTGCTGTTTTCCCTGCATGGAGACAGAGTGTTTAGTTTGCATCCTGTAGACATGATAGTGATTGAACGCACAAGGTTGAACTGTTCCGTCTGTTTTCCTTTGTTTCTTTTGTTTGGTCTTAGAAGATTGAGTCTCCGCTTCTGTTAGCAGAGAGAGGTGAATAAAGCAACGATGCAACTCTGAGTTCGTTAGAGCAGAATGATTTTCGCCTAATGCAGTGTATTTTTGCTTTCTGTCTGCAGATGTATTAAAGATTGTTTTTGCTCCCTGACTTTTGTCAGGGAGCAAAAATCTAACTCAGGGTGACTGAGTTAGATCTCAGTCACCCTCCTCCTGGATCTAACTGGTTGTTTCTGGATCCTGGGAAAAGGCAGAGGAGCTCGG
Source organism: Poeciliopsis turneri (assembly GCA_922788865.1). NCBI lineage: Eukaryota > Metazoa > Chordata > Actinopteri > Cyprinodontiformes > Poeciliidae > Poeciliopsis > Poeciliopsis turneri. Next base: position 3,672,306 of record CAKLNU010001103.1, read on the forward strand.
TTTTTTCACAGATTATATTTTGTCTCATATCGTACTGTCACAACATCTTGACAGTTTCAACAAATATGCAACAAATATATTTTTTATAAAAGTTACATACTGCAGCATATGTGGCTTTGATTAAACAAAGTTTTTTTTTCAAGAACAAATATATAAAAAAAAGAAATGTTGTTTTTCTATTTGCTGTGTAATGTAGCAATAGGAGCAGAGTTTGTTTTAAAGCCTTTTGCATTTATCTACTATGGGTGCAAACAGCTGCCTTGGGTTGAACAATGAAAACAAGAAAATCAACAGAACTGCACCAAGTACTGCGTGTTTGATAGTTTGTGTCTGTTGGGATGATTTCAGGCTCTTAACATTCGCTCTCATTATTTCAGAGAAAATGCTGCGCAAATACATTGTGAAGGCACTAGTGATGCATTTTTAAACAATTTGCTACCTGCAGCCAAACAGGAGATGATGCAGATTACAGAAATACCTGCTTAACTCTCTGTATGCAGCATTTTTAAAATCCCTACAGGGTACAATTATTCTACTCTTATTACAACATAAGACAAAAGCATTTATAAGTAGCAGTTGCTGCAGCGTCTGGAATAGTTGTCCAGTTGAAGTTTGACGTAACCGTCTTCAGATTCAGACCTTATGGAAACCATGAATCTGTTGTTTCAGTAAACAAGTTTGGCCAAAAGAGGGCAGCACTGTGATGAAGGTTAACTTATGGGCTTTAATGTAGAGAAAACGAAAAGAGGGGAAATTCTGCTGATGGAGCCAAAGGAGTCTCACACAAATAGCCTCAGCATCTTTCTGCACCTAATGTCAAGGCAACTGCTCGCTAGTATCTAGTGAGCTAATAGCTTAATGATCATCTGGTTACCTAGGCAACTAGATTCTGAGCTAGGACATTTATCTTTTGAGCTCTCTTGTTTTTCACCAATTGATGGGCTTAAGCAGGGCTCACTATTGCCACCTTAATGGTTTCATCTCTATATTTAGCAACTTTGGGGATTTTGGGGTTCTTTAGCATGAAAACCTTAGTTGCAAATTTTGAAGAATAAAACAAATTTACACAAAAATGTCCCAGTTTGCACAGAAACATAAAGCAGTTGCTGCAGCGTTATTTCCTATATCATAAAGAACCAATTTATTCATTTTAGCACTGCTTAACTTCTAATAGATAAAACCCGCTCTGTGAATTTTTGTTGTATTTACTTTTTTGTTTTTACCAGAGATTAACAAGTAGGTCATATACATTTCTAAGAACTTGTAACAAATCCCTGAAGGATGAACTTTTGGTTTTACCATCAACTTTGATGCATGTGACGTTTGATTCTTCAGATCTGCACTATAAGAAGTAAAATATGCAGATTTTTCCTAAACAATGAAAGATCCATATTTAGAAAAAAAAACCCAACACATTTAATACACCATTAATTAGTGAAAAAAGTAGAAGTTATATAACGCACCGACTTCCAGCTGTCAGGCACAAAGAAGACACAAACACAGGCCTGTTGAGTTTATTCTGATGGCTGTTGAGCCATGTTTACTACAGTATTTTTCCCACCTACAGTAATCAGCACAGCTTGTTGAGTTCTTTGTTTTTCTTCTTTTTTTTTCTTTTCTTTTTTTTTTAACATCGTCATAGATAATTTTCACCACAGGTTTATTTTTCTGCTTGCTCACTCAAAGGATGTTTAAGCGGCATTATCAAAAACAAAGTAGAAGAGGAAACTGAGAGCACATCCTTACAGTACACACATACTTTACATACACAACATACTTACATACCAAAGCACACATACTTGTACACGCACATCCTAGAATAGTATCACTCTGATATTTACAGAAATATAGAATGAGTAAAAAAAACAAACTATTTTCATATTTTACATCTTAATAAAAGAGTCATACCAAAGACATGGCCACCAAGTGAGTAAACAATAGATAAATAGATATAAAACAAATACAAAAATAAATCAACATAAACTCCTTGCATTAATTAACAAAAGATGATTCGAGCTTTTGGACTCGACAACATTTAAACATGTTCTTGTTCAAGTCAATATATAATCAGCACATTACTATCAACTGTTATCTTAGCTTAACGACAGAAAATCTGCTGCATGACCCAATCAGAGAAAGCAAAGTGTACCTTGGCCTGTGACTGGGTGGGTTATGTATGCACCAGCCGTACATCAGCCTGTCAGGTCATGATCATTTGTAACAAAAAGTCATTGTTTTCAGCACCATTAACACCTGTGTGTGTGTGTCACCAGTGGACTGTCGTCCCTGGGTTCAGGTAGGACACTGTCTGCATCATCGAACTGCTGCCGTTTGCTTTTATTTGCCTTCCTGAATGATCTGGACCATCGTCGATGCCCTTCCCACTTATTGGTAGAGATGTGTCAAAAGTCTTAAGATAAATATTTTATTGTAGCAAAGTGAGGGGATAAATAAATAAACACCAAAGTAAAAAAAATAAATAAATAAAGACTGTTATTTCCTATATCATAATGGCCACACTTATAATCTCTTTAAAATAATACTTTTGAAGTTGACCAATGTGTCCTATAGGCTTTAATGACCAACAAAACAGACAAGTAAGAAAATGGCTTCCAGAAAATAATCCCCTGCTCGGACATAAACTATTATGAGATTGAGCTTTTCAGCAACAGTCCAGGTATATCAGGTGTAACACAAGAAATTAATAATCTTCCCATGTTCATTGCTAATTATGGTGACTGATCTGCAATGCTGTGATCCAGTTTCTCTCCCAAATATCTTAGAATATTGCAAGATTGAGTGGCATGTTGAGCACTTGGATACTGATGCAGAAGGCAAATCAATATTACAGTTCTCAAGGCTTAAAATCCTTTTCTATTTGCTCTCAGTCCCCAGATCCAAACCTTGTAAATAACCCTGTGGGCTGAAGTCTGCATGAAACCGTTAAAGTTCCCTCTCTCTGCACGCTCCAACCTTCTGAAACATTAAAGGAGAAGATTTTCGGTGCAGAGACCTGGAGTGAAATTAGGCAGCTTCAATGGAAAGTTAAGACTTCTTTACGCATCTTTACCAGCGAGCCAGTAAGTGTGGAGGGCATTATGTAAGAGTCAGAGCACCTCCATCCTACTGGCTTTTAATAATACAGACTGGGTTTTCTTTATGTTCCACTGAACACTCAATGAAGCAATCTTTGAACACATCAGGAAACAGTGGAGTGAGTATGCATCATCAGCAAAACACTCAACGGACGACGACTGAGGACTTTATAAAGCAAGAACAGAAGATGCTCTCAGGGTCACAATGTTCCGGCATTTGAGTCTTTTTTGACATTTCTCTGCGTTCTTTGTCAGCAACAAACGGTTTTGTTCATTCAAAGAGGAAGCAACAGAAATCTCCTCCAGACTTCTTGTCTTATAATATGATGAGAATCTTCATAGCTGTGTTATGGTGTTCATTGGTACCTGCATCAAGGAGCTATGGTTTGGGATCGCCTGCTTTCTTACTGAGCCTCAACATCTTGATGTCACAGCAACAAAGCTGAAAAAGCCCGTTTAACTGATGGCATGCACAAGGATAGTATTTTTATAAGAAAAAACACCCACCTTTGAGTAAATGTTACCACTTTACATATAATCACTACATTTCTGTAAGTTTTTCTCAGAGACCTCCACTTTTTACCAAGTCAGACCAACTTAAAGACGGAAACTGCGCCCAACGGCTTCAGAAAAAGATTAAGTCTAAGTTCAAAGAGGCTGTTGGGGAAAAATTGTTAGATGAAGATGAAAGTGAAGCTGTTGCTGACCAGGCAAGATCTTTCATCCTCTAGCAGATAGAGACATTTAGCCACACCCTGTTAGTGATGTGGCTAAACTTTGACCTCTGAAGCTGCATCCTAGTTACCAAAAGCTGGAGGACCATCTATTGTTAGCAATCCAAAGGTTTCCAACCAGCTTTTTGCTAACTTTGATTATCAGCTGAAAGAAAAATGTTATATGTTGAGGATCCATCTTCATCTTCAACAAGCCTCCAGTTAAACCAACTTGGAAAATGTCTCATGAAAGTATTAAAAAAATCTAAATGCTGCTGGTTGTTGATCCGTTGAAAACTCAACCATGTCTCCACATCACCTGCGGTTTTGAATTGTCCAGGATGAAAAACGAAAACAGACACATTGATAGAGGATCAATGTCACTTTCCTTTTGTCTTCACTGCTCCCTTCTTTTTCATACACAAAACTAAAAGGAAGTGCAACATCCAATGTTCATTCAATAACTGACATACTGCCAAAAAATGCCCACATCCAAAAGGATCAGACCTGAATTGCTGATCACTATTGATTGTTGTATTGTTAGTGTATGGAGTCTAAATTGATCGGGCACAGGCCGGTTACCAGAATCAAGGCATACCAGGGTTTTTAGGCTACAAAAAAAGTTTCTACAGTTTAAAGTCATTTTACTGGGCTGCCACAAAATTCACTGGAATAAGGTGAGTTTGCTCTCACCATATGAATGAGCTGGAGTGCTGCCTCTTCCTCTTCCTGTTGCTGAGCTGACTGAAAGAAAGATACTGTACTTTTTCAACAAATTTGGTGGTTTGGAAATATATGCAATCATCTCTGTGCTTCTCAGTCTGCACTGGGGTTTCCTTCCAGTTGTGCATGCTTGGGAAACGTCCAAAGGGGCCAAGGGCTTCGGTCAAAGAGTGGAATCCATAAGAATCTTATTTTTGTGCTAAACATGTGGACAGAGCTTTGTTTTTGGTATCAAATAACCAGATAGCCCTTCAAAGCATATCAGGCGACTCATACGCCCTCACAAAAAACCTCAGAGGTTTTCTGCAGATGCATGTGAACCAGACAAGCAACTCATATGACCGAACAACTGATGGTTAAAGGTCTGGTCCATGGTTCCATGGACAGAATGAACAACATTTTCTTAACGCAATATAACTTTCTGAACAATTGCTGAGTTTTTAATTTTGATAAAAGAAATTAAATCAAATATTTTTAATCAAAGTTGTGAGTTTCTCATACCGGCCCATGCCTAATAGTGGCAAAGTAAACTTCTACCCAAAGTTATGCATTTAAAGGAACATGTTCTCCAAACAAAACCAGTTTCAGATTTTTAAACAAATGGATTAAAATCCTCTAATTTGGCAGAATATTGACCTTTTTAAAACCTGTCAGTAAAGCCTTGAGTAGGACTGAATTAAGGATCACAAAAAAGGAGACCATAAAGACCAAAAGACTTTTTTAAAATGTGAAACTATTGGAGCCAGAGCCACTAATCAGTTGCACTTTTAGGAACTTTCTCGCTTCTGTTTAACTTCTTGATTCAGTGACCACGTCCAGCAAGCGTTGTTTATATAGTTAATGCTCTTTCTGCCTGAAGGGGGAGACAGAACCTTCTTAATCTTAAAACATGATGGTCCTCCAAAGAAACCAAGCCCAACAAAAGAACGTAGATGGTGGGTATATCCTTTTTGTTACAAAATACATCAACTATTGCAACTATCTAGTTTGCAAAAACATATCTGTACTCTTTGTCTTGACGGTTAACTTTAAACAAGTGGTATATTTCTTTTTATTATTTTTTTCCCTCAAAATCAAACCCATAAAAACCAGTTCATAGTATACTGAAATAGACCGTGATATCCTCCATATCCTACATAATATGATTTTTAGAAAAAAGTGAACCACTTTGGACAACATTTAGACTCTTACGAGTAAATGAAGCTTCCTTACTCACAAAAGGCATTCATCACCTAACTACAGCTTATTTTAACATCTTATACAGTATTGGACATCTGCATTTATTCAACTGTACATCACAGACCTGTTTCTGGCCATTTACAGCATGCCATACGTTGGTAGCCGTTTGAGAAGCTGCTCACGTACATCCACTTATCAGATCCTCGTTCAGCTTTCCCAGCAAGTCCGTTGGGTCGGGGTCGACAGTGCAGCTAGGATGTAAACAGCGAGACTTGTGCTATGGCTGCAGTTGTGGCACAAATGGATGGGTGAATTGGTATCAGTTGTATTGCAGGCCTACGTTTCATGGACCATCTGAGCTTAGACTGAGTTACGATCCATCATCAGATGAAAGCCAAGGCCCTGCAGGGGAATTCGAGCAGCTTTTTCCTTTAGACGCCTCTGACAAAATGTTTAAAGAGCACAATTACCAAAGATTTGTGAGGCACATGCAACCTTTTGGGGACATGACTGGATGGAAAGAACAAAGCAACCCCTGCAACAAATCGACTCGGACTCGTCTGTGTGTATTCTTGCAAGTCATTGTAATTCTCTGAAGCATGCCGAAGTGACTGATCGGTAAGAGGTGTCTGTTTATCTTGGCTAAACCTGGGATGAATTTGGTTGTAGACAATGACTCAGCATCTGTGAATGCCAAATCAATAGGCTGTAGATTTATGTATTTTGCCCAAACCCAAAATGATTGCATGTCTCATGAACACTCTGACAATCTGTTTCTTCAACATGTCATACATTTCTGTTCTGTCTCTGTGGCCTGAGGCTTCAGTTCATGTGGCAGACTGTTTTTTTTTGTTGTTTTTTTTTTAATTATCTCAAGCTTTATTTCTCTGGTGTCCTTTTACTTGTTGTCCTCACCGTCCAGGTTGAAACAAAATCTAACACTTACTGGTCCCTGGTGTGAGATTAAATTCCTCTTGTTTGAAGTGTTAGAAAATGAGACAATCCTGGCTCAGTATACTCCATTAACTTCCAACAGGTAATTCTTGCTATATGTTCTTCAACAGCTTTGGTCCCACATTGAGGTTCACGTTTCACAATCGCAGTTTGACAACCTGTTTTCTCAATGAGAGTCGCCCGACACGCTGTCTTCTTTTCATGCTACTCCCGGCACAGGTATTCCTGGGTTGAAGACTGATTCCGGGCCGAGCCTTGGACCCAGACTGCACTTTGTAGTTTAACAGCCCCTGTTGGCTTAAACAGTTGTCTCATATTCTAACACCTCTTTGCTGCCCATCAAGCTGCTCCTGTACTGTATCCGTGGACTTATGGCCGAGGTGGTCTCCAGAAGCAGGATGGTCTTGCGGAGGCGGCGGTCGATAAAGTGTGCGTCCCAGGCTGGGTATCGCTTTCTTGGGAGGTCAATCCTGATCACAGGACCCTCTTGTGCACGGGATGTGGAGGAGGTCCTGTGAAGCAGAGCGGGAGAAGAGGAAGGGGAGGGGCGCACCTGGAAGACCGGCAGGCAGCTGTCCTTGTCTCTGTCCCCAGGAACTGGCTCCCCCAAGTCTTTATCTTTAGTCCTGGGCAAAGTCCGTGGAGGACTGGTAATGACCATATCCGTTTGGGATCCTTGGGACGGAGTAAGGCAAGCGTCAATAACTCCCACCATGCCCCCTGTTCCTACCACACCCTCATCGACGCATCCTCCCCACTGGGAGCCCAGAACAGGCCCGTCTGGGTGCAGCCAGCAGTAGTACACCAGCATGAAGAAGGTTCCCAGGGCAAAGCTGCAGGCCACCAGGCACACCACGACCAGGGCGGATGAGTCACTTGTTTGGGGGCCACGGTAGGTATACCAGGCAGCGGTCAGCGCCACATTCTCAGCCAGAGTCACGGAGTAATACAGAGCCATACGGAAGCGACTGGGCCCTTCCTTGACGTTGAACCAGCAAAAGATGTAAATGATACCCACGACCATGTTGTAGATGATTTCTTCCCACTTGGACATGCAGAAGTCAGTCTCACCCTGGATAATCCAGAAGGTCATCACACACCTAAAACACATTAACAGAGGTAAAATTACGTTTAATCATCCATTTTTTTCACATTAATGTTCATTAATTCAATTCACCGTCATAAGAACTGATAATGCAAACATTTAGAGTTTGATCAAAGATTACACACCAATGGCTGACGATGAAAATACCAAAGTAGAGCTGGAAGACAGAGGCAAAAAGGGCGAAAGCCACGGTCCTCGCCCCGATGGTGAAGAAGTGCCACAGCATCTGGGCGATCACGGCCTTGTAGGACATGGGCAGCTTGTCGTCACGAGAGTCCCGCAGAACCTTCTGGTAGGAGGCGATCATCCAGGCCAGGGAAACCAGCGATGCTGAAGCTGAGAGGCCTGGTGAGACAGGAAGTGAGAGGAAAAAATAACTAAAACGGACTACAGGTAGGAAAAAGAAAAGGACCAATTAATGTTTTGAATTCTTAAGATGTTTTTAGATTTACCTTGATGTCAGGACAGAAAAGGAAAACAAACTGGATGCAGTTAAGACCTTTTATTTCCAACACCTTTTGATTGTTTAAGTGTAGTTATGCTAACCAAATAGAGGTTACTCTAAAGTATTAACATCTTGTCACCTTGGCTCTTTAAAAGGCCCATCTTAGACTCTTGGTGTTTTATTTTGTGCAATCAGTTGGGCCTTAACCATCTTGTGTAAGGGAAAAGAGCATGATTTGGACCAAAAACAACAACCACAACCCAGGAAAGCTTTATAGACAAATTTCAGAATGTGGAAGATCGACAACAATTCTGTCTTCAGAGTAACTTTGCGAAGGAGAGTTAATTGAATGACAGGCAATGTAAACAGGAAGTACTCAATAATCAGGAATTGAAGAGTAAACTGAGGCAGGTGGAGTGAACTCTGGTGCGGTTCGAATGCACATGAATGCTAAGTGAACCGGAGACCTTTTCAAAAGCAGGAAGCAGACTATAGCATTCTGGGTAACCAAAACAAACCGATGTGAGTTTAGCTGTACAGAAGAAATGGCTCAAGGTCTTTTACCAAAGACAGAAGAGAAATCCAACAAACACTAAAATCTGATGCTGCTCAGTTTCTGTTTAGGTTTTGTAAAGCAGGAAGTTGCTCCATCGTCTTCTCCTGAGACGTTTGCGTTGTTTCTTTTAGGTGTAGCTTCACCACAGGTGAGGAGGAGGGAACAGATTTTACAAAGGATTTGGTTTGTTTGACACAAACCAAACCAGCTGAAACTGTAACAAATGTTGCATCTTCAGCCCCAGCAGAACAGATTCTACCAGATTATCAGGAGGCAAAAAAAACAGGTCAAGTACATGATCACAGACACGGACGTGAAAGTTCAAAGCAGGAGTTAATATAGGCGGTGGGGCAGGTGACATCAATCAGCAATCAGTAGACAGCAGAGGTGGGCGGGGCAGAGCGGTGGAGCAACATGAGACTTGACAGGAACAGTGAGGATCATGACAGTTTGCAGTGAGCTGAAGAATCACCAGCTTGCAAATTAAACTTTGTGGCCCACCATGAGCTGCACAGAGCACAGTTAAACATTCATGTGTGTTAATCAAGTTAGCATGTCTGAAATTAGCCATGGATCACACTGAGACGGGAATGAATTAAAGCAGAAGCACCTCCACTTTGCTTTATAATGTCATTTTTGATCAATGTTGCTTTAAACGATTTTCTCTAATTGAATACATTTTTTCTGGGTATTTTTTGGGCAGTCATCTCTCTGAAGGTTTTTACTCGAATGCATGAAATGTTTTCTTGAAATTAGTTTGTGAGAACATCTTAAAATTTTAAAAGCTTGAAATGACATTTTTGTTGCTGTTCAAACCATTAGCCTGACAAAAAGATTCAATCAATATGCTGTTAAGAAATGTGTTGCAGATCAAGTTTGCAGGATCCTCTCTATTCAAATCCATTAACTAGATGTGTGTTTATGCAATTTTCCTTTAGTATGAATTTGCTAAACCATTGATGCTCTGCACTATTTTTCTTTGCAAATACAAATATTTTGTGGAGGTGTGAATGCGTAATCATTCACATTTATTTGCCAAACCCTATTTTACTACTGTGTTTTGCTTCCTTATGTTGCACATGATTTTATTTGCTAATCCATGTTTTTATTTAGATTTATTTTTAACTGGAAATAAAATCCACAAGAGATAGAAAAATAATTCGGAATTTAATGAAAAATAAAAGTGAACAACTGCGACAGACTGGCGACCTGTTCCTGTACCTGTACCCCGCCTCTCGCCTGGAGCGATAGCTGGAGACGGGCACCAGCTGCCCTCCTGACCCCACGAGGGACAAGGGTGTTAGAAAATGGATGGATAAATGGAAACAAGACAAAAATATCCTTAATATATATATATTTTTTTCTCCGAAGAGTTTCTGTGGCGGTAGTGGCTTGCATTTTTTACAGTAGACAGACAGGAAAGAGGCAAAGGTCGCCGGGACCGGGAGTCGAACCCGCGTCGAGGACTGAGGCCTCCAAGCGTGAGGCGTGCTGACCCCCTGCACCACCACAGCACGCCCCAAATACCCTTGATTTCATGTTGCAGTTGAATTTCTGAATATGTCAAACAAAATCCTGCTTTTGTGTCACCAGTAAATCCAACTCTCAGTTTGTACTGAGAGTTGGATTTGTGCCGTTTAATTCTCTTCTGTAACAGTGTGTCATTTTTTTAATCGTCATTATTGTTTTTTTCCAAAACGATGCTCTTGAAACCATTATAAATGTGTCTTCTTTGATGGCAACACGAGGGACTGCAGACCCGGTTACAGTCAGACCCAACAGTCAGTGATGCTAACGGTACCGTGGTTGTTTCGGGCTGCAGCACAGACAGTAGGAGTGTTTAGAGGAGCTGCATGCAGTAACGTTCTCAGAGGGACCCGAGTGCGTTTCAAGTGACTGTCAGAGCACATTTACTGCCTTTTCTGGAGAAACACAGAGCTGGGCTGATTTACTCCACTGTCAGCCAGGCATGTCACTATCCGTGCAAAGCTGTTATGGTCAGTGGGCACAAGGTTTATCTTCAGGGTGTGGAGATCTCTGCCATTTAAGATGCTCTGATTTCAACTAAACACTTTTATGTTTTTTACTAACATCTTTAATGAAATTAGATCATTTTTTTTGTGCATAATTCCAAATATTTATGATTATAAGTGGAAAACAGGTACATCTGTAACTCCAAAGTTAACGTTAAAACACTGATCATAAACATTAGCTCCACTAACGCTGAAGCGCTACGCCAACATGGTTCAGCAGAAGCTAAATTCATGTTTCCATGAGTCCCACTCACATGGAAAAGAAATGACATACAACCCTCAAACACCAATTTAATTTAGATATAATTTACATATACTATAATACCTTTAGATGTAGTATTTATGATTGTGTATTATTCTCTACGTGTTTTATCTTGTTCCTATGTGTGTCTTGTTTAAAATAAAATTATCAGGGAAAAAAGAGAGAGAATATGAGGAGAGGAAACAGGAAGGCTCCAGAGTATTCACCCACTTCAAAATAAGAGCATGAATAGAAACACCTAACTGATTGAATATTTCTTAACAGCCAATAACAAAATCTTCAACGCAGATAAAAGTTTTCAAGGTTTAAAAAAACCTCTAGACCAAAATAAAAAAAATGCTCAGCTAACTGCTGACTAATGTGGCTAATAAAGTGAAACAGAGCAGAATCTATGCACCGCCTGTTCTGACCTGATGGCTGTAAACACCACAGAAAATATGATTTAAAATGACCAGAAACAGAAACTGGGCCAGGCCAGGCCGACCTGTACAGCACTTTATCAAGCCCAGAGGACTCCAAAGCATTTCACACAGAGATTCACATGCTGACGGCGGCAGGTTACCATGTAGCCACAGCTGCCCTGGGCAGACTGACAGATAGAGCCTCTTCTCTGCTGTCTTACGGAAATATGAACTATTCGTCTTTAACGCTTCTCCAGGCTTACGTATGTTTGTGTTCATGTCTGTGTGTGTTTTTGTAGGTTTTACGTGTCTTCTGCTGCCTCCGCCAGGTGTGTGTGTGTGTGTGTGTGTGTGTGTGTGTGTGTGTGTGTGCATGCGTGCGTGTGTGTGTGTGTGTGTGTGTGTGTGTGTGTGAAGCTGGAGAAAGGAGCATTGTTTTGTTTTATTCATCAAAGAACAATCTGCTTCTTGTAAGAGTGGCATGAATAAAGCATCGACTCTCCCACCAATCTCTGCCTTCAGGACTCACACACAGATATTTGTATTTCTACCTGTTTTATTGACATCCATGCCTCACCTTCACATTACCAGTCTGTTGCTGACGCTAATCTTAACCAAAACGTCGGCTGCTCTCACATGGAAGAGAGATTGCATGAATCTGCAAGAGTTTTTTTGTTGTTCAGCCTGTGTGTTCTCATGGATCGAAGCATTTTGGGAAACAAGTTCTTATAATATGTTCATGTGTTTATTTTTATACTTTTTTATTTGTGTGAATAAAAAATCTTTCCATGAAACATTGAGTGTGAAGGAGTTGTGGCGTCTCTCTGACCTTGGAGCGGCAGCACGCCGTTCCCGTGAATCATGATGCTCAGCTGCAGCACGAGCTGCGGCGCAGACTTCAGGAAGGCCTCCAGCAGGCGCAGCATGGTGATGTCGGCGCTCTCGAACATCAACCTCCAGTGGAAGTGACGGCGGGGCCCGTTCCTGTGCCACCGGCTCTGGGCGCCCAGGTACAGGGCGTGGACATACCTGAAGACGAGAGACACGAGTTTGAAATGGTTCGAAATAAACGGTCGGTCAACCCTTCCAAATCCAGTTTGGTGAGTCAAAAATGGAAAACATGCAACATATTCCAACAAAAACAGTTATAGTAGAACTGATGTCACTTTTCAACACACCTTTTCCTTCTTATGACACAAAATAAAACATGGACAGGAGAAATAGGGATGTCCAAAATGTGGCCCAGGGGCTATTTGTGGTCCTTGTACTGATTTTGTGCGGCCCTGCACTGCAATTTAAAGATGACGCAAATATGGCTGGAAGTTGCTGATGCAGACTCTTAATTTGTAATTTTCTTGCAATAAAAAATGTAAAATACAAAGTGTTTGTCTCTGTATAACTAACCCAAATCAGCTTTTATTCAAACGTGGCTAAATACAGTAAATGTTTTGAAAGAAAGTTTCCCAAATCCTGTTTTTGTAGCTGAAAATAATTTTGTTTTGCAAAATAAACTGAAATCTAGATGCTTCACTAATTCATGGTGGCGTAGTTTGGCCATTGTAGATAAAAAAAGAGCAGAAATCTGGTTATTATACTAAATCCCTTTCAAATTTTGGAACTACAATAAATATTCATTTCAAAAGAAGAAAACAAACAGAAAAAATTGGAATTTTTTTATTTGCCTTATTTTTCTTTCACTACTTTTGACTCAGTTTTGGTCCCTGTGATAAAAAGTTTGGACACCCTTGATGTACAAACATAAATTCAATATCTAAAGGCTTATTATATTATTATATAGTGTATTATATTACTATATAAATTATAATGCAGGTTTTCAAGGGCAGATACAATTTGAATTGAAGTTAGCATTAGCATTACCGTGTTGGTGTAGTTTCAGCATCAGCAGAACTTGTGTTTATGATTAGTGCTTTGGTGTTGGCAAAAACTAACTAACCCTAAAACTAAAAACAAAACAAAACAAAACAAAACAAAACTAAACTAAGCTGACATGAGACTGAACAAACAGAACATTGCTAATCCTGTGTCCTGCAGAAAAACAAATGTGAAGAAGATAGAAATTTGATATATCAATTAACTGACAGGTTCAGAAATGACACACATTCAGGCCAAAATATGTGCAGGCATGCATATGTTTGGATCATCTCCATCATCGTGACATGTGGCTCTGCCTGACAGGGAGGGGAAAGGAGCGGAAAGCAGGAGGAGAGACGAGTTGAAGAGGAGAGTTAAAACGCTGCGGGAAAACGCGATGACAGGAACATCCTGCACTTCTGCATCTGCAAGCAGATTTTGAATGGAGGAGTAAAAATAACCGGTCAGTTTGTGCTCCACCACAGATACATAAACTGTCACCTACACTCAGCTGCAAATGTGACAAAGTCACCATCCTGCACTGCGCAGACATGCCCAGAGGCGCATATAGACTTGGTCAACTGACTGAAACTTACAGCATCTCATGTTCATATGTGCAAACGCATAGAAACACAGAAACACTCGGAGTGACAGACAAGCAGGAGGGCCAACAAGGCAGCCGGGAATCTGTAGCTCTGCAAATAATCTGCTGCCCAAGCAGTGTTGACACTCCATTCAGTCGCCATGTTCCTCCGTCTACTCAGCTCTTTAACCGGCTCTGCTTTCAGCTCCCATTGCATTTATCTAAATTATGTTTATTCATATAAATTCAGTTTCTAAATAGACCAAAAATACAGAATATATCAAATTAATTACGTTAAATCCGTAGAGAAATGTTAGATTCAATCCAATTTGATGTTAAATGTTTAATCGCATTAATCAGATGTTACTTTGCTAGAAATTTCAGCCAAATATTTTGATGTTATGATTTTGCAGGCAGTTTTACCCAAAGCTTGAACATCTTTCCAGATATATTTCAACCAAATCAAATCATCTGACTGAGGAGAACCACTAAACCATCTGAACTGAAAACACCTTCACTTCATTTTAAGTTTACTTATCTTTTCACTTTTCCTCAAATGATTTTGATGTTAAATGGGATTTAAATGAGTTTGTGAAGAAAAAGACAGCTGAATTTAACCGAAAATATAAGATGCAAAGTGGTACTTTATTTTTATTTTTTTGACATAAATAATTAGCTCACTTTCTTCTTCTACTACTCTCCATTACTTGCTGTAATTTTTTGTTTTCAGTTATTTTTCTCTGTAAAGGAGCCACGTTTGTTCTGGTCTTCTGTTTTACTGTGATTCCTTCCTGCAGGAATTAATCCGACTCAATGACTCTATGCAATCTGTTAGGTTTTCTTTAGTTTATGACTTATAAAGTAGTAACTAAAATAAAGCGCTTAAAAGACACTGGTGACCTCTCCACCAATCATCCAACAACCTTTGGTGATATGCAATAATCCCTGCATGATCCTAAATGGATGGACAAAAAGCTCAACTCTTACTGGCTGCAACTATCAATCTGCCAAAAAAGAGCCAATGAAAGAAGGTCTGAATTGACTGAACCTCTGACCTGTGACCTTCCTCCTCGTCCATCTTTTGGGCCAAAAAACTGGACAATGGGTTCTGACCCAGCTGATTCATTAGCTTGACTCACAAACTCCCAGCAGATTTCCATAAATCCTGCGGATCAGTCCGCTGTCATCACTTGACTGAAGAGACTCTCAACCTGCCCATTACCCCACCAGCTATCAGTGACATTTATTGCCTCTGTGCGTGTGTGTGTGTGTGTGTGTGTGTGTGTGTGTGTGTGTGTGTGTGGTCACACACTCGCCTTCTTCAGATGGCTCTTATAAAACATGATTGGCTCGTCCATATTGCTCAGACGTTAATCTGCAGCTGATTCAGTTACATGAATAAATCTGTGTGCCTGAACTGCAAGAACTATTTTCACAAATTTTTGTTTAGTTTCCATTGCAAATAACTTAGTACACTTGAAATAAGACAAAAATAACTTACAAGTAACTTTTTGAAAGACGTAAGATATTAAATTTTTGTGTTTTTTTTTTGGTTGAAACTGTCACCTTGTTGTATGAGAGATAATCTGTGAAAAGATCGACTTCCTCCTCCCTGAGCTGTTACTGCCATATGAACAAATGCACAATAAATCAGAGCCAGCAGGAGGGTCTTAGCGCTGCCAATCAATCTCATGTACTCGCTGCTAAATGTGTTCAACATCTTAATGGTACGGGAAAACTGTTTATCCACCATCATCGGTAGCTATGCTAACTAGCCTTAGCAGCTGCAGCGTAGCAGGTAGGATGTAAGGGGGGGATGAGCAGCACCACAAGGAGGATGATTGATAGCGCTAAGACCCGTCTCCCAGCTGTGATTGGTTGTTTCTAGTTAGTACTGGAAGCACTGGGAGCTCGATTTGTTAACAGATTATGTCTCAGTTTCAATAAATATGTAAAAAAGTATATTTTTAAATTACGTACTGCAGCTTCAAGTGAATATTGATGAAAAAGTACTATTAAAAGTACCAGTACTTATAACAAAACGGTTTTGCCATGTTCCTTTTTCATCAATATTAAAGACTAAAAACAAGCTCCAATATTTTGCTGAAATGTTAATTGTAAGTTAGTTTTGTACTGAGATATTTGCACTAGAAAACTAGCAAACATTTGTTGAGCCTTTGTGTTTTGCAGTGTGAGCAGCTTGTTTTAGGCGTTAAACTCTCGCAGCAGAGCAGAGATTAAGCCTATGAGCGAGTTTTATTCTACTAAACCCGACGGAGGCTTTACGGTGACAGCGAGCATTATGTTTTTGAAGGATAGTGTGAAATGGGTCAGTGAGGGCAGGAAACCTGCGAAGAATGAAGACGCGAAGCAGCAGCTCCGCGCGGCATCAGACGTTCAGAAGTTCCACCTTGCTGCTCGGCTGTCGGCTCTTTCTCTGTTTTGGTTCATTCACACTGCTCTCATTGTGCCAGGAGTTTGGCAGCAGTTAAAAAAGGAAAACACTCTAAACAAACAGCACGCAGCTGCAGTGACAAGTGGCTGCAGGAGAGTAGAAAAGCATCAACTAAATTAATCAGATCAGTTCTTCCCATTTAAACTCTCAAGTGGAGGACTCTGGGGAATTTCACATAAACCCAGAATGGTGATGAATTACTGACAGTGAGGAGAAGAAGAAAACTACTGAAGTGAAGCTGCTGAGTTTTATTTTACAACCAGATGGAAAACAAGACGGTTGATGTTTACGATGCACATCTCCTCATGTTTTAGATGAAGAAACATCCAGAATTACCTGATTGTCCTTTTTATTACATAAAGTGAATAATTTCTCATCTAAAGCTGGAGACTTTTCGGTTATTATTACTGCTCAGTGTAATGAAACAATCCCCTAATGTACAAAACAAATGCAGCAGTTAATCAACACTATGCCGAGTGGCATTAATTTAACTCTTAGTTATTTCAATAATAGTATTCAGCTATTTTCTTCTAGTTCTCCTTTTTGAACATATTTCCAAGATACTTGCAATAAAAATGGATATAAATAACATGAAAAAATGAAGAGATGTAAAAATGGAGACATATATAGCCAGATGAAATCCAAAAGTGGATTTATTGATTAGGAAGCGAAGAATTAGAAACTATTTTTGATGACTGACATGATTTGTAAGTAGAAGTCAGCAATCTGAAACTACCACTAATCTGCTAATGTGCTAATAGCAAGGCCACTTTTCAAGTTAGTTTTGTTTTATTTTAAGTGTGCTGAGATATTTACACTAGAAACTAGAAACAAATACTTTATAAAGTTTGTGTTTTTGCTGCGTTCACAAACATCTTCAGATTTCTTTTATTACAGGCCAATTTAGCAGATCTTCCTCTCCCTCAGGTTTCTCTCTTTATGTCCTGAAGATGATCATTCTCTGTTTCCCAACTATGATGATTTGGTTGAGTTTGAACGTCTGGTTGAAACCCACTCTGTGAGCTGAAGTGAACACAAACTCGGTTTGCTGAAAGATATGTTTAACACGCACGTGGAGCCAGAAACCACGACCCAGAGGTCGATCTGGCGCCTGGTTCAACAGAGTCACATTACGTCCCAAACTTGCAATGAGATTGAGTCGCAAACCGTTCAGGATGTTCGGAAAAACCCACACAGAGCAGAAATAACGTCTTCGCTCAGTCTGCAAGGAGCTCAGCTGTCACTGCCGACCTACTTAGACTGTCACAGCGAAAAACGCAGCAAGCAGAGAGGAGGATGTGAGATTATGTGAGGAGAGTGTGGGGCGAGGAGAGGAAGAAAAGGCAGAGGAAGAGATACAGAGCAGGGGAAAAACTGGAAGGAAGAGGAGGAGGAGGAGAACAAGCTGAAAAGGAAACGGAAAAATGCATTTATTGCGCCTTGGGATAAGATGAAGACCAAAATAGGAGAAGCTAAAAAATGAACAAATAGGGAGACAAAGAAGAGGAGAAAAAGGAGAAAAGTGGTGCCAACAAAGAAAATGAAAAGAAATGACAAAACGCTTAAGTTTATGTGAATGTATTCAGTTGTGTGTGTGTGTGTGTGTGTGTGTGTGTGTGTGTGTGTGGTGTGTAGGAAAAGTGCTGATTGCTGCTGCCAAGCTGCAGATCAGATACGATCACTCCAAGCACTGAAGTGTTTAATTGGGAACTGTGTGTGTGTGTGTGTGTGTGTGTGTGTGTGTGTGTGAAACAGGTGATTTTTATCAATTCACTCCAGGGCCCACGCTCCATCTTTTATCTCCGCGCTTCTCCGCCTTCCTCCTCTTCCTCTTCTCGCTCCAGCATCCGTCACTCAGGAGCCGCAGAAGATCTGCTGTGTGACGACCTCCAGGAGACGCGAGGAGGAGGAGGAGGAGGAGGAAGAGGAGGAGGAGGAGGAGGAGGAGGAAGAGGAGAGTCAGAGGATGTGCAGCAGGAAGTGAAGTATTAACTGAAAGAGGAATGTGGGAACCAGGAAAAGTAAGTGAGGTGTGGCGGTTAAATTATTAATCAGAAAAGGAGAAAGAAAAAGAGTTCAGAGCACAGCGAAACTTTGGAAACGAAGGAAAGTTTATACAAATAAAAATACAAAGAGTGTGGCATGCATCCTTATTCCAAGTTGTGCTAAAGCAGTTAGCCTTTTAGTGAAGCTATTCCAGGCTAAAATTGCATCTCAATATGACTTCATTCTTTTAATATTATGACTATATTCTCATATTATGACTTTATTTTCATAATTTTATGATTTTATACAGGTAATTGCATTGCTTTAGTCTTGTATTACTATGATGTTAGTACCAAAATATGACTTTATTTGTACTATTTAGAATACTCTTGTCATTTTTTTGTATATTATGGCTTTATTCTCATAATATTAATCCTTTGTTATGGTGATTTAATAACTTTGTTCTCCTAAATGTATTTATCTTTTCTTAGTATGGTTCTGTTGTAGGTATTCTTATGTTTCCAGCTGTAATTGCAGAGAAAAGTAGTTTTGCAAAAGTATTAATGCATACAGAACAGAAGAACTCAGGGATGTTTGTGGTTTTTGCCTTACAAAATGTGGACCGGATTATAAATACTTTTGCAAAGCATTTCAACAAAGAAACGCTTTCAAGTTGAGTTTCCTGGATAAACACTGAACAAAAGCAATAAGAAGAAAGCAGAAAGCAGGAAGACAAAAGGGAAAAGAGGTAATTTCAAGGTATGGAAAGAAAAAAAGAACATCAGTCCCAACAAAAAGGTAATAAAGCAACATAAGATGAGGTGAAGAAGAGCAGGAGAGACGGAGAGAGAGGAGCAGAGAGAAGATTGATGGTGAGGAGAAAAGGTAATGGAGGAGAGAAGAGAAGGTAATGAAGGGAGAGAGGAGGTGATGATCAGTGAGCTCCTGCTGCTGCTGATCAATCACTGTTTATGGACCGATCAGAATGAAAGGGAGAAGCAGAGAGGAGGACGGATGGGTGGATGAAGACAGAAAAATATTTATTATCCAGACCCAGTGACAATAGAAAGGTGAAGAACAGATTGATGCTGAAAGTCAAAATTTGTTTTGATCTTTTTTTCTTCACCCTCTGATTATTTCATGCCTTTAATTCTCATCTCGTGTTGAACCAGACGTACTTTGCACTGATTGCAGCTCCTCAACTTGTTCTTGTTCAGAAATGATATGTAGAAACATTCCCACAATTCTCTCTGTTTTCATTCAATCTCTCATTTTTCACTTCTTAATCTTAGACGATCCTCAGGTTCACCAAGCTGACAAAATATCTGTTCTGCAGTTTCTGCTGGGAGAAAACTTGAGCCACTCCATGTTTTATTTAGTGACTTATTTTTTCGCCACAACACAAATATAAATCGACCAGCAACAAATAAACCAGCACATAAATGAAGTGATTACATTTTGATTGGTTTAGACAAAGATTGCCAGCCAAAGGCGATGTTTGGAGAGGTAGTGATTTATTTCATCAGCGTCCAGCAGAAAACATGTTTTCTATTTGCCTACTTTCTGATTTTTCAGGAATATGCTACAACAGCGCGCTGCTGGGGTTTTTACAAACACTACAGGGCTGTTGGGTCTATAAAACCAAGTACAATCTGCTACTTTTTCACTTCCCTGCTTCCAGAGTCGACTTCAGGTTAAAGATCTGCAACAAATCCAAGTCCAACCAACATGCAAACAATAAGTACTCTTGCACATTTTTGCTCTAAGCTAAACCTGGCTAATGCTATGAAGTAAAATTACTAGGAATTACTTTGTTCACTACTATTATTCAGCAGCTTCCAGTAGCAGCTGTGCAAATGGAGGAGAAACAAGCAAACGTTACATGAAAACTGCCAATTCCTCTGGTTGCCGACAGGCTCTGCTGTGGGGATTGGTGCCAAATGTCTGTCCTGGTTTCTGCAGCAACATTTTCTTTCTTTGTGCTGCAATCATTAAAGATGTTAATAATTGTTTCCAGAGGTCATCAAAGGTCAACCAGCCAGTCCACATTTACAACATGAAACAAAATATGGTGTCAATCAACTGTGCTACATTTGGGCAGCAAATGTTTCTGCTTGTGTTTTTATGCTTTTAAGATGTAAAGAATAAGCAACAACAATTTTTTTTGTAGTGGAGGTTATTGACACCAAATTTGTTTGATTTTGTAAATGTGGAAGTCTGGTTGACCTTTGATGACCCTTGGAAACGTTTATTGACATCTAAAATTTTTGCTGTACAAAGCAGCACAAACGTTTGACAACATTTTCTGTTTAACTCAGAACAGAGCGACTGATTCAAAACTAACTGAGGTCATATTGTTCCAGGTCATAGGTCATAGCACAATGCTCCTAAAGATATTATGAGTTACTTGGAATTTAAAAAAAAAGCACAAATACAACAAAGCATCCAGTCAGTTGGCTGCAAAAAGAGACAAAGAGATTTTTTTTCCATGAATTTGGCTGTAATAGTAAATTTGGAACGACATTAATAGGCGGCAAAATCAATTATGGAATATTTTTTCTGTAATTCAATAAACGGCGTAACTGGAATATTGCTTCTGTACGCATAACCGCCGCCAATAATGATGTAATACGTTTCAAAAGAACATGTACCCACGAGTTGGACAATCAGCTATTAGTGGAGCATCTTGCAGGTCAGTGATGCCGCCGCAGTCAGTCTAATACAGTCTCTCCAGCACATCGCTGCCATGGTTACGCCGGACTGAGACGTCACAGGTACCAACAGACGACTGAGCATGCTCACTGCTGATCACCTGCCTGTCACCGTCTCATTCACAGAGACACAAACTTACAAGTAAAAACGCACACACAGGGAAACGCGGAGGCAGGCAGGGCTGCACACAGCAATACTTTTATTATTTTTTATTTTTACCGCCATTACAAAGTCAGCACTCATCACCTACTGTCACACACGCAGGCGCTATAAATATCCACACGCCACTCAAAGTGAATCAGTTGCCTATCCCCAAGCTGCTGTCCCACATAGCCATTCAACTGAGGCGTGTGTGCCAGGAGAGTCTGTGTGTGAGAGACAGAAAGCGAGGAAGAGTTATTTTAAGCCGTGCATCTGAACGACAGAGCGAGTGTTGGAAATTTGCAGAGAAAGGAACGATGCGTCTGTGTGTGAGCCTGTCAGTTTTTGTGGATTCAGCTCACATGCTGCTTGTGTGTGTAGCGTGAGTGTGTGTGTGTGTGTGTTCATGTTCAGGTAAGAGCAAACATTGGGGATATAGGCCCCTCACGCAGCGCCCCCCTCAGAGTGGGTTTTGCGATGCTGTGAGGAAGACAGAGTGAGAACGAAGTGTGAGAAAAGATGCTCAGTGGCAATAAAATGGAAATTAGCAGTTAGAAGGATTAATATGCCGCTTCCTCAGGCCAATCAGCAGAGTATTTATAAAAGCTGAGATGAAAGATAGCTTAAGTCTCCTGAGGAAAAACACCAAAACCCCAAAAGTTTGGAAAAAAACAACAAAAACATTTAGCAGGTGACAAATCAAAACGGAAATCTGGTTGATTCAGTAAAGACAGATGTGGAGCGTTTAATCTGCTCCGATTTAAAATTGTAACATTTCTAACAATTTTGCTTTCACTCTTCACTGTATGAAACAAACAAAACTCTTTGAGAATGCTGTTCCCCTCCTGACCAGTAGAGGCGCTGCACCAAGAACCACTGAAGGAAACGACACAAAAACCTCTGAAGACGCTGAAAGCAACTTTCCTCTTTGTTAAATCTACACAAAAAATTAAGAGGCGTCAGATTTCAGTGGATGTAGGATTACATTTTGTCTTTGGCAAAAAAAACAGGAACTAATTCTCCTGCTAGCGCTGAAGTAGCACGTTTGTTTTGGTTGTTTTTTTACCCAGAATGCCACAGTCCACTTTCTGCGTTTGGTGTGGTCTCTGGTTCGCTTGCATCTACATATCCATTGGAACTTGTGTCGCCATCGTTTCAGGTGAGAAACGTCCGTCACTTTGTATCATTAACTTAAAAACTGAGATGCAACATATTGATGATCAGCATTTAATTTGCTTCTCAAGTCATTAAATGCATCAAAACCACCAATTTTGAATCATTAAATGCATCAATGAAGAGTTTAAAGCCTTTGTTTAGGATTTAATAATAAACCAAAGTTTTGGATACATGATGTGATGCATTACAGGGAAAAATCTTCTAATTGTTGTTTTTTTGTTAAACTCAAACCTATTACCTCTACTAAAGATCCGACGGTGCATACTTCTCTTTTGTGTTAAATAATAAACAGAATCGACTAAAATCAGAATCCAGAACTAAAAAGAACTTTAAAAAAACTCAAGTGCAGCACTTCTAATTAAAACTATCCCATAAACTGGCTTTATCCATAGTGCATCTGTAGAAATAGGAAACAAAACCCTACCCACACATTTTCCAGGTCTGGTTTGATTACTGTTTCCATGGTTACTGCAACCTGAGAAATGCTGCTTCCACTGTGCTGGACTGACTATTTTTGGGTCTCATATGCACATATGAAAATACCTCAGGAAACATGTACATATTCAAGCAATTAAATGTACAAACATTAGGACAAAATATGAGTGAAAACTACAGTCAGACTGGTACAGATGGTTTCCTGCCCCATCAGAACCAACACAGTCAAATCAAGTCAAATCGTTTTGTTTAACTCATTTTAGCAACAAAAGCTTAAACAAATATACAGAGAAAAATCACAAGACAGTGGAAAAATAAGACGTAATGAAGAGTTTTAGTCCAGATTAGAATTAATATACATTGCAGTTATTATTAATTAAAAGCATCCCTAAACAAATAGGTTATTCGCCTTAATTTAAAGTGTTTCAGCAGTTTTACAGTTTTCTGGAAGCATAAAAACTTAATTCTGCTTGTCCATGTTTGGTTCTGGCTCTGGGGATGAAGAGCAGACCAAAACCAGAAAACCTGAGTTTCTCTAGCACTTGTTTAATCTGGAAAAGTTCTCCAGGTGACAGAAGGCCGACTTTATAACTGTCTTTATGTGTCTGTTCGTGTCCAGGTCAGAGTTTTCACTGCACATAGATTCTGGGCCTCATCTGTGGTTTGTAGTGGTAATAATGGACCTTAGAAGATCGCTTCTTCTAAGGTCCAAAATAATTACGTCAGTTTTGTTTCTGTTCAGCGTAGCGAGAACAAACAAAGCTTCTAAATGTGAAACACCACTTCTAGTTATTAAATCAGAAAACGTTCAAACTAAAAATCCCAGAAAGAAGAAAATGGAGAAAAAAAAAACTACATGGACAGAAATAAATTACAAATGTTTCTCTCTTTTCAAAGGTTTGATAAAAAGTAAAGGATTAGGTTATTATATTTTTATTAGGAGAGTGAAAGACACACCGACTTCTAAAGGCATCAAATATGAAGCAAAGCACCAACGATTCTGTTTGTTCTTCAACACAATAATCTCCAAGTTCTCTTCCTCAACATTTGGTTGAAAATTCCTGTGCGGCTTCATGGCCGGATGCCCGTTTTCCTCAGGTCCTCCGTGCAGAAAATGTCCTGATAGTTCTCAGATGGGGGTTGGAAATAGTTTCTAATAGTTCCTAACTTTCCTTCCTCTGTTCCTTCGTCATGTGGCTAATCCTGAGTTGCATGTTGATCTTGACAGAAAAATCCCTGCAACGGAAGATTTTCTCCTCATGAAAATCTTTCAGTGTTTGCAGAAAACAGGTCTGATGATGATGTCTTGCTCTGATATTCTCCCTGCCTGGGTTTTTATGGTTCGGTTGATTCTGTTGGAATAAGAAGTGTGGTTGTTCTGCTGGAGAAAAGTAAACGACAGCATGAGGAACGAGATAAAATGAGACAGCTGCGTTAGAATGGGATAGAAATCAATGACCAGATCGGCACAGTTGTGTGGTTGTTCATCATTTTCCCACAACAAAAACAAACAGAGTTTTTTGAACAGCACATTGAAGCAACAAGGCAGTTCAAAGTGCTCCATGTCAGAGAATGTTTGCTTTTTGCAGGTTATGTGGTTCTGTTATCATCCTCAAGCTTCAATCTTTAGTGAAATCACACCAGCACCGTTTAGTCCTTTGTACAAGCAGTTTGGTGTGGTTTGAATGCGTATGTGAACGTGAAGCAGGAAGTGGACTACAGAGCAGTGCATTCTGGGTAAATGCAACTAAAACACAGGAGTCTCGCGTTAGGAGTCTTACAACCGCTGAAATCTGATGCCACTCCAGTTTTGTTTTCATTTTGCAAAGACTGAAGTTGTGCTCCTGTCTTCTTCAGAGGTTTTTGTGTCATTTCCTCCAGTGGTTCGTGGTGCAGCGCCCCCCACAGGCCAGGAGGGGAACCGGTTTTTAAAAAGGTTTGAATTGTTTGACACTTTGCAGCATCAAAACGAACTGCAGCAGCTGAAAATGTAACAAATGTTGCAATTTTAGTCCCCAAATGAACGAGTGTAATGGACTCTCAGGTGTGAAAACAAAACACCCTTCGTGTGCAAAGTGGCTGAAAACTAGGAGCTTGCATATTTGGAACGGTGATTATTGAGGTGAAATGCCTCAAAGAGAAGTTCAGAAACCAGAAACATACATTCAGACATTTTCCCATCTCCAAAATATCAAACAGGAAGATGAAAAACAAAAAACCTTCAAGGGAAAACAGGAAGTTAGACACTGAGCTTTACAGAGGAGAAACTACAGACCAGCAGCTGAGCAGCACTGGAAGGAAGACATTTGAAAGCAGATGGATCATTTGTTAAATATGTCAACTCGCCCTCAGGAAGGCTGTAGTATTCACACAGCACTCTCATTTTCTGCCTTGGTAAAACTCTTTCATTTTCTTTTTTGTCCCCTGGAAAATAATATATTTATTCAGAGATAAGCCAGAGAGAAAATGAGCTTTTAAATGAATGCTGTAAACTGGATTTGCATTACACAGTGGATGCACAGACCCTGAAACCATCATGCTGCAAGCATCAGGAAGTGTCTCCCAGGTCTCCTCAGCCAGCCGCTATAGATGCTGACCCGCATGTCACTTAGATGTCCCTTCATCACGGCCGATCCAGAATAACAGCTGGATACTGAGCCAGGAAGTCAGGAACGTTCCCAGGGAACGTTGGGTTTAGGATTTAAATCCATTTCTACCGCCTGGATGGGTTGGAGTAAAGATTTGAGAGTCCTACAGTTTCAGAGCAACAGAAGATTGGAAAAGTATTCACACCCTTTGGTCTCTTCTGTTTTTCTCATGTTATCACAAACTTCAATATTGAGATTTTAGGAGATAAACCAACACAAAAATAGCTGGTTTTAGTGAAATTCTAATTTGTTTTCATTTTTTAACAAATAAAGACACTGAAAAATGAAGCTATTTTACTTTTTATGACCATAGAAAATAATCCTAAACCAGTTCAACTGTTTGTGTTTGTGTTTTTCTGTCTCGATGCCCCAGCAGGTCATGGCAGATAAACTCCCTGATTGATTACAACTTGTTGAAAAGCCAAACAGGATCATGGAAAATTCACACAAAACCAACAAAAACATCATCATTCTTTATGCTGATGAATAATTGTGTTTTTTTTTTTTTGTGCAAATTTTATGCAAAGAATGATCAAAAGCTTTGGTATAAAGTGACTGCTAACTCCCACCTGTAGGTGGCAGTATTTCTTACTACAGTGCTGCCTCAACATTACTGTGTCAAGTTGCATGTGATCATTGATGACCTGTGAGCATTTCATAGCGTTTTAGCTCCATGCTGATGTAAACCACAGCGAAAGGTGAAAATAGTGTCCAGTATTTTAAGGAGGAAGGTTCATCACTCCAGAGATGAAATGAGAGGGAAATAATTATGCATTAAAGTGAAGAGTCATGTGGAGGAATGTGGAAGACAAACTGTTTGGTCTGAACACCACCTGCTCTTCTGCGTCTCTCTCCACAGAGTCAAAGTTTTCCTTTGCGGAGCCACACCCTGACAAGTGAAAGAGTCAAAAAGATTCCCTGCGAGTCTGGCAGCTGCCAGTCCATTCAAACGGGTCTAATTGCTCTGAATGAGTCTAATGAGGGATGCATGGTATATGAAAGAGCAGGATGGCTCTCAGGGAGGCAGTTTAAATGTGCATGATGAGAAGAACGCAGAATAAATGGGTCGGGATTGGATCTGATTTCTGCTTTCAAAGTGTGTCGGTGTTTATGGGGGTTTGTGTGCTTCACACTGTGAACATAAACAATAACTAATCAGAGGAGGATGATGAAGATGATGAGGAAGATGAGGAAGTGAATAGACTTTCATTCTCACAAACAGTCAAACATTTACAGACCAGAAGATCCACAGATGATCCAACAGATTTAAGTTGGGATTTTCCAGTCAGAAGGAAGATATATACAAGTTGGTAAAATAAAATAATAATAATAATAATAATAATAATAATAATAATAATATCAAACCTAAATCTGTCAGGGAATAAATTGAGTAAATTAGAGCTGAACTGTATGAACTTTTGTTAAAGACACAATTGCAACAAGATTTTTTAAATTTTCTAATTTAATAAACACATTTGACTCTAAATTAGACAAAACTTTTCCTGATTTTACTCAGTTGTAATTATCAATATTATTTCTACTGGATTAATAAAAAAGAGAAAACTTTTTAACTTTAATTTGTTCATGTTTTTATTTTTGGTCGAGGGATAATTATTCCCTCTAATTCTGTGGGATTTTGCTCATTTCCACAGTTACCATGATGCGTAACCATGCCAACGAGGTATTGTTCTTACCAATAGCATCTGAAAAACCTCAAATAATACCTTAAGTATGACCTTGAATCCCAGCGTTTAAACCTTCTCCTCTGTAAATCATATCCCCAAAATCCCTCTGCTTGGATTTCCAACCAAAAAACCAGACAGATTTAAAGAGGAGCGGCAAAAGCAAATGAGGTGGATTAGCAGCGCTACCCAACAATTGAATGTGTCAGAATATGTTAGTGTGGAATATCATCTCTGCTGCTTGAAAATTTATTTGTTAGCAACGTAGCACAACATTCAATTCCCCTTTGGGATAAACGCAGCATTTTTGAATTGAGTTAAATGATTTAAATTAATTAATTAGTAATGTAAGATTTAATAATGCACTCAGGGACAAATGGTTACAAAGACGTGCTGGAAAATGTCATCTTTTTAAAAAATGATTTAAAAAAGACTAATAATTATATTAACTGACACACAAATAAAGTCTTGATTAATTTGCTGCACCTGATTTTATTTAGGGGAGTTTACAAGTTAAATGTTCTGGATACAGAAATTCACCACAAAACATTTCTTCAACATCACAACGATGCACTAATATTAGTTCCAGAAATGCATGGACATTTCTGGGAATATGAATCACCTGGAAACCATCAATATGCCGGCAAAAATGTGAATCAGAACTCTGCAGTAGTTTCTGCCCTGATGCCTCCAAAACATTTTGCATTTCTTCAGAGTTCAGACAGGAAAAGGAATCTAAAAACTCATTTTCCTGTCTGTGTTTTTGTACTTCGTAAAACTCATGAAATGCATCAATCTAGAATTCATATTTTAAACGTTAAAAGTTAATCTGCTTTGGTGCCAGAATAACCAGGAGAAGGAATTCCAAACGTCTCTTGCTCCACGTTACTCAGCACTATAGGAAACCTTCTGCCACAGCCATCAGGTGTTGATGTGCAGTTTGACTTTCGTGTGCTTGGCAACATCCTGCAGAACCCCTGGGAGGAAGAATGAGCCTTCTTAGCCGCGAGCGAGATGATGCAAACAGTGAGAAAGAACACACAGGGAAGCTGCTAAAATAAACCTGCTGCAACTCGGATAAAAATCCCGCAGAAGCATCTGAAGAATGTGGACGAAGTTGAAACGTTTAAGGTGAAGGACGCAAGAGGAATCAGCTCCTAAATGTGAGGAAATCAGCAGCTGCACTGCAAAAACACCAAATCTTACCAGATTTTTCAGTCTCATTTCTAGTGTGAAAATCTTGTCACACTTAAGACAAATTAAAGTATCTATTCAGAAAGAAATGGGAGTTTGTTTGCAGTCAATAACTCCTAGATATTTATAGAAAAGTTCCAGCAGATAAATTTACTTATTACAAGAAAAATATGCTACCAATCGAGCTAATAGTTTTTAAATGACCATCAAGGAATTATTGACTGAAAACAAGCTTCTAAATCTTGTGGATTAGTTACTTTTAAGCCACTTTTGTCTTAATTTATTTGCAGTAGAAACTAAACAAAAAGTACTTGGTGAGGTTGTGTGTTTTTGCAGTGTGACCGACAATAAAATAGTAAAACAAACAAGTCTCCCTTTCAAGTGCGTGAGATTTTTTTCCCCCCCAGAACATAAACTGTGGTCAACGGATAATTAAAAACACAAACTTGTAAAGCGTGAGACACACCCACACACTTCAGAGGCTCTGGATGCCGTTTCTTCCTCACTGCGAACGTTTCCATCTGTCAAACACACTCTGAATAATGCTACGTCTTCCTTGCATGCACACACACTCTCACAAGCTTTTGATTTTCATTGTCTCACCCATCCATCTCTCTGACAGATACTCCTCCTCTCCTATGACTTGGTGTGTGTGTGTGTGTGTGTGTGTGTGTGTGAATTTATTTGTGTAACAGAGGCTTCCCGTTTGTTCGGAGTTCTCTGCTGGAATCTTTTACTCGGTAAAGTGGGAAGCTTTTCTTTGTGATGGCTGACAGATTGATGGACAGGTAGGTGCACGAGGAGCTGTGTCTTGACTGAACTCTTTGAAATGTGTTGAAATGGGAAAACATTTCATGTTACAGGGAGACAGTAATTCATATGCAAACCTTTGATGCAGAAGGATGTTTACCCTCAACTTCACAGTTTTACCAAGTATTTTGTTCACCCATTCAACTCTTCCAGGAAGGCTTTCCACAGGATTGTGTTTGTGTGATTTTCTGTCGAGTCTAAGAACTGCATTTGTGAGGTCAGACACTGATGTTGGATGAGAAGGTTTTTCTCACATGGTGCTCCAATTTATTCCAGATCTTACTACTGTGTGTCCATAATCTCTGGAAATACTGCAAAATCTAATCCAAAGGAAAAACAGAGAATTGAATACTAAAATATAAATATTTTATATTTATATTTTAAATATAAAATATATAAAACTATGATTCTTTTACAGGTAGAGAAACTATGCAATCTCTTAATTGGATGATCTGAATTATTAGACACCATTTGCTCCAGTTCTGTTGGTGCAGAATATTTTCAGAGGTCGTCTGGTTTCAGGTCGTCTTGCTCAGCACAACTATTGAAAATTTTTAAAAGTGAAATTTGAACCAAAATCACCTAAAGCTCTAACCATCAGTTCTGTTGCAATTAACCCTGATTTCCCAGCCAGTCAGTTGAAATCATTAAATGTGGGATTTTCTGGGTTTTTTTTCATGTTTTTCTGCGATGATGAATAAATGAATTCTGTCTCCTTTAGAACAATGAATGAGTTACTTTTACAGTCGAGGGCGTAAGCTGAGAATGTCACTATTTGACCTGTAGCACAAACACACACCAAGCAACAAACACACTAAAACAGCCGATCACTATTATTTACCATATTTTTCACACTACTCATCATCTTTATAATCCAGCCGCCCTTCCCTGTCCTCCTTTCTCATCTTCTCTCTTCACTCCTCACTTCCTCTTTTTTTATGTCATCTCATGAATCATCTACTCTCGCTCGCCATCATCTTTCTTCACTTTCTTTTAATTCATCTTCCTGTTTGATCTCCTCATCAGTATTCAGTTTGTGTCCTCCTTCTTTCCCCCATCTTTTCTACGTCTCTTCCTCTCCATTCCTTCTTAACTCTTTATCTTCATCAACTTGTCTGTCCCTCTTCGTCTCGTCGCTGAGCAGATGGTTTGGTTTGATGAGGGGAAATGTAAATGTCAGGTTGACGTTCTGCCAGGCGAAGCAGGCTTCGGACCGAACAGAACAGTCCTGGACAGGAGGATCTTTCTGAATCACTTATTCCATCAAAATTAATACACACTGGTCAGGACATCCTGTTTTAACTTCAACCAAATTCTATCTTTCTGCTTTTCCAGCAACAGGAGTGGAAATAGTAATGTACCTGTAAAGTGTTTGAGTCTTTTCTTCAAACTTTCTGATGTTGAGAAAGCTGCAAACAAAAGTTTGCAGTTTTGGAACAAACTCCTAATAAAATATCAACAGGAATCTGAACTGAGTTAATTATAAA
This sequence comes from Poeciliopsis turneri, assembly GCA_922788865.1. Classification (NCBI taxonomy): domain Eukaryota; kingdom Metazoa; phylum Chordata; class Actinopteri; order Cyprinodontiformes; family Poeciliidae; genus Poeciliopsis; species Poeciliopsis turneri. Next base: position 3,702,953 of record CAKLNU010001103.1, read on the forward strand.
TGGCAAATGTCACTATTCTTAGATTCAGAAAAAAAATCTGGAAAGCATAATATATAAATAAAACACATGAAGCCTTTCTATTGTTTTGAGTTATTTTTAAAAGCCAAGAAAGCAACTGAGCCAAAAAAAAAAACCAAACAAAAAAACTACCAAATATGTACAAGATTTCAGCAAAACATGCTGCCTGTTGAAAACAGTTTTTAAAGGAAAAACTTTTGTTGCAGAATAATTCAAATGGACGTGCGGGTTCTTACGGACGGCAGGAACGGACAGAGTGAGCGCTCTCGCTTCCCAAAGATGCTTTCAAAACATTTTCTTTTGTCCCAGGAAAATGAAACAATTGAAATTTTGGCTTCAAAGGAAGGAAATGCCAAAAGAAGAGGGTTTATGATGCCACAGAGTTCAGTTTTCTGACTTCAGCCCCCTGAGATCAAAAGTTTAAATTCTGACATTTAAGTCAGAATTAAATTTATTTCCTTTTTTTCCTGGGCTCTTTACTTCTCCATATTGAAGCTTCTAAACCAATTTTTCTCCTAACTGGAAAAAATGTTCTAAATGTAACATCATAGTTTTTGACAGCTGTTTGGTTTCATAATCAGCTACTTTAAAGATAAGAAGCTGCACAAAAGCAACCTGTTAAAAAAACGATAGACTGAGACAAAGATATGCAGAAGAATCTGAGTTAATTTTTTTTTTCTTTTTGCTGACTGCTAAAGTAATTTTAAACTTGGACAGAAACATTTTTTTAATCCATTCAGGTTGCTTCTGTGCTTCATCAAACTGATCGAGTGTCAGAACTGTGCAGAAAACAAAAAGCTATCAATACTCTGAGTCTGTGTATCATAGAAGTGCTTAAACAGCAAACAGTGCAGAAGAGACGCTCCCGGGAATTCGCTCATGTCCCACACAGCAAACCACACCGTGTGTGTGTGTGTGTGTGTGTGTGTGTGTGTGTGTGTGTGTGTGTGTGTGTGTGTGTGTTGGAAAGCACTAAGTGTCTTGGATTTACTACGACGAGGTTTTAGTTTTGACTGATTTATAAATTTCACCCACTATATCGCCCCAGTGTAAACTGCAACGTAAAACAAAACAAAAAGCAAACAAAAAAACTCAGATTCAGTTTTAGAAAGGATTTTTGTTAACTGGTAAAAAACCAGGTTATACTGATTTCCCAGTATGTGATCATTAACGTGAAAAATGATCGGCCGGGTCAATAAAAATGATAAAACACAAACAGTAAGGAACATTATGTATTTTCCAGCCATATCGAACCATTTTATAGAACAATCAAGTAACTAAACGAACAATAGTTCTTAAAAAAATGTTGTATTTTTCAAACATAAGAAAAGAGAAAAAAAATATTTGACCTTGAAATTGGCCTCTGTCGCTTTAAGAAGCTCCTGCTTTTTGCGACGCGCCACCTTCACCACCAACACAACAATGTTCCCCCAGTTTGGTGTTTACAACCTTTCTTACGAGGAAAATGTGACCCAAATCTGCTTTTTTGCTGATATTTGTGTTTTTCACAGCAGTCTGAGGGACCCAACTCCGATTGTTTCACCTCCACAAAAAAATCCAATTTGTGTCACTTTCATATGTGGCATTAATTCAGATTCATATCTGATTCTTTTCAAAGCGTCTGCAGTCTGAACATTTGCAGCTTTTATGTCATTTCTGCACCAGAAGAATCCAGACGCAGTAAATTAGGATGTAAACAATGGTGGAAAATTACAATTATGAATTTATGAAAGAAGTGAAGCGAATCAAGAAAACTGCAGCAGCGAGGAATATCCCTCACATACTGAAAACAACAGTAATCGGTTGGATCTTGGCATTTTGAAACCTCAGGTTCACTCATCAGTTTGATTCTGCTTCTCTGTAACAGTTAGTCATTGTTCTTGCGAGCGCAGCTTGAGGATTTGAACCTGTGACCTTGACCTCTGGCTGCTGTCGCCCTCGGTTTGAGGCTGCAGACTCAGTCCTCCTGCTGCTCTCACAGAAGAAACGGGAACATTGTGACCCTTAGCGGAGCAGCAGACTTACTGGCTTCTGCTGCTCAATGAGCTCCTGCAGCTGCTTGGGATTATGGGAAATGGGGCCATTTTATTTTTCTCGATGCGTCTGATTCCAACTTTCATGTTTTCTGGAAACATTAATATTTTTGTCATTTTGCCAGATTTTTTCCACCCTCCTCATTATCTTCCACCAAAGTAGCATAAAGAATACGTTGCTAAGTTCTCACTCCTCTTTACTTTTCTCTTATTTTCTCAAGTTTCTACGGAGCCGCTAAAGTGACATAGAAGGAAAAAACTTAAAATAAACTTTCTGGTTTTTCTTCAAAGCTCCTTTAGGAGTTCTGAATTTAACTATTATTTGTTTCTCTGAGTTTTTTTGTGGTAAACTGGGATTCAGCAGCTTTATAGTCCAGACAAACCATCATCGTCCACAATGCAGATAAATTATCCTCAAAACTGAAAATGTTTTGAAAAGAGGCAACTATAATTTTTAATACATTTTTTTTGCAATTGCTAAAAAGCCACTGTTTTCTTTCATCCATCATTTAATTCTTTTGGTTTTAAAACAGTGTGCAGTAAATAAGAAATGCTATTTAAATCACACATTAATAAGTTTATACATGTGATAAAAACATCATCCTAATACTTCCCTTTGTCTTTTTCATCAGTCGTAACATCCGATCATTGATCACGTGACTTGTGTTATCAAAAGAAAATGTTTCTGTTGTAATTTAGATGAAGCCAAAATTTCACCTCATTCTAGTGCAAAAATTTATCAATTAATTATTTTAAATTGGGATGTTTTGATTAAACAAATTTATTTTTCTAATTCCAACTTGAGCAGTTTTTTCACAGTTAAAACACTTTATGTCTGTTGGTCTAACATGTAAAACCCTAAAAACCTCACAGGTTATAATAGTTTTGCAAAGTACTTTTAAATATTTCTGATTAATTGATCTGTTTTGTTTAACTTATTTTACCTATAAGGCACCGTTTCACTCCATAAATCCCAGTCGGAAACTTAAGATCCATCCAAGCTTGGCAGCAGCTTTGTTATTGATTAAAGAGCAGCTCTCAAATCCTCCCTTCAAACTTTTGTCTGTTTATTTGCTATTTATTCAATAGAAATGTAATTGTGGTGCAGAAAACAGTTTAAAGCACAGAATAACATGTTTGGGTTGATTTTAATAAGGAATTAATGCTTTAATTCATTAAGCATCTTTGCCTCTGTTAGCGAAATAATTGGATTCGAGGAATTACCAAATTGTGGATTCGGTGGTCTAAATATAGGAGACCCTCAAATTAGCAGGTTTGAATCAACGAGTGTTTAGGTCATGGATGGGTGAGCGCGCGCTGCGGGTATTCATGTGTGTTCAGGACAGAGCGCATCATGCAACATAAAACACATGCGCTGTTCAACACGGTCCTCCGGTTCCAGGTGAGTGAACACGTCTGCAGACAGGAGTTATAAATAAAAACATGCAAACAAGGAGATAGGGCAATGAAAGCTGAACAAATGAAGAGCAGATATGAAATATTGAGATGGAACAAGAGAGAGAGGAGAGGAGTTCCTGAAAAGCTGGAGAAATGATGGACAGAGATTCTGTTTGAAGAAAAAACCGTCAGATGAGTTAAAAAGAGGGAAATAAAAGGCTTGAATACATTCAGAGTTATGATTAAGTGACAAACTGAAAAGGGGAAATCTGATCAGAGTGACCATCATCTTAGATTAGATCTCAGCTCCGACTCAATATAAATCAGTCGGCTTTAAAAAAAAACTATCCAGTCTGAAAATATAAGTAACAGAAAATAGGATCTGAGTGGAGATTCTGCTGAAGCACAAATTTAAAACTTCTCCTAAATGCAAAATAAAACAGACATCATGCAGCTGGGTGAGAAAATAAAGTGTTTGCAGAAGCAGATATTATCCTAGTTACTGACACTTTGCTTATTTGTGCCGGAGGATCAGAGATTTTAACGTGAGGACTCTGCAGTGGGCTTCATGCAAAGGGTCTTCGAATGGAAATGAACTCAAATGTCTAAATTAAATATGTTTGGGTCGCCATTTTGTTTGGTTCACCTGTTAGGCTCTTAGGCATCTAGACGCAGTGAAAACTGACCAACAGAACGAACTGCGATTATTAATTTAACCCATAATTTTGTTAATAATTAATCAGTGTTTAGACATTTATTAATCTGTGCTGAGTTTCTATGCAGCAAAGCTTTAAAGCTTTACTGGTTCAGCCATCTTCAAATCAATCTATCAATGATAAAGACTTTTTAAAAAGCCATAATGTTTGAGTTTTCAACATGTTTGTATATAAACTGTTCAAACTTCTGGCAGATTTAGATTCTAAATTCACTAAGACGTTTCTGATAAATATGAGGCAGGCATTTCTCAAAATATAGCAAAACAAAAGAAAATGAGAATCAACTTAGAAAAGAAAAAAAAACAACATAAAATCTATTTTAATTCATATTTAGTGGCAAAGTGATTGTTTAGGTTTAGTGATGAGCTTTGAGGTCATCACCTTTTTAAAAAAAACTTCTCGTTTTCTAGATGTTTAAGTAATTCTAGATTTATTTACATACTTTATAAAAAATACATTTAAACATGTTTAAATGTACATTTGATGAAACAAAAAAGCTCGTAATCTTTTTAAACAAGACATTTGATAAAGTGAAGATAATCCAACCGATTATTTTACATTAAGTTTAATGTTGAGATAAATTTATACGTTTACAGTCTCATGATAAAATGTCGATATCCAATTTGCTGGACGGACTCTTTCCTCCGTCGCTGCCGGTTTGAAGATGAAAACTCTGAATATGCATTTGGGTGAGTCAAAAAGAGGTTAAACTCACTTAAGGTTTTGATTTTCGCTGCTCTGTTTTCTTCTCCGTCGCTCTGCTCCGGTCTTAAAGCATTGTTCTTTGTGGCTTTTTACTCGAATAAAAAACAAACACGAGAGTCTCGGTCTTTCTTTCTCTCTTTATTCAATTTGACTTTTATTGCTTTCCTGCTTCTCGTGCTTTTCCTGTTTATTGCCCTACTTTCCCTCTTTATTGCCATTTGCATTGATGATTAAAGCAATTCCCTTTATTTTGCACACCCTCTCGTACAAAACATTCTCACAAGGCTTCATTAGTGACACATCCACACACAGCGGCGTCTGTTGTTCCTTTAAATGGTCTGAAATCACTCTGGCACACGCACAATCAAGAACAGCAGAAGGACTTTGCAGAAATGTGTTCTTTCCTTTCTGTTCTTTCAAACAGCAAAGTAGAAACAGGCAGGAAAGTTGAGGAGGAGCGAGTGAGGAAGAGGTGAAAGAGACAGACAGATGGACATGTGGAGAGGCAGAGGAAGATGAGGCAGAATGAAAATGTCAGATCTGATGTTATTGTCTGCATGTCAGAGTTTCCAATCTGCAGCCTCCCGACAGGAGGGGAGGGAGAAAACTTGTTAAGAACCAAAACAATAGAAAGAACCAAACTGGGCGCTCCGAACGGATTCTGCATCGTTTTTAGTTTTCATCTTCAGGCTTTAGAAAAGAGGCGAACAAAAAGACACTGTGGGTGTTTTTGTTTTTTTTTTGTTTTGTTTTGTTTCTGTTTGAGATTTCTAGATTTTTTTTGTTTAAGTCACAGCTTTGAGTCAGAATGGCAGAGCATCAGAAAATAAATAGAAAAATAAAATGATCAAAATCAAGTCAAAAAAATTAAGAGTCACAGTATTAGAATTAGAAATATTAAGACTTTATTCTTGTGCAACTTTAATCTCGAAAAATGATCAATTTACTCTCAAAACTACAAATTCAGTTCTCAGGTAATTCATTTTTTCTCTTCGTGTGACCCTGACCTCTCCATCATAACTATAACTCTAAAATTACTGAAAAACGTTGCAGTGCTTCAGCATCACCTCTGAAGTTGCATGAATTCCTGTCACTGACGTTTGGCTGGAAACAGGAGTGGATAAGATAATTTATGCAAATGGAAGAGGTTGCTCTGAGATTTGGGGCTTGTCCAGGAACAGGAGCGTGTTCAGCAGAGTATTTGGTCATCAAGTGATTAAAGCTTTACGGCTGGTCATCCCAGCAGCCGTCCTTCCCTCATTCAGCACAAATCTAATTAAAATACAGCAGCATATGTTCATGTATATCCAAGAGCTGCTGAATTTACTCACTGCAGCTCTGCGAGTTCAAAGGCTTCAGAGAGATTGATCAAACGGCTGAAAAATACTAATGGCAGAATATATGGAGATGTTACAGGAAGAATGATCCTGTTAGAAATGAATCTGGAAACAGACGGAAGCTCTTTGCTGCACATGAAGCTGATCAATGTCGCTGTGAAATCCTTCCTCTCTTGATGCTGACGCTGATATTCTCCTTCAAAAGGTGACGCTTCTTTCCTTCTTCCCTACGAAATGTGTGCAGCAGGGAAAACGCCACAGAGAGACAGAGAAACGCTTCCTGCTTCATTTCAGGCTCAGATTTCTGCAGCTTCGCAGTGGAGAGCAGCCGAAACACAAGTCAGTAACCCGAAAACTGTTGTTCACAGCAAAGCAATGGAAGTTTTTCAATGTTTTGTTTCTCAATAAAATGTAAGAAGTGAATCGAAACTTGAGTCAAAAATATTTTCTTAATTCCTTAATATTGATTAAAAAAAATGGTTTTGATATTTGACTTATAACAAAACCACTTTTCCATTGATAAGTGAAATAATCCATCAGAGTAGGTAAGATACTGAGCTGTCATAACTTCTCCACCGAACTCCAGCTGAATATCTACATCAACTCATTCAGATGTTGTGACTACCAACGACACGACATCTTACTTTCCATTTGAATTGTTGAACCGTAAAACGTCCAAATCGTTTTGCTGATAAAAGATCAGTGAATTAAATTCACTTTCAAACACATTTTGTCAAGTGGAGCAGAAATCTCGACAGACTCCGTCAGCAGCTCATTCATTATCTCAGGAGGCCTGCGAAGGAATCACAGCGAAAACACTTCATGCAGCTGCTCAAATGTGAAGCCAGGTTGTCTGGGGAGGTGAAAATACACTCAGAGACGCGGATCTAAACACTGCAGTCAGAATTTTAGGCTTGTGGAGTCAAGCTGCTGGTGTCAAATCAGATTCCTCTACATGACTTACTCAGAGAGCAGCAGCTTTTTGCCTGACACACGTCCAGCTTTCAACAGGTCCAGCTTTAACGCAAATACCACAAATACTACACAGTGCAGCTGCTGGGAGTGTTGGCAGCTGTGGGCGAGGATCTAATAAAGCAATGATCTACAAGCACAGGTGCAGACAACTCATTGTGTTAATAAGTGGAATATAAAAGCAGCAGCAGAGAAAATTAGGGCAGATATTTATTAATGCCAGCCAGTTCTTCCTCTTCCACTTATTACACACCTCTGCACCGCTGCAGTCCAGACCGACCCGCTGCCGGCTTCGCCTACGTTTTCATTAAATGTCCATACTCTGCCAATGTGGAAAAACACAATTTTACAATTGTGGCGTTTCCATTAAATAAGAAACACAATTAAAAATCACATGCGAGTGAGCTGGTTTGCGGTTTAGATCATTAAAAACGTGTTGCACCATCATCCTTCCACCACTTCCTGTCGTCTTTGTCTGCTGGCGAAAAAGACGCCGACTCACACGAGAAGATGGAAAAAAAAGTTTCCATTATAGTTCTGCAAAATACCTGAACTCATCCGAGCACAAACATTTTTTAGTGAAAACATGCGTTTCCATGAAGTGAATTTATCTTCATAACTCTAACTTGTGCAATTATATGGTCAGACGCTGGACATGCCACCATCGTCATGGTTACGTCTTAATAATCAGCACAAGCAACCAATTAGCAGCTTTTTGCGAACAATTTTTTTCTTGGACTTTTTCGTCAACAGAACCATCAGAAAACTAGAGGAGGAAACGGTGGAGCAGGGGGCTGCACTGCTGCCATGCAGCGTGAAGGTTCTGGGTTTGAATCCTGGTTTCTGCATAAAGTTTGCTTTGCCTCTCTGTGCATCTGCAGATTCTCACCTGGTGCTCAGACTTCCTCTCACAGCCATTAAACCGCACTGTTCGATTCATATGTCTGTCTGAGCTGCTCTTATGCACTTGTGCATGTTTTGTCCTGTGTGTCTCCATGGCGACGTTCACAGGGCAGACTCATTTCGTAATGTAACAACTACTATTTTCAGTCACTGTTTATGTCCAGATTTATTGCTTCTTCTGGAGCAGAATTATATGACATGACCGCTCAGACTGAACAGTCGGAAACGATTTGGTTCCGCAGATGGAAGAGGCACAAATTGGATTTTTTGAGAGAGGAAAAGATCAGAATCGGGCTGTTCAAGCTTCAGAGAAAAAGTCGGGTGTAGGTCACCTGTGGCTGCCCAGTGAGCGAAGCCAACGCTGCGATGGACTGGAGACGACCTCCATTTTTACCCACTGACTGCTGGAGGAAACCGCCAACACTTTCACAACCCTCCGCTTTACAAACGGGTAAAAACGATGGAGGGAAACAGGATGAACACAGAGCGTGTGTGTGTGTGTGTGTGTGTGTGTGTGTGTGTGTGTGCCTCATATATGATACATCAAAAGGTTCCTCTAACTCATAAAAACAACAAAGAACAACACCTCAGCTCTCACAAGACAGGATCGAGATGTTCTTCTTTTTAAAGTGACAACTACGTACACGAACAGAAAAGTTCAACACTCAGGAGGAACTGGGAGATTTTCAAACTAAATGTGACCCCATGGTGGCAGGTCAGAGGTCAGAAAGGTGTTTAAATATCTATTTTATTCCCATTAGCTCAACAAAAATACTAAATCTAAAGACAAAACCTTCTTAACCCTTTCAAAAACAATCTAGTCAACATGAGCAGGTTAAAGAATCAAATATTCAATTATTTTACTGCTTCACAGTAAAACAAAAAACTTATTTAAATTTACACAATTATAGTTCAGACAAGCAAAATTTCAACAAAAGGATAAAGACAAAGCTGAATAATTTTGAACTTGAGTGGATTAATGTGTTTTAATTTTGGCGGAGATTAAAGTAAACGCAAAGGATGTTAATGATAAACTATAAATACTAAAAAAGAAAAAAACAAGTCAATGTTGGAAAGTTAAAATAAGGAGCGCCCATAAACTCAACTATAAATACCTTCCTGGAACCAGAATGTAAGTTTTGCTCGGAGAAATAAACAAGCGCGAAAATAGAGATAAAATATCAAAAACTGTTTCCGACATCTGGAACAAAACAGTCCCCGTTGCTTAGTGTGGGCAAATCAAAGGTCCTCACGTTTGGAGAGTTTTCCTCTCACACACACACACATGCACACGCACACACATGCACACGCACACACACACACACACACACACACACACACACACACACACACACACAGAGTCAAACAGAGGAAAATCCAGGGAGACAGATCAGAGAGTGTGTGAGTTCAGAGAGCTCAGGGAGAGAGAGAACTAGAATCCACCAATATACAACCGTTCCTCTGGGCTTTGAACAGAAAGTTCACACACTCAAGGAGAATGTGTCTGAATGCGTTTGTACCAATGAGAAACAGAGAGAGAGAGATGTGTGTGTGTGTACCTGCAGGGTACATGCTAATAACACACACCGCTGATGTGCACACAGAGATAAACCAACACACCGTGTGCAGGCCCGAGTCCATGCAGTGTCCCAGATTACACCATCTATCAATTTGCATAAGAAGCCATCTATCAAGACGCTCCGTCTGCCCACCGATCCGTCGCCGCTCAGGTTGGCCGGAGACGTTCGAGTCAAACAGGTAGAAACAGAAAATGGATGGAGAGGAAAACATTCTGAGGCCGGGATGAATTTAATGCCTCAGTAATTCAGTAGCTGCTGTTTAGATACGCCACATCATTAATTTATAACCATAATCAGTTTTTTAAATGCGTTTTAACTGCATGCTTTTTGTTCATTAGTCTGAACAGTTTAAATTACAGAACATACAGCTGCAGTGGTGAGTATGAGAGGTTATTTAAATAAACCTGTTAAAGAAACAGAGCTGCTTATATAAATTAAAACTTATGCATCAATGAGTTCACAGCCAGAAAAAACAATTGTTTTTAACACACAAAGTCAACTCTGGACCTTCTGTTGCAGCTGCAGAAGTGAATCTTTTAGGTTCTTTATAGATCATCTCATCTCTTAAGGATCAATAAGGAACATTTTCAATTCAAAAACTCTTTCGCAGATTGGTGCAAAGTTCTGTTAGACCCTTTCATCTTTCCAGGATCCACTGATTATTCATGGAACTCCTTTAGAAACGTCGACGCTAACATTAGCGTTAGCGTCTGTGCTGCTGCTACATGTTAGCACTGAGATGCTATTTTACCTGTAACGAGCTTTGCTGTTATGCTAACTCCTTTTAGCACAACAATCGTCTTTCCCAGCATCCAATCAGATCATTTTTTGAACTGAACCATCCAGGAGAAGCAGCTTCATCATCCATTACTTTTCTTTATGATTTAAATTCATTATTTAAGAAGATTTAATTATGTTATTATCTTTTTATAATTTTATGATGCATTTAATTCATTAATTGGAGATTTACATGTGTGCATTTCATGGTCTAGATATTTTTTTAATCACCTTTAACCTTCGTGATAAACTGAAAGTTGAAGATGTCAAATATTCTCAGATATGAAATGTAATTGATACAAATGACAAGATTGAGATTTTTCCTTCACGTGGAAAAAATAAAACACCATCTACATCAAATATTTAGTTAACCTCTGGTTGTGATAAAGCATAATGCTAAAAGATTCAAACACCAGGAAGACTTTTGCTGAGAGTCGAAAGTTTTAAAACTCTTTGAAGAATTTATTATGAATGCTTTTAAGGACTTATGGATGTTTTTCTTTTTTCTTCCATTTCATTTCATGAAGTTCAGCCACTTCCACTGTTTCAAATTCTCAGGCGATAATTTCTGGCAATAAACTTGATGTTCAGCGCAAACTAAGAGGTCACAAAAGGCAAGTGCCAAAACTCTTCTGAAGTAATTGCTTGGAGCGCACCTCGAAAGCAGAGAAAACCCTGTTAGTGTTGAAAAGTCGCACTCGGCTCAGTTCAGTCCTCCGTTAAATGCCACTTCATTATAATAGAGCATTATGAGTAGTGAGGGGAATCCTGGAAGCTGCGCTGTCGGGGGCAGTTTGCCCCCTGCAGGATCTCTCAAAGCGAACAGGGTACCGGACCCGGCAACATATGACTCAAAGCACCGGTCATATGCATATTAAATAAGGTAGAGGTTTTATTGGGGTTGAGGAGACCAGGCTTTGCCCTGCAGTGAAGACTGAGGATGAAGGTCATCAGTGAACATCTATTAATTATGCTTCCTTGAACAGGTTAGGTTAGATCTATGTAATAAACAAAGCATGTTTATTACATGTTTTATCATGAAGTCATTCTTAGAAAATGAGATTTTCGCCTGTTTTGAGTCGTTTTAGGGCATCATGTCACTTTAAATCCAAATAAGCTGCAGCTGGCCACAGCTCAGCATTTACACTCACATGAAAATGGCTGCAAACAGATGCACGATTATATAACTGTACATCTTCGAAAAGCAGAAGTGGAACCTCCTGCACAAACAACAAGAACGCAGCAAGTGGGTTTTGGATAATAAGTCAACGATGAAACACTTGTCTTTTCCAGCAGCCATTGGTTTTTAAAACAGCTAATTTTCAAGACACTTAAAAATATAAACAAAACTATTACTATTTATTACTTTTTAGTTTTGTGCCTCTGGTAAGGTACAGACCCACTAGTGAATGGGAAGGTTCGCAACACTTTAACTTATTCAGCAAATATGTCAGTTTAAACCACCTGAAGATTTTGTTTTTCAAAACTGAGGAAGATACTTTAAATTTCACAGTTTCCATCCACCTGTTCTAATATAACACTTCAAAATACACATTAAAAAACAATGGAAGTGTTTTTTAATGACACTGCTTTTACAACACAAGAAGATTAGAGTCACAGGAAAAAAAAAATGACTATAATTTCAGAATTCCATTTTTGTTCTTTTGGAATCAAAAGATTAAAGTCAGAATTTTGACAAACAAAAGTTATAATTCTGACAAAATGTTAGAAATCTGTGTAAAAAAAAAATAAAAAATTTAAAAAATAAGAATTCTAAACATTTTTTATTATCCTGAGTAAAAACATCAAAATTGTCCTTTTTCTTCCATCGGCCCAAATCCTCTTCCGTACTTTTTCCCAGCAAACGGCAGGCAGGGATCCAGAGAAGCAGACAGCAGAGTTTGATTTGATTCAATCAATCCACCAAATATTGTGTTGACGTACAGCTCAGGGTAAGTGGAAATCTTTGATGCTGTGATAAATTCAGCAGAAGACGACAGCAGCCAGGTCTTCATGTTTGACATGATGAAATCCGTCTCCAGGTATCTACATGTGTTTTATAGTCTTAATAAATGCAGCGCCTTGCTACACTTCCCTTTTTGATTAGAGAGGTATTAATGCAGTCCTGGTAGCATGCTCACTGCTGCTGCTGCTTGGCATTCAGCCTAAATTTGATTTAGCGCTCCTCCTTAAATGCCAGAGTTTGCCAGTTTAATGGGAGCAGGTCCCGTTTTTGAAGCGATGACATGTTTGCTGTTGCAGAGGCAGAGGTAATATAGGAGCGTTGGTAAACAGTGTGTTCTCACATTTTGCGCCCGAGTTGTTTTTCTACACAGTCACTCTTCAATAAGCGTGCACAGACATATAGCTGCAAGGCACAGGCTAATAACATGCATGGCAGGATAAACCCTAACTGAGCTAGCATGCAGCACATAAACAATTACAAACACGTGTTCTGAGCATGTGAGGACGTGGGGGGGGCATGACAGGTGTGTTTCTCGCTTTTCGCACTCAGAACCGCTCCATCCATCAAACCTCATCGCCAAAATCCACCCAAACCTCCTTCTTCGCTGATTACAGGATGAAATTAAATACAACAGAAGCAAACTTGTAGGAAATGCTAGATCTCTTCACAAACACACACACAAACTCTGAAAGATGTGACTGACAGCTCCCTGAAGAACCGGAGTGAATTATTCAGCGCAGCGTGACAGACCGACAGACAGGAGAGCAGACAGAGCCTGAATGAAGGGGAGACAGGCTCACACAGGCAGACAGACAGACAGCTGTGCACCATCATCATCACCCCCTCCCCCGCCAGGCACGGTTTTATTCATAATCAATAACTTCACTAAATTTTACATAAACCAGCGTGCACACACGCTGCAGGGACTTTGAATTCTTTAAGAGAAATGTTATGAAATTCTGTGCATTCCTTCAGCTGCTGCAGGCCAGCACCAGGGAGACAAGATGCTGACATCCAAACAGCAACAAAACACACACAGACATGGATGTTCACACACACACACACACACACACACACACACACACACACACACACACACACACACACACACACACACACTGCAGGTTAACAAACCACAGTTAGCAGCAACAGCTAGCCAGTTAGCTAGGCTAGCAGAGCTTATTAGAGTCACTCCCAAAAACCTTCAGCTGCACATCAGGCTGCAGTTATGTAGTTTTTTTTTTAGTTTGAGCATAAAAAAAAGCAGAAACATAAAATATATTTGGTCTAATTTCTGAAGTAAGACAAAACTGACTTGTCAGCAACTTTTCAGCATGAAATTCAGTGTTTTTGAAGTTTAATTTAAGAGTAGATACAATCAATTCTGTCTTGTATCGGTATCGGCTGAGAATAAACTGCCGATATCAGAATCGGTATCGAAAGTAAAAAACAGTAGATCAGTGAATTCCTCAGAAAAATGTGTTGATTTCATTGGAACACATTGAAAATAATCTTAAATTGCTGAGAGATTTAAATTTGTCAAGCCATCAGCATCCGTTCTGCGGTGCATCAGACGATCTGCTTCAGCTTTAAACGGGTTTCCAGGATCACAGCTAATATTTGTGCAGCACATCTAAAACTGTGTTTTAAAGAATCTCTTGATCATCTCTTTGACGTCCAACCAAACTAAATAAAGATTCTGAGTAAATCAGCCAATAAATGAATGAAACACTCAGAATTGGCGCTCTGCCGGTTCGCACAGATCCAGTAAAAATAATATGAATGTAGCACCAACTTTAGTTAAGAGCAGAAAACTATTTGGTGCAAAAACTTGAAGATCACAACATTTTATTCTGACATGTTTCATGAAGAATCATGAAAAATCTCCGTGTTGAAACAAAAAATCCTCTAGAGAACAACTTGGGGCATTGTGGAATTATTTACCAATAATTTGTTTACCAATAATTTACTACATTAATGTGCAGAATCAGAACGATGGCTGCAAAAAGTATTCAGAACATTTCACAAATATTGTAAAATCATTTCCCCTCTTCATTATAATACATGCATGAGCTGAATGAGCGTCACTTGCAGTTTTTCTTCTGATTTAGTTGTAAAGTTCTTAAATGCAAACAGCTTAAATTAGCAGAGAAAAGATCTTCAAACATTATTCATTTCATTGACCCTCAGATCATTCAAAACCTCCAGACACCAGCAGGTTACCGCTGAGTGACAGACTCTGAAATGTAGATTAACAGTAGGAGCAATAATTACTGAGTCACTGCATTTGTGAATGAACACACACACACACACACACACACACACACACATATGCATTCAGACAGATTTGAGTGATTCAGCACAGTGAGCTGCAGGGAGGCTGCCATTTAGCCACTCTGCCTGATTATTAGCCAAAGCTGGACCGACAGTCGGACCGCCTGAGCGGAGAGACTGTTTGGAACTTGTTCCATCACTTTTCTGCGCATCAGGTTGGTCTGAACATCAGATTGATCTGAACAGGTCAGACATGAACTAGCAGAAAAATAAACGATAAAACCTGCGCAGTACATTTCACTGTCCGGTAAAACCTTCGGTTTCAGCTGCTTGTTCTGAAACTAAGTAGCTTTAAAACAATCGTGCAAACTGGTCACTCAGTGAAGCACTGCATCGTTTTCATGCTTGTGGAAATGGGAGCAAAGTGGGATTTTCACGTCTCAATCAATCAATCAGTAATTCAGCTTATTAATGCAATTAAATTTCACTATTAATTCACAAATATCCTCATACAAGTGAAAAGGAAGCAGGAGACAAAAAATCTTATAATAAACCCGCCTCTAGCTCAATAATTACAAATATTTTTAAATTAACAAAATAAGTTGCAAACAATGTATTGTTCTCATCGTTAACTCAGAAGTTTTTAAGGCTTCATTTTTTCTTATAAAGTCTTTTGAATTGATTTATAGTTTAGCATTTTTTTCAACTCCTCATCCAATCTGTTGCATATTCTTTTTAAAGTCATTCACAGTTTTTACTCTGTTATTTCTGTCACTTGAGTTTAAGACAAAAAACTTTTGCAAATTAATCTGCACTAATCACTCGATCAGAAACGCTTGGAAAAACCTGAGAGGCCTGGACCACAGCAGGTCTTTCATTTTGGTCCCAAGTCATTCAGTGATTTATAAACTAACACAAATATTTTAAAATCTATTCTCTGAGCTCCGGGGAGCTCAGAGATGTGCTCCAGCTTCCTGGTTTTAGTGACTGACTTTCTAGGCAAATATAAATTGCAGAAACTGAACATCTTGCAATATTCTCTGAATGTATTTTAAAAGTCAGACACTTAGTATTTTACTTATGCTGTTAATGCGGTGAGTTGATTCTGCAACTCCAGTGCAGTTTAAGATCAGTGGTGAGGATAGAAATCATCTTCTAATCTATGAACAGAAGCCAGTAATAAAAAAGGAATCATTTATAAAACAAAAATATAAGATATTAATGCAGTTATTAAAAACGTGATGAAACCAGAGAGAAGTGGATGCAGAGAAAACATTCAGTGTTCATGAGTTACAGCTGCAGTATAAACAGCCTGTTTGGTCTTTATGTTACTGAGATTCTGTCCTTGCAGACTGAGGTTTTAATGCACCGAGGCATGTAAACGCAGGAATAAACTTAAACACTTCCATCAATTCTTGTGACTCTTCAAGTCCCACCCCAGCTAAGGAATTACTACAACTCCCATGGTGCCTGTTAAGGCACTCGCAGATAAAGAAATGTGACCTTGATGCCTTTCAGCAGCAGAGTTTTAAATGTAGATGGGAAAAGGCGATAAACAGCAGAGCGGAGCCTCTCCTGGAAACCAGAAAACGTGAGTTGACCTTGATTCTAAACCTCCACCTCCATGCACTGGAGGATCTGCTTCACTCCTGCAGCTGCAAAATACCAGCCTGCGTCTCTTAAGACGGACTTTCTGCAGAGTGACGGCTGAACAGCGTGAGGGAAATGACAGCTTGACCCAAAACTTTTACTTAGATAAACAACAGCAACAAAAATACTGACGGCTGGAAATCTGAGCAGAGAGAAACGAGCACCGACGCACCAATCAGGCAAAATATGAAGATGGCTGATGAGAGTCTGTGGTCACCCTGCACTGCAAAAACCCAAAGTCTCACCAAAGGCTTTTGCTTAGCTTAAAATATCTTAATACTCTTCAAATAAGACAAAATTAACTTTCCAGTGAGGTAAGGAAGCTTGTTTAAGTCAATTTTTCTAAGGATATTTCACTGGCAGATTATTTTATTAGTAATATGGGAAAATATCGGAGTGTCTATTTCTTGCTGAAAAGATATTTGTAAGTTAGTTTTGTTTTCTTTCAAGTGTATTAAGATATTTGACTAGAAACTAGACCAACGTATTTGGTGAGATGATCTGTTTTTTCATAGAGGACAGAATCACAGTAAATCAAAAGGACCAGAAAACCATACAAACCATCATAAACACACCAATTTATTGGAGAACTCATGGATGCACAGCAAGAGCATAAACTCCACGCATAAAGGCCAAAGCGTCTTATTACTGCAAACAAACTTGCAGAATCACAAAAAGTGATGTGGATACAACTGGACGGCGTCTGATGAGGACTTAATTCTGCGCACCGAACCCCACCGGAGCCTGCAGCATGCATGAGTGAGCTTAGCTTAACCGACCACCAGAAGTCTGAAAAGGTAAAGCACAGCTGGCACAGCAAGGTGTGTTTCTGTGTGTGTGTTTGGAAAATGCATTCCTGGAAACGCACAACAAAAATCTCATAACCAGTTCATTTTTCATCAACATCAAGGAATTATTGACCCAAAACAAGTTCCTACATCTTGCTGAAAAGTGTCTTGTAAGTTAGTTTTGTCTCATTTCAAGTGTATGTTTGGTTTAGTTTCTACTGGAAATATGTTAGTACATTTGAAATGAGGCAAAAATAGACTAAACAAGATATAGGAGATTGTCTAAAGTGAATAATTTCTTAATATTGGTAAAAAGTACTGGTTCTACTGACATTTCTAGTTAGAAGTGAAATAGTCTGTCAATAGAGTTAGTACTCTTCTAAAACAATATTAGGGAAAAATCTACTGGAAACAAGTTACTCATGAAAAGTTATAAGTTTCTTTGTCTTATTTCAAGTGTACCAAGATATTTGCTCTAGAAACCAGACCGACAATCATTGGTGTTTTTGCAGGGAACTAACAAATTTATGCGTCAACTCAGAATCAAACATCTGCAACACTCAGCTACAAAAAGAGAATCAAACAGTTCAAAGGGTGTGAATACTTCCGCAAGCCTCTCAAAATCCATTGAAACTGCTGAAAAACAGCATGTTTCATGATGTCTAACAAACTGTTAAATATATTGACTTTGACTCTTTCTCTGCAAACAGATGCATAAAAACCTGGAAATTTACCCAGATATGAGCGAGGAAGTAAAATCTGAGCAGCGCTGAAGGGGAACAACCACAGAGGCTGCAAACCAGAGAAACTCTGAGCCCAATCTCACTCTTCCACATTTAACCCGACTCCTCCGGCTCCCGGCTCCTTATTGTGTCTCATTAAAGCTGTTCATTACCGACTCTGCATGTGATTATAGGACTCCCTCATCTTCTATTTTTGAATATGCTGATATAACGCAAATCTTCATTTAATGGCATCCTGTTTTTGGCTTCCTCCATCTTTACAGATTCAGCTGTAGCATGTTTTTTTTCCGGTCATACGTATTTCAGACGTCATTTCTCTGTTCATCAATAAGTCAAAAACATCCTGTTTATTTTTTTAAACCTGAACCTGAGCTGAGGAATCCTTAGAGCTGAAGCTGCACCTGGAAAACTTCTACTATAAACTGATTCATTTCTTCATATTGAATGTTCATGTGAGGTTATTTGCATTTGTTCAGATTAATTCTCCAGTAGATATATTTCCTTTCTTACAGAGCCACTTATTTGTGTTCCTCATTTCTCCACCTTTTGTCAAAGACTTGCAGATTTGGGCTCCAGAGTTTTTCCTTCATAACGAATGCAAGACCATAAACTTGCTGGATGAACAAATCCATATGAACAGCAGTGGAAGCAGACGAGCAAATATAAGTAATATTATAAATATGATGCTTATATGCTTTATAATCATGAAAATGATTGGTTACTTTGGCCTCCAGTGTCTGAGGCTGATTCTTTGCTGTGAAGCAGCAGATGATGCCAAAATCATGGAGGAAAGTGACAAAGTGGCCAAATGGCTTCATTGTGATTTTGAAAACTTGCTAGATGAACTTTTTCTGAAGCTGCTTTGTTCCTGGTTATGATTCAAAACTGCTTTATTTGAAGGAAACAAAAGGTTTTGGTAGGTTTTAAATCGGAAAAACATCGACCTTGTCTAACCAAGAGCAGAAATGTCACAATTATTGGGTAAAAAGTCTTAAAATTTAAAATTTCATTGAAGAAATGTGATCTGATTTTAAAATATTTAGAAAAACCTATAAAGGACTTTAAGTACTGAGGAAAAGAAAACCCTCCAACATTAACAATTTTACAGTTTTACCACCAGAGAGTCATTCCCCGCCGCTTATTAATACTTTCCACAAACCATTTTGTTCCTATTCTTCTCCCAGGCTGGAGCATATAAAATGATTTTCTACATATTCATCCTTTGTTTCACGCCAAGCCCACCTAACATGTTTGCCTCTGAAAAGTTTGATCTCAGTGTCATTGGAGCAAAGCTTCAGCTGATCGAGGGACAGGAATGGCTTTTTCATGTTATGCCTCCCAAACATGCAGCTGGCATCTGGATATGGGACATTTAGCCATTTCCACTAAAAATAAAATTAAACATTGGATGTTTTTGACTTCTTCCCTTAGATTATGATGGGTTCATTGCCTTTCCTGATGAGTTGGGTCGTAAATTTGATCTCTCTATATCTCACTGGTCTACATATTTAATAAACGAGCTGTTTTTAATTAAATAAGTGTAACCTAAGTCTGTTACAGGTGATACTGGAGTATAAAGAAATGCACTCCAAGCCTGATGAAAAGATGCAGGCAGCTTGATGAGCTGCAGAGGAAGGAGATCAGCATGACATGCAGATTATTATTAAGACATTAACATGGCTGGGGTTATCCGGAGTCCTGCAACGTTTGGAAGCATCTCTGGTCCAGCGGACCTGAATCAAACGGCTAAATTACCTCCTCAGCATGCATTAAGCTCTGGTAATTAGCCTATTAATATATCCAGGTGCACTGATGTAGATACAGATCTAAAAGTTGCAGGACGCCGGTTTGAGATCTCAAGCTGTTGAGAGAGATAGAAAAACCCTTAGCTGGTTAATTTAAACCATTTTTTAAGTGATGTTGGTTTTTTTCTGTAGATGGATGTAATGCTTCTAGCTTTCTGTAAAGAAATTGGTTAGAAACTCCAAACCAAGATAAGGTTTGGCTGGACGGTTCATTTTCCATTACGCATTAAAATTTATATCAGCTTCATGCTCGATATTGACAATGAAACGCCCCTTTTCCAAGGTTAGGTTTTCCTTCTCTGTGAAGAAAGTTTAGTTTTGTAACCCTGGAAAAATAATATCTCAAAAGTAAATCTTTCAAACTGATCAAAAAATTGTGCAATTTTGTAATCCTTGGATTTCAAACCAAAAAAAAAAAACCTCAGAAATACAGAGGATCAACATGAACAACAAGGAGATCTGAGGGATGGCAATGAAACCCGAACAGCAGGTAGAACCCAGAGAGACGAGAGAAGCACAAACAGGAAACCAGAAAACTGAGCAACTCTGCAAAAATGACGAAGGAAAACTCTTCAGAGTGAGTACCTGCACAACTGATTTAAAGGCAACACTTGAGACATGAAGGCTTCATTTAGTTTGAACCTGAAGCATTTTCTGATGTTTCATCACGTTTTAAAAATAGCAACAATTTAGTGGTGGAGTTTTAAAAATGCCCCAGAGCTCTGGGTTCATCCATATTCTCATTTCATTTTCAGTTCGGATCCAGTTCCCACCCAAAACGCCGCTTTCTCCAGGGAAATAAGCAACATTCAGCATCAACAGAAATAATTCCACTTAAAGGGAAGCAGGGAGGAGGAGGAGGTTAAACCACAGAGCTCCTGTCAACATATCTGTATCATGACATATGGGAGCAGTGGGGAGAGAGGAGCTCACAGTGGAGCTCCAGCAGCTGTATGCTGCTCAGGCTCAGCCACAGCAGGAATGGCAGCCGGACCTGAAGGTTCGGTCCGGGAGACAAATGGGCTCAGAGGGGGAGGAATCTGATCTCTCTACGGTCTGGTCGGGTTCTGCACATTTCTGTCACCAGATCAGCTCGGTAATATGCCGGGGCGCGGGCGCGCACACGCTGATGAACGGACCGAGAAGCATGCGCTGGTAGACCAACATGGAGAACCCGCACACGCACGCATTTCCAGGCTGCTTAATGAGCAGAAAGCCGTGCAGGATGCGGTGCTTGTGTCTGCATCCCGCACGTTTATCCAGTACAAAACCACACGCATGCACACACGCGCACGCGTAGAGTACGCGTGGACACAGATGCGAGCACACCCCTCTTGTTCCGCACACCTCCGGTCCGGAGCGGTCTTACCTCCAGACTTGCCCCAGCTGCAGCACGTGAAGCACGGTCTGAAAGACCCACATGCAGATGGTGCAGCATCTCCGGGGGGAGCCGACTCTCACCGCCGCAGCAGGCGGGCCGGAGGACGCATACACCGGGGTAACATTCGCGGCGTTCACCGCTGGCGCGTTCCCACCGTGCTGGTCGCTGTCCTTGGTGCTTAACGTACCGTCGCCCGCTGTGGCATCGGCGCCTGCCGCGCCTGCCGCCGCCGCGCAGCTCCCGCCGCTGCCCGAACCTTCCCCGCCGCTAAGATCCGAGTAGTCATACACGAACCACCTGAAACTCAGCACCTGCACGACAGCGGAGGGCACCACGACAAAGACCAGAGTCAAGCCGAACCACCAGTAGTCGCCTCTCAGGTAGTAGTCTGCGGCCAGCCACAGGTCGGTCGCTCCGTCGGAGAAAAAGACGAGCAGAGCGCAGAGCACCCAGCAGCAGTCCAGCAGGGTGAAGGGCTTCCCACCGGCGGCCGTGCAGCGGGACCGGGCCACGGGGTTCCCCGGCTCCGACAGGCTCCTGGGCGTGTTGTCATCTTCCACAGACACCGCTGCTCCATCCGACTTAGCGGCCATGTTGGTTAGGATAGGAGAGAAAGACAGGGAAAGAGGTGGGGAAACAGGAAAGAAAGGGAGGGGGCTGTAGCTGTGTGCAAGGAAGAGGGAGTGAGAAAGATTACATCATAACTAGCCTCATCATCAGCCAATTAATTGTGAGGTACCATAACTAAGAGCGCTGTTAACACCGTGTCACCAGCGAGATGTTTTCAGGACATCCAGCGCCAAGCCCGACCCGCAGGAAGGTGTGAGTTCATCCATCAGGTAATGTTTGCCAGGTTTTTGGCTGCTCTCTCTGCAGCGCGCTGCTGCAGCGCACATGACGACACCGCTGTTAAACTTCTAAATATTACACCCAGCTGCTGTCAGTCCTAGAAGGCGTCAACCCGCCTCCTGCCAGGGGAAGCCACAGATCGCACAGACACGGAGAAGTTGTTGGGTTTTCCATCCAGAGGCAGAGACCGCATGCGGTGCTCTGCTTCCCAGGCAGACAGAGGTAAGAAATCACATGAGCTCACCGGTGAACCCGCTGTCTGCTGGGAGGTTAAAGGCTAACACTGTTTGTTCTGTCTGTCAGGCTCCTTCTCTCGCTGAATGCACAAACACAAGCAGCCTCAGAGAACACAGCCTTGTGTTCCTGTCACATAACAAACTGTTCTTTATGGTTTCACTCGCAAAGATAGAAAACGGAATGAGGCACACAGAGCTTTAAAGTGGAAGCATTATGTAAAATCGATTTGTTTTCAGCCTTGCATCATGCTATTGTGTCATTTCCTCACCAAAAACATACAGTCTGTTGTTTTGACTCTTTCGTGCATCTTTTAATCTCCATGGCAACCACTCTGTCTCACCACCTTTTCCCCAAAGCTCCTTCTCAAAGCTGCAGTCTCCAAACATCTGCCTCACAGAGCAGCCCTTCCCCAACACAGCTCCTGCAGACTAGCCAGCAGCAATTAGCAAACACTTGGTGGAACTGCACATCATTATGTTGTGCAGCGCTAGTGAAAAAGTTGTTGAAGGGTTTCAATGATGTCCTGAAAGAGCGGTACTTTCTTAAAGAGACAACACAAAGCCTTTCTATCACTACTGAACTTCGGTCTCCCCAAACACCGTTTTTTCCCCTGAAGCTCAGTTCAGTTTGCCGTTAAAGACGTTTTATTAAGATGAGTCCAAAACTGAACTTTTTTTGTTTGATGTGAAAGGATCTGTTGGGAAAGAACTGAATCCCTCTGAGACACATGGTGGTGGTAGCATCATGCTGCGGGATGATTTTGTCCATCTGGTCTGAGGTGACAGGAAACTGGATCGAAATGCAGGAGTTTCACCTCAAACAAGCAACTTTATATATTATAGCGGAGAAGATAAAAGCCTATTTGTGAGTTACAATGGCCCAGTCAAAGTCCAGACCTCAACATTTATGTTTATTCTTCATCCAAGTTGGACTCGCTGAGAAATAAATCTACAAAAAAAATAAATAAATTGAAAACACAAAGTTTTGCTTCTACTTGATGATGTGCTAATGAGAAAAAATAGAAATTGAATGAAAACTTTTGCAGGGATATTTAGCTTTAATTTATTTTGAGAGTTCATTATGCATTAATTCCAACCTTACAGCCAAAACTGAATGAGACATTTCTCTGACGAATAAACATAATTGCACATAACTCGATGATTTATTCTGTCTAATTTTTACGGCTGAAGAAGATTTTAAAGGGCCAGTTTAATAGCAATGCTTTACAAGGTTGTGCAGCTTCAAAGTAGCTGCATGCAGATGAAATCTGAAAAAGTGTTCTCAAGCTGCAGATGCTCAAGTGTGTATCTGCTTTAAATGCCTTTTCACATCCAGGGACCAGACTGAACTGGTGCCAGACCAAACAGTAACTCTGCTGCTTCCGTTTTTTATCATCTGGCTCTTTAAAGTGCATTCGTCTGATTTTAACAAGGCAGTGATGCATGAAGCTGACAGCACACAAAGCGACCGGCCTGTTTACAGCAGTGAGCATGCTAATTGATAAGATCCCATAAACTCTGGGCAGAACAGGCAGTAAAAACCGTTGGTGACTTACCGCTCTGTGCTTCGCTGCCCTCAGTAAGCCGGACGGTGCAGAGCTTCTTCCAGCTGGGGGTCCAACCAGAAGGAAGCGGATCTAGAAATGACATGCAGATGTTTGCTTGTAAGCAAGCCAGATGAAAATGAAAGATGTTTTTATTTAGAGTAGTTTTTAGTCCCACAGGGGTCAATACTTGGTCCCTCTCTTTTCTGCACTTATGACACAGCAAATCGTGTTGTAGATTTGTAGATTCACTTTTATGCTGATGACAGTCCTATACTCCACTGTCCTGTGATAGATTCACTTTAACATCTGATTAGTTTTACCAGGATCTATCCGGCCATTTCCAGTCTGCATGCTAAGAAAGCATTTCTAAGAACAAAGTCATTTGTTTTGGGGGAAAAAAAAGGAGACGCACCATCAAATTCTGCATGCATCACCATGAATCTGCATCATTAATGTTAGATAGACTAAATGTTTTCCTTTCAGAAGAAAAATATTGATAATTTGAAGTCTGAGATCAAATCAAACATCAACTTCCTCTCTAGAAAGCGCTCCTCTGTCATTTCATCTGCAATGAAAGCTTTGGTGCCACCGTCTGTCTCCTCCGATGTTTGATTATAATGATGTCATTTATACATCAGCACCCAAGGATTTGCTCCATAAACTTCATGTTATTTAGTTTATCATTAATACTAAAAACTCTGTTGGTTTTTCTCTTACATCCTCCATGTTTAACGGTCAAACTGCAAACTTGATTCTGTTCACGTTTTGTAAAACTTCTTCTGCATCTGGCTGGTTGTCCTTTCACTTTCCTGCAACGATCTACAGAAAAATCCACAAACTGGGCATCTTCATCTTTTCTCTGCATATTCTGTTCTTCTAAATGCTGCAATTCGTTTATTATTGTTACGTTTGCATTGTCTAAACTGTCATTTTTACTTTTGCCAAGCAACAGCTGTAATGAGACATTTGTCCGGTTAAATAAAGATATAATTAAAAAAGCTCATTTACTGAATAAGCCTGTCTGTTATGTAGATTGTGGACAACATGGGGTTCAGTGTCTTTCCCACCAAACCTTGACACAGAGAAGCTGGAATTAAACCGACAGCCTTCCAGTCAGGATGCCACTGATCTCCCTGAAACAACCGTCATGGCTTCCTCTCTGCTTCACATCAGAGAGGAGCAGTTTACCCACATCCTAATCACAGCCATGGTGATTGATCGCGGTGCTGAATCATTATGTTTAGAGTCAAGATTTAGTCAACATACTTCCAGTATTTTCTCATTTCAGTGCAGCAAAACTGACGGCATATTTTTTCACTTCCTTTTAAAACATAAATAACCTCAGCTTATTCTGTGTAGATACTGAAAGAAGGTAAAAAGGGGTTTTACTTAATCTTCTCATAAATAAAACACTAATGCAAATAATAAATCCTCACTTTGTTAGTATACTAAATGTTACCACATACATTTAATCAGGAGAAAATGCAACTAAAACAACCAATTTTCATCTCCCAGCATCAATCAGACATGTCAGCAGGTCAAGATCCAAATGCAACTACATGAAATATTTTAAATAAAGAGAACTTTACTTTTTGCTGCAAATTTAACTTATTTTTTTTTTTTTTACATTTTTAAGCACATACAATTTTACTTAGATGCATGTTAATCAGATAAATAAAGTATTTATGTATTTAATCGCCCATCATCAGAGCATCAGGCTCCACTGGAGGGAAACAGAGAAAATTTTCACGTTTTTTTCTGCTTGTGATAAAACATGTTTCACTGAAAAGTTGCTGTGTTTTTTTTTCCTGAATCAGGGTTGATGTTTCCTCCGGGAGTCGCCGTTTTCTCCCCGATTCACCTGAAACTCCCCCCCGTCTGCGCATCAGTCCAGAGGAGAGCGTCTCCTGATGAATGAGGGTCATTATGAGCTTGGGAGCATGGGGGGCTAATTACAGGTCTCACATCAGCGGCGTTCTGCCGGGACGGACTTTGATGAATATACACACACAATATGAGCTTCAGGGAGGTTTTAAAGCTTTTGAGGAAATCATCTACTGGTTTATTACGACATAATAATCTCGCATTTCAAACTGTGTTATTTTTAAAGGAAAAGGAGGAAAAGGAGAGGAGTTTTTATTGCTGAAGCTGATCATGTAGATGTGTTTTAAAACAAGCAAGACTTTAACAAATAACACAATTTATCCTTCTAGCAGCCAATATTCTGTCTTTATTTTCATGACAAACTCATTTCAGCTCTGGAGGGAGAGCAATTCAAGTTTTTCCTGCAGAAAATTTATGGCTGGAGCCAAAATAACGTTTGTGCAGAAATCAATTTTTATATATATGCTGCGAAAATTATGAACATTTGTCTCCTCAGGGTGGCGAACATGCTATGATCAAATCTGTAAACTCTGACAGAAGCAGGCTCAGGGTGGGCGGCCGTCTGCCGGCGAACAAAAGAGAAACCGAGGAGAAAAACAAGGAACGGCGAGATGCAGCAGACGCAGGCAGCTAATGTCGGATCAGAACCTGCACCGGTTAAACAGACGTCCAGTTAGAAAGTGGGAAACGTTAAAATCCTTTTCGCCATGAATTTACAATAAAACCTTTGCTGATTCTCAAAGAGATGGTCCAGAAGTGTCCAAACCTTTTACAATTTGGACCTAAACTGTTTTGTTGAAATGGAAAGTCACAAAAATTGGTAAGTAAATAAGTTCTCCTCTTTACACTGCAAAAGCACAAAATCTCTATTTTCTAGAACAAATATCTTAGGACATTTGAAAAAAGACAAAACTAACTTTAAAACAACTTTTCAGCAAGATATAGGGGCTTGTTTTCAGTCAATTCCTTAATAGTAATAAAAAAGTACTAATTACACTGGCAGATTATTTCACTCATAACAGAAAAAATGTTTTTTATAAGTGAAATTATCTTCATATAATGAACGAATGCGTTTTCATTAACATGAAGGAATCCTGGTCTTGCTGAAAAGTTAAAGTTACTTTTATCTTGTTTCAATTCTAAGATATTTGAACTAGAAACTGGACCATAAACACTTTGCCTCTCTTTGGGTTGTTTTTTATGAAATTCAAAATTAGCAGTGACAATCTACAGACCCCCCCTGGATTTGGTCTACATTCAGATCCAGTTTATGAAAATAGCTTCTTTCATCACAACTTCTGATTTTGCTCAACTTTTAAGCTCATACAGAAAACACTAACTTACATTTCATTGTGAAAATAAGGACAGGGAAACGTCAGCTGCTGCTTTACAGAGATAAAGGATCAGGATGAAGTCAGGGCTGCTGACTTCTGTCAAATCATTAAATGTGACTTAAAGACGAGACGTTGCTTGACTTGGCTTTTTTAGAGGCCTTCATTTTTCTCTTTTAACAGTTTTAAAAATGGCTTCTCGCAGCAGAGGGATGTAGGCGGATGAAACAACACAGGAAGACGCAGCAAACAGCAGAGTGTGAAGAGCCTGCGAGACAAACAGCGCAGGAGAGCAAAGATTAAAGATGGATGGATGGATGGATGGATGGATGGATGGATGGATGGATGGATGGATGGATGGATGGATGGATGTGCATTGAAAAAGTCCTTATAGCTACCAAACGTTTCCACATTTTGTCACACTACAACCAAAAGCTTTGCGTTTTATTGGATGTTTATGGTTCTGGTTTCCAATAGTTTATTTTAAACCAATAAACTTTCCTACAGTCATTTTTGCATGATCAATCATCTCTGGTTCGATTTTCCCATCTGATTATCACAGAGCTCAGCTAATAAGCTCAGACCAGTTATTTCACAGAAAACCATTAAAATGTCCTTTAATGGTGGGAGAGAGGAACTGGAGATTTGATAATCTAAAATTGGTGTTTTTATTTTTTTCATGCATTGTGTTTTTTTTTTTTTTTTTAACCACAAGAATAAAAAAGAAAAATATGTGGGAAAAACTAAACATAACACCAAATTTCCATGTGGAAGAAGAACTCAATAGTCAGAAATGTAAAACGGTGAATGACGCCCAGTAGGAATCTGCTTCGCCTAAAAACCTCCGTCTCAGTCTAAACTCTGGTTCAGTCTGAATGCATATGTGAATGCAAAGTGGACTGGAGACTGCTCCAAAAGCAGGAAGTGGACTATACCCCGGGGCATTCTGGGTAAATACAACCAAAACAAATGAATGTGAAATAGCTGCTGGATTTTTACCAAAGACAAAAGCGAAATCCTAAAACTGTTCAAATCTGACACCACTCCAGATGGAGAGATGAAGGAAGCACTCATGTCTTCTTTAGAGGTTTTGGTGCCGTTTCCTTCAGTGGTTCTTGGTGCAGCGCCACCACAGGCCAGGAGGGGAACGGTTTATGGTTTGACACAGTGGAGTGTGAAAGTGAACCACAGCAGATGAAAATGTAACAAATGTTGGTGTATTTGTTCCCAAAATGAACTGAATCTTCCAGACTATCAAGTTTGAAAACGCGCTAAAGTCTGGTAAAGAAGTGGCTCAAGCACTGGGAGCGCCAGTGTGTTACTGGGGCAGGAGTCTGTGAGGCAGCTGCCACGTTCACTTTCCGTTGTTTAGTCACATGCTGCAACGATGTATGCAAACACACACACACACGCGCACACACACACACACACGACAAAAAAAAGACGCCCTGCAAACAGAAGGACAGTGAGCGCAGAGAACGGGACACAAAGGGAAACATTCAAAGTCTTTCACCTGCTGCACACATCACGCTTTCACTGCCTGCTGCGAGCACGCACGCACACACACACACACACACTCACACACACACACACACACACACACTCTGTAACAACCGTCCACCCTGCTGGCCCTCAAGAGCTCAGGCTCAGTGACGGATTCACACAGACAGCCTGACATAACAGGCAAACAGCAGAGATAAAGTGAGGTAGAAAGACACAGAAGGAGAGACAGAAAGACTCCCAGAGACGAGTGCGGCTGAAAAACGAGGATGGCGGACGTGGGATCGTTCTAATCCTGTTATAATGTTTATATAAAGAGAAGTTATTACTCAACCATTAGGGTTTCTTCACTTGCTGCGGGGCAGAGAGGACTAAAGAGCCCAGCTATGGCAATTCACCAAGTTGGCCAACATCCTTTTCAGAGAAATGTGAAGGAATTTTGGATTTCTGGGGTGTTTTTGAAATATTTTCTGACAAACGACTGCAGAGTGAAGCTGTTAGCAAATAAGTCTGGGTTTAAATCCTGAATCTGCATGAAGTTTGAATGCTCTCACTGTACATGTGTGGGTACTGTTAGGTGTGACGTTATTATCAGCTCAAGCAATTCAACTCCTTAAAACAAAAAACAGATCAGTGGATCATAACTCAATGCATTTGGGCACCTAGATGACGTGACTGAGCTCAAACAAAGTCTGAAAGGGGGGAAAAAAAGGAGATTTCCTGTGTTTTGAAAGCATCATGGAGGCTTTAGATGATGGACTGTCGAATATTACAGTGGTCTGACTTTGTTTTCCAGAAGCTTTATTTACTTTCTTCCACTTGTAAGAACAAGAGACGACTTTGGTTCCATACATGCTTGGAAGTGAAAAGAAACTTTCTAAAAGCTGAATTTCCCCAGAGGAATATGTGAACGCTGGAGACGGTGAGGAGAGATGTTGGAGAGATGGGTTTAATTCAGCGGGGAGAAGATAACAGAAGGTACTGTACCTCCCAAAGACAGCTCTGTCTGCACAGCTTATGTCGTATTGAAACGAGAAGCTGATGAAACACGGAGGCTCCAGAAACATCTTAAAATTTATTCCCCAACACACCAACACCTCGACGATTCCAATAATAGCGCACGAGATAACAGCCCATTTACCAAAACACGCTGCGTGTGGGAGTGGATTCAAAAAGTGACAAAAGTTGCAGGCGCATATTTTTTATTTTTATGCTAAATGTAATCTCTCTGTTGGCCACTTTATTAGGTATACCTTGTGGTGCTGAGTTGAAACCCTTTTTTATGTTTGACCTTTGTAAACTAGATTCCTTGTCCTGACTGAAGCAGAAGGTTAAAAATGTTTAATAAATAAAAATATTAAAAGACCCAGAGATTAAAGGACTTGAACCGTGTGAGTACAATCAAGCATCCGGTGAGGACTGAAGGAAACAAAATGTAGAGTTTAATTGGGATGCAGGTGAGTCAAAGTCACGGATCGAACAACAGCTGAGGGAGAAACGATAAGAAATGAAATGATTGTCTAGGACTGCACTGAGTAATCAGATTAATCGTGATAAATTGATTATTTAAATAATTAATACAGTAAATGTCTTCTGCAAAATCACCGACTACAAACTGCTCCCAAGTCTGAGGCCTTTGACCTTCTGACTGCTGCAGACGCCAACATCTCCTCTGATTGGCTGATAGATGATGAGCGTTAGCATCATGGCTAAATTATTAATGCATCTCTGTTTACGGCTGTCGCTGCCATGATTTTTCTCATGTCTTGTTGCGTTCGTGTGTGATTTTAATTTCATGCATTACTTGATGGAAACATTGCAGTTGTGAAATTGTGTTTTTTTTTTGACATTAGAAGAATATCAACAAAGATTTTTAATGGAAACTCAGCTAACGGTGATGTGTGTTTACAAAAGAGCAGAAAGTCTCGTTGGACAACCTTTAAAATTTATGTCCAGCCTCTTGTCATAGTATGAACATCCTGCAGCTGATGCTATAATAAGCCAGAATGAAGAAAGGGTGAGGTTTAGATGTTCCTTCTTCATTTAAACCTCTGTAAAAAGGATTCGGTAAATCTCGGCCTGACTGGTCTGTCTGAACAGGCTCTGGGAAAATCAATCACACACTGTCTAAAGGCTGATTGACGCTCCACTAGGGGCCGGCATGATTGAGAGCTGCTGTTGGCTCACAACACTGATCTCATACTAAACTGGGCAGACTCCTTGTACGCCGCTATAAATAATGGAGGCTGTTCCTCTCTATCAACAGTTTTACAGTGACTTCCTAAAACGAACCAAGATGTACGATAGAGAATGATGAGACAGGTAAGAATGCAAATCTGTCAGATTTAAACACAAAAGAGCTTTCAAAATCGCATTGAATCAATCAAGCAGCAGTTAAAGTCTGGTTGTTGGTCCTCTGCAGCAGCACAGTGCACAGAGCAGCAGTCGCCATCAATAACTGCTGCAGCTGGCCTGTAATTTAATGCACTCAGCCTTTAGGTGTTTAAGGAAGAATGCGCTGCAGACTCCAGAGCAGCTAATTCTCACATGCTGAGCATGACACCCTCAAAATTCTCCACACGCCACTGATCCATTTTCTCACACAAAAGTGAAAAACAATTCCATAACTGATTACTTGCCAGAAGAAAGTGACAGAAGAAACATCCAAATTCAGACTGAACGGAAAGCATCGTGCAGCAACTGCAAAGCTTTTGGACTAGAGAACCTCGGATTGTTTTAGGGAATTATTCTCTAGCAATTCAGTCACTCCTCTGCATCTTCCCTCCTCTCCTCCAGAGAGACATTCATATGTCAATAAGTAAGCATAAACTCTAACATTATTGGAAATATCAACTAGTAAAAAATGCAAACAGTTTCTAAGCTCTGGGAAAAATTAAGAGTCCATTGCATCGAACCCCGTGGAAAACGTTTTGGTTATTCCACTAAATATTCATTTCTGAACTCTTCCCAAGTTAAAACTTTGGTATTATTGTTTCTACATGAATATGAACTTGTTTTCTTTGCATTATTTTAGGTCTGAAAGCTCTGCATCCTCTTCATTATTTTGACAATTTCTCATTTTCTGCAAATAAATAATAAATTTTTGCTTGGAATTTCAGAAACATGTCATCAGTAGTTCATAGAATAAAAACTCTATGTTCATTTCACTCAAACATAGATCTATAAAAAGTCAAATCAGAAGTGATTAATTGTTTATGAACGTGCAACAGAAGTTTTGCTTGCTGGTGTTAAATACCCAAAGTTTCATTTTTGTTCAGGAGTAACCATGGTAAACATGTCAATGTCGTGAGTCAGAAATGAGTTCTGTTCGCATTACAGCTGCAAGGTAAACAACATCCTTATTATTCAACGTCAGTCTGGAGAATCTGCAGAACACGATGGAAATTTATGTGTCACTTAGCAAGAAAATCTGCTTTGTTGGAAACAGCTAAATAAAGTCAGGATGCAAATGCAGGCTCCATTTCTCCATTTTCTGCTCTTATAGGCGTCTGAAATACGTTTCAGCAGCAATTTTGTTCATATTTCAAGTCTAATTATCATGTGCATGGCACTCATATGAATAACTTTAGTGAAGATATCGTCATGCAGAAGACGGTCTAGATATTTTTGGCCAATAATAATAATCCTTCCCCAAAAAGAGTCATTGTCTTTCATTCTTTTAATTATTTAGCTTCAGCAATGAGGAGGATTTTTTTCCTTCTCATCTCGGGCTCTAAAAACGGCAACTGTCTCATTATGATTTTAATAATCTCACTACAGGAAGAATGAGGGGAGAGAAGAGCGATGACTGGATGAAGGGGAATGTTGCCACCGCACCTCCGTTACCATTTTGGGGTGCAGGTATTTTTACTCCTTTGGATTATTTTCTGCTTTCAAATCTGTAGCTTTTAACATGTCCAAGTTCAATCAATTCAGCAAACAAAATGATTATTTAGCATGGTCTAAAACTAGATCATTAGTCACGTTGATTACAAGCTTGAATGCAGAGAGGCCTCCACATTAGTACAAATGCAGTTCAAGGGCTTTTTGACCAAAACTATGAAACTGTAAAAGGTTTCAGTATTGATAAAATTAGGATTATATAACTGGATATTATTGCACTTTAAATATTTTTTCTCAAACACAAGAGTGCAGGGTTCTGCGTTGGTTATCCTCACCAACACAGGCACATTTGATAGCTCAGTTGCTTGAGCTAATTTTATGTTTTGCTTCATTTAGCCTGTATTTATCCATTTATCAAGAACAAATTATTATTTTGTCCTTAATCTGGCAGGGAGGGAAGAACACATGGCTAATGTCAGACCAGCTACCACAATCTGCCTGCTGTTAAAAGCTTAATAAGTCCTCTGGTAACAGCAAAACTGGAAAATAAATACATAAACAAAATTCTGATGCAGAGAAGCATAAGAAGAGGATTTATTTCAATCAGGTTCAGTCCTTCTTTTAAAAACGCCAACTTCATCTGCAAACATACCAAAGCAATGCCACATCATCTAAAACATTTATCCAGCCAGAATGACGCAAACTGAGTTTATAATAAGGCAACTTAAACTAATTATAATAGTAAAACCTTTAAAATTGTTTCCCTCACCAGTTTATTTTTGTACAAGTTACTTTGATAACATTGTTTATGTGAAAACCAATCAAAAAGCTACTTCTCTCTGTCCTCCTTTCAACTAAATCCAGGATCTTAGAGGTAAAAAAATGACAGACATGTTTCATGCAAAAGTAGAAAAATGCTCCACACAGCTCCTGGTTTCCTCTAAATACTGCAGCTGCCTGCTGCGCGTTTCCCATTAAAGACATGTTTCTGCACCCTGCTTTGCAAAATGCGAGATTTTTAAAAGCACATTCTTATTAAACGTGACATTTCTCAGAATTTAAAAACTTCTCTGAGAAGACACTGGGAGTTTTATTATTGTAAGTCCCATTTGATTAAATCTGACCTATTCTAACTTTCAACATTTGTCCCACAATGCAGATGGAATCAAAACATTTTGACAACAGTCTTTAATCCAATCATACATCCCTGCTTTCAGGGTGTAATTTTGACAAGTTATCATGTTTGTGACGAGGCTCCTGATAAATAAATCCCTGTCACCTAAAACTGCTTAAACCTGAGCGAAGTGCTGCACAGTCAGTGTTTATCTAAAACTCCTGACAACATGTTTTCCCCGGCCAATGCTCTCCCCCATACTTTAATATCACTTATAGTGGTTTATTTACGACCCGAAAGCCCATCAGTGTTCTTAGCTTAATTACTCAGGGTTATGTGTAATCACTTATGGAAGCTTCTGGAGACCGCAGAGAAAGATTGGCTGAGGGAAACGAAAGGTGGCCATAAAAGTGAGCGCCGCTATCCGGGTGAGTGAGAAGGAAATGAGAGGCAAACACACGAGGGAGGAGAAAAGACAATTAAATCTCATCCATATGAAGCAAATGGTGAATGGCTGCAGGAATTCAGGAGTTATTAAAAAGACATATAAATGCATTCCTGTCATGATGGACCATATGCTGTTTGTTTAGGTTTTACAACTCAAACGTATCTGTTTTACAGCATCAAATATTCACAGGAGTTTTGGGTGCAGTAATACATGCATATGGTGCTGAGTTTAAGAAAATGATTTTATTATAGCATTAACATTTTTTTTTGGTTTTCCATGAACAGACTAAAGGCTTTCTAAAGCAAAATTGGAAATCTTTGCTAACCGATTCAGTCCAAGTTTGACCAGAGGGAATGTTTTAAAGATGTCTGTTTAAGTTGGAAACACCAAAGCGCTGATACTGCAGCATAAAAATTCAACACAACATATTTACTGTTCCCTAAAGATGATCTCAAACTGACAGAGCTTTGTGTTTTCTTTGGCTTTGTTTACCCTCTCCTTGTTATTAACATGTTCAGCAGATGACTAAGTTTTAATTGCATGAGCCAGACTCCGCCCCCAATGCGGAAGTAGAGCAAACTGCTGACAAACAAACAGTTAATAAAGGAAGTGGAACTCAGGCCATAAAGCTACAATCATAATCTACCTTCAAGCATAACTACCTTCACTGAATGATCTCTGGTTAGATAATCAATAAGTGTCATTATGGCAAAAAATGACTTACCACCAGTGCAGATGAACGAGTTGGTCAGTCTCAGTTCCTTTAACCTGCAGGCCTCCATCCATTTCTTGCATCATTCCAGTTTTTTTTTTATTTATTTTTTGTGTAATAAATTGTTTTCCACCGCTGTTGGGATTTCCCCAGAAATCTCTCTGACCGCTGGGATTAACAATGATCACCAGGTGTTCCGTCGACCTGTGCTGCCCAATGATCCGTCCAACGCACATGCGCACTCCGACGTTCCGTGACGGGTTGCTTACTCAGCAGATTTCTTTTGGATCTCACCTGAGGAAATTTCCTTTCATGAATATTACGGTAATTTATAGCTTTTCTTAAGATGCTCTGCTACTCTATGTTTTAATGTCAGGCAGTTTATTTATGAATGGTTTTAGTTTGCCATCTTATTGTCGTCACCATATTTTCCACTGTAAACAACAAAGTCTCCTTGTTTGGCGCAAACTGCGATGATCTTCAATTAGGAGCAAAATACGACGGCAGCGGTTTTCGTTAGGTAGCACCGACTGATAGACATGGATATCGAGATGCGCTCCAGCAGGAAAATCAGAACTGGTTTGTAGTTTGGGACAAATTGCGAGCCCTGATTGGTCAGTTGCTGCCAAAGGCCCCAATGATGGACAGGAGGATGGATGTTGTAGACTTTTGACAGATTAGTCCACGTTTTGCAGTTAATCTAGATGTACTTTTATCTTTTGTGAGACATTCTAAAGCTTTCATTTCATTGCACATTTGCACCAAAACTTTTAAATGAACCTTGATGTTTTAACAGGTTCACAGTTGTGAGCGACGAACATTTTATAACAAAATATAACCAAAAAACTTGCTACTAGATTGTAAACTGATCCCAAACTACCAGATTTTATGCTATAATTTCTGTTAATAAACCAACTGTTTGGCAGCTAATTTAGGTTTAGCAATTTGATTTTTATCATGCAGCTGCATTGCAGTGAAAATACATTTTTTAGAACTTATTTTTAATATTTTGATGACTGCAATCAGGTTCTATGCAGAACTGTGTTGGTTTTCTAGAGGTAATTTGGTCTCCCAGTGTCCAGCAATAAGACTCATCTCAATCAGCTGGTCAAAGCAATAAGCTCAGCATGTATTCCCTCAGAGCCTCATGTCTTAAACCCAATAAACTGAAAGCAAAGCCTAATGAAATGGATGATACAGAGGCAGGATAAGCTAGAGTCAAAAAATCAATGAAAAGGAGCAATGCTCTGTCTCCTGGCTACAGAGTTTGCCAGCTGGAGACCATAAAGTTTGGAAAATGCATCCATTAGAAAAAGCAAAAGGTGCAACTTCTTCTTGTGGATATTTAGATGTGCTTTGTCTTTCTTTGTGTTTCTTTGATTTGCACTTCAGCCTCAATGTTCAACTTCATTTTTATGCTTTCATGATGGAATACACAAGAGCTATTTGATGTGTTTCTTTGGGGTTGTGTTATTGTTTCTGCCGGAGCCGTTTAGAATACAGACTTCAGAATGTTATTATTATTAAAAAACCAATAACTTACTGTTGAGGTAGCAGAATTGTCATGGGGTTGCAGACGCCTGTAGGAGAGAGATGGATAGTTTTCTGAGAGCCAGTTTGAGGCAGCAGGAGTGTGAGAAATCAGCTGTGACTGCAGCGAGTTGGGTCAAACCTGGTAGGAAGAGCATTCGGCTGATGAAACGGGATTACCTGCACACACACATGTACCACTGAGTATCAGAAGCAAATTATTCAGAATGGTGTTTGGAAAACTGTGTAATTCAGTCAACAGACCTCAAACATGACATGTACTGACACATAAACACCAATGTGAGGGAATTGGAACAGCTGCTTTAAACTAAATGCAGGAGAAAAGAAACAATTTGTTCACATAAAGGACATTTTTTTTGCATAATGTGAGCTTAAAAAAAGTTTATTTTTAAGCTCACATTCACGTTGATTGAACCTGCAAAGCTATGATTTTAACATAAAAAATGCCACAACTCAGTCACGCTGCGTCCTGCTACTCAAATGTTTTGTACATGTTTATATTTATATTTATAGTGTGTATTTTTCCTCACTCTTGTCAATGTTTGGTTTGTTTGTTTCACATGAAAAGACCAGATGTAGGTAGTAACTAGTGACACTGACTCAGTTACTTCTGCTTAAGTATATATTGTGGCTACTCTACCCATGTAGGTTAAAGTCACAGTGGAATCTGTGATTTTTGTTTCACATCTTAGATTAAACTTAAAGAATTTTTCAAGCTGAGAAAGGCCCGGCCCAAGTCCAGTCCTCGAAAGCTGCAATCTGGCAACTTTCAGATGCATCTCTGCAGCATCTCTGTGTTGTGAATGAGTGAATGAACTGAGGAGAGAGGCTGAAGTTGTGAAGTTGTTAATCCAAGCAGAAACATCTGCTAAAAAGCTGATAATTCTGCTGTGTTTGCAGACAAAACTGCTGCTGCAAGAAGCAGGAGCCAAATGTTAATCTGGCGCCATCTGCTGCTTAATCACTGGAATTACATTCTGATAGGAACCAACTGTTATCTCGTAAATAAGTAAACAAAAAAAAAAGTATTGTAAGATAGATTAGAGTTATTTACTTAAAGTAAATGTAGAAACAAAGCAGTTCTCAGATTTATTTCATCCAACATATGCACTACCACATATGGAGTGTTGCAGGAAACAGCACAGCATGAATCAGACTGCTCTGTTAACAAAACAGATTTTCCAACAGGAATAAGTCAAATGGATGTGTAGGTGCTTATTGGCTGCACGGTAAAGGATGGAGTGAACTCTGTTTCTGTCCCGCCTTCTCGCTGTGGGATTAGGAAACAAGCTTCATGCAGAATAATGACTGCAAAGAAAGGCTGAGGCTTAAAGACACACAATTCGTTTAATGCCCAAAACACAGAGCTCAAATAGACACAGTGAATATAAAAAGTCTAAAATACCAGATAATGTTGAGGTAAAACGATGTAACCCAGATAAATGATTTCAAAACTTTTCTACCTTTTAATGTGACGTTCTTAACATAAATCTTCCTCCATAATCAAGATGTTTGTTTATTTCTGTAAAAGGAAACGTTAGGCTATGGTGAGGTACGTCTGAGGAGCGACGTGATGTTCTGGAT
The DNA here is from genome assembly GCA_922788865.1 of Poeciliopsis turneri. Taxonomy (NCBI): domain Eukaryota; kingdom Metazoa; phylum Chordata; class Actinopteri; order Cyprinodontiformes; family Poeciliidae; genus Poeciliopsis; species Poeciliopsis turneri. The sequence continues at coordinate 3,740,598 of CAKLNU010001103.1, forward strand.
AGTTCTGTTTGTGTTCTGTTTGTGTTCTGGAGGTATGTCGCAAATAAATAAACTAATTCAGACACGCAAATTATTTGCAAGAAACGAAGGCGTCTGAAATCCTGGGGAGAAACATGTTGTGACTGAGTGACTCTTTGTGTTTGAGTCCATCAGAAGTAACAACATTATGATCGAAATGAGTCTCACAAACTGTACAGTGTTTCAGTAATTTGCTGCCAAGACTTCAGGTCACTCTTTGGTCTGGTGGATCTCTCTTGGCTTCAGCAAAGTAGCAATAAAAACCTGGATCTTTCTCGGAGCTCTTATGGCTTCTAACCCCGGCCTTTGGATGGGACCAAACCAGGACCAAAATAACACTTGAAAATGCTTTAAGTGTTTTCATTATATGTTTTTATTTCCTATTCCCCACTGCCCAAAATTACGTATGGCTTAAATCACATTGTCTGGAGAGCTAAAATGTTCTGACGTTAGCCTCTCAAACTGGAGGAGAGTCCAAAGAGTCACTGACACTTTAGTTTCTCTAACAGTGAACATCAAACTGTGTTACTTTTACTCTTTCTGTATGGCGACTGGTGCTGATTTTCCTGCAGGTGTGGACTCAAACCACAGGACTTCAACTTGTTGTTGAGAGTTTAAAACCATAGTTTATGATTTGGGACTTGAGTTTTATGGCTCTCAGAACCTAAAACCTGACATAACTGTGGGTCTGCAGAGAGGTTTGAGTCCTGTGGGACGTATGCAGCACGCAGGGTGTTATCTGCTAGACATTTTCCAGGTTACTCTTAAACCTAGAAGTGTTAGAAAAAGTGCTGAGAATCAGATTTCACAATGGCAATTGGTTTTTTAATTAAAAATGAAACATAAATGGGTGAGTAGTAGAGTTGCACCAATGTTTTGAGCAAGTTCTTCTATATTCTGTGCAGAGAATATTGTCCTTTGTTTTCATGCATTTTTCAGCAGTAAAATTTCATTATCCAACTTTTGGTGATGTGGACAAAAAAACAACATAAACAACATAAAGACTTCAATGCATTTATTAAGTAAACCTTTCCATCTTTAAGTCATTTTCAATAACTTGGCAGTGCATTGGCAGTAATTGGCTTCCTTATCCAGCAGAGGGCCGTTCTGAAAACTGGCATCGTTTAATGTTCAGTTCAAAATTTGAACTTTCAAATTAAATATCCATCATTTCAGCTGCAAAAAAATGATAAAAAGGTGGGTTTTTGTTTTTTTCTCATAATAACTACATTCATTTACTTTTTCACTGGTAAAACAGAGTCAGCTGGAGGTCTGGGTAACCAGAATAGCAGCAGATAGCATAGTTCTGTTCTCCAAAGAAATAAACAAAGCAGGAAAGAACTGGGGAGTTGATGCCAGTGAGTCCCGTCGAGCGCGAAGCCATTTGTGAAACAGCTGATGAACGCTGGTATGCAGCAGCAGCCGCCGCTGCTGCTTGCTTCTGGTTTGGGTTTCTTCTGCTCTCTGTGTTGTGCTTCTTGAAAGATCCAAGTTTTTATTGCAGCTCGTTTCACGCCAAAAGAAGCAGCGGACCTCAAATCCAGAACCGCAGCAGAAACACAGCAGCTCCTGGAGGCTTTCAGGTTTTTGGGTTTCTAGAACCTCTTGTGTCGCCATAAATCGCAGCTGACTGTGCAGACGCTCTTTACAAAGAAAAGAATAAAAATAAATAAAAATCTTAATTTGGAATTTAAAAACAATGAAGAACAGGTTGTTGTTGTTGTTTGTTTTTATTATCAAAGGAAGGGAAAATGATGCTGGATAAGAAAGTAAAGATAGTGGCTCAGGTTAAACTGTGACCCTTTAATGGATCATACAAACTCAAATTTCATTATAAAATATTTATCAAATAAACTGAGAAACAACAAACTATTACAACAGAGTCTGACCTTCTGCAGGCATAATCCTAATTTTCTCATCATATTTTTGAATTGATTGTAAACTGAGCTTTAATCTGAAAAGGTTCATGGTTTAACTTTGCAGTGAAATGAATCATGTTTGCTTTCTTAGCTCTTTAGCTTCAGACAAACTGTGATGCATTTGCTTCCATATCTGTGTGGGAAAATGTTTCTTTCACAGATTTCCCCTACCTTTGATATGCATCTCTGCAGCTCCTCCAGAGTAGTTTGGTAGTTGAATCATAAGTGGAGCTGAGTTCTGTGAAACGGACAGATTATTGTCTGATAACCAAACCCTGCTTTGAACGTTTCCTCAGCTTTCTGCCTGACCGTTGTGCTGCATCCCTCGGTCTTCATCTTGTTCATCGGCTTTATTGTTTGTTCCCTGATGTTCTCTAACAAAACTCAGAGGCCATCACGGCTGGATTTGTGGTGGGGATGAATTACTCACAGCTGGGCCAAATTTAGTAACTTCTGACGGCACAAGATATCACAGGCTGAGCACGAATGCATGCTGTACTGTTTCACTGTGAAAAGACCCTAAAAACCATAATGATTTCACTCATTTTATGTTTATTTACCACTTTGTGTCACTAAAATCTCAATAAAATACATAGAAAATGTTGAAAAGCTTAATTTTTGAAAATATTTTAATTCAGATGTTTTAAATTGTTTCAGCTCCACATGAAATTTGAATGAGAAATATTTTATTAGGAATATATTTCAGACAGAAATAAAGATGCAAACCATTGAGAGTTCCATTGGAAACATAAAATCTCCTTCCCATGTCCGTCTCCAGCTTCACCTGCTGATTTAGTTACTCCTGTTTACCGGTTAGAGCAGAAACCTGGAGTTTGTGGTCTCCCCAGAGCAAATTTCATTCCAGCAGATTCAGCTGTCGGTCTCAGAAATGGTTCATCTGGAGTTTGTGTGTTTGGAGGCTTGGGTCGAGGTTTTTGTGCTGAGTTTGCATCCCTGTATTTGAAGACAACATTTAGGCAAACGTGGAGTCACAGCTGCAAGGATTCTGTTCTGATGGTAAATCGAGATCCAACTGATCAAAACCAGCAAGAAAAATCAAACTCTTCGTTTTAATTGAGTGGCTGCTGTCTAATGCGAAGCAAAATATTTTCCTCTGAATAAACTGATAAAATTGAGAATAATCAGAAATGCCCTAAAACTGGTCTGATCTGCAGGGATGATGGCGACTGCAGCTCATAACTCCAAATAACCCCATTTCCAAACATCCGGACTGCCCCCGTGAATCGTTTTGTCAACAAGACAGAGTATTTTGTAGTAAAAGCTTCATCTTTCAAATCTGATGCATCACCTTTTCCACAGACTCACAGTGAGCTCAGCAGATCTGACATGGCAGAGCGAGAGCTAAATGACAGAGTGGGGAGCGGAGAGGTGCCCCTGTGTCCCTGGTCACACCAGTGGGTAACCACACACTTCATCCAATGGCTCCAGACACACACACACACACGCTCACACACACACAGGAAGGTCAATGATATGTTGGGAAACGTAGTGAGGGGGAAACCTGAGAAGGGGAAAGCTAAACCAAAGAGAAAAAAAACAATAACAAGAACAACCTGAAAAGATCAACACTGTTTCCATTTCTTTTTGTTTTTTCACTCCATCTTTGCAGTTTGGAGCTTCATGGTGAAGTTTGCAGCTAGTAGCTCTGCAGCAGGAAAACGAATCCCAGCCTGGGAACGTTTAGTATGAAGTGTGTATGTTTCCCCCGGTACGACGGCTTCCTCAAACTGACAAAAAGCAGGACTGCTGGGTTAGATGGTTGCTTTAGATTCCCCTACAGGGAACAGCAGGTACAGGTGGATGGATACTTCCTGTCTTTCCATTAACCATATAATTGTGCACATTGTAATAATGACAGGAGATTCACTTAATGAAAACAATGCAATTTTATTTTAAGAATTAAATTAAAAAAATTATAGTTTTTGCATCAGGATGAAGAGGATATTCAGTAAAACTGGAAAAAGTTTTGTTTAAACTTTTATAGATTTGGTTGCCAAGTAACTGCTGTCACTCTTATTTCTCCTGTTTTTCAGCATCACCTTCATGTCTTTTCTATTTTCCCACACTCCTGTTCCTCCTGTGTCTGCTTGCAGCCCTGCGTTACGCTCACTACAATGTCATGCTGGGTCACTAAAGCAAACACACACACACACACACACACTCTCCCACGCGGCGTCAGTGCCTGTTATAGTGACAATGCCACGAACAAAACCAACAACAGACAAATATATAAAAGTGGGCTAAAATTCCACTCAATTTCAGGAGATTTCCACATCAGCGCTGCTCTCATAAACCCTATGTTTAGACATCCATGCAGTTTCAGGAAAACCAGGGGAGCCAGAAAGATAAATACACTGAATTATAAAGTTTTGGAGACAGTCATCCCCAAATAGCATGGGTACTTTTTTCATGGGTTAAAAAGGAGACACATGGGACCACAGAGCGTCTGTAGTCGTAAAAAAATTTCTTCATTTTCTCTTGCAGGCTGTCATCTTAAATTTGGATCTCATTTCTCCTCTTGTTTGCTCTGATTTTTTTTGTTTCTTTTTTTCATTTATTCAACATGTTTTTCATTTTCTATTTATAAAAGTTTGGAACTTGTTTAGATGTTGCACAAAGTGGAGCATAAAAGGAAAAATGAGCAAGAAAATGGAACAACGCTGAAATAAATTTCCAGAAAAGTAAATTTTTTACTTCAAAAAAAGTTGGTAAGAATAATGGAAAAAGATAAAATATCACAGTGTGCTGCATTCCTTGATGTTTTTCTATGTTGCAAAGCATGAAAAAAGCTTTTTATGCTATAAGTGTGTGTTTGAACTTTTTCACATTACACTCACAAATTCAATGTGTTTGGTGACAAACCAATGAAACATCCTGATTGTGAAGTTATTATTATTATATTTTTTTTAAATCTCTAAAGCTCAGACTGGATGGAGAGAATCTGCATTTAGGTTTGTGCTTTGACTAGGCCAGTTTGTTCACTAATGCTCTCTAACCTCTACATTTAAACTGACACAAGCAGAAACTAACCTTTCAGCGTGACATACTATACTTTTCTTGTTTCTACGTTAGAAATGTATAAAAGTCATGAATATTTCCTTTCCGACTTCACTGCATGTCGCTTTGTTGGTGTTTTAGTGAAAATCGCAGTAAAATAGATTCTGTTGCAATGTGACAAAATGTGAAAAAAGGCTCTGAATACATTTAAGTGGGAATGAAAAGTGGAAAACTGATTTTTTTGAGATTCTTCTAAAAAAAATCAAATTCTTTATTAATATTTCTGCATATTTATGGACCTAAGACAGTTTGCTGAAATCCATCATACAATGAAACTGGTGGATTTCCAGGCTCATTTTTTCTGATAATATGAGGCCATTTACATTAAATTTATCAGTTTCTTTTTTATCTGTACCTGATTTCAGTTTGCAATCTAACATAAAAATGAAGTCGGGGAGAAAAGCCTAAAATCGTGGCTATAATTGTTAGACAGAATAAGAAGAGCTGGGTTCCTGCTGACTCAGAATCTGGCACCGTGATTGGCTGATTTGACCATTTCCACGCTGATTGAGGAGTTCCACCACTGAACGTTAGTGGTTAGGCCTGCCCGGGATCTGAACCCACAACCCACAGGCCCTTCAAAGCCAAGGCCACCAGACCTCTGAGGTTTAACACCCACACCTTGGCTCCCACCGAAGACGGAGGGCGAGAGCAGGGAGGAGAAGGAGGCATAGACTACAGCAGGAGAAACAGAAGTTAGAAAGATGAGTGGGAAAAACAAAGACTGAAAAACAAACAGGCATTACTTTCCTCATAAGTCCCTGAATGCCTATTTTGTCATCTGCAAACTGCAAATCTGGCAAATTTCCAGAATTCCCAAAAATTCAAGCAAATGCTCCAATTCTTTGCATTGCAGTTTTGAAGCAAAGCTGCATGTCGAGGTTGAAAGTGGAGTCAGACGCCTGGTAATGTGATTGTGTCTTGGAATGACGGGTCAAGAAATGCTCCTGCATTAGGACGGGGTGTGTCCGTTTGCTGTGATGTCCATCTTGTTTTATTTAACTTGAACACAGACGTTCATTTCTCTAGACAGCCAGCAAGTGCTCAAATAATGAAATCATCAGAAATGATGTCTGTCTGCCTTTGGTTTCAGCTGCTTTAAACATTCACAGTGACGTATGTGTGAATTCTGATGCTCAGGAACTTTTCAACGTGTCCACCAAAAAAACTCATCTTCATGTGTCACTCGTTCAATTTCCACTGCAAACTTTGCAGCTATTCTGCGAATACAAAACCAAAGAAAGGGCCGTTTCACAGTGGCGGTGTCTCCATTCAATGAGAATAAGGATCATATGTGAGTTTGTTTACGTAATTATACAACACACAGTGCCATTGTCCTCCTTCTACTTCCTGTCATCTTCTTCTTCTTTTCCGCCAGTAGTAACATCCGATAGCTGATCACATGACTCGTGGGATGAGAAAAAAATGTTTCCAGTGCAGTTTTGCGAAATACACTAAATTTAAAACAACTTTACCTGGTTGAATATAATGGATGCATTAGATATTAGAAATTATAAGTACATATAATCAGGATATCAATGATTTTAATGGCCTTAAACATTATGTTGTCGTTCATGTGCATTGAGAGCTTGTATACTTTCTGATTAAAAAAACAAACTAACAATACGAAGGTGTAATTAGCATGTACTGGTGCAGATGCAGACCAGCCATGTAAATTATGAAATGAATCTTTGTGAAGCTGAAATGTTTTGAACGTTAATCTGGTGCAGTTTCTTGCTCTTCTTCCTTCTTTTACTTCAAAAGTCAATTATTGTGGCCTGAATCGATGCTGTAATTGATTAACACATGATTGTTTTTAAAGTGTGGCCGTAAAAGTATGAAACTCAGAAATGCCAAGCTTTTCAATTCAGCGAACTTTTCCTCCATCCGCTGTCCTCACAGCTCCTATCAGAGGATATGAACACATTGCTACTTCCTGCAGAGACAGGAAACGGGAAGCAGGGGGAATAGAAGACAGAGGCTGACATCCTGCGGCAGAGAGGGAAAGACCCCCTTCACACACACACACATGCACACACACCTTCACCATTACATCAAAGCAGTCTACTCAAGTCTAGGTCAGCAAGAGTTAAGAAATTCAGGGAAAGCACAACTTTATTATCAATATTTTATTGATCAAATTTGTGAAAGTAGAGTCATGAGATGATAATTTACACAAAAGGAGAAACACTTCAGTTGGACTGAATCAGTTGTCAAACCCTAAATGTCAACATCTGGATGTTTTATTAAATCACAAACTTTATAAAACGCAACAGAAATAACAACCAGAACCTACAATTTGAGTCACTGCTAAACGAGCTAATTAAATGTAACATTACAAATAAATATAAACAGACATATGTGCTCAGATGCAGCAAATGCCTTTACATAAAACACCCACACAAAGTTTCATGCAAGACTGAAAACGTACACAAAGAAGCCCAAACTCACAAATACATTTACCGCCTAAACTGACTGTCATCTTTAATCAGACTATGTAAAATCACACACACACAGATGACCAGAGATGCAAATACACATTTAGTGTGTCAGTGTGTGGTTGTGGCGACTGATCTAACTTTTTGACCACATGTGGCCAATAAAACACAGGGCAGACAAGACTGGAAAATCCCCTTCTTTATTTCTCTCTTCCTTCATTTCTTTAAGCTTCGACTCAAACTGTCTCAGATTCACAAATCCTTTTCCTCACATTCTGATTCCCTCCTGAAAGTGAGGAATCTACCTGTTTCTGGTTTATGTTTACTTTTTTGTTTCAGGGTGATATTGTTTATTCATAAACATTTTTGAACATTGATAAATTTGCAAAAACAATGCAGGACGTCGTCATAATGGTTTATTTGTGTGCAGGATTTTGAGGAGAGAGATTAAGTTAGTTCAGTTTGGAAAAAGACTGTAATATAACAAAATATGGAAAACTTGAAGCACTTTGAAAACTTCCCAGATGAACTGTACACACATCCAATGACAGCCAAGGCTGAATTTGATTGTCTTCCTGTCAGACGAGATGATCTACAGTTAATAAAAAAACACAACAACAACAAAAGACAAAGAAAGAAAACATCAAAATACAAAACATCATACATAAAGACAAAATTTCAACTTACTGTCAGGTTCCATATATAAACTTCACAAACAACATTTCGGTTTTAAATTGTAACCAAATATCCCATAAAACATGGATTTAAAACACTTTCAACTAATTTCTACAATACATGGAACCTGCTTTCTGTCTTGGTTCAATTGGAAAGTATCAATGGTTAGCTTGAATTGAACTGACTTGGACTGTTGTTTGTGATGCGCCTTTAGGTGAAGCGTGTTGTGAATCGGTGCCATAAAAACAACCTGAACTGAACCGAAGGTTACGGCTTGAAGAACCTCCTGCAAAAAGCAAACATGAGCTCATGGGATTCCCAAACCAGACATAAGGGACAACCCAGGTCAAGTCTGAGCTGCAAACAGGTCCAACCGATGTTCAGACTGCAGACACAGCATTAAAATGCATGGCATTCTGGGTAAATACCACCAAAACAAACATGCATCCGGTGCTAGCGCTAGGAGAATGGCTTTTTTTTTTTTTTTTTTTTGCCAAAGACAAAAGAGAAATCCTCAACACTAAAATCTGATGCCACCATTTTTGTTGGTGAAGAAGGAAGCTGCTGCTTCAGAGGTTTAAATGTGGTTTCCTTCAGTGGTTCTTGTGCAGCGCCTCTACAGGGGAGGAGGGGAACTGGTTTTTCAAAGGGTTCAATCGTTTGACAGTGCAGTGGGAAAACAACCAGATGTTGCAATCTGGTTAGAGGTCAACAACGGTAGCGCAGTAATGGTCCTAAACTTTAGGAAAGGAGACACTGAAGGTGTATTCCAACTATGGAGGGATCAGATTTTGGCCTTTGAGGAAACAGTTGCGTTTTTGTTCTGTCTGTGAACCTCCAGTGTTTTCACCTGGAACTGCGAGGTCCATTCATCGAAACTGAAGTTTCAACTTTCTGAAAAGCATCATGAGACGTGAAATTCAAATAAGAGCTTGAAGCTTCAGTTGGATTTTTCCAAACGTTGCCCTGAAAGACTCTGATCTGCTCCACAGTCAAAGTTTGGGATTACCTCTTCATCGTGTAATCCAATCTGCAGAGATCTGTTAATGAAACATGAGCTGAAACAAGGCAACATCTAAATCTCACAGCCGATCGGCTTTGAGGACAGGAATTTCAAACGCCTGCGGCAGAATCTCACGTTTTTTAATTTCCAGCTACAGGAGCGGGAATCTCGCCTTGTTTTCTTTTCCAGTCAGAGCAACAAGCAGCCGGGTGAGGTGTTCTCACAAAAATATACTCCTCTTCCCCTTTTCACTTTCCACACATGAAGAGGGACACACACCCTTTCCGAACATCCCAAACTTCCACATGAGTTTCCTCCTGGTTGCTAACATTCCTGTCAGCTACCTAAGCAACACACACACAGTCACACACACCAAGAGCTGAAAGTACATGAGTCACTGTAGGAAAACATGTCTGAAGTCCCAACCACACAATGTTTGGTCATCTTTTACACAGCAGTTGACATGTCCAAACGTTGTTCTGCTCCGATGGAGATTCAGTGAAATGGATTTAGAAACATAAACAAAATAAGACCAGACAGAAAGTGTCATAAGGTGGAAGGTAAACACAACAGAGCCAGGTACAGAGTGAAATGGTGATTTAATGATGAAACAGGCACAAAAAATAGTCCAAAACCCAGAAAACTCAAGTCCTGACAGGCAGCACTGCTGAGCGGAAAAACCAGGGATCAACACAGGTAGCAAACAGGGCATCCGACTGGAAATACATCCAATGAGGAACACAGGTGGAGTTAAATACACTGAGGGTAATCAGGGGACGAGACGCACCTGGGAATCAGACACACCTGGGAATCAGACACACCAGGGAACAATCAAGGGGAAAGCAGGACAACATGGAGACTCAGAGTCACAGAAACTCAAAATAAACAGAAAACTCAAATCCTGACAACAATAAAGGGAAGGTTAGACGCTTACTGCCTTTTAAACATCTTCAATGCTTTAATCATGGGAAAAAATTTTTTTATCTGAATATTCACAAAAAAATCAACAAGAACGTTTTTCTGACACTTTTCTAGTCATTGTTTCTCAGAAGTGTTAACTAAACTACTATATGATTATTGATGCAAGTTTTCCTAAATGTAAATGCTAGAAACGTTTTATCAGCTCTAAAAACAATTACTATCTTAATTCTCATTGGAATTATATGATTTATTTTAAAGAAGATGCATCAGCCTATTATGAACTATTATTTTGTTGAGAGTCTTGTTAATTTTCACAAACTCCTTTTATTTTAGTTTATTTTGAGTCTTTTCCAATATTTCACACCCTAGATGTGTTTATTCATAACACCTGTCCTCTACTCTGTGTGAAATATGTTCATTCATTAACAATAAAGCTTATTTTCTTTTCCCTGCTCATATTAAGATTATTTTGGATAACATCCATTTGAAATAGTTCAAACAACAGAAATGATAATGGTTTAAAATGATGACAAAAACTAAAAATGAGATGAAATGACGCCTTATAATCTAAGTAGCAGTGGTTTCTCCCTGCGTAGTGAGAGTTTCTCTCTTGTTTCCTGCCTGTTATTTGATTTCTCACATACAAGTAATGCAAACAAAATTGGAATATTACGTCAGGCCATTAAAAAAAAACTAATTTTATAAAGCAAAATGTGTCCCTAATGAAACTTATGTTTAATATCTCTTTAAAAGTTATTAATTTGTTTAAACTGTATTGATTATGACTGCATGTTTCTGCTGGTTTAACATCACATGGCGTTTCATGTCTTGCATTGACAGAACACACACTTCACACATATTTATTGATCTGCATTAAACATTAATCCTTTCATGTCCTCTTGATGGCCGTCATGCTTTTACTCCAATTTGACTTGAACATAATAAGTAAAATGATTTTTTGTTTTATTACTACAGAGAGTCAGAAACTAAAGTAAATCCTTAAAGGTGTTTATTTGGTACAATTATTGTATACAACAGAACAGATCTATTTACAGCCAACACACCCTTTTCAAACACATAAAGAAAACCTTTTTTCCTTGTAGAAAATCTAAAAATGATCCCTGCCAGGCAGATTTAGAAGCATCACAGTGACACTTCTGGGAAAATACTGGTTTTAATTTGTTATATGACTGTGAAAAAATGTCCTTTGATTTAATCCCAAAATCCTGGGTGTTTTCTTTATTCTCTAAGATAATTATTACCAAAAGGCCCAAAGTTATTGCACGATTCCAAAAAAACGCCTGTCTCTCTCTGAAGTCATTTTTGTGTCACAGTAAATTAAAACGGAATAAAAGAGTGCTTGGTGTCAACAGAGAAGAATGTCAAATGCAGATGTAGAAACTTATTTTTACTAGTTCACTTGAACTCCTGCTTCTCAGTAAGTATCTCGCTGAAGAAAAGTTGAAAGAAGTCTTAAACCTCAGAAATGGCATGGCAAATGTAACTGGTGGCTCCGTAAGAGATACTTGATTTTGTTCCACTGTTTCATGTACATCAAGAAACAAGAAACAAGCAGTGTCGTCGAGACTAATGCAGAACAGATGCAGGCTCCATCTTTCAAAAGAGGTCTTGTTTTTCTTTCCCTGTACACAAAGCTACTACAGGACAGAGAACGCTGCAGATATTCAACCAACAAATATATTTCAACCTCTTTCAACTAATGCCAAGAATTGCAAAGTTAATCAATTACAATTAGCCAAAAACTGCTAAAAAAAGTTCGACATGCTTTTCCTTTGTATCAAAGTGTTGCGCGTCGTTAGCCTAGCTAAATAGTGGCGCTTTTGCAAAACCTAATTTATCTTAACTCGTCCAAAAACAAAACGACAAATTGAAACAACAATACTTTGTTGGTATTTGGAGGAGTGTTTAATATATTGAAGAGTAAACTTTAGGATTTTAAAGCAGGTTTGTGCAGCCATTTCTCCAGTTTTCACCCGTTAGCCAGGCTAGGCTAGCTAGCACCATAATTACGACACAAATATAAAAACAACGTGTTGGTCTTACTTCCAGCAAGAAAGCTGGTAAATATCATTCCAGAAACTTCCTTTCAGAAAAATAAGATCATTTCTGTACAAAAACATTTCAAACAATAGATATTTCATCTTGAAAAAGTATTATACCTTCTATACAGCTAATACATTAAATGCAGTGCAAAGAGAACATTCCAGTCTAAATCTCTCTTTCACAAAAAGCACTGAATCAATATACACAGTATGACTACATGAAACCTAAAGTTTCCAAAAGAAAAATACAATAAACAATCATAAAAAATCTTAACATATGCCCAAATTCAAAGTGGAAATTAGAGAAAGAGACAATGACGATATTTTCTCTGTTTCCCAGGAGTATTTTAGAACCTGAGCTTCTATCATCTGCAGACCTAAAATGGAAAAACTGTTTTGTTTTAATAAACAATCTGGTAAATCAGAGGATTTGTGGTAAAATAAAGCAAGACTTGAAATCAGCATCAGAGGATATCTGCTTGCCGGTAGACAAAGGCATGTTTTACATCTCAAAATATTATATTTGCCATTTGACACAAGACCCCAGGATGAACTGAGCTGCAGAAGGGAACGGGATGCATCATGTCGAGAAAGAAAACCCACTCTGACTTGTAAAACATCCTAAGAGTTTGTGGGAGACGTTAGCGGTTTGTTCTGGGTCAGCAGCCAGCGGCTTTCTGAGCCTGGAAGAAACCCCCACCCCACTGAGTTCAGCTTATTTCCCTTTCATGGCTCATCCTGAAAGTATCTGACATTTAAATTTGAAGTTACAGACAACGGAAAATATTTTCGATTTTGTAGAATCTGTCATAAAACAATTAGTTTTATGACAATCTTAAAACACGGAGATGGCACCAAATACCGATTGGGACATTATTGTTCTACTTCAGGTAACAATACTTAATGCCCTTAGAGGTGACTGACTAAATATACCAAATATATGCTAGTTTGGACCATATTATATCCAAATAAAGCCATCACTTCTGGATGTTAAGCTGTTTTTGTCAGTGGATGTTTACTTTTAGCTATTATCGTAATTTCTTAAGTACATATTGATGCAAAGCTTCATGACCTAAAGAGAGCAACAGATTTTGATCATTTGTGAGTCTAATTCCAATATGTAGCACCACTGACTCATCAGATTTATTGATTACCCAAAATTAATCTGCTGAAAACACGGGAGAAAGAAAAAAAAAGTGAGATGTTTGTTGGAAATATAAAGTCATATAATTAATAATCCAAGATCTAAATAAACTGTCTGGCAAAGGGCCCAGAATAAAGTTCAACATTTGTTTCACATTTAAAAACAAACTCAAGCAGTTTTAGAGTAGGAGATGACTCGACACCGACTTCAATGAAGTTTTGATATCAAATTTTCTTTGCAGATGCATTGAAGCCTGTGTGAGATGAGATTCTGTATTTATCCAGTTATACAGGCGCTGTAATAAACGGCACTGCTGGCGTCAGAGAGAGCAGATATTAGAGGGCTGCTTCCATCATCACAGCCACCAGCGCCACTCATAATACTGCTGACGTCCCTGTTATTAATAGTGCTAACAATGCTGTTGCTGCTACTGCCAATGGCATTACACCCACCCAGCACTTTTGACCCTCCTCCACACCCTCCAACAAGTCCATAGGGCTCTTCTCGACTCCGTCCCATGTTGACATACTGGTCAAATTCATGCCTGTCCACCTCAGACCAAAACTCAGCAGAGGAAGAGCCCATGTGGCCACCGGCCTCCAGGCTGGACTGGTCTGAGTGTGCAGGACGACCGAAGGTGGATGCAGGAAGGATGCAGGAGGATGAGCAGGAAGAGGAAGAAGTTTCAGGAGGAGGGGAAAGCTGTCCCAGATGAGAGGGAGTGAAGTGAGTGGCGCTGGACACAGTGCCTCCATACATTTGGTTTAGATACCCGACAGGCGCTGAGCTCAGAGGTGTTTGCTGGCATTTTACCAGCTCAGGGATGCTGAAGGACGTGCGAGGATAGGAAACAGGAGACGAGGAATCGGCTAGAGGCGGAGGACATTTCACAGGAGTCCTTAAGGAGACCTGATGACCGAAAGCATGAGTAGGAGGTAGCTTAGCACTAACTGAGCTAATGCTTGACGTCATATTTGATTCAACAGAACTTATTCTAGAGTCAAGTCTGGAAGTCCTGCTTGGACTGAGACTTGCGTTCATCCCGATGTTTAAGCTGGCGCCGATGGCGTTGTGGTGACTGTGGTTGTTGTTGTAGTGCTGCTGGCTGTAATGTGGGTTGTGATGGTGAAGGCGGTGGTAACCGCTCCAACCTCCCATCCCCGCCTCGTCTTGCATGTGTTGGGGGAAGAACACGGACTCTCCGGCTCCGTCTTCCAGGACGTCCAGCGGCGACATCTCCGGGGTGGGCAGGCCGTAGCTCTCCAGTTCGGCGTGCGCTGGGGCCGGAAGGTCCCGAAAGTGGCCCAGAGACGGCAGCAACTGGTGGGGGTGATGGTGGTGGGGAGTGTGGGTGGCCGGGTGGCCGTAAGCAGCAGCACCAGATACGCCATCAGCAGCCAAAGGGCCAACCCCAGGGCCCAAACCGAGAGCCGGGGCCCCACCTTGGGCCAGGCTGTGCAGCAGGAGCCCGGGTTCCACTCGCTTCAGCTTCTTGGTGGTCTTTTTGCGTCGAGGTCTGTACTTATAGTTCGGGTGATCCTGGAGGTGTTGCACACGGAGACGCTCGGCTTCCTCCACAAACGGCCGCTTGTCTGTGGCACTCAGGGCCTTCCAGGACTGACCTGGAAGATGTGGACAAAGAGCGGAAACGATTACACTTTTCTTTATTTATTACTTTTAATCTAACTGATCTTGTACATCCTAATCACATTTTACCATCATGTAACCTGAATCCCCTTTTACACCTAAACCTACAATCATTTTAATTCATGGATATATTTTTAATAGCTATTTAGATATGGCCAATGAAAATATATCGAATACTGTAGTTCTAGTGTAAACAAAGACCCTGAAAGCAGGATTGGTTGGCCCCCTAAACGCTTTAAACCACATTCAGACCTCTATAAATCTCCTTATCTTGACATCTTTTAACTTTTCAGTTTCAGTGGAAGGCACCCTCATATTTATTTGTGTCTAATTAAGAAAGTTTTGCCCTCAGGGTTGAGCATAAATACTCCAGAGTATTTATGCTCTGCATTAAGAGTACATATTTACAGTTTGTCTTGTGGTTGCAAATGCTGGCTGCTTCCAGATCTGCAAAACAAACTTTTTTTTCCCAGAAACTTGCGGTTTGGATTTGAGTGACTGAACGTTTCAAGCTGCAGATGAACTCCAGCTGTACAGTGGGTCTGCGCTGAGCAGCTCCCACGTTTCAACCTGAAGCTCAGCTTACAGCTACACAAATATGCAATAAAATAAAGAATTAAAGAATATTAGTTAATAGATCTAACACAGTGACATCAGCAGTTGTTTTTATTGTTGTTGCTTGTAATTAAAAAGTATTTATTAAAACAAATATTTTTTTTATCATTCATTAATGACATAGTTAACTTTTCAGCATGCAGAGTTATAACAAGTCCAGTAACAGGCAGCAGTTCAGTGATTTATAAATTGTTTGCCAATATTTTCTGAGGGTTTTTGCATTTTTTTATTTTCAGCTGACATTTTTAACGTACAAATACAAAAACTGAGATGCACAAAATATTGTATAAATGTAAAAATCTCTTGAAAAAGCTGTAATATTTACTAGAAATTCACTGTTCAATTGGTTGATTATACTTCGATCAGGACAAAGTAAAAAAAATCCAACTTTCTTTTTGGATGCATCAAAGGCATCCAAACTAAAAACTCCCTAAATTTCCATCCTGTAAATGCATCAGATAAAAGCAAAGGCTTTCACACACTTTGCGTCAGATCAATAAAAATTGAAGATTTGGTTTGAATATGCTTTGATACATTAAAGGAGATAGTCTTGTCGTTCTTTAATTTTCTGGTTGACTGAAAACTGCCTCATCTTTCTGTTTTATGTGGTTTATTTCTGTTATTTCATCAGATCTTGAAGAAAACCAAAAGCTGGTGAAAGTCAATAAATGTCTGATTTATGCATTTTTAAGATTTTCTAGTTGTCTGAACTCTTAATCTTTGATATTTTTCATATAATCCTTTTAAGATTAAGCACTCAGGGAAAGGTTAAATTAGTAAATTTAATAATTGCTTTGCTTGTTGAAAGCTGAGGCTGCTGCTCGTCTTACCCAGCATCTTGCTGAGAACGGCGTTGTGCAGGTCCGGGTTCTGCAGGGCCAGTCGCTTCCTCTCATCTTTAGCCCAAACCATGAAGGCGTTCATGGGCCTGCGGATCCTCTGCTCGGCCCCTGAGGCTTTGGCATCGCCTGCCCCGGCCAGCGGCCCTCCTCCCGGGGTCAGGTCGGGGCTCTGTCCCCTGGAGCCGACCGGCAGAGCCATCCTGGGCTCGTTTCCTCTCCTTGGTTCTCCAGGGGCGTCGGGAGAACTGCAGTCTGCTGACAGGCTCTCTTCAAAATCCATCTCGGGGTCGGAAGCGGGACTCGGGGTCTCCGACGTCCAGCGGCCTCCAAAGGGCATTTGACTGGGATGCAGGGAGGCCTCTCTAGGCAGGTTGGGCTCAGTTAAATTCATCCCACTCAGGTTAACTTTCTGTCCAGAAAATCTCTGCTTTATGTTGGCTGGAAAACTCTGAGGGTTTCAAATGGAAAACGACCAAAGGATCAAATGAGGAATCTGACGGATTTGGTGCACAAATCCTAAAATAAAGCATCGAGATCTGAGACGAGACGGGAAAGGAGAGAGAAAGGAGAAAACAAAAGTTGTGGTGCAGGATATTCCCTCTGAAGAAAAAAAAAATCCAGAGACTCTGCCTCTTTTGTCCACTTCCTTTTTTTTTTTTCCTTCCCAAAACGACAACAGCTCTTGTTTGGATTTTGCGGTTCAGCAGTTGATTTCACTCAGTCAGCGAGGCCGTCCGACTATCCGTCTCTCTGTCTCTCTACCTTGTTTGAAAGTTTTGAAACTTGTGGCCAGATTTAACCGACCCACGCTGTGTATATATACCCCGCCCTGACCAATCAGATAAATATATAGCTGGGGCCTTAACCAATGAGATGCCAGGCGGCTGCGAGGGAAAGAAGTGAGTCTGTCTGAGAGACAGCGAAGGGGGAGTTCAGAACTTTGCCTCCCCCTTTTTCCTTCTTAACGGCCACCCTTTCCTCCCCTTTGGAACTACACACACACACACACGCCACACACACGCACACACACCCCCACGCACACACACACACACACACACACACACACACCCTGTCCGCCTGTTCAGGGAGATGTAATCAGAGAGGTTCCATTGTTTTTACCCAACTGAGACTGGAGCATCTCACACACACATAGACACGCGCACACACACACCCACACACACAAAACAACACACACATCCTCTAATGTGCAGCATGAAACAGGCAGATGTCGCATTTATAATTAACCTCACCAACAAATGACAGACAAAAACACAAAGACACTTTTAGTAATGGCATGTGAATCTGCCTGATGTGTGTTTCTGCACTTGAACGTGTGTGTGCGTGTGTGTGTGTGCGTGTGTGTGTATTTGAGGGTAGGACAGTGGTCACACAGCCAGCCACAGTCCCAACCAGAATGATTAGTGGCTGAGATTAACAACAACTCAGTGGGAAAACTGGGACCTGGAGGTGGTGGGGGGGCCTGGCAGCCATGATGCCTGGGACATTATGTTCTGCTGCAGGGTCCACAGCTTCCACTAATGCACTTTTAATGGTAATCACAGGTAAGCTGCTGCAGACTGTCGTTCTGCTATGCATTTTGTTATTAATAAAATTATTAAATGTTTCACAGAAAAAAATAACTCTTTGCTGAAATGATGATTTTCTCTTTAAAACAGAAATTTGAAAAGGAAGAGTCATTTTCAACCATTCTCTTTGTTTAGCTTCATAAAACAATCACAAGCACCTTCTAGTGCAACAATATAGTAACCTCTACACACACAGACACACGCACACACACTTCCCTCCCCACGCCCAGCTCCATGGGAGGCTCCTGTGGCGTCTCAGAACCTCCTGCTCGACCAACCAGGAACTACTCCCACATACCACTGTTGTCTCAGGCTCACTGTCAGTGTGTGTGTGTGTGTGTGTGTGTGTGCGCGCGTGTGTGCGTGTGTGTGTGTGTGTGTGTGTGTGTGTACCAAAAGGATCTATGCTGAGAGTTACTGTAACTGTTTAGGTGTGACAACTTCAGCATCAAACCTTTGGCTTCTCTTTGTGTTTTTTATTCTTGTCTCATTTCCTGCAAGCTTCAGAGTAAAAACTGAACATTTACAGCAAAAACTGTGAAAATGTTTTTGCATCCTTACGACTCATTCTTCTTTATGTTTCACATTTTATATTAAGAGAACTCGAGTACTTAAAAAATTAAGCATTTTTTAATTTTTAACAAGAGAAACCAACTTTACAATGTGAAACAGTAAATGCCCCATAAACCTGATAACCAGTTGTGCTACTTGCACCACCAGGCATAACGAGATTAGTCTCTGTGGAAGAGTTTCTGGCAGAATAATTCACTTTCTGCCATGTTAGCTTGTTTTTTTTGTAGAGTAAATTGTGAATTTAAAGTCATGACAGCTTTATAATTGTATTTCAATTTAGACTTTAACTAGGCCACTCCAAGAACTCCATCAAGTCATCGCACTATCATCACCATGTTTACAGGTTTCATCCTGAAATGCTGTATTTCGTAACAAAGTTATTCTTTGTAATAATAAGCCCACAGATTATTGTAAACCGTCACAAAATTCGACCATTTCTGCTCTGAATTTCACTTTTGACAAAAGAACAATTGAGTTAGTAATATTGTTTTTCTGCAAGGGAAAGAATTTGACTTTATGAGGAGCTTCAGCCCTTTTTTTGTGCTATTATATCAGGCTTCATGAATGTCCCTTTCCAGCCGTTTCCGTAACTTAACAAGTGGAATGTGTGTGTGAGACAGAGCCGTGGCACCACACCTTTGCCACAGAGGAAATTTGACAGCGGCTGCAGACTTTGTGGCGAGAAAGAAAATAGAGAGAGACATCGAATGAAGGAGAGAAGACATGGCGATGGGTGCTTTTTTTTCTTACGTCGTCTGATAACACACACACACACACACACACACACACACACACACACACACACCCCCCCAACACACACACACACACACACACACACACACACACCAATACACACGCGCAGACGCACACACACCAAGAACCCATCTTACAAACACAAACAACCACACACACACATTCTGGACGACAATAGCATCGTAATGGGCGTGTTTGCGTGCGTGTGTGTGTAGGTGTGTGTGAGTGTGTGTGAGTGTGTGCGTCCGCAGTGTGTTTATGTGTGGGAGAGGTCATGTTCGCACAACTTTCTATTTTCGAACACGCTGAAGGAGGGAAATGTGTGTGATGATGGATGGGAGACACACACACACACACCGTTAGCATGGGTCACCGGGAATCCCCCACCTTTATCACCCATCCACACACACACACACGCACACACACACACACACACCCACACACACACACACACACACACACACACACACACACACACACACACACACACACACACACACACACACACACACACACACACACACACACACACACACACACACACACACACACACACACACACACACGCTAAAGAACTAGATCATATCAGCACTTTGTCTACTGGACATTGTAAACTACTGTGAACAATTAGTAAACATGCGGATATAATCAGAAATTCTTTCCTTTTTTATAACCAGAAGTGATAAAATCAATCATCTTAATAAGACCAAATGTGACTTTACCTTTTAATAAAGTCTCCACAAAGCAATTTTTCTAGAGATAAACACATTTTTAACACATTAATTGGTTTGAAAGAGTTTTGTACTTTTACTTTTATTCTTCTGCAGACACTGAAAACTCAGGATTCTTTACACTTCGTATCATTTAGTTCAGTTTCCAGGGAGGTTTATGAGAACCTTCTTTGAAGATTCTCGTAAACATCTTGACTTCATTCTGCTGGATTTATCCTGCAGGAACTAAATGATAAATCTATCAGTGACTTAAAACCAATGAATGGTAACATTGTGATGGATCTGATGGACGTCTCAAGAGTCAGTGGTTAATCTTTAGAAAAAAAACCCATAAACCATATTTGTGGAGTCGAACTTGCCATTTTTGGAAACACGCGTAAAGTAAAATCAGAGCCTGAACCTAAAATTACTGGGATTCAGTTTGTTCTGAGCTGCCGAAGAGACATTCTGAAATAACACAAAATACAATTAAAAGTGAATTAGAAAGAACTTGTGTCAGTCATTTTGGCCTTTTTTTTTTCTTCAACAATTTGAGGCAACAAGCTACATAAAATTAATTTATTCTGAAAGTGGTACGTTTTTTTTTTTTTACCATTTAAAGCTGCATTTTGCTGACATTGCATGAACAGCCCTTGTTATTTTCCATTTCTGTTTCAATAAAAGTTTTTCTACTCTCTTTGATATAATTAGTGGACTAAAGTCAAATGTTGCATTCCCCTTTTCAAAGACTATACAACCCAGAAAAAGACATGCCAAAGAAAGAAATTAGGCTATTTTCCTCTAATCTGTCCCATAATATTACTAAATATTTCTTTATGTGTTTTTGTGAGGTTTTATGGTCAGCAACTGCTTTGGTGTGATAGAAAAAAAATAAAGAATGTTCTCCTTTGAAGTTGGGGTTTGAAGAGATATTTGCATTCAGTTAGTAGTGAGTTACATAAGGAGCATAGGGCTGTGTCAAAACACAGCTGAAGGGTTTTCTGTATTGGGAGCCATTCAATTTAAATAAAAGGAATACAACATGAAAATAGAACATAATAGAACAGGTGACCTGTTTGTTCAGTGTGTTCATGAGTGTTAAATACACCTTTCCATGTTCTGAGATGTTTAAGTATTTAAAATGGTGTGAATGAGTTTTAATCTTCTGGGTGCTGCTGATTGTGTCGTCCACATCATCGCTGCACTGGACAGGAAAATACATGTTGCTCCTGGATTTGCTGCTTTGCCATTTGCTTTCTGGTTTGTGAAGGAGCATCGTGAGGCATTTCGGTTTCCCAAGCTGCATTTTCGTTCTAATATTGCGGTTACATTGTCTATGATAATAATCTGTAAATATGCCAATTTTTTGTAAGTAGTTTGGAGTCTGTGAATAGTGACGATCTGTACATCATCTTGGATGTACTCTATGTGCAACCATCCATACAGAACATGTTATTACAACACTTATCTCTACATCTCACATTATTTTTACTATTTCATTTTTAAAGGGGCAGTTTTATGTTTTTTCCAGGAACATTGTGTCATTTTGTAGCGCAATCAAGTAGCTATGTTCCCTGTAGCTGTGATGAAAACGCTGCCTTCGCTTATTGCTGCTGGCTAGTCTGAAGGAGCCAGCAGATCAGACACTGCAGCTTGGAGGAGGAGCTGGGTCCACCCAGGATTTTCACATTGATGAATGGTTGCCATGGAGATAAAAGGATCGTTCAGGATCATTTTACTAAATGCTAACTGATTTCCTTTCCCCTATAGCTTCAGTTTGCACTGAATGATCATGCTAAGCTAATCCTTCCCAGTTGTTGCTGTGCTGCAGGCAGAAGCTGCTGGTTTTTAGCTCAAATAGTTTTGCAAATGTTCATATTTTCTCTATTAAAATATGGTTTGAAGCATAAAATCGAGTTTTTACATTTAGTTAATGTTTTACTGATTTGGTGTTTACTGATGTGTTTCTTCTCCTTTTCCTTCCCAACAAGCATAGCAACGTTTTAGATTGTCACAACAAACTCACAAAACAGCTCAAATCTGGCATATTTATGTCTGGTATTTTGGTAAATAAATAACATCTTATGGCGACGTCTGCTTCTGGCTCCATCTCTGTGTAATTTATGAAGGTCTCCCCATCCACAAGCTGACTTCATGTCTGAGACGGCGATTTAAAACACCCTGAAGAGAGGAAAGTCAAGAATTTCGTTGTTGCTCACAGTCTCTAATCAACGCTTGAGCTACAAACGCTTAAAACAAAGACATAAAGTCTCCCAGATAGAAGCTTTTATGGTGAAAACTCTGAGTTTGCATCCGGTTGCTCTCACAGCTGTCTGTCTGTCTGTCTGTCTCTCTGTCTGACTATACATAGCGCGTCGGCAGAGCTTATCATTTCTCATCCTGTAATTAATGCAGCGCAGCACCACAGAACAATATACGACCTTTCCCACCAAACACAACGCCTCTGTTCCTGAGACCGGCTCTTGTTTTCGTGTCTCTTCTCTTCTGTCCTGTTGTCTTGTCTTTCTCATCATGGCCCCTGTCATTTCCAGCCTTTCTTTAGATCTCTCTGTCTCACACTAGTATTCTCACAACACTGCTGAACAGCTATGTGACTCTTTCATCTTTGTGTCACGATCTTGTTGGACTCAAAGTAAATCTTACTTTGCCGGCTTTGTGATCGACTTTATATTCGGTTCTGAGGAGCAGAAAGTAAAAAAAGAAGCAGGAATACAGGAAAGTAAAGGAAGGTTTGGAGACAAAGCATTATGGAAAGTCATAATAAAAAAAAATCACATTAGTTACCTTTGGATGGGCGACGAATAAAAAAATAATTATTTCTTTTAAAAAATGTTTTCAGGCTTTATTTTCATAAATGTTAAAAATCAAATTGATGTTGTAGGTTAGTAATGCCTGGTTAGACGGCAAGATTTTTAAATTATCAACCAATTTTCAGAACCGAGTCACACACACACACACACACACACACACACACACACACACACACACACACACACACACACACACACACACACGCACACACACGCATACACACGCACACCCACACACACACACGCACACACACACACAAAACGACGACAAAAAATCTTAGGTATATCAGGTTCGGTTTTAAAATGTGTTGCCAAGTATTTTTTTAGTCTTGTTTTTAGAGCAAATGTCTTATCGTACTTGAAAGAAGATCAAATCAACTTCAAATAAAATTTTCAGCAAGAAAACTGGCAGATTAATTTGCTTAAAGCATTTTGCTCACATTATAGGTGAAATAATCTTTTCCATACTGAAGCTTTTCTTAAAACAAACTCCTGAGTTTTTCCTCTAACAGACCAGAAAACTTGTTTCTCTTCTTCTGTTCAGCCTTTTTACTGATAGTTCGGCTTCACATGGAGTTGCAGCACTAGAGTGATCATTGGCTTAATCTTTGTTATTTTAGTTAGTCTTTGGTCAAAGTGAATAATAATTTGATGTTTTAATTTTCTGGTTTCCATGGTGAAGCATTTTAGATAATTTTCTGTGCAAGCAGGAACTTATTTGGGGAATATTTTACAGTTCTGTGGCTGATCGGATCCGGATGAGTAATCCGCAGGTTTCTGAAGCAACGTCACAATTTTAACTTGTCTTTAAAGGAACTGTAGTTCCAGCTAAGAACAAGTCAGTTTGACCTGTTATATTTAGTCCCACGTTGGGTGCTTTCTTGAGAATTTGCATGATCATTTTCCTTCATTTAATCCCAGGACAATGTGGAGAGACAGGAAGCCCCAGCAGAGATAAGAACGCAGGAGGAAAATTCCCCCAGCGGATGCAGGAAGGATAGGTGCATACCACAAAAACTGCAACATTCACTGTTTTCATCTGGTCTGCAACTTTTTCTTATCTCTCTCTCTCTTTCTGTCACTTCCTGTTAGTTAACCACAGCACATATAATATATATATTTAAAAAATCTTCATAAATGCATTATATCCCCTGGGTGGGATATAAGTTACGACAGCGCAGGAGAGGAGCGCCTCTTACTGCGGCTCACTCAGAGCAGCGGTCCTGAGTTTGACTCCACCTGCTGCTTGTCAGCCTCCTTCCTCCGTTTTTCAAATAACTGCTAAATAAATGCCACAAGAGTCCTGGAGATACAAGCGCAGGTTAAAAACCTGCATAATAGGATGAGTGCAACAGAAATATAAATTGAGAAAGTGACTGCACTTGTTGTGACAACTGGTGGTTGTCTGGGATCGACTTTGACATAGTGGTGTGTGGAGCTGATGGAGTGTTTAGTTCAGCACCAAAAGCAACTATCCACTCAGGTTTTTGTTTAAAATCTTGAAAGACATGCAGTGAATTTCAAATCTAATCATCGGGTTTGAACGTTTCCACATTGTGCTTCATTACAACCACAAAGCTTATAGTTGTTGTGGTTTTAAGTGACAGACCAACAACCACTAGTTCACACAGGTGTGAAGAAAAAACACACATTTTCATTTTCTCTGTTTATCCTCTTTTACAAATAGTGATCTGAAAAGCGCCAGGAGCCATGAATGCAGCTGTTCCGTGAACCTCAGAGGTTTGCAGGAGAAAATGAGTGAACAGGAAACATCATGAGGTCGAAGGTCAGAGACGACGGTGTGGAGAAGTTTTACACAGTTTCAGGTGATGAAACAAAATCCTGAAAACCAGAGTTTAAAAAATGACTGATCACTAACACGCAACATTATTAATGGTGATGTTGTCCAGCATTGAAAAATGTAAACTCAGATTTACTGTTACTAACTTCTCTTTTGTTCAACCTGCAACAAATATAAAAGCCATTTTCAGATATAAAAATATATATCTTCCAAAAGTTTGAAAGAAGCAATTTGAGGTTTTGCACAAACGATGCATGTCAAACAGTAAAAGTTGAAAAATTAAAATGGGCAGATTATAAAAGTCATGTTTTTTGTGTAATCAATTAAATTCAGTTGATTTAAGTAGCATCAATTGAAACACGGTGTTGGCAGCATGATGCTGTGGGGTTGCCTTTCTTCTGCAGGGATGGAGAAGCTGCTCAGGAATGATGGGAAGATGAGTGGAGTTAAAAATCCTGACTGAGTTTGAATTATTTACAAAAATATCACATTTGTAAAGTTGGTTTATTAAAAATACGTAAAGGCGAAAATAAAACTTTCTAGTTTTATTCGAAAATAATGTTGAAAACCAGATTCTATTTTCCTACGAGACACGTTTTAAAATTTTTGTTTTACAAACTCACTCACTTCTTTTGGGCTCATGGTCACAAGATCTGGCAACATGCAACATACCCTGACAGCAGAAAAGGGAAGATCAATGTTGCATATTCACAACTTAACGTGGCAAATATCTTGCTAATTTGCAGCACTTGCAAATTAGCAACTTAAATTAAAACAGAAAAAAAATCAGGTAAATATGTAAAACGTAATGAATGCAGAAGAAGAGACGTTGCATGAACAGGAGTGAGTGTTTGAATTTCCCAACCGTCCATGAAGGCACCAGATTCTCAGCACAAAAACTAAAATATCTCCTGTGACAGCGCTCTGAAATTATGACCATAATTCTGGTGTTCTCGGCCCCAAATACCTACATACCATACATGCAAATTACAGACTCAGATCATATTATGAGCATTCCTGCATTACTCTTCATTAAGAGCTGGGTTATCGCTGACATGGAGGAATAAAAATGATTTCCAGCGACTGAAGGAGGTGAAACAAACGAGACAGCAGGGATACGTGATTCCAACTGATGTGTCTGAATGCATTCCTTCTGTCTGCAGCTTTACCCACTTTTAATTTTCAGGAAGTGGGCCTTTACTACATTTTTATAGGAAGCAATGATGCATTGCTCTACAGGGCAAAATTATGAAAAAAGGAAAAAGAAATAAAGCAAACGTTTCTACTGAATGAATGTAATATTCATTGCGAGAGCCTGAAATATTTCCCCGTTTTCTGAGTGTGAAAAGTTTCAGCTTTAAAGCACCTGCAGGAAAGCTGCCAGATCAGAGCTGAGAAAAATAACGCAAATCAGGCTCAAAAACGACTAAAAGTCATAAACCACCGTGTGAAATGTGTTCATGGTTGTAAAAGATCTTTTAAATTTGAGTCTCAGCCTCAAAACTCACTCACAGAAATAAAGTTTAAGATAAAAAATATCTCCTGAAACTGAAGAAAATACTAAACCACATTCCAAATTTAACATATTCATTTGTATTTAAATCTGTACTTTTAGTAGGCCATTCTTCAATCGAAGCCCTTCCCCTGCAGCAACATCTATACAGGCCCATTCAATAAATTAGGAAGTTATTGAAATTAATTTAGAAACTAACTGAAACACTTTAAATAGATTCATTTCACACAGATTGATGTTTGAAAGTCTTTATTCTGTTACTTATTTCCACTTACAGCGAATGAAGACATAACATTTAATATTGTAATATCACATCAGACCAAAAGAAAACAGTTTTTAAAAAGGAAAGTGTATCTTTAATGAAGAGAATATTTAATACCTGCTTAAAGGTTGTTATTTCCAAAAGGTAAATGAGAATGCATTGAGTGGTTTCCCTGCTGGAAGGTGAACCTCCACCACAGTTTGCAGCTTTTAAACGGTTTTCCTCCTGAACAAAATATCAAAATAAGTTTGGTTATCCAAAACAAAATGTGAAAAAGTTTGCATCACTTGTCAACTTTTGAAAAATGATAAAATGATGTGAGAAACTGTTCTGAAGTCTTCACTGGTTGCAGCTTTTTGCAGACGGTTTTCTTTTGGGTCACTGCTGTCACACAGGCTCATACAAACAGAACCAGCGAGTTCATGCAATATTTCACGTATTCGCTCTTTGTTCCAGAAGTGAACTGGGAGCCTGTTTAGTCTGAACATTCGAACATTTCTACTTATCGCACTTTCCCACTTTTCTCCTTTTTTATTCCCACTCACAAAAACGGCGTAAACTCCCCGCATTTTTGAACTCGCGTGCATTTCCGCCGGCGATCGAATATCTTCTTCTAAGATGTGTTTGGGAACAAAAGAAAGTTTGAGAGCAGGACTGCAGTGCAGGCGAGAAAGCAGAGTGCCAGGGAGAGGGGGCCCACAGTGGAGCTCTGGATTGTTTGGCACAACCAGAGGAGTTGGGTGGGAGGTGACATTTTTTTTTTTTCCTTGTGTGGTGTGAGTGAAATCTATTTTTTTCCTTTGTGGTTCGTGTAAAGAGTGTGTTTTTTTATTCTTTTGTGGTGAGTGTGTGGGAACCGCTGAATGAGATGGAGTGATTCCTGAAGTCAATGCTATCAGCCTCCGACACACTTAAACACTGGAGGGGGCTTGGAGGGGCGGGAGGGGGACGATAAGGACTGGGATGGGTAAGCAGCTTGGAATTTGATCTTGATCCCAAAGCAAGTCAATACAAAGGCAACAAACGTCCAGTTTCAACCAGATAAGAGCAAAATCTGACCTTAGTTCAAACCTTTCATTAGGAGGTCCGTGCAACCAGGCCCTCTTTATAGTCGACTCTCTGTCACATAGACGCATGTAAAGACCAGAAGAGACATGTTTCAAATTATTTCTGAGGTTTTGTTTCCTGTCATCACCCGATTAAGTTTGTGAAAGAACGCTGTGATTTGATTTTGAGTTCACAAACTGTTTTTTCCCCGCTGCTTTTGGCAGCATGTTAAGCTCATAAATGAATGATGGGTTAATTATTGTTTGTGATGTAAAAAAAAAAAAAAAAAAAATCAAATGTGTCTTGAGATCTGAGGATGTTGAGGCTTTTATATAAAGAACACCGAGTAAACTTTTGGTGATTGTGAGAAAGTTAAACGCTCTGCCCGCAGTATGTGTCTCTATTGAAGACATCTGCATGTGGTTGTCACTAAATCTTCTCTTTTTACTTTTCTCGCCTTTGAGGCTTCTCAGACTCATAGTTTTCAGATTTTGACAGTATGGTGAAGCTTGTGTTCTTACTGTTTATGGTTGTCTGGACCAATAGCCATCAAATAATCACTGAGATCAGCAAAAAGGCAAAAATTGAGAAGCCAGAATCAAATTGTGGGAAAACAAAATGTTTCAGATTAGCAGCAACTCCACTGAAATCAGTTCTGGTTCTAAACTAAAACAATATTTAGATTTTTCTGAGTTGTGTAAATATTTTTCAAGCAAACATTTTCATTAATATGAAGAGTTAATGGTGAGATTCATGGGCCATTAAGATGATGTAATTATTTAAATTATGGATTAAAATAATCACTTTCTATCAGGGTCACATTATTTTACAACAGTGACATATTTGATTTACAAAACTGGAAACCCAAATCATTTTGGTATCAGTGCATTGAATTTTATCTGATGTATAAACACAAACAAAAACACAATGTTTTTATTATTCTCAACTTTGGTGAGCAATAATGATCATTTTGGTCATCTTAACTGACCACAAACATAAAATGCTTGGTGTGTTTTTAATTTAGAGTTTGCACAATGTACCTAAACATCTTGTTTCCATGGTAACCTGCTAGTAAAGACGGTGAAATGAGAATGCTGAATCTGCTCCTTCAACATGGCAAAAACTCCAAACAAACAAAAATCGCAGGAGGAACAAAAGATTCTTCTAGTACAAGCATCTGCAAACAAAACAATGGAAATATTTATTAGTAATTTTCATCATAAGCCTTAAAAATGTATGTACCAAATAAAATTATGCATGCAAAATTAGGACAATGCAAAGAAAAGAAAGATGCAACGCTGCTTAGCAGTTATGATGCTAACCTGCCTACAAGAAAATCTAATAACGTTTGGGTTCAGTTGTTCGGATTATTAGCTGGTCAAACTAATTGATACACCAGTGATGCTTGTCAAATAAAATCAGACCATTTCCTACCTTTAAATGCATCAAAAGGTGTTTTATAGTGAACAGTGTCTTACAAAGAGTGAAATATTTCTAATAAAATTGAATATCATCACAGGTAAAATAAATGAAACATATCAGCTACACAAGTTAAGATTTCCTGAACTTTACTGATCAGAATTTTTTTAATTCTGATGGATAAAATTTATTTTGTAACTCTAAAATTCAAATGTTAAAAGGAGTCGTCACAATCAGGATACAAACTCAGCTTGTTAAAGTGTCAGAAACGTTTTTCCTTCTTTCCTTTAAGCCAACAGGAACGCAGCGGCCATGATTGTTATGCGAAACTTAAATGCTTAGAGACAAAGATTAGCTTTTTTACTGCAAATATCAGGGCATTGTGGGGTTTTTTTTTATCTTTGGTCATTTATTTGAAGATTTTCCTCAAACTGCTGCTATTTGTTTTCCTGGTGATCTTGTCTCTTGAAGAAATTTTATTAAAGATGTTCAAGTTCCAGTTAAATTGCTCTCGATTGATATAACATGAGATGATTCCTTTAGGCTCAGTTTTATTTGGACCTTTTTGTTTCAGATACTTACTTCACCGTAGTTCCAGTTTTTCTTGTCAGTTTTTACAGAATCTGAAGCTAAGAACTGGAACGCGAACAGAACCCAGTCGCACAGCAAAGTCGCTAATTTAGAACTTAATTACCATCCATTCTTCCCCCATCCACTTAAAGTTAAACCTCTTGGCTGTTGACATTTTGAGTGGAGCAGAAAGAGCGCAGAAAATGATTTAGTTGTAAAGTGACAATTATAATGTTCGTTCTCGTCACTTGAGGTTGACCAGCGTCATTAATTAAAGCACGGCTGAGCATCTGTGATGATGAAATGAGTAGCAGCACTCCATGGGACGCCTTTGTCTGCCAGGGAATAAAACAACACCTCCATCGCTTGTAATTTAAAATCCAGCTGATGTTTGAAGTTTCGATGTTTGTCGGCTATTGTCTGGTTGCACAGAACCCATCATGGCCGCTCCTTTAAAGCAAGACCAAGTGCTTTAAACTGGGAGTCACTCGCAATTAGTCTGATGTATTTTTGTGAACTTGTAGAAAAGTGTTTTAGAGTCACTTTTCTTCCCATGCAACCAAAAAAAATTTACTGAAAACGATTATTGATAAAAACTCAGACCAAAAGTGGAATAAAAATTCCTCGTTTGCAAACCAGAGATTTAGAAGTCAGTGCATCACAGTCTGCAACACATAATGCGTTGCTGACGTCACATATCATTGTCTGAAGCTTTTGGGGTTTTTACAAACGTATTGGAGCAGTCGGGACAGAGCAGCAACAGAGCAGCAGCGCTTGGTAGTCAGTTGTTTTGCACAAGTTCAATATGGAGGCACAGAACCGTTCAGTGCCTCCATATTCCCTGTTTTATTAGATTTCCATGATATGATAGTTAAAAGTAGTTCAACTTTCTCCACACAAATCAACCTCCTGATGCCATGTTTCATTCCTGACAGGAAGTCGTGGTCGTTTTGAAGGCTTGTGATTGGCTGACATAGGTTTTAGCTTTTCCCTACACTGCCCCCTATGGATTTGGCATGAATAGAGCAACGCTCTGTGGCGTATTTCAAATGATTCCTGTGGATGAACACTTTTCTTAAATCGATCCCATGTGCATGATGTTTTTTTAAATGACGTGGCAGAAATATTTGGTTTTATAAAGACTAAGACAAAAGGTTTCACTGCAGAGGGGAACGACTGCAACTTCAGGCCTCACGTGCCGCCTCTCTGCACTCTCTGGACGCATTGCTGCTCCCACATTAAAAGGCTGAAATACTTCCACGGCAGGTCAGCAACTTTCCATGGCAGGTCAGCAACTTTTACAAAGGCCTTGTCATTAACCATTCATTTGATTCAGGTGTGTTGGATGAAGCTAAAAACTGGACAATCCTGGACAGGAATGCTGTTGTTGAATCTTAGGAAATAAAAATGTTTATTTTCTATTTTATAAAACAAAGAATTATTTGTGTATTGGCATTTCCATATATATATTTATAAAACTATATAAAAAGGCTTAACTGAAAAATCTGCAGAATGCACCAATTTCTTTTTTTATCTGATTGTCAGAAAAAAAAAACCCCGTAGTTTAATCGTTAGCTAAAATAATTGTTAGTTTTAGTCCAAACAGTCTTAAAAGGCTTCAGAGGATTTCAAATTGTTACACAGCAGGTGGTCCTGCTACCAAGGGGAAAAGACGACTGATACGATCCCTGAAAAACATCACAAAAAACCCAGCATGGTTGAAGCTCGACGGGTCATTTCAGAAACTGTCCTGTTAGCAGAAAACTGTCAACTTTAAATTCTGTATACTTTCCATAAAAGGAGATCTCTATGTTGTCAACCATCCGTCCCACAAAGCAGTTGGCGAGGCCATTTGTTAAAATAACACAAACCCATTCACCCAGTAAAGCCGCTAATTTAAAACCTAAGTGCTGTTTTACCACTTTCCAGTGGCTGCAGCTGTTTTGAGTGCGGTTCGGGGGGAGAGAAAGTGATTTAGAGGTGAAATGGGATAATGATGATGTTCATTCTAGTAATTTCTAACGCAAAAAACATCCTAATTTAAATCAGTCCAGACAATCTGTGATTAAAGTGTGGCAGATGAGGCCAGCAGGCTTGGGGCAAATATAATTATAGGTGCTATTGCTGGCAGGATTTTGACCCTGGTATCTGGATTTCTACTGTTGACTGAGAACATGTGACAGAAACTTTAACCCAAGCTTAATTCTTCTCCTGTAAAATGTTTCTTTGCATGCAGGCAACAGCGTCGACCAGTCTGACAGGAAGATTTGATAACACAAAAGAAGAAAGTCAAACGCTGGAGATAGAAACATTTCTAGAGTTCGCTTTGCTGCACAGATGTAGCAGTGTGATGTAGCAGTGTGATGTTATTTCACCAGATTGGCAGATGAGAAGATATTCCGATAGAAAATCATACGAGTACTGGCAGCTTTTATTTTGAAAAGACGACAGATCTATTCCAAACAGCACGTAACTTCCTGTTTCAAAATTATTATTTTTACTCAGATTTAATGTGTTGCAAATGAAAATGTGAATTATTATCTTTACTGTTGAACATATTGAGTTCATGGATTGTTGTTTCAGTTCGGGGTTTAAAAGACAAATTAACGGATCGTCCCGTTGCAGCCTGTGAACGGTTTTCCCGCTCTTTGTCTTTTTCTGTTCGGATTCCCTGGGAGGAGGCGTGAAGTTTTGTTTTCTGTGTTCAATAAGTGTATTTTAAGTATAATAAGTGATAGTTTGAGGACTGTTCTTGTAAAATAATGCGCTCTGGAGCTCTTAACCTTTGCTCAGCGGTGATAGAAATGTTCTGCTACATAAAACATTGCTAATGAAAATGCAGAATCAACTACGCGACACAGAGCAATGTTGAATGTGCCAGCTTTTATTTTTTGTTATTGACTAAACTAGACAAAAAGATAACTTAAGGTTTCTAACAACATGTTTTGCAAACGTCTTCTGATGAAAGATTTTGTCACATCTGCAAATCTCGTCGTATTTTACTAAGATCTTTCATTTGACATTTATATTTTATATTTTACTTACTATTTTAAGATTTAAATTTCTTTACAGCATTTAGTAAGAAAAAATAAACATGTTTTTTTTTTCTTATCAAATAAAATATGGTAGTAAAGTGAGAAAAGTGAGAAAAGTTCAAAACGGTTAATCCTTTGAATGACACTGTTAAATGTTTGCAGCTGTTTGTTTCTTTAAAAATGACTGATCATTTCCAGAACTACTGACTCTGATTTTCTCAGAGCAACATGAAAGTAATTGTCTGAATTGAGCTGGGCCTTTGCAGAGTGAGGCATTATGGGTATTCATCCAAAGCAGATACATTTCCATGGATGTCCAGGAACCAAAGAAACCCTATCAAAGTTCGAGTTGGTCCAGTGAAGCTTAGTGTTACATTTTATGAGCTTCATAAAGGCCATTAGACACAAGAAGAAGTTTCATTACACAGGAAAACGTGTGCGAAGCAGCGGAAGAGAGTCAGGAGAAAAGCGCTTTGATCAATATTCATTTGAGTTCAGACGATGCAACAGCACAGCTGTCTTGAATTGGTGTGAATGGGAGTTTTGTGAATTGCTTTTTAGCTTCATATTACAGTTTCAAACATTTTTTTGAATTTTATTTAACTTCCCAACAAAAATCAGACAAATGTGTGACCCAGAGCAGATTTTCTTTTTGCTGTTGTTCTTTTAAAAACTCAGATCATTTAAATATCTGCTCAGATGGAGCAAATCCTTTTCATCACAGGACCAAGTTGGTTTGGATGAATGAAAAAATATATACTTTATGTTCTTACTCAGCCTGTCCTTGTTTGAGATTATCCTCCATGGAGTTTTGCAGGTTATTAATAAAGCTGATTTGAGTAAACATGGCCACTGCGCTCGCTCGGTGCTTTATGCTAACTTGCACAAATCAACTTTACAAACATGTCTTTCCCTTGACCTATTTATAGCTTCACCTAATCACACGGCCTGGAATGAAAGAGTTTCGGTTTTGTTCTGAGACTCTGGCTCAGCAGAGAAGTTCAGCTGAATAACATAAGTTCACTGGATCTAAGGCAAATCTCTGAGGTGGCGTTGAAAAGAGTGAGGAAATTGTTTCTTTCAACCTGTGTCTCACCATAAACATTACTGACAGCCGTACAGCTGTGTTAAAGTCTTAAATCATCACCTTTTTTTTCAAAAGCTTTCACTTCCACTCAGCCATAGTTTCCTCAGATCTTTTAAAGTGGAGTTGATCAGGAATCTCTCCAAGCTGCCTGAAGGTCTCTCAAAGTTTTTCCTGCTTTTTTAAAAACCATTTAAAACAAAATTTTTAATTTTTTGGTT
Organism: Poeciliopsis turneri; assembly: GCA_922788865.1. Taxonomy (NCBI): domain Eukaryota; kingdom Metazoa; phylum Chordata; class Actinopteri; order Cyprinodontiformes; family Poeciliidae; genus Poeciliopsis; species Poeciliopsis turneri. The sequence continues at coordinate 3,774,366 of CAKLNU010001103.1, forward strand.
GGTTGGTTAATGTGTATTTTCAGAGTAAAATGGTCGACCAGGAAAACACCAACAGCTACTCTCTCTTGGTTAAAAGACAATAAATTGTCTGCTTTTGTATTTTGGAGAGAAAACGGAGCAAAATATTGGAAGATGTTGAAACTAAAACATAATCTCATAATCTTTGGGTGTTTTCATCATTTTCTTCTTGTTCATTTAAGTTCCGTAAATCATTTCTGTATGTTTATTATTGGTAGAAACATGTTTTCATATTAGTTCTCTTGGCTTATTGTTTCTGTTATCCTTGCATTTGGATTTATTTCTCTTTGATAGTAGAAGTTTGTCTTCTGACTTGGTTTTGAGTCTAATTTGTCTCCCTCCCTCAGTTTCCCTGTTTGCTTCCTGCCGCAGCTGTTCCTCATCTCCTCTGGTTAGTTAACCTCGTTACTTTTCCTGCCTCGGTATTTAAGCTCCTAGTTTCTGTGTTCATCACTTACTGTATTCTTTGTTTCCATATTTCTGTTTATTTTGCTCCAGTATTTTTATTTTTTGACATGTGGTCCTCACTGTCAGCCTCTGACCCGCCTGCATTTGGGTCCAACTAAAACCCAACCATGACAGCTTATGTCCAACTGGTAATTAAAACAAATGGAAAACGTTCAGGTGATGTTTGGTCTTTCTGTTTCTCTGCTCTGGATCGTCCCAGTTCAGACTTCTGGGTCGCAGACTGTTAGGAATGCAGCTTCCAGTTTGATATGGTTTCGATGTGAACCAGGCTGCTGCGGTGGTATTTCTGAAGACCGATCCTGAGCTGCTACTGTATGATTGAATCCTTAGCGGTGCAGTTTAAACCCACTCATTAAGTGGTCCCAGTCCCTGCTGGGATGCAGCAGCAAGACACGAGGAATGCACGCAGGCAGGAAGGCCAAGTTTTCAGTTTAATTAGCTGAGATCAGCTTGATGCAGTGAGTCAGTAACGATGCTGCAACCTGAAGTATCTAATGTGCTTCGGTTCATCATCAGATTCATGGGATTTATGATTTACCTTATTAGCCAATGATTGTGATGATTTTATTATATGGTTGAGATTTTCTCTGTTTCGATCATGTTGGATGGTTTCCTGTTGTGTTTGATGTTTCTCTGTTTCTCTTGCGCTGATTTTTTGTTGTTTTTCAAAGTTTACCTTTAAGAATGTAATAAAAATATTTTATTAAGCTCACATTTTTGTCTTAGAATTTATATATATATATAAATTCTAAGACAAAAATGACATGAAATTATACATACATTTAAAAAATAATTTGACAGAAAAGGAGGAACAATTTTTCAAAGTCATGTTTTCACCATGTTACTCAGTTATTTGAAAATGTCACAGTAACTTTTTCATTGGTAAGCTACATTTATTGGTCCTAATAAACTATTTAGCTCTGCGCTAGCTAAATATTTAGCTTACAAACTAAGCTAAATATTTAGCTTACAAACTAAGCTAGATATTTAGCTACTACCTAAATCGCTCGTTAGAAAGCTAAATATTTACTTTGCAAATTAAATATTTTTTCTTCCAAACGGTTTCAGTGAGTAACTATTTAGCTCTACACTAATTTAATAAATGAAGTGATAATGTTAGAGCCATCCAGTTTTCTCTTCTCAGATGTCTATATATCTAAAAAAAAAAACCAACAGTGTATAATTTTCCTTCAAATGGACAATTATGCCCTAATTTGTGTTGGCCAGAATCCAACTGGACAAGTTGGTGGCTGCAAGCTGCTCCAGGAGTGTGTGATTATTTTATTCCTAGTGGTTGAATGTCTGTCCTGTGATTTAAAGGGTGAAACGTTTCATGCTTCTCTTTTCTATCGGGATAAAGTTTGATTTGGTTTCATTTATTTTATGAGACATGAATGACTTTATACATCTTTTGCACTACATACATTTTGAATTTTTTCTCAAACACCCAACTTAAGAAAAAATAAGTCATGTAAACGAGAAAATCTTACTTTTAGGAGCGGGTGGGGTCACTTCTGTGTGTGTGTTATAAAGAAAAGATGAATGTTCCTCTAACTGATTTAAAATAAGGTAAAAAAAAAAGCAACTAAATAAATAAACACAACATATTTAAAAGATTTGCGGATTATAATTAGTCGTTTCAGTGCAGTCCAAGCCGAGGTTCTTGTTCTCTGATGAGGAACGATGGTGGAATGAAACTCATTTCGGCTGCTATAAAAACTCTCTTTTTTAATTGGCTGCTCTCTGTCTTTGTAGTTTGACCACAGCTTCTTTGATGCGGTTACATTTCAGAAAAATCGCACCGACACCCAGAGCAACAAAAACATGAAATTTAAGAATGACTTAGGAATGAAGATGATGTTGGCACCATAACAAGCAGTGAGTCACAAAATATCATTATTTTTAATAGAGCCCAGGAATAAAATGAAGCTTCTCAAATTAACATTCACCTCATTCTGTTCTACTAATTTGTCTTAAACTGAACATGTCAAACTTAACAATTTATCCATCAAAAACAAGTACATGTTAAATAAAACATTTGAATAAATTCTTAATAAAGCAATCATCTCTGGATTGATTCTTGCAATACAAGAAGAAAAGTTGATGTGCATTTTGTTTCAAAGGAATCAAAAATCTGACAATAATCGATGTTTGAATATCCTATAAGCTAAGCTAAGAAAAAACAACAACATGGGAATATAGAGCAGCTGTGAGTTTAAGCTGAGACGAAAGTCACAGAGCAACTGATTCAAAACGGACAAAAAAGGAAAACAGAGCGAGAGAAAGAGATTTTAACTGAGATCAGATGGAGAAAAAGGTTTACATTCAGCGTGGAGGTGACAGATGGAGAGACAGCAGAGAAGACAGGAGGAAAAAAGGGAGAAAGAGAGAGAGAGGGAGCGAGAGAGATGGAGAGAGAGAGAGAGAGAGAGAGAACTATGGGGAACAAATTCAAACTCAGCGACTCGAGTTGAGTCGGCCACAGAAGTTGGGAAAGTATTCTGTGGTCACTGCAACTATTCAGAAAATGTTAGATGGAGGGAGGGGATCACTGAGTGCTCTCCCTGTGTGTGTGTGTGTGTGTGTGTGTGTGTGTGTGAGAAAGGATGAGATACAGAGAAAGAAGTATCTATCCATGTCTTTTACTTCCAGCTAATTATTTCTGTTAGATGAAATATTAAATGTGTGGCTGCGGTTCTGTTCTGTTAAGACGACAACATTCATTAGAGCAGGAAAATCTGTTTCACTAAAATTTGTGCAGGACATTATTAAGGGTGATACGGCCTTTGGGGCAGCTTTATTTCATATTTTCATTTCTGTGGGAGGATGTGTGAATATACATGGGTTGTAAAACATTCTTTATTTGGGTTTGATTCTTAGCTGGAGCTTTTCTTGACGTTAGAGGTTTTCTCCAGATTCTGCGGTTTCAGTCCAGAAACATGCATGTTTGGTTATGTGGTGATTGTAAATCTTAATGAAAGGAATGGGTTTTTTTTGTTAATACTGACAAGAAGCATAACAATGGCACCTAAACAAAACTGTTAAGGGCTTCAAAAATAGATTTTTTGCTCATCCCTGTCTGATGCAACTGGCTATTAATGCCGATTCATTTTTACACCTGACACTTGATATTCGACTGATGGGCTCAAGAAGAACTCAACAAAAAGAAAATTATTACAAATTCAGTCCAATTTTCTGAATATTATAGAAAGATGTTCATTTGGCTTCATGTTCTAAATGTGTTCCTGCTGTGAGACACTGGAAACGGGAGCAAACTCTCATTTGATGAAGCATCTTAGATTTTTCAGCAATGGAAAGACTTTTAACAAACTGCTAAATATTCTGTCACTCATACATGATGAGTCTTTGAGCACTGAACCGGACATGACCAGAGGAAGAGCCAGCTGATCCTCATGACGGCTGAGGATCAGCTGCTCACACGACCGACCGCTTTGCTCAAACGGCATTTCTCACCTTTCTCATCGTCTCACAGGCCGAAAAAGAGCTGATGATGCGTTCTGTCTGCACAGAGAGAAGAAAAACACACACAATCACTAAAACGTAGACTCTTTGTGGATGTGCAGCGTGGAGGAGCCTGTGGATGTGTGTGGTCAATAACAATGCCCACACACACACACACACACACACACCGAGCCATGCCACATTCACTGCATCCCACCATTGTCCTGCTGCACTTAACTGATCCAAAATGTAAACACATGTTGACACACGTGTTAAACGTGCTCTGCGCACTTAAACACATCAGCTGATAGGAATCTATATAGTGTGTGTGTGTCCGTGTGCGAGTGTGTGTGAAATAGAGGGCAGTTTCTGGGAATTGTGCTGCTGCCACAGTGGGGAGATGCTGAGAGCAGCAGGAGGGTGGAGTGTGTGTGCTTGTGTGTGTGTTCATTGTTTTCTCTTGTTAAAGATTAGCGCTCCTTTTCAGCACTAAGAAGCACACACACACACACACACACACAGCCATGAATACACCCAACCTGACCTATATCCAACTTAACGCTAACACAGTCACAGTAATGAGGGCAGGCATGCTGACAGACGGACAAAGCACGTCACTTTGGTAAGACTCTGATAGAAAGTGGCAGAATCTCATTTACTTCACTAAACTTTCTTTGACCTGCAGATTGTTGTGATGCATGATCACATTTATCAGAGAATGTGTGCATGCATCTGCATAAGGTGAATTTCAGCGTTAAAATAAGCTCTGCAGGTGTGTTTCCACCAGACATTGCAACAGTAAACACCTTATTTGCTCTCCAGACCTCTGATCTGTAAATGTGAAAGGAGACACATAGGTTTTTATTAGGCGTTCTATGTGAAACTGTGTCAAACACCTTGTTGGAATAGGGAGAAACGCAGAAGATGGTTGTAATAATCAGTGACAAAGTCTGCAGAGTAATAAATGCATTTGGTTTGGAAATCCCAGCAACACACTTACAAATGTGACCGAAAATCCAGGCCAACATCCTATCAATCATAAACATGGAAGTAATTATTTAGTTGATTCTGAATCTGCATTTTGGATGCTTTCCTCAGTTAGGTCCATTTAGACCAACAGCATCTCAGCAGACCCTGGATGGTCTCTGCAGGATGTCAGAGGGGTCTGATGGGATGCATCATGAACTCAGTGCACTCTGCGCTGCACGTGATGGAATGAGACGACTTCATGCAGAGTCAAAACTTCAGCGTTGAGATCAGTGGGGTTAATTACGATGGTTTTAGCATTTCCTACATGGAGCATAAAGGCGCCTGGAAACAGGGGTGTCCTATCTGTCAGCAGAGATCAGTTATCAGAAAACGCTACAACTTCATTGCGCCCTCTGGCAGTGGACAATAAATACATCAAACAACAATAGTTTATATCATTGGCTGCCTAAATGGGTACGAAATGTTCTCCTAGCAACTGATGCATAATATAGTATCCTGTGGCAAACACAAACCCTGAAATCAAACGACTGGCCAGGAAAAATGCGGCTTCGCTTTCAAGATTCACATTTGTTTTCTCTCATCATAAATGTAAATCATAAACATGTGGACCACTCAGCACTGTCAAACCAACAAATCCTCTGAACAGCATGTTCCCCTCCTCGCCTGTGGGGGCGCTGCATCAACAACTAATGAAGGAAATGACAAAATCTCTGAGGAAGACACTTAGCGCAACTTCCTTCTTCACAAAATGTAAACAAACACAAAGAGGCATCAGATTTTAGCAGTTGTAGGATTTCTCTTTTGTCTTTAGTAAAAGACCATGAGTCATTTCTCCAGCTAGCACTAGGCTAGCACTTTGTTTTGGCTGTATTTACCCACAATGCCTTGTGCTGTAGTATACTTCCTGTTTTTGGAGCGCTCTTTGATTCGATTCGTGTTCACATGTCCTCAGTGTTAAACGTCAAAAGGTAGAAAGTATGAAAGATGGATGACTGCTGGACTAGCAGTTCAGACCTCAGAGCCTCAAACTACCAAGATGTTTTAGAAAAACTCTGCCAGGTGAGCGAGCTTTTCATTTTAGCAACTGTAGCTAACAGCTAAAAAACCTGAAACAGCTAAAGATCAATAACTGTCAAAATTACTGACACTTTGCTTTATTTTTAGTGATTTAAAGAAAATCAAGACATCAACAACGTTTTAATCCAAGTTTCCAGTAATCCACTTGTTGCATTTTGCAGTTTGTCTTTGAATACTCATTAACTCAGGTTTGTGTGACATGCTTCAGAAAAACAAAACAAACCAAAGAAAGTAATGAGATGATGCACAGATGCTTCAAAACCCCCACAAGACTCAATGAGAGGAAACTGGGGGACATGTGGGGGACACAAGGACAGGAAGACAAAGCAGGGAACGAAAACGTTCCCGTTTTCACACCACTGAAAGAGTTGCTGCTATTCTTCTGTCTTCAATCCCTGAGGAGTAAAATGACTCAGTCAGACCAACACACATACGCATACACACACCTTGGTAATAACATAAGGTGTGTGTGTGTGTGTGTGTGTCACTCAGATGATGGTGAACAGGCAGTGTCACTTTCAAGCCTCTCATTTCAAATATGGTCTGCAAAAGTAAAATGAATAAAATAAAACCTGTTCCGAAGTTTGGCCCATCCTGCAGAAAGTATTATTTCTGTAACTTAAGCTGCTTTTTCTGGCCCAAAGTTCAAATTTGATTTTGTGAGAACATCCATTTTATTTATCCAGGAAGATGAACCAAAATTAAAAAAAATATTCAAAACAACCATAAACCTAAGATTAATGCCAGAGAAAAGGAAAATCTGTGTATCATGAGAATGTGTGTGGACAGAGTATGAGTGAGAGGCAGGGGCGTGTGGAAGGGAAGTGTGTGGGAGTAGGGCTGCCAGTGCCTTCCCACACACACACACACACACGCACACACACGCATGCGCACACACTCACACACATCCTAAAACCCTCATAAAACCCAGAAGCACTCAGTCGGAACTAACACACACCCACTACCCAGCAGTAGACCAGCGGACTCAGGCCTGCTGTGATCAGGCCAAGAGGAAATCTTACACACACGCACACACACACGCACACACACACTCAGGAAAACTCTGCTTTTATTCATTCCGAGAAATAATTTGACAAATGAGACAAACTGGATGTTGGATATCACAAGAAAATAAAAACAATAGCAGAAATATTAGCAAGACAAACAAAACTCATGCAACAAATTAATTTCATGTAAGCAATAATCTGAAGCTCTTTATATTTTAAATATTTATATTTTAACTAGAAATTGTTTCAAAAATGTATTTCATTTTGTGACACTGGACCAAAATAAATCCAGTATCAAGTGACTCAGCATTTTTTGTGCAGGGTGCTTTGGAGCGGCAGTGTTCACCTGCTGAGTCTAAGATAAGATCCTGGATTTTGAGAATCTCAAATCATTCCAAAAATCCACAAACGTCTTTTCATTTCTGCTGCCAGTTCACCAAGTTTGGCCTTTTCTGACAACAATCTTTCATTGTCAGACAACGGATAAGATGTTGATTTGGAAGTGCTAAGAAAGTCAAACAGTATAAGGTGTTTTAGAGAAGTTTATCAATATTTCTACATTGTCAAGCAGATAATTATAACATAATTCAAACCTCCTTTGTCCCTGCTTGATCTCCGTCTCACGTCTGCAACCCATGCTGTGCAATCTGAGTCCATCACTCCAAGCCTTAGTTTGGTTGTGAAAATCTTAAACAGCTGCTCCCACATGCAAACAAATCTACGGCGAGTATCGTTACTCATAACAGATCCTAAAATATGCAAGAATCCCCCACCAAAAAAAAAAAAAAAGAATCAGATGCAGCAAAGCATCAAAGCAGACATACTTGACAAACAAACTGTGCTCTTATTGTGGAAATCCCTGGATCACTTATTCCAACATGAACAGAATCAACTGAGAAACTTCACTAAGTTCCCACAGATTTAGAATCATCTGGCAGCTGGGTCTAATTTTAACAATGTGTTTTACAGTGTGGATGTCATTTTGATGCGACGCGATGATGATGGCGGCACGCTTTTCTTTGGAGCTAATATTGCTAACGCGGCCAGACAATTCTTTGTAGGAACATCTGCCCGTTTTATGACGTGTTATTAACAGGCTGCTAATTAGATGGATAGAGTCATTTCAGACGGACCATTTCTCAGCTTCTCCTGTAATGATGAGATGATTGTGCAGCTGGGAAGTTAAGCTGCTCATTTTAATGTAGAAATACAGGGAAAAAACAGTCATAAAACCATTATAAACTCCCTTTTTACATGGATACTGCTGCATGCTAACTTAAACAGTGCAGAAAAGCCTTTGATCAATTAGGATTACTGGCACCTCTGTATTATTTTTATATATTGAACCCAAACTAAAATATTTAGCAATATGGCAAACTGTCATGCATAAAAGTCCGGTGTCAGAGAGCTTTCATCCTGCAGATTAGTGTTTCCTCTTCCGCTTCTTTCATCTGTAAAAATACACAGCTAATAAAGCTAAACTCCTGTAGCACAATGATGTTATTGTCCAAAGCCGCACAAACGGTTTTGAAATATTGCTTTATTCACTGGGGCTTAACAGTTGGAAACACATTTTCCTACCAAAGTCAGAGATGGAGCCGGTTTGTTCAGATCATTATTATGAAGTAAGAAAAAAAAAGCCTTAGGTTAATTTTTTTGTATACCAACAATCCATCAAGATGCATTTTTTTCTTTATTTCTTTTTGATTATTTTAAGAGAAACGTGTTTTATTTGCTCCTGGCAAAGGTAATGGATGGAGACCGACTACTGTGGATAAAATGGATGCATTCATTTGGAATATTTCAAGGCAGAACCCAAAAAATGAATGTCAACTTAAAACCATGAATGTTTTCATATTTATTTATAAAATTTTCAGGTGATTTATTGCTGAGATTATCAAACAGCTGATGAATTGTAAATATTGAATTTCCATCTGAAAAACAAATGAAACTTTGATTAATTGTTCCAACACCAGAATGTGAAAAAAGCTAGTTATCCAAAAAGGATTTAAAAAAAAACCAGTGATTCCTGGGTAAAAACGTAACATTTAAAACATACAATGGAAAAGGCGATCAGAACGAAAACATTACATCACCAGCAGCTGCAAAACCAAACATGAAATCCCCACAGAAACACAGATCATCCACAGTTTTTCACTTTTATATTTTCAGGCGACTCTGGGTGTATAGAAGCTCATATTTACAGACTCAAAAGGAGTGAACACGTTAAAGATCAGCATGAAGAATCCTGCATGTGGAAGACAGATGGAGGTTATTAATAAAAACATGAGGAGCATAGACAAGAGTTTGTCTGTCTGGGAAAATGCCTCCATCTCCATCCATCATGTTTACAGAACTTTGCGTAGGCCATCGCTCATCCGAAAAGATTTTGAAGTTGGAAGAAAGTTCTAGGCATTATTAAAAACATTATTATGTTGTTACTGAAACATTTTCTGCTAAATACAATCTGATCTTTGCAGATAGGACCAATGTATCTACCTACATTAGTCACTTTGGTCTCCGTATTCCTGGTACCCCAGATCCTGGTTGCAGTGGCGTTTGCTCTATGCTTTGTGTGTAACTTCCGGAGAAGCATTTATTCTGTGGATGAGATCAATGCGGCCTCTCTTCTCTTGATGCATGGACTCATTCAGGTAACCTCTGACGCCAGGAAGTCCTTCTCTGCTTCAACTGGATCCACAGGGCCTCATCTGGAGCAGGAAGTGCCCACTTTCCTTCATCTCCAGCTTTTCATTTTGACCTTCACACGCCACCAGGAAGTGTCCTTTCTGCCCAAACTGGATCTATAGAGCAACTGCAAGTTATGATGGGAGACAGGAAGAGCCCTCTCTGTTGGATGGATGGAGCCATTCTTATTTCCTTCAAAAATCCGGCCAACTATTGTGTTGAGGCGGTAATTCTTCCTCATTGTTGGTAAATGAGTCCGGCAGCCGCTGCATCACTCGCTGAAATCACAACCAGTTCTGCGGCGAAGTCATTTCAGCTGATGCCAGATTGTCTGAAGCTTCAGGTGCATTTCCTAAAGGTAACAGTTTCAGAAGAGAATCGACCAGTTTGTACGCATCAGTGCGTAAAGATGGATCTAGAAATGAAGACTGTATTTGTGTGCGCTCTCATCGTTCTTCTTAAAACATGTCTGCCTTGAAATAATGAAAAGGCATCTTTTATTTACCAATTTGTTTTCAGTCAGCAGAAAAAAACATTCACCAAAAATAAACACAGCAAATGCAATAAAATGATACTGCATTATTTCCAATAAAACTTGCACTTTATATTCTAATAAATTAATCACTATGATAATCCTAAAAGTCCTTTTGCCAAAACTTAACTTTTTTGGCACAACTTGCAAAAAACACAAAGCTTAACTTCAATAAAAACCACAGTACATGATTAATGTGCCTGCTTTTAAAACTACTAACTTATCACGTGTTTGTTGCACATTTGGTCAGTATGAATACAGTTTTATTTTTGTTCTGCTGAATCATATTCGGTTGTATAACATTTTAATGTCACTGAAGGTGAGGATTTGTTCCCAGTAACATGTTACCTGGTTACATGAAGGTTAAATAAACAAAAATAAAAACATAACTACTCCAGAAGATGTACTTAAAAAGATGGTGACTGCATGTAAAAATAAATCTATTGATTCTGCACCTTTTTAAAGCAAATCTGCTGCAGGTGGAAGGACCGGCACCGATTTTTAAACTGATGATTCCTGATGATGTCAGAAAAGTTGCTAAATATAGCAGCAAACGCTGCTGTTCCCACTGAAAAACAGCTGTACACACTGTAAAAAAGGAATCGAGAGGTTGTTACATTAACAAAAGAATATCATGTACTTTTAACTAAATAATTCCATGTTTAAGACAAAAACGTGATACAATTTTTTCCTCTCTATGCTTGATGGTCTTTCTGCAAACCTAATGAGGGAATTTGCAAAGAAAGGTGGAGTTCAGGGGAAAAAAATCAAGACCATCATGGTACCCATAACCCAGGTGTAATGTCAATGTAAAAGTATCACTGAAAAGTACTTTATTATAGAAATGACTTTGAGCATCACATACTTCATTTAACTAGAAGCATATAGACTGTGTTGAAAATTCTCTACTTTTCACATATTTCTTTGGAGATATATTTATGTCTTTATTTAAACATCTAACAGCTTCAGTTAGGTGTTTAAATAAAATGTTAAACTCCATTTTAGTCATGGCATGTTGAAGGAATAATAATTTTAAATATCTTTCAAATAGACTGCAAGCCACTGATCACTTTTGTTGTGACTTCCTTTGAATGTAGCTATGTTTTCAAGTGTGTGAACCTACACTGCTGGAGCTTTGAGATTGTTCTCATTGTTTTTTGATCTGCATATTTAGGAAGACTCTGCTGAAGTCAGATGAGAGTGCATCCTCAAAGGTCTGTGTGTGTACCTAAATGAAGATCCAGAGAAGCTGGTGAGGGAGTTAAATTCTCTTTGTGTTTACAATAGAGGTCATAAGAGTTGTTAAAATACTTTCAACAACTAAGGTCCATAAGTGACTCAATCAATGTCAGTCTAAATTATTTATTTAATTACATGTGAATTCTCTCCACCCCCCCAATACGCTACCCTGTCTCCCTTAGGACGTTGATGAATGTGTAGAAATGGCCGTAGCCGAGACCGTCCTTGGAATCGTTGTCATTCGAGCAGAGGATGGAGAGGCTGCCGATGCGCATCTGGATGTTGGGATTGTCCTGGAGGGGGTGGAAGTTATGAACAGCTTGGGCAGTGTATTTTCTACAATAGTGATGCTGCTGGGACTCATCTACGCACTAAACTTGAGCTACCCTCAGGAGCTCAAGCATACCTTTAAAGTGCTACAGAAAATAATTATGGAATTGGATGGAAAGAACTTATCAAAGAAAGCACAAGTTCTCAATATGAAACTGTCCCGCTAAGTTGAGTAAAGTTTCATATGGAAAATCAGTGTTTAAAGTCTGCAGTAGAAAAGATTTAAATTGTTACAGTTCTCTAAGTTGAGCAAATATACTGGCATGTTTTATGTTGTGAAGAATTGGCTGGAAAATCAAAACCAACTCCGCTGTGTTTTGTGCTGTGTAAAAAGACAATGTATAACAATTCCTATAATAAAATTGTGTTGTACTTTTTCTAATTGTTGAGTGTTCTTCACCTAGTGCTATCTTAAAACGCTTGATTGAGTAACACTTAAAAAAATGTCTTTGAATTAACGGCATTAAATAATGGAAAGAATTTCCACACGATTAACTAGCTTTCTTTTAGCATGAAGCATATTTGTTGAGCTAATTTCGTGAGTTAAAGGAACCTTTAAAACATACGTTGAGCCAAAACATTTCATTTGAATTTGAATAAACATCATAATTCAAGTTGAGCCAACACATTTGGTTTAAATTAGAACAACCATAATAAATTATGTTGTGCCAACTCATTTTATTTAAATAAGAATAACCACAATATATTACGTTGAGCCAACACGTTTGATTTAGAATCACCCATAGAATAACCATAGTAACAAGTTGAGCCAACACAATTGCTTTACATTGGAAGAATCTTAATAAATTAGGTTGACAGAACACATTTGCTTTAAATAGGAGTAACACAAGTACATGGTGCTGAAATAACGCAAAGTAATCAGGTGGAAATCCTTTCCATAATTTTTTTATGTTCATCCAAAGAGTTAAAAAATGAGTGAAATGCAATCACAGAGGAAAAAGAACAAAACTGAAGGAAGGATGAGACGAAGAGGAGGATCAGATTCTGTGCTGCAAAGACAACAAGAACGAAAACAAATGAAAATGAGAGTCGACAGAAAGGATTTAAAACAATGAAATTGAGAATGAAAGATATGAACACAAAAAAGTGAAATTATGAACAGCAGAGAGGGTAGAATATGAGGAGAAGTGAAAGAAGTTTTCTGGAGCAAACAAAGAATCTGACAGACGGGCAGAAACTTCATTCACTCATCATCCTGAGCAGAGGCTGAAACCTGGATGAGGAAAGTTACAAGCAGGCGGCGCTGTGCTTGGTTTAGATTACATGGAGCATGTAGGAATATGAACGATTTCCATCCATTTCTGCTTCTCACTGAAATCAGCATCTCTACTTTTTCCTTTGTTTTAACTCGTGTCCCATAATGAGATTCACTTTTAACCCAGTTAACGTGTCGAGATTCTGTTTCGTCATATAATCAAATTAATATGGATTTTAAAAAGTGGTGAAGTAGAAACGAGAGCCAAACCCCTCTGCATGACTTAAACATGTTTTTGAAAAACTGCAATCGAAGATAAAAATCTGTCGTGATGCTTTATTGCCCACTTAGTTAGAAACATTTTCTTGAAGCTCATTTTGTTAATATAATTTCTTTTGAAATTGTTCAATTTGACATTTTGTGGAATGAGGAAAATGCATTAGAAAATAAAATAACTTAATACTGACATCTAGTGGAAGATGTGAGAAACACACATGTCCAAAAACCTTAGATAGAAATATCAGCATGCTCCAGATTTAATAAAATATTATTCATATTGTTTTTTATTTTAGACTTCACACAATTTCAGAATAAATTTATTAGTATTTTTACTAAAATGAATGCTGTCACATTTGTAATGAATAGTTTCTTAATGTTAGGAGAGGAAAATGTAGAAAATAAACACGTAAGAGTATCTGTTGATTTAAAAATCTATGGATTATAAAGTCATATATCAAAGTATTTCTGCTTGATTGAAGCAAATTTTCACTTTATTTTATATTAGCAGTAATTTTACTAAATTTTCTTAGAATTATGTGTGCAATCTACTGTAAACTCAAAAGCTCCAATGATGTTTTTCCTCTTTTTTGAAGCTCATATATTATTTTTTCAGTCTGCAGCGTTGGTTAAATCCCTCAGAGAGCCCAGGACTTGCAGAGATGATCAGTTCTGTTCAGAAGGCGACAATGACACCAAGTCTGTTCCTTTGATTTGTGGCTGTGAAACTGGCAGACGCTCCTCCTCCGGTACAGAGGTTTTATGATGAGGGACGATGCGAGGAACACGTCTAAAAGACGGAGCACCTCTTTGTTGACGCTTATTCGAGGGCAAGGCAGCAACAATGTTCAGCAGTCTCTACTGATTTCGAAGCATGTTAGAGATGGAGGGAAAGTTATGAATATTCCCGAAGCATCTCAGAAAATAAGCCTGAAATGACTTACTTTAATAAAATTTGTGCATGTATTTATTACAGAAAATGCATCACGTTTCCATCATTTTCACATATTTTTCATAAAAGATATTTTTTTCTGCATAGGACTTTGAAAACAGTTTCTTTTTTGTGTAACAGTGAATACAATACTAGTTTGCTGCTGTTGCCAACTCTTTCCATATTATACCTTTCATTTAATACATTGTTAACAAATATTTGTACATTATTAGGACTAGACTAATAATGAATTTAATGTTTTCATCAGATAAAAATAAAATGTTATATTTTATAATATTTTAGTATCTTTACTACTAAATAATATATATTTCATATACAATGACTTCCACACTTTTTACATTTTATCACTATAATTTGATTTGTTTTTGCTCCTCCTAAAAATGTGTAAATGTTTTATTCTAACAAAAGAGGGAAAAAGTGTGGAGACTATAGTTGCCAGATGAGTTTTACTTCCATATATTTTAATAAAAAGCCACATATGTTGAAATTGGTTTCCCACAGAGAAGCTTTATGAAAATACTATTTTATTTATTTCCACTGTTATATTTGGGTTTTGGTCTCCCTGTAAAAACTCCATTTCCCATCGTCCCTCGGTGTCACATCACAACAAACGGGAGAGAGAGAGAGAGGGAGAGAGAGGAACCCGACAGGCTGCGTGGAAAGAAGGGCAGAAAAAGAGAGAGGATTTTCCCCTCTTCTTACATGGAGTTTTTCGCCGCAGCAGAGCAGCTGAACTGAAGAGTCCGCAAAAATGGCCAAAACCCAGGAGGTCGAGCGCATCGCCAAAAAGCTGGATAAAATGGTGCACAAGAAAAACACGGTAAGAGCACAAAGCAGTTGCTGCATCCGCGGAATGAGCGCAGCATTCCGGTGATGAGTCCACCTTCACCCGGAGCGGGAGGGAAGATTCTGGAAACCGGGACAGCGGCTGCTGGCGCCGTCCCGGTCCGACGACAAAATGTCAAAGTTTCTGTTGAGACGAAGCCCAGTTTTCTGCCTTTTTTAAAGTGGTTTGTTAGTTCTGAGTCTCGGCAGCCATTGGTCAGAAAGTTGTCATTTAAATAAACACGCGCACCTGGAATTAGTTACGTCATCACTTCAGTTGGTTTACGGTTTGATTTTTCTTGCCCTGAATTAATGGATCAACTTGTGTGTGGTTATTGCATCACTGCATTGATAATGTTGCTTAAAAAGTGTCATGACATAAAAAAAACCAAAAAAAAAAAAAATCCCAGAAACTACTAAATTAAAATGATCAAATGAATGTCCATGTGCTGAAACATGTTTATTAGTTGCTTAAAGCTAATGCTACTGATCTAAGTTTAGGTTGCATTCAAACAGTGTCTCCATTCATTTGGCTCAGACACAAAAGAAAACAGCTTGTGTTTTACATCATCTGCTCTCATGGGGCCTTTTCAAAAACTACTGTAATCAAAATCCAATATTACCTAAAACTGCATAGAGCCATAACAGTAGAAATAATGTTAAATTATTTGGTATAAATATGTCCTGTATCTGGATAGAAAGCTGGTTATTCAGGCTGGTAAGTTGGGGTCATATTTCGAGGGTAAGATCTGAACCTAAAGCTTTCTGTCTTGAAGGACGGCGCTCTTGATTTACTGAGGGAACTGAAGAACATGAAGATGTCTCTGGAAACTCTACAGGTCAGTCTGACCTTCGTGTTTTGCTCCTCATTCTGCGTCTTCCTGATGCACTTTCATCACTAGCAGGCTGCAGGTCCCAGGATGGTATTTCAGGATGTTTAGAGCTTCTTTTACCATCTTCCTGTCTGCTCTCATGGTCAACAGACAAACCAGGGCAAGTTAGTAGTTTTTTTGTAGCATCTTCTCTACTTGCAGGCAATTTTTTGCAAGCTGTATTAACATGACTGATGACCTGAAATTCTCATAAAATGGCATATATTCTCTGATGTCTTCTATCACAAAAGGAAAGGCTTATTTTGTTGGGTTTTTTGATCATTTTTTTGATTCTCTTGAACATCTGAATTCAGTCAACCAGAGTTGGGATGTCGGTGAACGCGGTGAGGAAACAGAGTTCAGATGAGGAAGTTCAGACTCTGGCCAAAACCCTCATCAAGTCCTGGAAGAAACTCGTGGGTGAGCGCCGCCTCTCTGTGGACCATTCAGTAACTCGTCAGTAACTAACTAGTTAACATGAATGGTGATCCATCGGTTAGTTTTCCCTCCAAGTTCGTGTTCAATGGATCATTTCTCAGACTCAATTGTTTTGTTTTCCTGATTCGAATAGAAAAACATTTTGGATTTGAGTCTGAAATTCACTTGAAGAAATGTTATCCTGGTGTTCGTGTTGGTGTGTGTGTGTGTGTGTGTGTGTGTGTGTGTGTGTGTGTGTGTGTGTGTGTGTGTTTTCTGTCTGCAGATGGTGCAGAAGGGAAGCCTGATGAGAAGAAGAAGGACGGCTCTCTTGTGAGGTCAACGTCTACCTCCAAGGACTCTGGCTCCACCGAGAAGAGGTTCTGACCAGCATGTTGCAGTTATTCATAGTTTCTGTCTGTGGTGATGAAACTAAACTAAAGATTAATTCTTACAGTTGTCTTGAAAGTTGTCTCTGATGTTTTATCTCATCATCTCATCTCATAGCAGTGAGAAGTCAGTGGAGACCCCGACCACGCCGACCGCCCCACACCAGTTCGCCTCGTTCCCCCGCGTCCCCGTTACTACGGACAACGTGCGGACCAAGAGTCGAGAGCTGCTGGTGGCGGCTCTGCAGACTGGAGGTGAGAACATCTTTAATCTGCGTTAAACCTCAACTCTAATCCCTTAGTTAGTTACTATCTTGCTTAGTTTCTTGTTCACCTGATCTCTTCCTAAATAGGTTAATTGGTTTTGTTTTTGTCGGTCTCTGATGGAATAATAATAAAACGATGTTATGTGTTTCAGATGACTTCAAGGCCACTGGAGTTGACTGTGAGCATCTGGCAGCACAAATTGAGGAACATATCCTTCACTTTTAATTGACATTATGGAATCAAAACCTTGAAGTTTTTCCTTTTTATTCAGTTATTTTCTAATTAAACATGAGCGTTTAAATGAGCGCCATGCAGGATGGTGCAGTTCTGACTGAGCTGAACGTTATAAATCTGACCCAAAATATGAAAAAAGATAGTTTTTATTAATCAGGACTTTGATTGGGCCACATTTTGAATCTTAAGTTTTTTAAGCCACATTTACTGGGTTTTTTTTTTTTTTTTTTTTAGTTAAGATGGATCCAGTGTTAAACCAAGTTAGGTCCATCCTGTTTTGGGTGAATAATTCAGTTTGCAAGGAGCTGGTATGTCTGGAACGACCACCAGGGGGCACAAGTGGAGAGTTCATCAGTAGAACGACTCCTGGTTTTCTGGAAAATCTTTTAAATGAGATCCTACATGCTGCGACTTTCTAATTGTGGAGTAATGATTTAATTCTCTACCTGTTGGGATGAGTCTTGATGCTGAGGTTTCAGTTTCTTTATTGATATTCTGTGTTCAAACAGTCCAGACAGAAACTAACGAGAAAATCCTTTGCCTTTATAGAAGTGTTTCACTTTCTGCTGGTCAGTGCTGATACTTTTGTTTAAGTGTTTCTGAAGCATTTCTGTTTGAGATCTGATTAATCTTACTGGTTCTCCCAGTAGTTTGTTTTCTGTTACTGGTTTTATACCAATCATCGATTATATCTGGAGAGGATTTTCAGGGCTGAGCTTCCTTCCATTCAGGAGTTGTACAGACCCAGACCTAACATCTCAGCAGAGCCCACACATTCTGGACACAAAAAGTTTAAACGCTGCAGACATTGTCTCCATTCCTTGTTTTAGTCCTTGACAGTTAACCGTCCTCACGGATATTTCAGGAGTTCAAATCCACAGACATGAAGTACAAGACGCGGCTGCGAGCCGCATCTCCAACCTGAAGGACCAGAAGAACCCGGAGCTGAGACGCAACGTCCTGTGTGGGAGCATCGCACCTGAACGCATCGCCTCCATGACGGCTGAGGTGAGTCCGATGATGAGTTCAGCGTCAGCTGGTAACCGTGGGAGACAGCTGTTGTTGTGGGTATGATTCCAGGAGATGGCGAGCGCAGAGCTGAAGCAGATCAGAGAGGCTCTGACCAAAGAGTCCATCAGAGAACACCAGTTGTCCAAGGTCGGCGGAACCGAGACGGACATGTTCATCTGCAGCAAGTGTCACGGCAAGAACTGCACGTACACGCAGGTACGGAACCAGCGTCCGCCCTGGAGGAAGCCCAGGCTGCGTTCTGCTTTCATCCTGTGGTCCGGTTTGTTTCCAGGTCCAGACCCGCAGCGCCGACGAACCCATGACCACCTTCGTTCTGTGTAACGGCTGCGGCAACCGATGGAAGGTGAGGAGACGTCGGGTTTTCTCTTGCGAGTCGCTCCAACGTCCTCTGAGGGCAGTTTGATGTTTTACCACAAGGTGGCAGCAGAGACTGAGCTCACATTTCTTCCTCTTCACTCACCTTCATTTTCTTTTCCCCCTTCTCCTTTTTTCCCCTTTTTTTCCCCCCCCGCCCCCGTTTCATCGACTCGTTCTTCTCCCTCCTGCTTACGTCTCCGACCTCTTCACTTCCCTTTCACCCTCCCCCTCAGTCTCTCCACCTTTCCCCTCCATATTAGTCCTTCCTTTCTTTTCCAGTCCTTCATCCCTCCCTTATTTAGCTGCTGGCTGTGGGTCGAGGTGAGCTGACTGATTTCACTCACTGAGCCTCCGATAGAAATGATCAAAAAGCAGATCTATAGGAATTGAAATAACGCTCCTGCCAACTGGATGTTAATGTTATAGTTGGACACTTTATCACAGTTTTGTCGGTGCAGCTCTTAAGAGGTTGAGACTGCAAAGGTTGGGTTTCACTTCTGAGTCTCAGAACTTCACAAAACTGCGATTTCTGAGTGAAAATGTTTTAATTAGTTCAGCGTATTAAATCAGAGATAATCACTCCTAACCTGCCGGTTATCAGCGTTATTCTAGTTATACCTGAATGTTCTCAGAAAATCTACATTCTCAACATTTTCTATTACAAAAACATAAATATATATATTAATTAAGTGTTTTCTGACCTTCTTAGCAGACTTCGGTAATTTAAGTTCCAAAAGTTGTAAATTTTGAGACTCAGAAATTTCCAAAGTGAGTGAAATGGGAGCTGATTGGCCGTCATTTTAGAACCGATGTCTCTGCTTTTATTGCACTTTGAATAAACTTTAGCTGCACCAACTCGCCGCTGACGCTGCAAGCTGAACATTATCTACCTGTAACCCCGACAGGTGAACTCTAATCATCCCGTTTTCTCTTTCTCTTCACAGTTCTGTTGAAGACGCGCGTGTGTGTGTGTGTGTGTGTGTGTGTGTGTGTGTGTGTGGTGTGTGTGTGTATTATTGAGTAAAGAAGCAAAGTTAGTAAATAATTAAATTTGAATTTGCAAAATATTTTTTATTTTGTAGTTTCTTTTTTATAAATATAAGACTAACAGTTGTAATGTACTAAGATAAAAATCTGGAGAAGTTTCTGTTTGTTTAGTTTTGTCTGGAGCTTTAAGCACATTTAGTTTGGCCTGGTGAAAGTGATGATGATGATGATGCCTTTCTTTGCCTTGTTTTCCTGCCATGTATTTTTCTTCTCACACTTATATTAAAGTTGCTCTTGGATTAACATCCAGCCCCTGATGTATTTTTTTATTTGTTCGCTTTTTATTGAAAGAGTAAAATTCACTGAACTGTTTTAACCGGTGGAATCCTGTTCCTTCCCAATTAATCGGATGAATCGATTGTTGAAATAATTGTCAACTAATTTATTCATCAAATAATAAAGTGGAGTCAAACTCCAATGAGGCCATGTGATTAAAGAACATGAGGCACAGCGACAATTAAACCAAAACTGTACAAATGTATGTAAATTTTGCACTCAAGATAAAAAAAAAAAAACCTTGTTTGTAAACATGTTCTACCCAGAACTAAAATGCTATTGTGAGCTTCACCTGGTTCAAATTATTAAAAGAAATATCCGATCAAGAACTTTTGCCTAAATTTTTGTTAATCCAAGTTCTTTGTAGGTTTTTTTTTTTTTTTTTGCAGATGCATCTTTTGCTGCAAATGATCAGGCATTGACTAAAGTCAAGTTGTTTTTTTCATTTTAGGACATAAAGTGTTTTATGACTTTAAAACAATCTTTTTTTAATGAATTTCTAGTGTGAAATAAGCTTAACTCGTTAAATAACAAATATTCAAAACTTCCTGTTTTTTTTTGTCCAATTAGATGTCAGAATAGTTACTAAAATATTTGTTAGTTCCAGCTCTAGTCAAAACAGCAGGAAAATATATGCAATGTTAACCTTCTGAGCAATACTAGTATCGGATATCAGAATCGGCCCAGATTTTTGTATCGTTGCATTTCTACTTCTTTTCAGACATGAAAACTTTTCAGACATTTTAAACTTAAATAATATATTTAAGTTAAAGACAAAGGATCAAAATTCGAATAAACTGCTTGAATTAAAAAATAAATAAAAATGGCTGCAAGCGCCGTCTCCATGCAGGTGTCAGAATATTATCGGTCCTTCAGAGGATCCTGACTGTGACTAAAACAGAAAATATTCCTGTGACAGTTGAGGTAAATCAGGAGGAAGCCTGTTCCTCTCGGTGATGGTGGCGAGCGTGTTGACAGAGGAGATGTGAAGTGGTGAGAAAGCCGCGCGCAGAAAGCTCCTGCAGTGTTTGTTGTGGAAACAGCGCTGAGCTCTTCCCATACATGAGCATTGGAGGAGGAGGCGGAGGGATGCGATGAGACACTTCCAGGCTCTGATGTTCCACGCTCTGCTCGCCATCTTCTGCCTGGATGGAAACGCGGCCGAAGGCACTCAGTGGACGACACAAACCAACCACAGCAACGGTTAAAGGAATGAAGAAACTCACTCATGAAGGTGACTTTTCCAACCATGTCAGAAGTCGAGTCGCAGCTGAAGGATGCTAATCCATGTTTCTGGTAATAACTGCTAATACGTTTTCCCATCCGCCCCTGCTGACCCTTCCCAGGGTTCAGCAGGTACGGAAAACAAATGCTGGAAAACTTTTCCGTGGCATCACCCCAAACAGCTTCAGCTTGGTCTTTGCTTATTACATTTATTTAGCATAAGTGCTGCCTCATTACGACTGATTAAACTTCTGGGGTGGAAAATTTTATCAGGTATTGACTTAATCAAATCAAACATTTTGCCAGTTCTCTCCCAAAATAAGAAGCAAACTGGATTCCATTAATTTAGCAGAAAACCCATTCAAAGTTTTGAATCTACGATCCTGTTCCAACAAATCACTCCGGCCACTTTAGTTTTTACGTGAAACAGTTCATGTTTAATTTAATTGTTCAGCAGGTAAAAGAAAAGTAGTTTTTGAAATATATTTTACTCTGTACTTTTGAGCTGAAGCTTTTGGTCCGCATAACAAAAAGTCCTGCTTAAGAGGTTATAATAACAGGTTATTAACTGTTTATAAAGTTAATCTTCATAAAGTGGCAGATACATATTTCAGTGAAGGTAATTGTGATATTTTTTTCTAAACAGAGCAGTTGAGAGAAGCCTTACAGCCACTCATAATGAAATGACTGAATAGATCAGACATCATTTCTTATCCTGTCCAATCAGAATCTTTACGTTTCCACTTTTCTTTTTCAGCCATTTTTCTGTCAAAAATCACCAGCTGTTACTTTTTTCTCCATCCTCTCCAACCTGCCTCTTCCCGCCCGACCTGTGATTCCGATTCTGTCCCAAAACAATTTTTTGTGTCCCTAAATAGAGTAACATAGTTGCTAAATTGACAAAAGGGAGTTGACTAAATAGTGCGGGTCTGTTTCATGGCGGATCAAACGGAGATGGTGGCAGGTTTTCACACCTTTGTAGAGGCAGATAAGATCATTTTGACATCACTATCAGCCCACAGGTTGTGCTGACATCTGTTTCTTTAAGAACCTCCTGCTCTTTCAAGCACGTCATCACAGCTAGTTTAGGCATTTGGGTGCCTAAAAGCTAGTTTAGGCACCCAAATGCCTAAACTAGCCAAATGGTTGCCATCGGCGATTAAAGGATTTGTCAAACATGCATGAAAACAAGAGGGAATCATATTAAAACATGGTGTAAAAAGTTGGTTTTAAAAAACACCGTCCTTTTAAATCTGTGCTCCTCCAGGATCTCTGCTGATGAACTCAGATGATCTGTTCAGTTTGCATGAGGAGAAATTAAAGCTTTGGTTTTTATTCCTAAAATATCACCTGCAAAGTTTTTACCACTTGTGGAAGAAAAACAAAATCTGCCTTTTGCTTTTTTGATGTCTTATCCAGCCATTTTGCTGCTACTCCATACATGCATGCGTGATGCTTGGACATTTGTGAATGTGTGACACACACTTGAGAAATCCCAAACAACAGCGCCTCAGGTTACAGTGAACTGTGGGAAAGAAAACAGGCACACAAGCTGCAAAATGACAGTTTGATAGGTTGTGTGAAAGTATGTGCTGGTTTCCTTCAGGAGTGCGATGTTAGCAGTATAAACACTGCTAACTCTGCTCAGTTCATGTTCACTTTCACTTCAATAAAGTGTCACCTTAGGAAATGGACTGCAGCGTTTCTTCTCTGCTGGGAATCTCAGAGACCAGTTTCAGATTTGCTTCTGGCCAAATTCATCTGGTCAGAACTGGTAAAGTGAATTTAAACTGGTTGCTTTCTGGAAAGCAGCCATCTTTTATGCAGTCAACGCAGGTTTAAAAGGGTTGCGTTTGGGGACGCTGGGAATTTTAGTGTTCGTTGAAAAGGATTTTGTTCATTGGAGGAAACAGGAGTACCAGGAGAGAGTACTTACATTCAGACGGAGACCCTGCAAACCAAGGATCATTTTGCTGCAAAGCAACATTTTTATCAACAGCGCCACCATGGCAACAGCAAAATCACCAATAATACCTGAAAAAGAATAAATAAATAAAATAAATAAAAAATAAATCAACTGCTGCTCTTTAATCCAAACTTTTTGTCATGTGGGACAAAATTGTTGAGTCAAAAACACTCATGGGCCAGTAAGACAAAACACATTCAAGCGAATAAAGTTGACCATAATTTTTTACATTTAAACTGATTTTGCATGTTTGCTTTATTAAAATAATGGCATCCTGTTTTCATATTCTTTTAGGCTCAGTTAAATTTAGGCTCAGGATTTGAGTCACTTTCTATCAAACCACTTTATGCAGTAAAACTGTAGAATGAAGTCGCGTCTACTTGTATTGCAAACTTCATTTAAAAAAAAAAGCTCACAAAGAACTTTTCTGGACAGGTTTCAGCGTGATGTCCAGGCCGTTTGGATCAGATGCTGTTGCTTTGTTAACTGCAGCATCACTTTTAAAAACACAATGAATTTATCCTTTCCTTGAAAGTCTTTGTTAGGAGCCACAGCATTTTATGTTTGTTCTAAATAATCAGGTTGAAATGTTTCTGTTTTATTAAAAACACCAACGCAGAACAAATGACACCGCTACTCACTGGATGCTCAAGGGTTTCCGTTTATATATGTACAATTAAAATCACAGTTTTAACAAAATATAAAATAAATAACATTAACAATACTAAGGTAAATGCATTTTGAGTGACCAACCTGGTAAAAGACTCAGATAGCTCTTTTTTAAAAATATTTAAATGGTCTGTCTGCCGCTACAGGCACCTACAAACATTTGTTCTCCTCACACTACATTTCCCAAGAAGCACCGGGGTTATGCATACCATCTCTGTTTTTTATCAGCTCTTTTTCATGAAGGTTTTTTTTTTTTTTGCACTTGGGATTTTTCTCCCACCCCTCTTTCTGAACTGACCAACCACAGATCAGCCCTGCGGCCTCCTGCAGCCAATCAGGAGCAGGCGTGCAAATGGGCATCAGACAGTGGCGTGGTCAAAGGTGAGAGGTTACAGAGGTCAGCAGCAGCAGTGCCCAGGTAGGCCACCCTGGTGTGTGTGTGTGTGTGTGTGTGTGTGTGTGGAGGTGTGTAAATATTTGAATTACTATGCTTACTGGGACTGTTCTGAAGTGTTTTGATTTTGGGGGATTTTAAAGTGCAAAACATTGAATCATCTTGTTATTGGCTAATTAGATCTGCAGAGGGTTATTGATCACATCTGAGTTCTTTAGGCTGCAGTAATGTTATCCACCAAAGGTTGCACAATAAACTGGCCACTTTTCTAGAAAAGATGTGGATTTCTGCAGCTCATTAGCCAAACTGGTGTGTGTCCCAGTAATGCCAGTTGATGCTTCTTCTACACACACCGAGGATTGTACTGGAAGAACCCGTCAACTAACAGTTGGAGTTATTCTCAGAGATGTCTAATTTTTTTAAAATTGCTCTCATAATAACTACAATCTACTGAACTGAGCATCTGCTTGACAGAAAAAAACAAAACAAAATAACTTTATTATAAATGCAACTAAAATCAGACAGGAAGGTTATTCCTTGAGGCCGCCATATTGAAATTTGAGACCAGTTTGGAAAGAAATTAGACTTTTCAAGTTGTTTTCATAAGACTATTTGTTCTCTGTGTTTGAGTCGTCACTGCAACAGTGAATAAACGTATTTATATACCATTAACCTGGCATAATGTCAGGCTGCAGATACATTTAGCCTGTATGTCAGGTACGGCCAAATGTTTTGTCACAATGACCAAAATCAGGTCAGAATCACTTGAGTCAAAAAATATAGAATTTTTTAATTATTTTGACTTTTTCCTGATCAATAAGAACCTAAGCATACAATAATTACAAAACTTCCAATTTGTAAATTTTTGAGCTTCACTATTCAATAAAAGGATCAAATTTTGTCATATTTAGAGAAGTTTAATCAGCTAAAAGCAGATTTTGGGGAACCAAAGTCTACATAACCCAGTCACTTTGACTTTCCTATAAAGCCAAATATTTGGGGGCCACATGGCTTCAGGCTGCACTTTGGACACCTCTTTTTTTATGTTTACTAGATGGGCTGAAAAGCTCATATTAGTTAATGTGCAAAGTTGGGATTCATAAAAAAACTAGGTTATTTCAAAAGTAATAACTATATATGATCAAACATTTTGCAGAGCGTTTTGCTGCCAGCTTTGAACGCTGCTGTTCCTGAAAACCGTGCAGGAAGTTTGTTTTGGTCTTGTGAGAAATATGAGTCAAGCAGTCACCTGCTGCCTTTGCTTCTATTTTAACAGCAACAAACTCACAACTCCAGCAGGAAAACCTGAGTTAAGAGACGGACTGTCCCTGAGAGGGAAACGGGAAACGCTCAGAGGAGACATCTTTTTCCCTTCTTTAACTCCTCTGGGTTTTCTTCTTCACTGGGATTCATTTACTGAATTAACTTATTTCTGAACAATCCCTGTACGCAGAGTGACTCAAATATGATCAGTGTGTGACTGTTGTCTGGACTCCAGTGTTTTATTGCAGTGATGTGTGTGTGTGTGTGTGTGTGTGTGTTGGGTGGAGATCAGTACAGTCTCAGAGGAACTCTCCTCCACTTGCAAAAAATATTCAGGTGAGGGATTCAGTAGGAGAAATAAAAAGAAAAAAATATATATATTTAATAAAATTGTTTCATATAGTTTTCTCTTAAAAAATAGACTCGTCTTTTTGTAAATCAGTAGTTGGAAGGAACGTCGTCCTTCCTTCATCCGTTTGTTTATGACAGGCGGGAAACGATTGATCCAGAAAACTGTGGGTTTTTGTTTTAGAGGGAGGTGGAGTGAGCACCCTGTTTTTCCAGTTGAACGGAGGAAAAACGACAAAGAACGGAGGAATGATTCAGCATCCGTCTTTTCCTTTCGGCTTTCTGTCCTTTGTCAGGAAGAGGCGACTGCAGGTTGAAAGTCTGGGACGTCGTCCTCTGATTGGCTGGAGTGTGTGAGGAAGGACGAATCCAAAGGTTCATGGCACAGACCAACGGTTTTCCTCTTGAAATGCATCAGACTCTCACAAAGTAGTCAAGTACATCTCCACATAACAGTAGATCCTAACTCATAAATACTTAAATATCTCAGAACGCGTCCTTCTCCGGTTGTTTACAGCTGAGGTGGAGCAGAAATAAAAAAAAATAAAAATAAAAAAAAGAAAAACAGAAATGGGAAGAAACTAAATCTGCCTTCATGGATGGGCTTGACCTGTAAACATCAGTGAGGATCATTGAACTTGAATATTTCTGGCAATAAATGTTAACCGATTCTACTTTCCTTCATTTGGATGTGCAGAACATTTGTTTTATTCAAATTATTTTCAAAGCCTGAAAATGACCTGAAGCTGATGGTGGAAAAGAGAAGGACGTCTTGGCAGTGATTCAAAGAATACGTGATTTGAACAGAGGAGTGTGACAGAGGAGGTGAAACGCTCCTGTCCGAAGAACACGAGGCAGCATGGAGGCGGACGAGGGGCTTTGGGAGGGAGGACTAGGACTCTGAGGAGGTGCGGGACCCGCCCAGAACCAGGGTCTTGTAGATATTGGAGGAGAGGAATCGTGGGTAGGAGTCCCTGTGCATCAGCGTGTAGATCTGCAGCTGGGCGTCTTCGAACGTGTGAGACGTGGGATCCTGCATCTTCCTGTTGATCACCTCTCGAACCCGGGCATCCAGACTGACCTTAGGTTCAGGGAAAACAGGAGAAAAAGACAAAAGATGTAATTTAAGATCGAATAAAAAATACAAAACATCTGTTCTACAGTAATAAGATGAGGAAACATATGATTGTTTTATATTGCACTGATTGTATCCACTAAATGTGTAAGTGTATGCATATTTTAACGGCATATTTTACTGTTAGCTAAAACCCACAACTACTTGAGACCGACTTTAAATCGTTTAAACGCATTTTAAACGTTTAATCTAAATTCTTGTTTTTGATTTATAAAACACTAAGTATTCCTTAGCATGTTCAGTGGAAACCGTCTTAGCGCCACTGAAGCCAATATCTACCGTCTTCATCTCAGCTCTTGGGCCACAGCCAATCAACAGCAAGAAAATCAATGGTGCTCCAGGATTGGCTGCTTCGCCAGAACTGGCCAATAGGAAGTCAAGCAGCTAAGCTTCAGCTTCCAAAGCTGCTTTCTTAAAAAAAAATTTAGATTTTTTTTAAAAAAACTGCAAATTAAAAAAAATTAATTTGCAGATTTTTTTTTGCTAATAATATTTTAGATACTGAATTTGATTATGTGGGGATCCACTGTAACGAGAGACTGGAAGAGTCCAGAAGTTGTTAAAGAAAACTAAAGACAGCTGTGTTGTTCTTATTCCACTGACGGTCAGATTTTAGACTCGTATTCCTGTCATTTTATTAGATTATCCAGAAACGCAATAATAAAAACAGTGATTCAAAAACACCCAGCTTTCTCCAATCTTCCTTTCTTAAATGTGCAAAAATAAGTTATATAAAAAAAAATGTTTTCCAGCTTCCAGAATCTTGTTTTTTTTATTCTGCCTCATAGAATCAAAAAGTCACTTAAGTTGCACCTGTCTGCCAACATGAATAAAGCTGAAACCTCTCAAAATGCAAAAGTGCTCATGCATGCAAACCATCCAATCTGATGAATTTAAAGCAACTCAGATTAGTTTAGAATAAATTACATAAAATCTGCATTCAGCATTTACGCTGCCTATTCCTGTCCAATATTAACTTTTAATTTTGTAAAGCTCAATAAAAAAAATTTGTAAGGGAACAAAAACTTCTTCATGTCCCCGTTTGTATCCAGTTGACCCTTTTGTACTCACTCAAATGTTTTATCATCAATCAGCTCATAGAGGCAGAAGTACAGTGAGGAGCCCTGACACACACACACACACACACACACACACACACACACACACACACCCACACACACACACACACACACACACACACACACACACACACACACACACACAAGCCCTCTAGGCAGCACCAGATATTTATAGAAAGACAAGCTTTCTCTTATGCTTTCCCTCTGCTCTTATTTAGGGAAGCCTATGTGTCCCTCTGACACACACACACGAATACACACACACACACACAACCCACAAATAGACAGATAGGCATCGCACCAAGGTCAGATGTGCAGACAGACAGTCTGGCATGCATCTTCTGTGCCAAACTCGCATGGCTGCATGTCTCTATTTTAGTGTGTGTTGGTATGCGTGTGTGCGTCTGCATGTGTCTATGAAAAGGTTTTAGTGCCTGAAGGTGATGAGAGCAGCAATTTATAGCTTCCTGTAAACACACTGTACAAACAAACGCGGTGGCATACATGTACACACGGACATGTCAACACATTGTGACGAGCCGAGGACAGAACCTGATGAGAACCCCGGGCTCACACACACACACACACACACACACACACACACACACACACACACACCCCACACACACACACACACACACACACACACATTATATCTGTCTATATAGCATTGACTTTCATTAATTTTTCAGTTATTTCTAAAGTCTAACTTCGACCCCAACACGACTTCTTCTGATGGGACCCAGGCTTTGGGCCCCATTTGGTTTTATGTGTCCTCAAAAAATAGTTTGTTGGAAAAATGGGCCTTACAAGTTGAGAAATGCTCACACACACACACGCGTGCTCACACAGTACAAATGTGTTGAAGTGAAGAAAGCCACCCTCCTCCCACGCCTCCCCTGAACAGACGGGACGTCTCTTCAGCTAACAACCAATAATCACTGGGTCAATCAGCACAGAGCACTGAGCATGTGCAGAACATCTGGCACATCAAAGCCTGGATGTGTGAAGCAGCCGAGCGTTTCAGGAGTTCCCATTACTGCCGTTCAGTTTGGTGACACAGCAACTCAAACTCTTTGAACCTTTTGGAGTTTTTCACTAAACTTTACCTCTTTTGGCGATAATATAGAAATATAGTCTTCATAGATGGACCGAGCTTTTTCTTCTATGGCACTCTTGTTGATTTCTTGTTTCAGGTCTTCGCAGGCCAGCCAGAACAACATGTTCTCCTCGCTGTACTCGGTCCGCAGGAACTCCCGGAAAACGTTCCGACCTGCGGGGTTCCTCATCAGCTTGTCGAACGACTGAGACCACATCCGGATTTCCTCCATCGAGGGCTTGGGACTGTGGGACGAAGAGTGGAAAATATCTGTTTGTTTTGGTTTAAATAGATTTTTTTAAATTTCTTTTTTAAGAAAAGTAATGTTTTTGCTACCGCAGGGAGTCTTTGCGAAATACAATGAGGTCATGGAATTACAGGTTAAAAGAACAAGACAGAGGGAGAAATTAGAAACAAAACTCATCTTGTGTCGTTAGCAGCTGCACTTTCAACACATCCACAGAAAGGATATTCAGATGCTGTGTCTAAATTTCTTTTATGTTCAGGAAATTGTGCAGATAAAGCTGCTGGCTCATGAAATAACTGAAGTGTTGCAGGTCAAGATGGGAATTTATCAGATATTTACATGCAGCACCACAAATCTGTCAATTATTTGTTTATTTTTTAGTTCTCAGTGATTATGCAATAAAACGAGTTATATGCATAAGACTGAAGTAATGGTACATTCCCTCACCCTCCAAAGGAGACTCAGTGAAAATCTAATGGAAAAACTGGTCATAGAAACTAATTGTTTTGTCTGTTTTCTTGCTTTTCTCTAAATGTTGTTGCAGGATTTATATTCTTGAACTTGTTCTATGTCTGTTCTGGCATCTGAAGTAAAAAAATATTTGAGAATCTGAGTTTCTTAGCAGTTCTTCTGGCTTTACTAACATTTACTGTATGCTCATTCAGAATCAGGGCTGTAATACAGGAAGTCATGTGTTGGCAACAGTTACAAGGCAGCAGAAACTCAGGGATTTTTTAACTTCTACAACTGAGAAGTTCTGTATTTTTTTGTTCTTCAAAACTACAAAAACTCCCACTGATGCTTTTCCACGGTGTCATACAAAAAGACAAAAAAAAAATTTTTTTTTAAAAAATCAGGTTTTATATGTGATGCACTCACCAGGTTTCAAGTTTGGTTTCTATCTTGGTGTCCTGTGATATTCTCTTCCCCCTTCTCTTCCGTCTCTCCTCTTCATTCCTGACGGTGAGACTGACATGATAAAACGGCTTTCAGGCAGGACACACACACACACACACACTGAACCACAGCTTACACAGATGTAATTGCTTGTAGAACTATAAACACATGTACAGTCACAAACAATGTTGTTATTATCCCTGTTAATGACAGCATCAGCCACAGTTATGTTAACAGCAGTTGTTACAAGTGTCTTTACTCTCATTGTGTGTGGCTGCGTGTAATTGAGAGTGAGCTATAAATAATTTGTGTACCTTTGGGAACTACTGAGCCATAATCACTGCCTGGCTACTGTCTGACTGCTGGATCAAATTTTCACCAACTATTTGTCTTTATAATTAAATAGGCGCGGTTTCCAAATGTACAGCTAGCACATCGTAGAGGATCAGGAGAGAAACCAACAGGAAACAACCGAGATGTCCTCTTTGATCACACTGGAAATGAAAACTAAATGATTTCTGCTTTGCTACTGAAAGCCAATTCTCACCAGGTTTATATAGTACCAGAACTAAAGCAAAGAAACTTTTGCCAGACTTTTCTGTGGCAGACTCCCAACATGACAAGAGGTGATGTGGCATCACTAAAATCTGCGTCAGGATGCCTCCCCAGGCCATTCTTCTCAAACGCGGTGTAAAGACTCTGTTGATGGTCGAGAAAATACCTGAAAATTTCCAACTCACTTGCCACATCTGTGATTTCACAAAGTTATGAAAATCTACCTTGAAGGGTTTTATGAAAGAGGCTTAAGAAACATGTAATAACATGCAAGCAGAGGCCTGAAAGTCAAGCATATCCTGGACTGGTTTATGACTGAAAAGCCACAAAATGTTCGCTTTCCACTCAAACGAAACCTGTGCTGTTCCAGCCTGTGTGCCAGTTCAGTGCTCAGCTCAGAGACTAACAGACAGCTCAGTAAATAAACAGTGAGTGTTAAAGTTCATAATGTTTTTGCATGATCTCAGCTAGCTGCTGGTGCTACTGTTTGCCCAGTTTGCTTTGTATACCAATGTTAGCGCTGCTCGTGTTGCGATCCATTTGGCTCAATACGCTGCTGCAGTGAGCTCTGTATGCTGCGCAACTACATGAGACAATGGGTCAGTTATGTTTGCATGGTACCTTGTATATTGATGATTCAAAATGTCAAATGTACTCTACTCCTCAATCTCAAACAAATAGGTTATAATTTACATGAGTCGTCTTTCTACTCGGGTTCATTTATGATGCAAAGGGAGGAAGAAAAATAAAATAAAAGAGCAAACCAACAACCACAACCTCCTACAGATAACATCTCTTTATAGCTAATGTCACCAAATAACCGTTTCAGTCAACATGACTTCCTTTCTGTACGTTTCTGATGCCAGTAGAGATTAAAGCAGACGAAGACCAGATGAAATCATCTCCAGGACTCAGGAAACCATCACTTTTTTCTAGACAGCTATTGCAACCATGTTGCAATCCAGCAAAGCCACATTTGATACAATCAACTTAAAGTGGATCGCTC
This sequence comes from Poeciliopsis turneri, assembly GCA_922788865.1. Lineage (NCBI taxonomy): Eukaryota > Metazoa > Chordata > Actinopteri > Cyprinodontiformes > Poeciliidae > Poeciliopsis > Poeciliopsis turneri. The sequence continues at coordinate 3,806,219 of CAKLNU010001103.1, forward strand.
TAAAGTTAGAGGTAACCAAACCTGTAGGGAATTGATGCTGCAGTTAAATACATAAACTGAGCAAAACAAACCCTTTATTATGAATTTGCAAGTTTGTGTTTTATTTTGGAGACCAGTTAGAGAGTGATGAGGGTTTTTGAACAGCTTGCTGAAGTGTTAGACGTTTGTCAGATTGATAGGTGGATATTTGAGAGTCTGTTTGCTCCTCATTTTACAGATTTGTAACAGCAAAAGGTTTTCCGTTAAAGAATCAGCTCGCTTTGAAACAAACGGAGAATAATTGTTGATTTTTTTTCTTCTTTTTACTGCTGCACCATCATGCGACTATAAATCTGTATGCTTGTAATTCTAGTTCTTAGAAAGTTCAAAACAGGAACTGGACTATAAAGCTGCAGTCAGTGCACCTCTTAAAATAAATGTGCAAGTTCACAAGTTCTTTGTTTTGCATTTGCAACAAATGCATTATGAAAATCTGATCATCTGAATATGAACCTCTGAATCAGTTTCTCTGAAGTCTGGCAGCCAAGTCTCTCGTTAACTTTTGCAACGCAGATTCTTGATTCTGCTGACAAAACCTGCTAAAGTTACCGACATGCTAATGAGCTCATTTCTCCAGTGATGAAGCAGTTTTCATTCCTGACTTGTAGAGCTGGGATAGCAGGATCCATGCTTCCCTCTCCTACCTCAGTGTTTTATGACTGAAGCACATGTTGGTTATTGCGTGTCTGTGTGCGTGTCTGTGTGTGTGTCAGCTCATTTCTTACCATGAACAGCTGCAGCAGCAGCACCAGCAGAAACAGCAGGCATTGGGCCGCTGGGAATTCTGGGTAGAGGTCAAACCCCGGGCCTCTCCTGCCCCGCTCAAAGCCGAGGTCTCGCTGCGACCTCCCCCCATGGCCGGCTCACCGCCCTCCTGCTCGGCTGGAATCGGACCTGTGTACTGCACAGAGACGGACGCCCAATGTAACGCTTGCTTCTGTTACAGTAGCAACACTTCAGCTTTGAGCCGACTAAAATCTAAACATGAACTAAAACTTGTTCAATTGTATTTTTAAAACAAATTGTCAGAAAATTTCACTTTACGTTTTTAAAATCAGACAACTGGAGATCACTGATCACATCCTCCTGATCAAATCAGACCTAGAAATAAAAACTTTGTGAGGGTTAAGAAGAGGTTCGTTGTGCATAATGAAGAAGCAACAGAAACCAAAAGAAGCTAAATTTCAAACTACAGGCATAAAAGTCAAAATCTGAATAGAGTGAAACATCTGCAAGGCTATTAGTCGTCATTTAGACACAACATCAGCATCTTTGCTGAATCTGTGGAAAAAACTGTATAAAGTTACAAAGTGCAACATAAATCTGTGTTTTCTGCCCTTTCCTGTCAGTTAATCATCCTGCCATGAAATGGCACATCGGTGACTACTTGTGGTTTCATGGTCAGGGTCTCTTCGGGGGAGTGTGAACAGCAGAGTCTCATCAGGAAACCTCCACTTTATTTTCTTCGGCTCATTTGTTTGCAGATGAGATGAGATATAGGTGTCTGTAAATGAGTCGGGATGAGAGTCGGAGGCCACAGTTTCCCTTTGTACAGGACAGTTTGTGTCCTGTACAAAGGGAGGGCGTACATTTCTTCTCTGAGCTGGGAAACCCCCATAACAATCTGGTGAATGATGGAGCGAAGCATGGCTTTTCTCGCATGTCATGCTCATATGCTTGCAAAAAGCTCCTTAAAGATTTTTTTCCTTTTTTTGCAATAACTAGAACCGTTTCTTTTCTGTTCTTGAATTTCTTCAGATTGGGGAGCTCTGTCAGGCAGGTTCTATTTAATTTAACTAATTTCCACTCAGCAGAGCTGCAGGAGTATTCAGGAGAGCATTTCCACATCCAGTAGGGCTTCATCTAAATGTTGCGTCATACTAGTGCGATGACAAATGTGACTAGCAAGTCTTGTGATTGTGGCAAACGGTTACATTTTCCTGTCCCCACATCAATGGACTGTGTTGTGTGATGCCAGTAGCTCCGCCTTAACCGGACCATACTGTTGTCCCATTGGCCGACAACTGAAGGAAGCCCAGGATCGGTGCCGTACGGGTCGGCTGTACGAGCCACTTTTACAAAAGAAACGGACAGTAAAGACCAAAAGATCCGTCCAGCCGTCAGTGGAGGACACTGCTGCAAAACTAACCCAACTCATGCCCAAATGAAGTCAGGAGACATGAAGTGGCAGGATGCTAAATGTAATGCATAATTATGAATCATGAGTAAAAACATTCTAAAAGTTTCTTTACAGTTTGCATCATTGTCTGCAAAAGGGATTCCTGCCCAGAAGCTAACGAAAAGTTTAGAAAGCCTTGCTTTGGAGACAAAACACAGGAGGCAAGTGAAAATTTAAAAACAAAGAACGTGCAATGCAATGCCCAAAAATGATTCAGAACAAGACATAAGTAGATGTAATAAATATAATAAAATGTGAACTGAGGACGCCTAAAGATCAGAATTATAACTGAATGACTTCAGGGCATTTCTTTCCAATTTAACCTCCTTTAAAAGGTGGAAACGATGCAAAGCTGCTAATCTGCAATAACTTTAGGTTTAAAACAAAACAGCACTAAAATATTATGAACAGCAGCAACAATTTTATGTTCGTTTCCCTCAATTTCAACTCATGCACTAGTGACTGGAAGGGGAAAGATCCAGTGATAAGTGAGGACTGGTGAGTAAAGAGTAAAGCCAACACAGACAGATAAAGATGTTGGCAACGGCACTGGAGTCTAAAAGAGGAAGAAGAAAACAGGAGATTTTACAAACAGAGGACTGGAAAAACAAATGGGAGAAAGAGCAACATGATGTTACACAGAGGAAGTGAAAGAGAGTGAGTATGGAAACAGACTCGGCAGTGTGATGCATCATGTGATTGATCTGTGATCACACGAACACACAGATCCTAATGCATATGGATGGACTTTGGAATATGGACTCACTTGATTTGTTCAGATTTTAAATATTTGTTAACAGGATAAAATTTCTCTCAAGGATATAAATGTGCATCTTTTGCCACTAACTACACATATTAGTGGCAATATATGTTGCCAATATATGTCTGATTTTAACTTCTGTCATTCTTGTTCTTAGCAGGTTCTGTTCTCTTTGCAGAAGATGAACCAGAACCAGCAGCAGTGAATTGCTGTGAAAATGTACATATTTCCAAAAGGTTTTGGACATCATAGGTTAAATAAAGAAAAACATCAACATTAGAAACAAGTGACTAATAGTGAAATAATATATCAAAGGAAGTGCAGGAAGTTACCAAGAACCGCCGGTCTGGTCGGGATGTTGTCACCTTTCAAGTTTCTAAGCCTCTGGCAGCGAAATGAAACTCCTTCACATGAAATTAGTGGCAACAAGATATCAAACTGTTAAATCTTCAAACTTTTCTCTTTGAAGTGGCTGCCATCGAGATCTTTAGTGGCTTTTCCTGATGAAGTTGTAATTGAAGGTGCTACAAATGTTCTTAAATCATTCTTGTGGCAGAATTTTGGATCTCAACACAAGCAGAAAAACAATGATAAACGTCTGGGGTTACGCTGAGCAACCATAACAGCGCACTCTGTCAATAGCAACAGGTAAATGTTGTACTGCTGACTACACAACGCAAGAAGTCACATCTGAAGAGATAAAAAGGTTTGATCAGTTTCTGGCTAAATATATATAAAAAAAACAGAATAAAGGCTTTTATGGAGTATGAATTTGATCAGAACAGTTTTCATTAAAGTAATATTAAAATCCTGTCTCATCTCTCCTGAAGTCAATATTGTGGCTCGTTTTGTCTTGCGAGTTTTAGGCATCGTTACCCCTCTAGAAATAATTACATTAAAAATAAGGTCGGAAGTGCAGCATTCAACAGAGAGGACGTGTGGGCAGGCAGGAAGTGTTGGCTGGTTTAGACTAGCAGGGTTTCCTGAAACCCATATCTGAGGTTATTTCACATAGACATGTACAGTTGAAACCAGATGTTCACACATGCATGAAAAGACCTGCAGCATTTTTTTCTACTGTCTGAACATTAAATTAATTGTATTTCAGGTTAGTTTGTATCAACACTATGATTCTAGGGAAGGGTTGTTAGTGTTGGTACTTTTGGGATTCTGTGCAGCATTTAAAACTGTTAAGCCTGAGGTGATGTGCTGATTTCTTCAAGTCAATATGCAAATTTCAATGGAGCCAAGAGAAATCACATGTGGGGTACCACAAGGTTCAATTCTGGGGCCCCTCTGAGTATCTCCATACTCCTGCTAGCCCAGATTAAAACCAGTAAAAAAAAAAACCAAGCAGGAGCGAACAAGAGTCAGCATAGAGCTTCACCTTTAACAGCTAGAAACTAGTGATCATTCCTGAACCTGCAGACACATAAAGATAATTACAAAATCAGTCTTCTATCGCCTGAAGAAAATTAGATATTCCAACTGCAGCATGTAGGCAAAAGCAACATCAGAGCACAAAGTCTACAAAATGTGAAGGACTAACATTCATTTAAGCCCATCTGGATTCATTTGTGCACCTTCTACAAATAGACAAGGAAAGGTTTGTGAAGACAAAGACGGGGAAGAAAGTACCGTCCAACGATCACAACACAGGTGAGAGCTTTGTTTTTTAGTTTCTGTTTAAAAGAAGACGACCAACGCAGAGTCTGTGTGAGTTTACTCACTGCAGAAACACACAGGCAGGCATAAAAGTCAAACATTATCAGTCATGTTTATGTACACACACACACAAAGTTTACCTGATATGTCAGAGGAAAGATAGGGCACTCCCTTACCTTCACTTATCACCCACCCCATCTTATGTAACACAGAGATATCATGTTGCTGCCTGCTCTGTGTGTTTTTATCAGCGAGTGAAGCAGAATGAGGGCAGGACTGTGCAAAACGTAGGTACATTCATCTCTTGGAAAGTGATTGGAGAAACACTGATTATAAGGTTTTAAATGCCAGAAAGATGATATAAGGGTGAAAAACATCTGTGATGAACAAAAATGAAAGAAAACAAAATCCAGTGTAATCAGAGGCATCACTTCCCCTTTTACTCCATGAGGCTTTTCAGAGCGAGTGCATTTAAAGGGATGTGGATTGGCGTGTTAAGCTGATTAAACTAGATGACATTTAAATTAGATGGAGATAATTTACATATGTGCACCAAGAGGTAACTAAAAGGACAGATAACGACTTAATTAAAGGCACAGAACACCTATAAGTGAAGAGAAGAAGAGCTGTGTCTTGTGAGCAGTCTTGCTTTAAAAAGTGAAGTGTTGAAACGTCCTGCTGCAGGAATGAACTGACATATGACCGATATGAGGGACGAAAAAAAACTGCTTATATCTGGAATAAGTCGGGCAAAAAAACAAAAGCGTTTGGTTGTAGTGGCAAAGGGGTAAAATTACCAGCAGAGGCATCATTTAGCAAACAAGCATTTCAAGTTCATTCAAAGTTTAATGTAAACAAAAGAACAGTGAAAGATTAGTTCATCTCTAATAGAGCAAATCTAAGCAAAGCAATGAAATCTGAGTGATTACCAACCAACACAGGAATTTACCGAATGCATCTCAAACTTTAATATGATCTTTCAGTAGAACAATTGGGTATAGATAATGCCCACTTATTTGTGATGGAATTGGTTTTATTTTAAAATTATTGCTACTGGAGTTTCCTCCATCGTTGGCCTCCGATGAAGCTCACCGGGATCTTCGGAGCAGCAGAAATATTTCTGTATCCTTCCCCAACTGTGTGCAAAACGCACGTTTTTTCCAAATTATCATAATGTGGTATTTGTGTGTAGAATTTTGAGAAAAGAGATTAATTCTCTGCAGCTTGGAATAAGGCTGTACCACCACAAAATGTGGAAAAAGTGAAGCTGTGAATACTTTCCGGATGCTCTGTACGCATTATGTAGGGAGGAGATGCACACCATCATTTATAGTGTCTACAAATAGACTTGATGGGAAAATCTGAGGGCACCCTCATTTTGTCTGTCTTTTTTTTTTTTGATGGCATTCCGCATTTGTTTACCAATGACACACAGTCGAATCCTAATGGGAACTATTTTGACTGCAAGGCGAATAACGACAGAAAAACCTTTGTCCTAGAGCATGAACTGATGCTTCCTCCATATTCTTTTGGTCCAAATTCCATCTTTTTCTGACATTTTTCCAGATATTTCCTATATTAATGGGAAAGCCATTTTCTAAAATATCTGATTTAGTTTAGAAAACAACAATACGTTCGTACACGTTGAAACCTGTACATTAATCACCTTAGTGTTGGTGAACTGGCACACCTCCTGTCCCTCCATGCTTTGGCAGCACAGATGGGCTTGCATACCAAGCCAACAGAGCAATATGAAATGCAGATGAAGCGCGAGACGGACAGCCGGAGCCTGTTTTTGGTCCAGCGTGTCCATCCGTCCACCAGCTCACACACGCTCCACACACAGCTGCAGCTAACAGCAGGCTTTAAGTAATGAAGCGCTCATTTTCAGTATTAATCTGAGAGATTACGCATCTATAATCTCCCCACCTGATCATCAGCAGTCCACTGAGTGACGGCTCTCGATCGCAGATCAAAAGACAAATGTAGGAGTCGAAATCAACATTTTTTTTATTTCTTTGACAGTGTTTTTTTTTTTTTTTTCTTTTAAATGTTGGAAAAAGCAGGAGAGGAAAACATGAAAGTTTCCTACAATTATTACCCACTATGTTAGGAGTACAAATACATTCATAGTTGAAGAAAGTTTGTGCTCATTCAATCAAAGCGAAAATGTTTGTCAAGTTTGCAAAAATAACAGGTTTCTATTAATGTCCTGTTAAAAATGAAGTACAAACAGCTGGTATCCACTAATACTTGAGCTCAGAAATGCTTCAAACGTCTTAGTTTAACAGTTCAAACGCCAGATATTCCTCCAGTCGCTCTGCCATCAAGTATTTCATCTCTTCAAGCTGCACTCATATTTCTGATATGCCCCAAAACAACAAATCTGTCCACAGACAAATCCTGGAATACTGAACCACGAATAAGTGACCGTTTACAATGATCAGTGGGCATCAAGTAAAAAAAAAAAAAAACGACATAGAACTTAAATTGATCAAAATTCATTCCTTTATGTATAAAAACTACTGTAACTAAGCTAGAAGAAAACACTGAGTTTCAGTACATCAGTAGCATTTAATTTCTTACCTTCACAGTTTTAGCTTAATGAATCCTAAGTTAAGGTGTTGCACTTTCTGCTGCAGCCATATTGGAATAGGATGAAATTTAGGCTCTGTGCATCAAATAATATATTAAAAATAGTACAACCATTTGCATGCAGTTCTTATTTTAACCAAAATCTTGCATCTTTGTCATAACGATAAGCTGATCTCCATTTGATTTTCTAAACCATTGTTCTACTTATAAAAGCTGTCTGGATTCTCCTACATGTCACAAAACAAGACATTATGAAGATTTTATTTTTCAACAAAAATCTGTAATCATGATGCATATGATGAGAACTGAAGCTTTCATCACCAGGACTTGGCCAGCTTTGAGGCTGCAGTTGTGATAACTTTTTTTAAACTTATGACTTCAAAATAAATTGCATGTAAACATTTACTGCTATGAAAAACCTGAATCATAAAATTTTTGAGAAATCTAATTTTGTAATGAATTCTGTTTCATGTGCAGATCATTTAACATTATTGTTATGCTATTTGAATGAACTGATTGTTAATAACCAGTGAGGCTGGCTGCTTTCCAGACATAAAACCATGTGAAGTAACCGATAGCTTTTGCACAGGATCATTCTATTCTGGTTCAGTCAGAATTTCACAGTTTGTTGTTTTTCTAAAGAGCGCAGGTTTCAGGGAGTCGGAGCCAAACGCAGTGCAGCGAAGAGGAACAAATAGTTGAAGGAGCTGAACTTCTCCAACCTCCTGCCCTGACATGTTGGGCTCTGATAGAGCTCCGCTAATGTCCCATTAAAACACACACACACTTGCTGAGCTGCTTTTCTGCTCTTCATTTTTCACTGAAAACGTCCCACAGACCACCTTGCTTTCCCACTTTCCAACAGTCACACAGTGAAGCAGACGCGCAGTAAGTGGCTCCATAAATCCAGCTTAGCGCTGCATCTAGGTGACACACTTCATGTTTTTCCACCACAAACCAAATCACCCTCCACATTCAATTCAAGCCCTTATAAGGAGAAGTTTGTTTAAGGACTAAATGCACACAATTAACATACAGCTTCTCACATGTGAGAAACTTGTAGTCCATTAATGTGGGGCAACATACACACAGTCCATCCAGGCCTCAGCTACGAACAAGCCAGACCAAAACAAACTCTTTGGCTCCTTTGGCAAAATATACATTTAAAAAAGTGTCCAGTTTTAAAAGGAGCTTTTCAAACCAGTTGCTGTCGGAGCCAACAGATGCCATTTGGTCATAGGAAGTTAAAGTTTCACAATCTGGTGGTCATTTCCTGGATGGAACGATCGACTTTAACATTAAAACCACATGATGTTTATCTGGACAACATGAGATGTTTTTTCTTTTTTGAAAAAAAACTTAAATTCAGCTCCCTTGGAAAAGCTGTGACCCAACTGAACAACGTAGAACCAAGCAGAGAGAATCTGATGGAACATGTTAATGTATCAGCCTTAAATGAAAGCTGCAAGGATTAATGAATCAGAAACTGAGAATGTTGTCCAATTTAAATATGAATGATATAATTTCAAAATACATCATAATAATGATAAAAGAGCCAGATGAGAGGTTCTACAATTAATTGCATCCTGGTGGCACAATTTTCGATCCATCTGCGCATGAACTGAGCTACGAGGTCAAAAACTTCAGCGGTAAAGCAGCTCACCAGAGAGATGATTCAAGCCTGGACCAGCGAGGGTTTACTGAATGACAGAGCGAACAGATGTCTCTTTCTGTGATGTCTGCTCTTTCCCCGGTGCTGATTCTGTGCGACGACATGCCTCACCCTCCAGCAGAGAAGGAAGAGAAGAGAGGCGGCCCGGAGCAACAGGAAAAGACGGGGAGGGATGAAGACACCGAGGCAGGAAACAGTCAGAGGCGTTGTGACACACAGGGCTTCTTGGTTTCTTCACGAAACTTGATGAATCAGACTGGGTGTCCACAGAAACACCCACGCACACCCTCACACAACCCATCAGCCAGCACCATGTGGGCCGAGCCAAGCTTTGTTTGCATCAATAAAAGCAAATCGGTAAAAAAAAAAAAAAAAGAAAAAAGTCAGCGTTTACATTCCAGCTCCATCTCAACTTCGAGACTAGACTTGTTAATGTTGGTTCCTTTCACAACCACAGAATAATTTATTACCTGCCTTATCTTCACGCTAAAGAAAACTCTGGAATCCATGGAACATGTTGGAAAGCTTTTCAACAAATATGACCAGGTGTTAGGTTTCACGTGAAGCAGTAAACTCCAAAACTAGAAATGATCGATCGACTTATTGTCCACATCTTTATTGCTCAAGATGCTGGCAGGTCTGGACATTTAAAGCTGATAAATGAAACTTAAATATTCCTCTAAATAACTGACTGACACTTTGTGTGAAGAAAATGAACATCCTTTCAGCTGAACCAGCTGACAAAAATAATAAACTGCAAGTGACTCAAGTATTTTATAAATATGCTAAAACTGCTTTACAAGCTAATATTCAAACAAACTGTGGAATCTGCAGCCTCACTGTGACTTCCTACTAAATGAACATGAAGTTAAAATTCACATCATCAAATTTAATGTCATCTTAAGCAGCGATCCATCTGCTGTCACAATGTAGACACTAGGTGGCGTTTTACAAGAAACCTACAGCTTTTACTTAATATCCGATGATGCAGGGGGGGTTATTTAACATTTGTTACACTGGTAGAGCAGCACAATATGGCATACATGCTGACACTATTATAGGCACTTATGGCTTGCCATATACACCCAACTTCACTGAGCAAATATCCCTGCAAATGTGGTGGCAGTGGGTGCATTTCTATTAATTATAGAATTGCACAAATTTATTTTATAAAAATAAATTTGCTTAATGGAAATAGTTTAAAAAAAAACAAACTAGTTTTTGTACAAGCATGATTTGATTTTCAGCCATATTGAAATAGAAGTTTCGTAAAACTGCAATGGAAAAACGTAGTGATGACATCATTTAAAAAACAGCAGTTAGAAAAAGAGAGAATGTATTGACAGGACACATGCAAACCTTTTGTTGGAATTTAATTGAGATTTCACATTAAATCAACTCATTTGAAGAAAACAGGAGCAAGAAAAGGAAGAGGTGAAGTAGATTTACCAGTGCCTCCGCCATGCCGTGAGGGTGGGCAGTCTGTTAGCGTGCGAGTCGTCAGGGATGTTAGCAGGCTGGACACATGCATGTCATCCCCCCTTCTTCCTCGGACCTCTCCTTTACAAACACACACACCCAGACACACACAAGCATGAGCGCGCACACACACACAAATGAGTCCACAGACACGCATTCGCACAAAATTCCCAAACAAGCGCAAACGATGCAAATGTATAGTACAAGTAAATAAAAAATGACCACAAAAAAAAGTTCCACACATGAAGGAGCACACACACACACAGCAACAGATGTAGCAGCCACAACATGCACCAGAACCCCAATGATAAGAACATGGGTGTCCACCAGCAACAGCACACACACACACACACACACACACAGAAACAAAGGGAGGAAAAAGGCCACAGTGAATGTGTGTCCCAACTCAAATGTGGTCAATTAATCATAAGATTTGCAAAACTTTTGATTTAAAAAAAATAAGTCATAACTCTCCTATATATCCCAAACCCGTCCTCTGAGTTTGACATTTCTTTTTCTCCTGAGTCAAGAATCCATCAGGTATTGTGTGTGCATCTCACTTTTGCTAAGAAAATCTTTTTTTTTTACTAATAAAAATGTGGGAACTGCATTGTATGTTTATAAAGATCATTTGGTGAAAACGTAGCAGCAATTCTTGTGTCTTTGCACATTTCTAACTATTCTGTTAAAAAGACAGAGACATTAAGGAATTTTGTTCTGATACAGAATATTCTGTCACTAGTGGCCTTCATCAGCAGTAGGTAGAGAAAGGAAGGGAAGGCATGCAGCAAGTGGTCCAGGAATCGAAACCATAATCCATAGTGGATTATGTGTTTGGGGCAAATCTTCGACTTGAGAATTTTTAACATGAAGTTCTACTTTATTTTTCTAAACTGAGGCTCAGAAATGAGGAATTTTGGCAAAGAAAAAAAACATGTATGATCATAAAACAGTTTATGGTGATCACACACAATGAGTCCATCAAATATGCATGATCCAAAATCATTTTGGTCTTCATGAATTGGAGTTTTTTTTTCTAAACAGCAGTTTAAAAGCTGGAGTTTGAAAGCAGCTGCTTTTAGAAATCTCCTAGTTCAGCTTTAAAATCCCACATTGAAACCATGAGACAGAGATTAGTAGCAAGGCTGTTGCTCATCAAGCCAATTAGCTTGAATACGGAAAGCTAATGATGCTAAGAAGTTATTTAGGGAGAAAAAGAAAGGCTGTCAAAGCAGATTTCATGAGCTGAGATTTACTGCAAGACATTTTAATGTCTTTTAATGTCTTCCTGGTAAATTCAGGACTTTTTAAAAACTTTTTCTCTGAGTGATCTCAGCGCATTTCACCTGGTTTTCTTCTTCACTGCTGCTTAGGCAAGAAAAGAAGATTAAACAACTAAAAAACAATTATGTACAGAACAGAAACTAAAGGAGACAATGACTGACATCAGGAGTGGAAAAGAGAAAAGCAGGAAATCTTTGGGAGAACTAAGATTACTGATCCTGCAGCAGTCATGGTCAAATTTACAACTTACAAAATTTAAAAATAAATATACAAAAATGTACCACTTCCCCCTTCTAGGTACGTTTTAAGCATCATTAAGTGTCAATGGTTAATTATCAAAGATCGAATGCAAGAATTAAAAATGCAAAGTTCCCAACAAACTGAAGGATTGATAGTTTTGCTTTTTTCTTTTTAAATAAAAAAGGGCCTCAAATGCATATTGTACTATATGCAGTATAGTATATGTACTATACTGCATATAGTATAGTACTCATACTATACTATATGCAGTATAGTATACTATACTGCATATAGTATACTATATGCAGTATAGTATCTACTCATACTATGGCATACATGCTGACACTATTATAGGCACTTATGGCTTGCCATATACACCCAACTTCACTGAGCAAATATCCCTGCAAATGTGGTGGCAGTGGGTGCATTTCTATTAATTATAGAATTGCACAAATTGATTTTATAAAAATAAATTTGCTTAATGGAAATAGTTTTAAAAAAAACAAACTAGTTTTTGTACAAGCATGATTTAATTTTCAGCCATATTGAAAATTATGGAAAGCATAATTATGGAAATACAGTGGAAAGCAACATCCAGGGCTTTTCTTCCTGCTGTTCTTGCTAACCAATCAGCTGGAAGGAAAATGAATGACATACAACATATAGCATATTGTACTATATGCAGTATAGTATATGTACTATACTGCATATAGTACAATATATGTACTATATGTACCATAGTACATATAGTACATGTACTATATATGTACTATATATGTACTTTTTGGGGATTAAAAAACAAACAGGAGTGAAATCTAAATGTAGTTCGCTGATTGCCTTTTAGGTTTTAGAACAATCATGAAACTGTAATCGAATAAGAATTGACCAATTTTCTGTGAAACATGCATAAATATGAATAAAATAATTCAAAATGATACAGTGGACCCCAGGTTAAGAACCACAACCAAATACTTCAGACTCCCTCCAAAAATGTGTATAAGTGCCCAGATTAATAGTTTAAGCACCAAATATAGCAGAAAATCAATTAATACAGTGGAAAGCAACATCCAGGGCTTTTCTTCCTGCTGTTCTTGCTAACCAATCAGCTGGAAGGAAAATGAATGACACTCCTGGATTGGCTGCTCAGAGAGCATCAACCAATCACATGACAAGAAGCTTTGTTCAATAGCATTTCAGCTTTTTCTTTAATGTTCTCCTTAAAACTTTTTTTTTTTTGCCTCTAAAGAGTCAGACTTTCTCAATGTCCTTTAAAGTGACGTTTGAAACGACTTTGACCACTTCATTCATTTTCAGTCCAGTGATTGGCCACTGACAGATGACTGCAGATATTAATCTCTGCTGTCTTCAAATAACACAAATTTAGCAGAAGCATGATATAAAAATGCATCTTTAACAGAGACTTGCAAACATAAACACAATTTCTCCTCCTGTATCCAATCTTTCATTTGTTTTTAAAAACTTCACTGTTAGGAACTGCTGCCTATAGGCCTGCTGCTTCTTATTTTGGTCACTTGCTGCACATTAAGGACTTTTGTAAATGATTTAATTTAAAAATGTCTCTTCAGAAAGAACTAAAAGAAGCAGAAAAACATTCTACCTGAAAGAAGCCTGTATATCAGAGGTGCTCAAGTCCAGATCTTGAGAGCTACCAACTTGCAACTTTCAGATGCTTCCCTGCTCCAACACACCTGAATCAAATGAATGGCTCGTTAGCAGGTCTGTGCAAAGCTGATCCTGGTCTGTTGGAGTAAAGATGCATCTTAAAGTTGCAAGATGGAAGCTCTTGAGGACTGGACTTGCTGTACATCACAGGAGTCAAACTCCAGTCCTCAAAGGCCGCTGTCCTGCAGTTTTTAGATGTGCCACAGGTACAAAACACTGGAATGAAATGGCTTAATTACCTCCTCCTGGTGTAGATCAGATCTCCAGAGCTTTGCTAATGACCTAATTACTCTATTCAGCTGTAGTGCAGCAGAGGCACATTGGAAAGTTGCAGGATGTCGGCCCTTGAGGTCTGGAGTTTCACACCACTGCTGTAAATCTACCATTGAGTTCAAGGTCAGTGCTGGTTTGAGAGTTTTGACCAGTTTAGTGCATTACTACTAACAAGCAGACAAAAAACATTAGCACCAATAAGAACTGCAAATCAGGAGAAGAATGCAAGAAAGAGATGAAGAGGGAAGGAGATGACCAACTTGAGAAAGAGGAAGTAGGTAACAGACAAAATGAAGAAAGAGCCAGGAAGAGGAAGTGTGAACCAACTGGCAAGAACAAGAAGAAAAATACTTCTAGTTTTTCTTTAGTCACTGAAGATATGCACCACAGAATGACAAAGAGGTACTTTAATAATAGTAATAAATTCAACCAACTTTGTTCTGAGAAAGTCAAAGTGACTAACAACCCTAACTTTTACATTTTCAAACAAATTTAATTTTACGTTTTAATAATTCCTTCACAGTTTTTGGGCTGTGTTTGTAATCTGACTCCGTCACAGGAAGGAGCCAGAGAAACACGGATTTCTGAGGATAAAGGATTTCTGGCTGCTGACATTTGATAGCCAGGAGTTCCTCCTGCACAGACCCAGCAATCTGAAAGAGAGGTACTTCCAACCCACTCTGTCAGGTCTTCCTCTGTTCTTTAACCCAAAATTAATCGCCTTGTTCACCCAAACACACCTAGTATCACTTCATTAATGGTCTTCGATTAGATCAGCTGTAAAATCTGCTTTATTTGCTCAGATTACACATATATAACACAACAACACATTCGTTTCTGCTTTCTGTCTCTTCCTGTTGAGAAGCAACCAATTAAAGGCTTTAACCTTATATGGTTATAAATAGCCTTAAAACAAGAATCCTAAAAATTCCTCGAAATGAGGTATTCCAAGTGTTTTGTCAGTTTGGGCATTAACATGCTTTAAAGGATGTTGAAGTTCCCATAATTAGCCACAAACACAAAAATAGCAACCTGGTAGTTTAGTTTTCTCTAAGAAAAGACACAAACTCACAGACCAGGTCAACGTTCTGACCTGTGATCTGTTGCAACCAGCGAACGTTGTAGTAGAAAAAGAACGTGTCCAATAACTTCTTTAGGAAACGTTGTACATATTTAGACGGTGCAGGACACTGATACTAAATGTGGCATATCTACGGATAAATATTGTAAACAATCCCTGGTTAACAAATACATAAGACCTGCAAATACTTGAGACCCTTTTAAAAAGGTTCAGAACTTTTTAACTGCTTAATTTAACAGGTAAAACACCAAACAAACCTAAATATCCATTAATGTGCAGTGAAAACTGTCTGCTATAAAAGCTAAACGCTGCGTTCTTCCTTATCTCTGCTGATTGTGGCGAATCGGCAACAAGGAAAATGAGGTGCTTAACAAGTAGAAGCCAATCGTGCGCTAAGCAGCAATCTATTTGTTTTCCAAGTTTCTTTTTGAATATTTTAGATATGCTGCATAAAAAAAGTCTGCAAGTACAACATTTTTCACTAATACTGAACTACAAATAGTGAGGGGACTATGTTGCATTTGCACCGTTCAACGTTTATCATTTCTATTTGAAAATGCAAACGGAAACCTCACAGCATCTGCAGTGCTCGTCTGCATTTAACCCACAGAGGCTCTCACCAACCTTCACTTAAAAATTCAATATGGCTGCAGCAGCAATTAAGTGTAGTGATAGTTGCAGGAAAAAAACTATGTATGAACTTAAGTCCAACACACATACAGTCTAGTACAACATCTATCAGTGAAAATGCTGTTGCAATGTTTAATAGTAGTTCATAAATCGGTACAAAAACTTGCATGTCCTGCTGACTTTCCCAAAAGGAACACATTTACGGTCATTACATCATTCCCAGATCAGAGGTAAACACAACGCATCATAACGCTTGTTATGAGGGACTATTGCACTCCTGAAAACTTTGCATAGAAACCTTTATTCTACTCATTGCTTCAGGAAGTGTGAAAGCAACATCTATCAGCAGGGGGCGACGCTGAGATATTTCAATGTTATTAGATCTCAATTCTTAAGAAAACCATGTTAAATGCAACGCTTTAAGCAAATATTAGACAAGAGTCGACTAATAAGTAAAATTATGTGTGAGATGTTAACATTTCTGTACATCTTTATCATAATTTTTAATTAAAAATCAACAAAGATAAACAAACTGATGTGCAGTGGTTCAAGTATGTAGTTATAAAAACATTAGATGTCCTTCTACTGCCTTTTCAGTGTAATTTTGGTTCATAGCCCTCAAAGAAAAAAGAAGTGGCCATTAAAATTCTTTCTACATTAACGCTGGCCAACTGCAGTCAACAAGAGTCAGGGTCGAGAATGTTTCAGATGCTACCCTGGCTCAGCAAACCTGAATCAAATGAAGGGTTTATGACCAGGCCGCTGCAGAAGTCAATGAAAATCTGAAGAGCTAATTTAGCCATTAATCCAACTGTAGAGCAGGGACACCTAAAACGGCTCTTAAAGGTTGGAGAAGGACGCACGTAGTCTGAACGCTCAGTCCAAATCCAACAGAACGTAATTCTGCTTTCGTTGCGCCTTACATTTTTACTGCATTCCCAAAGCCTCAAGGTGAAGTGGAGCTCCACGCCAGGAAGGGCACCAGCATGTCTTACTCTACAGTCACTGTTAGACTCTCATATCCTCTAATAAAAAATGTTGTGATCACTTAATATTTGCTCAAACAGGTATGAAATGGGAATGCATGGGTAGTAAATACATCTGCCAACTAGCAAGAGGCGATTTGACTCGTTGAGCGATTGGAAAGAAACTACATCAAAGACAGTTTTAAAGTCTAACCAAGTCCAAACTAGTAGTAGGACCCGCTGTATGGTGAAAAAGTCACTTTGTTTCTCATCTGTTCTTCAATTTATTTAGATTGAGGCATGATGTGTTGCTTTATGAGACCTTTGATGTCGTCAGAAAGGTATTAATTCTTGAATCTTCAGGTCTGGCAGTAACCAAACGTCGGTGTGGCTAGAGAAATTGAACTATGCCCAAGATAAATTTGGTTAAGTTACTGGTCATTCCACTTTAATCCAAACCTAGTTTGTCTGTCCAGAAGGTCTGGTTCCTTTAGGGAGCTGTGAATGCGCATTTGAATTCTGATATGGACCAAAAAAGCAAACTCTGGCCAGCCTACGAACCGAGGTCTCGGTTCAGTTGAAGTGAATTCTGATGCGAATGCATATGTAGACGCCAACCAGACTGGAGATGGCACCAAAAGCAGGAAGCTGACCACAGAGTGTGGCATTCTGGGTAAACACAACCAAAATCAATGTAAAAGTAGCGCTAGCGGAAGAAATGGCTCGTGGTCTTTTACCAAAGACAAAAGGGAAAGCAGACAAAAGCTAAAATTAGTTTTTATTGACAGTTCCTGCAGAAGGACGCTGTGCCCAGTGTGCTCTTCAGTTTCCCTCAGTGGTTCTTGGTGCAGCACCAGCTTTTGTAAAGGGTTTGATTCACTTGACACAGTGCAGTGTGAAAGTGAACCACACCAACTGAAAATGTAACAAATGTTGCAACTTGGAAACACCCTCAAATGTTTTCACATAGCGCCAGATCTTCTCTTACATCATCCAAGGAAAACCTATTTACTAAGATTATATTTGTCTAATGACAGTTTGTTTGATGATCTGAAACATTGCAGAGAAAGTAAACAGAAAAAAACGGATGCACATTCTTTTTCAGGAAGATGTTATGGAGACAAAAAGCAACAAATGCACCCAGGTGGCAGCCACACGTGGACACACTGTCCCTTTATGAGCCCGTCACCTGCAATACATACTGATGTCTCCTGAGGACAAGAAAAAAACTCACTTTCTGGCGTAAAGATCAACTCAACTCAACTCAACTCTTTTTTGACATGCAAAACCTTTAGAAAGTTCCTTAAAATGAATGAAAGCTGGTGCACAAATTTAGAGTGCATGGCAGTAACTTTAAAGCAGAGAAGTTGATCTATAGTTTTCTAATGTTTCTCAGAAACCGATCGACAAGACATGACAAGTGACAGGATGTCATAAAACTGATGGAGAACCAAAGTGCCATTTTTCCTAATGAGCTCTTCATGTTACATGATACAGAAATAAAAGAGGTGCGAGACTGAACCGCCTCCGCTGGAGTCCTGGAGTCAAGTGTCATTAAGAAAAGCGTTTAAATGAGGCGGAAAAGGCCGAAGAGAGAGACTTCTGCCCCCTCTTTCACTTCATCTTTACCCCACAGACTAACTGCTGCAGAAAGCGAGGAGGTGAGAAAGGGAGGAAAGGAAGTAGCGGGTTGGGGGAACGAGGGTAGGGGACAGGAGAGGGAAGGAATCAAGGAGACCGACCTTTCCCTTTCCACCGCGCAGCGACGAGCGAGGAGAAGCCCCGCCGCGGAGCCCTGAGAGCGGCCAGGTTAAACTGAACCAGCGCCCCCTTCCACGCTCCCACTCTGCCAGCCCACTCCCCGCGTTCCAGCCCGATCCACGAGCCGAGCAGATACTCACAATCTTGGCATTAATCAGGTCCGGAGGGCGGTATCCGCTGCGCTTTCGGAAACACATCCGTGTGAGTTTTTTTTTTTTTTTTTCCTCTCTCTCTTCCTCAGCCGCCCCGCACCGCCAGGTTTGGTGCGGTTATTTTATTATTTAATTAATTTATATATATTTTTTTTTCAAATAGTCTGACTCAGTCGCTGAATCGGAAGAAGAAGGAGAACCTCCTCCTCCTCCCCTTCTGCTGCTCTCCTCCTGCTCGGGTTTTTCCCAGAGAGAGAGAGAGAGAGAGAGAGAGAGAGAGAGAGAGAGAGAGAGAGAGACCCGCGGAGAGCGAGCGCGCGAGATCACCGCCCTGGTGGACACGGGCGGCAGAGCGCATGCGCCGAGCTATACGTCCTTCCAAGCGGGGGACCCGGGGTTTGCTTTAGTAAAGCTACTTTAAGCCTGATTTCCCTCATAAGCACTGCAGACACAATTTATCTTTTCAAAAGTTATCTAAAAAGAGTTTGAATAACAATCTTTCTACTTGTTTTTTTTTTTTTTTAATTGTTATGTTTTCAGTGCATTGTGCTGTGAAAACATAACACCAAATATGTGTAGAAAAATGGCCTATTCATATTTTATTTTTATTCTTAAAGTATATCTTTATATTCAAAAGATAATGCAGTTTGGGAAGCTGAAGTATCACGGCACAACTCTGGTTGACATGGTATTGGCTGGCATTTACAAAGCAGCCAATCAAGGAGCACCATCCATGTCCTAGTATAATCGAATGCAACCAGATACCATGACAGAGCCACTACCGTGTTTTACAATTGGCTGCAGACACTTGCTGTTCGAACTCCCCTTGATGTTGCAGCGGTTTCCACAGTTGAGCTCATAATCCCACAAAGTCTGAAACACAGTCTGACATCAGGTCAGATTTGAAAGTGAATGCTATAATAATCTTTATTTAAACAGATAAAACCTCACTGATATCCTTTTCAAGAGGCAGATGGTAAGATAGCAGCAACGTTGACAAGTATCAGCATTTACAGTCATGCAGTGACATGTCTTAATTTAGCTTTGAAAGCATCAAAGCATGAATACTAATAGCATGTGTTGTTGCAGCTTAATTTACTTGGGGTGAGAAGCTACTCTCAGATCCTCTATTAGGTTTTGTCTAGATTTTTCTTGTCACTTTCTTCATGAAATTACATGTGAATTGCTTTTATACAAAGTCTGTTTCATTTTAATTGTGACAAAATGTCATTTCACAGACATTTTATATATGTTGGTTCTGACAAATAATTGCATACTAGTGTAGAATAATGTACTATAAAATCTATCAATTTGTCATGTCTTGTTTCTAGATGCTAGAAATGCACAGTTTTCAACAGGCTTTGTGCCTGAAATCTGATTTAATTTAACTTTAGAAAGACTTTCAGACTTCATCTGATCCTCATATTCATTCCTGGATTTGCAACATTACAATGATCTTTACATCTACAACAAGCACAACAATTATCACTTCCAAAAGAGCACTGGCTGCAGGAAGATAATCTGACATGTCACTATAACACCTAACGATATAAAAGGAGTAATGGAAGCATGAAGTGTTGCTTCCTTCTGCCTCTGAAGGAAAGCAGAAGGAAGCAAGCCGAAAAGAAAGATGCTGTTTATGTCTTACAAAGCCTTGCTCAGCTTTTATATTAAATGTGAAATAAAAGTACATTCCTAAACACCTCTTTAGTATTACAGATAAGAATTGCATATGTTCCTTCTTTAGTTTTTAGGCTGAAAATTGATGTGCAGGGATATATTGAAACAGCAGGGGGCACCACATACCACGGATAGAAATAAAGAGGAAGACGAGAGCAAACAGTCAGATTTTAAAACAGAACAATCAGGGGGTTTTTTTTGTCTTAACAGCTGATATTACATACGATAAGTCAGGTTATGTTATGGTTTATGTTCACAAATGTTAGTTAGCAGTCAGATTCAAGTCAGTTTCTTTATGTGAAAGTGTAGATAACTTTGCTAAAATCTTGCACTTGCATAATGTTTTTAATGAATCACATTTCTGAGAGGTTTCTGTGAGGTCCTTGAATCTGCCTGCAGAGGTTTTGGTCAGAAAGAAACAGAAACTTTGTCACATAGAAAGCATTTGGCTGAAGTAACTTGCAGCTGTTTTTCTAATGCAGCCTGACTCAGACTGTTCAGGCTGGCCCTTTTCATTTCAGCCAGACTCTTATCAGATTGACCTTTGATCCGTGATATAAGTCTGAGTCACATCTAGTGGCACACATCTCCTCTGACACAGGTGTGCTTTCAGCTATGAAGTATATTTTTGTTCTTAAAAATGACCTTTACTTTGCATATGGATAATTTTGAAAGATTACCCAGAATATCTCCTCGAGCGCAACAACAAATAAAGTATGGGGTTCTCTAGTGGACTGAGAATAATCAAAGTTAATGTGATAATTTGGCAACTGTGCCAGAGTTGTGAAGACTTCACACTTTTTCTGCAAAATACTTTTCATTTTCTGTGTTCAGTCTTACTGGACTGAAGCTACTACTTGTCGAGTGCCCTGTGTTTTTCTCTGAGGCACCACTGGGGGGCACTAAAGCTGCGTGTTGACACGCTGCACTGAGGGGGTGCAAATTGTCAATTTTTGAAGGAGATATTGACCAATAGATGCAATCAGGATTCATTTGCATCCTCCACACCCAAGTTCTGATTTCTCTCCAAAAGGCAACACATCTATGGCCATGCTGTTTGCTTTTTCTAATTTGTTCTCTCTGTTGCGTTAAGAAAGTCTCATTGGATCTGTGCTGGTTTGTCTAATGATTACTGTGATTCAGTTTCCCTCTGTTGGAATTGCCACCTGACTGCAGCCTGGACAGGCAGATTAGACGCGGTGGGGGAGTCGGGACTCAAAACTGGATGAGACCGGTTGATCTCCACAGCTGTGCTTAATTCATCTCTTACGCACAAATGAACTGATTCATCAAGAGCAGCAAGAAAACAATTTTTGTGAAAACATTTGCAGATTTGTGCAAGATTAGAAATAAAAGCATCAAGTGGGGCGAATTGAATTTTTCATGCAGAAGAAAGAGGCATTTTTGATGAAAACAAACCCAAATGAAAGAGTCTCTGTATCATCAGATGTTTGAGAAGATTTGTTGAAATGAAAAGTCCTGTCATGTGACTGCTGGCTGGTAATTTCACACTGCCGGCTTCAGTTTCTCTTGTTTTTGAAGTCATCTTCAGTTATTAATGAGCACAGCACAGATTGACACGTGTCGATACATCAGTAATACAATAAAATATAAATTCAGAAGTTGAAATTGACATTTGGTTAAGACGTCTGTTTCCTTTTCTTGCCTTTCACCACAGGCGTGAGGATGTTGCCAGGTCGAGGAGGAAGTGAAACCTTCGCCCATATTTGCAAAAGAGGAAGCACAAACACACACCCACGCATGACTAAGAATTATACCACCACATGCAATGATTGCAATCAACAGCAAAAAGCACAAACTTGCATATTACTGTCTATCTCTGCTGCTCATATTTTCTTGACCTCATATTCTTTTTGACTTTCCTACAAATATTAATAAAAGTAGGTGTTTTATTCTAATTTTGTGTGACAGACAAACTAGCATATAACTGTGAAATGGAAGGAAAAGGAGAAATGGTTTTCAAAAATCTTTTATATTAACAGTAAGACTTGAGCCATACATTCCCATTCAGTAGAAACACCTTAATGTTTAGCCAGATTGGTTGCAGAGTTTCTGTGAATGCCTTTTTTTCCAGTCTGAAAATATGAACATAAACAAACAAGGAAATACATAAAAGAAAACCAAAACAGATTTCTACACAAAAAATTCAAGTTTTTCTTTCACTTTTAATAACATCTAATAGAAATACATTGGATTTTGTGGGTATAACGTGAAAACTTTGTAGAGGGCAAAGGATGCAGTTAAGCAAATTTATTTTCAAAATGTCAAATTGCACGATTAGAAATGCAGCTATTGTGTTAGAATGTGAAGCAGTTGTGGACCCACCGATGTTGCAGATCATCTGGATGTTAAATATCTCAGTTTCAAACCTTCCTGAATTCTTCAGCGTCCAATGAAAGCAGGTGAATCCATCTTTATTTGCAGCCTTATATAATGGCTGGACTTTGGTTTCTGCAGGCTGGGTGTAAGCTGGCCATGCATTCAGGCCCAGCAGCAGGTAGATGCTGCCAGCTACACCTGGTGGTAACATCCCAACACATTGCTGGGTGTGCAGGTTAACAGAGTCTTAACACAGAAAAGCCACTACATGTAGCTGCACATGTTCAGTCTGCCTTCATTCCATAAGTGGGATAAAGGCAGCTTATCAGTCAGATCCACAACAATCTGGCTGAAAAAACGTGAAATAAAATACAGCAGCTGGTGAGAAAAATGAAAAGTGATTAAACAAGATAACTCTGGATAGCGAGAGGTGTGTACTATCATCGCTTCAAATAAGCGTTTATGTTACCTTTGATCTGTAATTTGTCAAAATTGTGAGTCATTGTTTAAGGGGGAGCCTGGAGTGATTCATCACTGAGAAAAAACAATTCAGGAGTCACTGGGAGTGAAAATATCATAGCAGCAAAGTGTCACCTGCAGCCGTCATGGAAAACAGCAACAATATACAAATAAAATTAAGAACATGCACAATTTTTAATTTGCTTTTACTGTACATGACGAAGCAGAATGACGTGTAAAGTTCACTCTAAGCCACTTCGACCGCAGCTTTGCAGAACAGACAGATGAAATCCTCTATATGCTTTATCTAGTAGAATCTCCTCAGAGAAGCAGATAAGCTCTCAGACGCTTTGCACACAACGGGTGCAGGATTGCACAAGGCATCTTTGGGTCAAGCACATGAAACATTTATAAACTCTCACATGGGTTCTTGTCTTATCCAAAACTTCTTTTCTCAGTTTGAAGAGTGGAAGAGTATTACATAAAAGAGGACATTTAGGTGTTGCAAATCTGATAAATGGCTAACTGCATTGTATTTAATTTGTCTCATCTCGTTTATTTAATGCCTGTGTTTTTAGCCTGTGTTTTTAACATCTTACTCTGTATTTTTATGTAAAGCTTTTTGAATTGTCCATACAAATAAATCAGCTTTGATTTGCTTAAATGCTCATTTGTTCATATTTTACTCTTTTTGTCACTTTTTCATCCAGTTACCCCAAATGCCACCATGCAGTCGAGATTTTTAATTGAAAATGTGAGGTTCTGCTCAGAGTGGCATGGCTTGAGGTGTTAGTGGTGCTGAATAATATTTACATGTCTTATTTCACAAACTGTGAGCTGACTGTTAACTTGGTTTCTGGTTCTCAGCTTTTCATTCTGGCTAAATTAAAAGATAATTTCAGAGTTTTGGAAGAGTGCGGGAGACGTGTGATCATCTCTAGCTTGAAATCTTCCAGATCTGTTTCCCGTCTTACATGAATAACTCTGAAAGAGAATCTCTAAAAGCAGCGCAGTGAAAAAGCCCTTGCAGACCCGCCCCAGCAGCTCAGCTCGGCTGTGTTCTTGTGCACACACATTTGCCAGCTTTCTTACACGCACACGCACACACACACACACACACACACACGCAAACAGTGGCACATCAATATGCTGTATAAAAAAAAAACACTTCCTGACACTAAATAGGACTAAACTTTAAAGCTTAACTCAGCAATAAGTCAACCATTTTTTGCAGATAAACTGTATAAATTGGTCTTTAATGATGCTATCTTTATGCTGCTGTGTAAGTTGTGATATTTTCATGTAAATTTGTTTACTGCTGCAATATTTGACCTAAAACTGTCTTAGTGTTGCCCTCCTTGGACTATAGGGTGGCTACTGAAGTTGAATTTTCCTATTTGTTAAAATGATAAAGCATGGTTGATGCATTTGTTGTATGAAACCATCTCACTCAGACACACGCCCCCTGGTGGTGTGTCAGGAGCTGGAATTGCCCGACTGGTTGGCAAAGTTTCCACATATGTGGAAAGTAGCTGGATTTGTCGCCAGTGGATTTATTGAAAACAGAAATCACTAGAGGCGTGTGGAGAATTCAGTTGGTTTGTGGAGATGTGAACGGTTGAACTCAGATGTGACCAAAAAAATGAACTCTGGTCCGCCTAAAAAACCTCAGTCTGGGTTCAGTTAAAGTGAACTCTGGTTCGGTTCAAATGCATATGTGAACTCCAAGTGGACTGGAGACCGCTCCAAAGGCAGGAAGAGGACAACACTGCAAGGCATTCTGGGTAAATACAACCAAAATAAACACCCAAGTCCAGCGCTATAGGGAGAAAAGGCTTGTAGTTTTTTTAATAAAGACAAAAGAGAAATCCTACAACCGCTAAAATCTGACGCCACTCCATTTTTGTTTTCATTTCATGAAGAAGGAAGTTGCGTTCAGTGACTTCTTCAGAGGCTTTTATTTTGTTTCCTTCTGTGGTCTTTGTTGCGACGCCCCCACAGGCGAGGAGGTGAACTGATTTTTCAAAGGATTTGGATTTTTCGCTCAGTGAAAACTTTTCACTGTGTGAAAACGAGCTGAAAATGTAACAGATGTTCCAAATTTAGTCCTCAATCAAAGCTAGTAGTTGACTACCCGGTGTGAAAACGCCATGATTTTCATTTCTCTTGAAAAAACAAGAGAAATTCTCTCCACCTTAAAACCAGCTTTTATAATGGCAGCAAGAACACAGAGGAGCACAGAATAATTAAAATTTATGTTCCAGAAAATTGTTAAAATGAAAGGCCATGTAAATGTTTTATATTTCTGAGCCACTTTCGCTTTTCATCACATCATGTTCCAACACACCATGTTCTGCGTTCCTTCTGCTCCAAGAACAGTCATGTTGTCATGTACCAAATTAAAGGTGGTAAACCTCCACAATGTTTCAGTCAGACAGAAGAAATAATGTGACACTTTAGCTGCTGCATTTAGCCCAGATTGTTCTTTCT
This sequence comes from Poeciliopsis turneri, assembly GCA_922788865.1. Lineage (NCBI taxonomy): Eukaryota > Metazoa > Chordata > Actinopteri > Cyprinodontiformes > Poeciliidae > Poeciliopsis > Poeciliopsis turneri. Next base: position 3,831,646 of record CAKLNU010001103.1, read on the forward strand.
GCAAGGCCAAATGTGAGACGTTATCCAGCTGCTGGTGGGAGCACAGCTGCAGCCGCTCACAGCAACAAGCCGAGCCTCGGCTGGAAATGCTCTGTTCAGCTGCTGCGTTGTCCTCAGCGATGTCCAGCTGTCTTAAAGTGATGGGCTTCTGTCAGACATGACGAATGAAATAACTTCAGCAAAAAAAAAATCAAACCATGTCGATGTAAAAATCACTTAAAGCTCAGCATGTTTGGCTTTTTATGAGCAAGAGAAGAAAAACAAATTGTATTATTCCTCAAAGAACGAGCCTGCATCGCTCGCTGACTCATCTGTGCCAGAATTTCTATCATCAGTTACCCAGTCAAGCAAGTACAGTCAGAGTTTCGATTTTCCTCTCCCCATTTTCAGTTTGGTTTCACACAGTGTGTGTTTGAGGCTGAAATATCATGTTGGTTGTTGGTGGAAAACACAGACCGAGCCAATCTGGACAGGATCAACATCCACAACAGAAATGAAACGACCCAGCGTCCCCCACGGAGACTAATCCAGTCTGAAAGGAGCCTGTAATTTGTCACAAAATGACAGATCAGATATCTGACGTGGAGGCAGCTTCTGCAGACGGATCGATGGAGAAGGCCATCGCTCGGTCCACCATTCCCAGAGAGCGGCGATGTCCAGCCAAACACGATGCTTACCGTAATTCAGGAGGAAATTATTTTGATTAAAGGAGTGAAGGTAAGGTTCTCGGGTTGATCTAAATGGCAGCAGCAAACAAGAAGTTAAGAGGTCAGCACTTCAGACACAAGCATTCTCATATTTAAATCAAAATGCTTCCTTATATCTGTTACATGCAAAACCTCATTCATTTAATACACTTCAACATGAGAGCACTACACTGAGAGTAACGGTCATTAGATGGGAAGAAATAAATTCAACTCAGTTTATCTGCAGTGCATCATTCATTTACAAGATAATTCAGAAAATTAAACAGAATAAAATATGTTCAAGACAAGAAATAGAAATCTGCAGTTTATATGTCACACAAATGGGTTTTTTCCATCTCATCTCGGCTCATAGTAGTTAGTTCCTGCAGCTCTGCTCCTCCCAATGCGTCCTAATCTTTCATACTTCCCTGCTCCAGCTAATACATAGAATCACTAATATTACATTAGAACGATTGTGAGGTTTGAGAGATAAAGGAGATGGAGAGTGGAAAAACCAGAGAATGAGGGAATGCAAGTTAAAATTCACAGTAGCTCCTATGATGAACTCAGCAGTTTCCTGAGGTGTTCACTAATTGCTGCAGCCGCTAGTCTGGAGGAACTGAGCCACAGTCCATTTTACATAACACCTCACCTTTAAATCGGTAACAGCACAACAAGGTTCAGGTAACAGGTGAGCAAGGCAACACAAGAGTAAATAATACCAGAAGAAAATGAAAATACAAGGAGAATATGCTTTTACAGCAGGAACGAACCAACTCCAGTTGAATTGATCAACATTTCTGATAACCTTCCAAACTGCTCAGTGTTTAAACGCATGACACAAACCTGATGGCCCTCTGCTCCTCCGTGTTCCCTCCTGCCCGTCACACCTGAGCCTGTTAGCCAGAGCCGCCTCGGCCTGGAGGGTCGCGCTAAGCTAAGTGCTATCAGTGTGACTCAGACCAAATCAATGAGCATGTGTGCGAGTTTGTGTGCATCGGGTTTCAGCTTTAATTTGGGATCCTCCGTCCTCCATTATCTTCTCCAGCCTCTGTCTCAGGAGAGGAACAAGTGTGTGTGTGAAGTTACAGCGGCTGGCAGGGAAAGTTAATTACAAAGACAGACTGAACCTAGATTGACAGAGCAGTCTGCTGCACAAAGTGGAAGCACTTATTGCTCGTCTAGACAGAGTTTTTGTGCAACATGTGTTAATGCTGAGGTCGAAGCAGCACCCCCAGATCCAACTTATCACAGCTAAGCAGCTGTTTTATAAAGAGCTGTTCAAATAATAACACAGTGAGTGCGCACTTGAGACCGTTCACTGGCTGCTCCGAAGTCAAAAATACAGAACTGAACCGTAAGAAATGAACGATTGAGAGACGGCACGTAATGACGGTCAATTATCCAGGAGAGGCTGTTTCACCGTCTGGACCTGATTGTTGGGATTCAGATCGAACAGAATTATGTTTATTCTGTCAAATAATCCGATGATTCTTGCAGCCAATTAAGAGAAAGTTTGGTGAGAAACTGACCAATGGTATGGATGGCAATAAGAACATCTGTTTGTGTGTCAGATGTTTTTCCTGTTGTCATCAGTTTCATCAGGATTCTAGTTCCAGGTCCAGTTACATATCAAATGATTTAACTAATATTGCAATCATGGTGAAAGTCTTGGGGAAAATAAATCAATGCTGAGGTAAAGTAACTGTGCTGCAGGCTTTATCCTCAAACAGAGAAAAAAACAGAGACAGCATGTATTTTCCATCTGGTCGAAATCATTTACATTCAGAATATCTTGCAGAAGGCTCAGCTGGAGAAGATACTACCATGGTCGTGCATTGAATACGCTCCGCAGAAACAGTTATTCGAAAGAGGAAATCAACACCTGACTGGTGGCAAGACCAGTCTGGGTAAAATATTCTGTCAGAACATGTTCATCACAGCGTCTGTAATCCTGTCAGTCTGTCTCCATCTCGCACCCTGCAGGAGCCCGGGTCGTACTCGCACCCTGTTGTGTGACGGGATAATGATACGCCGTGACAGATTCTGTGTGTTGGTGAGGCTGTGTTTCCCAAAGAGGAAGGAAAAACTGTCAAAACACTTTATAGTTTAGCCTGAGCAGTTTGGAGGCCCCTCGGCTTAATTTAGTTGTGTTTTTATTGATCTGTGTGGCAAAGAAAACAGCTGAAGGTCAGAACTGTGAAGCTGGAGTAGATAGAAAAAATTATGCAACAAAGACAACAGATAGAAGAACAAAGCACTGTCTGGACTTTGACTACACCACTAACACATACACAGATAACAGAATATTTTCCCCTAAACGTCTTGAGGAACAAGGAAATGCTTTTTGGTCTTTTTGATTTCTAAATCATGAACATTCATCCTGACTCAGGCAAGAGACATTTCATTTAACGTTCTGGATTTCTTTGACCTCCTGGATGAATATTATTCATCCATTCTTTGGTAGGCAAATCACTTCTGCAAAGGTTCATCACATTTTCATGTTTTCTCCAGTTGTGGTTTACTAGAGTCTCAAAGCCTTAGAAATTGATACTTTTCCAAACCGATCAAAGCCACAGATTTGCTTTTTTATCGACTCTTCACGTCCGGCCATGAGGTTTTGCTTTTTGGGATATTTTAGCCTACTTCATGTTGTCAGACAGGTACTATCAAAACAATGTCTTGATTCTGTGGATCTGGAAGTGACTGTGTGTCTTAGTGATGATCCGAAAGCTTTAAAAACCCAAACAGAAGAAATCTGGGGAAATGTTTTTAATGACTCTGACAGTGGGAACCATTTGACATTTGACCCCCTGTCCCAGTCTCTTCTCACTTCATCATCTAACTTGACTTTTTCCCACATGAAGTCTAAACATTTTCAATATTTTCATTCACTTTTATCCCTATTCCTTCTTGTGTTTTCACTGTCTCATAACCATTATATTCACCTGCTGTCTTTATCTCCTTACCTCTTCCACTCTTGTCTCATCTCTGACCCTTTGACCCTGTTTTTCTGCTCTTTTAGGGAAGGCCTCTGTTGAACAGTGTTTAGGTTGAATGGTTTCTTTGAACTGTCTTTATGAATGCAGGTGCGTTTGCGTGTGTGTGTGTGCGTGTGTGTGTGTGTATGTGTCTCTATGTTGGCCTTTGTTGGACTGGTGACCTGCCCATGTTGTAGTTCGCTTCTCACTCAGTGTCCACTGGACAGGCAGATACGTGGGTTTAGAGAATGGATGGATTCAGATTATTGATATTTATCTGCATTCTGTGGCGGCCATTAAACAAAATCCATCCATCCATCCATCCATCCATCCATTTTCCGTCACCCTTCTCCCTAACGGGGTCGGGAGTTGCTGGTTCCTCTCCAGCTGCGTTCCGGGCGAGAGGCGGGGTCACCCTGGACAGGTCGCCAGTCTGTCGCAGGGCAACACAGAGAGACAAACAGGACAAACAACCACACACACACACTCACACCTAGGGAGAATTTGGGAAGGCCAATCAACATGACAGTCATGTTTTTGGACTGTGGGAGGAAGCCGGAGAACCCGGAGAGAACCCACGCATGCACAGGGAGAACATGCAAACTCCGTGCAGAAAGACCCCGGGCCGGGAATCGAACCCAGGACCTTCTTGCTGCAAGGCAGCAGCGCTACCCACTGCGCCACTGTGCAGCCCTTAAACAAAATCACTAAGCACAACTACAAATTAAGAAAACGCAGCACGATTAACCAAACGGAGGCAACCTTATGCCATCGCTGATTGGACGATTTCACTGTTGGCTTAGAACCAGGAATCATTTTGACTTTATTTGTCAAAAATATAAACATTATCAGTGACATAAATGTTGTCAAGAACGTTTTGAGTCGAGACATACTATGAAGCTAGGTTTTGATCTTTTTCATAGCGTTCTGACTGTTTTCCTGCTTGTCTAACCTCAGAGGGAGAGAATGCCAGGATAATTTCTGTTTCTGAAACCTGCAGTGATTTCAGGGACGTCTGCACTGAGACCAACCTCCTCCGTCTCGTTAATGTTGCTGTGTTCTCTTAATTTGTAATTAATTAGTAGTTGTGTTTAGTGATTTGTTGAAATGGTTTGCATTCCTCTTCAGAATGCTTAAAAACTTTAAAGCTGTAATCCTCAGAAAATGAGGTCTGAAAGGTTTTGCAGGTAAAAATATCTCTGCACAACCGAAAAAAATAGATTTGTGCCCAAAAGACGACATTGACATCGGTCTGGTGTGACCAGAACATTCGCCCTTCATTCCATCTGGCCACCAAGGACACGCAGCTATGCTCTGTGTATGTGTGTGTGTGTGTGTGTGTGTGTGTGTGTGTGGGGGTGTGTGTGTGTGTGTGTGTGTGAAGTGGGGAGTGTGTGGCTGAAAGCCTCTGTTTATTTGCTCGTCTAATTTGCAGTCTATGTGAGATTGCATACGTCATTAGCACAAGCTATAGCGGCTTGTGTGTGTCTGTGTTCAAACGTGTGATTGAGAGCAAGCCGACAGTTGCGGCTGAGGGGAATACCAAGCAGGGCTGCGGAGAGCGTGGTGACTGACAGCAGACGATAAGGGCCAGCGGACGTAGAGACGGCGGCGAGGCGGACAGACCAGCAGGACAAACAGGAACATGATAGGACAGCTAATGAGATGGATGAGGGAAGTGGGGATTGTTGACTTATGAGGGAGCCGCAGGTCTGGTCACCAGGAGCTTGTAAACATAAACTTATTGAAGCTTAAATATGATCTGACACTTATATGTTTTTTATTTGCTGTTTCTGTAATAAACACACAATATGAAGCTCCGTTTAACCTGGTTCATTCAGTGTTTTTGACACTGAATGAACCTTCAGTTCATTCAGTGTCAAAAACAATCCAAATTGTTCTTCCATGTAAAAAATCTAATCATTCATGTCTAAGGTTTATTGTACAGATTTTAAATTCATTTAAATTTAGTTTCTCCAAAATCCTAATCATCCTAATTAGTAACTCATGATGTTTTGTTCTGTTTTTGTTAAAGAGGGAATTGATTCTGGTGAACCTGATTTGTCCCACTAGCAGTCGCTGTGTTTTAATGCGGCGTAGTTCAAGGACCAGAGCAGCTAAAAAGGAAACAAGACATGGGAATAACTTCAGAGTTTGTCCAGTTAACAAACAAAACAAGCAGTTCTGCTCCTATCTTGTTATTTTCTGTATCTGGGTTTGCTTTACTCTGCTGGACAAACGTTTAGTCAAGACTATTTGTTGTGTTTTGCCAAGAACTGTTTCCATTAACAACACAATTGCAAACATTGGAATTATAAATGAAAAAAATGTCACCATGTTTGAGCAAATCTTTTTGCATTAGAATGAGGTGATTCATCAGCCATGATCAAAATTGGTGTTTTTCACCAAACTGCAATGGAAACACTCTGATTTTGTCTTTTTTTTTGTCTGTTTCTACTGAATCATGAACCGGATCCTGAGCTGGACTCGGGTCAGAGCGCTTCAGATGCTGCCCAGGGTTCTGTTATGACCTCCTGGATAAATCGATTATCTCTGAGTGATTCTGATAGGCTGGCTGCTCCTGGGAGGGATCGTGTTGTCTCTATTTGTGGATGAAGGCTCACTCTGCGGTTACCTGAGGACTTAGAAAAGGTTTTGTGATCCTTTAAAGACTGAAAGTTGCTGAAAACTTTATTTATTTATTTACTTTTCACAACACTTTGTTTTAGCTGTTCTTTAATGATGCAAAGTATTGATATAGATGTGACAGACCAGTTGATGCTTTTTAATAAAAATCCATCACTAAAAACAAGTAAGCATGGCTCCAGTCAATGCATGATAAAGGAGTGTGTGTGTGTGTGTGTGTGTGTGTGCGTGCGTGTGTTTTATGGCCTTAAGCTAATTTCTCACATCAATACACATCTAAATTGGCTCATCCATTTTTATAATGCTACCCACAGACACACACCTTGTGTAGTTTACACAAAATGTTCCTTATTTGGTTGCGGATTAACATCAGTAACAGGCTGACATGGTGGCTGCTTTGTGGCACGATGTGGAAGCAAAAACATCACCTTGAATGACTTGGACTCGAACCATGTATGGTTTCATTTATGTCATAATTAACCCACAGCTTTAGGTGCTGATGAAAGAATTGGTTTGCATCCTGCAGGAAGTCGACAACTGGGATTCAGTTTGAACATCAAATACGTCAAAATACTGTAAAAGTAAAAAAGTTGGACACTAGCAGAAAGACTTTGTGTGTGTGTGTGTGTGTGTGTGTGTGTGTGTGTGTGTGTGTGTGTGTGTGTGTGTGTGTGTGAGCTGCTAAAACAGGACATAAACGATCCACCCAGCTCACCTTTAGCTGATCCGTTTGAAATGTTTTCTAGTGTTTTGGACAGCAATTAGCCGCAGCAGCTGCAGCTGCACGGCTCCTGCAAAGCTTCTGAGGTGAACTTCTGACTTCACAGGTTTGTGGGTCGTTGCAGTTATTAAAATTCAGTTTGTCATGCGATGAATTAACAGTAAAAACTACAATCTAACTGCCCCTGCTTTCCATCTTACAGCCACAGAAGACAAATCCATCCATGCTTGAAAAATGCATCAAGGCTTCAGAATGCCAGTTAGATTCTATCTCAGATTATTTCATCATTTACAAGAGTAAATGATGAAATAATATGCTTTAATGCTTTGAAAACCAACATTTACTGAACAGGCTGTTGTATGCAAAGTCCCAATAACAACTCAGATCAGGAAGGTTGTCCACTCATTACAATATTTCTACAATAGTAAAGATTTTTACATGAAATATTAATTTCTTTCTTCTTGCTGATATCCAGTTTTTCTTCAGGTTTCTGAGAATCGCTCCAGAAACCAGAATTGGGTTTTATATCGGCCGTTGGTTCTGTTGCGTTCGACTTGAAACTGAATCTCACAATTTGAGATAGAAAATAATTTAGTTTCAAAATAGTTTGTTCTTCAAACTATTTCGAACTGAAATAAATTTAATATTAGCCTTGAGTCAATGAAACAAACTAAAATCTGTACTCTAAGTGTGTTAATAAACTGATACATATTACAAGTAACTGATAGTGAAATTATAGCTTTACAGCTTTAATATATCAACTAAATATCTCTTAAACCCAATCATAGATCAAGCTCCATCTAACATTTTTGTTAAATTACAGTATTTTTTGGAATCACATTACAATCCTTATATAGCTAACATCACCACAACAACAGAGAGGATAAATATAGACCTGTGTTCTTATATTTATTCAGTTTTTGTTTTTTCTCTCACCATATTTGCTTCCTAATTACATTTGAGTTTCTCTCTGCAGTTGTCTCACTGTGTTTTCCCTCTTCACTCCCATCTATTGTTTTTCTTCCGTCTCTCTTCACAATCTTTCTCCTCCTGCCTGCAGACATGAAGCTCATTCATTCCTCTCACTTGTCTCCAAGTCTCCTTTATGAACAACAATCCATCAAACATGTCTTTCCTCTTAGGGCCTCTCCTTTCCCCCGTCTTAGTTATTGTCTTCTTGTTATCATCCTCAGCATTTTCTTTGTAATATCGGGTATTTTCTTCTCCTTCCTGAAAAATTTGCATCTAAATTAAAGATTCAAATGGGGTCTAGCAGATGAGATAGGATGTCAATTATGGTCTTTTTAATTAATGGGGAAAGAGAATCACCAAACATGAGGAGCTTGGAGGAAATTCACACCGTTCTGATTACGAGCTGCAGTTGTAAAACAAGGAAAGTGGAGCACATCACCCCGGTCCTCACACCAACTCAGAAAACAGGCTTTAAATTTCATCTGTTAGTTTATAAATCACTGAACCTAAATACATTTGGTTGCATCAAGCTTCCAGTCTGCTCTGCATCCCAGAACCAGAACCAGAACCGGAGAAGCAAATCTGGAACAAATGTCCAGAAAACTGCACAACTGCCAAAACACTGACTTCTTTAAATTAAGACTTAAAACCCATTTGTTTGGATTTTAAAGTTGCCTTTAATTCATGGGAAAATTGATCAATATATTTTATATATATTTGCTTAATGATTTTGTTTATGGCGTTTGACAAAATGTAATGTTGATTTCCATTTAATAAAGAGTTACTTTATAATGTTTTTATGATGAAAACTGATGAAATGTGGGATAATGATAAACTCAAAAGAATGTGGAAACGAGTTACATTTAGTAACATTTACTTGAGGAACCTTAAGGAGAATAAATATTTCTAGGAGCTTGCACATTACTTTCTAAATTACATCAGCTAGCATAGCCTGCTCTGCATGCTAAGGCTAGTTAGCGTGGTGACAGGATGATGGATAAACCGTTTTCCTGCAACAGTATGTCGTTTTTAAACAAATCTTATAAATGCATTTTGCTTAAAACTTCCACTGGGGAATTGAACCTTCCACGGGGAGATTTTGTTACCTGAAGCCAAACTAGAAAATGACGGTTTGTTTGATTCAGGTGTGTCTTTCAACACGCCGGGCTGTAAATGGAGAACAAGTGGAATTATTTCCCTCCTGTTCTGGTGAAGCTGTAAAGCAGCAGGCAGGTAATGATGCTGCCAAGAACTTTAAATGCTGCGTCTATAATCCTGAGGCAAAATGAGGGGAAGAAGCAAGTCTGTCCTCGTTCATCTCCCTGCAGACGGATCGACTCCTGTATCGCTGGCATGGATGCGCTAACAAGCTGATTAATGATCCTGGAGTGAGATCCAAAGTCTCCCACTCTCTTCCTGGAATATAAGGAATATTACCTGACTAACAGTCTGGACAGGAACCAGTTCTTTCCTTTGCCCAACAGCATGTGGCAGAAAACACCAATATCCTTTTCTCGGAGGAAACTATTATCTGCCATCAGCAGCTTATCGTTTCCCTCACAAACACACGGCTAGAAACCCAAACTGCTGCACCTGATAGGCCCATTCAGAGGAAAACCTGCAACTGCATCTAAAAGATAACCGAGACAAACATCTCCAGCCTTTAATCATAATGTTTCTCACAAATATCAACTGAGATTATGTCACAAAAAGGAAAAAAGAGTCAATATGAGAACAAGTAATGAGATCTTTGGTTTGATCTTGTTTTCATCACAAATGAGCACAAAACTTGAGACAATGCTTCCATTAAATAAGAAAACTAATTAAAATCTCGCATGAATAAGTTCCTTCACAAGTTAAGTCATTAAAAAAACCACGCTGCATCTTCATCCTCCATCTCCTTCCTGTCGTCTTCGTCATGTTTTGCGCCGCTGGCAGCGTCTGCTGGTCGATCACGTGGTTCGTGGGACGCATGGAAAGTTTCTGTTAAACTTTGTTAAAAAATTGATTGATATGGTCAGAAACCAAAACTCAAAACAAGTTTTTACTTTCAAAATGTCAAATTGTGAAATTTTATGGTCAGTGGAAATGCAGCTTTTGCCTTTAAAAAAGTTATTAAAATGCTTTTCATTAAACCCATGTTTCTGTCAAAATGTTCTTTCAATTGGTTTTATGTAATATTCTAATGTTAAATGAGATAAAACATTAATGTACCTGCAGTAATCTATAAAATATATAAACAATCTGAGTGATGGGAATGAAAGAACTTCTAATTAACATTTTTAATTTATTGCGTAGGTCTGCATACCTCCCTGTAAACCTGGGGTTTCATAAAAACGTTACATTTCTTCATGCAGATCGGTTCTGCTTACTGTGCATTGTGTAATGCTGGAGTCATCAAGAACAGAGATAAGAAGCAGAAGGAAGATTCCTCCTCAGGGACGACCGTAATGAAGCTCCTGGGAAGGAAAGGAGGAAGATAAAGATAGAAAATGCAGATATTCGCAGGTAGAAGCAGCTCCTGTAGCCTGTGGTCACGTTTTATCTGAACCAGACGCCTCAGAATACCAGCGCAAAAAACCTGCCGTGAATTTTCATCAGCCTCACAGGGTATCTTCTCGGATGTTTAACTGCATCTTCAGTTTGCTCCATCTTCTTGGATTTTCTATTTTAGCTCCAATGCTTCCAAGCTTCTTGCCATCTGTCTGTCTTACTGAGAGATTTTTTTTTCTCTCTCAAATGTAACATGGTGTCCCCAAGGAGGAGCTGAGTCTGAATCCATTTAAACTGAACAAGGTTCATCTGTCTCACTTGTGTCAAGAGAAAAACTTCTTCCAATATGGAGGAGAAATGAATCTGGAACTTTCCTCTCAGCGCAGCCAGAGGTCTGACCTGACGCGATTCAGAAAACTGACTCTCATATTCCTGCACAGTCAACAGATTAGCAACATTAAGTAGACACTTTATTATTTACATCTGTTGTTGCAATAAAAGCCTTTCCCATTCCATTCCTCCAAATATTTATCCAACAGAGCATCTTTTTTTTTGGATGCAGAGCAAACAAACACAACTGTGTGAGGAAGTACATGGCTAAAGGGAAAAAAAGACTCCAGTGTGGTGTACCTAATAAAGAGGCCAGTGAGTGAGTTTTGCAGTGCCAAGTGGTCCATGTTGAGAGTGAGAAATGAAGACGCGGCTCCTCTTCAGGGCTCTTTGATGGCAGCGGCTAATCTGCCAGCGGCTCCCAGGCCGGACACACACTCCTCTCGAATGAAACGAGTGTGTGTCCTTCAGGAACACGCCGTTGGAGGAGCAAGGTCGCAAGCAAAATGAAAGCTACACTTAGCGTCCCGGCCACGGATTGATTTTGGGTTTTCTCTGCAGCCATTAGTCGATCTGACAACACTTTCTGAGAAACCCGACTGAATCAAATGCTTGACCTCAGAATCGGAGGCTTGACTTTATTGAATGGTGAAGTTTGGCTAGAGGTGAAAAATGTGAGGATGTTTCAGCAAAAACTCTCATGAATTAAATATACAGAAAGCAGCGAGCCAGAAGGGACAAAACTTCAAACAGGCTTTTCAAATCACTGCAAGAAAGTTAGGATATTAATAGATGAACTTATTTCATACTTGCTTCACAGCAGGGCAGTTTGGTTTTAACCTTTTTAACAGTTATATTTGCTAAATGATCAAAAATAACAAAAGAAGAGACTTACAATGACGTAAAATTAGAAAAGAGTCACAATTTCAGTCAATTTTTGATTCTAAAAACATTTTATTTGAAGATTTCTCTTTGTAAATGGCAGAAAATAAATCCCTGAAAACTTCTTCAAACTGAATATTTAACCAGGATAATTTCCCGGCTCAGTTCTTCTGCATTGTAAAAAAAATCAGGTTCCTGAAATCGAAAAAAGATAATAAGGTTTATTCTTTGATGCTGGAATGACATTTAACTTAATTGGGAAACATGAGCAGCAGAGGTCAAAAAATAAAGAGCAACAGGTGGAAGGTCCTGCGTACGATTTAATTAAGTTAAAATTTCACAGTGGACTAAATGTCATTTGAACAGAAACTGTGGAAGTCGAGCTTTTTATGTCATCTGAAAGAAAAATCAGCCCAGGCTGGCTGTGGGTCGGACTGGACCATCAGATGAATAACGGGTCAGGAACAGCCTGGATCTCATGATTAGGTGCTGAAGAGAAGGAATAGCTCAAAGGGAGAAGCAAAAAGAAACAGGAATGTTTTTTGTTTTTTTTCTGCAGCTGAGCTAAATAAAAAAAAATAAAGCTTTTTGGAACCAAATCAAGAGTTGATTTAGGTTGCATTTTGTATGGTGAAAAAAATATGATTATTATTTAGTAATTCAAATAAGTGGTTAGAAATTCTTCAAAATCTGTGTCAGTAATAAAATACCAACAGTCCATTCAACAGAGAAAAGCCAGAGCTTTTAGGCCTTAATGCATTCTGGAAGATTTGCTCTTAAAACAACTCCAGAGTAAACGCTGCCTCTCCGCACAGAAATGACACTGCTCACATGTTAATAAATCATCATGCAAGCATTTAGAGGAAAATTCACCATATATGTCTTTATGTTTGTGCAGTTTACAGCCTGAGCAAAATAAAGTGTTGCATTCTCCAAGATCAGAGCTGTTTGCATCACTGATACTGACTGGCTGAAAAAACACAAAAACAACAAACTCCTGCTTGAAGCTGGGGGTTAAATGATGGATCTGGAGCAGCTCTGCTTTTGAATAGCAAAATTTCAAAAATGAAAAAAGTATGGAAGGAAAATAAACATAAAATATTTGGATAATACAAAAAGATATTAAGATACAGATAAAGAAAAAGGATAACAAAAGCATTTAAATTGTTCATTATTTTGTTTGCAGATCAATATGTTTCTGTAAACAAAATGTTTTCAGGAAATATAGTTTCTGCAGATCTCAGGTTTCAGGTTCGTTCCACAGCTCAGGAGCACAGAACATTTTTCTTGTTACATATTTAAAAAAAAACAACAAAACAAAACGTGTCTGGGTGTCGGCCATCATCTCATCCTTCCTGTTTAAGCATGCGGAGCAAGATGGAGCGATTTATGGCCGAGTGTTTAATTAGTCAAAACCAAAAGATCTCTGCGGCGTAGAGCTGCGCTTAATGGAGCGAAGATCAGCGACTGAAACCGAACATGTCAGATCACCGCTGGATGCTAAAAATAATTTCCTCTGCCGAGGAGACGATGATGGAAAGTGGAGGCTAAATGATTCATTAGGAGATTCCAGTCATTTGGAGGAACTTTGTGTGGGAGAAGGAGGCGATGATGATGATGCTAATGATGATGGGACTGTTTGGTCTGGGTCCAGGAAGGACAGATGTATGGACAGACAGCTGGACGTTCGCTCAGAGGACGGAGTAATAAATCAATCATCTAAAGCAGAAGAGCAGAGCTGACTTTCGGTATTTGTGTATTCCAGTAAATTGGCCCTGCAGCAGAATCCTGAGGCCTTTTGTTTGTTTGGTTTCTGCTGGTGAAGTGCTACAAAAACTGACCCCTTAAAAGAAAATATCAAAAATTAGAGCGACCTCTTTGCTCTTGTGAAGTGAAGTGATCATTTCATCAGAGCCAACAAGAGGAATAATTTTGGGACAAACAGAAACCAGCAAATTACTGCAATCAATTATCTAGAAATCACATGAGAAACTGACATCCCCCGAATGTCACTGATACACGGAGCAGGAACTGCTCTTTAACAGCTTAACTAGTGAGTATTTATCCATGTAGAGAGAGTTCACAGATAAAGTGCTTCAGAAGAACGGTAAAAATAAAGAAAATATACGCAACAATTACAATTTAGAAATGCAGAGTAGAAAAGCTCAGTAGAAACATGTAAAGCAGCTGAAGGTTAAGATTAAAACTTTACACTTTGATCTGATTGTTCCCGTTTCAGACAACATGCTTATTTAGAGCATTTTAGCGAAAGGAAAGTTCAATGTGCTTTTCTCCTTCAAAACATAATACAGCAACCAAGTAAAAAACAAGCAATACTGATTAAAAGCTATCATCAAAATCATCAAATATATTGATCAATGATCCAGCTCTTCTTAATCAAAGGCAGCTCTGAACAGGTGTTGATTTAACTCAGTGTTTCGGCAGTTTTGCAGTTTTCTGGGTGTTTTTTCCAGATTTGTGGTGCATAGAAGCTGAATGCTGCGTCTCCGTGTTTGGTTCTGACCCAGAGACTTGGAAGGCTGATATGAGAGCCGCAGCAGTTCAGCTAAACCAGCCAGAGATTTGTGAACCAACAGAAGCATTTTAACGACTCTCTGTGGTTTGACAGATGGGGCAGGGTGTATAAAGTACTGAAATCTCGGAGTCAAGTAAAAGTATAGGTACCGCTCCAAAATATGACTTTGGTAAAAGTAAAAGTCACTGACTGAAATGTTACTTGAGTTAAAGTATTAAAGTATCTGAAATGTCTTGTACTTAAGTATGGAAATTACTGTAAAAATGGATGTACTCAAGTAATGTAATGAAAAGTACAAGTAAAAAGTAAAACAAGGCAAACACAGTTTGAATGACATTTTTTATATTTTGGTAAATTTGGTAAATTTGATAAATTTGGTAAACTTCATACCTTCTCCCACGGAATCCGGACAGAAAGAGCGACGGAGAGCGTGGGAAAACCTTTCACCTACTACAATGGTATGATCCACTAATTTATATTTTTAAACTCCAAACTGATACTAGAAACAACGATCCATGAACTAAATATGTTCAACAGTAACCATAATAATTCCCATTTTTATTTACAACACATGGAATTTTTTATAAAAATAATAATTTTGAGACAGGAAGTTACCCGCTATTTTAAGATGGGTCTGTCGTCCTTTCAAAATAAAGCTGCCGATGCTCAGAATTTCCTTTCGGAATAGCTTTTTCTTAGCAATCTAGTGTAATAACATCACACTGCTACACTTGTAAAATACACTTAAAATAATGAACACAACCAAGTGCAGGCAAAATGAAACCTGCTAATAGATAAACCTGCAGCATCATTTAGTTAAGAAAATTAGGAGCTTTACCTAAATCACAAGGTTTAAATAATTAATAAGAGAAAAAAAATAAATAAACTTGTAATCCAAAAAATACAATAATCCATGAAACAGCCAACACTCAGTACGTTCTGATGACGTCACCACATCGCGCAACTCTCTCTCGGTGCGTCACGATCCGGAAACAATAAAGCTAATTGAAAATAAAGCCGGAAAATGTTTGAAAATGACAGATAAGGATTAATGTGAACTGAAGCGGGAACACCGCGTGTTGATGAACCGCGCCAGTTTAAACTGCAACAAAACGGAAGTTAGCGATTGTGTGTGTTTGTGTGTGTTTGTGTTAACGCGGCTCTTTAATTAGGTCGTAACTCGTGACGCTCCTCCGTCACAGTAACAAGTAACTAAACCACACATTGAAAATGTATCGCAGTAAAAGTATGCAATTAAGTTCGGAAATGTAGTGAAGTAAAAGTGAAAGTTATCAAAAATTTTCTTACTCGAGGAAAGTATGAAGTACTCCAAAATATACTTAAGTAAAGTAGTGAAGTATTTTTACTTCGTTACTATACAACACTGAGATGGGGTTTATTCACAGACTGTAACGTTGCTCCGTTTTCTTCAGGAGCTTCAGATTGAAGAGATCTTTTTTCTGACCCATGGATCAGTTTACTTCCATTTCCACATCAGTATTGATCTAGCCCAAAAAATCTCAACAAAACGCATCAGTGTTTGTGGTTCTGTTAGGATGAAACGTGAAAACGTTGAACGTCTTCATGAATCCTCCTGGAAGCTCTGCCTGCCCCTCTGGGACTCATCAAACAGCTTGGCATCACGCAGCATGTTGTCGCTTTCTCTGCCGTCTGTCACATCCACGCCGCTTCATTTGGATCCCAGAGGATGCAGGAGCAACAGAGGAAAGTTTTGTTACCATTCACCCGGTTCCTGTTCCTTCTCAGACACGGTTAAAGCAGCTCTGACATGCCTGGTGGTGCTGGGACGCTGCTGTGGCATGAAACATTCACTGCTGTTCGCTCTGGGAGATTCTTTTCGTTTCCAGACCCGGGTTCCCGCCACTTGCAGAGGGTTGTGTCAGTCATAACAGCTGGTGCTGCACGGAGGATTTCAAAATGAACCAGCGGAAGGAGTGCGGACAGCACGGCACTACATCCAGGCACTTTCATTTTCAGGAAAGTTTTAAGAATATAAATTATTCAAAGAGCAAAATCTTAAGCTGTGGGAACAGCTGATTAATGCATTTTTGATTGAAAAAAGGCATATCTCTCCAATACCCTCATTAATGAGGCCAAAAGGATGAAGTGCACATTTTCTCTGCTGCTCATAAACAGCATGAAGACTGAATGTTTGTCAGCAGGAGGAGGAGAAAAGGTCCAACCGAGCTTTGAGTTTCATTTTGGAGGAATTGTGACATTGTGTTGCCTTTGTAGGAAAAGACAAAATGTGAATAAAATACAATGAATAACTATTAATAATAAAAAATTTATAGCAGGATGATTACATTTGAATTCAAAAACCACTGAGCAGGAAAGTTTTCAGGAATCTTCTACAGAAAAAGACACACATTGATTTTAAAGCAGATTTATTTTTTTTTCTATTAATTTAACTTAAGTTTTAAATAACCAAAAATAAACGACTTAGAGCTGCAGAATGTACCTTTTACACAAATATGTTTTTTAAGACGGTCCCTATGCCATGAGGAGCAACTTGAGACTGAATATCTGTGAACATATTGAACTCCTTCTCAAATGCACAACCAAAACCAGCCAATCAGAGGCAGGAGGCGGGTCTTAGCGCTGACAATCATGTGGAAGATAGATGAAGCTTAATGCAGGGTGATCCCACAGGAACCCTGATGGACTGGAGTGGAAGTTTATCTTCCAACAACCAAATCTGAATGGAAATTATCATATTTTTGCAAACCTGAATGAGAAAAAGTTCTCAATGTTCTCATCAATGCTCACCTCCATTCTCCTTCCTGCCTCTAAACAAAGATCAGATTCGCCACCATGTTGGTTCAAAACACCTGGAAGAAACGGAGCAGTTCGTCCAGATTACCTGCAACTGTAGATTTACTTCATTATCACAAATGATATCGTTTCTGATGAATGTCTATATGTAGATCTCGTTACAACACAATAAAGCACGGGGAGCTTTTGTTTGAGCTCGTTTTCTGGTTTCTCCTGGCAGCAGCTGAAACTGCCTCACTGATTTAAGAAAGGCTTGCACTTCAGGCAGCCTGTCCGCCAACACTAAAATCTCTGACCTTTCCACAAAGCAGTGCTGCCAACACCATTGCCCAAGGTGGGATTTGTTACCATGGTAACACAGACAGTATAGAGGAAGCTCGTTTTATAAAGTAGCAACATCAAAACAAATTCAAGCGCTGACATTTTGAGACGTCACGGATCAGCTGTCAGTGTTTGCCACACTGTGACATGTTTTGCAGTGAAAGTGGACAATATTGTCTTAAACGCGAACCTCTGTTTCTCAAACTGTATCTGGTCCAGAAGGAGTCCGAAGTTCACATAGACACACAGCAACTGAGCAGAAAGCACCAATGAAACAACAGCCTGATGTTTAAATAGATTAAAATAACTAAAGTCCACTAGAATTAAAATTGCTTTAAATTTTAAGTAGCTGAAGGCAGCTGAATATCTGACAAACTGTTTGCCATCCACCAGTTTGAGGATTTATTCATTCTTACATTCAAGTTTATACGGCATCTTTCTGAAAACCATCAAAATAAAACCCTTTATTACAGCAAAGGTGATGTTTGTGCCCATTAATGTTGCTTAATGCATCTTCCTGAAGCAGGTCACTGCTGTCTACCAATCTGAGTCATGCATAATAATGCTTTATTTTAATAATTTGAATCATTATTGCATATATTAATGGTGTTATATTCAAATGTAACACCTTTGCTTTATTTAGCTTCTGTTTAACAGCAAATACTCATTTTTTAACCAGCTGTAAATGAAATCTGTTTCCAAGGGATTAAAGTATGCATACTTTGCTGTACATTACAGACAAATACTGATTAAATATCATGTTTCCATCAACAGTTCGTCTCTGTTGCGTGGTAAAATTGGAAGGTCTCCAGAAAGTGTCTAATTCAGATGACCAGACACTTCCTGTTCCTGTCTGGTTTGATTAGTGACAAGCATTTGGTTACAGATCAGACTCAGAGATTGTAAAAGCAACTCCAAGATGGCTGCAAGCCTTCTGCAGGTAAACAGAACAAGTGGACTGGACAGACAAAATGACTGCTGTCACTTCAAATTAATACTCGAGTCCCTATAATGAATTTAACAACGCTAAACTGTCACAAAGCCTGTTTGGTGGTGATGAATTGCTGGGCTTTTGCACAACATATTTGGAATTAAATTTGTAATTGTTAATGTATTAGAAATCAATGTGGCCATAGAAAATACCATGACTTTGTCAGTCCTTCTTCTCTGGTTATGCTTTTTGTCATTCTGACTGAAATGAGGCCTCTTTGCATGTATCTGATGCAGCTAGCTGTCATACATGCATACACACACATCTGGACACACGTGGTAGCAGGGAAATCATTTTTCAGTTTGCCTTTAGCTCTGTCTGACAGCTTGCATCATGCAGTAGGAGTCTTGTTTGTCTCAGCGGGAAGCTGAGTTGCTCATTGTTCACTCATTTTGCTGGAGGCCTGCTGACGCACAGACCTGTGCAATACTGCAGCAACAAGTGCTTGCAGCAGGGCTGGTGGATGAATTGACTGTTTTAACTTGTGCTGAATTCTCGCCACCGAACGCTGAAGTGTTCGGTGGCATAACCAAGTTATGCTTGGTTCCTCACTTGCAGAGTGGAATATTTAACCTGTAGAAAATCAAAGTGTTACAGTATTCTATCAAGCTTGTAAACACCTTCAAAATGAGCAAAATCGCTAAAGTTCTTAAAGTATTAGTAATTTTGCTAACACATGATTAGCAAAAGTTTGCTTACCCACTTTTTTATTTTAGCAGAAGAAAATAAAGTTGTTTGTTTTGTTTCTATAAAAATGAGTGATCAGGATTATGTCAGAAAATAAATGTAGTGCTTTCTGGTATCTAGGCTAGATTTAGCGCTCTGGGTTCTAATTATTTAATGTTACCATTACACCCCAAGAAACTGGTTTCACTACATTTCCCATGAACCTCCAGGTACTGATTTGTCATAAAGAATTAAACTTAGTTGAACTGTCTATGTCTGACCCATAAATGATGAAACCTTGTTCAGGTAAAATATTTATTTACCAAACTTCAGGATGAAAATAAAATAAAGCACATGTGAAAATATACCCTCACAATATGGTCACCAGCAGACCTTATGTCTGGCAAAAGGAATAGAAGTCAAACAACACCTTTTGGTGGTTGTTAACCTTCAAATACCCAAAAATATAAAAACAAATAACAAATAAAAATACCACAGGCTTTCTCGACCACCTGGTTTATAAATAGGGACTTTCCCTTTCTTTTAAATGTTCATGGAGTCCCAAGTTAGCCTATGTTAACAGTCCCGAACACATCAGAGTCCTTTAGTGTGAACACCAAAACATAAAACAATTGACATTTTTAATTAGTGGGCCCACCAAAAATAAAACAAATTAAAGCCGGCGAAATAGTCTTTAACCCCCGTTGCAGGCCTGATACTTGAGACACTCACCCTTGGTCCTCAATTCACTGTCCTGACGACTCATCTCACCAGATATCAGTCAGTTGATCCGCGCACTTTTAGGTAGAGGCGGAGGAAACCGCAGCCAACTCCAACAGCAGGTGCAGTGGGCCTCCACAGCTCCGGTGCATGCAAACTCCGTGCAGAAAGACCCCGGGCCGGGAATCGAACCCAGGACCTTCTTGCTGCAAGGCAACAGCGCTACCCACTGTGCAGCCCTTAGACTTTCTATTTCAACTGTTTTTCTTTATAATGAACTCTTGCTCATTTCAAACTCCTACCAAAAGACTTTGAAATTATTATATCTTATTTTAAGATATTAAGTTGCCTACATTAAATTTGTTATTTTTCAAAACAACAATATTTCTGGGAACCCAGGGGGGTTACATAAAAAAACATGATCAAATTTAATTGCAATCTAAATTGAACATATTTGTTAGAAAAAAAAAAGAAACTACAGAAAATTTTGAATTTATTTTTTTAAAGTCAGTCTTGTGTCAGAGCTACAAGAGCTACTTGTATATGTTTTGATTCAAATATGTGTTTGTTGTCAGCCCAACATTTGAATTGGTGATTCATTCTGTAACTCAACTGGAAAGTCGGCTGAGTTATTTTCAAAAAATCATAAAGATCTGACGCTATTTTCGATGATTTTGACATGTTTGGTTGCCGTCTTTCTGCGCTCTGTGGTCTGGGGCTTTGAGGCTCCTGAGGAGAAAAAGGATGTGTTTTCCAGCACAGCCTGTCCTGCTTTCCTGACCTTCACAAATGCTGCTTACATAGCCGGGGCAACGGTGGAGCTGCCATGCCTCTGCAAACCAGAGGAGGTAACCCAAACACAAGCCACGTTTACTGCAGGTCCAGTGAGAAGTTTGCATTGAGTTATCAAGGATTTCATTCGTAACAATAAATATAATTTTTGTCTGGTGTTCAGTTTTTTTAGGCCAAACAAGAGAAATATCTTTTTATGAAAAATATCAGTTTTCAGCTTTGACCGCTGTTTGAGTTGAGTCTGTTTTATATAGTAGTTACAATTCATCCTGTGTTCAAAATTATGTCATGAAAACAACTAGGCAATAAGTCATTTGCAGTTTTCGTGGCGTCATTTAATGGATGAAAATGGTTGCTAACTGAAAGGGTTTTTTGTAATAATTACATTTTCCATGTTTTCCTTCTGGAAACAGAATAAAACCTGATTCAACTTGCATGGAAATGGTTTTGGAGGCTGAACCAATGTGTTCAGCTCCAGTAGGTTTAGTTGAACATCTTTCATCAAGACGCCACGTTCTCTCATTATTCTCCTCATTGTTTTTGTTTCAGGTCCAATCAGTTGTCTGGTTCTTCAGAAAACATTGGAGCAGCTTTGATGAGACCAGAGCCCTGGCAGATAACCATGGCAACAGGCTGGTGGACACGAGTCAGGTCCTTCACAGCAGTGATCTGCGGAGTCGATTCTCCATCCGGATGTTTAGTTTGCTGATTTTCAGAGCGGGACCCGAAGACTCTGGCCTCTACATCTGTGGCTCCGCGCATAAAGACTTCTTCTATGGTTATGACCTGGACATTCAGGAAGCTTCTACGCTCAGTTTCCCCCCCAGGTCAGGAGACAGACTTATGTTACGACATTGTAATAACCAATGATAACTCTCTGATTTGATGCCTTCAGGGTCTCAGAAAGTAGAAAGAGGAGACATAGAAGCAGTTTCGTCGTCTCTTCCCACCCGACGTACAAGGTTTTCATCAGCTTCCGGCCCTGGTCAGTGTGCGACCGCTGTGGTGCTCCAGGTGAGCAGGTCCGTATCGGACTCTGCTACGTTTACTCCCGTTTCCTGCATGTGCGCTACAGAGCGTCCAATCAGACGGTGGCTTCCTGTGGCTCAGAAGGAATCCCAGAGTCATTCAGCCACATAAATCAGGGGCCGAGAGTAGAAATCAGAAGCTGCAACGTTACATGCCCACCTGAACCTCCCCCACCCTCAAAGCTGACCGCTTTGATGGAGTTTCTTGGGTACAGGTAAGGATGTGATTCTGAAAATCAGAAATAGTTTTAGGCAACAAGCTGCCTGAGGAATAATTCAGATAAACAAACAATGTTGGGTTTAGTTACTGGTGCAGTTTATAAAGAAAGTGGATGCTATATTTTTGTGCAGCATTAAACATTGTAGTTTTACACTGAGTCCTAAAAAAGTGAAAACAATTTCATTTTTTTCAAACACGGTCAATTAGAATCTATCTTCATCACAATAACTACTATTATTTTTTCCCATCATGACAATGAATGCATTGATATAAACTTTTTTCTGTCTCACAGTTCTGCGTCTGGCCCGGTACCAGTACGCGTGTTCTACCTGAGCCACCCAGCAGACAGTGTGTTCACCCTGGGTTGCCCTGGAGCCCGACCCCACATGGTGGTGGCCTGGGATCAAGGGTCGAAACCAATCTACAGATCTGAGAATGCATCGTCTGGTTTTTATCCAAGGATAAAAATAGATACTGGCCATCATTTGGTATTCGATCCTGCAAGGATCCAGGACTCAGGTACTCCTGTTGATGCTGTGTTTAAACTTTACCCAGAATGCCCTGTGTTTTAGTCCACTTCCTGCTTTGAAGCATTAACATATCCATCTACTGGATATGTTAATGCTAAAATCTGATGCCATTCCATTTTTATTCACAGATAGATAAATAGAGTAGAGCTCTATTTATCTTGCTTTCTCATAGCTGGATGGTTGAGTCCAGTGAGGTTATAGAGCATTTAAACACAGACATGAAGGACAGAAAACAGATTAAACTATATGTTATTTGTAGCACAATAAAATAATGAATTAAGAAGGAAGAATTTCTCTTTGTGGTCTAATACACTGGTAATTTGACTTTTGATTTCAAAGTAGAAATCATTTTAAATTCTAATCATTTTAATACACAAAATATGAAGCATTTCTGCTACATATGAGTGTCATAATTTCTAACTTTCATCGTCTAACTGTTTCCATCCTTCAGGAGTCTACTACTGCTGGCTGCAGGGCCGTCGGACAGCTCAGATCCGTCTGCTGGTGTATGCGCGTCTGGGGAAAGACCAGATCGGTTGGGCCCATTCGGACCTCCCAGAAGCCATGAGAACTCTGTTGACATATTATGGTGTGATGACGGCTGTGTTTTGTCTGATGCTGATGGGCAAAATTGGTTACGAACTCATCAGAAACAGGCTTGAAGCACATAATGATTAAACTTTGTCCATTCTGAACTTTCAAAAGATTTTCAACAACCCAGTTTTGTCAGAGCTGAAACGACGACAACTACCATCCATCTGCAGAACTGACAGGATGTACTTTCAAGCAAACTCATTCTGGGATGATGTATGTTTGTCTGCTTTAGTCAGCGAGGTCACGACAGACTCTTATTTTCTATTTACGTCCAGTAGACTCGATCCAGTTCAGGACCAACATTTCAACATTTGTTGCATTTTCAGCTGGTTCTGTTTGCTCTCCTTTGACAAAGCTGTTCACCCAGTCGCCTGTGGTGGCGCTGCACAAAGAACCAATGAAGGAAATGACACAAAAACCTCCAAAGAAATCATGAAAACAAATCTCTTCTTCACTAAATATGAACAAAAATGGAGTAGAGTCAGAGTTTAGGGGATGTATTATTTCTCTTTAGTCTTTGGTGAAATCATAAGTCATTTCTCCTGCTGATACAAGACTCAGACTGTTTACCCAGAATGCCCTGTGTTTTAGTCCACTTCCTGCTTTGAAGCATCAACATATCCATCTACTGGATATGTTAATGCTAAAATCTGATGCCATTCCATTTTTATTCACAGAGGTTTTCATGTTGTTTCCTTCAGTGGTTCTTGGTGCAGCGCCCCCGCAGGCGAGGAGGTGAACAGGTGATAAAACAAACTGAGAATGAGTTCAGGTGTGAAGATACCATCAATGAAATAAAGGAAGTAGTTATTGGGCTGTACTGTTGTTCAAGACAGTCTGATTATTTGTTGGACCTACTGACCAAATGCATATTAAAGTGTATTTGGTGTTTTAACTCTTGAAACAGTAACATAAGCGTTTTTAGACTGTATTCCAGCTTTCAACTATCTTTATTTATAGCTATATAAATATAGAACATGAAGACAAGAACATAAAAATACATATAAAGCCAATATAAAACCCAGTTTCTCGCTGTATCTAAAGAATGCTGGATGCATTGTTACACACAGTGATTTGACACATGGGTTATTGCTGCACCTTAAGGTTTTAAAGTCTCATTTAAAAATATCTTGTTGGCAGCCCTGGGAGAGCTGTAAGATGCAGACATGGCTACTGTCTGGAAAGTAGCTGACAGACAGAAGCGAGGGTATGCGGGGGGCTCAGATCCTAATTAAGGCATTTCTTCACCCTGAGAGGAGGCTGGGTGAGCTACGGCTACAGCTGTGGTCTCCTCTTCTGTCCCTCTCATTACTCTTCCTCTCTCTGTTTACTGCTCAGCCAGTGCTCACTTATCAGCACTCTGTTATCACAAATGAGGTTTGTTGCTGGGATCTCACTGTACCCTGACAATCAATAAGAAGTCGATGTGTAATGTGGGTGTATAAGAGCCCCGGTTTAATTGATCAAAGGAGAGAAGCCAAACAATCTGAGCCTCAAGGAAAATATCTAAACCGAACCAACTAAATGAATAAATGTCTCTGCCATGGCTACCGATCCAGGCTGCAGATCTGAGCACAAAATAAAATCCACTGTTTTAGTTTTAGCTTCACATTTTGACGTACATTCAATCAGTCATATTATGTACCCAGCAGTAGAAAGCATGAATAAAAACAAAACCTTTCATTTTGTTTGACTATTTCTAATTCTGTGGCTCAAATCAAACACCTTTTCTCCTCTTCCTTTTGTATTTTGTCTCTCAAAGTGCTCACAGTTCAGATGGGAACGGGTTTTTAATAAATGTGTGAGCAATACATATGTCTGTATTATGAAAACAATATTTTTAACCTATTTAATTCATTTTCCATGTGAGTTTTCAGCCCTCCAGTAGAAAAATAAATGGAAAATAATTTAACACAATGGACAATTAGTAGTCATAACACTAGGAGAAAAGTACAAACCTTTTAATTGGGGATGAAACGTTCAACATTTAATTTAATGTATTGATTTATGTGGCGCTTACAGCTAACGTTGCTAAAATTAGCTATTTTTCATCTGTTTTCTGTTGTCAAATGGAAATTTTGTCTTGCTGAAAATGAACAAAAGAAAATGCAGAACAAAGTTAAAAAGAACTTAATCAAAAATACAATCAAAATAAATACAACATAAAAGAAACTACAACACAATCATTATGCAAATGCAAATTGGCAGTAAGATTAAGAAAATGGTGGCAGATTCTGCTGCCTGTCCTTTCATTGCCTTTGAGCGCCTTCCCCCCCAAAACGTCTGTGCACGACACTGAAAATATAAACATATGGATGTTTGAGTGAAAGACCGTTTTAAAATGGTTGTTACGGTTTTGCAGGTCTGCCTTTGGTTGCCCTCAGCAGGCAACACTTCAATCTCAGCCCTCAAGTTTCGCCTGAAAACCTCTTATATTTGTTTTTAACACTGTTGGTCCAAATCTTCTCTAGGTGCTTTGAAAAATTATGTTGTGTAACCTTTTTATTTGATGAAAATAAAAAAGAACATTGACCCAGCTCTTCTCTTACTCATTAAGTTTAGTTTTAAAGTTTCATAGAAATATGTTTTAAATCAAGTCTTTAGATACTGTATGTGCAAAAAAAAAAAAAAAAAAAAACAGCTAGATTTGAAAGCACTAAATATTTCTAATATGTCTTTAATCTCTTGCTTGAAAGAATTCTGCTGTTTTTGTGATTCTATAGTTTCTGTCGCATTTCAATAATGTGGATAACAATTTCTTGTTTTCATGACTCAGGCAGGTTTTTCACATTAAAGGTTTTTCTCTTTCATAGAAGAACGGGAGTGTATTTGTAGAGATTTGGGGGATTCCTCAGAGATCCACTCTTGGACTACAGCTGTTCATTTTGCTTGCAGGCAGTTTTACATCAGAACAGGGTCCATTTCTACAAAAAGTCCATCTGAAAAGTATTCACAGTGTTTTTTTCAACATTTTATGTTACAACTTTATTCCAAGTTCTATGAAATGAATGTCTTTCTGCAGAATGTGCATTGAAATCCACTAAAATGTCTCACCAAAACTACAAAAACAAACATCTACGGTGATGCAACTATGTAAAAATGTAAGCAGAAGCGAACCACGACATATTTGGAATATCATGTGGAACATGTGGAACATGTGGAACATGTGCAGCATTTTTCCAGCATCGTCAGTGCTGGTGAAGAGGCTCTGAGCTTATCAGCGTTCCACTTCAGGCAAAATTGTTGTCAATTTGTCCGACAAGAAGCAGCACTCACAAACACGACTTCTGCAAAGGTCAGTGAACATGCCATGGGTTGTCGCGGCGGCAAGAGCAGCAAGTGCAGAAACAAAGTGATAACAATGATCACTGACAGACAGTGTGTTGTATATTCTCACTGTATGGACTGTTTAACATTTTATCATTTCAAACAACAACTTCAGTATATTTTTTATATTTCATGTGTGATATTTCAACCCAAAACAAAATGTATTGAAACTTTTGAAAACGGTGACACATGGTGGTTCTCTGAAGAACTGATTGCAGCTTGAATCTCTGCGAAACATAAGATTTTTATTGTTCAATCTTTAAAACAGCATTTTACCTTGAAATGTCTTATTGAAGGCCACTGAAGACTGAAAATACAAAATATTGAAAAAGCCTCATGGCTTCAGTTGGTGTTTGTATTAAAGAAAAGCTCATGCTGTGACTCTATTACTGACAATGAAAACAACCTCTGTCTAAAATGTATACATGCACACACTGGCACACAAAACACAACGCATAATCACCAGGAAACAGAAATGTCATCTTGAAAAAGGTCAGCAGGTTTTCTCCTTCACCAAAGCTCTCACCAAAGAAATGATCTGCTCTCTCTTCCAGTCCCAATAATCTGCAAAACTATTCAGCAAATCTTTACATTTTAACTGCGTCAAGATGTTTGACGCATTTGCACTTATTTCCCTCAGTGGAGAGCAGGAAATGTTTAAGCTTCGATTGCTCAGATTTCAGGTTTTATACTAAAAGACTCTAAAATTGAACATTTGTAATTTGGTTTCCACATATTAAAAAGTGACTGTTTGTTGACGACGTTAACAAACTCGACGTCAAACTCGTGACAAGTTTGACAAACTGCAATAGAGATTTTTTTTGTAACTTTTTACAAATTCAGACATTTAGATGAAAAATGTTTCCTGTCTCTTTAAATAAAGTAGGAAAGCCCAGATGATTGGTGTGTTTCTATTAAGCAAATTGATTTTCCTTATTTCAAATTGGCTCAATTTTATAGTCTCTGGACCTGCAGCTCGTGAGAAAAATAGATTTTATTCAGAGTATGTAAACTTCTGGTTTCCACTATACGTTGCAGATTAATCAGAAAAACTGAATGAGAGACTGAAGGAACATTTTTTATTATTTCAGTGGAATAACTCAGAATATAGTATTTCTATAGAAGGCGGAGTGTTTTGTGGGGGAACTATAAATATATAAATATGTATAAAATGTCAGATGTGATTGTTATAGAGCTACATTCGCCCGGCTTTAATCTTCCTAACAATGCAGTGCTGCCTGTCACAAAAAGGCTTTCTGCCAGCAGAGTCCATTTCCTGCTTAAGAGACAGAGTTATAAAGTAAATTATGATCTAATAAAGCTCAGTGAAGAGAATAGTGCTGCTGAAGCTGCAACCAAAAAGCCTGGGAAGAGTTAAAACATTTGACATATCGGCCTCTAAAACTGATTTTCCATATTAAAGCTGAACAAAGTGCAGTTTGTGTTGCACTTGAAAAATTTCTCCACTGCAAGGCAGAAATAGCTGATGTGATTACGTTTGACCTCTGTGTCTTTTTGAAACAAGAAGAGACCTCACACAATGGAGCGGTAGTAATTGTGCTGGTAATGACCTTGAGTTGAGGTTAATAAGTAGGATGACCTCTGACCCCGTGGTGATGAACGCACCGTGTCGGCCTCCGCCGCCTCCACGCAGATTAAAGGTCTAAGGGTCAAACTCTGCAGAGACAAATCTTAGAGGAGTGAACCTGGTTTTGAAGCTGACCCCAATCAGCTCTCCAACTTCCTTTCCTGATGAAAATGGTTTCAAATGAGTCGTTTGTGGAACTGAACAGTTTTTTTTAAATAAAATGCTTCAAGTATTCAGTTTAATCCATCCATTCATGTGACGCTTCACACTTGTGTGTGTATTTATGTATGTTTGGGGTGCAGTTTGTAAAACTGCACAGTAAAAATCAAAGTTTACCAATTCCCTGGAGAAAAATAATAAATTGTTACTGTAAAAACTTTGATAGCTGGTCAAATTTAAGAGTGAATCAAACACGAACCAGAAGTGTCCTGACTTGACTGCAGCGCCGGCTGTTGATGCAGAAACTGTTGCTATAGAAACACGAGAAAACGTTTGTACAGCTGTTTAAATGCCATGTTCTGTGTTTTCAGGTAACACTTTGGACATGAAGAGGCAAAGAATCGATGAAAAAAACAGGATCTCAGAGACGACAGAAGTGATTTATTGATCCGCAAAATCCAACTTTTATTTTGGAAGTTCACTTCTGCTTGCTTCAAGTTAAATTAGTCAAATTCAACTTGATGGTTTGATCAACTCAACAAACCCGTCAGGAGGGAGAAAGTCGGTTTCTAAGGTAGGTTTGCTACTTCAACAGACAAATTATCTCGACTTTAACTTGTAAAAAACAACTTGGGACATTAATTTGTTTAGTTTTTCTGTCCCTCAGGTCTGACGTCTGTCATGGCGTCTCAAAGTGATCAGGAATTTGCAGAAGGTTAATACCCTCCCCCGTCTCAATGTCCTGCATTCTTCTGCTGTTTGTCGTTCTCTTTCCATGTGACTTTCTGCTGCTGCGTTTATTCAGCAGTTTATTGTTGGTCGAGCCAATCGTCCAAAGGATCTTTGAAATTTTCATGGGAAAATAAAACTCCCACTCATAGTCAATTCAAACACATCACAGTATATGGAGAGCCTTTTCACCCAAAATGAAATAAATAAATATATGTAGGAAAATTCATAATACATAAGTTTAAAAGCAGGAGCTTCAGACAAAAGTCCTCTTGTGCAGGTAAAGGTGGATGGAAGGAAACCTAGAAAGAGCCATGAGTAAAAAAGCGTGAGATGGAGAGCACATATAGGTGGGAAGAGTGGTGGATCATAACAGAAATAGACTAAAATTGACATTGAAAGTTTAGTGAAAAAGTTCATATGCAATGTGCAGAGGAGGGTGAGGACAGAGCACATGTTTTATTAAATCTGAGGGAATAAAAGGAGACGGAATAAGACTGGAGCCAGGAAAATAACAGTACAGAGGCTGATGAATAGACCCAAGGACTTTCTGCTTGTAAATGAAAAAGGGCTTAAATCAAGTCCGAACAGGACACAACCGTGTTTTCTGCTATTTATTAACCAAGGATAGAAACGGAGAAAAGGCTCCAAATGGAGGGAGGAGGTAAAAAAGAGGGAGGATAAACCAAGGTAAAGTGTGTTTTCTAACAAACGGCTCATAATTTGAAAGCGACGCAATCAGTCGGCACGGCAACCTTCATGGATGTGGTCAATTTTAATCACACAAAATATTCAGACTTTCACAACCAAAGCAGCTAATCACAGGAGTGATGTTTTATCAGAAATCAGTTTTCCAACATTTTTCAAATGATAAGATCATCTGTCAAGAAATCAACTTTTGTTTAACAAATGTAAAAGTGATTTTCTGACATTTTTCAGTCACTGTGAGTCACGGACCTGGTTGCTGCTTCAGTTCTAAACTCCAGAGCTGCAAATCCAAATGTAGATTTTTCCCCCCGTTTCTTTCTCTGACAATAAAATCTTTAATTTCTCCCCTTAGTTGATGCATTCAAGTTAAATGGGTTGTCAAATGTTTACTTCTAATTTGCAGCAGAAAGTCATCAACACAACTTAATTTGTCCAACACACTCCTGGCAAATTGGCAAATTGTGCAACCTGCACATGAGTTCAGGTTTAAAAACACCAACATGGCTGCTTCTTCAACGTGAAATCATTAAAATTAAATCGCAATAAATGCTGAGTTCAGATGCAACACAGAGCGACTTATCTGACTGACATCTTCATGTAAATTATATTCATAAATTTGCCTCGGACTTTAGATTTCTAAAGTGGTCGTTAACATACCATGTTTATGTATCCTGTTCTATAAATATTAAATAGAGATTCAAATTCAAGCTTTCAGTTGTAAGTCAGATACCAGTATTGTGTAATTTCAGCCTTATTAATGATGCAAAGGCATCAACTTTAAATTCAGAATAACACTTGGATTCAGGACCGAGCTTTGACTAGGACATTTGAATGCACCATTAGAGTGATCTATCGATTATTCTGACAATCAGTCAAATAGTCGAATAAATAAAATTGTCTTGTTCTGTAGTAGATTTTAAAATAGTAAAAGAAATGTACAAAAGTTAAAGTGCTTGTAAAAACTGTGATTTTTTTATTTATTCAAAGAATAAAATCAGATAAGTAATTAAACATTTCACTCAAACTTTCAAAAGGTAAAAAGCAAACTTTAATTTATACATAAGTAAACACTGGAAAGACTTTTTTATGAATATATATTTGTAGTATTTCCTTCTTTCTTCCTCTGCAGTTTCATGCTGTTTCTTGCTGATAAACACTTCGGATCTGTGAAAAGCTCATTGCAGAAGTCAGAGCAACACAAATAATCATCCAGCTGGAACGCAGTGAAACAAACAGAAACACGTAACTTAACTTGAGGAATTTAAAAAATCAAGCTACTTGAATCATTGGCAGTTTGTCTGATTAATGCTCTTCTTTCCCAGACGGTTCGTCACAGATTGTTTTCCTTCCACTTCCTAGTTATTCAGTCCAGTTCTGTGGATTCCTAATAACATACCATGTTGGAATTTGTGGTCATAATGTGTTCAATGTGAACATCTTCAGGAGGTAACAATATTTTTGCTGGTCACTGCAGGACAGAGATGATAAGCACTTTGTGGTTCAACACCATAAAAGTCACATTAGTTACCAGCTGGGAGGGATACACTTTGTCTACGCTCAGGAAAAACGGAGCAAAACAGTTTATTCAGCAAAAACTGCAGAAAGCTTTGTTCTTGCAGCTGGCAGATCAGCTTTCATACTGATCCAATTCATTTTCTGCATTTGACACTTTTAAGTGCATAGGCTGCACAAAGCTCTTCTAATCTAACGATAATGATGTAATTTATGGTTAGAGCCGTTCTTTTATGTTAGACCGGCTCATGTGTAATGAGCTTTTAATTAATCTAACGAAGCAATGGCTCTGTGAATGTTTCTTTGAGGCAGGGAGGAATGCATTTTTCCTCCTTCCGTCAGCGTCCCATCAATCAACAGACGCCTCCGTCTGCTTTGGTCAAACTGGCCTCTCTCCTCCTCTCTGTCTGCAATACGAGGAACCTTGATTTTCAGATTTCAGTGATATGAACTGACATTCCATACGTTGCTGCTCAGCTCTTCCTCTTACATAAGTAAAGCCAGTGAATCATCTGGCTCCCTGTCAGGTATTATCCGCATTCAAGATGTTCCAACATTTGCTGTCTGAGGTCAAGTGCCTTCCTTTTCTTCCACTGTCGTCGAACCAATCCTGCAGCATATGTGCAGCACGATGTGTGTTTAATGCTGTGATCAGATGATGACTCTCCTGTGATTCAATAAAAAGCTTTTTGATTTGATTCCTTAATGAAAAGACAACCAGATCAAAATAACAGGCTCTTTCTAACTCTGTCCAATGCGACGTTTTAACCACATCTTTATGTTTTCTACGTCTCATTCACAAATCAGATGACAGTAATGATACCTTAGTGCAGACAGGTTCAATTAGTGCAATCCAGAGCCGCATGTATTCACACTTCCCAATCTGAAATACTTGAAGAGCACAAACAGAGCAGCTGATAAAATGAGAAAAGGAGCAAAATGCTTTTTCTTAGCAAGTTTTATTGTTGAGAAGGGTGAAGAACTGGAGCACTCTAATTAACAAAGTGTGGATTTGCTAAGCGTTTGGATGCTGTTTTCAGCCTCGGGTTGTAAAAGTTGGAACACTGTCATAAATTTGCTGATATTTGCTTCCAGCCTGAAGGCAGCAGAAGTGGGGATCGCATCCTACTGATGCAGGCTGGGAGATTTCCACACCAAGGATCCCAATGGAAATGCTTTGCTGTTCTGCACCAAGCAAAGAAATGCCTAATTAGATTTAATACTTTTCCATTTATTTTCCAGATTCATGTCCATAACTATTTGTATTCTTTATCTAAATGAACCGTTAATTTATTGAGCACCTGATTCACAGATGGTATCATCAGTAAGCACACTGATGCTTATTGCAAATATGCATACATTTGGACAACTTTTCCTGCAAATGCGTCCACATGCAGAAAGATTCTGCTTTCTCGTCAATGAAGAAAGAGACAAGAAACAGGAAGAATTCATCAGAGCACAAGAAAGACGAAAAAAGATTTAAAAAAACCACCAATTTCTGAGAAAACTGATTTTTCCTGCAAACCTGGTTGAAGTCAAGTAGAAACAGCAGTTTTGTAGGTTTTAAAATGTTAAACTTTAAATGTGAATGTTGTTAAAATGTTAATTTCTGCTGATTATGCATTTTTAAATTATTTTTCTTGCTTCTTCAGTTTATTGCTTGTACTTAAAGCTCCTAGCTTGTTCATTCTCGTATTTTATTTGCACATTTTCTTTAAATTATGTTAGCTGTTGGATGTTAGAAGTTTTTGCACCCCAGATAATATTTGCACAATATTTTTATTTTATTTTATGTAAATAGTTTGTGGCTTTTTATGCATCCATTGTCCCTCTTTTCAAATAGACCTGTAGTTTTTTGTGATTGCACTGCATTATTTCTCTGTTTAATTTGCCCTTCCTGTATCGTCTCTTTCTCTTATTCTGTCTGTTTACCTGCAACTTCCTGCTGGTTCACTTGAAATTCCCAAAGGTGGGACAATAAAGGATATTTCTGTTCTAATTTATTCGTACCTTCTTGCAGCGCTGCACTCACGCTTTGAACCATCAAAGAAACTTTTCTCTTGATGCCACACATCAAAATGAAATGTGTTGTATGAATATAAAGACATATCAGGCTACAACAGAGAGTTGTTTAGCTGGGAAATGAAGAAGGCTTCAGATGAAAACCGTCTGCGCTGGGAAATGTGTAATCTTAGTCCTTCCCTTTTTGGTCTCATCAATCCACTAATTCACCCCTTTCAAGGACTCCATTTATTACCTTCACTTATCTGTAATGTTATTCTTTCAGCAGCTGAAGATGAAATGACGGGGACTTAAACTCCTTATCGTCAGGGAAACGGGTCGCAGCTTTGAAGAGAAGCAGCATTGTGTTGTTAGAAGGTCATTTCTGAGTGAGAACAGGAGAAGCTCGGCCTCCTGAGGTTCTGTTTGAACTCTTACTGACTTCCTTATAGTCACAGTCATAACTCTTAATTACCTCTAATGGAGGAACCAGAAGCCCAGAAGTCAGAATCTCTGTAGGACAAACTGCTGAGGAATCATGAATCCTGCAGATTTAATGCGTCTTCTTCACTCATTCAGTTTTTATCATGTTGGTGCCAACTTACATTAAAGGGGGGCTGCTAGATATTTATCATAGTAACTATATTATCTTCAGTTGGGAATTTCTCATACAAGGCCAAATGAATCAAAGCAACACTTTGGGTATGTTTTGATCCAGGAACATCATAACATGATGTCGTCACTGCAGAAACCTCCAGACCTCTAATCTTCTCTGCATCCCCACAACCAAAGATGGAAAAGCAACATTCAGTTTTTAGGCTCCTTTCCTTTAAATCAAGGTGAAAAACTCATTTTGCATTTGACCAACTGTTTACTGCTTCTCTGTGTGATGTGTTATGTTTATGTTTGAACATAAAAAAGCTCCTTTTATAGTTTTTAGATGAAAACTACAATCTGGATCTGCTTTACAAATAGAGTCCATTCAGTTGGTCCATTCTGTCCTGTTCTAACTCTGCTGCTCTTTCATTTTTGCTGACTTCAGAAAATCTGGCTTCATAGTGAGACATCACATTCAAATATTTAGAACTTCCTGTCATTTTACTGCCACAATGACCATCCATCTGTCCTACAAGACAATGAAAATGGTCTTTTGTTTTTGCTTCACAGGCATCAAGATGATGCGTTTCACTGGACAGAGTGACAAAACGTCTAATCTGCACTTACATGTCAGAAAAATGTTAGCTTCTTTTTTTCTTTCTACAACCGAGCCATCAGCGGCTTTGAATTATATACTTTTTTCTTTGCTATTTTCTCGTTGGTTCTTTCATGGAAACCAGGTCTGTAAGGTTTTCTGAGATTTTCATGCAAAGCTTTTAAATAATTTTCAACCTTAAAGGAGAATAATAATGAAAAGAAAACATGAGATTCAATAATTGGATGCAAATAAGCCAAAACTTCCTGTTTGCCTTCTAAAGTTGGTTTATCGCAGTTGATAAACAAAATGCTGAAATAGACGGGTTTTTGTTTTTTTGTTCCATTTGAAAGAAAGTTTAAATGACTTTGCTTATAGTGACAGATTTTACATCAACTGAATAGAAACCTAAGCTTAAAAAGGGACTAAAATGGAGTCAGCAGAGTAAAATAAATGCTGCGCTGAGCTGCACCTTCACAGACCCACCGATCCCAGAAAATGGATAACCACCAACTTATTGTCTTTGTTTACTTATTTATTCATTTCATAAGCGAAGAAAAAATATACAATTTAAATTCAAGCTTCAGCAAAAACTCTTACTGCGTGTTTAACAAGCCAGCTAGCACAGTTGTTCATTCTGCTGTGTGCAGAAAACAGCAACAAGTAAATTTATGTAGCTCAGTGCCGGAGTCGTGAGATTCAGAAAACATGGAAGCTGTGACCGATTTATTCTGCACACATTCAGACGCATCAAATAGCAGAATGTTAACATTCAGCCTTGATTGCAAAAGGTTTAATCTGCAATTTTGTCCTTGATTTTTATTTGTCCAAACGTCAGAAATTCATTCCTTCAACTTCACAGATAAATCCGCTGACATTTCTGACTGTAACGCAACAAAATCCGTTTGGGGAATGTGAAAACCTTTGTGAGGCGTTTTCTGCAATGTTTGGGAATTCACGACTCAGGCACTGAGCAGAATGCAGTCCACAAGAAACACACTGATAGATACCAGACACTTTCTGAGCATAAGAAAAAACACAACAGAAACACTTAGGAAATGCTCTTTTTTGGTACTCAGTATTATAATAACACCAACATTTTTTTAGAAATAGATTTTAAACAAGATTTCTTTTGACATTCATGTGGTCTGTAGGATGTAAACAAACGAAAGCGGCTCCCTGCTTCCTGATGCAAAGAGCTAACAATATAGAATCATTACAGATGCTGTGAGAGCGCCGACAGTTTCACATCGAGAACAACAAGCGAAATATCAGAAATATAACATGGGTGATGAGGTCATGGTTCTTTTACATCGAGAATGTTCTTTTTAAATGTCTGTACAGAGTCGAGAGGCAGAAAAGTGACGCTGCCTTCCCCAGGAAACGAGGATTTCTGCCGACTCAGACTGACCTGCTACAAAGAAGTCACACCAAACGATTTTAGAAAACATAGTTGCTTCTTCAGTTTCAACTGTTACAGTTAAACACAAAGAGCCTCACGGCGGCGATGCAACACGTCTTCAAGAAGAGGGACTCGGTAACTGACTACTTTTCCTAAACAATCGGCTAAAAAAGGGGACCGGTATTCATAAAACTCTCATCACAGACAGACTTTATCGTCATGGACGCTCCAGCTTTGGTCAGTTTGAGTCAAATGTGAGCAGACATTTGTATGCTATTATAGTAGAAGTTCTTTAAACACTTCCAAACAAATATTATTGATTTTCTATCAGTTATTAAAGTAGCCTGTAGCTACAAAGCAATGCATTTTAAAAAAATATCAATGGAAATATGGAAGAAGCTGATCAGAAATTGTTGCTTTATTGTCAATAATTTTTTTCTCACTTTCAGATGATTAAAAATTATTTTGATATATAATTTTTATTCAAATAAAAAAATTTAATATTACATTTTTTGTAATCTAAAAAACATTTTCATATTTTACAGTTCTTTTGGAGATTTAGCAAGAAAACTCATATTCACATTTCCTCTGTTTGCATTTTTCAGTCTGGATTTTATTTTTCTTTTCTTGTATTTTAATGCTTTACAGCAAAACGTCCTTTTCATTAAGACGTTTTACTTACAGCTTACTTAACAGAGCGATATAACATGGGTAGGATATTGCCTGCTCCTCACCTCTGTGTAGAACCCCAGATCAGAGGAAAAGGTTTCTTGTTTCTTAAGCTTTCTGCTTACATGCAGAAAGCTTTTCCAAAACAAAAACTTTCTGCATCTAAAATACTCACTGTAAACAACCTATGTTAACAAAACTGGAGGCAGAACAAGAAAACGTTTTACAATTGGAAATGTTCTTACAGAAAAATCCATTTTTATTGATCTTCATATTAATAACTTAATGATCACTCAACAGAAAGGCTGATTTTACTGTATGTGACCCACAAAGGGCAATGACAGGGCGACTGCAGCTTCCTGTATGAGGATGAAGTTTTTAGTTAATAAAATCGGGACGCGCTTTAGATTAGATTTTAGTGAAGCTGAAGTCTTTCTTTTTGGGCTGCTATTCTCTGAGGGTTTATGAATACGGGTCAGGACCGCTATAAAGTAGATGCAAAGCACCATTACATACTAGAACAAATTGTTTCCGGCCAAAGAGCAAGCTTCAGTAACAGACCTCACTTTATGTTTAAGGCAATGTACGTTTATGGAATCAAATAAAAGGTAATCGTCTGCAGCAAAGAGCAGAAACATTTTCTCTTTTCTTTTTAACAAACAGCCAAATTACTCAAAATCTTACTCTGTGCAACAGGAAAATATCTCAGCTTGCAGTCCTCTGATTCTAATGACAACAGGAGAGTCAAGGAAAGTGAAAGAAAAATAGACATCTTACAGAAATTCACACTTCCAGAAATTACATGAAGTGACAAAGATTTTAAAGGGGATACCAGCCCTAAGATGTACAAAGCACATGTAGCAAGTTAAAGCTCAGACAGTTCAAAGCTACCATTAACTACTTCAGCAAAACTGCAAGAAAAGAAAGGATGAAAATTAGGAAACAGTCTTCATCCACCTGCTGGGTTGATCCTCAAACACAGAGCCACGTAAGCAAAGGGGCACAAATTTGTTAGAAATGTGAAAAAAGTCAACAAAACTACAAATACAGATCCAGAAATGACCCACAGGCAGTTTCTCACAAATTTAGAGTCTATTTCTTCAAACTGTGTAAGAAAGTTGAACTAAACTTCTTTCAAAAGAGGGAAGGCAACACAGGAACGAAGGTAATGTTCACATTAAGTGTTTTATTCAGACAGCATGACGGCTCCGGCCTTTAGCAAGCGAGTTGCTAGTTCCAGTCTCAGAATGGCCTTTTCAGTGCAGAGTCTGCATGTTCTCTGTGTGGCTTTTCCATGCAAACAGCAAATCGTTCCCAAATGAACATGCATGTAAGCATTCAACTCTTGCATGCATGGTATGCATGGTTCTCTGCAATAGTAGCTGCGTTTCCATTACAGATGCGCAAATCTTGTCAAAAAAACACAAATTCACAATTGCTGTATTTCTATTGAATAAGAAATAAGATCAATATCAAATGTGAATAAGCTTGTTCACATGATAAGTCATTAAAAGTCATGGCAGTGACAGATGTAAACAGTAAATATTTTCATAATTCAGTCATGATGCAAACGCTCATCATCTATCAGCCAATCAGAGGAGATCAAGTTACTCCCTACTGTCTACTTGTTTTGGGAAAATTGTAATTGATTTTACAGATCTGTGGATTCAACACGTTCGAATGACACAACTCTGATCACGTGGCTCATATGATGTTTGGCTAAATAAATCTGTTTTCATCCTAGCGCAAAAAGGTTTTTATCAAACAACATGAGTTTTTGCTAAACTGCTGTGTTTTCATGCAAGAAGCAAATTTATTTTTAGAACTTCAATTTGTGCAATTTGATGATTAATGGAAATGCAGCTTCTGATCTGCTGTGATTCTTCCCTGTTGTCATAGATGCATGATGTCAGAGGTTCCCAAAAATATAAGTTAAGAAAATAACATCCAGTCACAACATTCTGCAACTATCAAAAATCATGAGAATATCTTCTAAAATCAATGTTTCAGGGCTGATTTCCACTTTATTACACCACAAAGATAGATAGAAATAGATAAAGAGAGAGAGAGCCCCTTTGTCCCTTGATGTGGGGTCAGAACCCTGCGACCCCGTCATGATGCCTGGGGTCAATGCCGCTCCAGCATTTGGGTTCACATTAAACACTCCGAGAACCCGACCCCAGACCTGAGCAGCTTTACACTTCAAAATAAAAAATAAAAAATAAAGCAACTCAGATCATCAGAACTGATCAGTTTCAACAAATCGGTGATTGTATTTTCTCTGTCATGCAAACGCCTCGTGTGTCCAAACGCCTCGGCGTCCCGTCAGCCCCAGAGGGAATCTGGATCAGATCTAAACCTGCTAGTGAAGTTTAAACAGGATTTTCTGAGCCTTTGTTTCTTTTATCCAGGCTTTTCCTGCATCCTCTTTCTATGCTGGCAGTGAAATAAAAAAAAAAAGTCTTGTCTAGTCAAAAAGTTGAAGATAAAAATCATAACAAAAATATCTGTATGCTATAAATTTTTTATGTTCTTAAAAACTAATTTAAATAATTTTCTTAAAGGTTTTGGCTTGTAAATTCGGACTTTTTCTATTTAATGCCGATTCCAAATAAGTAGCCATGTTTCTGAATCCAATCTTACATCTAATTTACAAAACAGGTTAGTCAAATAAAATTCCCACAAAAATAGCATTTTTTTTAAATCCAGGTAACAGAATACGATATAATTTGTTTGTTGCACAATTGCAGCTCTGGTTTGCAAAGCTCCAGGCTGCATCACTGGAATAATCTGAGTCCTTTCAGACCCAGCAAAATCATCTCAAACAGTCAGTTATTCTGATTCATAGACGATAATAACATAAATATATAAAACTATTTATAACCTTGGTCCAACCCTAAATCTGTAGTTCAGCCTCAATCTTTGCTTTTAGTTGATTATGTTCTGCCTCTGGGTGACCAATGTTTCCAATGTTAGATATCAAAATTTATGTCTTTAACATTGAAAACACAAAATTATGTACAGTTACATTTTTTCCAAATTGCAGCTGCAGGGTATTTATTCATATTTCGCTTCATATTTCTGGCTGAAATGTTTTCAGGGTCATTTGGGGATCAACTGGTTTTTGGGATCGTTAGCAAATCGAATCTGTCAGATTGTTGCTGTTTCTCTAAATCTTGTCCACTTCAGTGGATCGGATCCAGAACTTGAGTTTTCTAAAAGCTGTGCAGGTCCACACTGAGACCAGCACCTGGTTAACCTTCACCTGGAGCATTTCTATCCTCTGCTGTGTCATAAACAGAAAGAAACTCTCCTACTTGGTAAAGAACAACATTCCTAAGGCTTTTGCTCTAAATACCTTGAAAGATTTGGTTTATAAGACTAATGGCAGTCATGTGACCTAACAGTTCAAGAATGAATAGCCTCACTTTGTTCTAATATGAACCCAATAAATTGGAAAATACATTAATAATCCAACCTCTAGTCAACTTCAGTGTCATAAATCTGTGTGACAAGAGCTCAGACAAAACGTAAACATGTCTCAGTGACCTGACAGCAGCGGCCCCCTGCTGGCCGCAGCACAGCTCTGCAGGCCTTTCATCCAACACTGACGATGGAAAGGACTTCAGACCAAACAGGAACTTGGAAGGCTGTGGCACACAGTAGTGATGAAAACACCATTTCACATTTTGACCAGACTTTTCTTCAGTCTGTGGTTCTCAGTGCTGGAGAGACGATCTGTTCATCAACCGCTGGATCGTTTCACAGATTTGGTGTCTGCAGCTGCAACCGATGCTGCCGTTCAAATGCTTCAGCAAAATGTGAGTTTGGAACCAGAAGGTTTGGCAGTTATGTGGAGGAGCTGCAGACTCCTTTAGTGCCCAGGAGGTTTGAGCTGAAAACCAAAACCCTCAGATACTTACACTGGTTTTGTGATCAAAGTTAAGCAGAACATTGTTTGAAATGCAGCTGAGCTTTGTCCATGTCCAACAAACCAGCAACATCCACCAGCTGTGTTGTGATTTCATCTTTCCTAAATTCTTTTCCTTTCAAAGCCGTCCTCCTCGTCTCCCTCCCCCCCGCCCCATGCCAGTCTGCGGGTTGGGGGGCGGGAGGGCTCGTGCCGCTAGAGAGCCGTGATCTGAGTGAGCTCTGTGTTGGAGTTTCCTGTCCCGTGAGTCTCGCCCCTCTGCGTGGGGACGACCCCCACCAGAGGAAGCTCCACGCCTAGTCATGCTGGATTCGCCGTTCCCGCACCGGGCCCCCCGCCGTCCCCGCCCTTGTAGCTGTAGGCCGCCGCCACCTCCCTGGCGATGCTCCTCATCCTGCCTGACTGCTGGGTGTCCAGGCGGAACGGAGACGGCTGGCAGAACTCACGGAAGCAGCGCTTGAAGTTTTCGTCCAGAAAAGCGTAGAGCACGGGATTCAGGCCGCTGTTGATGTAGCCCAGAGCGATGCAGAAGTGGAACATGACCACGGCGTACATGCTCCTCAGAATGAAGCCCAGAGACTGAGCCAGGACTAGGATGTGGATGGGCGTCCAGCAGACCACAAACGCCGCCACCACCACCAGCACCATCCTGGTGATGCGCCGCAGGTTGCGATCCTTTTCCTTGGAGCCAGACAGGATGCGGACATTTCGAAGGCGTTTCACCATCAGACTGTAGCAGATGCTGATGATGGCCATGGGGATGAGGAAGGAGAAGAGGAAGACGCAGGTGCCAAAAATAGGTTCCCACTGATCCTTTGGTTCATTGAAAACCAAAATGCACTCAGTACCTGCAGGACAAAAACATGAAGGAAGAGAAACACGGTTACATTTGCAGCAATGACTTCTTTTCACAAAACAATCCTGTTTCTGAATCATAATTTGTCCATTATAATTCTGATAACAGGAAATAATCACCAGCTTAACGACTGAGATAATGTGAAAAAAAAAACTATGGAAGAACAAATGAACACAGACAGGAGTCAATATTCACTGACGTCGGTTTGATCAGCTTAATCAAAAACTCTTTGCTGTAAAGGATGAAGTTTAAACGCCTGAGGAAGGAAGACATTAGTCTGAATCAGTGAAGAATTAAGATTAAACACAAAAATCCCAAAACACGTTTTAAATGCAAATTTTGCTAAAGAAATCCTTCAATTAAAGAAAATAATGAAAGAAAATAAAAATGCTGAAATTGTGTAAAATAAGGTACGAGCAATAATTCTGTATTATAAAATGATGCATCGTATTTTCTTTGCTCTGCTGCCACAGATTCAAGAATTATAACTTTTATGGAAAGTTTTCATAAGAATCTGTTGAAA
Organism: Poeciliopsis turneri; assembly: GCA_922788865.1. NCBI lineage: Eukaryota > Metazoa > Chordata > Actinopteri > Cyprinodontiformes > Poeciliidae > Poeciliopsis > Poeciliopsis turneri. The sequence continues at coordinate 3,873,148 of CAKLNU010001103.1, forward strand.
CATACATATGAAAATATGTACATTGTTGGGAAAGTCATAATTCAGGACCAAAGTTAAGGGTCCTAAAGAGGCCGAATACTTTTTCAGCATCATATTTTGAGTTCTGCCTGAACTGCATCCAGTACTTAAGATCCCACCCAAAACCATTTCCAGACCTTTTTTCTCCACCAGCAGGTGGTTTCAAACCCATTTAGTGCAATAAAGCACTGCATACTCCAGAGAGATCCTCGTTTGTGAGTCACTTTGCATAAAAGTGCCAGGTAAATCAATTTAATCTCACAAACACACACACAGAAGCTGTGTTTGTCAAGGCAGTGTCACACACACTGTGATGATAAACACGACTCAGGTCAAGTGGGGATGTCGGAGTTGGAAAGCAGAGCAGGGAGGAGCGACGGAAACTAAACCTGCCTCTGCTGTGAAGGAAGTGATGAAATGTTCCGGCACAGTCTGCAAATTCCACCGACATGAAAATATTCCAGCCTGGAAGGATTTGTTTTGGGAAAGATGCAACGACTGAGCAGGTTTTTATTGTCACTTTTTGGTATTAAGAATTTTGTAAATTCTTCGGTGAAAACTGTTGATCATGATGGATTTGTAAATCCATCATGATCATGATAAAGGCTAAGATATCCATGTGAGTGAATACTTTATGTGAAAATAAATTCTGCAAGGTGTTTGTATTTTACTGTTAAGACTTCCTCATATAAAGGGAGAATATATTTTGGTTTTAATCAGATATAAAACTCAACATAACAAGTTTTATATCTCTAAAAAAAAAAAAAATCGATCTCTTTAGATCGATCTACTTCTGGTAGTTAGCTCCTCCAGTTTGACCCTTAAATCATGCAGCTAAACACATAAAAAACTAGTTTTTCTCCTTTAATGAAGATCTAGAGAATCACATTTTTGCTTACCATAAAAAACTGTAAAAGTTACATTTGATAAAAAACAAACAGTCCTCCACACAGGCAATATAAAAGTTAAAGCTGCCTGGAGCAAAAGTTTATAATTTTTGCTCCAGGCAGCTCCCTCCTCCTTAAGATAAACTAGGAGGAGGGAAAAACTCACACAGACAATCAATGAGAAGATTTGCTTTAAGTTCTGCTCTTGGCTGCGCGTCGTGTCTGAACCATAAGCCTTAAGAAAAGCAAGAGAGACATTATTTCTGGTCTTAGGGCTCATTAGCAGACAGATTTTTAACATCTCTGATCCTCTTAATAGAATATTCATCCTGTAATAACAAGAAAATCCTTTAGGAAATCAAACATGACTCAATATTTGATGTTAAAGTAGGCTGCATTTCTCCAAATAAAGTAATAAGCTTTTGCATGCATGATGCACATATAATATTTAAGCATTATTTTCATTGTGAAATAAATCATTTGTCTGTATTTGCAGCAATGGCCGATAAGGCGGCCCACAAACGCAGCGGAATAAACTGCAAAACAGTCGAGATAAAATCAAATCAATCGGAAATAGGAACTGGTGGGAAAAAAAGAAACCATGATCTATTATTCCATTTGCTGGATGTTTTTATGTGTTGCATTTCACCGGGCCACCAGTGCTCAGGATTTATAGTGTGTGGGTGTTCCTGTTGAAAATGGAAGCCCAGGCTCCATTATTGCCACGTTCCAGCCATTGATCAAAAGCTCAGTTAAAGTCTGTGTGGAAGGACGGTGATAACCACCTCCATGGAGCTGTGCCGTCCGTTTTATTAAAAACGGGCAGAAAATAACTACAGATGCTATCACTGAGGAGCACAATACAGGCTTTAAAAATTAAACTTCACCAGCAGATATAATGGCAGTATTGATGCATGTGGGCTAATAATCCAGATTTATAAAGGTCAAGCAGAATCCCAGCGCAGAGGCGTAACCTGCAGAAATGAAGTAAATCTGGAATGACGCCAGTGAAATGTGAGATGCTGAGTGGAGATGTCAGTTTTAATTTCTCTCTTGGTTTCATCTTTTCGATCTCACTTGTCTGTGAATGGTTTCCTCTCAAACGCTGCTGACGTTTTTCAAAACTCTGCCTTCAGAAGGAGCTCAGTTAATGGTCAGCAGTTTGGTCCTGGGTTTGCTCAGATTCTCGCTGACAGCTTGTCAGCATATCGATACTTCAAGCAGAAAACTGTCCACACATTCGCTTCAGCTGCATAAAAACTCCTGGCAAGGAAGAGAGCTGTACATGTCTTTCTTTGAAACATTTCTACATGTTTTAGCATGCTATAAATATGTCTCTACTTTGACTGGGTCAGATCTAAACATCTCCAGAGAAGTTTCAGCAAAGATTTGACAAATAAAGCCTCAAGGAGGAGAAGCAGGCAGAGCTGCAGCAGGTTTTCCAGATGCTGCAGAGGAAATAGACGCATTATTGACAACACAGAGTCCCCACATTGTATGAGGATTATTGAGACATTTCTGGACCTCTAAAGGTTGATATGTGTGTCTTTGAGCCTTCAGGTTGTGAGTGCAGTTCCTCTTGTCTGTCGTTTTGGAGGAACAGAGACAGTTGAACCAATGGCATGGAGAAAAATGTGCAGAGCCTGGACTGAGGCTGAATTATTAACGCCTTTGCTCTCCGTCTCAGCAACAGGCACATTGTTCACATTGTTCACTTATAAAAACATCTGATCTTAAGGGAAAGAAATTCCTCTCTGCTACTGACCAAGGTTGCTTCTACATAACTGCTCATATTTTCTTTTGTGTTTATTTTTCTTCTTCTGCTGTATCCGTAAGTTTTATTCTCTGAGTTTATGATGTCAGATCTTTAACGGTGCTTCATCCGATGTTTTTTGTTCAGATTTTGACGTGTCAAGTTGGAAAAGAAAACATCAAATCTGTATTTCCTTCTAGTTTTCTTTTTTTTATTTTTGCAATATTCTTCAAAGTTCTTCCAAAAGCGATGAGACAATTGAAAGGAAACAGAGTTGATAGTTCAGCTCCCTCTGGGTTTATTCTGGGACTTATCTTTATTAAACCAAGTTCTCGTCTGCATGTTGGTCCTCAAGGCCCAAACATCACAACGATCACTTCATTGCACCAACAACAACAAAACGGCACGCTCCCCCATTTCACCCGCAGCAAAACCAATTTCTGCTGCTGCCACCGACGCAGGGATATATTTGATCTGCTGTCGGCGGGTAAACACTTTACTTTTGACGGGAGAAGGCAACATTCATCATGAGCTATTTAAACTGCTGTTTTCTGCTATACAGACATCTTGAACTAGGAAGATGTCAGCAAAGATGTGTAAATCTGAGATCATGCAGATGGTGCTGCGCAGAGTCATCAAGAGTCTCTCAGCAGTGGAACATAATGGATTTATGTAAGTAGTTGCACACACAGCCTTGTGCAAGAAATCAGAGATTTTCCAGCATCACTCAATATATAAAATAAAATAAAAATTCCTTTCTCACCCATCGCGGGTGGTTCTTATCCTCTGAGCTCGGGTCCTCTACCAGAGGAGGCCTATGCAGAACAGTAGCGGGGACAGAGCATCTCCTTGGTATATGCCACATTTGATGGACACTTGTGCAAGTGGTTTGCAGTTGGCTTCAAGGGTGGTTTTCCACAGCCTCATTGAGTTTGCAATGAAGGCTCTCAGAGTCCTGTTGATGTTATACATCTCTAAGCATTCAATGATCCAAATATGCGGCATTGAGTCATAGGCTTTCTTGTAATCAATCCAAGCCATGCACAGGTTGGTGTGTCGGGTTTTGCAGTCTCGGGCAACTGTGCGGTCTACGAGGAGTTGGTGTTTGGCTCCTCTGCTATTTACACCGATACCTTTCTGTGCCATGCTCATGTGCTTATCCATGTGTTTGCTTATCTTGGCCGCTATGATGCCTGACATGAGCTTCCAGGTTGTGGAGAGGCAGGTTATTGGTCGGTAGTTGGGTGGGACTGGACCCTTTGATGGATATATATATATATATATACTGTATATATTAGATATTTTCTGGTTTCTATTTCACAGCTGGCGATTTTCAACCTCTCGTCTTTTTCTTTCCTTTTTTTCTTTTTTTTCTTTCCCGTTTATTGTATTTTTCCACTTTTGGTTTTCCACCGGCCGGGTTTTTTTCCCCTCGTTTTTTCTCCACTTAATTTTCTTTCCACTTGGTTGATTGTGCTCCCTCCTACTCTACTCAGACCGATCAGTTTCTTTCTCTGTCCCTCACTCTGACGCCTCTGTCCCGCCGCCTCTTTTACCCTTTCAGGTTCATTTGTTTTTCAGCATTTATGTTGACATCGTCTTGTCGCCCTCCTATTTTTCCCTTTTTTCGCTTCCTGGTTGTGTTTCCTGAACATTCTTCCTTCATTCTTCTTCTTTTTTGTTTTAAATTTGAGCAATTTGTAGCTTCAACACATTTTGTTTTTACCTTTCTGGACTCTTCTTCATATTTTAATGGTATTTTTATGTCTTTTTCATTTCTCACTTTCTTTCTTTCACATTTAATCAGAACAGCAACGTTCTGTTCAGCCTATTTTTCTTGCTTTCACCTCCACTTACCTTTATACTTCTCATTTCCACATTTTTAGCCTTTCTCCCTCCTGCGGCTTTAACATTTTGTCAGGCAGAAGCAGGAATTGGAGGTAACAGGAGACTCTCTGAACACCTGAGAATCTGTTACTGCGGCTCTTCTGCATGTGACAAATCAGGATTTCTCATTTAAAAAGTTGAAAAAGATTCAAAGTTTTCAAAATCACAAGACATAATATTCACTGAAACAATGGGATTTGTTTCAGCAGCTGTTTTGTTGCAATGCATTTATCCATCCATCCATCTTCTGCCGCTTATCCGGGGTCGGGTCGCGGGGGTAGCAGCTTAAGAAGGGAGGCCCAGACTTCCCTCTCCCCAGCCACTTCCTCCAGCTCCTCCGGGGGAATCCCGAGGCGTTCCCAAGCCAGCCGAGAGACGTAGTCCCTCCAGCGTGTCCTGGGTCTTCCCCGGGGCCTCCTCCCGGTGGGACGTGCCCTAAACACCTCACCAGGTAGGCGTCCAGGAGGCATCCTGACCAGATGCCCGAGCCACCTCAACTGGCTCCTCTCGATGTGGAGGAGCAGCGGCTCTACTCTCAGTCCCTCCCGGATGACCGAGCTTCTCATCCTATCTCTAAGGGAGAGCCCAGCCACCCTAAGGAGAAAACCCATTTCAGACGTTTGTATCCGCGATCTCGTTCTTTCGGTCATTACCCAAAGCTCATGACCATAGATGAGGGTAGGAATGTAGATCGACCGGTAAATTGAGAGCTTCGCTTTTTGACTCAGCTCCCTCTTCACCACTACGGACCGGTACAGCGCCCGTTTCACGGCGGACGCTGCACCAATCCGCCTGTCGATCTCACGCTCCCTTCTTCCCTCATTCGTGAACAAGATCCCGAGATACTTGAACTCCTCCACTTGAGGCAGGACATCTCCCTCGACCCGGAGAAGGCACTCTACCCTTTTCCGACTCAAGACCATGGTCTCAGACTTGGAGGCTCCGTGAGAGCTGCAGATCACGTCCCGATGAAGCCAATAGGACCACATCGTCCGCAAAAAGCAGAGATGCAATCCTAAGGCCACCAAAACGGATCCCCTCAACACCCTGGCTGTGCCTAGAAATTCTGTCCATAAAAGTAATGAACAGAATCGGTGACAAAGGGCAGCCCTGGCGAGTCCAACCCTCATTGGGAACGAGCCCGACTTATTGCCGGCAATGCGGACCAGACTCTGACACCGGTCATACAGGTTCCTGACAGCCCGTATCAAAGGGCCCGGTACCCCATACTCCCGGAGAACCCCCCACAGGGCACCCCGAGGGACCCGCCTACGGGTGGGGGGACGGGTTCTGACTGTTGTTTGTGCTTACGGGCCAAATGACAGCTCAGCCTACCCACCCTTTTTGGAGTCCTTAGAGGGGGTACTGGAGAGTATCCCTACTGGGGACTCCCTCGTTCTGCTGGGAGACTTCAACGCTCATGTGGGCAATGACAGTGAGACCTGGAGGGGCGTGGTTGGGAGGAACGCTCCCTCCGATCTGAACTCGAGTGGTGTTCTGTTGCTGGACTTCTGTGCTCGTCACGGATTGTCCATAACGAACACCATGTTCAGGCATAAGGGTGTCCATATGTGCACTTGGCACCAGGACACCCTAGGCCGCAGTTCGATGATCGATTTTGTTATCGTTTCGTCGGATCTGCGGCCGTATGTCTTGGACACTCGGGTGAAGAGAGGTGCGGAGTTGTCCACTGACCACTACCTGGTGGTGAGTTGGCTCCGGTGGTGGGGGAGGATGCCGGTCAGACCTGGCAGGCCCAAACCTGTTGTGAGGGTCTGCTGGGAACGTCTGGCGGAGTCCCCCGTGAGACGGAGCTTTAACTCCCATCTCCGGCAGAGCTTCGAACACGTCCCGGGGGAGGCGGGGGACATTGAGTCTGCGTGGACCATGTTCCGTGCCTCCATTGTCGAGGCGGCTTATCGGAGCTGTGGTCGCAAGGTTGTCGGTGCCTGTCGTGGTGGCAACCCTCGAACCCGTTGGTGGACACCTTCGGTGAGGGATGCCATCAGGCTGAAGAAGGAGTCCTATTGGGCCTTTTTGGCCTGTGGGACTCCGGAAGCAGCTGATGGGTACCGGCGGGCGAAGCGGCTCTGGCGGTTGCTGAGGCAAAAACTCGGGCGTGGGAGGAGTTCGGAGAGACCATGGAGAAAGACTTCCGTATGGCTTCGAGGCGATTCTGGTCCACCATCCGGCGTCTCAGGAGGGGGAAGCAGTGTAGCACCAACACTGTTTACAGTGGGGGGTGGTGTGCTGCTGACCTCGACAATCCCACCAACATGCCTTCCAGGGTCGGTGGGCAGAGTACTTCGAAGACCTCCTCAATCCCACCAACATGCCTTCTATTGAGGAAGCTGAGCCTGAGGACTTTGGGTTGGGCTCGCCAGTCTCTGGGGACGAGGTGGCCGAGGTAGTTAAAAAGCTCCTCGGTGGCCGGCCCCCGGGGGTGGACGAGATTCGCCCGGAGTATCTCAAGGCTCTGGATGTTGTAGGGTTGTGTTGGTTAACGCGACTCTGCAGTATCACATGGACATCGGGGGCAGTTCCCCTGGATTGGCAGACTGGGGTGGTGGTCCCCCTGTTTAAAAAGGGGGATCGGAGAGTGTGCTCCAATTATAGAGGGATCACACTCTTAAGCCTCCCTGGCAAGGTCTATTCGGGGGTACTGGAGAGGAGGGTCCGTTGGATAGTCGAACCTCGGATTTTGGAAGAGCAGTGTGGTTTTCGTCCTGGTCGTGGAACACTGGACCAGCTCTACACCCTCAGCAGGGTCCTGGAGGGTGCATGGGAGTTCGCCCAACCAATCTACATGTGCTTTGTGGACTTGGAGAAGGCGTTCGATTTAATGCAGCTAATTTTCTATAACTTGGTGGGCTGATAGTAATGACTTTTTATATTTAACTTATTTCATCTCCAAAATAAAAAAACCTGATCAGTAAAAAGGACTGAAAATATGAAACAAGCTTCCAATCAAAACCAAAGAGCTCAGACAGCCTCGGCTCAGAATCACAATCAGAACCCGATAAAAACCATCCATCCATCCATTGTCCGTCACCCTTCTCCCTAACGGGGTCGGGAGTTGCTGGTGCCTCTCCAGCTGCGTTCCGGGCGAGAGGCGGGTTCACCCTGGACAGGTCGCCAGTCTGTCGCACCCGATAAAAACCGCAAAATAAAAAATTACTGAAAATACTGAAAATACCTCGTCTGCTTCAGCCGGACGGGGTGAAAATGAGTTTTGTTACTAAGAGCCAGTTTTGTTGTTGGGACTTTTGGTGCAGCTGAAGGACAATGTGCTGCTGGGAAACAAAGTAAAAACAGAAGATGACAGAAATGATCCACTGGTTCTGGTGGATCCTGCAGCAATAATTCACTGTAAGCAAAATTCTGGAAATGACTCACTCTGACTCTCTGCAACCTCCTAAACGCTCAGAAAGCTGCACAAAGCGCCTGTTTGCATTGCATCACACACATTATCTTCAGATTGAAAAAGAAAATGAATTATTATTAAACATACTGCAGTATCAAGGTTATTATGAATCATCATTTTTAATATCTCAGATGTTTCCACTTGCTGTCATTGCTACACAGCTCTGCACCATGTTACATTTCCCACACCCTGTTAATTCATTAAACAGACAAAAAAAGAGAAGAAAGGAAGAGAAACGCTTTGTGACACAGTAATAATGTCATTCAGAAATAAATTAATTGCTGTTGTGACCATTTATGCTAAATTTTGTGGATCGTAATTTCTACCAAGTTAGTTTTCTTCTTTCGGTATTTCCCATGAATTCCCATGAAGGTTTTCACAGGCTGGATTTTTGTGTGAAATAAAGTTACTATTCTGGCCTTGTAATCATCACCAGACAATCAGGCCACATCCAAACCATTTCAGTCAGTTTAAAATCACCTGTCAGGTGTTGGATTTCAAAATAAGGAACGTTTTCCCAGCCGAGTTCGAGTATCTCTTATGTTTTGAGACAGGTTCATAGATGTCTAAAACAACAACCTGTCAACCATTTACTAGCTATAATTAACTGCTCAGAATCTGACAGGCTGAATCTGATAGGCTGAATGCACATTCCTATAACAGGGTCCATAATAACTAATAAAACACCAGATAATAAAACAAGATGTTCGGTTTGATTATGCAAAGTCACAGAATTTGATGAATCTGGGCTTCTTACAAATGGTGGTATAAACCAAATTTAACTATCTTGTATAGAAATTGGATTGAAATTAAATGTATATATTTATGTAACAGCAAACAGTTAAAATCTGCAAATGCTTATGACCCCATAAAACACCAAAATGCATCTTAATATGCATTAATAGATGCATTAACTGGATTTTTCTGCACACTCTTTTCTTTTTTCCTCCAAAGTGTCTTGAAGTGGCATTTGTGGTAAAATGTTACTCTATGAACTACCTGAACTGTCTTCAACGGGCTTTAATGGTGGCAACCGCCAGGCATTAGATGATTCTGTTTGGTTCCCTGAATGTTTCCAGTGACATCAGTGATTGCTGCTTCACAACCCCAACATTAAAGCCGACAGGCGCATTCCCATGCCGACTGTTATGGCACTTTCTCTGCCTCATTTGGCAACAAGGAGGCAATCTCCCTTTGGCGAATCCATCATTTCAAAAATGGCTTCAAACAGTTTCCAAAAAGTTGGGCTGTGATTCTGAAACTGTGCCTCAGGCTCGCGGTTATCACGCAGATAAAACCGAAAAAGAACAAAAGGATTGAAAGGATGGACAAGAGCAGGTAGCAGTGATTCCCTGCCAGGATCCAAAACACAGAATACCAGAGCTGAGGCCTCGCTTCTGGAATTATAGCAAATTTGGAAGGAGATTAGCAGAGACTAGCTTGTCTTCAAATTACAGCCAGACTGGCAGTGAAAGAAAAAAGACAACAAACCACATCAGGAAGAAAAGTGAATGATTCCCACAAGCAGGAAAATGAGTTAATTGTTCAACGATTTAACTTTTTTTCCCAACGCTTAGCCGTCAGAGCCGGAACAAAAGTAGAGATTTATCAAACACCTGCAGCTGCCAAACACATTTCTACCCAGCAGGAGGTAAAGTTACGTTTGACCACAATAAGGACGCTTCGTTATGACCGGCACAATCACCGGCTGATGCACAAGGTGCCTCACAGATTTCAATTAACCAAAAACACTTTGTCTCGCACTCCAGAGAAAATGTTTGCAGAGTAATGATGCCTAGCAAAGTGAGAGAAAAACATTCTGCAAAGCAGCCTTAAAAAGGTGACATTTGCAGAAGCGGTGTAATCTTCCTTTTTGACATTTCTTAGGATGATACGCAGAAAGCAGAAACCTGGAAGGACAATTTAGTTTTAAACACGATTTCTGGTGACTGTGTTTTAGAATGTAAATGTCAAATACCTAAAAGCTTCCAAGTTTGGTGCTTCAATGAAATTAACATTTCATTTTTTTTATTATGATTGTTGAGAAAACCAGAAACTTATTCGAACTCAGTAGTTTCCATGCTTGTGCTTTGCTTTCATGCAACCATGGAGAAATGTCTGGTTCTCATCTGAAGACCTTCAGATCAAATCTGAAAGTGTGATTCATCTCCCTCAGTAAAAGCAACATTTTCTGCAAAGTGTCACAACTTTGCACATCCAGACATTTCTGCAAAAAACTCTCCAGCTCAGACTGGATGAAGATTATCTGGGAATATCAATTTTCGAGTTTTGCCAGATTCTCAGGAGGATTTATTGCAACAAACAACATTCTTCTTTTTATTACCTTTTTTTTTTATTTGCCAGTGAATTGAAAGGGAAGCAGGTTGTGGGAGACGAGTCGACGGGTCGGGACTCGAACCCGTAACGGCTGCACTGTGGACCACAGAGGAGACGACTGCTTGAAACTTGACGTAGTTCCAGTTCGTTTGAGTTTTTCACCATAAACTGTCCCTGTTTTTGTTATTTTCAGCATCTTTCCAGACAGCAGGACTGACTCAGATGTGCTACTCACCAAACCACACACTTCCACTCATGTTCTGCAAATTTCCTGGCTGGATTAGTCAGAGCATCTTTTAGTGACAGCAGGGTGGCTGTTGATTACAGCCTCTTTACTGCCACAGCGTCCTTGGGCAAAGCTTTTGACCCCAATTACACAGAGAGTCGTGCAGTGCCTTTCCCTCCGGCTGCTCGGACGCCTCTTTGTTTGTTTACCGGCGACGGAAGGAGGAGGGGAAAGAGGCGGCGTTACGCTTTAAGATCGACCTGCAACATCAGACACAGTAGCAGCCAGAGAACCAATTTTATGAAAATGAAATGATAAAGATATAAAAAAACAGCATTGAGGAAGAAATAAAAAAAATAAGTTTTGTTTAAAAGGAAGCCAAAGGCAAAATTTGATTCAAACATCTGATTATTTAGCAGGAATTCAAATTGCAGAGAAATGTAAAGAAAAAGCATTGCACACAAGAATGAAACGGACAAAACGAGACGTTCGACAATAAGTACATTATGAAGAAGTAATAAAAAGATGAGATTAAGTCTGTGAGAGGGATGTAAGAAAAAAAAGCTGAATATGAAGGAAGCAAAAGCAGAGTCGAGGCGAAGGGAGCAGAAAACAGAACAAGCAGAGAAGACGAAGCAAATGAGTTGAAGAAAGCCGATGCTGCAGGGGAAACGCAGCTTATTGCAGATCCAGCTCAGCTGTAGAGTAGACTAATAAAAGTGATGATGGGATTATGCTGCAGCTCCGGGCTGAAGCTGGATCAATATCTAACTACTGGACCTCTCCTTTCCCAGCCAACATATTTCTTAATTTAACCGCAAAAACAGTCCGAGCTTTGTTTCCCAGTGACTTTCCAAATGTTACAAGTATTGACTTTATCCCACTTAAAAAACTATGAAAACATTTCCTTGAATGTGGAAATGTTCTGCTGTTCTGAAAGTTATTCTCTCAGAAAGGATAACTGAGAGTTAATTTAAAACTAAATATTCAGGCAGGAGATAAACGGGCTTTTAGACCTGGATGAGGGAAGAGGTAATTGAGAGATGTGGGAACCAGAAGAGGAGATGAGAGCGGCTCTCAGGACATTATCGGCCCCTGAGCACCGCTGGAGCTACACACAGCCTGCAGCAACACTTTCACTTAATGATGCCTTCTGAAAAAAACAATCAGTTTCATAAAACGTTGATGATAAAAAAAGATAAAGCAGGAAAAGCTGGTGTGATAAGCATGCTAGCTGCCTTTAGGAACGGTGAGTTTGGAGGTAAAAACACACAGGATCGGGAAATGTAGCGGAAATCCTGCCAGTATGAACTCAAAGCTGCTCCAAGAACATCGGCGTGTAATATTTTTTCCTGTATTTATGAACATTAGTTTGGATTCTCCCTCATATTCCTCAGCTGCATCACAGCTGCATCATCTCCCCATTCCAAAACATGAAGAATGGAACGCCGTCGCTTTAAGAGTCTCAGCAGCTCTGAACACATGTCCCGTGTCCATGAAAGTTTGTGAGATAGCGTCAGAAGAATAATGAAATTGGATCATTTTTTCTGTGCCAGCTCGTAGATTTCTGCAGCAGCAGCAGCAGCAGAGCAGAAGCAGTAGCAGCTGCAGCAGCAGAAGCAGAAGCAGAGCAGAAGCAGTAGCAGCTGCAGCAGCAGAAGCAGTAGCAGAGCAGCAGCAGCAGCAGCAGCAGCAGTAGAGCTGCAGCTGCAGCAGCAGCAGCAGCTTTGTTTGAAGCTCTCCGGCTGATGAACGGCCCTGTTTACATGTCTACTGTTGACATATCTCGGTCCTCATCTTTGTCTTTGGATTAATTTCACATATTGCCCATTTAAGGTCATTTGAAAGGCTTTGGCGGCCCGTTGCCATGGAAACTGAGCTGAATTCTTTGAACGCTCGGGCCTCTTTAGGAGGAACGTCGCCATCTGCGAGCTGAAGGAGCAAGTTTGTGATGATTTCTAAGCCTGCCAGAACAATCAGATCACAAACATATAAACACTCATCACTGCACTCCCACAGCCCTATAAGGCGAACACACAGCTCTCACACACACACACACACTCCCTGCTTATTAAGTGTGAAGCCGAATCAGTTCCACCGCTAGACTTTGCCATTAATATTTATGACCTCTACCAAAATATTTCAGTGCTTGAGCGGGGCGATGCATTGCAGCAGACACAGGAGGGGTGCAGAGAATGACCCAGGTGCGTCTGCGTTGTTCGGCTGAAAGACGAGAAGAGAAAAGCGTCCATGCGAGAGCAAAGGTTCAGGTTTTATCGGAGGCTGAAATGAACCGATGCAGACGCAGAGAAAGGTCACGGTAACGGATCAAACATGGCCGCCGTTTGATACGTCAGCATTCCTGTTTTAGTTTCTGGTTTTCCGGTGCTCTGATGTAAAAGTTGACACTTCTGTTGTGTATTAACGTCTCTTGTTTCCGGCGCAGCAGCCGGTAACAGGAGACGTCACTCTGGGGTTTTATTTAGACATGAAAAGACGCTCAGAGACGCCGGCGTGGCTGCAGAGAGCAGTCAGCTGAGAGGTAATCAAATGAAAGCTTAATGTGCTGGATTCTCTCACACACCACATCACTGATGGCCTTTCAGACTCATTTTATTGTTTAAGCCTTAAGTAATGGCCCAGAGTAAATGAAAGTCACATCCGCCTTGTCCCTGCGCTGTGGATCCCTCACTGGATCTCCTGACGCGTTTCAGTCTGCGTGAAGCCTGCAGGCGTTAAGCGGGACTTTATTCCTCTTGCCTCACGCGGCTTGATTGGTGTTAATGAAAGATGGAGGAACGTTCAGGGAGAGCGTTTCGATTAATGCTGAGGGATTACTTCCCCGCCTGCCGTCTAGCAGAAAAGCCTGCAGTTTCTAACTCACCTCCCCGATGATCAATTGCCTCATTTGCCAAAATTTGGTTTAGGTTCATTATGCTTGAAATTATTTTCTTTGAGGAAAAACAAGAGAAACAGTAAAAAAAAAAAAAATGTATGAAACACTCGGTGCTTCAGCTCTTTCTCAATTTTTTTTCAACTGACCAGAAAGTCAGAAACTAAAAAGCAACTTTTATTTTTAACCAATTAGTGAAAAGTTAATAGTTTATGCTGGTAGCTTTAGCCTTTGGTCATGCTTTCAACATCATTTTAAAGTATTGCATTAGAAAAGTTTGATGCTGATTTAAAGTAACAGTTTTTACATTTGTTTTTGGTTTGTCCACAAATATTAACATCCCAAGTTTTATGTTTTCCTTTATTTTAAAAGCTAAAAATGGAAATGAATTTCTGGTCCTTTAGAAATCAGGACTAATTTTTTTATAATGGATATATATTGAGATACATACGTTTCATGACTCTGTCCCATATTTCCACATTTACATTTCTGAAAGAAAAAATAAAAACAAAATGCCTCATTCAGACCCCATTAAGACTTCAGACCCATGAAAAACACTATTAGCTTCTTGACATAATAAAATCCAACCATCAGTGATTAGAGCATAAATCAGGTCACTGCTTTTCCATCCGAGATGAAACAAACTGAAAGATGCAAATTAAAGCCTCTGATTATTCACAACATGGTAATAGAGAGGCAGAGAAGAGCTTCACACGCACAAAGCTTCTGATCAGCAGGCGAACGTCTTTAGAAAAGATTCAGCATGAATTAAAACCAAATTCAATCTGGACACTGAACTTCTGCTGATGTGTTTAAAAGTCGGCTGCTGGCTGCAGCTTCAGCCTGCGCTGGACGACAGGAGCTGAAATTACCGAGAGAGAAACTTTACTTCATATTTAAACATTTGCTTGGATGTGGAAAGGAGTGAAATGTCTGGATTAAAATTTTTATTCCCATCCAAAGAGAAGAGCAAGACGAGCTCAACGTCGTCCGACTGCCAGTAACAGCAGCCTGCTGGTCAGACACTGATGCGGGTCTTCTCCATCGCTTTCCAAAGACTTTTTAATCAAAAACAGAATAAGGATTTTCTTCATATTCAGAGTTCTGATCCGAAAACATCTGTCTGAATGTTTTGAGCCAAAAACTTGGTGGAAAGGATTTTGGTTCAAAAATTGATTGATTGTCTTTACAAAACTTTTGCATCATGTAGTTTTTATTTTTATTTTTATTTTTACGAGAAACACAAACTATGATTTGTGATAAATTCCGCCTTTCATACCTCCTTTTTTTATTATTTTATTGTTATTGTTATTCATTCTCTCATCTCGTCATTTATTTTGTACATCAACACCTTTTTGTTTGTCTGTAATGTTTGTTTTTTGTGCAATAATTGGAGGATAACTCAAAGTAAAAACAATTTAGCCCTTCAGAAATCTCACACATGCAACCTTTTAAGGGTTTTCTCAGATAAAAATAAACTCAGAAAATGATCATTTATTGATATGAGTGTAATTTTTATTATATTGTTTCTGACTGAATGATTTTTTTGACGATATTTTTAGCTCTTTTTTTACCAACAAAAACACAAAACAGAAAAGTCACAGATTGTCTCTTCCCATGGAAGTTAAAGTTAACATAACGCATTTTTAAATAACAGTTTTAAAGCATTTTAAGTGGATTTAGCCTAATAAATATTTATCAGTTATTTCTCACTATAAGAATTGATCTTCTGATTAAAAAGGTTAGCTAACGTAGACTTTGCTCCATTTGTAGTAATTGATCATCAATATCTGCTTTATAACCACGTCAAAGATCAGAATGAAAGCAAAACACAGCTGAGAAAAATACAATAAAAGAAAAAAGTTTGAGTTGCTGCTTTACAAAATATGGAGAGCAGCAAAATGAATAAAAGAAGCTTCCAGAAGTGGCCTGCATTTTCTGAAAGCTAAGGCAGTTTTAATGGTGAACTTATGGTGAACCGACTCGAGCTGCAAAAGTGACAACACAAGATCCGTCAGCTGACGCATCCTCAAGCACTCTGCGAAATGAACTTGATCCACACCCACCTTCTGCAGCAGCACATACATAAAACATTGGACAGATCTGTGCAACGCTTTGCATCTTGATCAGGCATAATAAATTCAATGTTCTCACTCAGAAGAGCAGCGCATGTGAAACGGAGCAGTGAAACCTGATGAAGGCAGATTGATTCTGGACTGAAGCTGCATGCAGTCGGACAGTAAGGTGTAACACAACAGTCACAGCTCAGCTTGTAAAAAAATACTGCAGGTTTGTGCGACTCTATGAAAGTTTTATGAAGATCTAAAAACAGAATTTTGTGATTTTGTGAGTGAGACACACTGAGAAATCCACAAAGAAAAGCCTTTTCCTGAAAGCTGCTGATTGAAATCCTGACGTTGTTTTTCTCCGCTGCAGGACTGAAACTGATGGTGGAGGAGCAGAAACCATCACAGTGGTGATTACTAACTGCAGGAACATCATAACAATAAAATCCCACCTCATCCTCTGTTGGCATCGTCGCTAACACTAAGCAGAAGAACAACCCAATAAAATCTTTACATTTATCCCCTGCCTGGTTACTGTCTTGTTCAGCTATTAAAGTGTGAAACATAAAACTGGGGAAAATTGCATAAACGTTCCATTGCAAAGGAAAATATGACAAGTATGAAGTATGAAAGAGAAAACATGAAACAAGACTCTCGTGTTTCATGCATGTTTAGGTGGACAATGCAACCTTGTACAATTTCCCATCATAAAGTTTGATTAATCTCAGTTTTCTCCATGGGTTAAACCTTCAGATCCTCAGTTAGAAGAAGAATGCGTTACTCCATGCATCTCTTTATTTCGATCAGATTTTAAACTTTCATCAACCAACCGGCCACAGGCTTAAAAAACTTTATGCAACAAACCTGAGATGACCAGGAAGCAACAATTCATTATGTACTTACCGTTGTCCTCCCCCACCACCTCCACATTTCCCATCACCATTACTGGGACACCAACGGCAGAGGCCAACACCCACACGCAGACGTTCACCACCTCGAGACAGAACAACACAGCAGTCACAGCGAGTCAGTTTCCTCAAAGATAACATCTGAAACGCATTCAATGCTTTTGATACGAGTTCCTGGATTCATTCACATCCTGACATTTTGTTCAGAAGGATTTCAGTTTCTTTATCAGCACTTCCTCCTTCATCGAACTCGGTCGACTCTTAACATCTGACCTGATGAATGCTGTCACTTCACAGACGTGGAATGAAGCGTGAAGCGTTTGAAAGGGGAAACATCTCACTCTGCAGTCCGTCGGTCTTACCTTGGCCTTGTGCGGCGTCCTCATGTCCAGCGCCTTGACGGGGTGGCAGACGGCCACGTACCTGTCCATACTCATCACCGTCAGAGTGAAGGTGCTGATGAACATGTTGTAGTAGTCGAAAGACACCACGGTCTTACAGAGAGCGTTTCCAAAGGGCCAAAAGCCCAGGAAAACATCGGTGCCCTGGAGACAAATAACAGCACATAAAATTCAGGTTATGAATTTAAAAAGCATCCATCCATCCATCCATCCATCCATCCATCCATCCATCCATCCATCCATCCATCCATCCATCCATCCATCCATCCATCCATCCATCCATCCATCCATCCATCCATCCATCCATCCATCCATCCATCCATCCATTTTCCGTCACCCTTCTCCCTAACGGGGTCGGGAGTTGCTGGTGCCTATCTCCAGCTGCGTTCCGGGCGAGAGGCGGGGTTCACCCTGGACAGGTCGCCAGTCCGTCGCAGTTAAAAAGCACCCAGAAAGATAAATTCATCTTTTAAATTGGAATTTGCAATGAATCGCAAGTCGTCACTGCTTTGCATACTTTGGGTAAAATTAGAAGAAGTTTGACAAATGATTCAGAAGCAAGTTAAACATCCCTGTTGTGGGGAATTCCAAAATATATTTGCATATGCATCATATTTAAACATAAAGAGAATTCAAAGAGAGCAGACATTTTGAAGTTTGGTTATAAAAGCAACTGTGTGGTGTAGAAGTTCAGAACGAAGCCAAATCTCACGCTGCACATTTAACAACATCATGCTTTAAAGCCTGACAGCCTAAATGGGCAGACTGGTTAAATACCAGTAAGTTCTGAACATTTTTCTAAGCTCAAATTAGTCAAGAGAAACATTTATTTCAGGTGGTGCTTAAATAAAATGAAGTATTTTATCGGCAGAGCGCCGACCTCATGGTGCAGAAAGTGGATGAAATTTAATGGGCCGTTTTTCAGTCAGACTGACTAAACCTTTCTGACAGCTGAAGCAGCAAATTATGCAAATGAGACGAGTTTTATTTAGAATTCAGCCAAATGAACATGGAGTTTATGTAAACAAAGAGGAGCGGAGAGAATCGAACTGATGTAAATACGGTGGAAAAGGCCAGGATGCTAACGCTACATGCTCACATAAACATTATGGTAAGTCATGGTTTTGATTTTAGTCATGACAAAAAAACTCACATTTTCAAAATATATTTTGCAATTCAGAATATTGCAGGAAGTTTCCAATTGAGATTAATTAATTAAGTTTTAAAGTTTTTAAGCTGGACTGAGAACCAGTTTATTGTTTGGGATGAACCGGCAAAACCAGTTTGCATATTCACATGTACTTTGGTTTAGGGTTGATAGTTAATGTCATTTATGGTGTGAATTACCTGGAAAGGGAGCGTCGCCAGGGCCAGGGAGTCGGCCAGGGCCAGGTTAAAGATGTAGATGTTAGTGGCTGTTTTCATCTTTGTGTATCTGAGGAAAGACACAAACACACAAGAAACACACATGAAAACCCAAAGACTGTCAGGTAAGATCAACATATGTCTCACTAACGTCATGTTCTGACATCACAGATGTGAATGTGGTTCAACAGAACCGGGGCTTTTACTGGAGCCATGTGGGTTTGTCAGATTATCCTGACTTTGAGCTTCTTCTTTTGGATCAACATGACCTGCATTTCTGTTTCCACAATGATTAAAAAGAAAAAAAACAATGATTAAAAAAAAAAGCTCAGTTACATCTTAGTCACCAAGTCACCATAACAACCACTAGCAGCCATCTACAAGCCAACCACCTGCTTGTGATTCACACCAGGTTTAAATTACTCATTTTTAATGCCACTAATGCAAATGTGAGGAATCGGCTTTTAAAGGACAGTTTGCTGTAAAACAAAGGATAAATGTGGGACCTGCTGTTGGCTGTGATGGATAAACTGTCATGCTGCTGGTCTGTTTCTCTTCCAACATTTCTGTGACCTTGTTTGGTCGTTTCATGAATACTTTAGTCTAAAATCTGAAAATAAATCCTCACTGGGTCTTTCAGCAGGAAACAATCAATCAACCTTCCTCCAAGACCATTTAAGTCCCAAAGTGGGCGGAGCCTAAGAGAGGCGAGCAAAGCAGAAGAAAGGAGGACTTTGGACAAACTAGACAGATTGTGCAAAGGCGAATATTATCTAAAGATCCCTCTTTCTCATAACCTTACCAGAAGTTGAAAGAATAGGACATTCTTCTATTATTTTCTACCAAACAACCCACACTCTGTCCAGTCCTGTCGCTCTTCTGTACAATTTGTCTAATGTGTGTTAATGTACCAACTGATGAGGCGCAGTGCGGCGCTCCCACTGTGCGTTCCTCTCAGAGAGTCCTGCTGGGAAAAGGAGGTGAAACAAACAGTTTTCTGCAACTACAGACCAGATTTTCCAGAAAACATTCATGCATCTTCAGTAACTGATGAATATTTGTGTCTGAACACCTGGTTGTGTGGGTCATCATGGTTCCCAAAAGGAGCCACGATGCAGCACAACCAAAAAATGTACTTAATGTCTGCACCTCTCAGTCTGGAAACATTAACCGGTTAAATGGGCTGCACTAACGCCTGCCAGAGAAATTACCTTTGTGGTTGAAATTTTTCCACCAACAATGTGTCTCTCGGAGACGGTGCCCGAATGACTCAGCGGCACAAAGACACTGACGTGGAGAAACATTAAATCTATTATGCAATAACTGCCTTCAGCAGAAATCTGCTGAGATCCAACATCTGCTCTAAAAAAGCTCGACACAAATAAAACACGTCAACCGTCTTCAGCCTCTTCCCAACTTCGTTAGTTCTGTTCAGTTTGGCTTCCAGCTGTTCTTCACACCCGTTTCTCTCAGGCTTTTCTCTTACTGAACCTCTCACACTGACTCAGGCTCAGGATCTATTCTTGGTTTTCTATGTCTACCCAAAGGCAGATTTTCCTCATTACTTTTGAATTTCTTATCTTTATGACACAGATAGAGATCTGTTAAAGCACAGTGTTCTCCTCATCAACCTTTTCTATTTCTTTATATTCACCGTTTGTCCTTTTTCACATTTTTTCTGTCTTACATCCATCTTTCATTTCCCCATTCCCTCTTCATTCATCCAGTTTTTTTAAGGTTTGAATTCCTCACTTTCCTTCTTCTTGAATTCATTTCTCCTCTTTTTGTATTATTAATATTCATTAATCCATGTAAGCTCATACGCTTCTTTTCATTTTCTCCACTCTTTTCCTATAATCCCTTTTCATCGTTTTCTCTCTCCATGCTTCCAGCTCGTTCTTGTTTTCTCTGCAGCTGCACATTTCCCCCTGCGTTTCTCTGCTGGTTGAGGACTTGCAGGCATCCTCTGTGTCTTCTTAAGAGAATTTCTCAGCCACCCTCCCTTTTTTAAACACAAGGGACGGAGTTTACTCAACCAAAACGTCCATTTCTGTTCTTCCTCCCCATCATCCTGACTTTCCTGTCTACTTACAGTTACTCTTGTTTTTTGGTTTATGGTTTTCTCTCTTCAGGCACTGTGCCCATATTTTCTGTATTCTTTATGCATCGTTGGCTTAAATCTTTGTTTTGGAATTGAAAACCAAATTGAAAAGCGACTTGAGAGTAGTTTTGGTTTCTTATGACTAGAGCAAACCGACATTCATTGCTCAGTATGGAAGAAGATCCATCACCGTTACTGTTTTAATGCCTTCACTCAATATCTTGGTGTTGCATCACATCACATTACTAATGGAACAGGCTGAAAAATTAAAAAATGATATTTTTTTATTTCATAAAATATTATGTAATAAATATAAACAGAAGTAGTATTTTGTCGGCTTTAGGCAGAACGGTTTGCAGTTAGCTGGTTGTGTTAGCTACTGAGTTCCCCTCACTATTCTCTGCAGGTCTTCTGCAGCTGCGTTCCCAATACAAACAGGAGCTGCACGTTGTCGTTCTGCTTTAAACATTTTCCTTAAATTTCCTGACATGTTTATATTCCCAGATAATAAATGATCAATTTAATCTCAAGTGAAATCCAGGGAGAAAAATCCTGAAATCAATAACGACTAAATCTTTATACAATAGTCAGTTTGAATGAGTTATGCAATTTGTTATAACTCGACCGTGAGCTTATTTAATTTAAATCTGGATATCAGCTAAACATCTCCCTGCGTGTTTCTATCTGTCCAGATCCTTTCACACAAACCACTCACAGTCCTGATAAACGGCGGCAGTGAGCCGCTCCGCTCCACTCAGACCTGTCAGCATTTTCTGCCTGTTGCAGTTGAGGAATTTCCAAACGAAGCCTGAAACGTTTATTGAGCCATTTCTTCTTTAAGCCTCTCGCTCTCCGTCTTCTCCCTCTTTCCAGCTGCATCAGTTCATCTACACTGATATCAATACAGCTTGAGAGAATGTAAGCAGAAAAAAAAAGATCTGTTTGCCTTTTTTCACCAAGTCGCTTTGCTTAATGTTTGACACACATTTAAGTTTTGGCCAATCAAATCATAAAAACCTGCATAACTTTGATTTCTTTTGTTGCATGACAACAAACTAATGTCCGGCTCTTCAAGTCTTATAAAGATTTTTTTCGCTGATGCTCATGATGTTAAAAGTGTTTTGAAGCTGAATTGTAGACTCTGGTCCAGACAGGCAGCCAGTTCTTGACTGGTTTGGGATATTCTTGTCTCAGCAGGTGATTTTCTTTTACTTTTCCAGCTCCACCGCCATCCACAGCTCACTGGCTGTTTAATCGCCCTCCATCTCTCCTCCATCTCTCCTCCATCTCTCCCCGCTTTGTCTCTTTCCAAATGTAACCCTGCCAGCCTTCTCCTTCTCCCTCTTTTCTCACGTTGCTTCTCCTCTGCGTTCGGCACAGAGAGGGAGAAGGAAAGATGAAAAGGGTCCATCTGATGCCTCTTTAATCCTCCGAGCCGTTCAGATTCAAATATTAATATCGTTTTGAATAATTCACACGTTGCCGGTCTTCACTGTATCAACTTAAATGAGCTGTCACACGCCAGCACAAATTTGTGTGTGTGTGTGTTTGTGTTTATCACACCCAGTCAAATTAAAAACAGACTTTTCTCATTTTAATTTTATGAATATTCCTGCTTTGTGACTTCATCCCTTTAATTCAGCGCCACAGTTTCTCTTCATTGAGGGTGATTAGAAATGTCGGCTAATGATTCAGCTGCAGTTGGAAGAAAGTTTAATGCCAAATGAAATCAGAAATGAAATGAAGTTGATTTTATTTATCAGTTTAAAAAACTGGAGCACTTGTAGGTGTTAGTATTTTTCCGCACCGTATGTTTTTTGATTCTTTGCAGTTTAATTATTGAAATCCAGGTAAATATTATAGAAAAATGAATGCTGTTCAAAGAGACAGGATCTTGATTGGTAAATAAATATTAGGAAAACTTATTTTGCTTCTTAAAGGTGACCTTAAAGGATACAAAATATGTCCATTACATTGTTTTTTTTTGTTTTTTTTTCAGAAATAATGAGATTGTAGTCTGCTCAGTTCTCCTTTCAGAAGGAGCTGTTTTAGGGCCTCTGCCACTTTAAGTCCAAATAAGCTGCTGCTGGCCACGCCCCCGACTCACAAGTCCAAAATGACTTCAAACAGATGTGCAATCAGACAATCTTACACTTTTGAAAAGCAGAAGTGGAGCCTCCAGCACAAAAAATGAGAACACAACAAGTGGTTTCTGGATTGTAAGTCAACAACAAAACACTCGCCTTTTCCAGCAGCCATTGTACGGCGCATACAGCAGCAAAACCAGCTGAACTCAGTGTGGGGTGCCAGGTAAAGCCTTCACATCTAGATTTAACCCAAACCACTGGATACCAAACTATCAAACTACTCTGGACACGTCAGTGTCAGGGATTCAGTCGCCCTACAAACTGCACTTTTCTGAATTAACTTATTTCCTTCAGAGGTGATAAATAATTATACTTTAAAACATTTCAGGGTCAAAATACTCTCTCTAAACTTTTCTAGACAATTTCTCAAGGAGGTTCAGCAGTGCAAAAAGCTGAAACATGAATCTGTTTTACTTTAACTAGAAGGAAGGAGTCTTGAGAAGGCAGTGATCTCCACAGGTAGTTTTCAGTTCTGACAAATCCTTTAAAAAACAGAAGTTTTAAAAATAAATCCTATTCTGGCTGCTTTGTCTATCATCCACCAGCTTTCTATGGTTTAATCACTCAATCTCATAAAGTCCTTTTCATCTGTCTGCTGCTGCACTGTAAGTCCTTTTATATTCCTGTGTATCTCTGTGGGGAAGAGCTCTTGAATGTAAGCCTTTTTTTGATGGCAATCACATAAACCGACACGTCGTGGCCGGCTGCTGAAAAGGCAGAGCAATAGAGTATTATCTCAGCTCTCCATGGATGACATTCTGGACCCTTTAATAAAGGTCTTTAGTTGTGTGTCTGCAGGATTAAATCCACCGCTGTGAAGTCAGCACTAATAATACTTATAGCGCTACGCTAACATTTTTTTTTTTACAATGGTTCATTTAACTTAAGCAAAGATTTTTGTATAGCGCTGACTGGAGATGGGAAATTAAATAAACCTTTAAATAATTCAACTTTCAACCTCAGCGTAACATAAGCTATACTAAAATGGGGCAATTGATTTCAGAAGGATACATTTATGACTTGTTATGATACCTTTTTATCTGCAAAAGCAGAAATGAAACCATTTCCAGCCTTTGCATTTTGGGTTAAGGAAGATGTGTCCCAAGTTTTGCATTTTACATTTAATCACAGAAAGTTTTATTACCAAATGCAACATATTTATTCTTTTTGATAAAACTGAGAGCTTGTTAGAGGAAGAAAATATTAATTTTGTACAACGTTGAAGTAAGTTTCTGTCCATCTGTCCGTCCATCCATCGGTTTTTTTTCATCTTCACTAACAGCTCTCCTTCAAAACCTTTGGTTTCTGACAAATATTTTTCTGAAAAACAAATATTTTTATTATTTTAGTTTCGGTTGCAATGAAACTAAAATAAGTTATTCTTATGGTACAATAACTTAAGTCCAACAACACTTGCAAATCCCTCTATAACACATGTATAGTTTAATAGTTCAAATACATCATAATATGCAATAATATGAACAATGGAAAGCGTCTTAGCGCGTCTTCCCACAAATAATTTGGCATTATGTTCCATAAAAAAGGTAAATACACACATACACACACACACACACCACACACACACACACACACACACACACACACACACACACAGGAACATGATCCTCACTCTCACTGTCACAATCCAGAACATAAAACTCTCTTCATTGAGCCAATCTCAACTCAATGAGGCCATAAGATAGTGGAGTGGCAATAATTAGTACAAGTGATTTGCACAAACCTGTCAGTGCCGCTACACCAACACTAACAGCATAAAATACTCAATCAGAAGTTATAATCAGCGACTGACACAAACTGAACTCAATGAATTTGTTCTGTGCAGCAGAATCGGCTGTAACTGTCCAGCAATGAAGGAAAGTAACTGAAAGAGGAGAAACTGGTGAGTGAGAAAGATTCAGCGGAAACAAACCTTCACTTCTCAAAGCTGAAGCCAAACCAGAAACTTCACCAAGTTGTGACAAACAGTGTCACCTGCTGCTGCTTCGTCCCTGATTGTTGTAACTTCACCAGCTCACCATTGTTCTGTCACTGCTACTCTGATCCCTTCCTCACAGGAAGCCATGTTTCTCCGCAGGAAGTGACTTTTCTCATCAACGTTGTGCCATGACTTTAAAAAAAAGCTGTGCTTTAGCAGTGGATTTCATTTTGAAAGTTTTAGAAGCCAAACACTCAAAGGAGGCAATACTGGAGCGTTTTCCTGCCCTAAAGACGTAGAACTGAGATTATTTACATGACAGAGTTAAAGATGATACATATTTCACACAAGTCAGTTAGGAAAAATGTAAAAACATTGAAACAGTCGGTGGACTGCAGCACAAATCCATTGCCACAGCAACAGCTCTGGATTTACATCCGTCTATTTTATTATCCTTTCATTCTGCTTCCAGACCCTTTTATGTCATTTCTGTATCCGACGAAATTAAGTGAAACTATTGGCAAAAATTATCTTTGGAAGCTCATTTAATGGATTTTATCAAACAAACTGCAGAAATAAAACACTGGATTTTTTCGAAATATTTCACCCAAGAAGGACCCAATAATAGCAACAATACAAACAAAATGTGGATTTTATTTAGAAATTTAGTTCTTGATATCTGGTGTATGGACAGTTACCCAGGGTGGCATTAGCAAGGAGCGGGGCATCCATCCATCCATCCATCCATCCATCCATCCATCCATCCATCCATCCATCCATCTGTATCCCTAGTGGGTCGGGAGGTTCTGGTGCCGATCTGCTAACGTTCTGGGCGAGAGGCGGGTCACCCTGCACAGATCGCCAGTCTGTCGCAGAGCGGGGCACACAGGTACTTGAAAAAAGTTTTTATATTTTATCTGTTTTCCTTGAACAAGTTTGTAGTGAAGTCAGTTTCCAATATTTGCTAGTGAATCCTGGGAGAGCAGGTTGTCTGATTTCTGCAGAAATTACTTCCATTTTGAACGTCCTTGGGAGCTGAGCATTCCCAGGGACATTCCTCGATAACATCTTGTTTGACTGCAGCCAGGAGGCTGAGCAACGTGGTTTCATGGCCCCTGATGTCACCGCCTTCACTCATGCCTTTGTCTGAATGTTGCCATTTGCCCTAATGTGTCCTTTCCTCTTATTATTTTGTCAGAAACTGTGGAGAATTCACTTTCAACCCAGTAAAGGAGTTACACAGACTCTAGTTTATTAGTTTATTAGTCACTCTTTAGCTTATTTTTTAGAAACTGTAGCGTACTCACTATTTAGATGCAGAGAGACTCCTATCATTGGTAGATGAGTATCTACTAACTACCAACCCTGAATAGCAGTATTTAGTTTATTTACTTTAGATCAACATTTTTAGCTTTTCCTTCGGTTTGTTATTTTGTTTCTATTTCCTTTGTACTGCCTTGATGCTGAAAATGTGCTATGGAAATAAAATGATCTTTACATTTAAAACTACCTTTGTGCGGGGGCAGAAGGGGTTTGCCCAGGGTACCGTTTTGGCGAGGACCACCACTGCTGAACCCATCAAGTCTTGTCCTCTTGCTCAAGTCATAGTAAGAGTCAAGGCAGAAAAGTGAGAGAGGGGTGGATGTAGAAAGATAACATTTTGGGAGTTGAGTATTTTAAATGTCATCATTTTTCCTTTTTATCACTGGTTCTATCACGGGATCTCGCATTTCCCACGCGTTCTTCTCAGAGTATAAACCTGACGTCAGACGCACTCACATAATTCCACTTTGCATGTTCAAAGGCAATAAAGTGTCAGTGGGTGGCATTTGTTTTCCTTTTGTGTGTTCATTCTTCACAAAGATTGGTTGGAAGTAATTTCCCCCGATGCTAATACAAGATGATATAAAAAAGATGGGGATCAGGAGAGTTGGGGGACTCATTTTGTCTGAGAAAATCTATTTTTTTGCAACAGAAAAACAACTCAAACAATTTCACAAATGCAAACAAACCTGGTAATAGCTTCTCTTTCACTCCTCATGACTAATGCAATCACATTTTGATTGCAATCTGATACTGAATAAAATGAGGTGAAGTGGATTCTTAAATCATTTCACAATCATTGCATGCTGGTAAACCTGTTGAAGAAAATATGCGACTATTAGGTTAACAAATTCATGTCACACTGTATCTTTTTTTTCAATCCTGTCTAAAATCAGTAAAAACACACATGGTTCCTGCATTGTACCTGCAAAACAACTCTAGGAAGTTATTATTGCTAACATGGCGTTGAAGAGAGTTGGGAGTTTGTCTGAGCTTTTCAAACCTTTGATACACGTCAAACTGTCAGGAAAACAAATTCAATTAATTTTGTACAGCTCCAAATAAACGCTACAGCTTCTTGCTACTTTCAGAATACAAGCCCCATCTGCTTCAAACCCGGACTCTCCGTATAATCAGTGTTTCAAATCAAAGTCGCTTTTTTCCCCCCAAGTGCATCTTTTTCAGAGTTATGTTCAGAGGAAGCCACAGCTGCGCATAGTTTTTGATCTAATCAGCGTAATTCACCAAGGACGCTGGTTAAGTGAGGAACTGTCTTCCATTCCAACTCACTGAGATACGGAGGATTAGTTCTCCTGCCTTCGCTGGCCTTTTCCACTGTGGTATGGAGACGTGACGCATGTGAGCCAAATACGCAGGATATGACATAAAAAGTGCAAGTGTCAAGACTCGATGCAGAAAAATGGATTCAACCTTGAAATGTTTACAAAAGCAGAAATAATAGACAATTCTCAAAAGCTGAAAAAAAAAAAAGATTTTTTTTTTAATTTTAGTCATTTATTTTTTAACCATGGCATGTCAAAAATTATTCATATGTTTCAATAATATAATGGTTTCACCAACAATAATCATACCAGCTGTCAAACAGGGGGTAGCATTATGCTGACTCACCTAAATCTAGTTATATCATCTTTTTATTGAGACATTTGGATAAAGTTTAATAACTACTGGTTGCTGGAAACTCAAGCGAGCAACTTGCTTCTGCTCTATACTTTTTCTTTTCACCTATTTACTGCTGCAGGCTGAAGCTCTTCAGAGCAAAAGTAATTTCTGCCACGACCAATTTAAGCTCCTTTAATGGTTCTCAATGAGATGTGCTGCAGGACTCATTTCAGACCTGTTCAGAATCTTTTATAGGCCATTTATTGCCAAAAGACCTTTCAAAAGCACATTCATCTGGAGAATGATTTTGTAATCTTCTGATTTTAACATGATTTTGACGCCTCAAGCAGCAGCAGGAAAAGCCTTTTCAGAACACAATAGAGCTTTTCTCATGTCATGTTTGAGGTTTTCTTTACCACTGCTTTTCATACTAAATCCTGCTTTTCCTAGTGTTATGCTTTACTAACAGCTACATGTTCAAAAGAAGCTTCAGGTTGTAATGTGACATGATCCCCAAAGTAAATTATTATCTTAATCTTATTAGTTGAATATTACCATTGTTTATTAGTGCTATTGTATTTTCAGCCCCAAATCACACAATGTTCTATTATTTTCTGATGGTGCCTCATTAACTCACAGCACACACACTTACATAGTCTGGTTTCTTAGGTAATTGTCCAAGACTTAATTATATAACAATTCACCAAACTATTAAACACATACTTGAAGAAGTGAATTCTGCAGACTCTACATAATATGTTTGTTAACAACTTTGACTCCTCCACTGTGGCGGCTCTTCAGGTAAACCTGCTCATTAGTTTTCATCTTTCTTCTCCCATCAGCCATGAGTCGGGCTAAACTCTGATTGTTTTAGATTTCCACAAAAAGCTTTTCCATATCGAAGGTTGTAGCTGCAAAAGAGCTTCAACAAAAGACTCTGGAGTTGAGGAGCGTTTCATAACAGGCAGCTGATCTGTGAAAAAAATCTAATTCCTCCTGCCAATGCTAACCAGAAACAACCAATCAGAGTCAGGAGGAGGGTCTTAGCGCTGTCAATCATCAGCCCGTTTCCTCCCTCTGTGGGTTTCTGCTGCCCTGCAGCTAGCATAGCCTGTCATGAATGCTAAGTTAGCATGGCGGCTGATAATGGCAGATAAACGGTTTTCCTCTAGCAGTTAGTGTATAAGGATGATTGACAACACTAAGCCCCTCCTCTTGGCTCTGATTGGTTGTTTTTCTGGGAGCAGTAGGAAATGTCACGACATGATGACAGTTTATCTAAAAAAATTATTTCTTATAAGAGCTGCATATTGTAGTTTTAAGTGGATTGTGCCAATTTTAGAAATATATCTCAATAGTTATTTATACGACTTTTAAGTTTTTATTTCAGTTTAAATTGAAACTCAGTAGTATATTCAAGAATAGATGTTTAACTGGAAAAAATATTGTGATAATTTGTCTGTACACGAGTCCATAGAAGCAGGACTGGTATTTATGTATCCAGGTCAAAAAAAATATTTTTGCAAATAAATATTATTTCAATTATCTTAAATACATGAAGCTAATTCTTTCTTTACATTTTTATATTCAACAATAAATCATAATTGAACATCTGTTTCAAATGAGCCTTTATAGATTCTGCTATGTGCGTTAAAATGACCCATCTGTTACAGCACAAACAGCAAACATGACACATCAGACTCTGTGTAAGCGCTGCTACCTTTAAAATAATCACACCTTTACTTCCTCCTTCTAAAGCTTCTGCATGTTGTCGAAGACTCTGTCGCTTGCTAAGCCTTTTCGTAATCTTTCTTCAGATGTATTTGCTCCCAGGCGTCATCTGAACACCCACAGAATGATCCAGACCAATAAGCTGCTAAACTCTCGTTATGTCCTTTCACTGCAGGGAACAAAGGTCTGCTTGGAAGTGAAACGCCCACTAGATGAGCAACAGTGGATATCTGTTACACCACAACAAAAAGGAAATTATGTTTTGTCTTATTACCATTAAATCGGTTCTCCAGAGAAAAAAGCTGAAACTCTTTCAAGGGAAGAATTGAATAAACTAGGGTGGAAGTCACAGAGTTGCTGAGAATAAGAAATTAAATTAACCCAAAATGAAATCTCGTTGACCTTATCGCAGAAAATACTACAAGCATAAACAACTTTTAAATAATCCATTAACTCCCAATATGAATTAAATCCCCTGCTTTTGTTCAACTCTCCAGTTTTCACTGGAAAAGAAAAAAAAATCTAATTTAAAGCAACAAACTGCCCTTGAAAATTAAATAAATTATAATTAAATGTCGGTGATGGTAGTTTTCTCTCAGCAGCCTTGATTTATTAAAAGCTTAGACCAGAGCTCACCATTTTCTAATGGCTCCTCTGCTGATTTATGAATCCACACAATGACATCTCTTAAAATTATGGATGGATTTGGATTCACACAATTTAAAACGACAAAGTCTAATCAATACCTCCGTGCTCTGCTGCTGGCTTTTTGAAATTAGTTCTCTGAACTGGTGAGCAACATCTCAGACGACATTAACCGTTAAACACAAACAAACCAATGCATCCTGCAGGGTGTCTGATAGTTTTATGTCCATTTACTGTTTGGTAAAACAGTAAATGAAAGCGTTACAAAAGCAGATAGATTTTGCAATACATGTTGCTGTGTGTGTCTTCCTCATTGACACACACAGCTGAAAAGGTCTTCCTTATCACGTCAGGGTCCAGCCAATCAGCAGCATAGAAAATCAGTGTTGCTCCTGATTGGCTGCTTAGCAAACGCCAGCCAATAGCGTGTCAAGAAGCAAAACATTTGGTTGTTTTAGCTTCTTCAGCTGCACATTTTTCCCCCCCCACTAATATTTTAAACAACCTGGACTTATTGTCCCACCTATTAAAAGTGTTTTTCAGAAAAATCTGATGTTCTGCAAATAGAATTTAATTCCACAGAAAAATCCAAGAACGGGTGAGTTTGGGAAATCTGAACTGCGAATAGGCAGGGATCCAGTGCAGGGAGAAACACGTTTGGTAAAACTTTAAAGCTTCTTAGACCTACTTAACAAAACTAAGAGCTAAAAACTCAATAAGAAAAGAGTCTGTTCTTGTCTGATCAATGAGAGGTTCAAGGAACATTGGGTTGTAAATGAGTGTCAGAGATGATTTGCAAGGTGAGAATGACTAATGGAGAAACTCGGATTCAAGTTCCAGCCAGCAAAGCTCAGTAAGTCTTACATCCTGCTCTCTGTTTAAGCACCAACATTCATCAGGTCCCTGGTATTCATTCACCCAAATGAAAAGGAAGAGTTTTCAAGCTAAAGTGAAATTTGAAAGCTGATTTTTCTCTATAAACCAATTGCTTAATTTCTCTGCTGAAATCCATTTCTGTCTTTCTCAAATACCTCGACTTCCTTCTGAAAGGTCTATAATTTGCCCAGAAAAACTCCAACCGGTTGAACCCAGTAGACATCCTGAACTGACCCCTTCACTTTGGAGAACCTCATCTCAGGGCAGTTCGTCCTGAATGACAAAGCTCTTCATCACATCCAGGACAGGAAGTTCATCTCAGACATTTCTATGCAGAATCTTGTTCTCGTCACAGCAAAGGTAAACAGGCAAATTTACTTTTTGTCTCCACTCTTTCTTTTCTACAACAGTTACATATTTTATAATTTAACTCCTGGATACTTTAATACTTTTGCTTGAGGCGGACTCTCTTGGATTTGAAGGTTGAGAGTCGCAGTGTTAGATATAGAGGATCTAAATCTACTTCTGTCAGTCCAGTTCATGGCGTGAAGACACCAACAGACCAACATCATCAACTGAATGCAAGGATAAAATCAGGAGATGCTTTGAGATCCTGGACATGACCAGGACAAACATGATCGCTAACAAAGGTTTCCATCTCTTCTGCAAGCCATACCAGATCAGGACCGTTTCTAGATTCTCCCAAACTGTGGCAGAATAATGACTTTTTCAGATGTTTGACAGGCACAAGTCCTCAATCTGAGGTGGGAACGTCAGATTTCCAACAGTCTGGAGCAAACTCACGACCCCAACAGTCCACAGGGACTCCAGTCCTTTAACCAAAAGAGTCAAATCAACAGAAGAGAATCAGCAAACTTGATATATTTAGTTAAAAACATCGACCCGGTTCTCTCAGTTATGAAAGGTATTTATGTTCCTGATGCTTCCCCACTCTGAGCCGAAGCTAAACATCAGTCCAGGAAGAAACAAAACTAATTCACTGAACCCTGAATTCACCCTGCAGTGACTCTGCAAGTGTGAAATATGGACAAATGAAACATTTCATTCTCCACTTGTTTACTCTCAGAGAGGAAGTTTTTTTTTAGAATAAATGAATCCTCTGTAGGCCCACTGAACTCATTTCTTTTCCCTCAATTTCTAGGCTTCAATAAATTTTGATTTGTTTACAAGGAGGGACAACTTCCCAATAAAAGGCAACATAAAAATTCACATTCACCAGATATTGCCAATCATAGCTTCATGAATTCAGTTCCTGAAATCCAACATCAACAGATAAAGTCAGTCTAACATCTCCTTGGCATCACACAATGTCTGGACCTCTAATGTCAAGCATCACTTCTTAGCCTACCTGCTCACTGAATTGATTCGTCATTTAATGGAAAGTGTGTGTTGGTTTTAAAGCAGTTTGTACAAGAAATGAGGGAATCGCTGGGAAGAAGATGGGTTGCATGTTCACGTCGTTTCTGCTACTGGCAGAAATGAGAGGAAAGCTTCATGTGAGGTGAATGAGATCAATGAGGCCTTGCAGGACACGATGCCTCCTCTCTCTGTGTTGAGGGTCTCTACGTTTTCAGGGTCTGCTTCGCTGATGTGTTGTTGACTCTACACACACCAGAGCATCAACGCTCAGCAGGTGATGCACTCAGGAGATGAAATTGCGAGATGCCATGTTACATTCTCAGACCACACACTGATGTTGAGCCACGTCGCCTCTGTTTGATGAAATAACCGCTTCCAGAAGATGTATTTTATGTCTTCATAATACACAGCCAGTCTGTGAAAATAGATTTTAGTGATTGCGGTCTGAACCAGGACAACTCCTTGTCCTTGTAACTCACATTAAATAAAAACAGTAGTAAATTTTATGTGATATCCTCTTTTAATCTTTACAACTTGTTGAACTCTAATCGCTCTGTCCCTTTTATTTCACTGAGTAGACGTTATTGGATTGCACCGTTCCTCCTACAGATGTGCTGGCCTAGCAGGCTGTAAGACAGAAAGGAAGACAAGTAATTCTTTAGAAGCCAGCAGAAAATCGATATCCACATCAGCTGCATTTGGACGCCACCCAAAACAAAGGGGGAAATGCTTTTGCACCTTTTTAGTCTGATTTATACAGACCAGCTCTGTGCAATGTGCAAAATATTTTTCTACACATCGTCTTGATGGGAATCTCAAATTTCAAATCATCTGATTCTTGAAGTAGCTGGAAGGTCTCATGCAATTTGTAATTGTAATTAAATTTCTGTTCTTCACAGTTGGGACGGTTTTAACAAATATTGCTAACTAACTTATATGAATTCTACAAAGTCAAGGTATCATCGTAAGAAGAAATGTGGAAATAATTCAATTAAATTCAGTTTATATGCATATCACCGTTTGATGACACGTCATCTCAAGGGACTCTGCTAAAAAAAATAGTAATTTTAATTCATAGAGTCACTGACTGCAGCATTCACTCCTCTGTTTCATAAATTGTTGCTGAAATGTGCCACACAAATAAAGCTGCACTAAAAACTGCATCCATTCTAATAATTAATTTTTCCAATATTAGTTTCATTTTCTTTCAGAATCAAAATGTCTTTATCCTCATTGCACAAAAGCACAATGAGAAAACAAGCATACAGTAATTATTGGTATATAATTAGATTATAATTATATCTAAGGTTTGTGTTTTGAAGTCATAAAACCAAGACATGGTGGTATTTTTTCCCAAGGTTATCGTACCGTCTCTCATGACGGCCCACACCTAATAAGTGGTAAAGTCGTAGACGACTCACCTTCAAAACACATGGACACACACAGACCTGCGGCAAAAGCAGCAATAATGACTTTAACTGCTCGATTATAAATGTGGTGTTGCTGCATAGACCTCTGCATGAAGGCTTCCTGTCCCCTCTGGTTCACATATGCACTCTCTGTCATGCAGAGTGGGTGGAATACGACCCTCATTACCCGGTGAAGAGCACCTGGGAGTGAGATCTGAGGACGTTACAGAGATGGAGACCGCGCCGTGGGATGAGGTGTTCATTAGAGCCTCACCTGCCATTCTGTCACAGTTCCTGCCTCTGCAGCTGAGCACACACACACACACACACACACACACGCACGCGAACACAGCTACACTTTTCTTCCACACGCTGGTGCAGTAATGCGTACAACAACATCCCTCAGCTGCCCATAAATAATGAATGACTTTTCTATAAATCTAGACAAGAGTGTGTGAAGGCAGCGGGTGTGTTTGGTTTACTTGCATCTCCTTATTTGTCGGCTTTTTCACGCCCTGACTAGCTTCACTTAAAGCTGCTGCAGAAATATTAGCGCTCTGGCCTTGTGATTGCTGACTTACGTCTGCCGGCAAATATTGTGCATTAATACAAAACCTTTCAACTGGTCTTGCAGCCAGGATGTTTGTGAGCCAGGGGCAAGCAGAAGGTCCTGTCTTTCCATCAAGGCTGTTGATATAGACACAGTGTTCTCTGACTGCTCGTGTCCTTGCCGCCTCAGAGAATATCTGTTGCAACATTTTGGGTCATTCTTTGTGGCCCGTGACTGAGATGTTTATGTCCTCTAAAAAAATAACTCCATGAGGATTTTAACATATTCCTGGAATGTAAAAAAATGTATAATTGTTGCTATTTAATAAAGTCTAGTTGTACAAATTAAGGTGAATGTCACAAATTATGTTTCATATCTGTATTGCCTTAAATATTAATGCACTAAAAATAAAAGTCAGATGGTAAATTAGAGCAATTCTGTTCAGTTTCAAGCAACCAATAATATTTCCATTTGTTAAACAGCAAATGATGGATTTTTCTTCCAATTCAGAAATATACACAGTTATATTGATGCCCCTTAAAACAATTTTAAAAAGCCCAGCTGAGTTTATCAAGGTTTTTGTGAGGTAACACCTTCAAACACACCAATTCTGTGTGTCACGTTTTTGGAAAATGGAAAAAAATAATAATAATCTGATCAGATATTTGGAAGAGCCTTGAGAACACAACACGTTTGTTGGTAATTAGTAACAATTTCCAGATTCTTAAAACAGTAAAAAGTGATTTTTCTTTTTTTTCCCTTCATTTGCAGTTTCACCTCCCCTCTTTCTGCATTGCATCTAAAGAACAGCGTCACCGTCTACTTCCTGGCTGAGTTCACAACCCCTGCAAGTCATCATATACCCATCATCAAACCATTGTTCTCAGGGCATGGGTGTAATCATGCATGAAATTAGTTTTGATAGGGTTTTGATGGTGCTCCATGTCTCAATGGGTAAATTCAAAGCCCATCTAATTACAATCCGGTGCAGGACAGGAACAGATCAGCGACCTGTGACTTTGCCGCTAATCAGGTTCATCTGAGAGCTAAAAATTGTCAACAGTTTCAGGTCCATTTTGTGATGAACTGCAAACCATTTCAGGGTTTAATGGTCAGCAACAAAAATTATGTGGAATGTTAAGGCAACATTTCTAATTTACCCAACTGTGAGTCAAATGTTGGCTTTAAAATCACAGCAGTGCAAACCCAATCCTTTATCTGGAGAGGACAGGATGTGCTACAGAGGATGTGCTTGTTGGTCTTTCAGATTTTCAAACACGTCATATTTCAGCTCCTCCAACCAGCTCCTCCAACCAAATCCTGTTGCTGTTTCCCTGCGAGGCTGTGAATCATAACTTCACCCTCCTGAGGGTTCCCACGTAGGTCGAGAGGTCACGCTCTTATCCGTTTATCGCCCCTCTATCGTCACATTTTTATCTTCTTGGCTCAGTCCGCCCCTCCCCTTTCTGCCTGATGTTTCCCCTCCCCTGCCTCCTGTCTTCTCCAATTTAATCTGTCTTTGCTGCTCAATCTGCCGTTCTGGTTCGACTTCTTGTTTACTTGTTCAACCCGTTAACCTTTTCCATAAACTTTGCCACTGTCCTCATAGTATCACCTCTGTGTCTATGCAGACAGGAAAAAACATAAACATAAAAAACTGGGAAGTTTATTGTTTTATTTTTGTCATTTTCTTCCTCCTTGTTTAGATTGTGTCTTAAAGGAGCAGTAATATGTATTTTTCAGCCACACAGTCCCATTTAATAGCACAATCAAGTAACTATGTTGTGTTCAGTTGTTATAAAACTGCTGTAAATATCAAATATGACTTAAAAACAAGTGACATTGATAAAAATGCCTTGAAATTGGACCTCTGTGTCTCTAAAAGCTCCAGCTCATTTAATAAAACTGCTTTCAGAAAGTCATCACAACATGGCTCCTCTATTAACCATTTAATAAAGTTTTTACCAGCGTCAGGACCCTAACCCTAATCCTAACCCTAATCTTAACCCCTAACCCTAACCCTAGCTCCTTAATTCACTCATTTATTACATCAAAGCAATAACTTTTCAAATGAATAAAAAGTTGAAATATTTGCAGAATAGAAGTGAATTCACTGGTTTTTCTGCTGATATATTCCTCCGTATTACAGAATTTGCAGAATATTGAATAATCCTTGCAGCACAACACCTTAAATACAAAAGCAGTGCACGTATCATGTTGAATGACAATAAATGACAATAAATACGGATTCAGGTGAATCCAACTGTACTTTCATTGTTAGTTGACAGTCCTAATATTTTTAAGCAAATTCAGATTCTGCTGCAGTGCAGTGTGTCCTCATTAGGCTTCATGTTGCATGAATCTATAGCGGTTTATGTTTAATTCAGAATGATTTGCATGCTTGTTACACAGAGTGATTCAGTATCATTGTTACAGACGAGCTTTCCAGAAACAAACATATCTATTTGCCAGATAATTGATGTAACAATATTTTAATTTGCCATCAGACTTGGGCTCAGCTTTCACTTCAGTCTGTTCCCCACAGAGTCGCTGGTTAAATATGCAGCATTTCTCAAATAGTGGGAGGCACAGCAGCAGGGGGACTTTACAAATGTTTTCATCCATGTTTAACTGAGAAACAAGCCACAGGGGGGCAGCAATGTTTAAATTCATATACAGGCTGCCTGTTAAAGCCAGGAGAAGAAGTAGCCAACAGACACACTAGACTAGCGCAAACAAAGCGAAGACAGGATGACGCAAAGGCTGAAAAATATAGAGAAGTTTGAGAGAAACTGAGGAAAGTAAATGTGACTGTTAAAACCAGATCAAGAGAATTTTTAAAATACAAAAATAAAGTCATAAAATTACAAGAACAAAATTATATTTCAAACATTGTGTTACTACTAGCAGAATAAAAACACATTACTACTGGGAGAAAGTCAAAATTATGAGAAAACCTATTTTTATATATATCAAGTCAGCAAATTTATGATTGCTTAAACAGTCAATTAAAGTCCAGCAACAATATATATACTTCTCTCTTGCTCCACTGTCCTTCTCTGTTGATTTGCCGTCAGTCTCTCTGAATTAGAAGATAACAGATTTCTGAAGCTGTTGCAGACTTTGACCCGTCTCCCGCCTGCTAACACCAACAAGTACCCAATTATGTGAATAGTTCAAAATCCACTTATCTTCCTCAATCTCCTCCCCCCTCTCAGATCTGCTGTTGGCTCCAGTTCTTCAAACACTTGTGTCTTATTATATCTGATGGTGTCTTTCTGCTCTTCTCCAGTTTCGATTTGTTTCACCTCACACTTGTCATTGAAGTCCTCTCTTTGTGTCTCTCAAGATGCAGCTGAAACAAGCCTGACTGCGTTTTCCCGGCCACAATTTTCAAGCTGCTTTTTGATGAAATGCACAGACACAGATACCACTGTTGGGTTTTCATCTGGTTATTTTGACAATATCATTAAAAATTATTCATATTATGGTGTCGCTGACCTTGTAAAATTAGAAACTGCAGTCCAACCAGAAAGTATTCACAGCATGTTATTATATTGATTCCTTAGATGATTAATCAATTATTCAGATAAAGTAACTCTCATATTCTTCAGATTTTTTTTATTTAACCACATTTGCCATTTTTACACAATATTAGAAATACATTAAAAGATTAAACTAAACAACTGCATTTTTAAATGATCATTTGTAGCAAAGGATACATCTGCAGCTAAAATACTAATTTGAACCAGATGAAGCTAAAAATGTGACTCAATGAGTTCTGGGTAAAAATATTTACAGACAAAAAACATTTTGCATCTTAAATGTAAAATGTACATGTTTTTTCACAGCTTTGGCTTAATTATTGCTCAGACTGTTATTCTTTCAGAAAATGTCTTATTTTGAGTCAGTGACTCCAGTCAACAGTGACTAGATTACTAAAATATTTGACAATTATTTCAATAATTGAGTACCGCGATTAATTTCAGCCACAGAATGTATATAAAGAGAGAAAATGAATGCATGACACTGATGTAATTAACACGTATTCATATTATATATATATATTCAATCTTTGCTTCTTTGATGCTGCACTCTAATATTGTGATAAATTATTGTTTTACCTTGTATTTCATTCGCTTGACGTTCCACAGTCATTTGTAGGACCTGAGCCATTGTATGCATTTCACATGTAATGAAAGTCAACACAAATTTGTGTGCAGATCAGAAGATCCAGAGAACTCATTAACTTATTTACAAAGAGTAAGACTGGATGGAGCAAAACAAAGAGGAAGCGCCGACATGCAGAGGAAAAATGTCAGCAAAGATCAAAGCTGCAGCAGATAATGAGGGACAAAGGGACAAAAAAGAAATTAGCTTGTCCTGCTCATTTTCCTCTCCCCTCCATCTGATCTCTCCTTCACTTTCTTCTGCTTTCTGTTAGCTGCTTGACTTTGACACAGGTTCACTACGCTGGTTGTAATCAGAATAATTCAGTTTCCTTCAGTGTGGATGAAAGGAGAGAAACCAGACAGAATAGAAGAAGAAGAAGGACATGCAGCAGAAACAATGCAGACACATCAATATTCACCCATCAGACCAGTGGGAAGCACAGATTGGGAACCAGTGAGGAACTGGTCACTGACTGCACAGGCCACATTTCTGAAGGATTTCTTCAGAAAAACACTGAAATGACACTTGAAAGCTGAACAGATAAAATAGCATCAATCTGATGCTAGTGAAGCTAATAATCACATTTAAAAAGGTTACTTCTAGAAACTTTGGAGTAAAACTAAAACCATAAAACTAAAAACTGTGAGAGCCTCAGCCAGCCGGGAGGATGACGGATGATGATGGATGATGGATCCAAATGTTACCAGATTCCAGAGCAAACAGCCGGTAGCTCAGGAAATCTCACATCTCTTCAGCTTTATGAAAATAAAAAGGTGTTGCATGCTTTTAGTTACCTCAGCTTTACGCTTCACCACTTACTGAAATTTCAACTTTAATTGTTGCCCTTTCAACTTTGTAAA
The DNA here is from genome assembly GCA_922788865.1 of Poeciliopsis turneri. Lineage (NCBI taxonomy): Eukaryota > Metazoa > Chordata > Actinopteri > Cyprinodontiformes > Poeciliidae > Poeciliopsis > Poeciliopsis turneri. The sequence goes on from CAKLNU010001103.1 coordinate 3,912,064, forward strand.
ACAGGCGTGAGAGAAACATTTAAATCTGTGTCGAATTTATAAACCAGTTAACCTGACAGTCATGTCTTTGGACTGTGGGAGGAAGCAAGAATACCCAGAGAGAACCCACCATGCACAGGGAGAACATGCAAACTCTGTGCAGAAAGACCAAGGCTACCTACTGCACCACTGTGCAGCCCACCATGTAACAATCTTTAAAGATTATAAATATATCAACCTGTAAATGACACACACTGACAGAAAGGATCAAAGAACAACTAAAGCCGAGTTTCATCACCGCGCTCCTGAAAAATCCCAGATCTATTTCCTGCTTGTCCCTGGAGGGCAGCAGTTTTGACTCACACAGCTTCATGACCCTTAAAGGAAAGAAAAACTGCAATCATGAAAGAGAAAGACCATCCATCAATCAGTATCAAGCTGAAACTGCAGGGCGGCTGAAGGGCTGGTGCTCTCCTATGGAGCGAAAACCGATCCTGTGGCTTTAAACGTCAGCAGGGACTCTCTCCAAGCATCTACAGAAATTACAGCAGATGACCTAAAGGAGCAAAACCAGGAAAGGGCTCCAGCCATGTCAATGAAGCCATGAAAGCTTATTATTCCCCTCTTGTATCACCTTCTATAAAATGTTGACTTTTGCAGAACACTCTTTAGTAATTCACCTTAAAGAGACGATTTTATGGCCTCTACATTTGCGACTGAATAATTTCAGGGAAGATCTGGAGCTGCAGAAAGTGATCACAACCCAATTAATTTCATGCAATAAATCTGGTAGAGTATATTATAGTCTGACAGTTGGATTTTGATGCTTTCAGTCAGATTGGTATGTTTCTTTGAGCTCTGCATGTTGTCAGTGTGTGTAGTGTTGGTAACTCAGAAGTGGCCTCTTCCATCATGATCCTCTAGTTTTTTCAAAGCACATGTTTCACATCATGATATTATGCCAGTTTCAAGTCCTATGGAGTCAACAGAAAAATAATACGACAAGGCAACGTTTTCAGTTTGCCTCTTAATGGTGACTGGCTAATAAATGTGGAATGTTCCTTTAGTTGAGTCCAACTGGACTGCGGTCCAACTACACCACTGCTAATACTTGATCATCTCCCTAAAAATGCTAATAAAGTCCTATTTTAATAGTTCAAACATCAAGTATACCTTAACGGGGAATTCTTATTTTACAGCACAACCAAGTAACTATTTTAACTTCAGTTGTCAAATAGAATTTGAAAGAAATTTGACTTTGTAATTTAACGCCATGAAATTGCGCCTTTCTACTTGTAGAGACTCTCTGGCAAATGCACACAGTTGTGATGACGACCAGCCAGCTGGACCAGCCAATCAGGAACCTGTAAGCGAACAAGCAGTAAAACTCTGCAGCCGAACAGCGAAACATAAAGGCCTAAACGATGCCTTCCAGCAGAACTCATTCACCTTTACTGCTACGTCTTGTACCGACTTCACAGAAACTTTTTTATTTTTAAGGCCTGGAATGAAACCGGCTTGGTCTTTGTGTGTAACGCTCCAGTTGTAGGAGCTGAAGAGTGAACACTGAGGCCTCCTGTGGAGGTTCACAGATGGTGCGTTTGCTGCCGCTGTTCTGGAGCGTCACTTTCGCTTTGGACACATATTAGCTGTTTAGTCACGTTGAAAGTTCTGCATCCAAACCATCTGTCAGGTGAGTGAGGCAGCCATCACTTAGTCTCTTCTGTCAACAGACGCATCAGAGCAGGTCGTCTCTCCGTTTCACCTTTGAGCCCAAAATATTTCCATTCTTCCAAAATGGTGCAGGAATCCTTCTGTGCTAATTTAACCAAACAATTGGATGGACTTTCTAAGGATTAAAAAGCACACGTTTCTTGCTATAGCCCTTCCTTTGACATAAACATTTTACTCAGTTGTGTTCAAATACTTTTGATATTCTTATTTCTGTCTGTTAATATTAGGACTGATTCCAGACTATTTTTTAAAAAGTGAGACTCAGAGCAGAGATGAAGAGCATGCGCCTCCTTAATGTATGCAAATTAGTCTGTGTGTCTGTTTTGCAGAAATAGGGAAGTCATGTGACAACCAGCTGTAGCTGGGGTCGCCACACACACGCACACACACACACACACACACACACAGCACGCACACACACACACACACACACACACACACACACACGCACACACACACACACACACAGTCTGACTCTCTGCTCTCAGTAGGGAGGGATTCAACTGCAGTTCATAGTAAATGGCCTCATAATTCACGGTGGTCATTAGCAAGGAGGAAGACGCAGTCATTACCCTGTGGCATGTATGTGCAGACACACACGCACACGCATGATGTGGCCGGCTTATGAACAGGTGCAGATAGAACCGTCTGCAGAAACATGCATCCTCCACATAAATGAGATGAAACAATTTGCTTTTCACATAATCATAAGAGTCATGGAACAAATGCAGTCATCAGTGTTTGTCATACTTATCAGATTACTAATAAAGCAAGAAGGGGGACACAAAATCACACACAACATCAAACTAAATTAGACAACAAAATCAACACGAAATCACATTAACTCTTCATCTCTGCAGCTGTCAGGACCCTCTACTGGTTCCACCACTTATTCATCATCTTCAAACTAAAACTAATTCCCTTAATCTGGGGATTACAGTGACTGCACTTAAATATGATGCCAATCTTATCCGCCGATCATTTCTACCTGAGCAAAGGCCTAAAGATCAACCATCAGAGAGGTTTGTCTGACAGAGTGGCAGCCAGGTCATATCTGCACATTTGCAGTTATTAATAGTCACCCCACTGCTGTCCACTCAGTGGCTTTCATGTTATATTTAGTCACATTTCAGAGGGAAAAAAAATGGAATCAGCCAGAATTATAGTGGGCAGGTCAGGCTTTTTAAAGCTCAGGAATCGGCGACCGACCAAAAACCTGCAATCGGTGCAGCTCTACTTAAAACATATTGCACCCAGTTGCTACAACAGTGTGTGAGAGCTACTGTAGTTAGAAAAATAGTAAATGTCTACCAAAAAACTCAGACATTTTGAAATTAAGCTCAGAAAGTTTCTGAAAATCAAGGAAATTTCAGAGTTTTGGAAATTTTCTGAGATACAAACATCAAAAGTTTTGTCGGAAATTTTGAAGTTTTTCCAAGAAAATTTCTTAGATTAATCTCAAAATGTCTGAATTTTTGGCAAGAATGTACACCTTTTTTTTTTTTTTAATCTGCAATGGCCCTAATATGGAGCCATAAGTTTCAAAGTGCCACCTGCAGTCACTCCCCACTTTTTCCAAAACTCAGCAGATAAAACATCTCAGAGTTCCCTTTCTGAACTCGTGCATCGCTTGTCATGCAGGATATCAGGAGTGAGATGCAGCTCGCATTAGGATTATGCTATATATACTAATGAGAGAACAGATTCCATCAGAGGAGCGATAATGACACTCCTGTGTGCCATTAAAAAGAAAGAGCTGCAGATTCAGGACAATAAATTGTATTATAAGATATTGAATCATCTTTTTTTTCCTCTTAAAAAGGAACAACAGTTGTTAATCAACATGAATGAAGAATACCTGGACCTCTGAAGAGCAGGCTAACGAGAGCTCAAAGCAGACATGAACATGTTTTTAAATCTTTTTTGTAACTGTAAAAGCTTTTTGTCAAACCATCTGTGCCTGATTACCTTTCCGGTTGTTTCCTCGGCTCTCAGCCAAACTAGAAATGTCTTCTTTGTATTCAGACACCAAACAACAGAAAGGGCTGAGAGGAATAATCCCAAAAATCCTGACCGCAGTGGCTGCAGACGCGCCACACCAGGCTATAAAAGATTCAGCCTTTAATTGCTTCAGTTATTAAGAGCCTGGAAAATCATCATGCAGAATCTGGTCCTGCTGACCCGGGCCTCTCATCACCTCTCCAACAGAAAACAACATGATACACTGTTAATGGAGGACTTCTGGGTAATTCTGATTAAAAATAAAAAGATCAATAAGTAATACTCCAGAAAAGGAAGCATTTGTTGGGTGAGCAGGAATCTGAATGTTTAATTCAGATTTTAAACATTTCCATTTGAGCTTCTTCAGTTTGAGGATGAAAAAGTTCAACACATCCATAAGATTTTAGAGAATTTCTGATTGTCACAATATGGAAGACCCCCACCTATTTCTGGATCATCCCAAAAATCAATGAAATTCACAGGTTTTTTTGTTTAACACAAGTCCAAATTATTTGCAGAAAATTTGCCTATTTATGGGTCTTTTTGTAAAGCATGTCTAATATTTAGGGAAAATGCAGCTTTGGATGCTATTGGCTGCCAGTCCAGAGCTGATTGGAAACAAGGAAGACAAGATGTTGGCTCCTGTGATAGAGCAAAGAAGGTTTCCATCATGTGCACTGATCCACATTAAGGCAGATTTTTAAAGGTGAGTTTCTGTCTGCAGCTGAACAGCAGAGACGACCAGAGGAATGAAGCTGAAAACATCTGAATCTTACCACATAGTTTTGGTCTGGTTTGTAGTGCAAATACCTTAGTCACCTGAAATACAACAAGACTAACTTACAATATTTTATTAGCAAGACGTAGGAGCTTGTTCAAAGGCAAGAGATGCTTAATATTTATGAAAAGGTTTTTAGAATCTGCAATTGAAGATTAATTCACTTATAATAAAGACATTTTCCCCACTTTGTAAGTGAAATATTCTTCCAGTGGAACTAGTTTCATCAATAGCAATAAAATATTTATTTAAAATAAGCTCCTATATCAGGGATGTCCAAAGTCGGTCCTGGAGGTCCAGCATGTCTTAGTTTCCTCCCTGATGTAGTAAAAACCTTCTCAACATGTCAGCGTTCTCCTAAGGCCTCTAATGAGCCATCATTTCATCCAGGTGTGTTAAACCACACCTGGACTTTGGACACTGCTGTGCTAAATCTCCCTGAAAAGTTATTTGTAAGTTCGCCGAACTTCAAGTGTATTTAGATATTTGCCTGAGACTCGATTAAATGTTGTGTTTTTGTTCTGTTACTATAAAGTTATGCAGACAGGAGCTGGGATCATAATGAAAAATGTTTAACAAACTTACAAAAATGACAGGGAGCCAGAGCAGAACAAAAACAAGAAATCCAATAAAAAATCCAGCAGGGAGAAAAACCAGATATAACGAGAGGAACCAGCAAGAGAAGGGTTTTAATACTGGGAGGAGAAATCTGAACAAAAGTCCTAGACTCCAAAGATGAACTAAATGAATCTAAGGAATAACTTGACCTAAGAAATATAAATAAACTGGACAGGAAATGAACATAATCAGCTGGAAACACTAAGAAGAACTGAACTGATCTATTAAGGAACAAAAGAATGAAATAATCAAAACAAAAAACATCCAAAGATCCTGATGGTTATTTCCAACCAGTGCCTGAAACCAGTCCAGAGAAAACAATAGCTACAACAGCAACAGCAGGAACATTGTATTAAAATGAGTAAAACAGGAGCAGAATTTTTATCATCATTAGTAGCAAAGAGCAACTCAAATCTAATCGTTTAAATTACTAACACAGTGTTAATGGGCCAATTTTCATTTCAAAACCTTGACAGTTTTCTCTTTGACAGTGAAAGTAAAAAAAAATGTAAATGAGTTTGGCTTTGTTGAGAAATTCGCTGAAATAAAACAGGTTTCATGTGAGAAAAGAGGAGAGAGAGCAAAACCAATCAGATTAGGTTTTTGAACAAATCACATTTAAACTATTTTGGTAAAAACCAAACATGTGCATACTGGAACCCTAAAGTTTACAGTCATTGTTATTTCATTTTGTCTAAACTGTAAAGCTTTACTTTGAAACAGGATTTAAACTTTAACTAATGGAAGACATGCCGGTTCCAACAACCCGGTTCTTGGCTGTAAAATGTTTTATCCTGGTGATTTAATCAGATGCTCACTAAAAGAAATGGAATCCATTTCTGCTGCTGTTTGACAGGCTGAAGTCAAACAGCACCAAATGTTTTCCTGCTACTGAGAGATGAATCTTTTCACTTAGCTTGTTTGCTTCTCCTTCCATTAGTTTCGTAAAAGGCTCCTCAACCCACAAGTAAATCTCTTTGTTTGTTTCCTTTGAAACATCTGGACCGTCTGACATCATCTTTCTGAGATGTCAGGCGGTGCTTTAAATTTACAGCACAAATTCTGATTTAATCTTTGCTCCATCTATAAAATAGAGGCTAATTTAAAAATGCTCTGCCTGGTCAAAAAAGAAGCTGCCACCTGGATTTAAATTAGGTAACAAGCTCCTGCTTTTTGGTTCAGTTTGATTTGGGACTAAAGGAGTCAAACCCAAGAAATCCTTTTGAAAAGCCTGTTACCCTCCTCGCCTGTGGAGGCGCTGCATCAAGAATCATTGAACAAAACAACACAAAAAATCTCTGAAGAAGACATGAGACCTAAACAAAGCTGCAAGTGTCAGATTCTAGCAGTTGTAGGATTTCTCTGTAGTTAAACACCAGGCGCCATTTCTCCTGCTGGTGCCGGACTCTTGTTGTTGTTATGGTTATAAATACCCAGAATGCCTTGCGCCGCCATCCACCTCCTGCTTTTGGAGCGGTCTCCTCTGAGTTCACATGCGCATTCAAATGGGACCAGAGTTCACTTTAACTGAACCAACACTCAGGTTTAGCAGAACAGAGTTAGTCGTTTTGTTTCGCATCACAATTCGATTCTTGTTGTTGTGGAAAAAAATTTTTAAGAATCTCGAATCATTTCTTCAGCGGGTGTTCAAACTCTGCAGGACAGGAATCTAAAGCCTCCCAGATAAATGTACCGTTTGTCCTCCAAGTTACAGAAACACCTCAAATAAATCAGATCTTCACTTTCACTGGTTTGGTTTTTAATGTTTTCCAAAGATGACAGAGAACAAATAAATCTGCAGGAAGGAAATTTAACATCTAACTGACTCACATGTTATCTGTTCTGTCATTTAGCTTCACTTGTCACTTTTGTCTTCAGATTCAGTCTTTCTTCACTCCTTTACTCACAAACATTAGTCAGAATTAGTCATAAATCAACATGTTGCACAGCCTTTCTGAGCTCAGATGTTATTTTATTTTATTTTTACAATGATTTTAATTGATTTAAACTTAAAAATAAAAAATATGCCACTACAGTCAGAGCTGCAATGGTTGCTTATACATCCAAAGGCTAATGTTTAGCCCAACATTCATACCATGATTTATTATTGTAACGGGTTCAAAGACACAAAATGAAGGTTTTGTGAATAAATGATGTTTTAAACAAACTCTTTATATATTAGTGAATATTTTGATGTTGATTTTCCATCATTTCAACCTGAACCCACAAATTGAGATCAATAAAAGTTCATTATTTTTTCTCTCCTACATGTATTGATGTCATTTTTTTATTAGAAATCTCCTCCAATCAGAGTGCAGCTTTGAGATTCTGCACACACTTATTTTGAAACATGATTTCCACTTCAGCCGATTCCTTCAAGGCATGTTTCTGTGAAACCATGCGAGATTTCTTCCCTTCCTTCACTTTCCTCCTTTCTCTGTTGTTTTCCCTCTGAGGGGGGATGTTATTGTGATTCTTTGGGCTGGCTATGGTCTATATTGTAAAACCTGTCTGTTGTTATGGAAACAGAGCCCATTTTTCTCACAGGATCCTCAGCAGGCAGCCGCTTTCCCCCCTTAAGAAGAAGAAGAAAAAGCCATGTTTGGAAGACAACTTGAAGCCCCAGCTGTCCACTGTCTCCTTCCAGGCTGTTATATTTTCTGTGTTCACTTTTGAATAAGCAGCGACGAACAGATGCTCTGGAATCCCTGCTTATGGCTCCTGATACGACTCAAACACACATCTGCACTGCGGTATCCTCCCGCTGAAAGTTACAACTCTCTTGTTTTTCCTCTGACACCACTGAGCGGTGGAAACATGCAAAGTGCTGTCGGGGGACGAGCCAATGGAAGGCTGGGGAAATCAAAACAACGCACTCGGGCTTCCCAGCGGCGCTGCGTCTCTGTGACTTTTATTGATTTTTGTTTATAAAGAGGACAACGTCAGTTGATCTCTAGCCTTTACATGTTTTTAAAAGAGGATACACTAAGCCTGATTTTATTACCACACAATGAAACCAGAGGACACACAAAACGCAGTTTTTAAGTCGAGATTTCACGATGAAAAGATCAGTCCAAGCCAACCTGTAAAAAGAAGGACTGCGTCCTAAATTCAACTGATTAACTTTGACTAGGCCATTCCTTACTCGTCCAGCCATTCTGCTGTGGATTTGAGTCGACTGATTGACTCCAAAATGTCCTGCTGCCCCACAGCATCAGCCCTCCTCCCCCGTGTTTGACAGACAGTATCTAATGTTTGCTTTTTCCCCAGACGATGCACCATCAGTTAAAGATCAGCATCTCCACTTTAGTTACAACTGTGAACCAAAACTGACCAGTTATTTATTTTTGCTTCAATGTTGTTTCTGAAATGTTTTATCCAGTCTGTTTGTGAAGTTTCCTTTTCCTCTTCGACTCTCCGTCGCCTGTACCTGCAGGCACACCACCAGAGACAAAACTTTAAGTGTTTTTTGGAGGAAAGAAAATTTCCAGTTGCACTTGGTATGCAAAAGAGAGTTTTTCTTCTTCAGCGGTGTGACTGGCAAGTTATTTAACCAAATTTTCTCAAAAAGAAAGAGCATTGTGTTGGTAAAAACGCATTTCTGCTTTCAAAGGTCTCGAGATTGTACGTTAAATGTTGCTTCTTTCAATATGCTTAAAAAGAATGAATCCAATTTATCTTAAATGAATATTGTTCTTTATTTGTTTATATAGTTTCCTTTAGTCTTTTCTTTGACTTTCTTCAATGAGGACACTTTAAAAAACGGTAAATTCATTAACTCAACCAGCAAGTAAACTCAACTGATTTAGAGTCATGCTGTTTATAGTTTAGCCTTCCAATCAAGCTTAAATGAATGAACTAATATAAAGTACATATATATATTTTTTACTGTATTATCTAACATCAGTATCAGTACATTAATCGTACTTTTTATCGGTGTTTCAATAAATGAAACTGAAACTGAGCCAATATTAACGACCAATATTTACTCCCTTCTTGTCGCTGTTTGTTTCTGGAAGGGGAATGGAAGAGGCAGGTGACGCAGCAAAGAATTGTGGGTAGTGTAATTGAAGCAGAGAAGCAGTGGTTAAGTCAGTGGTATGGTTGTTTTTTGTTAATGAAAAGGTAAGAAGAAAGCGTTAAAAAATTAGTATTTATATCAGTTATCAGCCCCAACAGCAATTCTAATATTGGATTCAATATAATACAGAAAATACTGTGTGGAATCAAATTCAATTGAATATTAATCACTAATAAATGATACCTTTAAAAACAGTCAGGTGCTTCTTGTCCTTTTTCCAAGCTGTTCTCTGGACACTGATGTTTTTGCCTGACAGAACTGGCATCGGCAAATCAGACACCGATTTTTAATCAGACTGAGCAATTACACGTTTCTATGACAGAAGCGACAGAAAGCGAGAGACATTTCTCTGAGAAGAAATCTCTGCAATCCATCCATTAGCAACGCCTATTTATCCTTTCAGAGGCTCACGAGGGAGAGGAGGCGATTCCCAGCTGACAACTGCATCAACCTTTAGGGCAAATGCACCAGACAACTCATCCTGCAGACGGGAGGAGGAACAAAGAAGTGGCCTGTTGAACGAGTTTGTGAGGAAACATTGTGCAAGCCATTCGGAGAACTCAGATATTTATCAATGACTCTTTGCAGGAAGTGAAGGATAACAAGTGTAGGATCCTGAGATGGTGACATTGTGTGATGAGGCTTGTTGTCATGTGGAAACACCTCAAAGCCTTTCAGCGAGACACCTTCACTGATACTTTGGTCACCACAAGCCATGGCTGGTTTTTCAGAGCTTATACAGAATATTTAGCTTTAAAATAAACATAATTGTACCCAGCCTGAGTCCTGGTTTGAACCCGATAGAACTTTTCACAAGTGAAAGGTTGAATATGACAAAAACTCACATTTTTCTGAACTTTATTGCCAAGCTAAATCATGGTCAGAGCTTCCTGTTGTTTTGCTATGGCTATATAACAGGAAGCCTCCAGCTACCAAATGTTTGCTTTTTCAATTAGGCTAAAGTTCTGCAACCTACTGTATTGACATGAGTCTTTTTCTGAAGACTATTATAATCATAGACAAACACAAACAGAAGCTGCAAAATACCAAACTTACAACAAATCCACAATGTTTGTCTGAAGTTCTGGAGGAAACACCCGACATGTTGCATTTCTGGTTCTGGTTTAGCTGCTGGACATGCAGTGTTGACATCACTGTGACAAAACCTCCTAAAACGAAGAAAGCGTTCTCGGCTCACCTGATGATGACGTACATGACCAGGAAATTCCCCACCAGGCCGAAGACACAGACGATCATGTAGACCACCACGATGGTGACCCGGAAGCCCGCTGGCAGCAGGGCGTCTGTCTCCGTCTTGTTGAAGTCATCGGTGAAGTTGTCGTTGAAAAAGGAGTTGTTGAAGAACCGCAGGTCCAGAAAATCCATGTCTGGATGAAATGAAGACGGCGCTCCTGGACAAGAGAGACAGGAAGGACATGTTAACGCTACAGCTAGCATCCTGCAAGCCACAAAGAAAGATTTAATCACGATGATCCGCTTTTCAACGCCAATTTCGAGAACTTCTGACAACAATGATTGAGGTAATATGCTTTCATGCACAGTGGAAGCTAATATCTACAGTCGACCTTTTTTGGTTGTGGTACAGTTGGTTGGCAGCTGGACATATTGTTCAGGCAAATAAAGCTGTGGAGACTTTATAAACAGCAGGAGTCACATATGCAGGTGTGTGTGAGGCTCTGTCTGATCACACACCGCCTCCCACCGCCGACATCAGCTGCTGCCACAAGAACAATCTCATTCTGTGGGAAACACTGCAACAGCGCTGCATGCAGCCTGCATCAGCAATACATCAAAAGGACGCCATGAACCACCAGCCTCCATCTTCCTGCAAGTCGTGAATATTCATCACATCAAAAAAAAGCAAAGTAACTTCACTGTGCAGCTGAGTTTCCCCTGGGTTCCTGCTCAGCTCCGGGTTCAGGCGTTAAATACGCTCCAGTTTGTCTCCATTCCTGCACTCCTTCTTCACTTTTCCCTCCAACTCTGTCTACGTCGTTTCCCTCTCCTGCCTGGTCTCTTGTTGTCCAGAGTTTTCAAAAACACACGGCAGGTTTTGTTTTTGCAGGCTCTGCTGCAGCAGCAGTGTGTGTGTACTTGTGTGTTTTGTCTGCCTGAACTTTGATGAATAAGGAGTTAAAGTCAGAGCCTTTGGTGTGTTTCCATGTAAGGCTGCAACGCCGCGCTGGGTGGGCTGCTGTATACCACTTGAGGTACGTGTGAGAGGACAAAGCAACACTAATGACTGTCATGTTTGGGTGAGCATGAGTGCAGGTCTCAGCACAAGGTGACGGATATCTGGGTTTCACTTTAAATCACTTCAAATCAATGCAGTGGAGGTTTTTGTAGGGCTGCAACCAGCTGTTAGTTTAGTCATCATTAATCGACTGATTGGTTTTTAAAAATTCATTTACCATTTAAGTCTTTTTTCTACAATATTATGAATAAATTATAAGACACAAATAAATCACTTAGTTCCTTTTTTAAATAAAAATGTTATTGCCTAAAATTCAATACATAGCAACTCCATTAGTGTACAAAGGATTAAAAAAAAACTTCTACAAACATGTGAAAAGCCTTTTTTCTAGAGTTTGTTTAATGCAGTTAACAAGTAACTCCTAAATTAATTGATGATTACTTCAGTAAATGATTCATCGTGATTAATCCAATTGATCATTTAGGGTTAGGGTTAGGAGTCGGGGTTAGGGTTAGAGGTTAGGTTTAGGCTATTTTACCGATAGCACAGCTTCAGAATAAACAGTTTAGCTGAACTACAGTTGAAACAGAGACGCTGCTCTGCGTTCCAACAGCATAATAATCAAAAGTGCATCAAAGATGACTTTGGAAAATTTTTGAAAATGTATGAACGTTTATTTCAAAGCTTGGTCTGTGACAAGAAGCCATTTTAAATGAGCTCTACCCATTCAGAATATTAACCAGGATTATTCAACAAGAATTGATTTCTCTGCAGCTTGTTAAAGGACGTCTAGTCAAATATCAGTGGGTGTGTTTATATTTGAGCCTGTAAGATCCCTTGTGTGGATTAGAAACAAAATCACAGTAAAAGCAAACTTGCACACCAAACTCTGTTATTAAAAGAATCTGCTGCATCTTCTTTTTATCCAGAAGAGATAAAACAGTTCAAATAAGAGATTAAAATCCATCCATCACAGTGAATACATCCACCAGTCATTAGGCGAGAGGCGGGTCATACATCAGTCCATCATACAGAGACACAGGATAAACAACCAGCTTGGAGAGACTAATTAACCTAACAGCTTTGGGCTGTGAGAGGAGAACACATGCAGAACCAGGCATGCACAGGGAGAACATGCTAACTCCCTGCAGAAACACCCCAGGCTGGGATTCAAACCAGGAACCTTCTTCCTGCAAGGCAGCAGTGCAGCTGCAGCGTCATAATTGGAATCCATAAAATCACAATAAGGAATGATATTCCTGTTGATGAGCTATGAATAATTTCAACTAAAACTGAAAACATCAAATTAAAGACCGTTTGTTCATGCTTTGGTTTGGATGAAGCAACAACGTGACATCTTGCACTTGACAACACATTTGATGTGCCAACTCATTAATGCTCTCAACTTTCACATTGCATTTGTCGTATTTTAATAAAACATTTTTTCTTTGTGTCATGTAAAATTTCTATCACCAGCAGTGAAGAATGTAATCATGGCTGACGAGCCAGGATTTACTCCCAGCGAGTGATGCTGCGTTTTCCATTCTTTCAGGACTTATTGGTGCCAGTACATATTTTCCTTATCGTTGTCTTTTAGATCAGAAATCTGAAAAACTGAAATTTGCATAAGTTTTGGCACAACGGCAGACATGTAGCTAAAATTAGGGATGGACTGATCCTCTTTTTTTACTTCCAATATTGACATCTGATGCATAGCATCGGCCGATATTGAAACAATAGAAGTGACTGGAAACGTTTGACACAAATTTACTGAATTACTAATTTATTTGATCACCAATAGAACACATTTAGATTCACCAATAGCTTCACAAGCTTGGACAAACATGTAAAAACAACTTTAATTTGTTCAGTCAGTGCAATTAGGAGCATAACAGCCAAAGTGAAATAAATAAAATGAAGAAACAAATTGACAACCTGTTGCAACAAACCTGTTTCAAATGGCTCAGAAAGTGTAATCAGTGATGGTAAGTAAAGTGTAAAATAAAAATTTGAGTGTGTAGACCTTAAAATTCTTTCTGTTCTCGTTTTAAATAAAACAATGCATAACTTCATTTGTTTTTTTCTTATTCTCGAGAAGCGTTTCTGATTTTCATGTGCTAAAAATGTCGGTTTACATGCATCAGAAATGACTCCTATAATTTATTTGTTTTATGCAACACTCCAATTGAGCCACTAGGGGGCACTATCCTGTTTCTCTGTCTCTCTCTCTATATATATATATAAAGAAAATAAAGAAATGTTTTATGCTGCTGTGCCTTGGAGTCTTTGAAATTCATCAGATATCCAATAAACAATGAGCAATCTAAGTTTTAAGTGTGCTTGATTGTATTATTTGAAAAAGAAAAAAGAAGGAACTACGCATACCGCAGCACAGTACTTAAGACCAGCAATAACACTTCTCTAAAGGAAATGTCAAGAAGCTCAAACAGTTGCATTTTAGAGAAATAACAGAAGAAAACTGGGATGAAAATTAAACTCAGGCAGGCAATAAATATTGCTCACTAAATATACACAAATGTTATCAGGGAAAGGAGTCTGCAGGTACATGGCACCAAACATTGGTTCAGCTCTCTGCCTCCTCAGAGGAAACATCTAATACAAACAGTTGTTAATAAGCCCAAACAGTTCAGGTAAACCAGAGGAAGTCACAGTCTCTGCTTATTTTCAACCTGCCCGTGTGTTTACAGATGTTTTAATGCATAAGGTCAAGTAGAAAAAAATACTGTTCCTGCTTCACATCTCTACTGCAGTAAATATGTTATACAGTGTTTCTTTTTGTTGTGTCTAAGGCTGATACTGGAGCTTTCAGAGAGGCAGCGGTTTGTTGCATCAACCCTCAGCTAGCAACAACAAAGCAGCTGGTTCTGCAACTTCACAGGCTTATCAGACCGGGGCTGCCATTCACTACAGCTGAGTTTATTTAGAATCAAACCAATTACCAAGACACTTTACAAAAAACAAACAAACAAAAAACATACGGGTCAGATTCAAATCCAGTTACATCCAATCCAATTAGTCCGGTTAAATTCATTCCAGAACAATCCAGTTACAACTGGATCTAATGCAATCGGCTTCACACTCAAATCCAGTTGAATGCCATCCAGTTCAATACAAACACAAGATACACAATTAAATCCATAAATGACCAAATGTCAACCAGGAGCCAGGAAAACTCAAACCTGCAGTTCATGAAATCTATTGACGTTCCCAAACAGAACCAGAACAAGAACTGATAGTTGTTATTCAAGGCCTTTAGAGTGAAATCCTTTCTTAGAATGGTGGCAGCCAACTGCGCAGAAACTTCATTTATGGATGAAATAGCGTAAATGAATATCAAATTGCTCAGATTTGTAACCCAGTTTTGGCATTTTAGCGATTGCAAGTGCAGCATTTATGTTGCAGCAATCAATTTAAAATAAGTTGATCAATTGCATCTTGCTTTAATTAATTATCAGACTTAAAGACGCGACTCAGGGAGGATTAATGCAAAAGGTGATTTATACTGTGGTTAGAAAAATATTTACAGGTTAAACTTTCATCAACAAATAACTGGTTCAATTTTCCATTAACCACAAATATTTCCAAAGAAGTTGATGACTGAATTCTTTCAAAAGTGTCCATAAATTTATAAAGATCCAACACAAGCAGTAATAGTCCAAAACCGGTTTTGGGCCAATGGACTGGACCGATCAATGACAGAATGAGTCTTTAGCAGGTTTAGATGTTGAACAGAATGTTAAATGTTGAACCATCAGACAATATACAATCCTTTCATCAAACAGTACTGAACAAATGAGCTCAGTGGTCACAATTCAACACCAAAACATGGCATCAGCTTTGATATAGCATGCTAATGTTAACATTAGCATCATCCTAACAACAGGACAAACACTCACCAGTTTGTTTCTTCCCATTTCTAACTCCAAGAAACTCTTTCCAGTGAAGATTAGAGGCATCAAGAAACTGCAGTGAGAATACCATCGTCAGAAATGACAAATAAATCATTTAAAACGATTTAAAGAGCTCCTGCAGCCGCCAGCCCTTCACCTCCCTGTGCACCACCAACAGCAGGCTCTCCACACGTTTAAAAACTCCAATCCCACAAAATCTCACAGGATTTCAACCTCAGTTCTAGACTGGTTGGCAGGAGACAAAACGTCAAAGAGACACAAAACATCAGTTATTAAAAATGTCTGGGTCACATACGCATTATGCTTAAAATAAAAACAGTAATGGTTGATGGCTTCTGAAAACTGCAAGCCTTATGGGAGATTCTCATTCAACTGTTGCTGTTGCTGAAGGAAAAAAGTTTAGAAAAGGTGAGCTCTCCATTAAAACTAAAGCTGTTTATGTCATCAGGAACTGGAGAAAATGAGGAGATCAGCAGTGAGCCGGTGAGTTTTCTCCGCATTCAAAATGTTTTCCCACCTCACAGAGACTCAAAATGCTTAAAGATGCAAAAATGTAATCATGCAGTGAAATAGTAGCAATTACCCAGCAAGCTTCTTCTCTTTGAAGGACCTCTTACTGCAGGTTGATGAGCAGCATGAGGCACGCATGCTTTCAGATAAATTTGAGGTATGCAGAGTGTTTCCAGGGGATTTAATTCCTGCAATAACATTTTTTAAAAAGATATTCATAATTTTCTTTTAGAGCAGAGATGCGCAATATTGTATTTCTGACATATTTAACTTAATTATCCACAAGAAAAAGAGAACATTGATACATGCTGGCCGCTAATATCGGAGGGATGGAAGTCAATTATGAATTGATTTATTTTTTTATGATAATTAAATTACATTAGCCAGAATACACAGAAAGTTACAATGTTTATTCTTAAGCTAACACGATAAAATGTTTTATTTTTAACAGATTTTCTGCTTTATTTCTCATTTCATTTCTTGTATGAAAAACTCTCACAGTTTTGGTCACTTGAAATTAGAAATTTATGAAAAAGCTGAAGGTAAAAGTTTTGATTTTAATCTGAATTTTAACTCACAAACTAAAGCTTTTCCCTCTGTTGTTGTTTTTTATGTAAAGTGCTGATGATTTCTTGCCTTTCAGAGTTTTGTAATTCATTTTGTAATAACCTTGTTTATGCAAAATAGCACCGTCTTCTATGGGAGCATCAATTCATAACCCTTCATGGGAGCACTGTACAATAACTTTAATAGAAGAGGATTCAAAATAACTTTCTATAATCTCTATATTGCCTGCTCTAAGAAATCACCATTAAAATACTTACATGTGTCGATAATTCTTCACAAGAGTCAATTTGCCTTCATAGAGATCAGAGCTAAAATTAGTAAGAAGTGATTGAGCAAATAACCAACGGCTTCATACGTCTGTCTCTGATTGGCTTAGAGAAGTCATGTGATTTTTTGTTTTAAAATAGTCATTAAATACAAAATCAGATGTTTTTTATGACTTTATTTAAAGCTACGTCAATAAAGTGTTGTAAACTCTTTAATCTGATAGAATAATTCATAGTAGTTAAAAAAAACAAAGTTCACTGGATATTTAAAGGTAAGTAAATTGTCTTGTTTTAAATCTAAAGATTTGATTGTACTGTACAGATCTTATCGTTTCACAGCGTGAAGAAACAAAAGAAGGATAGAAAGCAGTTCTTCCCCTGCAGAAACACTGAGTTGTTGGATTATTCTTCCTGCTAAGATGCAGATGCTCCTTCCTACTGTCGCCACATGTTTGCTTGGTGTGAAGGACTGCAGTGAATCTGTCTATATAATTAGATTTTTAAAATTGTATTCGGTGAAGTTGTAATTCTGTTTTAAATAAAATGAATTTATTAGGTCTGGACCTCATTTATTTAGACTAAATCTCTGGAACAAACTCCCTGCAGACCTTTGACCCTTGACCCTGGATTATTTAAGGTTAAGACTTATTTCAAGTAAATCAATTGGATTTGTGACTTTTTTCACAACAACAGCGGCGATTTGTGGGGTTTTTGGACACACAAAAACATCAATCTGCTCATAATTGAAACTCCAATTATGTCCACGCCACAGTAACAACATCCTTCTGTCCAATCAGAAAACAGAAGATGCGCGTCGGCAGGTGATCAAAGTAAATTTACTTTCCAAACTTGCAGCTTTTTCTGCCTTTAAATGAGACCGAAACACACACCATCTGCTCCACGAACAGCGCAACACTTCACTGCCGTGTCACGCGCTGTGGATCTCTCCCGTGACAACCTTTCACCTGAAGCAGCACGCGACGTAAACACGACAGGAATACACGCGCGTGCTCTCCTGCAGCGCGCTGCGGTGGTCCGGGACAGAGAGAGAGAGAGAGAGAGAGAGAGAGAGAGAGAGAGAGAGAGAGAGAGAGAGAGAGAGGGGGGGCAAATTGCTTTGTTGCGGCAGGCTGCGCACAATCCGCCCTTACCGGTTCCGATAGAATCTGAGTTCCGAGCGGCGACAGAATCCCGAGAAGTTGCAGCTTCCCTGCACTCTGCTGGGTCTGAGTCGCTCCGTCTCACTCAGGGATTGTCTGTTAACCTACTGATCACCTGCGCTGTCATCAGAGATGGGAGGTCAAAACTGCAAATGAAAAAAAAGGAGGAGAAACTGAGGTCGATCCGGGATGAAAGCAAGAGAAACAGCTTCACCTCCACTGAGCATCAGCAGGCAGAAAGCCACGGGAGGAGGAGGAGGAGGAGGAGGAAGGAGTCCGGAGGGCTGAACACGCAGAGTGGAGCTGCTTGTCCTGCTTCTCTCTCTCCTTCTCTCTGATCGATGGAGGTTTGCTCAACCACTCCCTCCTCTCCGTCTCCCCATCCCTGCTGTAGCATAACCTGTGTGCTCTGTTTTGTGTTCCAACAGTTGTCTGTTCATATATATATATATAATATATATATATATATATATATATATATATATATATATATATATATATATATATATATATATATATATATATATATATATATATATATATATATATATATATATATATATATATGCAAGAAATAACTACACTATTTGCACTATGAAAAAAATCTGCAAACATGTTTTTTTCTGAATTGTTTGAACTGTCATAATGAAAAATGAAAGCAGCAGGATGCAGAGAAAGTCATATAGTAATGAAATATGATGATAAAATCATACATGACTTAAAAGTCAATGACTTTAACCAAAAAGAAGCTTACAAGCTTTTTTAGTTCACATGTTATATAACAATATAACAATATTCCCTCTTTAAAAACATACCTGGAGTCTTTTCTTGAGTCTTTGATGCTTGTTTGAGAAATCCTTTTATCTCCATGGCAACCATTTGCCTGGGTGGACCTAGCTCCGCCTTCGAGGATAAAGCTCCTCCTCTGAGCTGCAGTTCACAAGCTTCGGCCTCCCCGTGACTCTCCCAGTCAGCTCCTTCAGACTAGCCAGCAGGAATTAGCAAACACCTGTTAGTTTGCATCATTATATGAGCTGCTTCTCAGAGCTGCTTCTCCATACTAAGAGGAATGTTTTGCAGAAAAGAAGATTGTTTGGAGAAAAAAAATCTGTATTTTTTCTGCACAAAGAATTTTTCAGTCATTCAAGTTCAACCAAACTTGGGTTGCAGAGCGGTACAATGATCCAAAGAACTCCAGCAAGTCTTCCTCTCAATGGCCTTACAAAGAACAAAATGAAGATTTTGGAGAGGTCTAGTCAAAGTCTTTAAGATAATGTGGTATGGCTTTAGATAAGCTGGACAAGCCAAAAGCCCAACCTCCCACTACCCAAAGTCAGAACGTAGACGGACCAGTAAATGAATCGGAGCAGTGCCGCCGTTCCAGCAGCTGTCTGTCTGTCTGTCTGTCTGTCTGTCTGTCTGTCTGTCTGTCTGTCTGTCTGTCTGTCTGTCTGTCTGTCTCCTGCTCCGTCTTACCGTCACTCATAAACAAGTCAAGATGTAATGGAATTGGAAAGCTGTAAACACATGATGTCATCAGCAGTAGCCCTGCCAGCCCTCTGGGCCCGTCGCCATCCTGGCAGGTGGACGTCAAACTGTTGCACCAACCAATTTTATTATTAAAGCTATAGAAAACATCTGACCTGAAACCATAAAAAATATACCTGTCAATCTACCTGCCTCGTTATTTTGCACAATTTATAACTCCAAGCTTTCATTTGAACAAACTAGAAATCCTGTGTTTGACTTTGACTTTACCCAAATTTCCCGCTGTCACCAACATTGTTTTTACGGAATCTCAGAGCAAGTTGTGGGATTTTGAAAAAGAAATTCTTCTTTATACAAGAAGCAACCAACAAACAGACAGAAAGAACCTAACATCAGGACTCAAGACCATCAGCAATAGGCAGTGGAAGTCATGAACGGGTTCATAACTGGTTTACTTTATCCAAAGTTTAAGTTTTTTTTTTTTTTTTAAATTGAGTAGTTGTAGCTAAACAATTGGATTGGGATGGACGGACGGACGGACATTCATTATTGAAGTATTAAAGACCCAGAGCATTTTTTAAATATGATTTGCTGTCATTGCTTTTATTAGATTTTTCTCGCTGCGTTTCTTCAGGGCTCGGTAAAATGAACCGCAGCTCTGGCTGAAATATTCATGCCACTTCACTGCTAAGTTGTCCTCTGATGCAAAAAGAGTCACAAGTCCTTGCAAGCAGAAATCCCACAGAAGAAACTGAAGTGTGTCCTGGTGTTTTCCTGCTTTGGACAGAGGTAGCAGTAAAGCTTAGCTTTAGCCAAAAGCTGGACGGAGGGAGGAAGAGGGATTTATGCATCTTACATGAATCATTTAGAGAACAGACAGGAAAAATCATTGCTGCAGGAAGAGAGGAGGGGGAAGAGGAGACACAAGCATTGTTGTTTCTAAAAGCAGAGATACAGAGAGGTTATGTTGTTTCTGTGTTCATGTACTTGTCATTTGAGGTAATTAGGGTCTCTTCAGATATTTCTCCTTAATGGTCCCTTTCTTCCATCACTAAATGAACATGTTATATCAGTCCAGTGCAGAACTAATTTAGTTTGTTAATGGCTCTGTTGAAGCTTTCATTCTGTGGAGCAGAGTCACATCAATAACAAAATACATATTCTTCCATAAACATCAGTCTGCGTTTATTAGATGGATTCTGTTAATCTTTTCATTTTTTAAAAAAACAAAGAAGTGGAAAAAGTTCACAACAAGTGAAAAGATCCGTCAATAAAGTGCTTAATGTTCAGTTATACATCTTCTAGACTTCGCTTAAAGCAAAGCGAGTCGTATGCATCGAAGCCATATGCAGAACATAATTATGCTCCTACTTCCAGGGAGAGTCAACGTATGAATCAATCTTTATTTCTTCTGTTGCAGATGGATGTTGCGTCTCTTTACGGGTGAATTAATCACACTAATTGCATCGGAACTAATGACTTTCAGTGATACCTGCAGACCGAAACCCAGAGTTGGAATTTAAATTGATGTGAGAGAAAATGAGAAAAAGGAACATTAATTCTTAAAGACTCAGTTCCAAAAGGATTGGATTTTTTGATATATGATATTAAGAAGACATATTATTCCCCTTTCTTGTGATTTGAGCATGGTGTAAACATAGAGGTATACGTCTGCATGTCTCATGGTGGCCCACTACTCATTGACGTGTTTTATTTATCGCAATCCAGACATTTCAGATATGACTTAAAAGAAATTGGCTTTTAATATTTAATGCATTGAAACTGGGCCTCTGTCTCTTTAAGAACTTCTTCTCTCTCCGGCCAACGATGACATTTTGATGCATGATTTTGTTTTTAATCATTTAGACTGCATTAATGCAGCCCTGCTCTGCTTTCAGCTGCTACGAAACTCTGCAGCTCGTGTGTTAACCAACAGGAAGTGAGCTCACGTTACACCTGTTTAAAAATCGCTGCAATGGCTCACCACAAGTCTCACAACTTCTTTTTGTGGGTTTAAATTTCTTAATGGTCTTGCACGATCTCATCTTGCAGAGCTGCTATTAACTTGCAAAGCCCTGCGGACCCTGAGGTCCTCCGGCGCCGGGCTATTACCGGTCCCAGGAGTCAGAACACACACTAACACAGAGGCTTCTTTCCAGTCTTTCCGGTCCAGAGAAACAGTTAAGAAAGGCTTATTCACCACGTGCGCCTGAAAACAGGAGAAAGCAGAGTTAAAACGGAGCCTATAGGGCTGCAGTTAATTTAGTAATCAGTTATTCTGACGACAAATCAATTAATCGGATAAAAAAAATGGGATTTTCTACTTAAACCGTTTTATAGAATATCAGAAATACATTAAAAGATGCAAAATATCAATTTCAAATGCAAAACGTAAACACACTTTGTTCAGTTTTGGCTTTATTACTGCTCTGAATAGTTTTTTAGTAAATAGCTATTGAGTCGCTACATTGTAACTAGAAATCAATTGCTAAATATTGGCAGTTATTTGGATGATCTAATAATTTATCGTTTCCTCTTTTTGTTCTCAACTTGCCCTCCTGTTTGAAACCTTTTGTGTACATAAACTTCATCATTCATTTTCTTTGTTCTTTCTGTTGTTTCGTTTATTTATTTTGGATATTTAAAATGTCTTCAATTTCAGTGTTTAACGTTCATTAAATCTGAAAGTTTATGCATCTTTGAGATTGTGTTCTTGCATTACAATGCCACTAGATTATTTGTAAGTCGCCTCAAAATAACAGTATTATTGCAATAACTAATAGGATAATTCATCGTCTAGCATCATAACCGGCCTAATTATGATGGATATATGTTTATTTTTTTCCAATAATTAAATTGAAAGGTGATTGCTCGCATGTTTTAAATAACTCAGAGTATTTATCGCCTGTGTGTTTGGGATGGGTTTTATAAAGGCAGTGAAATCTGATAAGCTAAACTTTTGCGATATCATGTTGTAATCTATATTTTGGTTTTATTCCTTCCCATTTCATGACGCAGTGAGAACCCCGTGTTTGTAACCTGATAAATGTGAATCAATGCTGTGATGGGGAGGTAAAAATAGCTTCTCCAAGTGTTTGAGCCACCAGGATGCAGCAGCGTTCAGCTCATTCTGCCGTGTTAGGCAGCTGAGGAGCCGTTTCTGAGTCAGCCACAGGATAAGCTCCTCATCGTTTCAGCTGTCACTCTCCTGGACTCAACAGCCTGCACGATACCTGCAACAGGTACAGACAGGCTGGAAGACAGGTCCCAGCTCCCAGCCGTGATTGGCCACTGTAATAGGAGTTTCTCTATGTTCTGTCTGTATCACTGCTCTGCCAGAAAATTACATCACTTTATTTATAAAAACCTGAGAAAAGGAGATTGTAGAAGCTTCTAAAGAAGATAGTGACATAAGTATGACTAAGCGCCTCATCATTTTACAATGCAACTCATCAGTTTTACTGTAAACAGTCGAAGGAAAAGACATTTTATTGTTTCGCTAACAAGCACAACCCAACAGTCAGTCATGAGAATCTCAGTTTGGATGGTGGTTGCTGCAAAAACTGTTTCAAATCCACCTCTATCAACTCCTTTAGCTCATGTTTGCCAATGATGACTATATCCATGGCAACCAGCCTTTCAGTTCACAGCCTCCCCCATCCTCTGGTATGTATTATTAAATCATCAAACACGCTTCATATGTTAGCAGCAGAGAATCTACAGAATAAATTATTGAAAAGATAGATTTATGTCAATATTTGGTTACAAAATGTGAAAGAGGTGTAAAGATTTACGCAAAGTATTTTTAGGTTTTGATTTTTATAGCTTTTAGCTAATAAAACTGATAAAATTCACTGGAAACATTTGATTAGTTCAGGAAACAATAAAATGATTTTTGGTAAAGTTACGGGATGATGATTTGAGGGATCATCATAGCTGACTTAACGATTTCCTGATCACAAGCTGCTGTTTCCAAGCATATGCAGTGAAAGTTGCATTAAAGGAAAAAGTGTATTAGAACTGCAGCATTCAGAGTGAAAGTAAAAGTTTGTTGAAGAGTTTGAGGGAAAGATGCTTCAGATTTCCTGTTCCAAAGCCTGTCATGAAGCAGAGATAACGTTGCCTGAGTTAAGCAGAAAATAGACTAGATTGTTGAATTGTCTTTTCAGAAAAGTGATTGTAGGATTTGTTTTATCCTGAAACCACTAGCGCTAGCAACGTTTTCCTGCAGGCGCTGGACAGGAGCGATTGCTTTGGCTGTATTTACCAAACCAACAGCTTTTGGAGCGATTGTCTCCAGATCAGATAAACCTGAGTTTATAGTGGCTGACAGAGCTCTGTGTCATCAGATATTCATAGTCCAGTGAAACTTACCAGGGTTCATGAGCCCCCTAATAAACTTTGCTAAAAAAAAAAAAAAAAAAAGATGGGATAACCCACTGACAACTACATTAAAGGTTCAATCTTTCATGAAGATTTTTCTCCTGTAGTAAAGATTTATTTTAAGCTGAATGTACATCTTCTTCAGCAGGACCAACAAATAGGAAGGACTGCATGTTTATTAAGAAATGAAGAATCAAAACAAAATCACTTCATCCCAAGGCTGAACGCTGTGTTGAATAGATCATAGTTGGCAAAACAACACAATCTGTCTGATCTGTTTCTACTCCATTACTCTGGCTCAGGAAATGTTTGGTTTCATCAGCCACAGGGCCGCTCAGCGGAGGGAGACCTCATCTGTCAGTCTCAGTCTGTGGGCTCAACAGGCTTTACTAGCGACAAAACAGCCAGGAAACGCAGCTTTCATTCGCTTCTCCAGTTTGCAGCCCACAAACATCTCTGCTCTCTACCTGCCTCTCCTGTGTGACATGGACACGGATCGGTTTGTGAATATTTACACTGTTGTTTCATCTCAAACAAGAAGAAAACTTATTTATAAAAAAACAACAACATTCATGCTGTTTTATGTTCTGTTTTGTTTTCCTCATTTGTAATTCACAGAATTCAAGAGCATTCAGTGTCTTTATTTAAAACAGCACCACATTTATTTAGTTCTACAAATGCTCCCTTCCCATTGCTGCAGACGTTCACTGTAAATCCATAAAACCAGTGTTAGATCCAACCAAAGCTGAGTGCTAACATGAACTTTGCAAGTCGCTTTGGGAACGTTCTAAGTTCCCTGGTGTTTTCAACAGCAGAATAATTTATGAGTTCGTTCAGCTGATGGAGAACTGCAACAAGAAACTCACTGAAGTTAATGCATTACACTATATCATGGGTAAAATATTAATGAGAGAAGAAAAAATCTCAGTGTTAATCAATAGCCCACTGAGAAAGTTAGGCTTAAATTATGACTACTTAAATTTTCATGTTTATTTACAGTAGAAATGTGTTTTTCACTGCTGTGCCTGTCTTTTCTGTCTCTTCACTGACTGTCATCTTGACGATCTGATTAGTTCGACCTCATTTTCCAGCCTTAGTGTGTAAAAATATTTTCACCCTTATTTTAGACAGAAACATCTGCGGCTCCAATTGGTTAATGTAGAGGAGCGGGTAAAGTAAACATAAAAATAAACATGAAGCCTAAAGATTTTATATTCCGGTAGCATCTAAATGGACTGAAATTGTGCTACTTGAGTTAGGACATGCTGACTGATAAAAGCGACGCTTCCTGGAGACATTTGCTTCCTTTTCCTGGTCAGCACGTCCTGCATGCCTCAACATTTAAATCAATTAGAATACGGTGGATAAAGGGGAGCAGCTGGAGTTATGACTATTACTGAAATAATTAAACTTTTGCCGTGCTACCTGCTCTTGCGAAGAACGAGATGCATTTGTGGTGATCCGGAGTGGACAGGCATGAAGCAATCTGGGTGAAGCAGATGGCAGCTGTGTCCCCAATACATGGCGGATCCCTGAGGTCCACGTTTCTAGAGTGACAGCGTCGCATTACTGGCCAACCTGTCCAAATCCATTAGAGAAATGCAGCATCTGATGCACATGCATTAATGGCAAAACATGCAAATAATTGCAGAACATCAGACACGTGTACTGCAATAATTTGTTCTTCTATGCTTATTAGAAAAACTAAAAGTCTCAGAGAACGACCAAACACTGTATTTATGGGGAAAAAGCATATAATGCAAGAGTCTTGGGGAACAGAAAAAGTGACAAACTCACCATCAACCTTAAATATGAAAGGGAAAACATTTTATTTAAAAAAAATAATCAGCAAGTAAATCAAAAATCACCCTGTCCAGTTCAACACACCTCCATATATGGAAGTTTCATGTCTGTAACTTGAAGCTGTGAACAGAAAAAGATTTTCAAAGGAACATTTCAATTGTTTGTTTGGAAATATGACAATTTTCCAAACATTGGAATTTAGCAATGTATCTGTTTTTGACAGTTTATGGTCAAAAGCTTAGTTTTCTCACTAAGCTTAACAAATTTAAATTAAGTAGATAAAAAAAAACAACAAAAAATATGAAATTCAAGGAATGGTATATATTTCTGGTCAAATGTTTTATTATTTTTACTTTAAAAAAATTATGTCAAAAGCACGTTTATAATTTGTGATTGCTATAACTGCTTTTGTAACCTCTTTTAATTATAATGGCCTTTCATCAGCTCTGCGTTGTGTTAACACCGGACCAGGACACAAGATGAGATAAAAATGTAGTTTATCTGTGTGAAACAGAATATAAAATAATCAGGGACCAGGTTCGTTACAGGCGGTACAGCACCCTACAAGGAAACAGTATTTGGCGTTAGCAACAAACTAACAGAACATCCACCAGAACCGTTACAATGTTCCTAGTGAACCTACCTCGCGCCCATCTCTCGTGAACTGGCAACGAGATGTCTGGGTTCACTATATTTAATGTTGCCAACCACCAGGAGGGGGTGCTGTTTCACCCATTACAACCGAACCAAACTTGGAAGTAATGACAAGTGGAATTCTGTACAATATTAACTATGTTACACTTTCTAGAAAACGATCTTGTAAAAACTGTAATTCCTTCGTTTTTAGTGAAACCGTGCAGCATCACAGTCTTTAATCTTTGTACTTTGATGCCGTATTCATCCAAAAATAGCCAAAAGCATCACATTCATCTCACATCTTTCCTTTTATGTCCCTGGCTCCCAGGGCCCTTCCTGGTGAGATCATTTCCCCAAGTACCCAGAGATGATCGGCCTGGCCATTTTCTTTTTAACACAACGTCATCTGAAGACACTTTATAAAGAACAGACCAGAACAACTAATAAAATTATACCCAACTCTTCCTACTTAGTCCAATAAATTCCTGCCTAAATCCATCCAATAGCCAGTTGCAGTAAATACAGTAATAAAGTTACTATGAAGTTTTCTATGTCAGGAAAATATATGTGTGACGAGCCAAGTCACTCGTATTTAAAAGCAGCTCTGATTTATGAAACATATATTTCTGTCTTTGCTTTTCTCCACAGGAAGTTTCACTGTAATACAGGAAATCCATGACATCATCAGGCATCACTGAACCAACGTTCACTGGACTATAATTGACAATTTGGCTTAGATATTTAAAAAATCACAACCTACAATTTGGTTTGCTGTGTACCGTGTTGAGAAATTATTGGAATAAAAATATATTTGGCAATCAGCTTTAGTGTTTCCCAGGAAATTGTTTTAATTTGATGAACTTCGCCTTTTCATGCTGAAGCCTACACTCAGCT
The DNA here is from genome assembly GCA_922788865.1 of Poeciliopsis turneri. NCBI lineage: Eukaryota > Metazoa > Chordata > Actinopteri > Cyprinodontiformes > Poeciliidae > Poeciliopsis > Poeciliopsis turneri. The sequence goes on from CAKLNU010001103.1 coordinate 3,939,109, forward strand.
TAGGAATGAAATAACTGCGTAATTGAGTTTAATGTAGTTGCCTTTAAACTGTTTTCTTGACTCCACACTGTCACATTGAAGCTATCTAAAAGGTTTTTCAATTAATTGCACTTTAGTTTAGTTTGAAATAATTTGCTGGATGGTAATGAGAGAAGAACGTATTCATTTTCCAGATCCATCCAACATGCTGGAAAAAGCTTCATAAATACTCCACGGCGTATAAACGGCCTCTATTAGATCAGCTCACAAGCAACAGTAATGGGGTTATTATTTAAAGCAGATAATACTTTTTTTATTTTGAATGCTCATAAATCTCTTTTGCTCTTTTATTTTCCAGCGCGGTAATTGAGATGCAGTGTCAGGAAAGGCTTACAGTCTCTGCATTAACAACAGTCTTTAAATCAATGAAGTGCTCCATACAGCAAGGGCAGAGAAAATGCAATATCTTAAATGGGTTTTTCCAGCTATGATTTCGCCTTTTTCTAAATGAATTCATTACAGATACGTGTGGTATAAAAAATTGTTGTAAATAAACAGTTATTGCTCATTTGGCACACAGTTTACTGAGGAATACTGTTGATGTTTCAGTAATAACATCTACATGTCGCCATGGCCAGATAATAACTCTTGGTATCCAATTCAAAACTTCCAGTCTGACACGAAGCTAAAGGATTTTTTTAATCAAAAAGTGCTTAGATTAGAAAAGCACAAGTTTAATCCTCCCTTCTTCCACACACCTGAAATGGTTTAAGCTCCTCATTGGATCCGTTCAAGAAAAGCAGAAAACGAAGTTTCGATATGCTTGGCAGCTTCGGGGCCTTGGCAACATGGAGTTATTGAGTTAAGGTTTTCTCCTTTCCAGAGCATTATAGTCAGTCTTCTGTCCATGAGTTGAAGTCTGGACCAACAGGCCAAACACAGCAGCCATTCTGCAGCATAGTGACCAAAACTGTGTTCCAAAGGCCCAGTCAAAGTCCATGTCTGTTCAAATGACAAAGTTTCAATGACAAGGAGCAAAGCTCTGCAAACATAAATTTCTAAAACCCTCATTGAACTGAAATAATGTTTAATGAACAGAAAACAGTCATGTCTGTCCAGGGCGTACAGTGTTAACTCCTTCATGTTATAAATCAAATCTAAAATGACAACAATGACAGGCTTCACCCAGAAATAATTCTGCTGTGAATGCAAACTGTGGAAATGATCCGCAGGCTGGGAAAAGGTACTCTGTGTACCGATGAGAGAGACGTAATTTATGTCACACAGTTACTTTTTTGTTCAGGAATCCCTCTGTGGACGTCTGTTAGGTTATTTGTGTTGCAGTGGAACTTTTTAAATCTGCAGTTAAAATTAGCATGTAGCGCGCAGCACAGAGGGAAATGCTGCTGCTGTGTTGATGGTTTCAGTGGGGGGTAGAGTGACTCCCCAGAGACAAACCACCAGGAAAAGATAAGTGCAATTAAATACACAAACCCACCAACACACACGCAGGAAATATATTTAATTTGCAAAGAAGCAGTCATATACACCCAATGTATAGAAAAGACACACACTCATACTTGTTTTGGTGTGTAAAGTTGATTTTAATCGCTGTTTTTTTCTGCCAACTTGAGGACTAAGGAGAAATACAGGAATACAGTCAATTAAAGAATAAAGAGGAAAGAAATTAAGAGGTTATGAAAGAAAGAATGTTAATGGAGATAAACAACATCTCTGAGTGTCAACATTCACTTTTAATGCTTAAAAGTGAATGTTGGAAGTAAACTGGTGTTTACTTCCTGTGAAAGAAAGCTTAAAAGTTTGTTGTCTTTTTCAATAGATTTCTTCATATGTGCTAAAACCTCAACAGTATATAGAAAAGTAGAAAATCAATTAGTGTCCTCCTTATACTGGAAGCATAAAAATAACAAAAAAATAAAAACCTTGACATACATTAGCATAATAGGAGAATCATTAAAGCATTAAAAGTCCAACTTTTGACATGTAAATTATTGGTAATCACTGTTGATTGAGCTGCTGTTACTTTGAGAGAATGAAAAGGAAATAGCAAAAATTCAACATGTGAATTTTTCCTGCCTAATGATTTCTGACAAACATGCTGAACATGATATGTTCGCCTGCTGAGCGGATCACTGAGAATGCTCAGGACTTTTATACCTCAAAGCAAGCCCAGTTGAAAATAATTAGGAAAAATGAAGGGGAGGAAGCACAGCAGCATAAAACATGGCTGCTGAAAATCAAGACATTAGAGAATTGAATGTTTTGTGTGCTAGAGATAAAAAAAGATGAAAGTAAAGAGTAGTTTTTGCAGGACTCACCCTGAAACCACATTGTGTGTCATTCTGCTTCGACTTATCTGTGACAGCTCTGACAGCCGCACAATTATAAAGCAACGCTCATGTTTGTCACTCACAAACCGAAGACTCATCTTTTCTGGAGCATCATGTCACTCAAATTATTGTTTGGGGTTTTACCAGGTGGTGCTTACACTGTCATTCTTTCTGTGATCTGGTTTCCAATGACAGTGATGTTGATTACATAAAAACAGATGGGAGTTTAGTCAATGCAGTGTTTCTTTAATGGTCATTGAAACAAAGTTCAACTTAAAGATATCTAAAGATATCACCTTCCAAATCAAACCTTAACTGATGTCCTTTCTTAGGTATTAATAACTGCAGATTCAAGTTTGCAGAGTTTGTCAAATGGGGCTGAAATGATATGCCAACTAAATTCATTTATTTTCACAGTTTTATTCTGCCAAATTAAAACCAATTCTTCATGTGTTCTGGTTTTATTTTCCCCACAGATTTAAATATGAATTTATCAATTAAGGCTCTTGTATTTAAAGTAGCAATTAGTGAGCTTTGATCTGACAATCAGAATTAATAACCTCTCTGATCTGTTTTAAAATATCTGAATGCAAAAACATGCATTTAGTTAACATGTAGTTAAAATAAAAGTCCAATTACAGGATTACCTTCCTGATAAAAAGTGAGCTCTCTTTTGATGTCAGACAAAACTCTGTTAGGTGATCTAACAGAGAAGCTCTGGTGTAAAATGGTTCAGCAGCACAATAATCCAGGTAGGTGTCACTGTTAAAGGCATGCAGAACAATGAGCTGCTGCGGTTTAAGCAAACAGGAAAGTCGACTAATTGGTCTGATGTCCAGGTGACTGAGCAGCAGTCAGAAGGACGAGATGCTGCGGCAGATTAATGAGGCCCAAAGGGACGTGGAAACGTCCGCCGACCTGACCACGGGTCAGAGGCAGCAGCTTCGCCGTGATGTGTGATTTCATTTAGAGGAGCAGCCAACCAAACAGCATCTGCAGGGACTCAACAAAAATGTTGAGACTAAGCTCAGAAAATGTTCAGCTCACCATATTCAAAATTGTCCAACTTTTTAAATTCCGAAAATTTACAACAGTTTAAAAGCTTTGACTTTTAAGTCACAAATTTGTTAGGAAAAAAATAATTTGAAATTGAGATAAGCCCAGAAATATTACAGAAAAATTTTACAGAAACGACAATTTAGTCCAGAAATATTTTACAAAAAAACTGGGAAAATTCTGAGTTTAAGAGGTTGAAATTTTTTGATCTTTGAAAATTTGAAACTCAGTTTCCAAGTTTTTCTAGAAAATCTCAAAAGCCTTGAGGATTTTTTTTACCCACATTTTTTAAATTTTCTTGTTTTTTCTAAATTTTCTTGCAAATATTTCATTTTTAAAATTCAGAAAATCAATAAAGAAGCCATTTATCTACCTTTTGCATGTTTCCAAACTGTAAATGAAATACTGAAGACAGCAGCGAAATGTGAAGCTGTGTGTCCAAAATGTTTATGTTTAGACCTGCTCCAGTCTAAACATAAACTTATCTTCATCTTTTCCTCAGAAAGTGGACAGGAAGCTGCAGGGAGATGCAGTTTTATCAAATCTGTGAGTTCTGGAGCCTCTTTAGGCTTCGCTGCATCCTCACTGTGAGCCACTCACTCCTCACCGCAAAGGGCTTGAAGTGGTGGTGAGTAGTGCTTTCTTTCAGCCATCTTTGAAAATGTTTTTGATGAAAATGTGCCTGATATTAGACAGGTAAATTACATCCAAGGTGCTCAACATAATGTACAACACTGCTATGTTTAATTAAGACCAGATGTTTTTTATAAATGATCTTTTATTGGATCATTTCCTGCACACTAATTTATCCTGCTAGTGTTTCAATGTTTACAATGCAAAGCCATAATATATGCCTCAGGCTGATGTATGAAATAATTCTCTCGTGAAACAAGTTGACACTTAAATAGCAGCAAACAAATCCTTTCCTCTTTGTTTGCTTCTGTTTCATATTCCTGCAGCATAACTGACATTTTTCTGGCACCAATACACCACTGTAGCTTTTAATTTAGTTTTATAATAGTTCTGTACAATAATGGCTTCCTAATAATTGTGCACACAAATAGATCACAAGAAAGCAAAAACATCCCTTTACTTCCTGAAACATTCATGTTTGAAGTTCGTTACCATTTTCGATTAACCAAGTGAACTGTAGTCAGTGATTAATAAAAATAGTCCCCAAAAATAAGACTTGCCTCATATTTGTGCACACAGTGTACTATTTGTGTACTATTAGCCTGAAGAGAAGAAGACGATGAACAGAATAAGGAGATGGAGGTACTCTATGTTTCACCAGCTTTTCTTTGGAACTACCTGTTCCTCTTGGTTCAGATAACAGCCGCATGTCTGGTTCATTGCGTTCATTTTTACTCCACTGTCATCTTTCTACAATGACCCAATAGTATTGAGTTTAGTTCCAGTAAAACATGTAATCTTTTCACATTTCCAGCTCCTTGTGAAAGGGGAAAATGACTTTGAAAGAATGTTCTGTTTTCTCTCTGAAACAAAAGCAAGTCACGAGTCAATAGTAAAATAATATTTAAACAGAATCAATGGTGTTGTGCTGGAAGTCTGTGTCTGCAGATGCAGCATCCAGTGTTCTTTTGCACTCGCAGCATAATCAAAGCTTCAAAGTGAAAGTAGTCATTATGGGGCTCGGATCCTGTCAGAAGCTCCAAAACGGCTTTCAGGCTGTCAGAATCTCCCTGAGATGACGGAACATTTGTAGGTCTGGAGAAAAAGCATCAGATTTAATGGCCTGATGCCGTTATATGATACATAATTAAAACAAACATATTCTCTAAGACTGAATCTTGTAGTCTGAAGTTATCCTATTATTTGTTTTGCTGCTGCTGAGCTGCAGGTGAAAGTGCAGCTGGATGAATATGGTGGCAGAGAGGGTCATACATATTGATCAGAGCTGCCGGGTTGTTTACTTTGCGGTGCAGGAAGCATGACTGCAAACTACGGACTGTAATCCAACAAGATCAGAATTTATGTTTAGGTCTCCAGTTTTATTTATTCGTTCTTCTTTTTGTTTGTTTTCAATCATTTAGTAGAGTTTTAGTTTTGACAAAATACTTGTATGGTGGCTCAGAGCCGTCACCAGACAGACACCTTCAGGGCCACCGTATCCTCAACATCTAAAAACCAAATTACAAACTAATTCAGACTCCTCTTTCTCGTGTTTTAGAGGGATGTTAAGATGATGCTGCTACATGATGGTTATGGAAACAGAGTTAAAACTTTATTTGCTTTAACTAGGATGCATCTGAAGTGTAATTAACTGGTTGTAGAAATGATCTAGCTTAATTTTGTTATGAATTGAACATTATCAGTTGAACTAAATTGTGGTTACTATGGCAACAACACAGCACACCCTGCTGAGCCACGGTGAAACGGATCTCAAGCAGCAAGTAACTGAGGGAAATGTAACATATAGAAGTAACTTATCTGTTTAAATTTCCTTGATTCCTTTAAGCATGTTTGAGAAATCCCTGTCTCCATGGCAACCATTCACCTTCAAGGATGAAGCTCCTCCTTCCCAGCTGCTGGTTCCAGGTTTCACAGAGTAGCTTCTCCATTCAGCTCCTTCAGACTAGCCAGTAGCAATTAGCAAACACCTGGTGGAACTGAGCTCATTACAGGCGCTGCTTCTCAGTGTGATCATGATGAAGGGTTATTAGAGGAGCCATGTTGTGAAGACTTCCTGAAGGCGGAGTATCAAAGAGACAGAGCCATTAAATCACAAAGTTAAAATTCTTTAAATCACGTTTGATATAAAAAGCATTTTTTAACAACTGAAGGTAACAGTTAGTTGACTGCTAAAAAAAAAAAAAGGCAATATATGCCTGGGAAACACAAAATGTTGTTGCTGACTGTTGGTGAATGCCTCTGTGTTTTCATGGATACCTTTCCTATCGCTCCTTCACTTCCCCGGGGAGATTTGTGTGTCGTTGCATCATCTGGATCGGAGCTTTGAGCTCATATTTGGTTCTTGAAATTCGCCTCCCGGGTTAACATCATCCTTCTTTTGAAGTGAACCCATTACAGACGACATCAGTACAGACAAAACGAAGACGCTGCGATTCTTACCAGCATCTGTCATCCAGCGAGCGGCTGCTTTTTTACACTCACTGGGATGATGCAATTATCCGCAAAGAAAGAGCAGCTGTTTCTCTGCTTTTATTCTTTACTCTTCCATTTCACGTTGTTTCTCTCCACAGTGAGGTTCAAATGAGCAATTCAGCAAAACTTTTTCATATCACTGTTGCACTAAAACCTGCAGCAGGTCTGTTGCTGCCCATTTTGGGGTTTCTGTGGCCTCTTCATTGTGATCGGTGTTGTATGTGTTCTTTTAGTGGGTAATAAAGTTCCACAGGGGAAGATTGCCCGGATGAATAGCGGCAGGAACACAGAACGTTTCCCTTTGATTGAAGCTCGCATAGGCAGGTTGTGTTTTTCACTGCGCTGATGAAAAGAACTCCCACGTTTTCCCCCGACACAAAAAAACCTTTAAATCCTTCTGTTCATTTCATACCGACAAAAATTAGACAGAAAGGCTGGACTCACAATGGGAAATGGGAAATCTATCTAGCAGATGCTCTCAAGAGGTGAGACTTGTGCTTTTCTAAAATGAGTCGATATTTAGGAGGAAACTTGCTGCGCTGCAAAAATAGATATGATTTCAACTGAGCAGCAACTTATTAAATCTGGAAGAAAAACTTTCACATTTTCTTTCTTTCCATCCAGTTTCTTACTGAACTGGTTCGGTGCCCATTGTTTTTGGGACAATTTTCTTTTTAACAACATAATTACAGGAATTTCATAAATTAGGCTCTGCATAGAACATTCTGTTATTAAGCAGATGCCAGTGGATATAATTGGCTTATTTTACTAAGAATAGCAATCATAGAGGAATGAAAGAACTTTGGAAAAGAGTTACTCCTGGCATTGTGAGACTGGTTGATGAAGCTGCAGCTGTTCTGAGGAATTATAATGGTGGACAGGAAATAAGACTCTAATTCTATGGAGAGCAAATAATGCCAGAATGATGCCAGGAGTGTCATATTGGTTTTGTTGGATGTTTTTATGGTGCTTGTTACTGGCTAATATTAAATAATTTGTATTAATGAGGAATTTGATCATTAAGCATTCATAAAGAGTTTTCAAAGTTTTCTAATAATTTGTGTCAATTTAAAGGGTTCTACTTTTTCCAACTTAAATTATTGTTTGATTAAAATATGTTTTCTATTAGAATGTACTCAAATTACTAAATGCAAAAGGTCTATATTAATTAGCAAGTAAACTCTTAGAATTAATAACATTGGTTGTAATGTATTGCCTGAACTTATTGAGTAAGTTATTATTTTTTGTATTGTAGATAAATATGACTGTATTTAGGAAGACAACGTGTCCCACATTTTGTTGAGGATGTCACTCTAAATTGTTTGCAGAAAGTTTGGTTATTAATAGATTAGGTAGAATAATGTTTCTTTTTTAGATGCAGGTTGGGAATAAGCAGAAATATCAAGGAGCGATGCTTCATCTCTCGCCGTCAGCGGTGTCAAGAATCTTTAGTTTTGGGGTGAAATTAAATTTTTATTAAGGTCAAACACAAAAAGCTCTCAGGATTGTGTTTGTGGGAAATCTCTGAGGAGCCTGAAGGTAGGAAAGTCATGAAAACATAATCTCATTCTTCTCACATTACACCAGTATTACCGAGACAAGCATCATAAGCCTATAACCTTTAAATAAACTAAAAAACTCAAGATTCACAATTTGAAAAAAGACTAAATTAACTTTAAAAAAACCTTCTAGCAAAAGATAAGAACTTATTTTAAGTAAATAAGTAATTACTTCATGAGATTTTGTATTTTTGATATTCAGAGTCAATCTCAAATCCATCCATAAATTTTGTACACCTGTTTATTCTTAAAATGTAAAAGGTGGGAATTGTAGTTACTACTGTAATTACTACTGTAGTTACTACTGTAATTACTACTGTAGTTACTACAGCAACATTAAATTACAAGTCCAGAGACACATGTGGTTTGGCCACATCAGCAGTGAGTCCAGGACGACATGGAAAGCAAAGTACAGGACTGTGAAGACATTCTGTGTTCATAAAAGCGAAGCACTAAGTAGGTAAAACGTAAAAACCTGACGGGCAGCTTCCCATACAAACAGCAGTATGTTGGTTCCCCAATTATATGCTACCTTTGAACCATTTGCTTATTTAGATTATTTATAGATGAAATCATCCCAGACATATCTAAATCATTTCTGTTAATTGTAGGTTAAGCAGGTTAATTCTCGTCGAAGCACTGAAGCATAATTTGCATCTGTTATTGTTGTTTCCTTTTGTTTTCACTGAGCTCCTCTTGATTGTGATTGGGGTCAATCAGAGAGGCCAGCGGTGATTTGCACTTGTCTCCAAAGCCCAGTATTGAGCGGACAGAGGATGAGAGCGATGAACTGGGTGCCACGGTTATTAACATCTCCTGTGACAGGAGCTGTGGCGTTTTTACAGTTTCTCTATTTATTTTGCCATTACTCCGTATTGATCTCCTGTGCTTTGACGCAATGAGCGGCGGTTATATGAAGCCTTCTCCTTGGTGGGTTAATGACATTCTGTCAGGTGTGTCAGAGAGAAGGGGAGCCGCTCCTCCCCTTCCTCACCTAAAACCCAACACAAGATGTTTAAACATCTAATCAAAGTGTCTTCTCCTTTCACTACTGTCTTATTTTATTTTATTTTTTTTGCATTTCTTCTCTCTTGCCTCCTTTCTTTCTGCAGTCCCGTTTTCTGCTTTCATCCTTCACTCACCTGTCCAATCACGCTTCAAAATGAGTTCCGTTCTCTTGACCTTTTCGGCTGCTGGATCCAGCTGATCTCTGCTGTCAGAGCGGAGACACTGTTGTATGAATACTGATCAGCAGGAGGTATATAAATGGACCGATGGGTGATAGGGAGGTGTTCCCTGCAGACAATACGACTGTGACCTTGACTGATCACCTTCCCAGGATGAGGAGATTTCACTCAAAGTTTTGTTTTCGTGTGTTTTACACCACAATGTTTAGTTATCTAAGAAATTAAAATGCTTCAGTCATTGAAATAACGCCCTATTCTTGGTAGATTGAAGTGAAGTCAGCATACGGTTAATGTCATACAAACTGGACATTTGCGCTTTTGCTTTATTAGAAATATTCAGCGACCATTTCATGCGCATCAATGAAAACATGTCGAGTAATAAATGAACCATAACTGCGAAGGTGTGAAGTTTCCTGCAGTGCTGGTCTCAGGTACTGTCTGAAAAACTGAAACCATTTCCATCAAGTAAAATGAAAAACCTGTCAAACAGATTTGACTAAATGCAAGAGTTCTGCATCACAAGAGTTTCTATGCATCACTTCCACGTCTTTAAAGTCAGTAAAGTTATTTCTACTGATAACATGATGTTGTTTTTATATTGAAGTTGGTGTTGCTACAGCATTACTTCAATCACAATATTATTACAACATCAAACTTAATAATTTTGACAATAAAATGTGTCAAAATTAAAACTTTTAATGGTCAAAGTTAGCAAATCTTATGAGCATCAAAATCTGGATTTTTCTTCAGGGAGTTTTTATTTCAGCTTTTGATCCAATTAAAGTATTTATCAAATTACAGGCAATTAATTAATGATGTATTTCAGAAGGCAACATTTATTTTCTTTAATTATTCAAATAAAAAAATGTTGAAAATTCAATAATATATTTAAAAAAAACACACACACACACACCAGAATCTTTTCCCATTTTTTTGCATTTCAGTAAACATCTTTAAATGATTTTTATTTTTGTTTGCCAACAAGTTGAAAATGACGGCAGTGAACTTTAAATGAACTGCCTGCCATGTCGTTGTTCGCCTCCTGCAGCCCTCCCATCGGTGTGTGCTCTGTCTAATAAAGTTGAAATCCCATAATACTAATCCCATAAACTAATGAACGCTTGGTGCTTAAAATGTGGGTGGCTTGGTAATGAAATCACACAGCTCTAAACAATTAGTGTGGCGAGCAGAAAGTGCTTTCAGCGATGTTAACACAGCAGCATGGACATCTCAAAGGTTACACTCCAATCCTGTTCATGCTACTGGCTATTGCACCTGTGTTGACCCTTTCACTGGTGTTTTATTGTGTAATAACTAAAATCCATTTCCTCCCCGATGATTTTCTAACTGTTACCGGAGTCGAGGCGCCTCCTTCACCAGGAAACATGCTGCACCAGGCGACCACAGAAAGGAGGGGTTTTTTGCACAAGTTGATCTTTTCAAAAATGTTTAAATATTTTTTATGCAGTCAAAGTATCCTGGCATCATGACAGGAGGATGCTGAGGGTTATAATATGTTGCAGCCGTCAGCGCGACTCATCAACAGTGATTTGTTCAGGAAGGCAGTTTAAAACAGACTTCAGTGATTCCTACTGGCTGCTTCATGTTCATCCTCACGTTGCTGATGAGGGAATGTATGTACAGAAACAGCTGGAAATTAAAGCACATGGAAACAGGCAGGTCCAAACTGCACCACAATTATGAGTCACCCTGTAAAATATAATGACTAATTTTTCCGAGTATGTTACTTGTTTTTATTACAGCTGACTGAAATGTGATTTCTTGGAGCCCCAATGAGAATTACAAAGAATTACGAAATGTGATTTCATGCACTTTTCAAGACCGTTAACAAACTGGCAGCAACATTTCATCTGCAACTGAATTCAGCAAACATACAAGATTAAATGAAAATAGTGCTGCATTTATTTTATGTTTCATCACCAGATGCTGCAAGAATCTAAGTTAAATACCCAAATAGCCTGTTTCTAATTTGGGTTCAAAGTTAAGTTTTTGTTTTGTCACCTCTTCTGACTGAAGCTTTTTATCTCTATATTGCAGAATTTCATCTTGTATTCATGGATCAACAGAAATGAAAGATCTGACTCGGTCCTGTATGCTCACAAAACGGGCTGAAGATGAAATAAGCTTACTTGGACTATACTCTTTCTTCAGTTATGAAAGCTGAGGTTATCATTCAAGGAATGCTATATTTTGAAGACTTTATGTGAAAGAAATCTGACTGATGTTCTCCTAAGATGCCAGAATGGAAGCTGTTATACGGAATAACAGCTTATATTGTAAACGGTGTGCATAGTTTATTTGCGTTTTATTCTTCTGAAAACTATATCTCTTTACTCATGAGCTGCATTGTGTGAACATAAGGAGTCATGTGCTTCAGGATAAAGTAAAATCTTCTGCATTGGAACCGTGAAAAACTGCACTGAAATGAAAAATGTATAGAGTTAAAGTGAAGAATCAGAGCAGTAAAAGACGCAGCTGATTAAAGCATTAATTGCCTTTAGGGGAACATTAATAAAAGGTTTTAGATATGGATGTATGTTTAATTATCTTTCCCAACTGGAGAATATCAAAGTTTTATGCATCAGAAGATGAAACAACGTCGTCTCCAAACCACGAGTGCAAGTTACACTGATATCTATAAAAATACATTTTGTTTGATAATAGGACCTTCATGGTCGAGATGTCAGACTGCACAACAATTTGGTCAACGGAAACAGAGCAACACAGAAACACAGTGCTGAGAATTTCAAGTGAGACGGAGCAACAAGCAAACAAGAAGGTTAACGGTTGGCCAACAAGCTGCCACAATCACCATGCAAACGATACAGTGGAAAAGAGACATACTATATTGAACTGCTCTCTGACACACACACACACACACACACACACACACACACACACACTAGTTGGCTGCCGATGTCTTGGGAGCAGCGACAGCAGCGGCTTCCTGTCGGTTTTTCTGCTGTCTGGATCCTCAGGAGGCCTGAAAATAAACCGGGAGCCGCTGCTAGGAAGAGACAGAGCTGCACATGTTGACACATTTTAAGGACACTGTAAATTCACAACAAAGACGAAGACACCAACAGCCGATGGAAATGATGTGCTATTCATTGAGGAATGTCAATCCAGCTGGTCACCCGGCTGCACCTCTGCTGTCAGTGACGTCTAAATTTAGAGGCTCTGGTATAAAACTGTCACACGGCTGGGAGACGATTCTGCTCAGCCTGCAGGGAGACGATACTTCAGAGAACAGAGTCAGGAGAGACTGACTGGCAGCTCCGTGGCTTTTTATTCAACCTTTCTTCTTATTAGCAACCTTTACTGTCATTATTGTTGAATTCAGTTATTTGTGACAAGAACGTTTGAGGATTTTTTAGTCACACAGACTCATGTAACAGCTGTTTTTCCATTTCTTCTGTTTCACATCAGCCAATAATAAGCTGTGAAAATGTTTTGTTGCTCTTCATGGAAAATGTAAGTTCAGACCTTTTTGTCCTGAAAACTTCTCATCGTTGTTCAAAGATACTTGGAGACAATCGAGCCACAGGGAAGGAAACTAAATATGACTTTTTTATGCAATTTGCTAAACTGTTATGATCAATATTGTCTTTTTAATTTCATGTTAAACGAGTTGCCTTCTCTTTTACTGAAATGTTCTTTTTAATTTCCTCTAAAGTTTAACTAAAGACTGGAATCACATTTGTGTGTGTGGGTGTGTATGCGTGTGTGTGTGTGTGTGTGTGCGTGTGTGTGTGTGTGTGTGTGTGTGTGTGCGTGTTGGTGTGTGTGCGTGTGTGTGCGTGTGTGTGCGGGTGTGTGTGTGTGGGTGTGTGTGACTGTGTGTGCATGTGTGTGCATGTGTGTGTGCGTGTTGGGGTGTGTGTGGGTGTGTGTGTGTTTCTACATGCAGTAGGAGAATCGGGGAGAAAATCTGAATTTAGTGGACATGTCTTGATGACATCTTCATGGTTTCATAGGAGCAGAGCTGCAACAAACTGTCCAAACAAAAACTGCAACAAAGACATCTGAGGGAGGAACAAGATGAAAGGCAGCGGCTGAAGAAAAATGCAGTCAAGCACCGAGTTCATGCAGGATCATGTTATAAGGTTCCTCTGATGTTCATGATGGAGATAAAAGTTGATTCAGACATACAGATTAAATGATGAAAACGAGCGAGTAGGAAATGATTTTAGGAGAGGAATAATCGTAATTCATAATCAAATTTAATGTAAAAAATGAACAGCATTAAACTTGGGTAGCAGCAAAAGGGATGAAGTCTGGAAATGAACAAATTATCTGACAAGGACTTGAGAAAAACTGAAGCTTATTTCACAGAGGATATATTTTATTTCAAAAGTTCATAAAAACCTAGAAGAGCAGACAGATACAGTATCATCATAGCTTTTACATTTAGTTCTGGTTTATGAACAAAATGAAGAACTGGACATGAGTCCTTATGGCGGGTTTTATGTTGACAGGGTGATTCATGTCATCTAAAAGTCATTCAAGACTTTTGGTGTTTACGGTGAACTTGCTCTGGGATTGCTCTCTGCGGCAACATGGCAGGTTGATTGCTTCAAATGAAAAGGTTATGGATGTAATTTATGGAAAAGGTTGACACAGATTTAGGTTTCTGAAGGAAAATCTTATTTATTCGCCCCAAAGACTTTCAGATCCCGAAGCTTTGAGCTTCATCAGGAGTTTCATTTCATAGAGCTGAGAAGAAAGCCTCTTTTATTCCCATAACTGCAAAAGCTGCTTTTGTTGATTTATAGAACTTGTTTTTTATTATTCTCTCTGCTTTTATTGCCAGTTACTGTGGCTGTTTAGCCTTAAGGAGCAGCAAACTAAAAGTAAAAAATATTTGGGTTTTGAGATGCAGAGTGGTTTTTAAGTATGTCATTTTTTTTATTTGAAAGTAACATGCAAACACAAAATGTTTGCATTATCCATTGTTTTACGTATATGTGGTAGTTTGGTGCTCTTGGGGCCCCCCTGGTGGTGTGGAGGCCCAATGCAGATGTTCTACTGATATACTTTAGATTGTCTCTGACTTAGATCTAAACTTTTTTCATTAACTTCAAAATGTGAAAAGGAAACCTTTTGTTCTGTTTCACAACTTCTTAATTTTACTTCTGTATAAAGTTGTGAACATGAGGGTTTAGTAATGTTGATCTGGAGGATTTATGGTTTAGAAATGCAGAAATAGTCGCTCTCCTTTCAAAGGAAAAAACCTGAAAAGATTCACATCAGAAAATAAATAATTCAATTATTTCCAGCTTTCTGAAATTAAATTTGTCCAGCCATGCATCCCCTTGATTAAAGTTCTGATTTACTACTTTCTTGGAACAAACAAGAAAATGTTCTTTAACTTCGGTTCGAACGGACATTACCTCGCTTTATCTGAACCGATCCGCATCTCCATCACACAATGAGATTCTTTCTAAGAAACTCGGTCCGTGTGACGTTCAGCTCCTCAGGCGATTTGAAAACGGCTTTAATCCATCAGTGAGGGATTAGCTGGAGACTGATCACATGCCGGAGCAGAGAGGAATCGGTTAGAGACGACTGAACAAAGGGAATTTATAGGGTTTAAAAGGTTTCAGAGGACACTGGAAAAATACAAAATGGAAGCACATTTTGTATGGTAGAATGGAATAAATGTCATTTTAAATCCTACATTTAGGATAGTTTGTTGAATGTATTTTAAAGAAATGCTAGTGAGTAATCTAAATCTAAATTTAAGCATTGCAACTTTTTATTGATATATTCATGTATCCCAATTATCTGAGGTTCAAAAACTGTTGAACCTCCATAAACTAAAGGGAAGTTTAGTCCAATTACAGGAAATCTAATTGAGGTTCCACTGTCTGAAACTTCTCACCACCAACAGGGAACTGTGGTTTCACTACTAAATAAAAGCCACTAGAGTCAACAACATATTTACAGAAAAAGTCAGAACCTGGGGTAACACTTACCTTCCTCCTGCTGCCACAATATAACTTTATAAAACTAAACAATTTTGATAGAAGTGTTGGAGACATGAAAAGGAAACTTTAGCGCTATTCATAATAATTTCCAACACTTTTCTATGATTAGCAGCAGGCCAGGCTGTGGAGGTCTGACATTTTTAGTTTTAATAAAGACACAAAGTCAAAGATTTCAGCCTCCTGGGATTTAATCAAGAACAGAACAATAAATCTAATAAAACAAGGGTGTCAAACTCCAGTCCTCAGGGGCCGCAATGAGCCTTTAGTTGTGCCTCTGCTGCATCACCTGAATACAATAATTAGGTCACTAGCGAGGCTGTGGAGATCTTATCTACATCAGGAGGAGGTAATTAAGCCATTTCATTCCAGTGTTTTGTACCTGTGGCACATCTAAACGCTACAGGGAAACCGGCCCTTCAGGACTGGACTTTGACACCTGTGCAATAAAAGATACATTCACAGTTTTATATCATTTGCATTTGTAAGCTCTTCACCAGGGGGGCCCAAAGTGGGTCCTGGAGGGCCGGCATGCTGCATGTTTTAGTCTCTCCCTGGTGGCACCAACAGTCTTGTCAGCATGTCAGTGTTTTTCTTAGGCCTTTGACTGAGCCATCATTTGATCCAGGTGTGCTAAACCAGGGAGAGAAGAGAAACAAGCAGGATGTTCAGAAATATTCAAACGTTTTCATTATGGCATGTTCAGAGTCAGGATATTATTATAATAAAAAGTCAATTTGATGTTTTTAGGAGCGATTGAAGTTGTTTTTATGGACACAGTGGATGAATGTAAACTTCTCATAGATCCTGCGTCTTATAAATGAAATCATGGTTGTGGATTATTTGTAATTCTTCAAAGGTTGTCACTTCCTGTGTGTGTTACCTCACAGGGTTTCTTCCATACTGAGGAAGCCTTTTTGCTGTCTGCTACTGAAAGCATTAGGGAAATGGAAGAGAGGGAGGCACTGCAGGAAAGAGACGTAAAGGACAAAGAAAGACGAATGGCTCTGAAACAAAGATTTATTCTCCCTGACTAACAGGTCTGACCTCAGCTGTGCAGTCGATCCACAGCTGACCGTTCAAAAAGATCTTTGCGCATCTGTTCTTTCTTCATCAGCGAATAGTTTAGAGTTTTTTAAAGCGTGTGTTCAGGTTAAAGGTTGAGGAATAAACAGAAGCTCAAGTGTGAACACTGGGAGCTGTGAAAGTCATATTTCTACAGGAAATATGGAAACCCGTGTTTACTGCCATGTAATGTTCTGACAGGAACGTGAAAGGATTTTTATCAAATCACAACCTTTTTACTGAGATAAGCACCAAATACATTTCTGTACCTGCTGTATGTTTCCTTTCTTTATTTCTTTATTTCTTTTTTAGCTATTGCAGCTTTTTAAGCTTGTTTTAGCTTTTAGATTTAGCTTTAACTTACGTGCAACGTCTTCCATCACATAATGAAGCCAAAGGTATAAGGAGATTGTGTCAGCGTGTGTTTATATGTGTGCTTGTTTTATTGGCACCCCTGAGATGTCAACAACATGAATATTGCATGAGGAGGATCACAGCAGAAATGCAGACACCCATGGTGAATTATGAGTGGATCAAATGGGAGTTTATCCTTTGGCTTCAGCTTCTCCGTAATTCATGTTGATGGATGAGTAATCAGCTAATGATAAGAGCAAGCGGGGAAGAGGAGCAGGAAGGCACAAAGAGAAAGAAAGAGTGAAAGAATGAGCAAGGACAAAGCGAATCATGGGAGGCTGTGATGCATCGCTTTGATTTCAGTGCAGATTTTATTCCACGCCAGTCTAAGCCTGACGTGACTCCCACCCATTACGTATTGTGTCATTTATCTGACACTTGTGACATGTGGGCTTCATAACGTTGCAACAGGAAAACAACTTCTAGGGAATTCATAAAACAGAATGGTTTATGCATCAGGCGTTGCCCCACTCCGTCACTAGCAGGACTGCAGAGTTCAGGAAACTTGTACAGAATCAGAAATAGATTTAATTCCAGTAAATGCAAGAGTACAACAAGAGAGAGTGAAGTTTTAAATCCAACAAAAACAAAAGTTAAATCTGATTCTGTTGGATCTAAGAATGAAATCTGGTGTGACTCAAGAAAACTTTATAATTATTCCTCACACTGAAGTCAAAGGCTGATGTTCATTTATTTCATATGTTCTCAGAGGTTTTTATCATTAAAGATCTGCTGCTGTTGCATCAAACCAGCTTTTGACCTTAACAGCACAGATTTTTATTACATATGTGGAACGTTTTAACTTTGGAGTCTTATCTGAAATATCAAATTGTTAAAGTATTTTTATTGCCTTCACCAAACCAATTTCTTTACTGTTGTCAAAACAGTTGAAGTCGAAACTTGTGGTGTTTTTCAGGATCCATTTCTGAAAGCCTTTTTATTGCTTTTGGATGAATAGATTTTTTTCTCTCACTTGTTACTAGGAAACACATGATCATGTAATGAGTCTGTAAAGGTGCATCAGACTTTATCTTCATCTGTTCCTTCATTTATCTCTTTCATGAATTGGCCTTTTGCTCCTCAGTTTTAGCCTCACTTGTTCAAGGAGAATTTGTTTTATTTTTGGTTCCATGTATTAACAATGAACGTTTTATCAGCTTTTATTGGAGATAAGCATAGCCTTCGACGTTGGAGGGTGAAACAGTGGACTGCTTTTCATGGAGGAGAAGCTGCATGACTAACGATGTGCTTCAAGATGGAGTCTGGCTCAGAGCCTACCTGCAGGAAACAACTGCACCAAAGACGTCCACCTGTTGTGTTTTTGTTTTTGACACCTGGCATGCCTCCATGTAACAAACGTTAGGATGCATTATTGCATCCTAATGCAATTAAAAGTGTTTGAGTGAAGCAGAGATAAATGTCAGAGAGGAAAACACAACCACTGCAGAAACAGTCTTTACCTACTTCAAAATAAAAGCACGAATATAAATGTCTAACTGCAGCTGATAAGCTAAACTTTACCACGGATATCAAAATATGTTTAACTTAAAGTTTACAGAACAGCCCAGTAAATTGGCATATTTAGAAAAAGCTAAACATCTAAACATCTTCAAATTTAGCAAAAGCGCTAAAGGAAACTAAAAGTTAACAATACACTTTATGCCCATTAGCAGATTTGTGGAAATGTGACCTCCACTGGAGACAACCACTGCACTAGCTAATGGGTTATTAGCTAATGGGTTATTAGCTAGTGCAGCAGTTGGTCACCATGGAGACTGAACGTAGGGCAGTTGGCAGATATTGCTGACCACAGAGTCACACTGATTTCTTAGGCAATTCCTCCACCTGCTTGGGTCACAGCAGATGTGCCATTTGGTCTGTAATGTAGGAAATGTAGAAATGTTTGTAGAAATGTTTGTAGAAATGTTCCAGGAACCAGAACCGACCTCCTGGAACAGCCAGCGGGTCAAACCCGTAGTTTTATGACCATCACAGAGCATGAAAGGCGAGTTTTCTGGTCGGCATTAGTTGGATGCCTGACAGTTGACTATATAGAAGGTAATTAGTGCCACAATTTCATAAATTACTTGCTATAAATAGAACAGGATACATTTGGAAGTATGGCATGACTGCCAGTTTAAGGATTGTGCTACTTTCCCCTGCCAGCACACAGTGCAACACTGCCACCTCCTGGTATATTATACACATAGCTGGGTGTGACTAAAAGACCTTTAGACACTAATTTGTAACTTTCTGTGAAGAAAGTGCTGTCTGTGTCAGTCTGGTTCCTCCCTGTAGTTCCTGGAGATCGAATGAAAACTGTTTGCTAACCTGTCAAGAGAAAATGTTTGTTTAGCATTCAGTTACGTGAGATTTAAGATTTTGAGTCACAGCAATCAGGCAGGAAAATGTTAGAGAGAGAAAGGAGGGACAGATTAAATAAGATCTGATGTCAGGTTCATTCATTTCTAGATTCCAACAGTTGGAGATACAGACACAAGCCCCCAATAACCCTTAAAGAGGTTTTCCTAATTCTCTACTTATATTAGATTTAGCTTTAAAAGAACATTTAGGCTCCAGTTGCCTGAAATCATCTTCCAGTTGCTGCAGATTGATGATGGTTGAAATATCTCATTCCACAACCTGAAGGATTTTGTTAGCAACATTGCAGAAGGCTCTCGATGAAGCCCAGAAACACCTTTACATTATGATTTCAGTTGTTATACTGCTGTTTATCATCATTTTTCGCCTTTTTCCACAGAAATAATCGCAGACCGAGTTCAATAAAATTCAATCAACAGTTTCTGGAAAGTTCACATTCGCCACTTTGGCAAAAGTAATCAAAGTCACTTTCTACCAAATAATGATTCTCATTTTGAATCTAAACAAAGGCTGAATTGACCTGCTGCAATGTGATTTGCTGTTTCCCTTTTTGTGTTCACAAGCAATTTAACGAGTGTTAAAGTAGTCGGTGAATATATATGTTATTTCAAGTTATTGACTCTCAATCAATTTGCTGTTTACCTGATAAACATGGCAACTAACTTCACCTTGAACTAGATTG
Source organism: Poeciliopsis turneri (assembly GCA_922788865.1). Lineage (NCBI taxonomy): Eukaryota > Metazoa > Chordata > Actinopteri > Cyprinodontiformes > Poeciliidae > Poeciliopsis > Poeciliopsis turneri. The sequence continues at coordinate 3,958,918 of CAKLNU010001103.1, forward strand.
CTAAGCTAATGTTGTTGTTTGTTACATTCACTGAACATGAAGGAAAGAGTCGTGACATCTTGTCTGAACGTGCAAACAGCCCTCATGGGAAATATCTTCTATCAGACTACCATACGCACACACACACACACACACACACACACACACACACACACACACATACACACACACGCAGACATGCACACATACAAATAATATTCCTCAGAGACATAATAATTGTCCCGATATGCTGTGTTTGTCTCCAGTTAAATATGTAAAGTATTAGTAACCTACTGAAGGTTACAGTCATATAATCCCTGCGGTGGATTTACTCAGATCAATGCTGCCCTCTAGTGGTAAATAGTTATAAGTACAGAAGCAGAGGCTCCATTTTGTTCTCCTCTAATCCATCTCACATTGGGAACTGATTGACTGCATCAATAGAGAAACATAAAAAAAGAAAAAAGGAACAATTCGGCTTTCAACACAAAATTCACAAAGCATCTCTCCTGATTTAATTAAATTTAATATTATAACTCCTGTTGGGCTGCACAGTGGCGCAGTGGGTAGCGCTGTTGCCTTGCCGCAAGAAGGTCCTGGGTTCGATTCCCGGCCCGGGGTCTTTCTGCACGGAGTTTGCATGTTCTCCCTGTGCATGCTGGGTTCTCTCCGGGTTCTCCGGCTTCCTCCCACAGTCCCAAAACAGGTTGATTGGTCTTCCCAAATTCTCCCTAGGTGTGAGTGTGTGCATGGTTGTTTGTCCTGTTTGTCTCTCTGTGTTGCCCTGCGACAGACTGGCGACCTGTCCAGGGTGACCCCGCCTCTCGCCCGGAACGCAGCTGGAGAGGAACCAGCAACTCCCGACCCCGTTAGGGAGAAGGGTGACGGAAAATGGATGGATGGATGGAACTCCTGTTGCCTTGCAGCAGGAAGGTTGTGGGTTCGACCCCGGCCTGGGGTCTTCCTGTACAGAGTTTGCAGGTTCTCCCGGTGCATGGTGGGTTCTCTCTGGGTAATTAATTGGTCTCTCTAAATTCTCCGGGCTTTAGAAAATGGATGGATGGATAATAACTCCTTCTGTACAAAGTACCGTTGTTGTGTTTAGTTTCTTTTTTATATACATATAAAAATACTGATGCATTTATTCAAAAAGAAATTAGATAAAAATGCTGGATGGAATTGATTTGAATCTAGAAAAATGAGCTATATTCCTGACTGGTACCGGTTTCCCCTGTCAGGTGGATTAACGGCGGATTTCTTGGGGCACCAAGAGCTTAGCTGTCAGAGCAGGCATCCATCAGAGGAAAGCATCGTGCTTCAGTCTCCTGCACTGACTGCGGATGATGATGTTCTGGGGTAAAGATGCTACAGCCTGAATGAGCCGCTATGTGTGTAAGCCGGGAAAATTTGCTGCTTGCCTGGAATAAGAAGTGCAGGATTTGGTGTAAACAGGTGAAACAGAAATGAATCATGAATATATAGCCATATAACACATTGGTCTATGTTATCCAATATATGGAACTAAATTTAAATCATGTCTAAATGTCCAATTTAGGAAATGAAGTAAAAAGGAGGAAGGCAGCGCAGAGAATGCGAGATAAAAAACAAACAAATTCTTCCTGTTCCATGCGGGAGAACATTCTGTTGTATAATCTTTCTTTTTCTCTATTAAGAGATGTTGTACTTCAAATATAAAGTTTATATTTCATTGTAAATATCAAATACGACTTCAAAATTTGACTTCATGATTTAACGCCTTGAAATTGGGCATCTGTCTCTTTAAAAAACTCCTGCTCTTTGTGAGCAGTAATCAGAACATGGCTCCTCTGTGTTTTTATCTCCTATAATGAGCTCAGCAGATGCGCAGTTCCACAAGTGTTTGCTAATTGCTGCTGACTAGTCTGAAGGAGCCGAGTGGGAGAGTCGTAGGGGACAGCTGCTCTGTGAGATGGAAACTCTGAGACCACAGCTTAAAGGAGGAGCTTCACCCTCGAAGGCGGAGCTACGCCCACCAAAGCCTTTTGCACAGATGAATGGTTGCCACGGCGATTAAAAGATTTTCAAACATGCATAAAAGAGTCATGGCAACACACCAGGTAGGTTTTTATTAGGTAATGATATTATAACATGATGTGAAGCTAAAAAAAGTTAATTTTACTAACAGCATGTTAGTAAATTTTACTAAACAAAATGTTGTCTGATGTTTTGTAACCAAGGCGTTGAATTCCAGTGAAATCCACCAATGGAGGCCGAATGTCTCTTCAAACCTCAAAACATCGGGTCCCTCACCGGATCTCAGGAAACTCCTGCATCGTGTCGAATCTGCGAACTTCAGGTCAGCTCAGCATTCAAAATGCTTCACTGGCTTCCACGGCCGAGCAGCTGCTCTCTGATCCAGCATGTTGACTGCAGACACTACAGCAGCGGCACCTTTTGGAGCCATGAATCACTCTCCTGTCTTACGGTTCAATGGGAGAATCTGGGTTTGGCAGTTGCCAGGGGAACAGTGCAGGTGGAATTAATGAAATGAAGGCTGGGCATCTAGAAATGCTTTACAAGGTCACAGTTGGGTGAGATGGGTGTTCTGTGATGCTGTGGGCCGCCCTGGGAATCCAGTCAGAGTCCATGGCATCATGAACTCTGTGGACCAAGAGGACATTTTTAATAAACATGTGGAGATCGTTGGATGAAAACTGAACTGGTGTCATAAGTGGGTCTTTCAGCAGCAAAATGATTTTCTTCTTTTACTCTCATCTCTGTCAGACCTAATAGAAAGAAAAAAACATGATCTGAATGGACCAGGACTTCCTGGAAACAGGAAGTTTGCTTCACTTGCAGTTAAACTCTGGTTGTTGAAAATGGTCTTATTTAATTGTGTGTATATTACTTTAAGAGCTCAGGGATCCATCTGAATGAGCTTCACTCTGATTGGTTCTTTTGTTACCTCAGTTAGCAAAGAGCACATGTTCAGTTTTCTTTGGAAGGTAATGGTTGGAAGCCGTCTAGAGCTGTTCCAGAGACTGGGAGTGCGTAAATTAATAAAGTAAGATTAATCCTTATTTAAGTAAGATTTGTTTATCTACACGTCTTTGTATTAAACTACAAATAATGTGATTTGTAGTTTGTTTGTTGTCCCTTGCTGCCATCTGATGGACAAATTGGTTATAGCCGTTTGTGGTGATCGGAAATAATAGCCTTTATTTGTTTGTCCTCTGTATTTTGTAGAACCACTCTCAGCTCTATTAAAGGAAATCAAGACCGAACAACGTTTCTATCATTCTTGACCGAATGCTCGTGGTGGCTGTCCTATTTAAAGAACATAAAGTAAAGGGAGCACAACACTGGTGATGCTTGACATTCATTTGCTTTTGAAAGTTCAGGGGAAAAGTGAACTGAAACAACATGATGATGTGAATTTCTAAAGTACTTCCTGCCAAATCAAATCACCAGGATGAAGTGGTTTTACGGCTGCATCAAAATTAGCGTATTTTCCACAACTGCAATGGAATCACTCTTTTGCATCACGAGTCACATGATCAACAACCGGATGTTACTACTGGTGGAAACTACAAAGAAGATGACAGGAAGTGGTAGGAAGATGATAGTCTAATGATCATTAGCAGCATACAGCTGTGATTTTAATTGTGCTTCTTATTTAATGGAAACATCACAATTTTCCATTAAATAAGGTGTAAAAATGATGCTTTTTACACCTTTAAAAGTGTAAAATATGAGTCCGTTAAGGGTCTCATATTTCAGTTGGTGTTTCTACTTTATCCTCTTTAAAGTTTCTATAGGTGATGAACTGCAACAATAAAAAAAAAAAAACAGAAGTGTGTCTTAATCCATCCTGTACTTCCTGGTAAACCTGGTGGTGATTTATTTCCTGGCAGGATTTATCACCAGCAGTACATCCTGGACACCACAGGCTGCCGTGGCAACAGACTTAGTGACCTTCCAGTGACTCAACGCAGTGACCTCCGACCTGGTCGCTGTGACATCACCCAAACTCATCCATCCTCATCAGAACAATAACCACTCTCATGAGCAACGTGTTATGCATGTTGTTTTATTGAACACTGGAACTATAAAAATCTAACCTTTCTGCGCAGTTCTGATGATTCCAAAAATACATGATTCAAAATCCAAAAATACATGATTGCAACTGGGAAAATAAAGTTATATTTCTTAAAAACTAAAGACAGCTCCAACAAAAACATTTCAAATGATGCACTGTGATTCTTCTTACAGTGTGCATTAAATAATGATTCATGACTGCAAACTCAGATAAGTTCTCATTCATGTGACGCCACTTTAAGCAGAATATTTCTTTAGGATTTTATAATCATATAATCATTTATATAATTTGAATCTTATATATATATATATATATGTATTATACTATGACTATACATTCTTCTGTACAGGTAAATACAAAACAGGCTAATCTATTTACAGTATTTATGAGTCTGTTGATGCAGTCAGAGCCCTGAACTCCATGCTCTGTTGCACAAGTAAAAGTTAAATTCTGGGATTTTACAGGCACTCCATGATTTAACTAATGCTAAATTACCTTTGACATTTCTCTTAAAACTCTAATTCTGGTATTTACTTATGTACAACAAACCGTAGACAGCTCTATCTCCAGGTAAATGATGTGTTAGACTAATAACTAATAGTATTACTGGTGTTACTAATGACATTAGCAATGAAGTGCTAATAGAAAGACATGGCACCTACTGACTTGGCAAAAGGCTTCTCAACAAATGGCTCGACTGCATTGTAGGTTATACCACCTGTCAGCAACAGGGGGCAGCAAAAGCTCAGCAACACAACAATCTGTGCAGAGAAACAGACAAAAGTTGAAATAGCCCTGCTGTCCCATGCCTGTTGTATGTTAGGCTTACAGTCCGGCTGCCAGGGTCGGTAAGGTGCATTTCTGAGTTACAAAAGACAATTCACATGAGGGACAAACACACACACACACACTGGAAAAATCCATTGATCTTTTAGAAATGCTGAGTTATTTTTTCCTAATTTTTCCTTTTTTTGTCCCATTTGTTGACAGACAAAACCTGAATGTTAGCATCTGCACAAACACGGCTCCGTTTGGGAAAAGCAAATTTCAGTTTCTTTGCATATAAGATCAAGTAATTCAAACACAAAAGTTGTGAAAATAAAATGGCTGATCACGTTTGACCCTTAAAAGTTCTTCTTTAGTCCCATAGGAGCAGGCAGAGTCCAGTTCAGGTGATCCATCATTTACAGTCATAAAAAACAGGGAGTTTTCTTTCTTGATTCTTTTGTCATCATCTTTCTAACACAATATTTCCCACTGTGTGACAACTTCCATAAAAGTTACACAGGGAAAAGTGTGACTGGTCTTAACAGAGATGCTTGTTGCTGAAATTTCTTCATTTGTTTCTACTTTTACCTCTAGAATAACAGCAGTGGAGAAGCTGAGTTCGTTCTCTCTGCTTCTTACAATTTATCTAATGAAACTTTATTAGTTATTCCAGAAAGACTTGTTTTGCTTCTTTTTTTAACCAAATAAAACTTTGTGTAGAGATACAATGTGAATTCAGATTCAGTAAGAGATCAGCTTTAAAGCTGCACATTGTAACTTTTATTTTAAAAAATGTTGTTTTTTTTTTGTGTTTTTTTTTTTTACTTATTTGTTAAAACTGTGATCATGTCTGGACAGCAGAGAAAATCTGTTTCCATTCCCTCCTCCCTGAGCTGCTGCTGCCGTCTGAAGAAATGCACCAAAAACAGCCAATCAGAGCCAGAAGGAGGGTCTTAGTGTTGTCAATCATCCTTTTGAATGTGCTAATAAATTTGCAAATTGCAGCAAAATAACTCACCATTACAGGAAAACCGTTTATCCGCCGTCATCAGCAGCCATGCTAATTAGCCGTAGCATTCATGACAGACTGCGCTGACAGGGCGACGCAGAGAGCAAGTGGGAGGTCAGTGGGTGGTGCACACATGGGCATGATTGACAACACTAAGCCTGATTGGTGGTTTCTAGCTAGCACTGGGAGATGCGACAGGAAATGGATTTCTCAGGATATCTGTCTCATAATACCACCATGACAAACTGACAGTTTCATCAAATATGATATATATAATATATATACCGCAGTTTTAACTAGCAACAAAAAACAAAAGTCCATCTTTATCATTATCTTTGTCTCCTAGCCTTAAAAAAGACAGTGCAGAGTTCAATGTCAGGTCCAGCGTCTCCCACATTCAGGCCGGTCTGCATTCCATCATCTTTTTAAAAGCTTTTGTGAAGCTGTCATCCAGGAAGGCGTACAGGAACGGGTTGAGACAGGAGTTGGCGTAGCTCAGGCTGGTTATGAAGTAGGAGATCCCGATCACCAGAGGCGTGCTGCTGAGGTCCGTCGTCAGAACCACGATGGTGCTCAGGTGGTACGGCGTCCAGCAGAACAGGCACACGGCCACCACGATGAACACCATGATGGTGACCTTCTTCTTGGCCTTGTCCAGAGCCTTGGCGTTGCTGTTCAGCCTCATGTTCCGCAACTTGTAGAGCATCATGGTGTACAAAATGCAGATGGTTGAGACTGGAATGGCGAAGCCCAGGATGAGCGTGTAGATCCGGCTCATTTTGACCCACAGAGCCTCCGGCATCGGCAGGAGCAGCACGCAGCTCTTCCTGCCGTCATGTGGATTCACGTAGACGCCGGCGAAAACGGTGAAGGGCATGACGATGAAGATGACGAGGAGCCAGACGCAAAACGAGATGATTTTGGCCGCTCTGTAGGTGCGGTACGGCATGCGCTTCGAACTGACTGTTGCCCAGACAACCAGATAGCGATCAATGCTCATAACCGTCAGAAAGTAGATGCTGGAGAATATGTTGTAGTGGTCAATGCTGAGGATGACTTTGCACAAAACTTCGCCAAAAGGCCAGTAGTTCAGCAGATGGTCAGCTATACTGATCGGCAACACCAGCGTGAACAAGTCATCTGCAATGGCCAAGTTCAGGATGAACATGTTGGTGACCGTTTTCATCTTCGGGGCTTTGAGGATGACGTATATGACGGCCATGTTGCCCGTCAGTCCCACCGCGCAGATCACAGAGTAGATGATTGGCAGGATGATGTAGAGGTCGGCGTCGAAGTACGGAACGATGCAGTTGAGGTCGGAGCCGTTCCCCGACGCGTCCGCCGAGTCGTTGCAAACCGGCAGCTCACCTCTTGGATGGGTCACGTTTTCCATCATGTTTCCACTGGTGTCCGAGTTCAGATCAAGGATTTTTCACTGGGAGCATTTTCAAAGGGAAAACAATATTTTTAAAAAGTAGAGTTGAACTGAAGCTCTGTTTCTAACATCTTCCCTCATCAGTCAGCAAAAATAAGCAGGAGTTGCAGAGCAGGAGAAAAGGTCAGGCTGATGGAGGATCGGTACTTCTTTCATCACAAATGATCCTCTGCTTCGTTTACTGGCAGCAATTTCACATCTTTTCATCTCAGAACCCAACAGCTTGAGCTCTTACCTCCCTCTTGACTTAAAAACACACAGACTTCACTCCAGAGGATTTCTCTTCAAATAGAAACGCTGAGGGCTCTTGGTGCTAAAGCTCTCCAAACACAATACTTTGCTTGTTGTTTACTTTACAGTCCTTTTAGTCTTCAGATTCCCTTGATTTTCGCTTGTATTTGTTATTTTAAAAAATGTAAAATGACTTTCTGTAACAGGAGATGCCGCTCTGGTGTCCTGCAGCTCCTCTGTCCTCCCTCGATGTCAGACACTAACAATAAGATTTTATCTGCAGAGCTCGGCTCCCGGTCGCTTTTATGCTGTTTTCATTCTGTTTGGAACGCGCTCTGGAGAGGGTGCCAGTGCGCGTTACGCACGAGTGGCGCATCGAGTAACCTAACAGGAGGGAGATGTGGACAGGAATTAGTTACCAGAAATGGGAAGAGACACAATTAACTGGACTCAACAACCAGCTTGATGACAAACTGTGGAAATAGGTTTTAAAGGTGCAGATTTGGACCGAAACCGGACAAACCAGGACAGAGAGCAGAATATTTGAAATGTGACCTTTAAGGATTAAAACACGAAGCTTCTCCCTCAATACGCTTCACATGATTCTATATCTAAATGAAGTTTTCACTCTTAAATATATCCCTCCAGTAAAAACAGGCAAAAACCATGCAAATAAAAACCTCCCTGTTGAGAAGGTTACATTTCTAGAGTTTAATAAATTATCACTATTTCTCCTATTTGGAGAAAAGTGTGATAATAAGGTAAAACTGAACGGATGAAGTAAAGGGAGGTGAGTTTACCCTGTGTGAGCCACCGGAGTCCCTCTGTCGGGTCTGGAGACGCGCTCCGCTGTCCGCCGCCGCGCCGCGCCGCACCGCGCCGCGCCGTTCTCCCTCTCCGCCGACGCGCTCCTGCAAGGCAGCGCCTCGGCTGACGTCATTTCGAGATCCCCGTGTCAATCATGCGGAGGTCCGTCTGCCTGGCCGAACCTCTCCGCCTCTACGGTGTCCTGCGCAGGTCAAAGTGGGATTGTTTTTTTCTCTCTCTCTTCTTTTTCTGTTTCAGCCTCTGACTGGAACAACTGCAGGCTGCGCTGCTCTGATCCCCTCATCAGCCTCCCCATTCCTCAGGACACACATGGTGGGACAGCGAGTCAGGGCTGACAGGCAGAGGAGATGGAGAACTGCATGTTTGTCAAATAAATAAATAAAAACAGATTCAGATTCATCTCTGAGCTCTAAAAGTAAAAAATAAAAAATCTGCAAGAAAAGAAATCTGAGCTTACTCTCAGAAATTTTCTAGAAAAAAGAAAAAAGGAGTCTGAGATCCAAAAATCACAAATGTTGTTTCTGGTGAGCTTCCCTTCTGACATCAGCCTGTCGGAAACCAACCAGCACAGACTGTTGTTCAGGATTCATTGGAGCCCAGAAGCAGCTGCTCCTCCACATGGACAGGAGCCAGTGGAGGCAGTTTCTGGTTGGGAACCAGCCCTGCTCTCCGGTCCCGTCCCACCAGAGGAAACCCAGAACATGAAGATGTTTCTGACCTGGGATCAGTTGGTGATTCTCTGTTCAGGCTGCTGTCTCCATGACCCGACTTCACATTTAACGGATAATAATGGCTGGTCGGAGCTTGAAGCTCGGTTTTAATATGGATGCTGCTTTGCTGACCGAAGGGAAACAGCAGTTTGTAGCATCCAGCTGCTCTGCAGAGCTCAGCAGTGATGAGAGTAAAAACAGATTCGATTACACTTATTTATACTTTCAGGTGAAGGATTGTTAAATTCGGCTCTGGGTTTGGGAACATGTTCAGTATTGATATCCAATAATTGCATCAGAAACGGAATCGGTGTGAGGCCGCAGTGAGTTCTGTTAAAGCTCCATTTTCTTTTTGGTATCAGTGTTTTATTCATGGGCTGCACAGTGGCGCAGTGGGTAGCGCTGTTGCCTTGCAGCAAGAAGGTCCTGGGTTCGATTCCCAGCCCGGGGTCTTTCTGCACGGAGTTTGCATGTTCTCCCTGTGCATGCGTGGGTTCTCTCCGGGTTCTCCAGCTTCCTCCCACAGTCCAGAAACATGACTGTCAGGTTGATTGGCCTTCCCAAATTGTCCCTAGGTGTGAGTGTGTGTGAGTGTGTGTGGTTATTTGTCCTGTTTGTGTCTCTGTGTTGCCCTGCGACAGACTGGCGACCTGTCCAGGGTGACCCCGCCTCTCGCCCGGAACGCAGCTGGAGAGGAACCAGCAACTCCCGACCCCGTTAGGGAGAAGGGTGACGGAAAATGGATGGATGGATGTTTTATTCATATCCCTCATGCAGAGTGCCTGAGGACGCCTGGCTTCTTAACGCCGCCGACTGCATCAGGATGCACATCATCAGTCCAAGCGACAGCCTGCATGGACAGAAACTCCTGATGGGATCCAGGAAGCTGAGAGACTGAAACTCTTTGCTCCAGAGGTTTGAAATCAGTCACTGAAGTTCTCCAAAATATCAAATGGTTCACTTGTTCTCAGGAGTTTTTATGTCTCTTCATGTTGAATCTTTTTAACTAAAAGACAAGATTTAACATTTCCTTGCCAACTACATAAATATATCAAATAGATAATAAATGCAATATGGAAAACTTGAGTCTTATTTCAATATTTATTCGTTTCTAACCAGTGGAGTTAAATATTATGTGTGTTGTTTTTATTGTGACTTGCTGTAAAATGAATCTGCAGCGTGTTTGCATGCTGAAATCAAAGAGAGCATCTTCATTTCAGTAGATTTTAAAGAAAATTGATTGGATTCTGAGGATGAAGCTGCTTTTGTTTCGGGTTGAAGTTGCAGCTTCAGGAGGATTCTGGGAAAATAGAAACTTCAGGCAGAAATGGAAACCAGCAAAACTCAAGTTGATGTAGAACTTTTAAACGCCAGCAAGCACAGGGTTATTAATTTGCTGTAATACCACTAATAGTTACATTTCTGCTGAACAATATCCGTTATCACCCAGAGGCAGAAGCATCGCGTCTCTTTTCACATATCACTCAAATGAAACATTTTAACTTTACATTTTCTTCTCCTTTTATTGATAATGTTTCTCCTTCTCTAAGAACAGAGCATCTTTTCTCTAACACTGCAGTGAAATTTATGGAGCTGTAATAAAATTATGTGACTATAAAGTTGAAACGGAGAAACAATTGAGCTTTCAGTCTGAGTAATCCTCAGGTTTGTTTGAATCTCAGCTCAGCTTTTAACAAAAGGGGAAAATGTAAGCATTTCAAAAAGTTTACAGAAAAGCTGTTCAAACAGCAAATACATGAAATGTCTGCACGGCGCCTGCCTGCTGTCTGATTCTCTTATTTCTTCACAGTAATTCAGTCTACTGAGAAAAAGCCTGTTTTCTTTTTGTGAGACAAAAAGAAAATAATGCCAAGGTGTGGAATTATAGTTTTGGCACAAAATGCCTTTTTTTCTGTTTGTTCTTCCAAAATGCTTCATTGTTATTCGTCTCATTTATTTTGTTTTTTTTGTTTTGTTTTGTTTTTTGAATGGGTTACCGTATAAATAGCTGGAAGGTCTGAATCTTTGAAAACTTGGACTGAAAAACTGAAAACAAGGCCGTTTTTTTCTGTTTGCTGCCTTTTTTCCAAACAGCCTGAGGAACCAAAGTAATTCAAACACCTGATCAGGAGACAGCAGGACTCATCATGGACTGATGGACTGGAGGAGTCCATCCTCCAACTACTTCCTGTCTTTTTCTTCATGGTTTCCCACCAGTGGTAACATCCTGTTGTTGTTCCTGTCCTTAGTGTGTTTGGGTTATTGCAAAATAAACCAAAACTTTTCATCAAAAATTCTAAATTGCTGCGTTTCCATCAATTTATTTTCAAATTGCACAATTATATGGTCAATGGAGCCGCAGCTAATGAGCATGTCTGGGTTTTCCTTGTGAACTTGTTAACCTGCCACCCCATACCGGATATGAAAGGAAGAGAGATGAATGAATGAAGTCCAAAGTGACGCACTTTTCTGGAAGACACGAATGAATGTGACTAAAAAGCTGTAATATTTTCTCGTGGGCAGCAGGAAATCTACCCACAAATTGGTTTAATGATCACTTCAAACTGCGAGGCATGATCAGAATCAAGCTAATCACCTTTGTGCCGAGCGACCCGGCCCAGACAACGATGCAGTGACACTCTGATCGATGGATTGATGGAGGACAACTGCCTCCATCGAGTCCAAACCTGCCCAAAGCAAAGTCACACTGGATGACAAACACCCGACTATATATACCTGCACTGCTGGAAAATCCCTCATGCATCATAACTCAAACGTTCTAACAGCAGATATTTATTCATCACATCTGTGTGACTTTAGTTGTTTTTCCAGTTAAATTAATCAAAGTAACAACAAGAAAACTGTCAGGGAATTGTTTTAATTCATGTTTCCATCGATAACATGATCTCTGAAATGTGCAGAGGCTTGTGAAAACAGAGCTGAATTTCTCAGACACCAGTGACTCAATGCATTATGGCATTTTCCTCATGTCTAATGCATCCTTTAATGAGCAGCGTTGTTGCCTCTGAAGCATCGCGGCTCAATCAAATCATTTATGTTTCAGAAGATGATTACGACTCTTCACTGAACGTTTCACAAATGGGACTGAGAGCGAAGAGAGATGCAGGAGACGAGGCTTCCTGTCAGACGTGGAGATGAAGTGAAGACACAAATGATTTAGAGCAATGTTCTGAAAAAAATTATTTATTTGTTCATCTGAATGGAATCTGAATTACACATGCAAGCAGAAAATGGTAAATATACCCACGAATAGTCATTGATATTTCAAGTAGCAGAGAAAACATGGACTCTCTGAAGCCTTCAGCAAGCTTCTGTTATCATTCTGGCCGGCTCAACCTGTACAGCTCATCCGTAATGGGTGGTTTCCTGCCACAGACCATATAACTGAACACTTTGACATGTAAAAAGAAACTATAGAAACGACAATTTGGGGGGGAAAAATCTAAGTTTTGTTGCAAGGATGAGATTTTTTCTTTTTTCAAATTTGTTTATTTCTCAAACCTGCAATGGAAAAACTGTTTTCACATCACAGAAGTCACATGATGAACAATCGGATTTTACCACTGGCACAAACCACGAAGAAGAAGAAGAAGAAGAAGACAGGAAGCAGTTGGGGGATGAAGGCATGTCATGTTTTTTAACAACTTATTACAGGAACAAACTTATTCACATGTGATTTTAATTCCGTTTATTTCTTCTAATATCTAGGCCACACTCCAAACCTCGCCCTCCAGCTGCTTTGATAAGTATTCTGATGTCTGCATGTCTGTGTTTGGCCATGCAGACTTAGTCTGGATTTCTGTGAGGTATTTCTGTGTCAGGGTTGCCCACAAAGGAAAATATGTTTGCCGTCTCTGATGTCCCTGCAGCTGCAGGTTCCTCTCTGCTGCTGCTGCAGAGCTGCAGGTCAGACAGACTGAGTTATTCTCTTCACATTCCAACCTGCTTCTTCTCTTCTCTTCTCTTCTCTTCTTTCCTCTTCTCTTGTCTTCTCTCCTCTCCACAGAGCTGTGAGTCCTGAGTTGTGGCTCATCTCCAGCTCCAGTTTAACTCATTGCACTGGATGTAATAATTTGAAGTCATTGTAAAAGTCGGACCTTACTGGGTTTTCCAACAGACAAAAATCACAGTGACAAATCAAAAATGGTTTTGGAGTGGATAAAGTGGACTATGATTAAGCAGCTAGACAATGTTTAGGTTTTTCAAATGAACTGAACCGATTCTTTAAAGAAGAACGGTCAGATACCCAGATGAACTCCTGCCTGAGGCTTAAGTCTCTTCAACTTGTTAGGGATGTTTGTCTTCATGTTTCCCAATTCTTCTTTTTAAAAAAAAAACACTGAAGTTGTTTGTTTCCCACCTCAGAAAGTCAGTTTGCTTTTCACACCCAGGAGTTTATATACATGGTATTCAAACCCCAAATATAGCTTAATGTGCATTAACACATGAGCTCTACTGCAGAAGCTACAATCCTCCATATTTCTATTTCTACAGTTGTGTTCAGGTGAGTCAGTTTCCAATCCATGTTTTCGTTTTAATATTTTAGATATGAAGAAATCTGCAAATAGAGTCGACTGTAAAAGTCCCACAGAAACTGGAAGAGAACTGAACTGCAGGAGTGGAAAATGCTCTTTCACAGTGAAACGTGTTCAACCAGTGGGAGGAATTAGCATTAGCCTTGAAAGCCTGTCGGCTGCTGCTGATGGATGGCTGGTCATGTGACTGATGGACCTCGTCTGTTTGGGTCTGAGTGAACAAGGTAAGAATACGATTGCCTTATCTTACAAGAGGTCAATTCAATACCAACAGCAAACAAAGAGCAATCAATTTTTAACATGCAAGGAAAATTGATTATAGCTCTCTATTGGGACCGCTGCGCTGTTTCTGCACTCTCAACAGAATAAGTGATAGACTGGGTTTATTCTGCAGTGCATGCATTTAGTTTAGGTTTCGCTGTGTTAGAACCAGAAACCATCATCTCAAAGTGGACATTTGTTCACTTGCAACAGAATTAATTATTTCACAACAGCAATAAATGAATATAAAGAGCAAAGAGGCAGTGATGTTTATTTTTTCAACGACTGTAAGAAACTCAGACCTGATAAACTTTTAGAGATGTGCTCAAATAAGGGAGGAAAACAAATATGGCTTTTCAGATAAAAATGATATGAAATGCTTTAGAATCGAAGCCAAAACCAGAACGATGTGAAAGAAAACACAAAACGACTATTCAAATGGATCCGAAAACAACTAAAACGACCAAAACTCAACCAATAATCAGCTGATCAAAGCAGGTCAACTTGTGAAGTAACTTCAAAATGCTGTTTCTAAAGCAAAAAACACTTTTAAAAAATCATTTGGAGTTATTTGGTTTCCATTCAGGGCCAGTAAAATATTCTGAATTGAATTTAGTTCCCAGAAACTCTAAATAAACAATAAATACTAGTTTAATATAAATGTTTGATAAAAACGGGAACATCTATGTTTGAAATACCTCATATAATCATTTCCTCTCATTCTTTGTGGCTGTTCATTTTCCTTTGAGTATTTTGATTTGCATCACAATGGGCCGTGTTTCCATTGTATCGGCTTGAATGGAAATAAAACCTTTTTAGATGTTGTTTTAAATACACAAAACATCAGGGGCCAAGTCAGTTACATCTCCTGTGAAAGTATCATTCAGAGGCTGCAGTTCACTGCCCACCATAGAGCCACAACAAAATATCAAAACCCGAACCATCTCTCTGTTTGCTGCAGTCATGATTTGATAACAGAGGCAGGAAACAGAAAGGCAAGCCTGGACATTACTGGAGTAAAACCAAAGTAATGTCCAAATGAATGTCATTTAAACCTCTGAAATATCTGTCGCAGGAAACGGTTTAATTTCAGTGATACAAAACTATATTTTCAACTGATTCTGTTTTACAGTAAGGAGAGCTTTTCTAATGTAATATCGTTAAACTCTGACGAACAGATCCTGCTGGCTGCCAGGAAAACCCTGACTCTAATCCGTGAGCGCACATTAAGGCTTCCAGGGAACATAAATGTTCTGACACTCAGAGGGCTCGGAGGTAGGCCAGCCTGATGAATCGCACTCTGCAGGGCCGAAGCCAGGAAACTCTCAGCTCCGACGTTCTGCCGTAAATAAAGCAGAACATGTTCAGATTCATCCAAAACCTGTAAATCTAGAAGGAAGTGGCTCCTAACAGCCTGATAGGACAAAAACATCCTTACAAAATAATCGACCGTCCTCTGATCGCTGACTCAGTGACACACAGCGGATCCCGTTGCTAAACAAACACACATCAAGCTTTTGGCTCCAAATATAACCGAAAATAGATCATAATAATCTGAAAGCTTTGCACACATAAGACTTGAGCTTCACGCTTCTGTTCAGTAACATCAACTGGAAAAATGTCAACAGAAAATGACTAAATTTATAATGAAACATTAAAGTTGCTTCTGCGTTTCTAGACTATGCAGTTGTTGCCTCATGGCTGGACTTTTACTGTCAAGAACTTCCAATAAATTTAGTTAAAAACTTCCAGTTCATGTGACACAGAGCAGAGACAGCAGTAAGACTTGGAACAAGATCTCATGTTTCTTCCATTTTTAAATCCATGACAGGTTTTTAAGATTCTCTCTCACATAAAGCTGATAATCAAACTCCATCATCAATGTTCAGATGTTCCCATCAGAGCGTTTCGTTCCTGCAGGTTTCCTGGTGTTTCTTAGAGTTTAATTAAACAGTAAGTTCAATGTTTTAGTTGTCAGTGTTGTGGTTTTGACCCTTTCTGGCCTGAATTTTGTCCTTCTTGTCCTGGTTTTTGTCCAGTTTTGTCCCAGACACCCTGTCTACATGCAGGATCAGCTTAAAACTTTCCATTTTCATAAACGTATAATTAGAGTTGCTTATCCTGAATTATGTGTGTAAATTTGCTGCTTTAGGATTGGATTTACTCACCACCCTTTGTTACTTTTCTTCTTTTTCCTACTACTCTCCAATCACAGATTTCTTCCAGTTTTCAGGTTTTTTTTCTATAAAGAAGTCATACCTATTCCTGTGTTTTCTAGTTTTTGTCACCAACTGTTCTCTTTCTGCAGTTGAAACTGTTGCTGCAGTTTTTAGCAGAGGTTCTGTGATTTCTTATCAACAAACTCGAGAGGAAATGCTTCAAATTTAACATCTTGACGGAAGAGACCTTCAGTCCTGTTCAATGTTTACTGCAAACTTTAAACAGTCATCTGGATTTTGTCTGGTAGAAACATGATATGATGTTATCTTTTATTTAATTGTTTGGTAGACTTACCATATTAATTCTGTGTTTTGTTCAAGGAAACTTTGTAATAAATTGACAAAACATTTGAGGAAAATATTCAAGAATTGCATTTTTGGGTTGTTTTTGTTAGTTGTTAATGTTATTATAGAATTAAACTGTTTCTCCAGTGCAGACATAAAGCTTTCATTTCCAGGGCAATGAAACGACTTTCCAACAAGTTGCTGTGTCATACAGCGGAGGTCATTTCAAGGTTAGTGCACTTTAACAAACATTTCAACTAATTCAGTTTCCCTTAATTTGCTCCAGAGCAAATCAATGTGTTGTTATGACAACAATTTGAAGCATCATAACCACTCTTACAGTGAATGTGTAAGTATGTTGGAGGAAACGGAGCAGTGAGGACGAGACTGAGGAATAAATCATCCTGAATGTTTCTGTGGATCTGAAGATAATCGCCTGGTCAGCAGAGTGAAAATGCTTTATGTCTCAGTTTGTCAGAAATCAACACACCTACAGTAGATTCAAAACACGTTAAGGTTTCCAGCTGTCAGACGACATTCAAACAGTGAATGAGTCACTTACCTCATTTTTCAGAAAGATGAGAAGTTAAATTATCTGGTTACTGTTCTGAAAATCCTGATGGAGCAAAACAATTTGTCCCATTTCTTTCAAGATAAGGAACAAAACAAGGAACAGGCTCCAGTCCTCATTTGTTAAATTAATGTCCGTATTAAATTGGTGCAGATGAAACGTGTGAGAATCACAAAGCATTCTGCCTCATAATCGAACACAACACAAAGCAAACTGACAGAAATCCTTCTCAACTCCCTGCCTGTCATTTCTAAATGCTTCTTTTGAAACATTTTCTTGTTTAACAAAGTAAGAACATTGTTTTGTCTCTTGGCATTAAAGTCAAAGCTGCTTCCTGTTTCTGCTTCTATAATCCTGTTTTATTTGTGAATGTATTGTTTTAATAAAAGACATTATCACAGTTTTATTGCTTAGTGCTGTGCTGTGCAATTCTGTTCATTAATTGTGTAGAAGCGGCTCCATCTATTCTCTGTTTTTCAGGTGGCTTAGCTTCTAACTTTTCTCACTCAACAGGAAATTGACTGGTGAGTTAATGGGACATTTCAGATTTTTTAAGTGAGGCTCCGTAAAGCAGTTATTGTTAGATCAAATTTGTCAAAATGAGTTTGCAGAGAAACAGAAACAGTTATTTAAAGTGTGATCCTCTGACAGAAAGGAAACGAGTCAAACTGAAAACCTCCTGGTTGTTTGAGTGAGCGCTGAGGCCGCTTGTTGAATCCGTCTGTCAGATCGCTTGATATTCATCTTTTCTCCATTTTTTCTCAGAGGATTATGAAAATTGGCTTCAGAGGTTTTGAAGAATCCGATCTGGAAACAGCGAAGAAACGTATCAGCCCATCTGCGTAATCACAACCTCCAATCTGACTGGTTAATAATGTTTTTCTAATTACTTTCCATTCCTGTAATCTCGTCTGCCACAGATCAGACACCAAGTTTTCTGGTAACTTAGAAAAGCCCTGCTGGTTTTGTGGATCTGCAGAAGGTGGAAACCGTTTTGTCTGAGTTTCTCTGTCAGGTTTTGGAGCTGAATGAATCTGGGGTGAAGGTTTGATTTAAGAGTTAATCTTCTTTCCTGGCTGAACGCAGCAGCGTCCAAATGAAGAATCACCTTTACTAATGTTTTTCCCTCCAAGAATTTTTTAGATAAATGCTTGGAAAGAAACTCTCAACTTAAAGTCGTGAGTAAAGTTTCCCATTGAAAATGTTGATTTGGGAGGTTACATTCACTAGACATCAATCACTCTGAGTAGAAAACGTTCCTTGAGAAATTTCTTCTTTTATTTTAAGTAAATATTTAATCTCTTAATTTCCTGCTTCCAGTTTTGATTTTTCACTGACTTTTTCCATTAAAAGAGATCGACTGGCAGCCTGTGATGAAAGAATTACAGGTTTGGCCTTTTCTTAAAAATGCTGTAATTATGACAGTTCAAAGGCGACCGACGTAATGAAACCGTCTCCCACTCATGAAACGCTCCACAGCTGAGCGGATGAAGCTATGTGGCATTTCTCAAAACTACGTTTCTCAAATGTTTCACTTTGATTCTTCACAAAGAAAATTAAAGGTTAAGAGTGTGAAATATTTTGACGGCAACCAAAGAGAAAATGTGTCGTTTTGACTTTCAATTCAGCTGGAAATAGTTTCAAGCAGCAGTAAATCCTTTCAAAGACTTCTTTTTAAATTGTTTTTGCTCAAATGATAAAAGTGACATAAGTAAAAATTATAATAGTTACAACAGTAGAGAAACACAAAACCTTTGTGAAGAAAAGGCTTTTGAAGCATTTCAAACACATGCCAAGTTTCTTTTTGAAAAATAAATCATTTCTTTATTTTCAGCAAGGTGCAGAAAATTTATTTTCAAATTGTGCCAACTGATTCCCGGTAATAAATAAATAAAAAAACAGTTTTTTCTGCTCTATAAATGTGCTAAATTTGACTCTGATTTTTAAAACAGAAAAAGTTTGAAGCGACCTTGGAGGCAGATGACCTTGACTGTTCGGTGCTGATCAGTGTCAGTTTGACCTGGCGGCAGAACGGCCTCTTGGTCATCCTGGTTTTCTCCCTCCACCTCGGTGGCATCTCCATCACCCCCAATGCGTCAGGATGATTAGCCCCGTCTCTCCAGTTGCCTGGCAACACGTCTAATGATGATGGGCTAATTTAGCTAAACACTCCAGCCATCCATGTGGGACACAGAAGAAAGACAAGACGTCTGTAAAATGACTGATGTTACATAATAAGTTGAGTTTATGACACTTTCTCTCCAGAACTTTTGGGGCATTTAAATTCATCCAAGTCTTTTCCACAAAAGAAAACGCGGTTTGTTTTTGGGTGATGCTGAAATACATCTGCTGGTTTGTGGCGATTGAAACCAGAATGCAAACTGAAAAACAGTAGTTAATTTTTTGTTCAGTTTGCAGCCCATCCTGCAGACCGGCCAGCTGGAGGTGGGTCTGCAGACTCCTGCCTGTCGCTGCCTGGATGAAACCTGCATTGTTATGAAAGCATATTTCTGTAATCGTCTCATGTGACATCTGCATTCAAACACAACCGATGATTCACGGAGCTGATGGGAACTTTGAGCACAAATTACCAATGTGTAGCGATCATTTGCTTACCTCCAGCTGTGTGCAATTGGAAATTTGAATTATTGTGGCATCGAGACAAAAATTGAACAGACTGAATTTAGGCATTATAGCCCACTTCACGCTGATCCAAACAATTTTCTTTTTAATCTTAATGAGTTAAGATTAGTTTCTGATGGGTTTCGGTTTGTGCTTCACAAACCGAATTTCTTTCTGCATCTCATAAACACAGTAGAAAATATTCAGCACAAACAACTGAGTGCAATCTGGTGAATCCATCTCTTCAAAATTACAACAGATCAAAATTAACACCCTGAACAGCCACATGCTGAAATGTTGTTTAGGCAGTTAGTGTTGATATATGTCCACACAAAGTATAAGCACTTTTCATTTCACAGATTCTTTTCATGATGAAATATGCTGCTGCCGGGTTTCTGCACATACTAATTCCTCCCAGTGATCCGTCCACCAGAGCCACTGGAATCAGAAATGGATCTCATAAATCTCACTCATTTTCAAAGCGCCGGCCCAAGAGGCAGCGCAGAGGAAACACCAACACATTAACGGAGATCAAGAACATATTCAAATCTGGAGATCAAAACAGATACAGAATCATTAAAAATAAGTGTGTCAAAAGAGAGATCACACCGGCAGCCATGCTGGACGATACTGTCGAGTCTAAATCATGTTAAATATCAAATTAAAACATAAATGGGATAACAGATTGGGAGACTCATGACTGATGACTCAGGAGGGAGAAACTCAGGAATAACCGCCACCATGATCCAACCTGACGGGAAAAATCTCCCGTCTTTTGCTGCATTTCTTCCTTATTTCCTGTCTTCTTACTGTTCACTAAGGTCAGTTTATTCTGTTAAAACACTAAATAATTATTCTGTGACTTAGTTGTTTTATATCTACTCATCAGCAGAGGTAGAAAATAAAAGGATCTTAATAAATTAACAGCATGTTGTGTCTTTAGGCTTTCAGTCTTTTTAGGTCCATATCTACAAACAGAAACTATTCCTGTTGCAATAAACAATAAACTAATTATTTGCATAATAAATTAACAGGAGCTCAATAACTGATTGCTATTTGTTTACTGAAACTTCTTAAGCTATTTTATTTATGGTTTTGGTTGTTTTTGGTTGTTTTTTATATGATTGTTTATATTTAAGATAACTTCCAGTTCAAAGGTTAAGTGTTTGTTGATTTTTGAGAGAGCAAACTTGCATTATTATTGTTCTATTGTAGTTATACCACTAAACAATGGCCTCAAAACAGCAATTATTATTCCTTACAATAATTTCTGGGACTTTGCAACAAGAAACTAGCAAAAAAAATTTTTATACATTCCCTGTTATTAAGTTTAATCGTGTAATTTAGCCATAAATTATATATTATTCAGGCATAATTGTCACATAAGGAAGATAATCACTAACGCCTGCTATTATTTAATCATCAGCTGCTCTGAACTCTTTATTATGATTCCTGGATACAATTCATCCTGTTTAGCCCTTTATAGAAAAAACCTTTTCCATTTTCTTTTCCTGCCGTTTTGATAAATCACATAAAGCGCCGCTTTGCCTTATTTGGCCCTGCAGCACAAACAGAGCTTGAAAATGGTGAGTCTGACTGTGATCATACACCACAAATCAATCTTATGCACAGCTTTGAAATAAACAGACATATCCCAGACTCTTCCTTCAAAACTCACTTTTTCCAAACATCGATCAGAAGTTTGGCGACTTTGGCCTCCAGTTTGTTTCTTTCCTTGTTTAGTGGGAAGCTGAACGGCGCTGGAACGAAAGAAAGAAAAAGAAAACAGTCACATTTTCACTTCAAAGATGCATCATCTGTTACCTTCAAGTAGAAGAGTATATCTATCATTTTCCTGTCATTTAATGATGAATAATGATCCATCTTTCCTTGCATAGAAACATGCATGTTGGTCTAATTTGTATGCAGGTTCATACATAGCTTTAGTCCTAATTGCTGGTTGAGCTTTGAAAGTCTAATTAAGATACTAACTTTGTTTTATATGTGTTTCTTTAAACACTGTTATTCACTGTTATTCTGCTGAAACCATTTTGCTGACTGTCTCACATTTTCTTAAAAAATGTGAGATGATAGACTGTAAATGTCAAGAATAGGAGTTTGATTTTAAAAATGAGTTAAAAGAAGTGAAAGTTTAAGATATTTGGAGAACCTGGAGAACAATGTAAACTCACTGTGATGCAACAATATAAACTAATTAAATTAGCTTCATTGTACCATAAAGGCAAAAAGAAAACAGCTGATTTAGTTATGAAGTGTCAGGCTCTTCTCCTTTAGTTTGTCTCTATTTTACGATGTTTTGCAGTTTTTTGGTGCTTATTGCAGTCATTCAACTCTTGCCAGAATAGTGTGAGAAGAGGTTTTATCTGTCTTAAAATATGATCTGAAACGAACAGGAAGGCATTCAATAAACCAGCTGCAATTTTGTTCTAATTCCTCCTGCACATATTGGCTCCATAAACTCTCCTGTTGTTTTCCTCGTGTTGGCTAGAGGCTAACAGAGAACTGCTGCTTTTATGGGGCCATTCTGGACAATGACAACCGTTTGTTATTGTTATTATTGTTGTCTTCTTCTAATGATGCTTCAAAAAACAAAATGAAAATGAAAATTCTGAGATTTTTTTGTGATGTAAAACTGAAGTCAATAAAAAAATGCATCTTCTAAAGTGTACAGGTAGTTAGAAAGCAGAAACAAAGTTCTTACTTAGCTTTTGATGCAAAGACAAGAATAAATGTTCATAATTTTGGAGGAGATAATTATGGTGCAGGAACAAAAACAAACTGACGTCTCCAGAGTTTCGGAATCATATGAGGAACTCCAGACAAATAAATAAATGTTCCCTAACAGAACTCCGACTCCGGCTGTTGCACACAACTGGTTTAATAATCTGGCTGTTGCTTTTGTTTATGTATCAAATGAAAACACCAATTAACACAGAAATGCTTTCCGCCACTTTGACAGGAAGACGGAGTCCTATGTGATTATGTGTGTAAATAATGCATCACTTCTTCCATACTCTAATGCTTCACCACGTACACAAACATACAGGAAGTTCATTCTCCCAACTTTTAGTAGTTATGACTCCTAACGCACAACAAGCTCTCAGAAAGCGCTTTAGAAGTTCCTTAAATAATTAAACTGAGTTTATTGCAGAGACTTTGCTTTGAACTTAAAATAGTTCACAATCTTTTTGATTTTCTGATTTTTTTGATTTTCTATTTTGAAGAAAATAGATTATCAAACCAACATAAAAACAATTTGACACGGAAATGTGGGTTTTCTGAAAAACATGTTTAATCTTAAAGGTGATTATGAAAAGTGGATTCCAGTTTCCTGTGTGCATTTTGGTGTTTTGGTTTGATTATATGAACCGTTAGCTAATTGAACTGCATCACATTTCTTTTTGTTGTTGTTGTCTTTTAAAAGAAATAAAACACTGAAACACTTACAGAGCAGAATAAATAAACTCTTCCTTTTGTAAAATATGGAACCAACAGTAAGGATCTCATCCACAACACTACTGAAAAAAATTAGACAATAGACAGGAAGTCTTTTCTTCTTGTCACTGAAAACCCAGGAAGAAATTGAAAACTGTCATTTGAACTGAAAGGAGGGACAAAAATACAGTTTATAAAACCAATTCCATCCCCGTTTGGTCGCCATGAGCTTTATGGCAGCGAGTGAAATCAGCACAATAAAAGTAATACAGCAGGAATTATTACAAAATCCAAACTGTTCTTCTGCTAAAAAAACAAAAAAAACAAAAACATTTTAGACTTGTTGAAATCAAAAATCTTTTCTGTCTAATGAAAATGTGAGGCCAGATTGTAGACTCCAGGGTCAAGGAGTCAAAGGTCAAAGGTCACTTCTTCTTATTGAAACAGGCAAGAAACTTAAACATCAAACACAAAATCAGAAGCAGGCAAAGTTTCCTTCAGAATAAACAGATTTCTGATATATTTTGCTAGATGTGTCGCAAGATCCTAGTTACTACTGCATTCTGGGAAAAAAATATAAGGAAATAGTTGACATCAACATGTCAGCTTTTGTTTCAGGATGTCATTTTTTTCTCTTTACATTTTACATTAAATGTCAGAGTTGCAAATCTATTTTCTCATGTATTGGTCCATCAGTTCGTAACAGGATGAGGCAGATAAACAGGGAAGCACAGAAGCTTCTGTTCCTGGTCCTTCCTCCCTTCGGAGCGGTTTTACCCAGCTGCGACCGTTCTCTGGAAAAGTGGGCCGATCGAGCCCAACTTTCTCTCTGCCTTTTATCTTTTTCTCACCCTCTTCTTTCTCAGTAGGTGTTGGTTTCCAAGTACTTGTAAATTGGCACTCGGGGCAGCTTCAGTGCTGTCTGCTCATGAGGGAGGCGCCGGCAAATTGGCCATCAAACTGCAAAGCTACTGCCCAGCCGATATGCACCGCAGTTCCCGAAAGGTCCAGAGACGAGAAAGGTTTATATATAAAAAAATTTAAAAAAAAGCCTCCAGGCTCTTACAATTGAAAAGTTTTTCTGTTTTTTTTCCAGTCACTCATGTGCCTCCATTAGTATCCGGGACAGACTGTGCTGTAAGTGATGCATCACGCCGTGTTCAGACAACACATGCAAAACAATTGTTAGAGTTCAGTTTTCATGCAGGATTCGAAGGCCTGGAATTTACCTCTGAATCCTTAAAAGAATGAAAAAAAATGAGTTAAAAGTAGATTTTATTTGTTTAGAAAATTTCAGTCACAAGGCAGTTCAAAGATCTTTATATTATAAAACCACAAAGTCATGAAAAACGTCATAATTGAGAAAACCAGAAATAAACGTTACATTTTGTCATGAGCCATCACTAAAATCCTCATTACTCATCAGATTCGTTGGTCAATGTTTCATTTATTATGGGTTCAAAAGACTTGAAATATCTGTAAGACAGAAAATACTTTTTCACAATGGCTGCTGTTCACAAATCAGCCTAAAATATCCAACAGAAATAAATGCATTTTGGTGATGGCAGTTAAGACACTGAAATCTTTGTTCATTTGCACAGTTTTGGTACAAATTTTGCTTTTTTGATGTTTTGCTAGAAACAAACAATCCAATTATTTTCTAACTTTGTTGCCTTGCCAACTTCATATAACAGGAATGATGAAGTAATTTTTATAAAGGAGTGATAAGGTCCTTTAGTGGTGGCAATAAAGCTGAGTTTCCTCTAAAAGCTTTGTGTTTGGCTTTGGGCAGCAGGAGGCGGATGCAGCCGCATTGTGTTCTGGTTTTGCTGAAATCCAATTTGCAGTTGTGCTGTACAGATGTTTTATCCCTGAGTTGATTCTGTTCAATATGGTTTAGTTAAAAGTTTCAAACCTTCAGGGCTTCTGCTTCACATTTCCCACCCATTATATTTATCTTGAAGATCATCTTTATATGTCTTTTTTAGCTTCCCAGCCTCAGAAAGGCAATTTAAAATTCTGACAGCAGGAATGTAAACCTGTCCTTAAAGGGCAAATGATTCAATTTGAAAGAGGAAGACAACTTACATTCAACTTAGTTTATGTTTAGTCAAGTTTGGTTAAAACAAAACAAACACACCTGCAGCGTTTGTTAAAGTTCTGTAAAGTTTTTATTTTAAGAAAAAAACAACCTGATTTGGAACATTTTTCTTTTGTCTGATTTTTTTAACTTTTATTTTTACTTGTATTAATTATTGTCATTTTCATCACGTACCATGATTTTAACTTTTCATGTTTGGTCCATCTGATTATGCAATTTTTAAATATTAAATGATTGATAATTTGATCAGTTATTCGGTCCTTAAGACTTTTTACCGAATACTTTTTTACTTGAGTAATTTCATGGATGACTGCTGGTTTTTTTGGTCATTTAAAAGTTAAGATACACTCCAGGTTCATTTGATGCAAAATGCATAAACGATGCTCCTTTGTCTCGGCGGTGTTACCGGCCCTGACCTCTAGGGGCGCTCCTCTTTCTCCTCCTCTCGTTTCAGCTCTGCCTGATGTTGCAGATCATCAGTATTGTATTGTAATACTAAAAGATTACTAAGAACCCTATTTTCTGTTGTCTTGCCGCCCCCTTGTGGTAGTATTTGAGTTAGGTTTTGTTTTGTTTAGTTCAGTCTATCCAGCATTTGTCTGATGTAACGTGGCGGAGCGACAGCGTGTTCCAAGTCTTTAGCATCTTTGTCTTTTTACAGAAAAGAGAAATAAAAGTTCAGACGACGCAACGTTTGGAGTTTTTTTTTTATTTTTTTGTTCGCTACCTGTCACAAGCAGTACAGTAGCCTACACCTGCGTGAGGACAGAATAGTAAAAAGACAGTTACACAACCGGCTGGGAACAGATTCACTGTCGTCGACCACGTCCTGCAAACAAGATAAGAACATCATGGAACAACGAAAGCAAACAGACTTTGAGTCTTGTCGCAGGTCGCAGCGTCCAAGTCATCGGAGATCAAGTAAGTCCTCAGCCAGTGCAGCAGCTACCAAAGCTAAAGCTAAAGCACAGGCAGCCCTGATAGAAGCCAAGTATGCAGCTCAAGAAGCGGAGATGATGAAAGAAAAAGCCCGCATTGAAGCTGAAAATCAGGAAATGTTAGCTGAAGCGGAACAGCGCAAAGCAGAGTTGGAGGCAAATCTGTACGTCCTATAGCTAAACAGGAGTGCAAAAGCTGCCTCAGCAGAAGATGCAGTCTATGAAGCCGCAGCAGCAACAGAGGTGGATTCACTTGAAGAAAGAAGCCAGATTTATCCGGAGGATCGCACTCAACGCACAAGTGAGTATGTGCAGGCTCACTACATGACACTAAACGCTCAGCAGCAAGCTCCAGTCTCACCCAACTCCGTGGGTTCCAATTCATAACGAAGTGCCTCATTTATCTGAGCTCTGCATTAAAGATGAAGAAACGCCTGGTGCACAAAACACAGCCTACCTACCTCATCTTCCTCCACCAATGTCACCAGCATCCAGTCTACGAGATTATCCGTGTGAACCAGCTCAAGTAACTGATCTCACCAAATACCTCGTCAGAAGAGAGATGGTAAGCTCTGGGCTGCTAAAATTCGATGACCGTCCAGAAAACTACTGGGCCTGGAAAACGTCTTTCCAAGACATCGCTGGAGAACTTAACTTAACAGCACGGGAAGAACTTGACCTCCTGATAAAGTGGTTAGGTCCAAACTCATCACCACAAGCCTTGCGTATCAGGTCAGTCCATGTCCACAATCCATCATTAGGTGTCGCTATGGTGTGGCAAAGGCTAGATGATACATGTGGTTCCCCTGAGATGATAGAAAATGCACTTCTGCTAAAGCTAGAGACTTTCCCAAAAATATCCAACAAAGAAAATCAGCGTCTTAGAGAACTGGGGGATATTTTAATGGAGATACAGTCAGCTAAGTCAGGTGGAAAATTACTAGGTTTAGCCTACCTTGATACAGCCAGAGGGATTAACCCTATTGTGGAAAAGCTTCCTTATGCCTTACAAGAACGCTGGATTACACAGGGTTCTAAATACAAGGAAGAACATAATGTTTCCTTTCCACCCTTCAGCTTCTTTGTAAGTTTCATATGTAGTCAAGCGAAAACACGTAATGATCCAAGTTTTATGTTCTCTACATGTAGTGTTATGACTCATGCAAAGTCAGAGAAGCCATTAAGGCACAACAACACTTACAAAACAGTGTCAGGGAGAAAAACTGAAGTTGCAGTTGCAGTCATCAATAGTGTATCAGAAAAGAAACTAGAGGAACCAGCAGAGAGGTGCCCAATACACTGTAAGCCACATCCCTTCGCAAAGTGTCGTGGTTTTAGAATGAAACACTTAGATGAGAGAAAAGCTTATCTAAAAGAAAACTCCATTTGTTTTCGTTGTTGCTCATCCACTAAGCACTTGGCCAAAGACTGTAAAGTTTCTGTGAAGTGCAAAGAATGCAACAGCGACAAGCACCTTACTGCTTTACATCCTGGTCCTGCTCCTTGGGTTACAGAGGTTGAAGCAACACAGCAAGAGCAAGACGGGGAGCAAGAAAATAGTACATCCCCAGAGGTTACATCAAAATGTACAGAGATCTGTGACACAACTCATGGACTCAGATCCTGTTCAAAAATCTCATTAGTGAACGTGTATCCTATTAACGATCCCAACAAAGCCCAAAGGATGTATGTGGTTTTGGACGACCAAAGCAACCGATCTCTTGCAAAGTCAGCCTTCTTCGACATGTTTGGCATTGATCCAGTCTCTACCACTTATACTCTGAGGACATGTGGAGGAATAAAAGAGGCCACAGGACGAAAGGCTAACAATTTTGTTGTGACGTCTTTGGATGGAAAGACTCATGTAGCTCTCCCACCTCTTTTAGAATGCAATACTATGCCAGATGATCGCTCAGAAATTCCTACTCCTGACATTGTGCAGTATTTTCCCCATCTAGCTCCCATTGCAGGGGAAATACCTCCAATGGAGCCAGAAAAGCCCATCCTTCTCTTATTGGGGAGAGATGTCCTAAGTGTCCATAAAGTACGTGAACAGTACAATGGTCCACACAACACACCTTATGCCCAGCGACTAGATTTGGGCTGGGTTATCGTAGGTGAGGTGTGTCTTTGAGGGGCACACAAACAAACAAAGGTGAACGTATACAAAACAAATGTGCTAAAAAATGGACGCACTTCTTTTCTTGAACCTTGTCCTGGTGCAATTCACATCAAAGAGAAGTTCACTGACCCCATTCAGCAAACTACAGACCACTCATTGGACATCACACAAACACCTGCAGTCAAACTAACTGACAATCTGGGGCTTAATGTGTTCCAAAAGAACCCTGATGATGACAAAACAGCCTTGTCTATTGAAGACAAGATCTTTCTTGAAATCATGGACAGAGAGGTTTATTTAGACAATGAAAATCACTGGGTGGCACCACTACCGTTCCATAAACTACGTCCTCTACTTCCTAACAACAGAGAACAGGCTTTGAAGCGTCTTACTGTTCTGTTACGGACACTGGAGAAAAGAAAAGACATGAAGGAACAATTCACCGAATTCATGCAGAAGATCTTTGATAATGACCAAGCCGAAGAAGCACCACCACTCAAACTCGGGGAAGAATGCTGGTACCTACCAACATTTGGAGTGTACCACCCCCAGAAACCGGGGAAAATACGAGTTGTGTTTGACTCAAGCGCCTCATACAAGGGTGTTTCACTAAACGACATTCTACTTAGGGGGCCTGACTTAAACAACACATTGCTGGGTGTTCTACTGCGCTTTAGGCAAAAACGAGTTGCAGTTACTGTAGATGTTGAGCAGATGTTTTACTGCTTCAGAGTCAAAGAAAGCCACAGAAATTACCTTCGGTTTCTATGGTTCCAAGATAATGACCTTAGCAAAAAAATCATAGAATTTCGCATGAAGGTGCCGGTTTTTGGCAACAGTCCTTCTCCGGCTATTGCAATCTATGGTCTCAGACGAGCAGCTGAACATGGAGAAGAAGAATATGGCTCCAACACAAAGCAGTTTGTCTTCCGGAACTTCTATGTGGATGATGGACTGGCTTCAGTGGACAACGAAAGGGAAGCCATCGAACTTCTAACACAAGCCAGGATCATGTTGGCAGAGTCAAATATAAGGCTTCACAAAATAGCCTCAAATGTCAGTCATGTGATGAACGCATTTCCGCCAGAAGAAAGAGCAACCGACCTCAAAGATTTGGATTTGGATGTTGACCCTCTCCCTCTTCAGCGAAGTCTTGGAGTAAGCTGGAACCTGGAAAATGACTGTTTCACATTTCGAGTTGCTAAGGACAACAAACCTTTCACCCGCAGAGGAATACTTTCTGTTGTCAACAGCCTCTATGATCCCCTTGGATTTGCTGCTCCAGTTACAATCCAAGGAAAGGCACTGTACAGAAAGTTAACTATTGGACAGCAAGATTGGGATGAGCCTTTACCAGCAGACCGAGAGGCAGAGTGGTTAAGGTGGTCTGATTCACTTACTGCTCTTGAAGATCTCCAAATCCACAGACCATTTGTTGGAGTTTCCGCATCCCAGGCTCAGAGAAGAGAACTATGCATTTTCTCAGATGCTTCAACAATAGCTATAGCAGCTGTAGCATACCTCAGGGTTATTGACACTGGTCACCAATGTCATGTTGGGTTTGTCATGGGCAAATCTAAGCTGGCACCATCATCTGCCCACACTATCCCACGCTTAGAATTATGTGCAGCTGTATTGGCGGTGGAACTGTCTCAAGTGATCATAGATGAAAGTGATATTGAGTTTAATGAAGTGAACTTCTACACAGACAGCTGAATAGTTCTGGGTTACATCCATAATGACACCCGCAGATTCTATGTATATGTGGCAAACAGAGTCGCTCAGATTCGCAAGTCTACCAAACCAGACCAGTGGCATTTTGTCACTACTGACCAGAACCCTGCAGATCATGGGACTCGAGCTGTATTAGCAACCCAACTGCAACAGACTACCTGGCTCACTGGACCTCATTTTCTCACACTGTCTGGCACTGAGTTAAAATATCCAGAACAGTACAAAGAGACTTTTGACCTTGTTCAGCCTTCAAAGGATGTTGAAATTCGTCCTCAAGTAATTTCCTTAGCAACAAAAGCAGAGGAAAAAGGGCTTGGATCCCACAGGTTTGCTCGTTTCTCAAGCTGGAAATCTGTAGCAACACTGGAGGGCATCCAGTGTAATGTGGACTGAAGAGATTTATTGTTTTCCTGCTGTAAATCCTTTGAATATTATTTTAAAAAATGTCATATTTATGACAAAGCTTTCATGTACAAATGGTGATCTTTGAAGATACCGCCGTTAAACATTCAAGCATTTCTCATTTTATGTTATTAAACCATCTATTTCACTTTAACACTGAATACTTTCATTTATTTTCTGGAGCCTTTCAGCAGAGTAAACAGGCAATTATTCATGCTTATTCAGTAGGTCTCTATAAATTATGTGATTAACATACACATTTTGGAAGGGTAGAATAAATCATGAATATATACCAGCCTCTGCACGCATGTATGTGGGAAAACATCTAGTCTCCAAACAGGCCTGGGCTGATATGAGTCACACCTGAGAGCTTCATGGTGTGAATTCATCTACAATCTCATCCAGTGAATACGAACAAATAAGCAACAAAATGAAGGCTTGTGTTTGTTTTATAAGACTGCAGATGCTTGTTTTTTTTATACCTTATTTTGAAGACAGCGTCACACCTAGCAACAGGTTCAACCTCCCGTCGTCACTAAGGAAGGACTTTCTGTCGACTCCTGGCTCAGTCGCTCTCACATGAAGGTTTACTGGCAGAAATCTGTAAGCTAAGATAAAGTTTGTGACGACAGCGGATTCTCTGCAAATGAATCTGTTTTTATTGCATTGACTGCTTAGATTTTTTTGAGGTTTTCTGAGCTTGTTGAGTATTTTTCCTTCTCTGAGTTGACTTCAGCGTGCCTTGGGACTGGAGAACACAGGAAAGAAAAATGGCCGAGTGAATGATTGTTGCAGTCAAAGTGAGAATATCTACCTCTACTATTATAGTCTTATAATAAAAACCCAGCAAGTCTCATTTGTTTTTATTCATTACTCTCTTTTGTGGCAATAACAATCATCAAAACCAGCAGGCTATGAAATTTATAAGATTGAGCCAGGGTTTTTATTTTTTTCCTCCCTATATTCATTTTATTTTATCTTATTTCACTTTGAAAGAGTAGAGAAAGGTAATGCTTTACTCCTTTATAACCCCGGACAGATGAATGGATCCAGAGAGATCATTGCTGGTTCTTATATTCCTCCTCTGAGTTCACAGTTCCACTTTCTTTCTATGTTGGCTCCAACTACAGATTATAGAAAAGGTGAAGTAGGGCCGTGTGTTTAAGAAATAACAGAGCACAGATGAGATGTTGGTGGCAGAGTCGTCGCTCCTTCAGGGGACAAAATGTTTTAGGGTTATTTTCCAGTTTCTAACATCTGTCACACTGTTTCTGATCTCATCAAAAATCAACGTTCATTCATCTCACCACTAAACCATAATGTTCCGGACTGTTTGTGAATTGGGATCAAGGGTGGGGAATTCACAGTGTTCAGTTTGTCAGGATGAGGTGTATTACTTTAGCTGTCATATCAGCATCATGCGTTATATTTACCAAATCTTTAAAGGTCGTATTAATTTCTGAGAGTTGCATTTTTCAGATAAGACTTTCAGAACAAAACAAGCTTGCAGTCAAGTTTCACTTTTAGTTTCATGAGGTTTCATAAGGTTGGTGAAAAATCTGCATTGCATAGATGAAGTGATGAGTAAATCATATATTGCTGCAATATCAGAATCACAGTGGCATTAAGAAAGTGAAGGCAGCTCTCACAGGATTTGATTTGCAAGTTACAAAACTGTTTATATTCAAATCCATGGGGACTATTTGTCTTACATCTGTGAAACCTGCAGACTGTTGATTAATGACTTTCATCATCCGTCTTTCAGATGCATTTTGGAAGAACTGAGAAGAACAGAAACTACCTGATTCTCTTTTAAAAGAGAAATCTGTGGCCATTCTTGCTGAACATAAACATTATGTTGTTCTTGTCTGATCTCCCTCATCATCATCTGAAAAGCTGCAGGCAGGTCATCCAAGCACACATTTTATGTCTGAAGTCATGTTGTTGAAATCAGGGCCTCAGCATTATGACAAATGGCTGACCTGCATGCACAGTTCCAGAAAACCCCTCCACCGTCACCCCTGGTGAAGCACACAATGATTTCTGACGGGCTTTTCTGTTCGCCTGGTCAAACAGATATGAGATTCAGTAAAACCGGATCTACAAAGAAGCCGACTGCCACAAGACATTTTGCCTTTATCTTTTCAAGGCTGACTGGTAAAAGCTTCACATGCTTTGGGTGGTCTTTGTGCTGCTGTACTGCCAATGTTCTGAGTCATTTCTTACCCTAAAGTAAAATGAATTCATTAAGATAGCTAATTATTACCATTGGTTATTGGATTGCTATGAGTTATCGATCACCTTTAATTTAGTCAAAGTGGCTTCAGCAGACTTTTTTCCCTGACTGATGACTTTCAGACTCCCAGCCAAAATATCAAGGTATTCGTCTTTTGGTTTTATCGTACTGGAGTCTCTGCTTTCATCCCCAAGGGAAAATAAATAATTCAAGACGTTGTGCCTGTGCACTGAATCATTTGAAGTCACCCCATGACCTAAATTCAATTGAAGCAACCCATTTATCTTCAAACATTCAGTCTTCAGGTATGTTATGTGGCATCTTGCCATATTTACCCGACTTCTCTCATCTTTCACAGATGTTTGCACTTGCTGCATTTCTGAATTACTGAATATAAACCTGCTTATCAGCATCATAAAACACATTCATTTTTCTCTAGTTTGAATTGAGGACATTTTTCTGATAGTCTTTCCACGGTTTGCTAAGAGAGCTACAAAGCTCAAATCTTAATGTGAAACAGAACAACTCTTGTCAAGGTTTTTAAGTTTTCATTTAATTGTTATATAACAAACCATTATTTTGGGGTTTCTCTTCAAATAAAGAAAGAGGAAGTAACTTTACTTCTCGCACTTGCTTGCTGACTCCACTGCAGTCCAAATGACCTCCATTATTTAGAAAATGGAGTCTATCACTGAGCCAGAAACTGTTTGTGTTGGTGAAACATCATCATGTTTCCTTCATTCAGATTTTGCTGTGGCCACCTCATAGAAACACATTGCTAACTTTAGCACTGTTCCCTCAGGAAACACACAGGGAATTTGATCCGGAAAATCCCGATTTCCAATTCAATGAAGGACCCTCACCTACAGGGCTCACAGATATCATCCATCTTGGGCTCCTGGCACAAAGAATTCATTATTCCAAGCAGGGAACAGCTTGGATATAAGGAGAAAGGTGCACTTATGTAACTTGCTGGGAGACAAACAGAGGTAACATAATTTTAAGGCTGTAGCCTGAATGCTGCATATATCTGTTGGGGTATTTGGAAAGGATTCACAAAACAACAGAAATGTTTACATTGACCATATATTGGAACCACGAAAAGAAATTATCTTAATGGACACATGCCAATCACAAAAAGAAAACCTTCACATTTTTCAGTGAAACATTTTGGCGCTACCGTCTTGAAATGAGTGCATTTCACAAAAGCCAACATTACCTCCAGCAGTGAGAAAGAGAAGAGACGAAACAAAAAGTTGAGATGACGTTTGTGCTCCAGAAAGCAGGGCTTGAACTGCGTGTGCCATGCAACTGCATCAGCAAACAAGCAAACGAGAGAGCAGTGGCAGGGAATGACATTGGTATTTGCAAAGAATACTTAGTGTTGCAGAGGCCATATCTGCAGTATACACATAGCATTAAACACACATGGAAAAAATAAGCCTCGCTGCTGATGCTGAGCCAGAGCTAAAGGTGTAAAAACAATCTTAAAATGTTAAAGATTTATTACCAGCTGTCAACAGACCTGCAGAGATTTCCTACAGGGGCTAATATAAGGTTTAGGATTGCATATGGAGAAAGTTGAACAGTAACAGACCACATCTTGGCGCTAAATAAGAATAATCATAATGCAGTTTCACCAATTACTATGAGATGATAATATTCCTGCTCACTTTTTATCCTTTTCAAATGGTAAATAAACTGTAGAAAGAAAGCTGTGTGGAAAAAAAAAAAAAAAAGAAAAAAACAGAGATGGTGCAATTAAGCTGTAGCCATAAAGATTTGCTCCTTTCTTCTGTCTCCAAGCAACCAGTGTCATCTAGCCTGGGTTTGACTGAAGGTATGTGCCCTTCTCCCCGACTCCAAGAACGCCTCTAAAGGTGAGCACAGCATTACATTTTCTATGTCCAGGGGAACCGACAGCACAATAATACAACTGCTTTTAAAACAAGCCATTTATCCTCCTTTTGTACAGTACAAGTCACCATTCAGGTGGGAATATTTTTACCCTCTACACGTTCCATCTAACATCTTCTGGTCGTTTACGGTTTATTACACATTTTCACACTGTGAATGAACCACTGCTTCGTATCCAGAGTTTTTGAATTACTTCTGCCTGACGATCAGGGCGTTAAACACTGACAGGACAAGGAAATACGTTTATGTTAGTAGAATTATTGCTTAATATAAATATGAAATTTGTCTACATTAAAATATAGCCATCTTTTTAACCACATCTTAAAAAAGAAAAAAATGAAAACGTGAAGGTGTTTTTCCATCTACTGGTTTAGAGTAAATCAACCAGGCTATGCAGACAGCAAGTGGAGGTTGCTACCTAACATGGACCACACGCCTCAGAGAGGTTTTGAAGAATGCATTGCTGTCGGGCAAGTTGTAATTGTTCTGTCACGTCAACCTCTACTGGCAATGCAACCTGCTGTCTGGAGACGCGGAGAAAGAAATGACATTCAAATGCATGTTGGCAGCAAAAAAAGCTGATCTATCATGTGAGCGTTTCACATATTTCCATTAAAGTCTCTTTAATCAAGAAAAACAATCTGCGTCTGTCTTTTTACACATCATCGTCCATCATCCTTGTTTTTAAGAAAAAACAGAGTTTAAAACCTTTTTTGTTGTGAGAAAACTGTTTCTAAAATTATTTTCAAAATAAAGGTTGATGATAATATCTGTCTTTCAACAATTAAAACGTCATTGGTGTTATGTTCACACAGAACATAATGTTTTAATGCAGCTTTTATTGGTTATACAGCTTTCATGAATTGCTGTATTATAAAACATAAAGGATGAAGACAAAACCTTCGTGATGTAGTTTCTCCCACAGACTCTGCAGCAGAACAACCAGCAGCTTGGTATTTATAGAACAGGCTTTTACTCCGGTTCTACATCATCCTGAAGCTAATTAGTCCAACGCCGGCAGAGAGGCAGCTTTGATAAACATAAAACAAAGAACAGTTGTACGATTAATG
Source organism: Poeciliopsis turneri (assembly GCA_922788865.1). Taxonomy (NCBI): domain Eukaryota; kingdom Metazoa; phylum Chordata; class Actinopteri; order Cyprinodontiformes; family Poeciliidae; genus Poeciliopsis; species Poeciliopsis turneri. The sequence goes on from CAKLNU010001103.1 coordinate 3,994,446, forward strand.
ACCTGTCATGTAAGAAAATGTCTTTTCGAGGCTTTTGGGGAGGAACAAAAGCTTAAGTAGACAAGAACTATGACAAAGCTATTGAGATGGAAACAAATCGTAAAGAAAAACACGACTCAAGGTCGCTGAACGCCGTCCCACCTTGCTTACAAACAAGACTTGGATGAATAAGTACGTACATTTTCTGATGACAACATCTGAAATGTACTTATGCTCCACTTTCATTTAGTTTGATAAAAAAAAAAAAGCTTTTATGAGGGTTTATGTGAAAGTACATGAATTACTGAAGCCGAGTTCAGTTGGAGGTGACTTCAGTTGCATAGAAGCTTTAATTGCAAATGGCTCCACCTTCTTTGTCATGAAATATGCCCTGGTAATCATTAGCAGGGCCCCATCTGAGGATAGCAATGGCTGGTAGGGGAAAGGTCACTGCGTCTCATGGGTATAGGAGGTCAAACTAATGTGCAGTGAGATGCTAAAATCAATGCAAGGCATCATTTGGGCAATGAATAATGTAAAGTTTTCTTTAAAACTGTTGCACTAATAAATTATGGGGGACATGGGGGAATTTTTTCCTTTGAATTCCCTCGCAATAAATTAGCAAATACACCTTGGTCTATATAGTACACACCATGTTTCAAATTATTATGTAGATTGGATTTAAGTGTCAAAAAGATTACATTTTTTGTTGTGCTATTAAATTTATAGATGGTATTGTGTGTCAGGGCTCTTTGAATCACTATAATTAATTTCAAAGAGCTGGTTGATTAGTTTGAGCTCAGTTAAAGGAATTCTATTTAAGAAGGATGTTCCACATTATTAAGCAGGCCAGAGGTTTCAATCAGTATGGGAAAGAGAAAGAAACTCTGCTGACGAAAATCATCAGATAGTATAATGCCGTATGACATGAAAACATTACATATTTAATGAAAACTGAAGCGTTATCATTGTTCTGTGAAGAGATTTGTGGCTGATTCAGAACAAAGATGGTTTGTACAGATAAAGGCTAATGAGGAAGTTTTCTGTTAGACAAATTCATGGCATTAAAAGAGCAGCTGCTAAAATGCCCTTACAAAGCAGAAAACAGTTACACCGCATGAACTGATCACTATATTATTTCAATGGAAGTATTTTGAGGGAAAGCAAAAAAACACAAAACATCCTCAATGTCCCTTAGGGGGCTCCGTAATAATAACTGTCCAAAAAGGTGTTTTTCATATCACCCTAAACAGTATTTAATAAGCATATTCAAAGAGCTAAATTAAAGATCATATAATGGAAATAAGTGCCTCATGTTTTTCTTGTTCCCACATACATTTTTAATTTTTAAAGCAAAAATAAATTTGTTTTCCAGTGAATACTAATTTCTACCTCATTTTACTATTCAAGGCAGTGAGGGCCTGCAGTCTGTCACATCCAGCTCAGAACTGTCACTTTGATGGAGCTGGAGAATTTTCCTGTCATGAGAAACATTGTGAACCGTCTCTACGATGCCAAATATAATGTGGTTGACACATTTTAGAATCATAAGGAAGGATAAGCTGGGAAATTCAAATGAAGGGATTCAAAGTCACAATTTTACAGCAGAACCAAAGATAAAATATAGCAGGTTTTGTCACAAAATGTGAATTTAAAATGAAAAAGATTTGATAAGCAGCCTTTGTAAATCAAATATGTTATTTTTTTCCACTTGATCTCTCCTTTCTGAGCTCTAACAAGAGAATTAATCCATTGAAAATACCAAGGTCGGAAAGCACTTCAACTTTTATTTTGGCTTCCAAATATTTGTCCAGGTTGGACTGGACAGTGACTGAATAAAACTACTTCTACATCCAAAGCAATATCTCAATTACGTCAGCAGTTTTTGCCAGTAATATCAAAATAAATAAAGTTTAAAAAAAATCTCTGAACTTTCCAAACATTCCTGACTTCTGAACTGCTGAATTTCGGAGAACATTTGTGTCACTTTTACTGTCTGTTTGTCTCAATGGCTTTCTCGCAAAAAGCTTTTTCAGGTTTCCTTCAAGCCTTCACCACCTGTGACATCACTGCTCCACCTGAACAGAAATAAGTCAACTTTTTCTGAATAACTGGGCAGAAATAACTGGGTTTCATAAGATGATGTTGGTGCTTTCAACCAAACCTGAAGAGTCACTGCTAACAATTCCTGAAAAATATGCATGAAGCATTTTTGCTATTTACCATTTAAGGTAATCAGTCCCGCTTGGGTCTCAAGCTACTGCTGTTTTTAGTGTTCCTGAATATAAACGCAACATAAACGGCCATTTCTTTTCAAACTTTTCAAAATGACAAATACAAGAGAACAAGCCATTCAGGTAAGCTAGATGTGTTAATAAGCATAAGTCAGGGAAATTGCTACAGGAAAATAGTTTTTGTATGAATTTGCTCCAGTAAAACATTTTTCTGTTCCATTTATCACAAATGATAAACATGCAACCATTAAAAATGGGTTGCAATGTGAGGGTTTCGACTGAACTGTTTTGTGTTATTCCACTGAATGTCCAGAATAGTCAAAAATGTTCAAAACGTTTTCATTACAGTTTTTAACTCTTAACATGTTTATATTTTCAACAGAATATTTCAGGTCTCTCTGGACCTCAGGTTCCAGTAAGGTCTTATCATGCATCTCAGGAACTTTATTTCCAAAATATATATATATTCCCCCCTAATTCTGTCAAATGCACATGTGTTAAAAACACTGGAATGTTGTTTTTGTCTGTAACCTTGTTTACTGAAAGATAGATAAGCTGCATTTCCCTGACTAAGGTGTGCAAAACTTTGTCTAAAAGAAAAAAAAACAAAAAAAAACACCATTTTGCAAATGCATTGTTTTCATTAAATGTGAAACACAATTAAAATCACACATGAATAAGAGAATTTGAATGTATTTAGTGCTTAAGGATCCTATTTCCAAAGGGCATATAATTCCAGGATGTGGAATTATGTAAATCTCAGTCTGTGATTAACTTTACATTATTATTAATTATTATGATTATTAGGTTCCATCTGCAGGTCTGAGCAGCTGGAAGGACACTTCTCAGGTTAAAACGTCTTGGTTGAATGTAGGGTCAAAGCCATTCATGGCTTTCTAGTAAAGAAACAAGGTTCTGAAATCAATACCACATAAAACCATGATGGTGTGTTTATAGAGAAGAACAGGACAGGTATGGAAATGTCTTTTGTCCCGGTAAGAACCTGCTGCAGAACCTCTGATGAACTGCATTCAAGGGTACGATCGCCGTCAAACAGCTGAGCGTCGAGCAATTTTACTGACAATCTGCCAACATTCCCACCATCACAACTGGTTCAGTTGAGAAACACACAGAATGAGTGGCATGAGAATGTTCTGCCTCCCAAACATGACACACTGTGTGCAGTGAAACAGTACAATGACATTCATAGCATTTCTCTCCGAAAGCCAATCAGCAAAAGTATATCTATACCAAACACAGTTCCAAGAATAAATCTCATAAAAAACAAGTTACAAAGGAAAACAAATCATATGAACCTAAAATAGTTTGAACTGGTTCTTTTCTCAAAAAGATTATCTTCAAAACCTAAAAGCTGAACGTTGAAATGTAACTAAAAAAATATGATCCAGGAAGTGCAAACTGTTAACGAGTAACCACTTAGAAAAACAAATTATCTCTCACAGGAAGCTCCTGATGGCCAGCTCCCACTTCAATCAATTGATTACTGATTACGCTACGATCTGCACTTCCTGTCAAAAACAGTTTTTTATCTGCTGCTGCACAGCTTCATGTGTGCAGAGAAATGCAATAACCACCGTTTCTAAATGTCAGTAGTGTATGAACTTAAATTATAGGCGTTTTGTTTTTCTTCTGGCTTTTTCTCTGTACTAACTTTTTGCAGTGTATGTAGGGCAAAGTGTCCATATCATCCAAGAATGGTGAGCTAATAAAGAGAGCCTGGAGCAACAGCTTTATGTCAGTAACAGTAAAAGTGGCAGCATGTGTATGCAGAAGCATATCTACAGTTACAAGGCAGAGGAAAGAGCTGCAGCTGCAACAGGTTATGGAATACGTTTTTCTTACACATGGTCCATAAATTCAAAATGTAATTTTTCACTTCACAGCATTATTCTACCCACAACCTTCATCTTTACTTTAAAAACAAGAAAAGTCATTTGCCACGCAGACACATTCTTTTAAGTACCACAACACTAAAGACAAACAGCTCTAAATAAGACTTAAAAATTTAGTAATTTGGCACAAAACTCCCCATTTTTCTAAATCAGTCAGTGTTTGTTTTTTTTTATTTTTAGAATACATCAGCAGCATAATTTATCTGTGAAGATATTTTCACACATTTGCACCCAAAACGATCAAAATCTGTCAGAATCTCAAACAAATGGAACTAGATTTCATTTGAAAGAAGATTTCCAGCAGTTGAACCATATGAGGTTTTCATTTGTGTCTCTTTCGTGAGAGGAATTCATCAATCCATTTTCTCCTAGAGGACCAGAGTATTACACGCCTACCCACAGAAATTCAATCATTTTTCACAAGATCTTAATCTGCTGGGTCTCAGGGGGTCGGAGGCTATTCCAGCTGTCGCAGGAGAATAGCAGGAGAAACCATAATGATGCTAAAATTAGCTGTAGAATTACCAGTTAACCCAGCGTCACGCTGCTCCTACCGGTGCCTCAGTGGACTTCTTTAAGGGGAGTTGGAGTTACGTTACGTTATTGAATAAAAATAATAATAATAACTAGAAAATTCCTGAAGAAATTTAACCGGGGCCCTGCCAAAGTGTGCCCGTCGGTTTGCACCCAGCGTTCTGATGCTAAACATTAGCATCAATGCTAAGGAAAGCTGCAATGTAATCAATAGCATGTGGAGAGTCACAAGCCTGGCATACTCCATTCAGTATACTAAACATGGGTAATAAGTAAGGGAAATGGCTAATACCTCATTTAAGGTAAAAGGCTAATGCTAATGCTCTGCCTTGCTGCGCAAGGCAGAACCCTAACCTGAGCGAAAAATATCATGCTGTATAACCTTGTTGCACTGCCTACGGCAGTGCACTTGTGGGGAACAGTGCAATGCAAATGTTTGTGCTAATGTCAATGCACTGTTTTGCTGCGCAAGACAGTGCCCTAACTTGAGAGAAAATGATGATGCAAGCTAATATCATTTCAGCGCCTTGCGGTGCTGCATTAGCCACAGATGAATCTTAAGGCTTTTATTTTGAAAATTTCAATAAGCTTCATTTTAAATGTCCAAAATAATAGTGTAACAGTGGTTACACAGTCCTCAGAGCTCTGCCAGAGTAAAAACCACAGTGATGCGTTTTTGTAGTCCTAATCAATAGAAACAATTTAATTTACTTTAACAGAATAACATTTAAGACTGAATAAAAATCTTTATTCTTATTTATGTAGTTATTTTTACAAATAAAGTCTATTTATTGTTTTCTATACTTCCTGGGTCAGTTCTTGTAGAACCAACTTTAATTACACTTGCAGCCACAGGCTGTATGTATTTTTAATTTGTTTTTTGCCTGTTTTTTATTGGAAATTTGTATTTAAAATTGTGCTGTCTTTACTTGTATTGTGTTTCTACCAAAAGACAATCTTGGACATCTCGTACTGTAATAATTTGGGGATTTGTTCTTGTGTTTAGGACATTCAAGGTCCAGATGTCAAAGTAAAATTCTTAAGAAGTCCAGGATGCAGATTTTTCCAGGATTTTATTAAGATTTAATGTTTGGTTCTTCAGATTATTATGATTCTTGACAAAATATCCTAATAAACCTTTGAAAATACTAATTATTTCCCTGTTTAACAATAACTCTCGTTCATAATTATGAACTATACAATATAAAAAAGTGTTCTTGGTTTCATTCGTCCCAAGCTACTAACAGTAACTTCATTATCAGAACAAAAGGAAATGTGTTCAGAGGCTGTTTATCGCAGTAGACATTATGCAAATTAGTCACTTTTTTCATGTTATTAACAACAAGTGTTCTGTGAAACCCTTTGTCTAAACCCTGCAAGACTTTTACAAGAGAAATTTGATTTCTTTTATTTTTCTGTATTAATCTAACTGGAACAAATGAAGAAAGGATAAAAGGAAATCAGAGACAGAAAACAATATGGAGGCTGCAGCCTGTGATGCATCATTCAACGGGATGAGAAAGCAGCGAGCCATCTCGTGATAGCATCTGACAGCAGCCTTGTGACATGCCCCAGGGATGGAAAGAGATGGAGAAAGGGTGTGAATCAAATGCTAGCACAAAGAAGGAAACTGAAAATTGATTAGGAAAAAAATATACAGAAAGATCTGAGGGAAAAGAAATAGAGAAGATGTGCAAAGAGAGAAAAGAGTTAAGAATTATCATTCAACCACCTGGCAGAGGCTGACAGGTGTTAATAACAAACTGATAACTGTTGTTGACTATCAGCTGAATGGTTGAACATCTTCCACATCAGCTGACCATAGCGTGATAATCGGAGTACTGGAGTTTGGAGTCTTTGTTTGTGTCGTTTCCTTCAGTGGTTCTTGGTGCAGCGCCCCCACAGGCAAGGGGTGGAACAGATCGCTTCCTACAGTAAAAATGGAACAAATGTTTACATTTTTTGATCAAAATATGTAACATCTGAAGAACTTGGAGAAGATTTTGCATCACTGTAGCTGTGTCCGAATTAAAAGTCTGCAAAAAAAAAAAAAAAAAACGACGAAGCTGAAGTTTGTTTTTTAGTTATGCATTGCTCCTGATTTCCGCATTACTCTTCACCTTTTATAGTAAAGGATGTTCCATAGTAAAAAAGAAATCTGTTAGTTTGATTTTCAAATGTTCAACATGTCTTGCACATTTCCACCAAGAATAAAAATAAGCAAATTATTCATTTTCAAATATAATACTCTGCAAATCTGGGATAAGCCATTACAGTTAAATAAAACTGGTATGTTTGAAGGCTTCACTTTAATCAATCAAACCGATTTGCTCAGGAATAAATTAAATATTTGCAAACCAAACATTTTACAACCAGTAAGATTTCAATTTGTCATTGTCTCTCCATCCTCCACATCATAAATATCAGTTAAAACTGATGGGATTACTGGTGCAGAACTGGGATTCTGTCCTAAAGTCATTTGTTCATAATAAACCTGAAAGCTATTTATTAAAAAAAAAAAAAAAAAGCTCTGTCTCCATTACAAATGTGCGCAAAACTTTGTTGATATTCCACTAATGATGATACAACATAATTTTGCAATTGTTTCCTAATTCTGATTTATGTTTATGTGATTTTTCCATCACATGAACATAAATCGCACATTAATACATTTGTCTATGTCATCGTTCGTTAAGAAACATGCCACGCCATCATCATCCAACTACTTCCTGTGGTCTTCTTCGTGGTTTCCAACTATAAAAATAGTGTACCACAACGATCAGTGGAAACAAGGCATGAGGTCGTAATCAGAAACAATCGCACTGACAAGCACCGCTAATGAGGAGATTGTTGTCACTAATGAGGCCATCAAGGTTTAATGAAACATTGGCCCCAGCCTCTATTCAGGGTTTATGAGGGCCATTGATGCTGATGATGGTAACAAAACCCCAACAACATGTGCATCTCAAGGTGTGAGTTCTTGTGAGGCTGTACTATAGATGTTAGGTCGATACTTCAAGTTTAGATGCAAGCTAAATAAAACATTTTTAAAACGTCTGATGTTGACTTTAGGACACTATCAAAACACAGGACATCTGTACAGTCCAACTCAAACAGGAGGACATCTGGTGGCTCTGTGTCAAACTGATCTGACAAGAGAGTGCACAAGTAAAGACGGTACCTCTGCCCTTTAAGAGATGGCCTTTTCAAAGAATATTCCTCTCTTCTTCAGTGATGTGAGCCCACACAAAAACAGTCACTGCTGACATTTGCCTTGCCACCTGCCTGTGACACAAGCACACACAGAGCGAGACGGCGGGACGAACCGGGATGCTGATGCTGCAGGTGGAATATTCCATCCATTTCAAACCAACATCTCCGCTCCAGCAACAGCGCCAAGATTTTACTGCAAGTCTTTTTAAAACGAGATTACAGATTGTCATACTGATAAGGAGCATTCGAATATTGCACCAATATTTGGTGGAATAACCGTGAGGTTTTCAATGGGGTTCAATGCAGAGGGCTCTTATTTTTTCCCAGAGTTGCATTTCCAGTGTATGGATGGCAGGCTAACCCCAAGGTAGGCTAACCCCAAGGTAAGGTAGGCTAACCCCGAGGTTACAATTTGATTAAATTGACCATCTTCATTCACCGTTGTAGCTGGGAGTTGCTATAACTTGAATCAAGCTCCTTTTAACAACTGTGAAAAGACACAAAGATACAGAACTGAACAGAGTGGATGAAGGAAGAAGCTACGTTTCTCAGTGTGTTCTAGTTTAATTTGATGACATTTCCCCAAACGTCCTTCATTCCATATCATCATGTAGTTATTCCACATCTGCCAAAACAACCCACAAAGAATCACTAAAATTATGTTAACCGCAAGCTGCTGAAGATCTAACTCACAATAAACATCCTTATGGGAATCTGTGATTTTAACGCATCTCATGTTTTTCCAGTAAATTTTATTACAGAGAAAAAGAAAAGAAGTAATTTGCTTTGGACTGCGATCCAGGGAGACTTATAATCACAATCCTGAATAAAGTTTTACTAATACATTCACCAGAAATCACTCACTGGTTGGGTTTAGACAATAGCTTGCAAAAATCATGACAGTCTCAGATGAAGTGCTGTAAAAAGATTCGGTGATGTGAGTGTAATAAATGGCTGTAAAACTTTTTATTGCTAATTTATATGGATAAATCAGAGCTGTTGTCAGATGAAGAGTTTCTGAGTTTTGATATCCGCTTTGGTTTTCTGTGAGGCATCTGCTTTGCATTTGAGTGGCTCAGAACTGTTTAAGGAAATCTTCCAACCGTATCTATTTCTTTTACATTTAACAGAACAGCATAAATAATCTGATCACCAGCTAAGCCAGGCTGCCATTGATTGTTTTTGGATATTTTGAAAAATATCTCCATATTTACCAAAACTTCAATGCAGATGTTACAAAATTGACAGTCTAATAAAAACATATGCAAAAAACAAAATTATAATTATCTGAATACCTTAATAATATAACAATTATTTGAGCATAATATAGTTATTGTATTAAAGGCTCTTTTTTCCAAAATGTTTAGGTATAATTTGAGATTTTAGTGGGCTCCTTAGAAATTTTTACAACAAAATAAATGAATAAAGCAGATGATGAAAGCATTCTAACTTTGTATTCTGTCATTTATTTTAAACCATTCTGATTTTCTTTAACACTTACATTAATGTTATCAAGCAAAAAAACTGTATTGTGCTCCTTAAGATAATCAAATCTAAATCTCCAAAATGTGCTCTTTTATATGGAGACGACTTTTCTCATCATTATGTCAGCAAGACGCTGCTTTTAATTGCTTGAGTTTTAATCACTCCATTAAATATACAGAAATTAAACATGATTAATCAATGTTTCACATCATTACAGCTGAATGTTTACAGAAAGCAATCTGATTTTATGGTGCATTTACTCAGATCCTGCAATAACATGTAAATTATTGTTTTAAAAGCTTTTCTATTTGTTTGTCACTTTCAGTTCTTCATCAATAAAATCCAGTTCAATTGCTTTCGGAAATCATAATCGTGTACCATCCTTTGGGGAATTTTTGGCCTTTTATTTCTGATGTTAATATGAAATTATGGAGATGATTATATCTCTGCATTATTCAATTTATAGGAATTTAGTCCATTTAGCTTAAGTTGCAGGAATAAAGATATTAAAATCATCAGTATTGGTGAGATTTACAAGCAACGGCAAAATGTTCCATCTTATTTATGAACTGCTATAAATCACTAAGACCTGCTTGACTTTACTGTGTTTTAATCCTGAGAAAAGGACATAACTGGTGCATTATAATCATATTTTACTTTACAACCATTAGAGAACAACAGGATCATAAAGACCAAGGAAAACAGCAGACAGGTCAATGAGAATCCTAAACACCTGAGAATGTCTGGAACATTTTAAAATAGCTGCTCTCCATGTGCACTCTTGACTTAAGGCAATAAAATATCCCCCATAGAGAACTGACAGACACATTCACAAGAAGACTAACAGCTTTAGTTAAGCGAATCAGGGTTCAACAAAGTGTGCTGTATCTCAGATATGTTGTTACTGCCTTCCACTCCACAATTATGCACTACTTTTTTATTATATTACATAAAATTCCATTAAAATATAATGAAGTTTGTGGTCATGTTGTGACAAAATATGAGAAAACCAATGGAGTAACAATTACATTTGCAAAATGTCAGAATAAAGGCAAGAGTCATGGTCTGTACCTCAACATAAGATGCAGCATTCTGGTTCATTTAAAGTTTTTTAAGGGAGTTATTAAACTAGACATTATTCTAAGTATGAACTTTTTCTGGTCTGCATCTGTTTAAGAAAGGATAGGCTTGATGTTGTCAGAGGAAAGAAAACAGATTTGAGTTAAAAACAGGGAGAGGCTTCAACTATTATTCAGTGAAATACAAAAAGAAAAGAGTTCATAAGTTCAAAACACTTTACATAGAATTTCCACTTTTACTTATTATTAACGAATCACTTTTGTGAAGTCAGTTGTTTTTTTTAAAGGCACTTGACATAATCTGTTTGGCTATTCAAGTTCCAAAAACTGACAAATAAAACTTTATTGCAAGAAAAACAAGTATCACAGTTTTGTTCTCTACTATATCATTTTTCGTACATACTCATCTCACTGCTACATGTTTAATTATTTTCTGTGTCGTGAATTACCGCGTAAAAATTAGTCATCTTTGGTGTTTTAACCTTGACAAAGTGTCAGCCCACTCAGAACAAAGAAAACAGGAGAAATAAAATCACTGCTAAGCTTCCAAAGTTGCTACAGTAATTATGTGCGCAGAAGGACAGATTTATAATAATAGGCTCAAAAGAACTGAGCCACGTCAGGTGTTAGCAGGAAACCTGCCAGCGCAGCTGCACAGAGAAAAAGGGAATAACTTACTGGTTTTTAACAGGGCTAAATTATTTCACACCATAATGAGCCATTTGGAATACAAAGTCTGTATTTTATTGAAAAGGAATATTGAGACTAATCTAGACTGGGTGTAATCATTTTGTTAAAGTTTTCCAACCAGGAGTTCAAATCCCCAACAGTTGAAACTGTCTGCAGAATAAACTGATCCAAGAACTAATTTAGGGTGTGACAATGAAACAGATACCTTTACTGAATACCTGGTATGTTTAATACTCAGAATGAGACACATGCACACGCAATGTTTAAACAGACATTCATGTACAAGTGATTGAAAACAGGCAAACTCCCCAGAGCTCCGTCCACATAGCACATGTGGCTACTGTAGCTAACTGGCAATGAAGAACGTTTCAACAGGAAATGTTAATTAGTGCAGCTGATTTTCATTCACTCTGACTGGACTTGTGGGATTTGTGGTGAAGATCTGAAGGTTACAACCACAACAGATCTCCACTGAGAATAATGAAACATCCATCCCTGCACTTTTTCTGTCAGACAAAAGAACATCATCAATTAGTCATAGATGTGCGGCGCTGCGACTCAAAGGAGGAGAGACTGAAGTTTACAAGTAGAGAGCAAAGTAACTAAATTGGAATTAACAATAGTAGAAGCAATAGTTTTCTTATTATTATACATGTTTTCCCATTGAATAGCGTTTAAGTGTGCAGCATGCTATAGTTGTTGTGCAAAATATTGCGGTGAATGGAAGCAGCAGAAAGTCTCAGTTTCCTCAACAGTGACTTAACTGTCCAAATGCTGCTTCAAAAACAGTGTAATAATCTTCTGTGCAGATTATTGCAGACTATCAGGTAAGCATTCAATTAAAGACCAGAGCCATGGGAAGGTAAAACTGATCAAAAATAAATAAAAGACAAAAAGGAAAAAAAAAGAAATCACCTGGTCGGAGGTGTTTGAAGCACATGAACTCTGTAGACACAAAGGAAATAAAGACTAACTCAGTCGGAAAGGAAGACGAATCAGTTTGTCATCAGAGTAAAGCACAAATACTGTTGCTGCAGGTCTTACGTTAGCCGTTTTCAGTTTTTGATCTTGGCAAACATGGACCAAGAACCAAGACTATTTTCTTCGAAAGTGGAATCTAAAATGGCTCGGTTTCAACTGATAAGTCATTTCATTCTTTCAGAAATTGTTTTTAGGAGTTGGTTCTACTAGTGGAAAGCAGATAATTTTTCAAAAAGCAGACACCTGACTGCGGCAGGAAAGAATCAAAAGGGAAGGAAGCAGACCTGGAGCAGTCAGGAGATCAGACGGAGGACGGATGAGGAGGATTCATCTTTTAACAGCAAATCCTCTGCAAAGGTGCTTGAAAACACATTTCAGGATATGCTCCAGCTGTTCTTCCTGCTGCAGTTCAATGTGCACATCCTGGAGGACAGTGCAGATAACAACGCATCGCAGCCATGGATTTCTGAAAATAAAACGTTAGAAAACTCAAAGCAGGATCACTAATGATTTATGATTCTGCAGTTTCAGGCTTTCCTCTACCCAGCTTTCAGACTGTACTAAAAAAATCTATTACTTCTATAGCAAGGTATTTTAAAAATCTATAGCCATGGACAGCTGCTTTTGTGACTCAGACAAATATCTCCCGTAGAGGCATTTTTTTCACCCTCTGTAGCATTTACCAGATGTCTCTTTCAGTCTGATATCAAACAAACACAGACCTTATACTGCAAGACACTTCAGGAGGAGCAGTTGGCAGTTTCAAAGGCTCCCTGCTGCAGCGGACAAGTAAATACCTGAGAGGTTAAAGCAGAGGAATCTAATTCTGTAAGAAAAACACCTTTTTCAGGGAGCGTTATAGAAACAGCCTGAGCTTTAAATACTTTCTAAGATGTGGCTCTCAAAGGAAAGTGATGTGCATGTGATTTCAGACTCAGATAAATCCCCTTGTTTCATCAGGAAAACACATTGAGGATCCCACATTTCAGCAAACAGTCCCAAAATAAAATAAAATTAAGAGGTTCCAGTCATTTCTGATATGACTGACCAGAAAGCTCCAGTTATGCCTTTAAAAAAACAAACAAAAAAAAAACAGACATTATTGTTATTTTACTGTCTGGTGTTGTAAAAACAACATTGCAGTATTTGCTATTGTATAATACTCAAATCAACACAAACATAAAACACAGATGTGAACCTTTAAAACAAACCATATGAGTAAACAATCACCAATTATACTTTATTTGACCGAGAAATTATAGAGCACATATTTTACTCCTTAAACATTAGCTAGCATTGTGCTAATTAGCGGCAAATGTGAAACACAAACCATGAAAGTACTAGCATGTTTGTTAGCTTAAAGCTCATTTGCCAAAACACTTTTATATGTAAAACATATTTCTCCAAAGTCAACATCAACTTACCGCGTTAGGTAATAATCAATCGAAGTAGTAGATTGATCAGCTGGTGGCGACATCGAACCATTTCCGGTTCGTCGTCATATCACTCCTGGTTCGCCATGACACTGAAAATGTCAATAAGCTGGAGCGCCCCCTGGCGGAATGGGAGGAATGAATCCAACGTGCTTCCTAAATTCATAAGATATTCTAGTGAAAATCCAGGGTTTGAGTGGCAGAAGGTGATGGAACATGATCTTGGAGTTTTTCATAATGGAAGAGTAACAGCTGAAAGCAGCAGAGTGAAGGGACAGTTTGACATCGTTCAGTGTAAAACAGCTTCAATACCGTTATGTTGAACAGTTTGGTTAATCTCAAGCTTCTTGATTTATCCACTAGGTATTGAAGGCTACCACTCAGGCAGAACTTCCACTATATAAAGAACATCACACAGAATACAGCAATGCCTCTTTTCAGCTTTATGATGTAATGTAACATAGTCTATGATAACAAGTCATTTATTGAGGCAGCTATGCAATTTCACAGCAGCTGCAGCTGGCAGGTGAGTTTGCTGTTATAAAACCTGAAGAGCCAGAACGAATCACCGCCCTTCAAATCTTCATCTCAAACTGGAGAAATGATATTTCTCATTGAATATGCATTATAAAAATGTATATATACGGCACATAAGTGTCTAGAGATTACTGAATGAGTCGAGAGTAAAAATATATTTTTGTATTTGATCTGAAAACTTTGTGATATGGTTTTCAGTTTAGAATCATACTGTTTTCACCTTCTGTCAGACCTGTTTTTACAGGAATATTTGCAAAGCACAGGTCACCAATGTGTTAATAATCCCTATATAAATTCAGCTACACTATAACTATGTCTGATAATAAATGTTAATCAACGGTTTCATCAGTAAACATGGTACTTAGAAAGAATATGATTAAAAAAACTAAACTCATGTGAAAAATCTTCTATTTTGATTAAACATGTGTCATTAAAGCCATTCACCAGGTTTGTTTACAATGAGTTTGCATGATGCAAGGTTTGGATCAGCGACAGCAAAAACAGCTAATATAAGAAACAGCTCAATATTACAGAAAAGAGAACATCGTCATCAAATAAACAGCGACTTTGGGAGGGATTAGTGGAATATTGATTATATCTGCTCTTCTTTTGTTGCCTCAGGTCCAAATTATAAAATAACCAACAAAAGATTTAGAACAGCTATTAAAAATATTAGCTTGGATGAGTAAACCAAAGCTAAAAAAAAAATTATGAAACAGAACCGAACAAACGTGCACCACACTCAACAACAGGATCTCATATTGTTGGAGAGATGTGGAGCTGAAACTCACTTCAGATGCTGCAGGACACTTTCATCATCCTAAGATAATAATTTCAGCTCTTATCATTGCCTGAAAGGTGCTGTGCTGTGTACTGGGTAACCATCAGCCACATCTAAGAATAGATTTCATAGCAGCAAAGACGGTAGGGTGAAAAATGAGAAATGGTTTTCATTTATTTTCTCCATGGGTCTTTTGTTGCTCTGAGAAGAAAACAAACTGTCTTGGGTTGGATTGCAATCATAAATGTTCTACGTGAGAGCGTAGAGGCCATCTTTTTCCTGAGTGCGCTCTGTGAGGGAGCATACTAATTCCTCAGTGGGATCTCTGCTGGAGATAAAACTCCTGTGCATGTTTAATCCTGGAGAAGAAATGATTGTGTTCATGCATCCGGAACAAAATCAGTCTTTTCATACAAAAAAATGGGGACCTGTAAATGTGTGTGATTATCAGAAAAGTGACAATTCATGCTTTCTGTGTTTCTCATGAAGAAAACCAGTAAAAATAAATATGTATTACCAGGCAGCAGAAGTTGCTATGCACTGTTAACATCATTTTTTTAATTTGCTTTGTTGACCAACCTAAATGTTAAACCGGACCTGCCTGACAACATGAAGTAGGCTAAAAAATCTGGAAAGTAACACTAAGTGCCAAATCTGAAAGACATTAAAGAATACACAAGCAAAATCATTGACATATTTCAGTTTTGAACTCATTCCAAATCTTTTTCTAAGAAAGTGACACAGTGACAGCCATTATTTAGAAATACAACCAAAATAGAACAGAAACAAAACAAAGTACCAAAAAACATCTCAAAAAACACGATCGGCAGAACCTTTAGGGGGAAATTATTATTAAAACTTCCCAGACATGTTCTCATTGTAACTAACTTTTTATTGTATCTTTTGTGAATGTTTGTTAATGTGATTTCTTGATTGTATGTTTATAATGTGTCTTTATTGTTTGGGTCTTCCTGTCTTGGGACTACAGATGGAAATTAGCAACTATGCTATAATCTGGCTCATTTACAGTCTGTACAGAAGTATTGATTGTTCATTAATGTGCACTGTCCCTAATAAATTTAAATAAAAAAATTTAAATAAAAAGAAATGTTTGAATTCATGAGACAAAAATGAAAACTAAAGGTATGGATCCCTTTAGTTTAGGTGTAAAATGAGCACAACATATCAGCAGCAGATTTTATTGTCTGTCAAAAATGATGGTAGTGTGATGGTATGGGGTTGCTTTGCTGCTTCGGACCAGGATGACCAGGATGACCTGTTACTGACGGTACCATGAGCTCAGCTCTGCCTGTGGACTTAAATCTGACTGGAATGATGTGCTATGACCCTGACAGGCTCAGAAATTGCCAAAGTTCCTCCATAGTGATGTAAAAACATTTTGCAAGTCATCACAAATGCTTGATGGTTGTTTGTGTATTTCCATAAAGTTTGTTCCTTTGTGTTTTGCTTCTTGTTTCTTAGGTTCGTTCCTCTCTGATTTTGGTTTCTTGTCTTCTGTCAGTGTTTGACTTTTCCCTTTTTATTTGTTGACCCCCTTCTCTATCTTTGTCCTTCCCTCTGTCTCTCTGCTCTCATTCTGCCAAAGTGGCTCCACAAACTCCCGTTTTTTCTTTCTTAGCTCTTCTCTAGTTTCCATGTCTTGTCTTATGTAAAACCTTTAAGATCTTTTTGTTTCTTGCCATCAGGGATTCAGCTCATCTTCACCACTGTCAGATTTGTCCTTTGGGTCATGTTAGACAACACGACTCTGTCCCAAAAGTATACAAAATCATTCTAACAACAAATAACTCAAAAGACAAAACAAAAATCCCAGTAAAGATTGTGGCAAAATATTGACAAAGTTTTGTGTATATTTGTAATGGAAACGCATCTATTAACTGTAGCAACTGAGATGTCGACTTCATTGAACTTATGTATGCATGAAAAATCTAATTTACCCCATTAATGAAAGATATATATTTATATTTCTGATCAGTCTCGTCCACTAAGTTGTAATATGGATTTTATAACTAGAGCAGAGAGTGTGCCTCTCTTTTGAGGTCGCAGCACCATCTATTCATTTTCTACTCCATTATTTTCTGTGCCATGTTATATTTGAAGGTTGAGATAAGAAGAGATTTGTAAATATCTTAGAACCTTTTTTCCATTTTGTTAAAAACCCCAGAACATCATTTTACTGCTTTGTGGCAGGACAGGTTTAAATTTGCACAGCATGACAATGAATAATGTGAACTAAAACAAATCAGCCTGGAGAATTCACAAATTCAAAAGTCGAAATTTTACAGACCGCAGTGAATTATTTGCACTCTCCGTAAAAAGTGATTAACAGTTGATGGTGGCGTATCGTTTGCTGGACTGGTGAAGCCGTCAGCAGGAATCTGCTCGGACCTCGGACCCGCTCTGCTGTCACTCTTCATCTTTTCACATGGACAGTCTCCCTCTCTCCTCCCACATTCATCCTGTCCATTTCTGTCCAGGTTTTTCCTTCTCTCACAGCTCACCCACCCTTCACCTCCAGTTCTTATCATTTTCCTAATGCAAACCTCTTTATGTTCCCTCCAGTTTTAACCTTCGCCTTCACTGCTGTGACTTCCAATCTCTCCTTTGCTTATTTGTCACTTCTTCAGTTCTATCAGGAAATCTCATCATTCATTGCTGCTTCGTCATTTAACCTTCACTTCACGCTAGTTAAACCCCTTTTCCCAAATAATTTATTCCCACTTACTTTGCTTTTATCTGCCCCACTCCCACTTTATTAATTTTTTTTCAATTTGTCCTGAGTTTATTATGTCCTTTGAAATTCCTTCAGTGTTTTATCATCTCCCCAGAGCTCTGGGCGAGCTTAATGAAAACTACTCAACAGACCAGAGAGCGTGCATGAATGAAAACGCAGTCAAAGCAACAAAACTGCTGCAAGGACACTCAAAGAATCAGAGTTTGAAGGTAGACCTTAAGAGAAGCAAATGTTTGAGGAGAAAGATGACAATCACCCAGTGATGAGTCTAAAAACGGAGCTGGTTTTAGAGATAAAGCATCACAAGGACTTGATGTCCTAAAAAATGCTAATCTATATATAAATAATAGTCGCTCCATTCATTCAGTATGTTTATTTATACTCTATATGTGATTTAAAAAACTACCACACTCTGACTCACAAATCTTTTTGACACATCTGTCCTTGACATACAGAATATGAGATTCATGTTTACTGGTTCCTGTGTTGTGACCCACAATATGGCAGCGAGGATAAAAGGATATGAAATATAATGTTCACAGAAACCAGGAAGAAAGAGCCCAGTTCAGGTTAGGAAAACAAATGTTGTCATCAATAACCTTTTATGTTCTTCATAAATGAATTATGTTGATGTTAAATTAGGCTGGGATTGTAGCACAATCACTGCTACGTTAAAAAGAAGAATAGATCTGGAGAAATGAATGAAAAATAAATGGGAATCAATGAAAAGTCTCTGTGAAGATAAAACAACATACCCTGTGTGTGTGCGTGTGCGCGCGTGTGTGTGTGTGTGTGTGTGTGTGTGTGTGTGTGTGCGTGCGTGCGTGTGTGTGTGTGTGTGTGTTTATAAGAAAGAAATAATTTCTCCAGTTTCATCCTTTTTGCAACTTTGGCGTTCAAAGTGAATTTAAAATGAAGATCCTCGGCTTTGATCTGTGAATACACAATGACCGTAATGGAGCAGATTAACGTTGCTATCAGCTTCTGACACATTCATGCTGTGATTGTTTCTGGAAACTAAAACACTCTAAGCTCAGTTTAAAACATTTGCTGAGGTTTAATAAAGGTACTTTGTTGGTTTCATTCTTGAGTTTGAGATTCTGACTTGAGTTTTCTGAATTCTACATTCATCTAAAATCCTCAGAACAGATGAGAGAAAACTCTGTGATGCTACCAAACATAAAACTGGCACACATCAGCATCCTCATTGAGTTCAGACAGAATGAGAGATTAGAGAAGTTTCCTGTGGAGTGAAAATAACTTTGTTGTGGGGAGAAAAGAACGCCACGAACACACAAAGCTATCGCTGAGTTTCCGGTGCTTACATGTCACAGATTTCACAGCCTGATGGACATGGCAGTGGGGTGATTACCAAGATTTGAGTGTTAGGTTGCCTTTAGGACCTCTGACATCTGCAGTAATAGCATATTGATGTAAGATTGAGGTAACCAAGGTAATCGGATCAAACCAGTTTGGTAAAAAGAAGCTTTTCTCAAAGAAATATGCGGATGGATTTGCTTATTGACAAAAATAATTAAGTTAATTAACATTGTTCTGCCTGCAGTTCACTGTCCATACTGCAGAGAGGAAGCATGACAATCGATTGTCATTGAAAATACCATCAGTTGTTGTTAGCAATGCTAATCCACCTCCTCTCCATCCGCTCCTCTTTAAATTTCTTTACGTTGGAGTCTTGGATATGAAATGCATGGCCCTTAATATCTGCTAGCAGATAACATTCATAATATTTTGCTTGCCAGAGATCCCATTCCTGATTAGACCAAAGTCTGGCCTCAAAGGCCGTGTCCTGAATGTTTCAGGTGATATTCTGGGTTAGCACACCAGAGTCAAATGACTGGATCACAACCAGGCCTCTGGAGACCTTAGACATGTTGAGGACGTAGTTTAGTTGTTTAAATCAGATGTGTTGGAACAAGGACACATCTAAAACCTGCAGGATACCAACCAGTGCTGACTCACAGTCCAGGCTGCTGTTAGACATTTGGATGCTCGAAGTGGAAGCGTGGAGTTGTTATGTTTTCTTTCTGTCTACAATAGCAAAATAATTTGTGTGATTCATCCTGTTTCTCTCTGCAGACAGTCGCTCTGAGCTCTGTGTCGGCTGAGCAGGAGAAAAGGTGACAGTAGGGAGTGAGGGGGAGTGCGACCAGAAGCATCATCCTGTAATCTCTTTTTCTCGACTCTCAATGCCTTTTCTATTATCTTGACATCCACTGTGTTCCACATTTATAGAGCCATTGTCTTGGTTTAAAATCCCCACCTACTGCAGTTCTTTTAATAATTTATGTTTATGACCTTACTTCTATGTTATTCATTTTAAAGACACATTGTCCTTGATTCCAGTATTTCTGTCATGGTTGCGGTTTGTTCGGGCATCATCTGCTCTGTGCAGAATGGCTCCTATGAATTCCTCTTCCCTCTTATACGGCTTCCTTTTCCACAAGAATTGCTGTCAGTTTTGTGTTATCTGCTGTTGCCGAGCTCGTTTCCTCTGCAGCTGTGAGTGACAGAGTGAAGAAACAATGACCATTATGAGTTCATTTTAAATCAAAATAGCTCTGAAAAGGCTCCACTTCTGCTGATCACGTCATTCAGTCTGATTACCCATTTCCTTCCCTCATCATCATTAAAGGAGACAAAGCACCAACTGTGCCTTTACATTTGTAACATATAAATAAAACATATCAATATAAATGATCAATAATTGTATTGCTGAATGATAGCATATCTGATTCTGTGACTCTATACTTTTTATTCAGATACAGCATTTCTATTCTTAGGTTTGTAAGAGCTGGAAAAGAAGAAAAAACATGTTGATGCATGAATATCATCCAGAAGCACTAATTATTTCCCACTTGTGAAAATGATTGTGAATGCAGAGTGACCTTGACTGGGCGCGTGCTTAAATAATTGCCGCTTGACGATCTTTTCATTCGATTATTCAGCCTAACATAAATTTATCCATGTGGATAATAAGAGGTTGTGGGAGAAATCAAGTGGTGATTCTTTGCAGGTCAAAGCCTCCTGACTTGTTTTTTCTTCACTGCAATAAATCGAATCAGCATCCATTGATGAATCCTCATCAATCTTCTTGTCCATGTCATGCTCCATTTTCCCTGCTTAGTTACAAATATAGCCCATGACGTCATCACTTACGTCTCACAATGACGTTACGATCACAAAATGCCACACTGAGTGGCAGAGACGCCTCACAATGATTGCGGCTGGTGAGATGCTTCAAAACACAGAAACAGAAGCAAAACAGGGAGAAGCTCAACAGTGTTAACTGCAATCTTCTCACAAACTCATTCAGTTCAGAAAAATATCTGGAATCTTTAGTCAGAATGTGAATTTAAAGTGACTTATATATATTCCATCTGTTTTCAATATTCTGTCTTGCAGAATATCTGGCGAGGTGCACACTACAAATACCATTTCTTAAATTCCATTAATATTTAGAGTCAATGCAATATTTTGCTAGTCTTCTCAATAAAGCTAAAATCTTGGTTAAAATAAAGAACTGCGATTAAAACAAAAACTTGCAAAGTTATTTAGACCTGCGAAACATTCTTAATTAAAGTTGTTGAAATGTTTTAAAAACAAATATAGTTAAATAATAAATGACAACTGAGCAACTTATACTTACTTTGATCAACAAATTTAACATAGTAACTCCAGCAGAGCCCAGCCCGTAACCTAGCAACCCCAGCAGAGTTTTGCTCATTACCTAGCAACCACCACGAAGCTGCAGCATGTTTGCTTTATTCCCATTTATTTACGTTGACTCACTGTAACACAGACCTTTCGTGCCAACAGAATTTGAATTAATGAGTCACAGCAACATTTAATTTTCCTTTGGGATCATTAAAGTATTTTGAATTTGGAATGTTTGAATTGGGTCCGTCGGTTTTCCTGCTGTTCAACAGCTGCTGGAAAAGACAAGAGCTGACTTGCCATCCAGAAACCTCTTCCTGCATTCTTGTTAGTTGAGGAGGAGGCTTCACTTCTGCTTTTCAAAGATGCATGGTTGTATAACTGTCAGTCTGTTTGCAGCTATTTTCACATACGATTGTAAACAGTGAGTTGGGGGTGTGGCCAGCAGCAGCTTTGAATTTAAAGTGATAAGACACCTTAAATCAAAAAGACTGGCAGGAGCAAATCTTCAGAAAGCTAACAAAGCTCAGGTAATCTACACCAACATCATCTGTCCCTCATCCATGAGGTACTAATCGCATTGCCTGCCTGGTTCTATGGAAATCTGTAATCCGATTGGACCACAAATAATCAAATTGAACTTCTTCCAACTGAGGCAATGCGAGTAAAAACGGCAACATTGTTACCTGAGCAGAGATTTACTGGAGTACGCTTAGATGACTTTAAAGGTCTGTTGAATTGATTGTGTGTGGGCAGATGACTGATTTTATATATTTTATTGTCTATTAGTGGCAAGCAGTCACACTGGCTGAGGCATTCATTTGCTCCCTCAAGAGATGATAATTGCCACTAAGAGAAAAAAAAAATTGTTGCAAAGAAGCCATTACTCCCAGAGTGTGGGCGGATGATGGTCAGGGTGGAAACGCTGCGTCTGCCTCTCACGACCTCCAGATAACGCTGCTGTTTTATCAGATTAATAATGTGTTGCTCATTCAGAGAAAACATCAGTTTCAGACAAACAAGAGTCACAAGCTAATTGGAACATAGGAGATGCAGCTAATCAAGTTTTTCTAATCGTTTTAAAAATCTGTTTCCGGCCGTCTTATCCTGATCCCAACCAGACCAGTTGCTACTGGTCTGAAGTGTACTGGTCTGTCGCTTCAGACCAGTACCAACGATGTGTCACTCTGATATTTCCCAATTTAGATTGAAATTAATGATGATATTCTGCTTATCGCCAGATGGAGAGGCACAGGCACAAACTGAAATGGGCATTAAGGACATGATGCCAAAAATTATATCAGTTATGGAGCAGAAAACAATAGAAATAACATAAATCCAGCCAAGAAGCAAACCAAGACCGATCTGCGTAGTTTTCAGAAAGTAACCCGAATGTAAAACTGGCTTTTCCTTTTTTTCTCAGAAATAATTCTTTCTAAGCTTTTATTCACCAGAGTTTATCTGCTAATTCAAATACCAACAGATTATCAACAACAAGTTTAGGACTTCCATACCTGCTGATTGATTTTAAACCTTAAAATCACACAGGGGCAAATAAATGACTTGAGGGCTGAAAGTTGCCTCCAGCCAATATACATCTGACCTTTGTTTTGCTGAAATGAAAACTAAACAAGCTTAAAAAAATTCATGTTAATCGTAATCTTTTAATAACGAGTCTCTAGTGACTGCTTTTTAAAATCTGTGTAATTAATTGCTTCCCAGGTTCCAGTGCTCAGTTTAAAACAGCTCAGAATCTAAAATTATGATTATTAACAACAGTTTGTTTGATGTAGAAAGGAAACATGGCTTCGCTTATTTATGCTTCCAACACAGCGACTTTAAATACTTTGGGACTGTGCCGTCAACTTAACACAATTATTACTGAAGCTCAGAAACAGAATGAGTCTAAAAGGTTGTATGCATGATAACAGCATGTAACAGTGCCAAGAACACACACTATGTATTATTAAACAATATGAACTTATTGTGTTAAATTATAGCTGCTTATAGTGTTAAATGTTTTGGTGTTTGTAGACTTTATGCAAAAGCAGAGTTAATTTTACTCTAATATTACATAAACATTGTGTTTATGTAACTCTGGATGTGCATTATTAGTAGTTAAACCTTAACCCATTAGACTTTCTAAGTTGGCAGAAATAAGTTAAGGTTATTTTGCTATTTAATGACATGAAATCTTAAAAGTCCACTGTGATTATTTAGGTTTTAAAATCCTCTGCAACTCCAAACTCCTACAGCGTCGTGTTTTGAGTCACATTTACCAGTAAATCAGATAAATAAATCATTTT
Source organism: Poeciliopsis turneri (assembly GCA_922788865.1). Lineage (NCBI taxonomy): Eukaryota > Metazoa > Chordata > Actinopteri > Cyprinodontiformes > Poeciliidae > Poeciliopsis > Poeciliopsis turneri. The sequence continues at coordinate 4,018,041 of CAKLNU010001103.1, forward strand.
TTTCCCATTTGATGATTACAGCAGAAACATTCCAGAGCAGATAAAAATCACATTCAGACCTCACATCGCTACATAATCCAGTTTCTGTGATAATGGCTTTTTTTTTTTTTTTCAGATCAGTGACATTAGCCTGACAGCTGAGTGATGGACTGGAGGTTAGAGAGAGAAAATCTGACATCAGGGCCTGCAGAGAGCTGCTGATATCCATCTTAATGACTTATCTCTATGCACAAAATTAGATTTTTTTACTCTGCTACTTATAGCAGAAGACTCTATATTAGACTTCCTTTCAATTTTTATCTAATTGGAGGAAAAATGGTTGGAATCACGTTATTTTGTCGTTAGTGATTAATGACCTGAACTAAGATGAAGCGTTGAACAGGCTCAGCGCTCGTGCTACTATCGGTTCTGCAGTAAAATAGATATTATGAAGCAAAGCATACTACTAACCCTGATCTTTATTCAACCTTTGTTGGTGATGTTTTCATCACTGTTAAGCAGGATAACTCCAGCTGTTCTCTTAGCTTTGATTAAGTTCTTATGAGACAGGTTTTCCAGATCTAACTGATTCAGACATAAATCATCAATTTACTTTGGATGTTCTAAAACCAGGGGCTGCACAGTGGCGCAGTGGGTAGCGCTGTTGCCTTGCAGCAAGAAGGTCGTGGGTTCGATTCCCGGCCCGGGGTCTTTCTGCACGGAGTTTGCATGTTCTCCCTGTGCATGCGTGGGTTCTCTCCGGGTTCTCCGGCTTCCTCCCACAGTCCAAAAACATGACTGTCAGGTTAATTGGCCTTCCCAGATTCTCCCTAGGTGTGAGTGTGTGTGTGTGGTTGTTTGTCCTGTTTGTCTCTGTGTTGCCCTGCGACAGACTGGCGACCTGTCCAGGGTGAACCCCGCCTCTCGCCCGGAACGCAGCTGGAGAGGAACCAGCAACTCCCGACCCCGTTAGGGAGAAGGGTGACGGAAAATGGATGGATGGATGGATGCTCTAAAACCAGAGCCTCAGATATGATGTTAGCATTCACATAAATGTAAACAACCTGGAACAAGTTAACTTCAATGAGAAAATTTAAAATGTTACTCAACTTATTAGTTATTGGTGATGGACAACAGAAACAGATTCCTGACCAAGAAAAAAATAAATCAAAGTCCAACTGGTAGCTTTATTCAACACTTGGTGCTGATTGGTGGATGAAGTTCTTAATTTTTTATATGACTTTATCATAATTTCATTTTAAAATGCTAGAAATCCTTTGTAGGTTAATGTTGCCTTGTTGTGGTTTCTGATTATTTTCAGTTTCTCCCCTCAATTAATCTCTCTCACTCGTTCCGGCAGCAACTCCATATAACTTCCATTTTCCTGTCGTTTTTGTCAGGTCCTTTTATTGAGATCAATGTTTCCCGGTCCTGGTCCGAAAGCCCGCTGACCTGCACGGTTCAGGTGCTCGGCTGCTTCAGCTCTGCTGTAATCACAGTGAGATAATGAGTTCATTGATCACGATGGCTTTTGTTTTTGCGTTACTCTTATGCTACTGTTCATTTTCAGGATTTGGGGTTTTGATTAGTCACTGAGGTTTTCTGGTCGGCGTTCGGTTAATTACAGTCGGTGGTTTGTTTTTTCAGTGATCGATCCTCCTCAGTATGTGAGCTCTTTGTTTTCATTCGCTCCCTGCTTGTTGCTCTTTACATCCTTCAATAAAACCACATTCTGTATAATTCTCTTTCCACTCATCGTAATGTGAACACATCACCGCTGAATGTTCATAAGTCTGTGCTCTAAACACCGGTGATAGTTGGATGAAGATGGCGACTTTGCCTTGGTGACTTAAAGGGACAGGATTACGTATTTTCTTTACAGCACAAACATGTAACTGTATTACCTTCAGTTGTTATAAAGATGATATATATATATATTCATGTCAAATATAATTTCACATCATCATTAAATGCCTTAAAATTGGGCCTCTGTCTCTTTAAGAACCTCTTGCTCTTTCTGAAACTGCCTTCAGGAAGTCAACTCATCATGGCTCCTCTATTAACCCTTTAAGAACATTTGTGTTGCACTGAGAAGTTTTCACCAGGTGTTTACTAATTGCTGCTGGCTAGTCTGAAGGAGTTGAGTGAGGAAATCGCAGGCTGTGGCTAAAACTCTGAAATGAAACCTTCAACTTTACCGTTCATATTTAACTATTTAACATTGAAAAGCATCCAGAGTTGGGTTTTTTAAGTGCTTTATAAAGTTATTATTTCTTTATGCTTTTCATTCCTGATTTGGTTCCAACATACAATATAATTTCTGTGTTATTTTAACTGTAAATGGGGCAATTTTCTCTACTATAAGGCCTGTAACTGCTTGCTTCAGACATGCTGTGTTCCTGCCCTCAGGGAAGGTTTTCTTTTTTAATTTCCACAACAAAGTGAGTGCTGCTTGGTGGATGAAGTTCTTATTTTTTAGGATACATCCTCTCTGCCTTTCAGTTTGTGGTCTTCTGCTAACAAGCTTTTCATTTCAACCGCATCCTGTTTCTCGTCTCGCCCACGCTGGTGTCTGACTGTGGTGGTGATAGTTAACCACCCTGACTGATTTCTGCCACAGTCCAGCGTCTGTTGGGTCTTTATTTCAGTTGAGTGTTTTCATTATGCAAGGGCCGAACCAGGTACATCTGGGAAATATTCCCAAAAAAAACCTTTCTATCTCTGACAGGCAACATCAGAAATTCATCTAAAGTTTATTTGAACTTTTATCTTTCTGATTTAATTCAACCTCTTGGGTCTTAACCTTTGCAGAACTTCTTTCATTTTCTTTAGATTCCTCTCAAACCGTTCTCTGCTTCATCAAATCTTTCCTGCAGATCAAAATGTGCTGAATTAGACAACTGACCAGCAAAAAAACTCACTAATTTTAAAACTGAATGCTGCAGTTTTTGACAATGTGTTTTTTTATGTACAATATAAAATATAAATAACCATGTAAAGCCTCTTCACCTTTCCTGCACCTACCTTTAATTTAAATAGGCTTAATTTGTCAGAGAGCTTTAAATAAATCAGCTCTTCTTACATGTATATTGAAACACAGAAGGCATGCTGGCAAAGACATGTTGGTTTAAACCGCAGTGGGGATTATTACCAGCTGGCAGAGCAGAGAGTCGGGATGCTGCACAAGCCCACAGCTTAGATATTTCAACTTCTGAGTCTATAAAAGAGAAAGTTTAATAATCATGCAGATATTAACTCTGCACAAAGTTCACTGAAATAACAATGAAGGTGGAATTTCTTGTTATTTAGTCATCATTATTTGTAGTTTTCTCCAATAAGAGCCTCATCTGGAGTTTTATTAGCAGAGTTTCCATTTACCTGAATTCGAGGTCCATGGAGTCTTTTTAACCCAAACATCATCACTTTTTCCAACATTAGTTAGGAGACAATGTGTGTTGCTGGTTTCCTGCAAGGAAAAAGTCCAGAAACGTAATGATTAGAAAACAAGACGCTTCACACTGAAGGGCAGTGAGGTGAAAATGGCTTCAGCCGGCCGACTGTTTGGGTCAAAAAAAGGACAACGCTGTTCTGCAGCTAACAAGGACTTCATGACTGATCACTGAGATAAAATTTCCAGCTGTTTATTTTTGTAATGATTCGTGATGCAGTCATATAGAGCTGTAGAAATGGACAAAGGATGGAGGTTTGCTGCTGAAAGGTCTTCACTGCAGCTGTTACTGAAAAACTGTTTATCTGCCATCATCAGTGGCCATGCTAACTAGCCTAGCATTCCCAACAGGCTGTGCTATCAGGAATAAGCTGAAGGGGGGATGAGCAGGCACACACAGTGTTGATTGACAGCGCTAAATCCCGCCTTCTGGCTCTGATCAGTTGGTAGAACTGGGAGATTAAATGTTCACAGATTACCACACTGTCACAACATAGAGAACGCTTTAACAAATATGTAAAAAAAATATGTATATATACATTTATGTATGTTTTTAATAAAAGTTATAAACTGTACCTTTAATTAAAGGAACCAGAAAGATTCAGCTTTTCATCAGCAGAGTAGGAATTTTTATTTAGAAAACTAGTGGAGATTTTTCCTTTATTATCATTGGCATTAAACAGAAAACATTCAGGAACTGCAAGACTTAATAAATAAAGCTGTAAATGTGATCTAAGCAGAGGCTGAATATACTGTTATTAATAAACCATGAGGTATTTCTCGTTTTGCTCCTTCCGTTCCCATTCAGGTCTGTTCATTCATCAGATCTAAATGTCTCGTTTTTTGTGCTGCGCTCCATTCTGCTGCCTTATCTATGTTTAACTACATCCGTCTCTCGCCCCGAACCTTTAATCCACTTCATGAACAGTACGCCACAGCTATCCCACGATGACAACTTTCTCTCCCTGGGTTTAATCCCTTCCTGTCTGCTTTCATCTCTTTGAATCTGTCCCCTTCACTCAGACTGTTGCACCACATTCTTTCTGCTGTAAACCTGTGAAGCCGTGGGAAGATTCTCCTCCAGCCTCTCATCTTTTCTGCTTCCTCTTTCTGCCCTCATCGCTGCGATCTCACTTTTGTGTTCATGGTGACACAAGAAAGTCACGTCAGACTAATTTTCCAACCAGTGCGCTCTCGCCTCCTCCTCCTCTGGCTGCTTGTTTTCCCTTTATTAGCTTCAACATGTTTTCTTGGTGGCAGAAAATCAGGAGCGAGTTGTGTGTCCACCTGCTGTGCTTGTCTAAAACATTTAGCCTTGTTTCAACACGCCGACACAGCTTCAGTGATTGGCCTTCATCTGCAGGTAAACACATTCTCTGGAGTCAAACACTTCAGGGGGGTTTTGATAAGGGCCGTAAATCTTTCTTTATTACAAGGGTAAATAAAATAAATGATCTAAAACAATATAGAAAAATATCCCTTGTCATTTTGTGGCTCTGCAGCAGTTGGTTTCAAACTCCTGCTCTGACCTGATTGACTTGAAATGGATTTATCGATTTATGATGAATAACAGTGAGACAGACATCGCTGGCTATCACAGCAAGTGTTTTAATGTTTCACTGTGTAACTATTCATGGAGTGAAGGGAAACATTTTTGTTGTTCAAAGACACAACCAGAGTTTCAGCCACCAAAGTCAGACCAACAATCAGAACTGCTGCTGTATTTTATTCTTATTTTGAATTTAAATTCTAACACAATGGAGTCTGAAAAGTGCACTACTTGAATATGTGATGAAATAAGCGCTTTCCAGGAAGCTTGAGTGATTTCAGAGAAACAGTGAATGTGTCTGATCCCAAGCTGGTACTTTAGCCTCATGCAGAGCCAAAAATTAACTCCTGATGTGCTTAGAGTGGCTTCCAATGTGATCATTTAGGATGGTTAAAAAAGTCTCTCCATGAGGTAAAACAATAACTAGAATTTGATTTTCTATCTTTTCCATTTCTATGGTAACCTACATTTTATGACCCATAAATTTCAAATACCTGAATGGTATAAAATGGTGACATTTACTTAGAAACAGCTAAGCAAGTTTTACACTTAGAGATTCACTTGAAAAAGTTTAAGTTAATTTTACTTATTAATATTAATAAAACTTTTTTGAACAACAGGTCAGTTGCTCAAAATACATTCTTGTTTTCCTAGTAAATTTTGGCAGAACAGGGAGATCATGAAAAGGAACATAGAAATCACTCATGGTGCATTTTTATGCATGCAAATGTACATATGAAAAAATAGCTAATTACTCCATAAAGACAGAATTTCAATTCACTATTCCTTCATGCCAAAACTTATGAATGACTAAATGCAAAAAGTAATTTTTTCCAGTGCATCTTTTTGATCTATTTTAAGCTCGTGTTGTAGTGACAGAGTGGCACATAAACAGATGGACGGGGGCTTTGCATGCTCAACTTTTTCAAATGTTGCCATAACTTTTGAAGGTCTTGATAAAATGTCAGAAATCAACAAGTTTGTACAGTTTTGTTCTCTATTCTCACAAAAAACATTTATCAGAAAATCCAAAGGAGAGCGAAAGAAGCATGATTTCACCAGAGCAACTGCAGCAGGCTCCTGTCAGAGTCGTGCCATTGTGGAATTGCTGCTGCAATCATCATGTAATTCCTTCACCAAGCATCAGCTCATTAAACGCTGGTCTTCAGTATTGCTGCCTTGCTCAGTGTTTACTCCGGCTTCTCAGAGCCTAGTGTTTACAACTGCTGGAAGAAAGAAAGACAGATTTATTTGACTGCACCACATTTTATTTCTAAGGAGTATTAAATACATTAAGTTACTGTTGGGCTGCACAAAAAATGTAGATGCAAGATGCAAATTCATGAGTGATAAATGTATAGCTTAAATCAATAAACACTTGAGATTCTCTCTAAAAATGCTGATAATGGCCTACTTCAATGGTTAAACACAAAATACACCTTAATATACAATGATATGCTCAGTGGAAAGAAAGTAAGATACATCGTTATTATCTCCACCAAACAATGACAAGAAAAATGAATGATCCTCATTCATTTTTCATTTTGATGTTGCAAACAGCAGCATCACTCATATATTTCAGCTTCCTGATTTACATTTTCTTTCGAATATTTGAGATATTCTCTTTGAAAAAAATTCACAAATAGGTGAATTTTTAGTAAATAAATTGGAGTTATGTTCCAAATAAATATCCATAAATACTAGAAGGGTCAACTGTATTTACTCTGACAAGCACAAAGAAAAGCAAACCATATTTAACTTTTTTTATTTAAAAAGTATGTAAATCCATAATATCCATAATATCATCTTCTTTCCACTTCATAGTCATGTTCTACTTTTTGGTCGTCAAATCCTAGAATGTGGTAAAGTTCAAAATGTATTGAAACCTATGTTACTAAAGTACATGAAAAAGAAAGTAAGAAATGTCACATGATCAATAAACTCATCCTGGTCGTCAGTGCAGAAGAACAGTTAAGTCAGCTGACAAGAAGATGGCTTTGATTTGGCATCTGTTCTAAGCTTCGTATTTATTTTTTGTTTGTTTGTATGTACTTGATTTAGTTTAACTGTTTAAAATCCTGTGTTGCGGCGTTGCTACTGCACCTGCGGAACTCCACTGAGAAAATGTTTTTCAACTTTGATGTTTAATTTCAACCTTCATAATTAAATCGAATCTGGGTAACATACACACCTATTAATTTATAAACATGTGTTGTCTCATTCGGCAATGATGCCTAGTTAATTTTGGAATCTGCTCTTTTTCTCTTGACTAATGTTGCATAGATATGCTAACCGGAAGTAGCATTTTACGATATAAGTGCGCAGTTAAATTAATGAGTTTTTCTAAGGAATCTTGCTTTGAAAGCCCACTGTGAGTTATGTGATTATATGATTAAAATGCGTGTATTATATTAATGTTCACCAGTAAACTGATTTGAATTAATGGTTGACTTTAATTGCTTTTGCAAATTGTTCTTCACCTATATAAGTGTAGCAAAGTTAAAAATATACTTTACTAATTATTATTTCTGTATTGAGTATTTGTGAGTTTTATTACACTGAGCTATTTTTATTTGCTATTTTATTAATTTTTCCTGCGGGAAGCGCCTTTCTGCGCTCTGCTTTGTTTGTGCCTCCTGGGCTTCCGTCGCTCTTCCGGGGTCCTGACCCTCTCCTCTTCGCGCTGTAGTTTGCTGCTGTGATATAAGATTGTTTTCTGTGTGAAAGTAGCCACGACGTCTGTGGCTCATGTTGTTTATTATTGTTTATTTGTATGTCGTGAAGCAGTTTTGACCATTATAAGTTTAGTAGACGGTTTTGGTGTAAATGTTTTGGCGTGTCCCGTTTGTTCGTGTGCTAATGCTGCATTTTGCTTTTATTTACATGTTTAGAACCATAGTGAACAGCAAAATGTGGGCAGAAGTGGATTCATTTGTACTAACCTCTTCTCCAGGTATGTGTTTTTATTTTAAGTTATACATTTTATATTCCTGTTTGTTTATTTAACGCTGCCCAACTGTGTTATGTGTTAATGTGGCCACCAGGTGGCGTTTTCCTCCTCACGTTGGTGGTGTATGCTAATTTTAGTGAGGAAATGTATTTCTTTCATTGAAAATTGAGTGAATGTTTTTCTCTTCTTCAGAAAAATAAATGCTCTTAAGCATCTCATTGGATGATAAAAACACAACCCATCAGGTTGGTTCTGCTACCTTAAATGAACAGAACCGAACTGAACCGCTGAGCTGTTAGGACCTTCTGATTTGTTCTTATTTTCCTCCTCCCTTTTGACTTTTCCAGATTGGATTGGAGCTCTGGGAGTACGGAGCCCCATAGGGGAAATAGGAAAAAACAATTATTTTTCTTTCCCAAAGTATTCCACTCCCTCTCAGTAGGTTTTATATTCCCTGGCAGTAAATTAGCAAATACACCCTGGCCTATTTTGTATACAGTCACAGTGATCAATTTTAATTTAAAATTGCTTCTAAAGAGTCTAATGAAAACTTTCTTCAGTGCAAAGACAGATTGAAAATTAATCTGCTACTGCACATGAAAATGCAAAAATGCACATGAAAAAAGATATATATAGACATAGTTTTTTTGTGTGTGTACACAGATTTACTTATTCTCAATACACTTCAAAATTTTTCCCAACTTCACTGCTTTTTGGTCATTATTCACTTTAATTGAGCTTCATAAAGAGCTTCTGCATTCTGGTCATCTGTGTTCGTTTGGCATTGCATTTACTAATAATGGTTCACACGTTATTTATTAGTATGTATATGTTAAATTAAATTCAAATCAATCGATTTCGTATTCCAGTAAATTGTATTCCTGATTACTAAGCGGTCAAACTCTTTGTAAAACTCCAGCAGCCATTTTTTTATCCCACTGTCTGTAATTGGTTTAAAGGCTTATTTGTATTCAGAGATGCACAAAGCAGAATGTGGCTTTATAGACTCCAAGGACTCTTGCATTTTATTATACTTGATATATTTTATAATCTTGAGCTAGTGGCAGATTTTGTGCACATTCATTGTAGCTCTTTCTGTCATAACTGTGAATATGTGTGAATAAAGCTGTAAAAAGCATTAACATGAACGTTTCCAGGGACTGAATGGCTGAATGCCTATTCTTTAATAGACTCCAGCAATGCTCTCATGCAAATTATTTTTCAAAAGGCTTCTGGTTGTTAGTTTAATGTCCTATACTGAGACGAGTTCATTATTTCATTGATAGGGCTGCAGCTTCAATGCACACAGTGTGAAAATGTAACCTTGTTTACAAAGTCATTCAGAGATGGTTGAGTTCATGTGGAAAGTTTCACACCACAGGATTCTGAAAGAGTCTTTAAAAGAAGTTTGACTAGAAGTGATGCAGCACAAATCTTAAAAAAAATAAAAATAAAAAAATCAGTTATGAAGGAACTATAGAGCGCCTTCCTGTTGCTGATAATTGCAGCACGAAACCCGCCAAAGTTTGGGGTATTTCCCAGATTTGCAGCCTCGCTCTTGGAGTTGTCAGGTTTAATTTTCTAATTTCAAGGACACACAAAGAGATCAACAATGTTCATCAGCAACGGGACAATATCTGTGCCCACACAGGGCTTGTCAGCCGCCAGAAATGAGATTATATCTCCCCTGGTCGCAACTTGCTGCTGTATATGAAGAGGAGGAAACTAATTAGAAATGATCCATAGCACCATAAATTAGCTTCTCCTGACACCGGTTCCCCAATCGCATCCTTGAGTGTCTCCGTGCAGCAACAGTTAAACTCCCCCACACTGACTGACTGGTAACGGCAGAAACTGATTTGGGATTTTTCCGCCCTTGTCCTGTTGATTTCTCAGAACCCTCAACAATAGCTTCACTTAGATCATAAACTGGCAAAGACTCCCATCATGTTGTCATAATGATGAAACTGTCTGCACTGATCAGTGCAGCGTCTGCAGATAATTTATCCACACTTTGATGTAAATCCATAGCTGTTAGATTAGAGAGTGATCCATGGACTTGTCTGTTGAATGTTGGGTGAACCTGAGGTGGTTTTATTCCAGATTGGAAATCACAAACAGTGACCTGAAAATGTGAAAAAATGAGGACACTGGCGCTCCAACAGCATTTCATTTGGCGTCTTTCTTTAAAAACGCCTGTTTTTTCTGAAGCTCTGCTCCTCCCCAGCGTTTCACGGAGAAGCAGCTCCTATAATATGCAGGTGTTTGCTAATTGTTGCTGGCTAGTCTGAAGGAGCTGGAAACTGCAACTCTGAGGAGGAACTTCACCCTCGAATGTCGAGCTCAGTCCACCCAGGTGTTTTCAGGTGTTTTGCACAGCTGAACGGTTGTCATGGAGATTAAAGGATATTTTTCAAACATGCATGGAAGCATCAAAACAACGCTCCATGTGTGATTTTGAAACAAAATAAATTTCAGATATCTTTTACAATAACACTGCCTGTTTAATTTACGTTTACTCCTTCCAATTGCACAAAATTATAACTGCAAATTTTATTTAACTTAAGCGGTATATTAATTTTAATGGTTTTTTTAAACTCTTGTCTGTTCTTTTGCTCCCATTTAGCTCTCAATCTCAGATCTTTTATCCTCCTTTTATCAGATCGAAAACCTAGTGAAAGAAATGCATCAGCAAAGCCCACAAGGTCCCTTTGATCAATGCTAAACCAACTAGAAGGGAGACGGAGTCGGACGGAGAGAGAAGCGTTTGCAGCTTGAATAAGGGAGACAGAAAATAAACCAAACTATTTAATATCCCACATTAGTGGTAAGATAATTTTAGCGCATTCATCATTTGCTTTTTTTTAACATCTCTGATTTGTTTCTTGTGAGAAGACAAGCAATCTATCATTTTCTGATATTTCTGGTTTGTTGTCACACTTACATTTTTTTAGATACCTAAAAAATGACTGAAATAACCTGAATAAATACAAAATAAAGCAATATACAGATACATACACAGTGCCAGACCTATTCTATTTTTCTCCATTAATTGACTGCATCCAATAAGTATCTCCTGTCTGTCCAATGAGAAAAAGAACAAAACATGGTCAAATCAGTAGCTGCGTTTCCATTGACTTCGTTGCAATTTGACATTTAGGAAATAAATATTCTCAAAGGAAAAACACAAATTTCTAAAAAAGCAATAAAACGTTCATTTTTCTATAAAAAAAGTTTTGCCACTTTTTTGTTTTTGCAAACCTTCAGATCACACTAGCGATGGGATCAACAACTGGCTGTTGCCATGACGTAAACCACGAAGAAGAAAGGAGGAAATAGTTAAGGACGACGCGGCATGTTTTTAAAGATTTATAAACAAACGTATTTGTGTGTGACTTTAATCTTGTTTATTTAATAGAAACACTGCAATTGCAAAATTGTTTTTTTTGTTCAACGTTACTGGAATTTTGGAATATTAAAAACGCAGCTGGTGAGAAGATTTTTGTTACTAATGTTGCTCTGTACAAGTTTATTTCTTGTGCTCTGCTCTTCAAGTTTTGCTACAAATAATTTTTTTGCATTAGTCTTTATTTTTTTTCCAGTTTGACCCTTTTGTGTCTTCAATCTGAGTTTATTTCTTTCAGTCACCGTCTCTCAGTTTTCTGCTCACGTTCTTCGCCAGCTGATCTGCATCCTCCTGATTCGTCACACCTGCTTCTCCTGCCACTCATTCACCTTCCCTGTTGTTTATTTTTTACCTCCTTGCCAGATTTATCTATTGAAAATGTATTTATACAACTATTTTAAATTTATATCCAAGTCTTTCTTACTTTAGTTTTGTTAACTTTTATAGGTGTTGTGACAGAAAACTTCCATGGTTTCTGTGTTCATTACATCTTGTGGATTTAGCCTCGCTATAGGAAGGTGTAAATATCTTTTTAAGCATCATAACAGCAATTCACCCCAGAGCCATAAACCTTTTCTCAAGGTTAATAAACATGATTGTGTATTCAGTGGTCTCACACACAAGTTGTGATCTGTGCAAGCCAATGAGATTTTTGCAGGAATTTGTGAGCTGGAATCCCAAACAACTTCATAAAACATCACTTTGTGCAGAATATTTAAATTTTTTTTACTCACTATGCTGTTATTATGGACCTCACGTCTTGCTCATTTTACACAGTTGGGAACCCTCTAATCAAAACCACAATCATCTTTTCGACCCTTTGTGCATTACATGGGCCACATTATGCTAATTGGCTTAATATGCTGTACATGATGCAGATGAACATATCTAGTGTAGCTTCAGGGGAGATCTGAATGTCCTGCTGCTGCATTTCCATTCACTGATTTTAACATAAACCCCCTGCTTATGTAGCTTATGTGTGGCCATTAATGTCGTCATTATTTTGCACATCTTCATGGTGTTTCACTCCTCAGCCTCACCTTTGCGTTAATTCTCACAAATGTATTTCCTCTTCAAAATGGGAAGAAGAGACATGAATATTCACCAGACATGAGCAGCTGCTTCTTCTGTTAAAAAAAAAATCAGATTTTGTAAACTAAATTGATAAAAGTGCGAAGCATCGTTTTGAAAATGAATGTATGAAAGAATATTAGAGCCACTGACAAAAAAATCTGACTTTTTCTTCCTCACTTTAATCTTCCTGAATCAAAAATCAAATTCTAAGAAAAAACATCAGATTCTTTTAGGATCTGATGTTTTTGAAAGAAAACTCACAAAAGAGATTCTGTATAAAAAAACTAGTAAAACTCAGAAACACAACTCAAGCATGTTTACATAAATTCAGCAATCTTTTTTTTTAAATCCAATATTTTCTTGTTTAAAAAGTTTCTTCAGTTCTTCCTGCTTTTGTCGTTGTTTGTTCTTTTCTCCTAATCTGCTTCTTGTGACTGTAAATGTTGCAAAAGTAAATGTGACTTTTTTTTTAACATGTTTATATAAACAGCAACCTTAATGCATATTTATTAGGATTCTTCTGAATGCGTATCAAATTATATTAATGCATCCTGATGTATTCAATAGCCTCAATGTGTTTGGGGGCATAAAATGCATAGTACTGTGAGCTTCATTTATAAAAATGAATTTATTTATTTATATATGAAAAGTTTTAAAAAGAAGCAAATCCTGATGATTAGCTGACGCAGCGTTCTCGTCTTAATCTGTGCTGTTGTATGATTTAATGTGCTGATATCAGCAGAAACTTCTCAGTTGTGCGACATGAAGCCAGATATACCTGTAAGCAGGATGCCAGCAATAATGATTTTGTCTGGCACCTATTATCCTTCATGCAGTCTGGATGAGTCAAAGCACTTCGGACTGCAGGTCCAAGACAATCTGGTGAAGGTTATTAGTCTTAAAATGATGAGCATAATTAAAAATCACCATAAACTTCAGATCGATGCGCGAGACTTTAAGATGCCGTTTAAAAAGTCTGGATGTTTTTGCAGAAACGATCGATACGTGAGCCTGGGATCAGCGGGCGATTGATGGAAACACCCAGGAATTTGTCAGAGGAGACTTTTGAGACAGATTCATTATCGATGACCACCCACTCTGCTTTCAACACCTTTTAACATTCAACACCAGGTACTGGCAGGATTACCAACACACACCTACATCCTGTTTATCTCATCTCCAGAGCTCAGAGGAGCAGTTTGGTGGAATATGAATGAGATTCCGCTTCATGAATCAGTTTGAAGAATTGTGATCTTTTGCAGCTTATTTATCGTGCATCCTATAAATTAATGGCATTACAGGGACTTTAGTTATGCAGGCTTTCACAATATCTGCACAGATTACAGATTTGAACTTTTTATTACAACATTTTCTTGCCTTCACTCCCCTTTGAGATTGTCACACCATGTAATTAGATTCTTATTGTGTTCTCTATCAACATGGCAACTCAATATAAGCACTGACTTAATGGTGATAAGAGGGTTAAAAGTAAGTGCAGTTACAAAAAAATATTCTAAAACGCTTTTCACTGAAACTTTTTGTAGATAAAAATGTTAAAATACATGAATGAGAGCAGCAGTTTAGATCATTAAACCATTTTAAAATGCAGTTTATTTCAGCGAAAACAACATAACGGCTGCTAAGCACTTATTTCTGAATGGCATCATGACCCATAGTGTGCTTTTTAATTAAGTTTTACCTTAATGAGGAAGAACTAGTTCAGATTGGAGCGTTGAGCTGGTTCTATGAACACAAATCAATTTTAAGTGAAATGACTAAAAATGGCTGCACAGTGGCGTAGTGGGTAGCGCTGTTGCCTTGCAGCAAGAAGGTCCTGGGTTCGATTCCCGGCCCGGGGTCTTTCTGCACGGAGTTTGCATGTTCTCCCTGTGCATGCGTGGGTTCTCTCCGGGTTCTCCGGCTTCCTCCCACAGTCCAAAAACATGACTGTCAGGTTGATTGGCCTTCCCAAATTCTCCCTAGGTGTGAGTGTGTGTGTGCATGGTTGTTTGTCCTGTTTGTCTCTCTGTGTTGCCCTGCGACAGACTGGCGACCTGTCCAGGGTGAACCCCGCCTCTCGCCCGGAACGCAGCTGGAGAGGAACCAGCAACTCCCGACCCCGTTAGGGAGAAGGGTGACGGAAAATGGATGGATGGATGACTAAAAATCAAGTTGGAACAACTCAGGTGATGTAATTACCAGTAAATACTACAAGTTCTTATCGTCACAGGATTAACCAAATGTGATGAAAAACATTTTGACAGCAGAATTTAATGTTTTTGTGGATAAATGATGAAAACAGTATCTTGAACCGCTGCTCATTAGATATCTTGTTTGTTGCTTATGTTCACCTGCTCGGTCTTAAAGGACTATAAGCAAATCCATACAGGGTTCAACATACTTTACTGTGACATTGCAGAAGTGGCTGTAGGGTCATTTTATCTGTCACTTTGTGCTAATAAATCAGATTCCTGTTCTTTGAAACTCATTTTTAACCAGGCTGCCTCCTCCACGTTTGCTCATCTTGGTGAGGAATCTCATTAAGTCAGAGCCACCGAATGACATTAGTCATCCACCAACATCCACTGAATCTCTCTTTGCTCACTGCACCACATTTTTTAAAATAAATATATACTTATCATTACAGGAAAAAATATCATTTAATAAGGAGAATCAAAGCCAAAACTGTCACAATAATAAGGTGAAGGAGACTTAAACTGTCAAGTCAGTTAAATCAGGATCAAGTGTTGAGTCTCTTGTCCGAACTTCACAATTCAAGATCCCTTAAAGATTTAGGGTAAGATTCTCACCCTAATCCAAGGCAAGTCTCTTGAGTAAGAATTGCCCCAGACTTGCCCCTTACAGATTTCAGTGTTGACCTGAAGTTGGGGCAAATATCTCACCCTCTTTTTCTGTCAAATGTATTTACTTCAAGTATCAAGACTCTCACCTGAGCACCAAGTAAAGTTTCTTTTCCTAACTTCAGGTCAAGTCTGTAAAGGGCAGATCCAAGTCAAGGATCAAGTCTCTCACCTGAACTCACCTGAACTCACCTGAACTCACCTGAACTCACTGAAGTCATTCAAGTCTCTCTCCCTGACTACTTCAAGGCAAGTCTAATGTCTGTAAGGGATGAATCCCAGCCAAGTCTGAAGTCTGTTCCCTTGTTAGAACACAAATCTGAAGTTTCTCACTCTGGTTCTAAGATCGACCTCAAGTCTTTAATCAATCAATCAAATTTTATTTGTATAGCACATTTCAGCTACAAGGCATTTCAAAGTGCTTTACATCATAAACACAAAACACAAAGTCATGCAACATAGAATAAAATACCACCTTTTCCTGTTGCCCACAACAGGAAAAGGTATAAAACCTTTTAACACGGAATTTAAGCGCCTGTTACCGCCGGACTCCGCCGTCCGTTAAGGGACAACTCAAAGGAAAGTCTCATGTTTTTATGGGGTACATCCAAAAAATCAAGTTCCTCTCCGTTATTCCGACTCAAGTCTTTGACTGAAATCATCATTTTCTCCTTAAAACTGTCAGTGCACTTATAACTCGTTCTATAGGTTGTTCTAGAAGTCATGAACAGTTCATCTTTAAATCAAAACATTTTCATAAACTATTATGTCCTAATCATTCAACATTTACTTAAGTTGATCACGACATGATATTTTCCTTATTAGCATCATAAATAGACATTAATACTCTTGAAAACCAGAAGTAGCCTTGCACAGCCAAACAGGGAGAGGATGCTGGAGTTGCATTAGATTCTAAGTCATTAATGATCATTTGGACAAACATTCATGTGGTCATTATTTTTGAACAGATTATGACATCCCGTAATAATCAATCGATGGCTAATGATCAAGCTCCTTTCACAGTAAAACATGTACAGTGGCTCACACATTGGCTTCCTGTCATTATTCTTATATTTATACAGACTCGAGTCTCAGAGAAGGAGTCCAAGTCGAGCCCTTAAGGCACAAGTATAATTAGAATCTGAGATATTTTTATTTTTACGCCTTCTTAAGGGTGAAAACTCGCCAAAGCCTTAAGAATGCACTGCACGTGATGTGCCTCTTAGGAATGAATGATTTTACCCCATTCCACTGCATAATGCATCCTGCATGGAGCACCGGCCACTTATTGCCTACTGGCCTTGAATTTTTATCCTTTTATTTTAAGAAGTCACAGAGCGATCTCCATTAGAAGTGGGTGTATCTTTAACAATGCTTTCTCAGATTGCTTCAGACCTCTGCATTTACCCCCTTTTAAAGAAGCCCACCCTTGATTAGTTATGGTCTAGTAATTACAGACCGCCCTCTGCTGCAGCCCTTGTTCTGCCACTAAACAGCAAATGGGATTCATTACAGGTAATAACATTTTTATCCATTTCACTCCCATTTTGGAGGATTCAAATAGCTCCACAGACAGAAATGATTGTAATTTATTGAGGGCAGTTAGCGGTCGTCACTCCATTTTCAATTGCGCTGCCGTTCTGCCGATCAGACCGACATGCAGGATCAAATTGAAAAACCAATGGTTACATTTGGTCGCCTATATTTTTTTTTTCATAGTATTTAGCTCTCATGTCTTCACAGCGTTTGACTCTTAGTTTCATTTAATTTTCTCAGGAGATAATCTGCTGTGAGCCGTAACCAATTATCACCCCAAGGGCAAAAAACATCTGCTTGAGACGTCGGCTGTACCTGGAACCCGAAATGCAATCATCTCGGTTTTCCTCAGAAGTTCAGGGGCAAATGTTCATGTTTTCATATCTTCCTGGGAGGATGAGTGTGAATTCCTGCTTTCGTTTTAGGCGAAGCTGTAATCACTTCAGACTGTTGCGAAACATGTAATGAAGAGAGAGAAAATTATCCTTATTCTGACCCAATTACTTAAGTTCCCTCCTCATCCAGATTTCATCTCCAGTCCTCTGCGGTATAATGTGTCTGAAGTCGTAAGTGTCCCACACTGAGATCAGTCAGACTTTCTAAACATTTGATTTTGATCCCCTGGTTTCAAAGTTTCAGCTCCAAGCGCAGATGCAGTTCAGCCCGAAATTATTCATACCCCTGGGAAACTTTTAATTTGACTTTTCATCTGGTTGGAAATAAAAGCAGCATCTTCTACAAGAGAAAACTATTTTTGGAAAGAAGTGTTACTTACATTTTAATAAAAGATCAATTCACACTACAGCTGGTTTGTTACTTGCTCAGTTTTTGTTTATAAAATCAAATCAAAAGTTATTTGTGGAGCAAATTTCAGCAACAAGGCAGTTCAAAGTGCTTTACATCATAAAAAATGTGAAACAAGGAACAAACATTACATTTTGTCACAAATCATCAAAATCCAGTTATTATGGTTCAAAAGCAAATCTAAACCGTTGAGTTTTTATTGAATGCATTTTCCAGTCACCTGCTGTTTTATACCACAATCTAGTAACTTTCCTTCAGTGCTTATAAAAATGCTTTATATATAAAATTAGATGTTAGTTAAGCTCACTCCATCTTTTTCTCAATATTTAAACTTCTTGTTTCAGCGATAGATTTTAGATTTACTGAATTATAACCACAATTCATTTTAATTCAGTTTTTTTTTTTCTCAAAACCTTTGAAATTATCATCAACATTAAAAGCCAGCTCATTTTTTTTCAGCCTCTGTGGAAACCTTCTGACTTTTTCAGCCCAGAGATGATTCGCTTTTTGCGGCTGAGAGGAATATAATTTTTAATTTTGTGCTCAATCATCCCATTAGTCAATGCAACAAGCTTTCAAGTTGGCCTGTGCTGCTTTTTGAGTCGGCACCAGGATCTATTAGGCTGCGCAGGATACAATTTTCATAACATCAGCAGCAAAAGCCAATGAACTACTGCCAGTTTTATTGGAAAAAGAATCACTTTCTGCATGGTTTATGCTTTATCGGACCTGCTTCTATGAATTGAAAAGGGGTTTTATGTGCTGCCTAGTCAATCTGTGACAAAGACCGCCATAAGTGAACCGCAGCGAGGTCAGCGCACACATGAATCAAGAGCAGATCAATAGCCTTCACTACAGCATTTTACACCGTTTATTTATATCACTAATTGGGCAGAGGGGAAAAATGAACCCTTACTCTTGAGTCAATCACAAAAGAAGATAAATCAGGAAGTATTCTGTGAACTAAAGGTCTTGTCCAAACAAGATTTACGGCATTATAGAAATGCTGGCTGTTAAAAAAAATAAATATTTAATTTTTGATTAAATATTTGATTGACTACAAGGCACTAAAGATGGTGACCAGTGTAATAAAAATTCATGACTGCCATGAAGTTATTGAATAACTTTGTCGATTAAAATGCAGCGTTCACTGGTTGACATTTCACACCGTCCGGGGGGCTTACACTGATCTGGTCATTTGGATTAATTGCTTTTTCGCTAGAGATCACGTTCAAACACTCGATGCAAAACGCGGAGCGCCTTAAAAACTCTGCTCGTGTTTTTATAGGCCTCCGTCTGCACACGTATAACTCAACTCACATAGGTTATTATCTGCTGTGCGTCAGCAGAAGATTTCAAAAGAGAAAGTAATTAGTGGATCCCTTAAGGAAAAGCACCCAGTATTGGAAGCAGCATAATTTTGCATCATCAAGCGTGTGTTAGAGAGGGTCATAAAAACACAGCGCCAG
This sequence comes from Poeciliopsis turneri, assembly GCA_922788865.1. Taxonomy (NCBI): domain Eukaryota; kingdom Metazoa; phylum Chordata; class Actinopteri; order Cyprinodontiformes; family Poeciliidae; genus Poeciliopsis; species Poeciliopsis turneri. The sequence continues at coordinate 4,037,117 of CAKLNU010001103.1, forward strand.
GATTAGAAACGGTTCACAAAGTTTAAAATGAAGTGACAGAGGATGAGTCTGCTGTTCATTGAAGAGAGGAAAATATAATCATAGATTTTCTTATGAAATGTCACACTTTAAAGATAGTTAGCAAGTTAGTAACTCTGTAGCATCCATTATACGTTTGTTTCTTATTGGTTGATTATTCCTGGAATATTTAGTGATTGATTTCATGTTGATTTAGAATAATCAACTTTCTAAATCAATGTTACTTCCCCCAAAATGTTACTTTTTGTGTGTAAAATTGTAATTTTGTTAAATATCCAACATGATCATGCTTTTCCTTGCATCTTTGTTTTTGCATTTGGGTCCAGCTACCTCACAGATAATTAGGGTTTGTAAATAACTTTCATGTTTAACTGGTTTAAATGGACCAAACAGAAGAGAGAGTAAAACTGTACACACGTCCATCAGCAACTTCAACATTTACGCATCCTGGTGGTTGAGACTGCAGCTCAGAGCTGCAGTTGCTTTCCACACAAGTTGCTCCTTCCAATATTAATAGAAGTTTGGTTCATAAATCCCTAAGCAGACAGTTTTAAAAACCTTTTAAATTTCAGTGTCAAATGTCAATGCAGTGTTTAAACGAATTAACCTCTTAAGATAATTTGGTGAATCAGCTGCTTGTGAGTCACTGGGATAATCTTTAAAAAGCAGAACTGACATGAAATCCAAACGTTTACTTGGTTCTTATTTGAACTTTGTAATTCGTATTTAGTGTTTGGTTGGTGGAACCAATGACTTCAGACTGTTTGGCTCTCAGAGACGGTGTGTGTCTGACTAACTTGTTTCTTTAAACATGTTGAAATTGGTCGCTGTCTCTTTAAGAAGCCGCCACAGGAAATGCCAGGATTCCTCAAATGGGCAGGAAAGAATCAGAGCAACTGCAGGAAAACGTTTGATGAGGGAATCATATTATAACATGAATTGGTTCTCAGAGCCCATTTTAAATGGAGAGCTCCAGTCTGTAGGTGGAGGAAGCATGATGCTCCGGTGAAGCTCAGTGAGAGTTTTATATTTCACATAGAGGGACTGTCTTCATTGGAGGGAAAGTGGCAGAAGATATTAAAAGAGGACAATCCTGCGCTCATCTCCTCCAGCTGCATTATTCATCAAACACTTCTCTCCACCCTGTGAGATAAATATGCTGAGGTTATGAAGACGGTGATAAAAATGATCGTCTTTCTCAGAGGGACGGCTGCACGCTCAGGGGAATCCACAGAGAAGATGCAGTGGAGTGTTAATGACCTGATGCTGCAGGTTTGGTCGATCCGACTTCAACCAATCTTTGAGCAAAAAGCTACAAGGTGGGGGCAGAAAAATTCAGTTGATGCGCAGATGGCAGCTGTCGGTTCATTTTGAATGAATGATGGGGGTAAAAACCACCAGCTGGATTGACTTCCCTTCAATCAGAGCAAAGCTCCTACAGGACAAAGATGGATTATTGACACACTTTGATGGTAAAAGTCCAAACACTCTGGGAGAAGTTCACCTTCATTTTGTGGCTCTTTCTTCATCACAGGTGAGCCTGGCTTGTCATTAAGTGCTTAAAGGCATGCTGGGTTTCTGCAGGAAGTGACCTTTAGGTCGGACTGGTCTGGTCTGAACTCTGCTGACCTGAACCACTGTGATCCACACAACCTGCCACGTGTTCGATTACGTTGTAACTAAGGATGTTTGGGGTCCATAATTCAAACATTTGTTCCACTTCCAGCTGCTGCAGTTCGCTTTCACTGAGCTGCACCAAGAACTACTGAAGGAAACCACTTGAAAACTTCTGACGCAACTTTCTCCCTCACTAATTGTTAACAAAAATGCAGCAGCGTCAGATTTTAGTGGTTGTAAGATTTTCATTGCATATTTCAAAATTTACATTTAAAAAACATTTTATTTGTTCCCCAAAATGTCTTTTTTTCAGGGAATTTGTCCATTTCATTATAAGAGCTGATTTCATTATGCTGCCTGGTGAAACCATAAATGTTTCTGACTGGTTTACTGCCAGGCCTGAACAGGGAAACCTGACAGAACTGTAAATATTCGACATTGACTCATTTGAAATACCTCCACTTACAAGAACAGCATTTATATCCACATGTCAGCAGATCTTGGTGAACATGAACCTTTAGAGACGCACGAAACACTGACACGGTTCACTGAACCTACACTGTTAAAGCTGCTGCAGCATCCAGGCTCAGTGGCTCACAGCTCTGTATTCAGATGGATCCGGTCTTCATGTGCCGCAGCATCACGACTGCAGCATCGTGGCTGCAGCATCGTGGAATCTGTTTGTATATTTCACATTGAAAAATCTTATTTCTGAATCGAATCGTAGCCTTAAAGGTTGGATTGCTCCACTGAAAGATTAGCATCTCTGTTATGGGCGACGCTCCTGCTTTTATTCTGAAAGGAAACATGCATTCGCGTGTCCAGCATCTGGATGACTCATCGGCTGAATAAATGAACCACATGATGGCCGCCGAGGTGCACCTCTTCATTTCTAATGAACCAGTCGTACCAGTTTGACAGGTTATTAAGTGTTGCTTGGAAACAACAAGCCGTTCAGCTTAATGTCAATGGGAATGCAGTCTGGAGTGCAAGATTTCTTTTGCTTTATTCTGTTTAATAGATTATAATTCTGCTCATCAATAAACCAACTGTAACTGAATTCCTGCCTCTGCATACTAAAAAGCACATATGCTTACCGTAAATGTTGTGCCCTGAAAATGCATTAGAGCTGCAACATTCAGAGTTTTTTCTGATTAATCTGGGGGAATATCTTTAATCAGCAACCTTTAGTTGGCTGTTAAATCTTTTAAATCCCAAACATATCAGATACTGCAACATTTTCATGTGAAATGTATGTTGCAATTATTTTTATTAGTTGTCACGAGACATTAAACTGACCTACACAGCTAAACCTGCAGTGTTAATCAAACATTTACATTTAATTTAATTCAGATGAAAATGCAGCAGATAAACGGTGTGTTCAGCTGTTGCAGCAGCAGCATTGTCTTTTCATTCTGGCTTTGTGAGCCATCAGCTCTGCACAGCGTCCTGTTGAAGCAGATGCTTCATTTGCTGCTCACACAATAGCTGCGTTTAAATTACAAATGTGTGCAAAACTTTGTCAATATTCTGCTGTCGTTAAAAAACGCAACTTGGCAAATAAACACAATTTAAAAAGCAATAAGTCATTAAAAAACATCCTCCAGCTACTTCCTGTCATCTTCTTCTTCGTGGTTTGCAACAGTGGCAACAAACGATTTTTCATCATGTGACTCCAGTGATGCGCAAAACTTCACATTAATTGCAGTTGCAAAATAAACCAAATCCTCAAACCTGCCTCATCCTGCACCAATACTTTATCTTACAAGCAATTTTCTTCAAAATAAGCATGTTTCAAAATGTCAAATGCTCAATTACATGGAAACGTAGCTGCAGGCTTAAACTTTAATATATTAAAATTTAATATATTAAAGTTTAAGAGATAAAAAATTAAATTTTTATTTATTTTTATTTTTTTATTTTATTTAATTTAATCGCCTCGTAATTCACACACAATGCACTGAAGCTATGAAGGAGGTTTGGGACACGACGGGTTTCTGTTGTCGTGGAAATGTATGTCGCACAGATTCGGTCAGAGTAACATTTCATGTGCTTCAGTCTGAGGCATGTCTCGCTCTCCTGATGTTTATCTCTCCTCTGGGAAATATGAGGACATGAAAGCTGTGAGGGACGAGCAGAACTTGGAGGGTTAATTTGAAGTGTTTGGTCACTGAGTGGGAGAAACCAGAATTACTTTTAAACACGATTATCGACGGCGCCTGGGGTCACAATCTGCACAGCTTGCAGAGACTTTGTGATGTAAGAAAAAAAATCTTTTTAAATTAGATCAAAAATGCACTGCCTTTACCTGCAGTTAGTTTTAAGCAGTAAAAGACGCCACGTTCACATGTTCAGTGAAAATGTTACGACCATGCAGGCACAGAAAAAAGGCCAACTCTGTTTGCATTTCAGTCTTTGTGTTTGCACTCGTGATCTGATGGATTCTTAGATCCGTCTCCTGAATGCAGGCTGCGCTCCGTGGAGCCAACGTGGCTGAGACGAGCCAGAAACAGAAACTTCACCGAGTCTGTTTGAGTTGAATATGAGAACTGCAGGCAGATCTGTGGATCTCGGATCAGAAACGCTTGTCCAGGATGGATGGCAGCTTCTTGTTTGGGTCGGTGTTCTGGTCGGACTGTGGAAGAGGCCGGCAGAACCAGGACTGGCAAAGGAAACTGGAAGTTACCTGACAGAGATGTTTTCCCTGAAAGTCCATTTCAACCAAACAGGATTGGAAAACGTAACGACATTCAGCTGAGAAATTTACCTCAATTTGTGTAACGCTATGTTGTCAACATGGACCTAAATCAAAATAAAGCAGAAGGAAAATGTGTCCAACTCTCCTGCAGGACAAACGATCTCAATAAATTTACTCTATTCTTCGAATTTGGGTTTACAAAGTTAATTTCAGTTGAGATTTCCAAAGAACAAAATCACCCACTTTAAAAGTCGGGACAGTTTGACTCTTCCAGAAACTTTCCGTTGGCAAACTGCAGTTTCAACACTGCTGTCCAGTTTCACTTGTTTCTATCGACTGCAGCCTGTTTTTTCCAAACATCAAGTCTCTCAACTGCTAAACAAATGACTGTGGCGGGTCACAGGAACGATGTTCCAACTCAGCTTCTACAAATGACTGAGATCCAGATTCCTGCAGGAACAAACCTGGCTGGAAACTTTCCTGCATCTCTTCATGTTACTAAAATGTGGATGAACTATTTCACTTTTGTCCTGCGTGAACTGAATGTCAAATGCTTTTTGTCCTGAGCGAGTTAGAAAACATTTCTTTCTTATAACAGAAAACTAATAGGCAGGAAACAGTGGTGAGGCCTGAGGTTTGCGTTCTGAAACACAATATCTGCAGCTGCACTGCAGGAAACCACAGATTTTTTTTCTTTTTTTACCTGTTTTGACGTCCAGAGGGCGAAGCTTGCCCTTCTACATCAACAGCTTCCTACCTGCTGGAGATGCAGCACTAGTCCTGCAACAATACAAGGAGAGAGGCACCTTGAAGAAAATCGATGGACACAAAGCAGCCGGTTTGGATGGAGTGGCCAGCAGCGAAACAGACCTGATTACAGATGTTTCTCAGCAGATCTGACTTTTTTCCTGCAGGACGGCTCTGATTCCATATGTAGAAAACCTTTTAAAAACCTTCTAAATCCTTTAAATCAATCTCTAAAATTCTTATGAATAATCTAGCAGACATTATGGTCAAACATTTCTGCACATAAAACAAACTTGATTCAAGCGAAATTTGATTCTGTACAAGACCTCTGAGGGGATTCGGCTGAAGTTATCCTCAGGCTTTATTCTCAAAACCCTGGAACAATATTTCAGCCTTGTTCAAAACAAACCCAGTAAAATCTCCTAGGACCAGTTTAAGGCTGTAAAAGCTCAGACATATGAGCTGTAGCTGCAAAAATGTTAGTTTTTTGACAACTTTCAAACTTGATTTATGCATGATCTGATTTTTTATACTGTGGCGAGAAAAATGTCAAAATATTATGAGAATAAAGTCAAAATAAGACAAAGTTGTAATATTATGACTTTATTCTCTTTCGTCCTGTGTGAACTGAATGGAAAACAGATGATTATTTTATTCTAGTAATTGTATCACTCCTTCTAATTTATTAATTTTATATTTTTTATTAGTTTGGCTCTAATACTTTGTCTTCAGAGAAGGTTGATGTGACAAAACAAGCGTAGTTTTGGAAACCTCACACTGACAAACATGCAAACGAATGAAGAGACGCTGATGAGACACAGGTGGAAACAATGAAGGCGACTGCAGGATCAATCCAACATGGCGGTGAAACCAGATGTGCTTGAAATGGAAATGAAGCAACATTCAAACTGCATCCAACGCCACAAAAACAAGAATAAAGCAACGCAGACAGAAGGTAGCATGAAAAGGGATAATTAGCTACTGAGAATCCAAACTGGGACTCTGGAAATGGGAACGATATAAAGACAATCATCCCGTTATGAGGGCAGAACGCAGAGCAAACAGCAGCAGCGCATGATTGTGTTGCAGACCAGAGTGTGATTAAATTCACACTGAGAGACGAGAAACAAACCTTTACAGGACGCAAATCTGCCAACCAGAAAGAAAAACAACAAGCGACATATTTAAAATGATTCTCAGGAGTTTACACACTTCTGTTAAATGTCTGGTTTCTGACGTAAAACACAAAAAAAAACTGGCTTTTTTTCTACTTTAAAGCAGCTTTTGGTTCATTTTCAGCACTCAGTCAAACATTTTCCTCATCTTGAAGATTTTTACGTAAAACTTTCCCTCATAAATCAGATTGTTTCTGGTCCACAGTCGTCTTCACTTCCATACGTTTGGACTCACTGCGACTCCAGAAAATAAAATCCCTTTTTATAAACAACATTTTCACTGACAGCTGAAGGTTTGAGGCTAAAATTGATTGGAGAAATAAAGAGAACAGAAGGTAAAAGTAGAATAACTGAGTTGTGACACTAATATTGAGCTGCACAAACAGAGATAACTTTGCAGGGAATCATGATCATTTACAAAATATTAGTAATCCAGCTTTGTTCCCTTGGATGTGAAGCTGTGGCAGATTTAAAACAATGTTTCATAACCTGTTCATTGTGCCAGAAACAATTCATCTCCTTTTTCATCTCTGCTCAGCAGCAGATGCTGAGCAGAAGCTCCAGGATCTGACAATTTCACTGCAGCCCAAAGAAGCCAGGAGGCGACTGCACCTTGTTTTCCTCTTCATATCCAGATGGTAGAAATGCAGCTTTTGACTTTTCAAGGACAAAGGATGTGGCATTGTAATCTTAGACAAAACAGAAGGTAAAGAGGCCTCAAAGGAACCACAAACAACCAGTTTCCTTGAGCGGTAAGAAGAAAAGCATAACAAAGGACTTTCTTTCTAAAATACCCTGAAAAGTCTTGGTTGAAGAGAAACTAATGTTCCAGTTGTACGTTAGTGCCGTCGCGGGTTCATTTCCCAGCTGCTGGACGGTGCGACAGCTGCACTGCTGCTGAATCTGTACTTATTTATCAGGCCGTGCAGCTCATCCCCAGACAGAGACGCTGTGTTTACAGTGAAACAGGGCTGGAGAAGAGTGTCATCTGCATATTTATGGTTTTACCCATCCTGAAACCCCAGCTGGAAAATGTAAACAGTACGAAGCAGCATAACCATGGAGAGGAACAGCTTCTGATCCCATAGCTGTACAGTTCAATAGCTGGCTGTGAAAGACTGAACTGTGTGTGTGTGTGTGTGTGTGTGTCAATTTACTATGGTCAACACTGCAAAACAAGTCTTACCAAGTATTTTGGTCTAGTTTTTAAGAGCAAATGTCTCAGTATTTGCACTAGAAAATGGTGTAAAACATGAACTAGTTTGCACTTGTAAATAACTCGTCTAGTTATTTTTGTCTTGAAATATTAGATAGTTAGTAACTTTTTATCCAGCTGTAGGAGTTTCAGTGAATAACTCCTCAGTATTGATGATAAAGTTCCTCTGGCAGATTATTTCATTTATAAAGGGACATTTTTCCCGTTATAAGTGAATATTCATTTTTCATCACACTAATAGATTATTAACTTCAAATCTTATAATTTGCTGAAAGGTTACTTTTAAGTTAGTGTTCTCTTATTTTGAGTGTATTAAGATATTTTCACACTTTGCAGTTCAACTTTTTTCTCAATTATCAGAAACTTTTTGGTGTTTTTAAAAACCCGTTGATCTTTGGCTGCATGTCGATTTCCTGTCAAACGCCAAAACAATCCTGAGAAAATGTTATGTAGCGAGCTAGCATGGGTAAGCTAACAGCTAACAGCAGGAGCCACAACAGTAAATACATTTATGAGCTATTTATAAAGATCTGCAGCATGTAAATAATGAAGCCCACTTTGATCACCATCATTCTTAATCATTCGCTTTCAGCATTTTATTCATTTATTTTTAGTAAAGCCTATTTTTGCAAATGATCTGGAGTTATGGTTAAACAAAGCCAGCTTTTGTTGATGAGGTCCAGTTGTTTGTCTGGTGTTACCTGAGCTGGAAACCTGTCCAGGTATCCAGAGAAAGGTGGAGGTGAACACATTTCCTCATTAATAATTGATTTATTTACGTCGGTTTTACTTCCAAAATGCTGCGTCTCTCTGCACCATCAGTGGATTTTCAATTCTGCGTTTGCATTTTGTTTTGATGCACAATTTGCATGCTCACCCTCATAAATACTTTACCTTGCAAGCACATCCATCTGTTAATCACACACACACACACACACACACACACAGCCTGATATTTAAACAAGCATCAGCAGATCTCCTGTGTTTGTCTGCGCTGAAGCAGCAGCTGTCCAAACGATAACCAGAACACTTAAAGCGATTACAAACCAAACAAGGAGGCGCCGTCTGTGTGGGATTCAAACACTGCAGGAAAAACACAGGAAACCGTTTCAGTTTCTATTTACCTGACCCAAACGCTCGCTGTTCTGTTGGCTGAAACATTTCCAGACACGATGAAAGTAAGATTAATAATATTAGGTACAGAAAAGAAACTAAAACAGTTTAATTTGTTTGACTTTCAAGTTTGAAATCTGATCTAATTAAATAGAAACTGCCTGTTTTTTATCATGTTATCATTTCAATTTTTTGCCATTTCATACATTTTTAGTTTTTGTAATTTCATACCTAATTTTCCTGAATACACTAAAATAAGCCATCTGACACAGAAAGTGTTAGATGCTAATCTTTACACTTTACAACCTTTACAGCTGGCGAGAAGGTCCTAAACTTTTACACCAAATGTGCAACTACTTCTACAAAAATATAAAACAAGTTAAAACTGGAAAAATACAGAGAAATGATCACAGATCTTTTCTCTGTGTCTTTGGAGGAACAGAAGTTTTCATGCTGCAGGATCTAAACTGAGTTTAAACAAACATCGATCTGAGCAACAGGAGCTGCAAAAAACTGCAAAACAGAAAAAACATCATCGGCTCAATTTGATGCTGTTTATATTCTTTACAACTTTACATTCTCCGAAACAGAGATGAAAATTTTACTTCCACACAATTTGTCTAAAAAATTCATAATAATTCAACCTGGACAGGGTTTGAATTAAAATCAGCAAGAATAATTTCAGGACATGGTGGAAAAAAACATGCAAATCTACATGTAGGGCAGGGGTGTCCAAAGTGTGGCCCGGGGGCCGATTGTGGCCCTCAGAACAATTCTGAGCGGCCCTGATCAGGCAGTCCAGGCAGTTGGTGGAGATTAACAACAATGTGGGGTGAAGTTTTCACTGATTCATTTATGCTTTGAATTTAATTTATTGTAAAAATAGATGAAATAAGAAAAAACATTCAGTGGTTTTAATTATAATTAACAAGATGAGAAATATACAATTTACACATCTTTGCTTTGCACATTACATTAACATTTTGTGTGTTTAGTCTATGCATTATTTAACAGGTAAAATAATAATAATAATAATAATAATAATAATAATAAATGTCTATTAAAAGAGACATTTATTAACCTCTTCCTGTCGTAACTTTTGGCTAATTTCATTTCTATCATATTTATTTCTCTCAGTTCCTCCCCTTTGGTTCACCACTTTATAACAATATTATTGTTATAAATAAAACCATATACCTTCATTTTTGTTCAAATTCAATGAGATTTTATGATGCAGCTAGCTGCGAGAACTAATGTGATTTGCAGGACACTTTGTGAAAACAACAATAATAATAATGACAATACAGACCTTTGGGCACTTAAATAACTTAGAAACAACATAACATGTAGGAGAAAACATAAAATACAGAACATGGAAATAATAAAGTTTCCATGTTAGTAAATATTTTCTTGCTCTTGTGTAAAATGTTTGGCTCTTCTGATTAGTCTGAATGTTTGACCTGAAGTTAGAAAATAAAACAGAAAAGTTTGTTAAAACCGTCAGGAATGTTTTCCCATGTCGCAGGCCTCCAGTTCTGACACATATACAAGTTTTTTTGCGTTTTTCTCTAAATATTTGCAGCGTAACATAAATTCGATCCTGTTTTTCAGGGTTCGATGACATCAGAGACGCTGAGGACAAGCAGAGCGTCCGTCTTCAGGTCACGGCGCGGCTCATGTGTTTCTGCAGCATCTTGTTAAGGATGTTTTAGTTCTGTTGTCTCATATTGATCACTGACCTCTTTCGCTTCCAGAACATCAATGCTCTGCAGCTTAAGGTTCAGGTAATTCATGTTCTGTGGAGGTGACAAAACCCAAAGGTTTCCTCCTCCACATGTTTCAGTTCAAGTTCTTCACAGGATGAAACAACAAATGAGCAGAAAATATGACATTAAAGTGGCAGAATAGAGAAAAGCAATTAAAGGTCGGATCAGATTTAAAGATATTCCAGTTATTATTCAAACAAAACTAAACGGTCACATTTTAGCCTTCAGGGTTTCAGATGTTTTCCAGTTTTCTGTAAGTTTGTTCCAGGTTTTTTTTTTTTGTACTTTTGGAAAAATGCAGAAAAAGATCAAAACCATTAAGCAAATAAAATGTTTTCACTTCAATCTGCGCAGCTTTAAGGTTAATAGAAATGCAGCTTGTGATGCTTTTACACCTGTCAAGTCCTCCTTTAAATTGTGCAGGTTTGTTTTATAAAACTGGAAATACCTTTCAGTTATTACCTGGTGGAAATAATTTCTGTATTCATGTTTTTATGCTGCCTCTGTTTCCTGACCTGTGGCTCCTGTTGCTGCTCCAGGTGCAGCAGTTAAGGCACCAGAGACCAGTTTCTGACATTTTCCTCCCCACATCCATCACCGCTTCCTCAGACTGGCTGCGGGATCCTCAGGTTGCACCTCGGAGCAATCGCTGCTCTGTATGGAGGAAGGAATGTGTTTCAGTCCTCATGGATTACTGTCAGGATGTTGCTATGCAGTCGCATTTCCATCAAACAGAGAGAAAAGCCGTCGTTCTTTGTGCTCCATGTGCGTTTGCAGCCACACACCCAGCCATAAATAACCCACCTTATTACACGCACAACAACAGGCGTCTAATTAGGTTGTAACACGAGCAGCAAAGTCTGATTGATAGGGACGATATCCTACATAATTACATCCATTGTAAAGAATTTTTCTCGTCAATGATCCTGTGCTCTGCGTGCCAATAACTCATCTACTAATTGGATCACATCCTGAAACGCGTGCACACCTGCTGCGTAAGATCGACCTCCTGTCTGGTTTCCACACAAGCAAATATCCTTTATCTCATGAAAAAAATGATGTAAATCTCAGCAAGTTATAAAAATGTCCCATTTGTCCTGTAAGACATGGAGTGGAGACAAAACCTCAATGAGTTTGAGGAAATAGACACTTGAGTTGATTTTTATTGCTGCGTATTGTAAGTGATTGTGAACATAAAGAGGAACAACAATGTGCAACATATTAATATCAGAAACACAAGAACAACGGCTGTTGGTTCCAGGCTGGTGCCACTTCCTGATTTTCTCTTTTCTCTTTTTCTTCCATAGACAAGCTGTTGACACTAGTGAAAACTCAGCGGGCAGTCTGTTTAAAAATAACTAAAATTTCATCTCTGCCAGATTTCATATAACATCTGAACAGCAAAACCAACCGCAGGCAGAGAGCCTGTTGTTCCGGATGAGACGGGAAATAAAATCCGGTGAACTGAGAGAAGACATAATAAAAAATCAGTTTTTATCAGATTTTAACGCAATAAAAACAGCTGCTTTGAAACTATCAGGAGTAATTAATAGAGGCTAATCAATTAGGTTCCCACATTTCCACAACTTCCTCTGTTTATAATAAATTCAACTTTATCTCCATGTCCATCATCAATAATAAAGTTTGAAAGAGAAAATATAAGAAAAGTCCAAAAGAAGAACAAAGACGATTCCTTCATGTCACATTTCAAAGTTTGGCCTACTTTTTTAAAGAGACAGTGTCTCGATAAGAGCTCCTGTCGTTTAGATAACAACTTTTACCTCAAATCTTCCAAATGTTTGGTGAAAATTCACAAGAAAATTTCACCCTGATAATATCAACACGTTTCATTCCAGGCTCACTGGCAACTGAACTTAAGGTTCACACATTTCACACGATGCCATAAATTCTCATATGTTGTTAAGCAAAGCAAAATTTAAACACATAAACACTTTGACAGGACACCAAATGTAAACACACATAGGAAAAGATCTGCAGCTGTTATAAAACTGAACTGCATCCACACAGAAAGAGCAACCAGTGGCTGTTTTCTGTCATCGACTCTGAAACAGGAAGAACTGGGATAACTGCGTTTTACTGCTGAACGCTGATTCTGCTGGGATTATCCTGATAGCCGTCTGCGCTGCGCATTTTATTCAAGGTTAATTGCTGCCTGCCACGAAGATCATCTTCATGTTGGAAGACAATCTGAGAATCACATGTTTGGAGTCGTGATCCTGTCAGAAAAACAGGAACCTTTTGGTCAAGATGCAGAGAATCTTAAATTAGTTTCTAGTTCAATTCTTTTGTAGTCCAACGTTTAACTTCCAAAAATGTTTCCATTTGACTTTAATCTACAGTAAGAAAAAAATCCTTGTTTTTTTTCTGGTGGCTCTTAAACTTGCTGCAGTTAGCAACGGTAATCAGCATCCGAAGAAAACAAAACAGCTGCTACCTACATGTTATTGTCCAGGACTTAAATCTTTTTTCTTTATATTCTTTTTTTTTTTTTATGGTTTCAAAACCAACGACACTCTAAATTGTTCCTGTCTGGGTTCTGAAAATGTCTGAAGCCTAAACAAAGACTTTGTCATAAACATATTGACAAGGAAGGATGTTTCTCTGACAGAACGTTTTATACAGACTTTGAAACCAGACAAAAAGAAAAACAAACTCTTTTCAACTGTTCCACTGTGCATTCACAATTGATTAGAAGTGAAATGAGGAACAAAGCATGTGAGGACGTTGTCCTTTTCTCTGCAGAAAGACTTTCTAAGCTGTTTCTGCGAAAGGTGATCATCTCCAGCTGGAGAAAAGGTCGCCCCGGTTTGTGACAAGCAATCACATCCAAACACCCAGAGCTCTGAGGAAATGATCCAGAGCTGAGAATGCCGGGCATTTTCCACGGATCTCTCAGGACTGGCTTCACGTTAGCATTAGCACGTTGCTAACAGACTCATCATCAGCAGAAACAATAACAAAGAAAACATTTCTTTAAATAACGATACTGTTGATCTGAGCTGTTTATTATGAATGAATCTTTTTGCTATCTGCCTAATAAATATTATTGTTAGATACAAACGTCTAAATCTCATTACAGCAGTTAACACTCAGACGGGTCGGAACCGGCGACATTTACTCTGAAAAAATGTTTCACCGCATCGTACTTTTTGTTTTTACTTGAATAATATCGTTATTGCATATCGCGACTCTGACTTGAATAAGATTTCTGGATACTTGACTCACCAAACATTTTATCCAGAGACTAATTCATATTGAAGTGAGACATCTTGTTCGTAGTCAATCTTTGTTTTATCTGCATTACCTACTGTAAATATTATTTCAGTCAGTTTTATGTTTAAAAATATGCTTTTGGTAAATTATGTTTGCTATCACATGCTGTAATTGTATTATTTGAATAACTCTTTTATGTTCATCTTTAAAATACCAGAATTTGCACATGATTTTACATTTTTCTCTGTTTTAAATATTATCAAATATATATTTAGCTGGTCCTAAAGAATCTTTTTTAACAAAGCTTTCTTTTCTTATGTGAGTGATCACTCTTCCTGGACACTGCAGTGGAGTTTCTGCCCACAGAGCCGACAGCTCCTCCAGCTCCTCTGAAGGGTTTGTTCAAATGGAAACCTGTGTTGGGATTCGCCTCGGTCACGTTCTCCTCAGGGTCCCTCGGTGGAGCCGTAAATCCCGCCCGCTCTCCATGAATCATTTTAATTAAACGGTCACACATACGACCGACTTCCCAACCACTTTGCCATAAGTTGAACAAGAATATTCAGAATATTCTTGGGGGGAAAAACGTCTTGGTGTGTCTTTGCCTGCAGCTGCCCTGCAGAGCGGCTGTCCTCCTGCACCCACACACATGTGTCACTCTGCTTCACTGAATTAATGTCTGCATGCGGTGGCAGCAAAACTCACAGTCACACTGCCTTCGCTCTAATATCAGCTGCTGAACTTACAAATACCACATTGTGTTTACTTTATACCAAATCAAGACATTATTTTTCACAAACATGCAAATTCATCTGTAAAATTTGCTCTGTTTTAGATGGATATTTGTTCCATAATAAAATTAGTGGTAGAGTAAAAGTCTTCCTCACACTAACATGGAAAAGTCCAAACATGCATGAAGCCACTGAGTCGTGTGAGTCTGAAGGTTGCAGTTTGGCAGATGGTTCACAGAATCTGCACGACACTCAGGAACAAACATGAACCCGGCAGCTTCTGAGCGCGTTTCCCAGACACCACAGAGAGTAAAACCAGTTAAATCGGCTCCTTTTGGACGCATGGATAAAAATACAAATCTGATGTTGCACAATTCAGAAGAGCCAATAATAAAACAGGTCTGATTTATTATGTATCTGTGATTTTATCCATGAGAATTTCCCTCATAGGGATCAATAAATTAACAACTTTTCTCATCAGATGGTTTATACAAAAATTTTAAAATATTTTATATTTGGTTTTTGGCAAGAAATAAAAAAGTTCTAAGTTTAAAAAAATACAAGAATTTTATATTTTTTCCATTTTATTTAACTAAACCTGCTGGCAGCGTTCCTCAACCTCCAGAGTTGTGACATGAGAACGGATTTAAACGGACGTGTGCTGCTACTGGTGAGACATGCACCAGCAGCAGCACAATGGTCTAGTACTGGGTTGAAAATGGTGTTTGGGACGTTGTTGTTGGTTTGCATTGATGGACCAATCAATGCAGTCTGGTGAAAATCAGATATTTTGGGTTCAACACCCAAAAACATCTGACTCGTACGACCCATGAGGATTTGTTTTTGTACTTCTGGTTTTTCCGTTCCTGAATGAGCCACTGACTAAAATGTTGCTCCAATTTGGGAAGA
This sequence comes from Poeciliopsis turneri, assembly GCA_922788865.1. Classification (NCBI taxonomy): domain Eukaryota; kingdom Metazoa; phylum Chordata; class Actinopteri; order Cyprinodontiformes; family Poeciliidae; genus Poeciliopsis; species Poeciliopsis turneri. The sequence goes on from CAKLNU010001103.1 coordinate 4,052,341, forward strand.
CTGCTGTCTTTTTTCTTTCCCTATAAAGCACATCTTGCTCTGAGCCTCTGGATTTGTCTGTGCTGTTTTTCTTCCCCTTCAAGCTCCATCTGGTACCAACAAATGGAGGTTTGGTCCCGTTTAAAGGGAGCGGTTCCGGTCCATTGTCGCCACATCCCAGCTGAGAGGGAGTAGACGTGCTCCCATTGATGCAATCTGGATCTTATCGTATGACTGGACTGAATTTGGACGGAATTGGATTCAATGCATTTGGAAGTAAACTGGACCGTTTAAAGTCTCTACTTTGAAAACTTTGGAGGTTTATCAGATTCAGACATAGTCTGCATCAAGATCTGCGCTACACCTTTTTAAAATATTAACGATTATTTAAGGTGACTGTAAAGCTGTCAGATCCAGATGAAGAATCAGCTGGTGCCTGAATCATAGAATAATCACTAAGTTGGGGATAAACTTTAAAACAATTACATTTCTGGATACGATTATTTTTGTTTTAAAGCATTTATTTTTCCTTTGGAAGCTGCCTGTGACCAAACCATTCAAAGGTGAACTGGTCTCTGCTTCTCTTCACCTCTCATGAATGAATGCACCGCCAGTAGCGGTTGTCACGGAAACGGCTGAGAGCTTGTCACCCGCTTTGTCCTTGGTAACCTTAGGAACTGCAGTTTACATGTGAGTGTTTGGTCAGCTGCTTCAGGGGGAAAATTATGAGCTTGTGCAAACACACACTCACCAACAGGTCAAACATGCAGGAACTCTGCAAGCCAACCTGGAAGAGACTCACCAGACAACACCGTGCATCCTGCTGCACGCAGAAATATGAAATGCTACATATTGCAATAATTGTTGGCCTTCAGAAGCCTCCTGATAGGGCTGCTGTGCCTGGACAAGCATGCAGGGACGTTCGAGGACGTTCATACCAAACAATCACTCGCTTACATGACACAACGGTCACTAACTCTGATCTTCAGTTCCTTTAGCTCTTATTTCTAATTGGTGATGTCAAACTCCAGGCCTTTGCTTAGTTTAATGAAGCTCATTTAGAAAAGGTAGCTGCCGTTACGCTCCACGGGTTGATGGCTCACTGAGGAAGTAAAGATCAGCAGCTTGCAGATAACTGCTGGATAAATCTCATTGAATCTGTTGCCATTGCATGTAGAGGCGCTGCTGCCTTGCAGAGGGAAGGTCCTGCTTGGTTCCTGTCCTGAATGTGTCTCTGTGCTGCTCTGAGCTGGACTGGCAACCGGGGAAGTTTTCCTATTAACACTCATATCTGCTAATGGCTTCTTCTCAGTTTTCCCAGGTTGAGATGTTTGGTGAACAGATTTATGGTTAAAATCTGCTGTCGACTGTCAACAACCTGACAGGCTGTGCTGTTGTTCCAGTAAATCAGGTTATCACAAAAACATTAAAGTAAGAAAACAAGGCGTGTGCACACACCTGCTCAAACCTGAACAATCCCCGGTAAATCAGTCTTTCCTCACAAACTGACTCCTTGCAGTCCTTTGTCAGGACTGTGCTAAACCTGATCCCACCTGTTCAATATGTGCAAAACAATCTATTTGCAGCAGGTCAGTGAGGACATGGGCAGTGAAAGAAGCTGCTTTAAAGACTGCAATCAAGAATAAACTAAATGGAAAAATTAGTCTTTAAGAGACCAAAAGGCAAACAGGGAAACCAGAAATAAACCAGGAAATATAGAGAGAACTTTGACTAAAGATGCAAAGCAGCAATGCTGCAAAAAAGGTTGCCAGGCCGACCAGGAACCTGGATTACCTGACCGGCTTTCACACCTGATCATCTGGGAGACATGGTTCAATTGGGGACAACAACTGCAACATGTGTTACATTTTCAGCAAAGGTCCAAACCCACTGGTACCCATCGGTTCCCCTCCTCGCCTGTGGAGGCGCTGCACCAACAACCACTGCAGAAAACGACACAAAAACCTCTCAGAACAACTTCCTTTTTACCAAATGTAAAGAAAAATGGAGTAGATTTTAATATTTGTAGTTTTTCTCTTTTGTCTTTGGTAAAAACACAAGTTGTGTTTCACTTTAGATCCAGAATCACATATTTATTTTGGCTCTTTTGACCCAGAATGCCCTGCGCTGTAGTCCACTTCCTGCTTTCGGGGCGGTCTCCAGTACCAGGGTTCACATCAGCCAAACCCAGACCGAGTTACCAGACGAATCAGTTTTTACAGTTTGATTGATCTTTCATTCCTCCTGAAACGAATCAGACTTTCGAGACAAACAAACTACAGTTCGATTAAATCGAATTCATCCTTAATGTAGAGGTGAAACGGTCCAGACTTCTGCAGGTCCAGACTTCTGCAGGTCCAGACCCCTGCAGGTCCAGACTTCTGCAGGTCCAGACTTCTGCAGGTCCAGACCCCTGCAGGTCCAGACCTCTGCAGGTCCAGACCTCTGCAGGTCCAGACCCCTGCAGGTCCAGACCTCTGCAGGTCCAGACCCCTGCAGGTCCAGACCTCTGCACCAGTAGCAGCCTGCAGTTAAACACCATTTATAGATGGTTCTCCCCGTCATGAGTGAATGTCAGTCAGAGAATCAGGACTGAGTGTGTGTGGAGTCGTGTTCCTGTGCAGAGCTGGCTCTCATGCGCTCAGGCTTTTGGTCCTTCCTCCTCTTTTTCTCTGCCTTTTCCTGTCTGATTGTGGTAAATAAAGACCACTGGTGCCCCCACAAGCAATCAGGAGGAAAAGGGGAGTCTGATGGTCTCCATCACATCCAAACTGCTTTTCCATCAGCAGTTTTTGTTGAATTCCTGTTTGAAATGCAAAGCTACTTTTATTGCTGACAAATTATTCACACACATGTTAAAGCAGGACATGTTCATCTGTTTCCCACTGCAACTATGGAAGCAATCTGCGACTTTTTTCACCTGCTGATCTGAACTTTGCTGTCAGTGAGGAAGATTTTAGTTTTGAACATTCATGGATAAAAACTTCATACTTTAAAAAGGTTCAAACTGCAGCCTGGTGCACACACAAACCCAGCGATTCTCCCAACAATCTCTATGAAATCGTGTTTTATTGTGTTATTAAACGGTAAGGTCTCTGTGTATTTCAACACAACAAAAGCCATCGTTTATATTTTTATTATGCAAAAAAGAATTTTGTATAAGAAGCATAAACTGGTGGATTTCGCAGGTCTGTTGTTTTTTTCGTTTTTCTGCAGCAAATCCTTTTCTCACACTAGTAAGACAGTGATTGGCTGCAGCCAACCTCCCTCCAGCCCTCAGTTTCTTGTTTTGTTTTGGGGTTTTTTTGTTGTTCTTCTTTGCTACCTGTTTGTTTTTCTGGTAAATGAAAGAACATCCTCTCCAGATTGTGTTCAGTCTAGCGTTGGTAATTATGTGAAGTGGCAGCTGAAAGCGCCTCAGGTGTGATTGCGTATGCGTGACAGTCTGTTTTTCTTGTCTCCTTGTTGGTCTTGTAATGGATGGACACTTTCAGGGCGTCTCCTTACCACTGACTGCAGGGAAAAGCCCCGCCTCCCGCCCAGATACCCCCACTGGTTATGAACTCACAACATTGTTTTATTCTTTCATTTGTGCAGCTTGTTGTTTTATGTTTTTATTTCAAATATATGGACTATAAAAACCTCCCTAACTGAGCAAGTCCAGGACTGTTTGGCTGTTTTGAGCTTTATTTTTACTCAACAGGTCTTGCCATACGCGGTTCCTCAGTATTGCTTTAAAAGTCTTTCCATACATGTTCATTTCAGTTATTCTTATGTTTTGTTTTTTGTGCTTTTTTTCTCATTTATATTTTGCCACTTTCAGCCTCTATGCGTTTCTTACATAACTAATACTTAATCTATATGATAATTTTATTTCCCAACATGATTACTGGAGAGAACGCAAATGAGTCTAATTAGCAGAATGAATGTTTGCTGTGAGGGAAACGTGCAAAGGTAACTAAGTTTATTCGGAGGAATTAGGAGTAAATGGCTGATGAGATCCTGCACAGTCGGAGCCAAAGACACAGAAACAAACAAAACGAGAAAAAAGAGAATGAGAAGAAACCAGGAACAAAACCAATCAGACAGAAGAGACTCAGAATTTAAAGGATATTTCTACTTTTGTATAAATCTAAAACAAATGGCTTGAAATGAACTGAACTGTGAATCACATTATAGAGAAGACAAGCAGTTGAAGCAGCTAGCATTTCCCAGAGGGAACTAATAGCTGCTTATGTTATATTGAATATGATATAAGAGAAGATATTTACTGGAGAAATGAGCCATAAACCAGGTTAAAGCTAAAGCTGTCTGCAAAGCTTTTCCCCATTACTGCTAACAAATATTTTTCATAAATTGTTGTGTTTTGTTTTGTTTTCATTCCACGACATAATAAAGAGTTCTGCTCAGATAAACCTCTGATTCCCTGCTGCTCTGTTTTTACTTTTGACTCCAGCCGTAAAAACTCATGGGAGGCAGTCAGCCTAATGCGTTTCAGCAGGATGAGAACAACAGATCAGATGTTACATTTTCTAATTAGATAGCTGTGTTTATCAGTCCCGCTCCAGTCAAATTAATTTCCTTCCTTTAGAGTAAGCACAGAGAACATGAGGGCAGGAGGACAATGGATTCACCTTCTGCTGGCGGTGAATCCGAGCGGCCTGGCACGTCTGCATCTCCTTTCTCCTGTCAGCTTTGTGTTCCCACATCTGGACCCGCCCTGCAGAGGTTTATCAGTCAAACACACGCACACATAAAACCTGATGCTCAGTGAAAGGCGGCCTGTCTGCAGGATGTCATAAACTTTATGGATTGATTCTGTGTTGCAAAGGGACTCTTTGACACTTTGAATGTTAAAAGTGCATAAACCAAACACAAACACACACTTACTGCATAATACCACGAAACAACGACCTGCGGTTGACCTTTAACCTCAGTCATTCTCTGTGACGACACCCATGAGAGACTTTATAGATTCAGAGAACTGGATGAAAAACAGGAATACTTCTTTTCACACAACATTTTACAAAATGGAATAAACAATAAGGAGCAATTAACATGTAAATATTTGGAAATTAACACATAATATTTGAAACTAATTTCAGTGGCAATCTGTGGTTCAGTGTTTGCATATTTCTGCTTTTGCATAAAAAATATTATTAAAAAACAACATTTGTGTGGCTGAAGTAATAATTGATGTGCTTTTGGGAAGCAGCCAATCCAGGAGCGCCATTTGTCTTCCTTGGTCCTGATTGGCTGAACCAGCAGCTCTGAACAGGAAGTCAGAGTTTGGGCAGTTTTTGCAGTTTTCTGGAAGTTTGTTCCAGATTTGCGGTGCATAGAAGCTGAATGCTGTTTGGTTCTGGTTCTGGATGCAGAACCAGAACCAGAACCAGAAGCGCTCTGGAAGGTTTCTATGACAACAGCAGATCTTTAACGTGTTTTATTCACTTGTCAGTTAAGACTTAAAGGTGCAACTCAGTGAGCATAAAGGAAACAGAGGAGAGCGTTTCCATGCCACCAGCATTGTTTTTTGGGTTTTTATTTCATCTATTTATTTTTTTGCTGCCTGTTGATTGGTTGATACACAGTTTCTTCATAACCTTGACCTTTAACCTAAAGGTCCAAACATCTGGCGGCACTGCTGGTTGCTAGATGCTAATATCTCCACCTTCACTCAGACACAGGAAGAGCTAAAGCAGGAGACTCTGTCATGCAGCAGGTGAAGTCACAGCTCTGCAGCAAACTGCATCCACACGCTGAAATGTTAGGAAACTGCTGAAACTTCTCCTCAACGAGTCTCCTATTATCTTTGATACGTCATCAAATGCTTGATGAGAACAAACTGGTTCAGAGTGCAATATGAAACTCGCTCTCCTGTTCGGTTACCATAGAGATGCTTCTGAACCACGTAGCTTAAGCAAATCACCACTTTTGCATCAGACATTTCTGTCCATTTTCACTTGTTTTCTCGCTCTTTATGTTCGAGGTCTGACTGTGCAACATGTCTACACAGAGGAACCTCTTTAAGCTGCCTTGGCCAATTAATCACATGAGTAAGTGGCAGACGCTCCATCGGCTGTAATTGAACGGTTCTTGGCTCGTCGCTATCGGAGCCTCGCGCCTGGCCGCCGTGGCGGCTCAGAGGAGTGTTAGCAGCAGCGGCGGGTCGACTTTAATCCCCCGCCCAGCCTCGAACCTCCAATAAAACACAAAGCCAAGAATCATCCCAGACATGTGCACTTTGTGTCCACATGGTGGCAGGACATGGTGGGAGATATCACACCAGAAGTGCTTTGAGTCAATTTAAAATAAATTATTTAGAGGGAGAAAAGGTAAGGAACCAGGGGATTAGCTGAATGCCAGGAAGGCTCAGAGGGATTAGAGTGACTTGACTGATTGAGAGGCAGATAGCAACAACTGCAGACATGACCAGCATCATCCAACGACGAGAAGAGGAAAAACTGAAGGTAGAAGATAAAGTCAGGGATAAAACTTTGATGTGAAATCTCAGTCCTGTTTTCCTGATGCCTCTCCATCTCTGTTTGTTTGGTGAAGAGGGAAGTTTCGCTCAGTGGTTTTTTGGTTGTTTTCTTCAGTGGTTCTTGGTGCAGCGCCACCACAGGTGAGGAGGGCAGCAGGTTTCTCAAACAGTGTGAGGACGAATCAAACCAGCTGGAAATTTTGGTTCCCAGCTGAGCCGAGTTACCGGACCCAAAAAACAACTAACATTTTTACTGTAAACAAAATATCAAATCACTGAATTAAACACTAAAATGTCCCTGAAGTGATTTTTCTTGAGCTTGCAGGTCATCATCAGGTCATCATCAGGTCATCATCAGGTCATCATCAGGTCATCATCAGGTCATCATCAGGTCATCATCACACCACTTGTGGCAACTTGTTGACTTGATTTCTGTATTTTATTTATTTATCTATTTAGTGACAATAACCCACAGTGCAACAACACAAGCACATTCTCAGCATCTTCTGGTCCCAGCAGGCATCCAGACGGGTTGAATCCTCGTTTCTTCTGTCCTCATCGTCCTCCGATCTGTCCTCCGATCAGTGTCCACAATCTGCACCGCCAGCATGGACGCTCTGCAGGAGACAGAGGACGCTGCTGATTGCTGCTATCAGTCACATAGAGGATCTGTGTTCACACACGCACATGCACACGCACACACACACGCACACACGCACACACACACACACACACACACACACACACGCACACACACGCACACACACGCACTCAGTAAGTCACCGGAGCGTGAAAACAGCAGAATGAGTGAGGAAGACATAAAAGTGAAGCTGCTGGGTTTATATTTCTATTTAAATATTTAAAATGCAGATATTAGAAGAAATCACCGCCACATATAAAGAAATTATTGCTATGGATACCAGTCATTTTGGCTTTTATTTTTATCTGAATAGTTCATTTTCAGGCTAATAAAACTTCAGTTAAATCCAAATTTCATTCACAATTTTTAATTAATTGTTAATCAGACACATGCAGTAACGTGAGAAAGCTCAGCGTTTGTCGGCGTGACCTGGATATCCGACCTCTGGTCTTTTTACGATCGGCTCATCATAATTGTTAGCTTTCCTGGCACAGACTTTGCCTTTAAGCTCCATAAATATTTAACAGGACTTTGGCAGCGGCTGTTCAGAAGCTCGATGTGGATTCATTCGTCTGGTTCTGTGCAGAAGATTATTGGTCCAAGTTTCAGCTCACATGAGGTGAAGAGAAATTATTTGTCTCCGAAAACACAACATTTTACTGAGTATTTGTGTCTAGTTTCCAGAGCAAATATCTCAGTGTAGTTGAAATAAGACACTAAATAATAAGTAACTTTTCAGCAGGATATGCAGTTTGTTTTCAGTCAATAATTCCTTAATATTGATGAAATGAAACTGCTGAAAAGTTACTTAGTAAGAAGTTTTATTTTATTTCTAGTGTACTGAGATATTTGCTGTAGAAACGAGACACAAATGACAATAAATCAGTGTTTTAGATCCAAACAAACCAACTTTAGATATAATCCACACCACAGTCATCCACTGCAGCTTCACCGTCCCCAAGTCATTTTTATTATTTGCAGTTTAATTAGAAATTGCTTTATGTGTTAAACTGTTTAAAAAGGTTATATAAACCAGAGATATTTGTATTCGGTTCTGTTTGACACTAAAATCCAAAAGGTTTGTCTGAAATAATGAGGCTTATTTTGTTTGTTTCTGGCGGCATCCTCCGGTCCTTTAGTGCTTCATCGCTTATAAATAATTCAGAAATAATTTTCTCAACAAATTGCTGAACTTCCAGAATGTGGACTTTCAGAATATTTTACTGAGGCATGATTATTTATTTAAAACCTTAAAATTGGAGAGGAAAAAAAGTTTGAAAGTAGTTTAATGTGGTTAAGCATCAAGACTAATAATACAAGCACAATGAAATGGAAAAGACATAAACTGGAATTTATGAAAATGATTAAAAAATGTAATTTTTTAATATGCCAGATGGAAAATCTGCTGCAAGATTCCAACAAAATAAATATTATTTTCTCTTATAAAGCCTCTGTTTTACATTTAAACAATAGATAATAGCTTTATGTTTTTATATTGTTAAGCTTTTATTTCATGATTTCAGGGCCTGAAATCATGAAATAACTGAAGCTTTTCTGCACAGTCGCGCCGCTGAACACGTTGTTAAGGGCAACATGTCCTGCCTGAGGACGCGCTGACCCAACGAAGGAGCTGACGACTGAAGCACTGACCTCAAATTACAAGATGACTATTGTTCCCAGTGACAGCGCATCAGGAGGACGGGGAGTTGGACAGTGGCAAAAAATAATATGAGAGAAGCCGACATTGGGGACAATCCAAGCCGCAACAAAAGAAACGTGGATGAATGAGCTCAGCCTCCTGCAGGACGACCTTCGCATCCTCCTGATGCCACGATGGACGTCCATCTCTCTAAGTGTTTTCCTCCCATCGTTTCTGATTAGCAGTAAAAGCAAAACTTCATGCTGAGTCAGATTTACATGCATGGACATGTTTTAAACATTTTCCAGATGATTCCATTCACATTACAGAAGCTGCGGTGAAACGCAAAGGATGATGGGTCTGCTTTCAAAAAGCCCTTTACTGCTTTAATCACAGATAAAAGGAAACGTGTGACTCTGAGATGGTAGCTTATATTTTATGCATTAAAAAACTGCAGGACTGAAATCAGACAAAACCCAACATCAGTGTTAAAAACCCATCTGACTCTCTCCTCCCTACAATGTTTCAGAACCTTAAGAAAAAGGAAAATTTACATTTTGTGGTAAAAAATCTTAAACATGTCAACAGGCAACTGCACAGAAGAAGAGCCAGGTCTGTCACAAACCCCAGAGAACAAAACCATCTGTTTAGTCTTTAATTATTAAAAAATAACATGAAATTTATTGGTTTTCAACCTGCTAATTACCATACAGAGAAAATAAAAAGATCATTTATTTACCAACTTAATCTGGGACTCATTGGCGATACAAGCATCTGATGCCAGCTGTCAATACTGATGGTAGAAGTTTAATTATATGTCAATTAATCAATCAATCAATCAAGGCAGACCTGTGGAGACAGTAATGGTAATCAATGCGACTAAAGATAAACGTATGGATGAGTTTCTCTAGATTTTGCTGAGTCCTTTAATCCTGGAAATGTTCTTCAGGTGATAGAAGGCCGACTTTGTAACCGTCTTTATGTGGCTCAGAAGGTTCAGACACAGATCTCAGCCTGATCTCTAGTCTCCAGTTATAATAACTGAAGCTGTGCATCGACTCTAGAGTGTGGTTATTGTAGCTAATCTTATTTCCTGTTACAACCTGCGCCAGTGGAGCTTATAGATTTGAGTAGGAAGGGTCCCAGGACTGAGCCTTGCGGTTCCCCATATGCTTCGTTTGTGAGCTCCAGGGCATTTTGTGCTTTGTGATAAACAACTAAATTCATCCTGTTTATGTGTTTCTAGATCACAGTTTGATTGTTTTCTCATTATAAACATCTACAGCTTTTGATAATATTTAATAACTTATGTGTATCCAAAACTGGCATCATCTCCATATCAGCTGCACACATGAACTGCATCACTGCAAAAACACCAAATCTTACAAATTATGTTTTTGTCTAGTTCCTACAAGATAAAACTGACTCACTAGTAATTGTTCAGAAATGTTTTGGATCTTTTTTTAAGTCAATAATTCGTTAATATTGAGGGAAAAGTTCTAGTTATAACAAGACAATTTCCCATATTATAAATGAAATAATCGACTGAATTAAAAGTTCATTTTATCTTAGTTTTGTCATAAATAGCATTTAATAAGATGTTTTTGTATATTAAGTCTCATGTTTAACAGTGCAGTGTTCTGACCTTCATTGTTTCCTGACGCAGTGAGAATCTGCCCCACCCGGGGCAGTTTGACGCAACCAGACGTCATGTTGAGATGAACCTGCTAAAAAATGTTTCCTTCCATCAGCCTGTATCGCCTCCGTGTCAAAGCCTGGGATCTTTTCCACACTGCAGCGCGTTCTGCAGGTTCTGGTGCCGGAGCTCGGCCTGCAGGTGTTTCTAATAGAGCTCAGCAATCTCTCTAAGTGTGACTTTAATCCATCTGCCCTCTTCATAATGCCGCCTCTGCCTCCCAGCCCGGGGCGTCTCCTTCTCTTCAAGAGCCACTTCAAATCACGGCTCATCCATTTAGTGGAGGATGAGATTCTAGTCCAAACAGGAAAACTCCCTGAAATTAATAAGTAGAAATGAAGAGCAGCCTGTGCAAAAACACTAAAATAGCATTTTTATCTAAATGAAATGCAGTTTTAGATGAGAGTGAACAATAATCTAAAAACTATTTATTTAGCCTGTTAGCTTAGTGCTGTTATGCTAACTCTATCCAAGTTATCAACTTCTTGTCTTATTAATATGCATCAATAATTCATTAATATTTTCCTTTTTTCTGTGTCTGTTTAGCAACAACCGCAGACTAATATTTTTTTAATTTGACAGAAACTCAGCATCAGATTCTCTAAAATCAGTTTAATATTTATCTTTATAGAATAAACTGTCAATAGTTTCTCATAGTGTTTTGCAGAAGATAAGTGGTTTTTATAGTTAGTCTGTAGAAGTTAAATGAAAAATTCCTGCTCCATCTTCATGACAATAACGTTCATTTATTTTGTCACAGACCTCAAATGTCCAATGAAGATAATTGAACATTTTAATCTGTTTCCCACCAGAATCTCGTCATGAATCGGTGGATCATCAGCGGTTTGTCTTCAGGAAGCTCCATCAGGTTCTGCTGTGGACAAACCCAATGAATAAAAATCCCTGTATGACGTCGTCACTCATCCGAACTGATGTGAAGAAGCACCAGAGGCAGCAGCAGAATTCCCAAAAAATAGATGAAAACTCAGCGAAGGATGAGACGATCCAGATCAGAAAGACTCATCATGTGGGTTTACTGCTGGTTTTAATAAGCAATACAAAACATATACACAAAAACTTTGCAACATTTTGTGTTAATGGTGTGAGCTCTTGCATGTATAACCGAAAAATAAAGCAGTGTAGGAAATAAATATTAGTTCAAGCAGTTTGCTGCTTTACTCTCGATGTGAGGAAGCAACTCAGTTGCATTTAATCCTCTAGGCAGCAAGATGGAGAGGAACCAACCGGTTTCCCAGCCTCCTGCAGACCGGGCCGGGATGAGAGGAGGAACCGTGATGCTGGACGCCTCCAAGAAGAAGATTTAATTATTTATTTTAACAAAACATTTATTGTACAGTAATTTAACAATGAACTGTTACATAATCAGGTCAAAAAAGTAAAAAAAAAAACACCAATAAATATTTACATTAGCAGCTTGTTGATGAAAACGGAACTGGTAAAAACAAAACGCCAACGAGGCTGAAAATGAAAAGGAACCGATCGGTTTTACTGACCGATCGGTTTTACTGACCGATCGGTTTTACTGACCGATCGGTTTTACTGACCGATCGGTTTTTCACAATCCATAAAAACATGAAACACTCGCAGACAAACTGCAAACTGGACACTCCTTTAAAACCCCAGGACTGATGACCAATGCAAACGAGTTTGTTGCCACGGCGCCGTGAAGAATCGTCCACTGGGTTTCTGGCACCAATGGTTCTGTTGTTACGGTTCTCCTGCTCAGGAGTTTTGGATTTGTACAAAATGTTTGGGCCGTTTTACATAATTCCATCTCTGAGTCTGTAAAGTTCAGCCGGGATTACTGTCCTCCTCGAAATCTGGATCCAACAACACATCGGGTCATTTGGGTCATTCGGGTCATTCAGGTCATTCGGGTCATTCGGGTCGTTTGGGTCATTCGGATCGTTCGGATCGTTTGGATCGTTCGGATCGTTTGGATTGTTCGTTTCAGCTGAAAACAGCTGAAAGTTTCACAGGAAAACAGCAGAAAACTTTCAAACAATGTTGACTTTGACGATTAAACTCTTTTAAATGAGCAGAAATTCCTGGTGATTCTGCTGAGTCGGTCCCAAGGAATCCGGGTTTCTGGACCTTTCAGAGTCCAACCAACCAGGAAACAGGCGATAAATAAATACTTCCTCACGGTGGGGAGTGTGAATAATTGATGTGGTTGGTCGATGCACGACTCTCATACACACACATTCCTCCTATGATTGACCCACAAACCCAATTAGCGCAGCGTTTAAGTAACTTCCTGGCTCACAGCTTGAAGTGTTGCACTTTTGCAAACATCAATACAGATTCCAGTCAGAGCAAAATGAGAATCACTGCAAAAAAACCTATTTAGTTCCTTCAATTGTGCTCATAATCATTTCCCTCCAATTTCACACCCAACACATCAATACTGTGCTGCTGTTCACATCTAATTTCCAATCCGCTGTGATGCGAAGCCGTCCGTCTTCTCCAGCGGATCCAAGACAACTTTATGGAGACGAACGAGCCAGAAAGGGCCGACAGGAAGGAAAGAAGGAAGAAAAACAGGAAATTTTCCAGCAAAAATAAGAATTTCTAAACTCCACGTCTGTAATTTGGTAGAAAAAACTTTCGGCTTCTGAAAATTTTCTGATTTTCCAAAACTTCAAAATGTTCTCTGGAAAATTTCTCCGATTCAATCGAAGCATTTTGACAGAAATGAGTTTTTCTTTCTACAATGACTGATAAACCGTTAAGACCATATAATTACTCTAATAACACTGATGATTCTTTGAAATGAATAGTTCTCATGTGGTGATGTAATCTGTTACCATATGTTTATATTTGCATAATGCTGGTGTGGCATTTTTAATATTAAAATAAATTATATCACCAGATTCCTGCTGGAGCTGCATGTTTCTTTCTAAGTCTATTTAAGCCTGAAGTTTCAACCAAATATCCTGAACTAATAAAGCAGGAAAAAGCTAAAATGTCCTAAGTGGTGAATAATGGACGCCGTTTCCTGTTTTTATGATGACAAGCAGCTGAATTCTGATGAGCCGGCTCTATGGAAATGTCACTTAATTTCATCTCCTAATTAATTAACTGGTTAAGTTAAACATCAAGGCTCCAGTTTGTGTGCAATTACAGCCGTTTTATTAAAATATGCCTGCAGTTGTTAATAAAAAGCTGTTTGATGTTGTCATGATGGGTGTGTTTTTTCAAGCCCACATGCAGAACACCACACAGGAGATAATGTGAAATAAAAGATAAGTTTATTGAAAACGCTGCTGGTAGGTATTGGAGGCTCGGGTCAGGTCCAGGGAGGGAGGCAGGTTCAGGGAACAAATGGTTCACTAGAGAGGCAGAGTAAGGTGGTGAGTGCAGGTTCGTGGGAAATGGCAATGTTGTGAGTGAAGGGACAGGTCTTACTTGTGAACGGCTGGTTAGAGAGGTGAGAGCCGGGGTCTCAGTTCTCTGTGGTTCCAGGTGGTCGTTATGTTCGTCAGCGGCATCCAGGACGGGAGCACGTCGGAGGGCGGACAGGTAGGCTCAGGATCAGCGGTTGCAGAGGAGCGGAGCGACTGCCAGTCGTGGAAATCCTAGAGGAACTGGTTGTCACACGGAGAAGGTGAATCTGGGAACTCGGGCAACCTGTGGGTACGTCCCACGGCGTCACGAGGATGGCTTGAACAAGGATCCAGGAGGGATCAGCATGGAGTGGATCCAAGGTGTCAGGAGGGATCACCTGGAGGTAGGAGAAGCAACAAGGAAACTATCACTAGGAGCAGATTAGCAACGAATACAGAGGCAAGCTCTAGGGCAAGGGTGTCAAACTCCAGTCCTCAAGGGCCACTGTCCTGCAGTTTTTAAATGTGCCACAGGTACAAAACACTGGAATGAAATGGCTTAATTACCTCCTTCTTGTGTAGATCAGTTCTCCAGAGTCTTGCTAATGACCCAATTATTCTATTCAGGTGTGGTGCAGCAGAGGCAGTTCTAAAAGCTGCAGGACAGTGGCCCTTGAGGACTGGAGTTTGACACCTGTGCTCTAGGGGCTCAGAGGTACCGTGACTGGCTAACACTCAGGGGCCGAAAGACTGGCAGTCAGCTCCTCTTGAACCTCTCGCTGACGAACACAACTCGCAACAGGCGTGGGATGACATCATCCACGCCATCTGGTGGTGGAGAAAAGCGAGGGCACGCACAAAAACTCCACAAAGAAACTAAGGACCCCGGAACATCGGAACATAACAGATGTACTCAGAATCCATCCATCCATCCATTTTCCGTCACCCTTCTCCCTAACGGGGTCGGGAGTTGCTGGTTCCTCTCCAGCTGCGTTCTGGGCGAGAGGCGGGGTCACCCTGGACAGGTCGCCAGTCTGTCGCAGTGTACTCAGAATATTATTTATATATTTGAGAAACATGTTGACAATCTCTGGCTTAAGTTCTGTAACTTTAAACAGATTTGACTGAATCTATTAATATTTCCCCCTGCATAAAACAAGATGGCTGAATAACAACTTGAATAATGAAACTCTGTCCTAATAACAGAACGTTACATTTTCCATCAACAGAACTGTTTTCAAAAAGTTTTGTGGCAAAGCAAATTGCTGAAAAGGCTTCAGAGCAACAATGTGTTCATAAGCGATTATTATTTATGTGAAAAGTTCAAAGAGTCACCGAATGTTTTCTCCTTTCATGTCGTTTCATGCAAAGCACAATATTCAAATATTTAACCACCGGCTCTTCAAAGTGGAGACGTTCTGTGAAAAGTCAAACTGTTGCCTCTGGAGCCCGAGGTTCTTCCTGCGCTCCGGGTTCTGGTCCAAACCTCGTCTTCTCACCTTCACCCCGCTGCCGGCGTGTTGCAGCGTTTGTGCTGCGATCGGCATCACGCTGGTGGAGGAACAAAGCCGGCGCCACGTTTAAGAAGCTGTTACTGAGCAACATGCTTCTGCCTGATATCAGCAGGAGCTCAAATGAATATTTAATAGATCTTGGGGTGAAGAGAAGATGAAAAAGATATTTTCAAATGGAAAAAACACACTGGGAGGCTTTTGAAGAAAATTATAGGAAAAGGAAGATGAGTGTAATTTGGGGTCTGTGTTTCAGGCCAGCGATTAGAAATCCTCCTTTTACAATTAACTTGACTGGATAATGGCTGCAGAGGTGGAAAATACTCATTCTGGACCTTTTTTGCATTTTGTTGGGTTAAAAGTTTACAAACTTTACTGGATTTCATCAGGATTTTATGTGGCAGTTTAATCAGACTTAGATCTTTAAACCATTTCATGGACTAGAAGAAGCTCTGATGATTTGGACAAAACTGAAAAATCAAATCAGAGCGACTTTGGATCAACATTATAATAATTAACCCTGAATGAAATGATGACAGAAACTGAGAAAAGCTTAAATAAAAACAGTAATACTAAATAGTGTGTTGATAAAACATCCTGAAATCATATAATATTTTAGTTTATGTCAGTTCTCGGCGCAAAAGTGAGAAAACATGACAGTTGGTTGTTTGTTCAGCAAAAAGGGAGTCATGATGTTTTTGTGAAAACAATTAACCAAAAGTTTGAAAAAACTAAAACTACTGCTATAATTAATAAAAACTAAAAAACATAGAACTAAGAAAAACTGAAAAACTAATTAAAACCAGTTGAATTCGACACAAAGGCACAAGAAAATAAAACTAAACAGAATCAGGGGCATTCAGATTAAATCCATCGTGTTGCTGATAAATTATTTCTGTTTTCTGTTTTCGTTCGCTTGTATTTCTTGGATCAGCTGATTTTTTTCTATCCTTTTCAGAGATTTTTGATCAGTTTTCAGTCTCAGCAGAACCAAACGGGTCAAACCAAACAGCGCATGCTGCACACCCGAGAATCAAATCAAAACACGCCTGTATTGTAATTTCATTTTGAAATTTTCAGTAATGTGAAATAAACATAAGTCTATTTAAATGTTAGAGAAACAGTCAAGTTTCCATATGAGGCAAAAACTGAGGATTACGTTGATGTGATCAAAGCCAGAAAATTAGGATTAAGCTTCCAGCCCAGTGGATGAGAAATGATCAATCTGGCTGCGTCTTTATCCAGCATCTTGCCTGTTTCGGTGGAATCAGTCGTTTTATTTGTCATTCTTTCGTGTATAAATCTTCATGACATGTGGAAGCAAATTAACGCCTCTTTCTGCCCTGCAGGCATATTTGCAACACTTTCACCTCAGAGACCAAGGCATTCAATTATTTGCCTCCCTGGCTGCTTCTGCACAATCAATGCGTGTGATTAAGATGCCGCTTCTCAGGTCTGTAATAAATTACAGCAACAATCAAATGTGTGCGCCAAGCAGGAGATGTAAAGCATTTCTATGTGATCCTGAGTTTTATCCACTGTACTTTCATTTGAGACTTTAATAAATCATTTAGCAATTAGGAGCAAGTGAGCTGCAGCTACAGATTCAGTTTTATGTTTGGTTGCATTCAGTCGATATTCTGGAGTTTGACAGATGAAGATTTGTGCTCCGAATTGATTTACTGTTTTTTAACAGATGGTGGTAACTTTACACTGAAATCTGTGTCAGTAAACAGCTCAACATGCTTCTTTATTATTTTTCATCATTTGATATCTGATCAGGATTTTATCTGATCTGATTTAATATCCGGTAAACTTTACTGGCAGCTCTCATTTGTTAGAGATGAAACCAGAGAAGCAAAAAACATCTAGATTCTGGTGAGAGGAAAAATATCCAGTAAAATAAACGTGTTTGTTTCTGGAAATCAAAACTTAATGACTTATTAGCTGAAATGAGGGAATCAGGCAAACAAAGATATAAAATTAAATGCAAAAGACTAAAAATAATAATAAGCTATACTGTTATATTTCCCTGTAGGGATCAAACAAGTCATTTTCTGTGCTTAAGCAGAATTTATCCAACTGCAGAAACTGTTACTAAAATAATTGATCTGCATAATAATCTGGATAAAAAATATAATGTTTAAAAAGCAGCAAGAGAGAAAAATATTTCATTGGTGCATCCAAACATAGCAATATAAAATGTATACAAATATATACATAAGTGTGACATTGAAAGTGATTTAAATATGATTAAAGTTAAAATAAACATACAAAATAAATAAGTAAATAAGAATGGAAACATATTAATCTGTAAATAAATGATGGCAGTTGTCATGGAAACATGTCAGGTTTTCCTAAGATCTGGACCAACATTCAGTATCACACAGAATCACCGTCGTTTCTTCTGTTTGCAAAGCAAAGGCTGATGCAAAACGTCGTTCGACTGAGTTGGACCTGCAGCCCAACAAACTCACCGTCCAGCAGTTCATCACTGGGGATCCATCAGCTGAGCCGGCAGCAGCCATCAGTCAGCAGCTGGAAGCAAGACACCAGAGTAACTGGTTCCCAGTTGGCAGGACATAAACATGCTGGTCATGTCCTGCCTTGCAGTTTGAATGCTCTGTGAGTGTCTGCTTCAACTCTTCAACTCTCATTTCCACTGAAGTAGAAAACATTTCTCACCCACTAAAGAGAAGAAAACATGTTTCCGCCCTGCTTGCATGAAAATCACTTTCATCTCCAGAGTTGGTTCAAAACTTGAGCCTCATTTGCTGCCTGTCATGTTTCTGACTTACAGATGTTCTTTTTATGACTTCAGCTGCTCTTCCCACTTATTTTAATATAAATCTCACTTTGGTTTGGATTTTAAAATGTGCTGGAAAATTTAACTTTTACAAAAACATACGTCTCTTTTATCAGACACAGACTGTCTGTCATGATAGAATCATTTTAACAAATAGTTTCTTTAATAAGTTACATACTGTTGCTTTAAAAGGTCTTGGATTTATGATTAATGCTTTTTAAAGAAGCTCATAAAGACACTCAGATTACATTTATTTTCTTAACAATCTTAAAATACAAAATGTTTCACAATTTAACAATCATTATAATCCAGGTAATCCAGGTAAGTGTTTCACCTTACAGATGATCCACTGCAGGTTGATTTCTCCCAGCAATTTGTTGGATTTTTTTCCCAGTTTATTGAGGACAAAACTCTCAATTTCAGTTTCAGTTCATGCATTGCAACACGTTCCTCATTTTTTGGCACAAAATATGTGAAGGTCCTGAAACAAAAGACCTGCAGAAGTTCCTAAAAGCTGCTGCTGAAGCTGCTGAACAGCAGCAGGTGAGGAAGTGTTGCTGCTTTGCCGTACGTTCCCAGAGAAAATGTGGAACCACAGGACTGCAGAGATAAAGCAGACAGCAGGCGTCTCATTGTCACGACCTGACACTGCAGGCAGCAGGAAGCCGCTTTGTATTCCTGCCACTGACGCTTCATCTAAAAGAGCCTTCAGCTCCACAAGCCACTGTTATCACAAGGAGGAGCCGGAAATACGCTGATTTTCTGTTAAAAAAAACCCGATAAAACGTCTATTTCTGACTCTAACTGAGCTGATATTCCATAGATATAATCCAGTGACTTTACTGGGAATCAAATGTTTTTCTATTTTCATTTTAATCTTGGACTGGAGCTGCTCTGTGATTCTCCTGCTTTACATCCAGCCGTGCATTTTGTGTTTGTTTTAGTGTGAGTCATGTGCATCATAAACAAAAATATATTAAACATGTTTTTTTATTACCATAAAGCTGACATTTGTTCTGCATGAGAGTCTGTGAAGTAAAATGTTTGCAGTTCAATTCTCCTGATTCCTGCCTTTCGTTCTCATTCATTACCTGAAATTCATCTAAATGAACTTTTAGTAAATGTAAGCAGTGTGCCATTTCATTCAGGATTTAGTTAGTGGGAGGAATTTGGATCAATATGTTTTAAACTTTTGACAAGTTCACTGGTTTTAAAATGATTTGCTAATCAGAAATAGTTTGCTGTAGGTTCTGCTGTCACAAAAATAACGTTCTACCTGAACCAGGTGAGTTGAGATTGCAACATTTTCCAGTAACAAAACAACAAAACTTCCTTAAAATGCTTCAAAGATGCACAATTTATAAGCTGCAATAGATAAATGCTTGTCACTGAAGAGCTGTCATTAAATCTGAGAGTCTGCCACATGATGCAGAACAAACATGACTGCAGGAAAATTAGCAGCTCGAGTGACAATAGTCCAGGTGGTTTCAATTTATTTTGTTAGCAACGCTGCAACAATAGAGCGAGTTTAACTCCAACTCCATTTCGAAGCCTTTCCTCTGTGATCCCTGGAGGAGTGAAGGCTTAATTCCTGTTAAGAGAGCCCCTGCCTCAGCGACGGCTGCTGTTTAACGACGTTTTCTGCTTCCATTTTGGGAACAATTTGCTGCGTTCATCTGTGCAGATTGGCGCAGAGCAAAGCCAGCGCAACCGAAATAAACAAAAAGACAAAAATAACAGCTCAGAAAAGATTTGTGATTCAAAGGAAAACTTTTTCAGAAAGCAAGATCACATGGATTTTTCTTAGTCTGAAGCCTTTTCATGTTGACAGAAAATATTCCCTTTTTCTGTCGTCTGTTTGTGGTTTGAGAATCCAGGCATCATCTGGACTGGATGCCAATCCGTCACAACGCACCACAATCACAGATTATAGCTCAGTTAATCTCACATCAACATTCTTGAACTTTTGGAGGAAGATAGAGGACTTAAAGAAAAACTATTCAGGCACAAATTTATGCAAACCAAAGCATAAAGTGGATGTGGATAGAGGGCTCCGTTCCTGCAAGACAGGAGTGTAAAACATCTGGCTTAGATGCTTGAAAATACAGGATTCACCACTGAAACCTCACACAATAACGTACAATTAGTCCAGGTTCGCTCTGTGACTCGTTGACATTCATTTATTTAGAGTCGCGGCTCCATCAGATGCCAAATCTGCTTAATGAGGACAGAAGCCACTGATGAAATTCTCAGCAACCTTCTCGGTCCAGGCTGCGCTGCAGGTTTTCCAAAATGCTGAGCATGCTGTTAGACTCATTACAGATTCATCTTTAGGCGTTTCACGACAAAGAGAAACTATGATGGAGAAAAACATCTGTTGTCTGGTTTGCTGATGCACAACTGTAACATTCAGCTCTTGGGTTTGTTCCCAGAACGAGGACAGCGAAAGCAGCCAGGCTTTTACTTTTGTCAAACTGCTTATGTTGTGCAAGCAGCGCTGATGTTACAGCCTCATGGGGACCGAAGGAAAAATGCACAGTGGGTCCCTTAAAACCAGCATTCATCATGCCTATATAATAACCTGGTGTTACTGAAGAATGGGAAAATGCTTCATTCCAAAGGCACAAATCAGCTTTCTCTCACTATAAAGCATAATTGTACATAATCTCTGGTGAACAAACACAGTATTTTATCACTTAGAAAAATTTAACTCACACATAAAGATTGTGATTGTGTTTATCTTCATTATCTGACTAAATGTGGCTGCAGTGAAATTAGAAACAAACAGACTGAGGTTGCATTCACACCAGAACCGTTTAATTAGAGGAGCAACCTGCAACCTGCTCCAAGAGTTTGGTTGGTTTGGCCCCATGCATTCAGAAAAAGAACCGCAGCAGCAGCTGAAAATGAAACTTTGGTCCCCAATTGAACCAAGTCTACAGAAATATCAACTGAGAAAAAACAGAACGCAGCAAAGAGGATCAAATGTACAGAACAAGCGATTAAAACAGGAAGTTCTCCTGAATGCAGCTGCCTTTCTCTGCCGCCGGGCAGAGAACCGTCCCATCTTAACATCCTGCTCCAAAAAACTTCTTTTTGTCTCCATCTGTTCTGTTTTGTCATCTCTGGTTTAAGAAGATGGCATCCTGATGGCATGACTGACTTTACTAAATCAAGGTGCTTCCAGCATCACAGTAACAGCAGCCTGTGTTTGCATGACCTTCAACTATTTATGTGCATGACAGAGTTTGTCACCTGGAGGTCATGACCTCAGGGAGGTCAGATCAGTTCAGATCTTCAAGATATTGAAGGTGGCTGAGTTTCTACATAAAAACCTAATGATGCTCTGCAAACTAGACAAAAATATTTAGCAAGAGTTTGTGTTTTTGCAGTGTAAGAGTGAGTTACCAGAAATACTGTATTTTGAAGGAAACATCATGTTTATAATACAATAATAACCCAAACTATGCAGCAAACATAGGAGGAAACTGATGAATGCTAAGACCTTCGCAAGGTTATCAGACCAAAATAACAAACACAGAAAAATGTGTAAAATAATAATAGTAATAAATTCCAACAAATCCCTTAACGTTTACCTAAGAACTATTGGGAAGTTGGAAAACATTTATTGCCTCAACAGAATATTTACCAGACACTGAAAACCTCTAAATATCAACTGACTCACAGTTTGAATTGCAGCATCACTTCCCAGCGTCATGCCGTGTCAAATATTCACTGTTCCTTTCCGGAGGTTTATAATTTATCACATCGGAGGCTCATCGCTCACAGCCTCTTCTGGTCATCCGGCGAGTTTCTCATTGCAGATGTTCTCAAGCACATTCTGTATTTAACTTGTATCATGATTGCACTCTAACAAGAGTCTGACAAGCTTTGGTCTGCTGAGTGTTTGCATGAACTGCAAGCAGCAGCAGATGTTCACAAAAACACCTTCATTCTTCTGGTTTTGACAAAGAAATATCCTGTTAAATCTGCATAATGGCTTAAAAACACCAAACTCATGAGTCCGAGCCACACAAAGACTCCAACAATTAGATGTTCATAAACATTTAAATGCTTCAAGGAGTGTTTGAGAGAAAAACTACAAAAATGTTCAGGTAGTTAAGTAGTTTTTAAATTATTCTTTGTTTTGAAATTAGCAGCATTTTGCACAAACCTGCAGCTCTCTGATTAGCCCATTTTATTTACCTGCTTAATCCTGTTCAGGGTCTGTTTACATCGTCCCAGCAGTCACTGGGAGATATGACAAAAACCCACACAGAGAGAGGAAGAGAAACTGTAAACTCCACCCAGAACGGCCACTATAAAGGGACGTAAAGGTCCCAACCAAAGCACCACTGCTGAATATTTATTTTCCATCAATATTCAACATGATTTCTGCCAGCAGCAGGTCCCAGTTTATTTCCCTTCCACCCATTTTATCCAGGCTCCTTTATTCAGTCCCATGTCCTAAAGGCTTTGCTCATCACTTTCATTTTATATTTTGATGAATTGTGATGTTAAATAATGACATTAATGCTCAAGTTCCACATATATTTCAGTCTATTTGCATGTTGTTTTCAAACGACTTTTCAGGTCATGTTTTCCCTTTAACTGTGGTTCTGTTTCCATTTGGACCAGCTGGAAAAAGAGATCATAACGCCTGACCAAACCAAAACAATGACTGACTTCCTCCCGCTAAAGAAGATTTATTAAAGACACAGAGTCATATTTTCTTCTTATACTCAAGTCTTTTTATTTTGGCTGATTTTCGTGAACAAAACAGAAACAGAAGAATTTAGTGGGCAGAAATTAAAGATAATTTAAATAAATAAATAAATAATCCACAACAAATTCATGGATTAGCCATTTGCATCATACAAGAGCACAAAACTATCTTCAGTGATGAAGTTGTGGTATTTAAAAAAAAAAAAATTAAATCCCTTCAATGTAATTCTGAAAGCAGAAATTGAAACTTGCATCAAATCTTCTCTGAGTTGGAAGAAACCGATCTGAATGTCTGGCTGGTCGGCTGTTAGTGATGCAAACTGCTGGGGCGTGTCAGGGCAGCATGATGCATTTTACATTCTTTAATCAAGAACAGAAAGTCTGCAGCCAACACATCGCTGCTTTCCAGCTGCTTTCTCAAAAAAAGGTAAAAACAAAACTGAAGAAAACATTACAGATGTACTTCCTGAACTGCGTTTATGTCTGCAGAGGGTTGATCTGCTATCAGTCAGGCTTAGAGTCAAGGTCACATCGTTATTCCTCATCCCAACAGAAATGATGCATCTCTGAGAAGCTCTGCAGATAATTCAGCTCAGAGGAGGGTGAGAAATTTAATCAGTGTCTCTGGAAGAAGGTCTTTGTCTCCTGCTTGCAGGGATTTGGGGTTTCTGTATGACGTGTGTCGTCACCCCCACTGCAGTGAAGATCACAGAGTCGCATGGATCCATGTGGGCCAATGCAGACCGCTCTGAGGGACGCCAGGAACTGGAAATCCAGTTTGTGACTCCAAAATGTTTATGGAATTTCTTAATGTATTGAATAAAAACTGAGAAAACACAAAACAATTTATTATCAGGAGCGAAACACTGAGCTGCTTCTGACAGCCAAACGTGAAGAAAAGGCACCTGAGTGAAATTAGAGGCATAAACTTAATGTTTATGCAACAGAATAACAATTAAATCAGGTAACACCTTTAAAAATGTAATATAGTAATATTCAACATTTCACACCCTGCACAATATGCTAGTGAGACTTGATGGAATCAGCTCTGTGTATAGAGCAGACATTTCCTGCACAGTGGATGTCACAAAATGAGTTTCTCAGAGATTGTTTTCCCGAAGCATTTTTATTGAGATTTGGCTTCAATCATTGTGCAGCACCAAAGTGATTTGTACATCCTGGTAGATGGATGCAGAAAACTGCTGTGCAAGACCTGATTGCATTCCAGCTGCTCATCCATAACATCCTGCAGCCCCAGAGAAACAAGGCTGGACAGCGTTCTTGGAAAGAGGGAGAATGTATTGGCAGGGATTCTGTTGACGCGTCCGGAGACACGGAAACACCAGCAACTCAGCAAGGCTGGAACAAGATCTGTGAACTCTGCTGAGTCCGAAACGAGAAGCTCTCACCACATTTCATCCCAAATCTACAGATGGATTTATGGATCCAGTCGGGTTCAGACCGGAAAGAAACAAACATGGTGATGCTAACAGCTGAGAAACAGGAAGTCGCTGACGATTTTTCATCGTCTGCAGAAGGAACAACAACAGTCATTTTTAAATATTAATTTAGAAAATAAAAAGATGTGACACTCAGAACCTGATGAGCTGGTGTCAAACTGTCACAGTTATAAAATGTTTGCAGATTTTCTGACATTGAAAACTGAATTTTAAATAATAAATTTGCATCATATTATTTTTTCAGGCTTTACTGTGAAAACCTAAATATGATTTATGAGAGATCATATTCAGAAAGGACATTAAATATTAAATCAAATTTATTTAACAAAAAAAATCTGAATTTAAAAATGTTGGCCTTTTATTTTATGCAAAAGTTTTTCATCTCAAATCTTCACATGTTTCAATGTGAAGTGATTTTTTAAAACACTAAAACTCCAAAGGTTTATCAAATCAAAGCAAGGCATGCAAATGCCAAAGTTTTTGACGATGCAATAACCATTGCAAGCATTTTTGGATGTTATTTTATTTTATTTTATTAAGTAGAAACCTTGATATTTAAGCATTGCACTCCAGTTAAATCTGATTAAAACAGACCAGGCACAAAAGATCAAGAGGTTCCTGACACCTGGAGTCTTTCAAAGCAAAATCCTTGAACTTTGAGTCAGAGAAAAGGACAGGATGGTGGGAATGTCATACATGGAAGCAGTTAAATAAACTGTAAATGTTCGTTTCAAAATCTACATCATTGCATTTGTTTCATAAGTGTTGGCTTGGAAATTTTGCCAAAGCATTTAACAGACCTCAAAACTCCTGGAAAGCAGATTTTCAACAGTTGAGTTGCTGTTGTTTTGCAGCCAAAGATGATGAAAAGAGAGAAACAATCACATACTAACTGTAATATTTAATTAATATGCAATGTGGCGTCTAATACAAGGAGGGAATAAAAAACAGTGATTAAATATTAGATTTCAATAAACAAGAAAGCAAGAGGTCAACATGGTGCTACTGAGGCCAAACTGAGATTTATCTTTTATTATTATCATGAGGAAAGATAAACCTGGAGACATAAATGCCAAGAATGGGAAAAAAACATTGTGAGCAAAGAAACTG
Source organism: Poeciliopsis turneri (assembly GCA_922788865.1). Taxonomy (NCBI): domain Eukaryota; kingdom Metazoa; phylum Chordata; class Actinopteri; order Cyprinodontiformes; family Poeciliidae; genus Poeciliopsis; species Poeciliopsis turneri. Next base: position 4,077,738 of record CAKLNU010001103.1, read on the forward strand.
AAAAATAAAAACCTCTCATGTTCTCGTATGAGAGCTGACTGTGAATATTGTTGTTATTTTCCTCTAATATTTGTCACTCATTTGGATTGATATTTAAGCTCAGCATCCTCCCACATGTTGCCATCCATCAAACCCTTTCTGTAAATGCTGCCACCCAAGGAGGAAAACAACAAGCAACAGCAACATGACAGGCTGGAAACCAAACCTCCACTTATTTAGAACAATGATGGTGGAAAAAAACCTGCATGACATTTCAGATGTTTTCTTGTTTTTCTTTTTCTTCTCTATCTTTAAAAACAAAAAAGGATGCAGTCTGGCAGGCTGTGTGAAAGCAGCAGTGGGTCTAATTTATTTTTCAGAGGCAGGAAAAGGTTCAGAAGCAATGGGAGAAGTTCCTAATGGACGCGCTGCAAAGAGACAGACAGCGGGACCGACGTGGGCTCTTTGAGTATTTTCTAACACTTCATGTCGAAACAAGCTCACATATTAACTTGATTCCTCTTTATTAAGGCAGCTTTCTTGCAAAGAACCTGCAAAGGATTGAAATAAAATATATTTTTTAAGGTTCAGGCCTGATCACAGTCATGTTAGGACAAATTTGTCAAAAAGAAAAACAGAATTTATGCATTTAATCAGACAGGAAGGTCTCCACTTGTCTGTGCTACACTGAGTTAATAATAAAAGCATTTATTATTTGTAAACGCAGTTGTTCTGCTTTCACCAGCTGATCGCATATGTTCGTTAGTTTCAACAGTTATCTTGGTATAAAGGCACATTTTGAGGCAGCTTGTGTCCATCCAGATGTTTTATCCATCAGGTGAAAAAAATGGAGGCTAAAAAACTGCAATTTATGAAGTAATCATGAGTTTTTATGTTCCACAAACAAAATGTTTAGTTCAAGAGTAAAATCACAACAAGCTCAACGAGTCATGGAATATTTTAAAGCCCGAATGCGAGGCTGACTCTGCTGGTGATTTATCAGAGGAGGCCAATTACAATCCTTGTTGATGTCCTGAATTATTTAGCTGCTTTTCTGCACCAACACAGCTGAAATAATGTATGAATTACTTCCTCTGTCAGCTCTCAGTTTGAACTGGAGGATTGTTGATCACTGCCTCTGTGTTTGAGCATTGACCAGAGCATCATTTGATGTCAGAAGGAAACACTGAATTATAAAAAGCTCTGGCTCTGCAGTGGGTGGTGAGAACTGAGAATAAATCACGACTCTTTGTTGTGCGATGGGACACAGTTGTGGTCTTGTTTCAGCTTTTAGAGCTTTTTTTAGCAGAATGTAACTAAAGATCTAAAGTCAACACCAGTGGGAATCTCTCTTTCCTCCAGAAGATGCTGCATCAGATCTGTTTTCATCCAGGCTTTTCTCCAAAGACCAAAAATATCTGCACCTGCTTTTCCCTGTTGGGGGATGTCAGTGGTTGAAAAGTGGGACACACTCTGAACAAGGTGAAGGTCTATAAGGAGGAAACAAGCAAAAAAGCATGAAAACACACACACACACACACACACACGCACACGCGCGCACACACACACACACACGCACACACACACCCCCCCCCACACACACACACACACACCCCACACACACACACACACACACAAACTTTGAGAGTAATTCATTCGGTTAACCAAGGTCTGGGCAATAAATCAATAACAGTACATGATGCGATAAACATCAATATCAATAGGTCACATGTTCGGAACGCGGCATTCTGGGAGATGTAGGCAGAGGAAAGGTTTCAGTCTCTCACAACCAGCTCAGCTCGGTTGCTGACTTCAACTAACTAACTCACTCTTTGGTTACCGAGCAACAACCTGTTGAGTAACTTACTTGCGCAGCAGCAGTTTCAGGTTTCACCTCCGTTCCTCATAATTAAAAACAAAAATAAAAAATGTTTTGGAGGAAAAACTGTGGATAAGTTCAGAAAGGCCGTCCCACTGTAGGCTTTCTAATTAAATAGATATTTATTTACTTACTTTATGGTCTTTTCACAAAGACACAACAGTGAAATTGGCGATAAAAAGTCACTGCTTGGCCACCAGAGAACACAAACACAAAAAACGTTTGGTAGTATTTCAGATGTTTTTCAGCCATTTTGTCCAGCTCCTGGTTAACCAACATGAACATTTTCTGAGAAAACCATCTCAGGGAGAAAATGCTAAAATGAAACTGGGACTTTAACTTTGCTCCATTGCTAACACACAGCATATAAAAACCAGAAATGCATCCACACATTCATTTTTCTACATTTACAAAGTGCTGTTGGGGTTTTAATTGAAACACACAGACTGACAGTTTGCTTGGTTTGGACTCAGCTGTTGGGGAAAAGGTCAGGGAGGTGAGTTCAGGGTGCAGCTGAAACCGCAGCTGCTCCGGCTAATCAGTCTGTTCTGATGAATAGATGCACAAAAATCAGGCTGCATCACCTACTGCTGGATGTGATGCAGGACCAAATCTTTCACAAATGCAATATCAACATTTAGAAAATAAACTACACATTTTCAGACTTTACAGGTCTAAAATACTAAATAAAACGATTTAAACTAATAATTCTGCCGCTTTACTTTTTTTTTCTTTTTTTTTTTTTTAGAAAATGTCAACTTGCCTTTCCTCTAAAGTCATGACTCAACAGATGTTTGGCACAGTTTACCATCAGCTGCTCCACTTTAGCCGTCATTTAGCAGGAAAAGTGCACCAGATGTTTTTGTCAAGGGGAATCAAACTAGACCAAAAGCAGATCATTAAAGCCATTTTAAACGTCACTTTACCGGAAAGACAAGAAAATGAACTTCATTTATTTAAACTATCTCCCTATCATAGTTTTAAGTATCTTTGGCAACTTTTGTATCATTATACATAATTTGATCAGCATCTAAATAAGTCTGACAGAGAAATTTTTATGTCAAAATGTCCATTTCAGGTTTATAAGCACACAAACAAACTGCTCTTAAAGTAGCAGACGTACAACAGAAATGTCATTGGAATATCCTGCTACACCATGCAAACACTCTGTTTGCGCTGACAAAGTTTCACTCACCAGTGCAGCCCTTAAAGTGATGATTCATCCCATTTTCTCAATCTTTCAACATATATTTGACCATTAGGTGGCGCTCACAGACTGCATCGACAATTTAAGTTTCATCCCTGATGGTGAAACTTTATTTATTTATCCTAATCTATGCCATGAAAATCAGAGGGAGCTTCTTAAGTTTCACATGAACCGTACAGACAGACTTGATGTTTCAAAATAAAAGCTTCACTTCCTGTTCTGGCTAAATAAATAAGCACCAATAAATAAGTTTACGATCTGATCTCAGATTTGTCTTTCTGGGACGTTTAATAAAACTGAAATATTTTAATCCTTTATTTTTCTTTATCCCCAACTGACAGGGATGCATTTTTTAACATTTACATGTAAGTAATGAAACAAAACTCTAGATCACACTAATAAAGACTGGAAAGAAGTTAGTCTAACAAAACTAGTGAATTATGAGACAATTTGATGCTGAAACCAAAGAGACTGTGTTTGGCAGCAGGTAGAGAACTAAGAACAGAAATAACCATGAAGGGGAAATATATGGAGAGCAATCAGGAGCCATGGCAGCCGGCGAGGCATGAATGAGTGACAGCATCACAAAGACGAGTGGAGGAATGGGAGGAATGAAGCCGCAGCGACTGACTGCTGCACTGGGAACAGGTGCACTGAGGTACGAAGTTACGGTTATAAGAGCGACTGGAGGCTGAAAAACGAAAAGATGAACAAATGCTCGATTCATTTCAGTCCAATTTTTATATAAAACGCAATTTCACTACAAATGTCGTCTCAAGGCACTTTAAAAAAAGAAAAATCAAATGTTTAAATACAGAAATACAGTCAATTCCATCCAATCATGCTTTTCTCTCTTGAAACTTTATCTAATTTTAATGTTGAATAAAGATAACGTGTTCGTTGTTCTTCTCAGGTCCAAAAGGTTTAATTCATGTTTGAAGCTGCACACAAATAGGAGATGGAAAATAAACCAGAGAGATAAAGTTTATTTTCTCAGACAGATAAATATTTGGTGTAGTTTGTGATTTTGTCTTTGGGATCAGAAACGTCTTCATGCTGAAGGCCGGGGAGAGGAGAGGGAGATGGACTGCAGCACTGAAACGACTGCAGCACTGAAACGACTGCAGCACTGAAACAGAAACTGATTCTGGGACGAGCTTCCTGGGAGAGGTGACTGAAAATGTTAAACAAACTAACAAAACAAACACTTTCAGTTATTAATCCATTTGTTTACAGAGGGAGGAAAGATGTACAGTGTGACCCTAAAGGTCAGTGGAGATATTTCCCTTCGTCTCCATGTCATTTTTTTATTTTTTTTTATTTTTTATTGTCCAGTCACAAACACAGTCCCACTGAAGCGGTCAGCTCTCAGCAGTAGCTCTAATATATAAATGTCAGAGCTCAAGTGAAATTAATTTAAAGTGCTCAGCCATGGCTGTGGGACATACACAAAGTGAGACTCCCTGCTGTGCTTGTGTCCAATTACTGAGCAGGTGCACCGAACAGGTCTTTAAGAAAAGGTCAATCACCATGTGATGTGTGTGTGTGTGTGTGTGTGTGTGTGTGTGTGTGTGTGTGTGTGTGTGTGTGTGTGTGTGTGTGTTCCCAGTTTGCCCTCAATTTCAGCCCCAATCTTCACTGTTTTCTTTTAATCTACCTCAAAGTCAAACCGATACCTGAGATGGTTACACAGCTTTAACGCTCATTCACATCAAATTTAGCAACATGTAGCCCAGCAGCCAACAAACAAACACGCGTCGCTGGAGCTCAGCAAAAACTGGTTTTATTCGTCCCCGTGATGCTCAGAGCTCCACTGGGCTATTTAAAAATTAAATAAATAAAAATACAGGAAACAAACTAAATTCAAAGTGAAACCAGAATTTTCTATAAAAATGCATCAAGTCATCAGTTTGTGGGTGCAGACAGCAACATTCAAACTGAATACAGATAAGGTGTAAGTCATAAAATAATAATAATAATCCTCTGTTATTAATCTGTCATTGGTAAATGATACATGCAAAAACAAACGTGTTGGGATGTCATAAACCTGGCAGGAAGGACATTAATCTGGCCTGCTGTGACGGATGACCTTCATAACGAACACCTCAGCATTCCTTAACCTCGACTTTAATTAAATCTCCTGGCTGACGTTAATATTCCAACAATGTCAAATTAATTGATGAAGCACATTTAAAAGACAATACTAATGAGTATGGCAAACCAACTGAGCAATAATGAATGTAGAAAATATAAATAAACAACCAGGAAATAATAAAAATCCATGAATCATGACGATATTACTGCTTAGAACGATGGACGACTGTAAGATTAGTGGAGGTTCACAGTTATCTTACACTGATGTTCCAGAAACATCAGAATGTATACAGAAAAAAGTGTGTTTCATTTTAACTCAGATGTGATGAATTAACCAATCATAACAATCCCATAATCCTATTTAATATCTTGTTACGGAGTGTGCAAAACATTAGGTGGGTGTAGCTTTTCAGCTATTTGAAATCTAAATTCTGCACAAGAAGTGAATCTTCCTGCTGAATGGATCACCTTGAAGAGAAGTTGCAATACAATGTGGGGTCAAAGTGCTTCACCAGAGCAAAGTCTGCGTCATTTTCCCAGTAACCAGTATGGAAGCCAGTGAGATACATCTCAATCAGGACACCATGAGTGATAGTTCAGTCCCTTTCTGTGTTATTATGTTGAAAGAGGATACTTGAGAAACGCTGCTATAAATCAGGGCATGATGAAAATTCTGCCTGCAAAGAAAATGCATCTTGAAGCATCATTACGGCGCTTTGGTTGGCCTCTTTCAGAGGTTTGAGTGAGACTTGAAGGAGAGCAGTGAAATAAATGGCTGCTGGACAAATAGGCAGACCTACTTTACTTCCTCTGCTGATGATTAGTGCAGGAAATGTTGCAACATACTTTTGGTATTGCGAGGAACTATCTCCGGGTGCCATCAATGAATCTGCATTGTTATCATTCTGGGTTAAAACAGTTATTTGTCCTTCTTTATTTACGTAAAACCAGAAATCAGTTGAGTGCTGCCCACGCCAAGAGGAAGGTCAGTTCTTTGACTTTACTGTCTCTTCTTTATGGAAATGTTACTTTGGAGTGATGTTAAACATTAGTGGCCTATTTAAAGCCTTCTCCCAGAATCCCAATCAAATCTACATCCAGGCTTTGACAAGGTAACTCCAAAATAATCTTCAGGTTTTGTTGCAGATTATTCTGCAACATGAACCAAACGTTCTTGAGTCTAAATATTTACTAACACCCAAATCAAGAATAAAACATAAAAACTAAAAGCTGATTAAAATCTGGTGCTTATGGGTACCATCTTTATTTCTGTGCAACATTTTTCAGTAAAATTGTTTAATTCTATCTCAGTGGTGCCCTCTATGGGTTGAGCAGTTGAACATTTGTAATGGAAACACAGCTAATGCTACAGCGCCATGTTTGGAGATAAAACTATCTCACTCAGACAAACAGGAATAAGAGCTATTACATGTCGCCATGAAAGTCTACAATAATTCATAAGAAAAAGTTTTTACAATGTATGTCTTAAAATGTGGCTGCAGTGAGGAAACCGTGCAAAGCCGCATGTGGCGTGTTGCACCTCAACGACACACCTTGCATCATCCTGGTTGCTCCTCTGGCATCAAGGAAGAGACGACTCAAAGGTCTGCAAAGTGTGAGAGCTCCGTTTTTCTGTCATCTGGTGATCTGGGCGTTGAAAACGGTTTTTAAATATTCTGGCGGTGGAAATTTTAGTCATCACTGTGAAGATTTTAAATGTCTTTGCAGTGACTGATGAGTGATTCACAAAAACGAGAGTCATTTTCAATGCTGAACACATTCAAGAAGAGACTCTAAGTCAAAGTGTTTCAGTTTGTCAGACGCCTTCTTAAGGTGAGGAAGTGGCAGGTACTTAAAACTTAAAACTATCAGAATAAACATTAATGTAATGAAAAGTAAAATACATGGAGAAAATGATTAACATGTGAATAGACATGTGAATGCTCTCAGCCTCGTATTCGTTTTAATTTTCATGTGAACAATAATAATTGATGCTCTCATTTCCCAAGAGCTTATCCAGTGTTTACTGAATGTCTAACTTATGATTTCCTCTGTATTATCCAGAATGCTTTCAAACAGCAGCATTTCCATGTGTGCTTTAATGCTGCAGTGAAACGATGATTAATCTGCCCTGGAAAGAGATTACATCTGCTAAAGTGGCGCTTTTAACTAAACACACAAAGGGAAACGCCATTGTTCAGGGATGAGCTCGGCAACTTCCACGAGAAAATAAATGAATTATGATGAGCATATATTCATAATTGCATTGCTGTTATTTCCCCAGAGTCGCTGCTCCCAAAACAACTCAAATCGATGACTATGTCTCCATAATCGCCTCTTAATCTCCCTCCCTGTTTAGGCCTGGAACCACTGGGATGATGTTGACTTTCAGCTTGTCTGGTATGGCGGCCTGTTGCCTCTTTGTCATTTTAATGAATGAAAATGTTCCAGATTTGCTGCGCTCAAGGTGGCAGCATGTTGGAGTCGCTCTGCTGCCTTTCTTTAAACTTTACTTCCTCCATTTCAGGCAGAATATTTGTGTATTTTGCACCATTGTCCTCTACTTCAGGACGCTGTGCAGCTGGAAGGATTATAGTTGATACTTTCTTTGCTTTTGGGCATTTGTTTGGACGCGTAACCATAGCAACAAGGTGGCTTACAAACAGGAGCAGCTGAAAAGCTTAAATAATATCTGAACTGAAGACACAAAACCCAGATGAGTTGAAAAGGCGGTGTAGTGATTGTAGAGGAGAGAAAGAAGGAGGAAGTTCAGACGTCTTCCAACAGTCATAATGAGCAACGGGAGATCGCTGGCTAACAGGCTGGATGAACTCCAAGCCCCAAGCAGAATCCTTAAATGAAGTATTATGTGTTTTCCTGATACATGGCTGGGGGATCATATCCGCTGCTCTCTCTGCCAGGCTTCCTGACAGAGATTTAAAGAGCGAGAAAAGAAAAGGAGGTGGATTAGCAGTGCTTGTCAACAACAGATGGTGTCATCCCGGACGCATTGCTGGGAAGTGTCGTCTCTGCACCCAGATATTAAACTCCTGGCAGTCGGTTTCCGTCTGTATTACTTACCAAAAGAGTTCACCGGCGTCACCCTCAGCTGTTTCCCACAATGCATGTGATGTCATCAGTTCAACGGCTGCTAAGCTACAAATACAATATCTGTGGCCTCATTTATAAATGTGGTGAACGCACAAACTTTCCACACAGCGGTTGGGACGTATAAAAAGCCTAACATGATAGAAGAATCTAGAGTTGTACAATTATACAGTCAAAAATTAACAGCAGTAATTGCTACATTTTTCATATCAGTTTCAATCTAAATATTTAACTTGCTAGCTAAATATTTCGGCGCAAGCTACATATTTAGTTGGTAGCTTGCTGACTAAATATCTAAGTCAAACCTAAATATTCAACTTGCTAATAAAGTATTTGTAGGTCAGAGCTAAATATTTCAAACTTTCAGCTCACTGGCTAAATATTAGCTTAGCATTATGTTTCTTGCGTTAACCATTTATGGTTGAATGTGGTCACGTGGGACACAAAGTGGAGCTTTTATTAAACTTTGAGGTGCAGCTGTGATTTGTAAATGAAAATGGTTTCATGAATCCAGATATTTTTGTGTATTTGGGCGCAAATTCAAACTGGAAGACTCTTCCTGCACCTGCATCAGCCAACCGGTGCATCCTGCTCATCACCAATCAACGCTGGTCCAAGACGCGTCACGTCCAATCACCGTCCAAGTCGCAGCTGATAATGACGTCCATCCTGCTTTCCAGCAGAGCTCAACCCACCACCACTTATTATTTCACAACTATTTAATACATAAAGTCATGAAACGTTTCAACTGCATGTGGCTTCTTCAATGTTTCAGAACGACGTTTTTTAAACAAGTCTTAAACATGTGGAGCGTTTATTCCTGGTCTGCCTGCTGTGTTGCATGAGTCCATTAAGGAGCCACATGTTGTGCTTTTCTGTCTTCTCCTCTTTAATAACTTGGTTCCTTTGGATCTCGCTGTGCCGTTCGGTCCTGATGTGGGAGGTGATAATTGATCTGTGTTGTCACGCTTGACTCTGAACTTTCCTGTTAGCCAACACTGTCATCTGGTGGAGCAGAATATGGCCACAATGATCACACACCAGCAGCCTTTTTAATATTTTAACTGATATAATAAAACTGTCTATTCATGCATAGAATTGAGTGCGTTTTGAAAAAATTCTTTTATTTTACAATATATTCTTCTAACTCCATCATCTCTTCCGTTCTTTCATCTTGCTGTTTTATGCAGCGTACTGTCTTATAGAGGAACATCAGTCCAATCCAGAAGCCTGTCAAGACGAAACAAATCACCACCTGCGTTTTTAGACACACAAAACAAAGCTTGTTGAGTCAATAACCCGACAATCGAGACGTATTTCCATCTTAAACTCTCCATCACTAAGAGCTCTTTATCTTTAAATCCATTTTTAACTCTTCTTCACTCTCTAAACCAAACTGTAGAGATCTTAACCATATTAGGATTCTGCAGCTGTCAGTCCAGATCAGTTACTGCACGTCTCCCTCTCTGGTAATTTGTGCCGGATCTTGGCCAAGTGTCAAAGTTTAGCCTAAATTGTTTTCAACGCAGCTGAAAAAGATCGAGAGAGAGCATCTTCCAGGGTAGAAATCATTTGAAAGATGTTAAAGGAAATAAACCTCGATTAAATTCAGATTTTAGGACAGTTGCATAATCGGAAACTTAAACAAGTAAACAATTCCTTAATATTGATGAAAACGTTCTTGTTCCACTGGCAGATTATTTAACTTACAAGATGTTTTTACCATGTTATAAATTAATTTATCTGCCAAAAGAATAAGAAAGTTTTCATCAACATTAAGGAATTATTTACTCTATAAGTTGCTGAAAAAGTACATTTCAGTTAGTTTGTCTTTTTTCACGTGTAATAAGCTATTTGCACTAAAAACTAGATTAAAATTACTTGGTACGATTTTGTGTTTTTGCAGTGTAATACACATTTGCTCTACATGAATGATGCAACATGTTTCTTGTTTTTCCCACTTTAATGATGAAGCAAAATGTTCCAGTTTCACGTCATATTCATGCTCTAAAAAGAAAAAGCTAATTATACATTTAGAAATGATTCAGCTTAATGTGTTTACGGAAATTCTGGGGATTTTTTTTTTTAATTAAAGGCTGTAGAGGATTAATGACAGTGTTTCTACCAGACAGGTCCAGGTTGTGCTTTGCTTCTTATTTCATTAGATGTGAGCATCAATAAAAAGTCTCCTGGCAGCTGCTGTGATCCCTCTGCAATCTCTGCCTAAACACCTGGCCCCATTTAGAAAAATGGCTGCTCTGCCCCACAGCCATGCAGGCAGCACACATGATGGGTCATTGATCATGCTCAGTCCTCAGGGTTTGGGGTGAACAAAGCAAATCACGTCTCTCTTATGCTGCAGAGTTTTGCCGAGCTGCTGGCCTCCATGCTGCATGGAAAAGAAGCCGATTGGCCTCATTTCAGTGAGGAGCAGCAATCAGGAGGCAGGAGAAGTAAAATGATGCAAAATGAGTGGAACGACCTGGAACTTTTTTGAATAAATGTACTTCTAGAAGTATTTTTACTACACCATACTTTTTACTTTTACTTGAGTAAACTTTCTGGATTCTTTACCCACTGAATGAAAAATGTTTTAACCAAATATTCACCAGACACACACCTGCAGTTTCTGCTAAAGTTTGATAGTTTTTTTTATTGAAAGAAACTAATTTGAAGAAATTTTCTTTTGCTTTTTTGCTATTTTTCTGTACTGATATGCAGTAATGTCATTTTCGTCTTTAAAAAAAGAAACTTTCTCCTTATTTTTGTCTGTCTTATTATCAGTGTTGTATAAAGTACTGAAATCTCGGAGTCAAGTAAAAGTATGGTACCGCTCCAAAATATGACTTTGGTAAAAGTAAAAGTCACTGATTGAAATGTTACTTGAGTTAAAGTATTAAAGTATCTGAAACGTCTTGTACTTAAGAATGGAAAGTACTGTAAAAATGGATGAACTCAAGTAATGTAATGAAAAGTCCAAGTAAAAAGTAAAACAAGGCAAACGCAGTTTGAATGACATTTTTTATATTTTGGTAAATACACTTAAAATAATGAACACAACCAAGTGCTGGCAAAATGAAACCTGCTAATAGATAAACCTGCAGCATCATTTAGTTAAGAAAATTAGGAGCTTTACCTAAACCACAAGGTTTAAATAATTAATAAGAGAAAAAAATAAATAAACTTGTAATCCAAAAAATACAATAATCCATGAAACAGCCAACACTCAGTACGTTCTGATGACGTCACCACATCGCGCAACTCTCTCTCGGTGCGTCACGATCCGGAAACAATAAAGCTAATTGAAAATAAAGCCGGAAAATGTTTGAAAATGACAGATAAGGATTAATGTGAACTGAAGCGGGAACACCGCGTGTGACCCACGATGAACCGCGCCAGTTTAAACTGCAACAAAACGGAAGTTAGCGATTGTGTGTGTTTGCGTGTGTTTGCGTGAGGTAACTCGTGACGCTCCTGCTTCACAGTAACGAGTAACTAAACCACACATTGAAAATGTATCGGAGTAAAAGTATGCAATTAAGTCCGGAAATGTAGTGAAGTAAAAGTGAAAGTTATCAAAAATTTTCTTACTCGAGGAAAGTATGAAGTACTCCAAAATATACTTCAGTAAAGTAGTGAAGTATTTTTACTTCGTTACTATACAACACTGCTTATTATGTATTTTGAAGAAAGAATCACACATAATTGTGTACTACATATCTTTGCTCTCAATAAATGACTTTTTTTATGTTAATATTGTTTCTTTATACTCCAAATCTTATGATCATAATATTGTGAATTTCTTCATGCTGTAGACAGGAGACAGAAGCATTTATAGATGCCTGGTTACATGAACAGCCAACAGTTTTAAGAAAAAAGATGGTGAAATAAATAACCTTTTCTGTCGGTGATAATTCAATCAGCAGGGTTTGTGACGTTAATAACAAATGAGTGAGAGCAAACCGTACAGCGTAGAGGAGAACTCTCCCTGCGGCCAGCTGCAACACGCCGCTGCTGTCGGACCGACTTCCAGACACGTCCCACTGCGACAGAGAGCTTTGGTAGTCCAGGTTCACGACGCCCGCCGGTAAAACACGGACGCCCCAGTAAACTGTCTTCCTCTTGCGATAGTTGGTGTCCTGAACTTCACAGCGATACGTACCTGGAAACAATTGGCACATGATTTGCTTCATCATTGTTCATCACAAGACTGTAAATTCATTGTGGACGTTTTCCACATTTACTTTTTCCTGAAGGTTTTGTTGAGATGAATTAATCTCCTGATGTTTTGTTTTTCCAAGATGATTGGTGCGTTTTAAACCTGAATCTATCCTAATGTCCCACTTTGGTGTCTCGAGATTCACTTGACAAAATTACTGGGAATTTAACTTTTTATCTGAAGAAAACCATTCGGGGAAAAGTATGAAAAAGGAAATCTCGAGAAAACCATTGGGAAATTAATTTGTTATCTCAGGAAAAGAGGAATTTAAATTGTTTTCTCAAGAAAACAAGTGCCAAATGAATTTGTCATCTCAGTTTAACATGAAATGAATTCTTCACCTGGAGAAAACCATCCCAGGTGAGTTTACCTGCATCCTTCTCTGTGACTGGGTCCAGAACCACTCGATGCAGATCAGGGGCCTTCCAGCGATCAAACAGAGAATCGTCCGAGCTGATTACTCCTCGAGCGTAACGCCACGAAACCCTGAGGGACACCAAAAGGTCACTCACAAACTCCATCACCTGTTTAAAACATTTTGCAGAATAACAGAAAACTCCAAGCAATTTGCAAATTACAAATGAATAACACTGATGAAAACCTCAGATAAATAATCACAACATTGCTTCTGAGCTTTTCCTTTAGAGCTGGAAGTGAATTGCTGATGGAGACGCGGTCTGTACCTCCAGGAGAACGCTCCCATCGCCGCCATGATTTCTCCCAAGCAGTCGATCTCCACTCGCTGTCCAGAGGTCACAGTCATGGTCTTCAGTCCGCACTGCCACGACTCCACACACTGCACCTGTTGGCTCCTGCACGTCTCTGAAATGCTGGTAATATTGCTGTCCTGATGGGAGTTCAGACATTCTTTAGAAAAGATCTGCAAATTTCCGATCTCCAAAAGTTGCAAGAAAAAAAACTTTAACATTTTCAGATTAATCTACAAAATTAATCTAGATTAATTTCTGAGATCCAAAGGTAAAAAAAAATATTTACTATGGAAACAAAGAAAATTTCCAAAAGTTACATTTTTTTTTTTACTTTACTGGTTCAGAATTTTTCAGATGTTTTTCAAGAAAGTTTCTGAGATTAATCTCAAAATTTCTGAGTTGCGTAACATTTACATTCTGCACTAGCCGTGCATTTACATGCACAAACTGCTTGTAAATGGCAAAAAGATTGGCGTATTACATGTCTAATGATAGGAAGGTGGGAGGCGCAAACATAGGACTTCTAAATTAGACTAAAGTATTGACTTATCACGTGTATTTCAGTACTTTAGTCAATATGAATATGGCTGTATTTTTATTTTGTTTTCTCTGTTTTGTGATTTTTTTGTTTCGTTTTTGCTAAATGATGTTGTTGTTGGTGAAAATGAGAATTTGTTCTTAGTCCAAGAACACACATAAAGTTAATGAAAGCAGAGCTATAAATCTTTAACATGACTTTGTTTTTCTTGGTAGAGCTTTGATGGTAATTATACCAAAACATGTGAGTATTTAATACTGAGAGTCCAAATGACTCTCAGTATTAATCCAACCATGTGTTGGATTAATACACTCAGTATTAATATCAATATTTTAGTCCTAAACAGAACAAAACTGATTTCTGATTCATTTCACTGATACCTTTTCTTGCGTGCTCTCTTCCATCGCTGCCTTGCCGTCTTTTACCAGGCACAGGGTTTGTGTTTTGACCCCCAGCCCACAGGTCACGCTGCAGGGAGCGCTCTCAGTGATGACCTCCAGAGGGACTTTATCCTCCTCTTCCTCCATGTCAACAGGAAGAAGAAGGTGCAAGAGGAGCAGGAAGTGAAGCGAAACGGTGCTAACATGCATTCTGATCCTTGATCTTTAAGAAATGAAAACAATGGGAGATGATTCTGAATAATGCAACATAATGAGAAATCGTTTTTCACTTTATGCTGATTTGCAAATTGCTTCTTCACATTAGGGCTATATGGCTGAAAAATGTTTAAAATCAGTCTATATCTATAATAATCAATTAGCTTTTTGTTTTAATTGTGAAATACGACTGAACTGGTGGCTTGACTTTTCCTGTTTTATCCACAGATTTCACTTCTCGCTGTCGTTTTTTATTTTTAAGCAGTTATGATTAGTGTTGTTGAAACCTGAAACTGCTGCTGCGTTAGTTTTTCAACTAGTTGTTGCTAGGTAACCAAAAGAGTGAGTTAGTTGATGCATACAGCCTTTCCTCTGCCTACATCCCCCAGAATGCTGTGCAGTTATATATATATCAGACTATTATCCATTAATATTGGTCGCATGTCTTCTTCTTTATAGCGGTAAGCTAAACAGTGAGCAAGCTCTCTATGAGAGGAGTTATTGACCTTCCACTGCGCATGCGAGACACTTTCAGCCCGTTTGCAGTCGCATATATTTGGAAGTGAAAGCGACCGTGCAAAACAAAAAAATAAATAACATTTTTTAAAAATCTGATTTCACAAAAACATAAATAAAAAAAATTCCAGCTGTAATCTGAATTTAGTCTATCTTATTCAGAAACTTTTACGTTTGAAGAAAGTGATAAAAACTTTATTGAAAAATATCTGTCATTATTCTGGCTTTTTTATAGCTTTTATAGTTTATAAAACAATTAACTTCGGTGCAGTTTCTATCTGTTTTTAGAAGTGCTACGAATAAACTTGACATTGATGATTTTGGAAACAAACTCGTCTAAACAGAAATTTTCATTTAATTCTATATTTTTTGAGGTAACTGGCAGTAAAAAACATGCATGAAAACATGTATTTCAACAACTGAAAATAAAAAATATTATGAAAAGTTCTTTTGACTTTGTTTGTAAAAGTCTAACTGAAGCTGCCAAAGAAGTTAAAATGCACTTACCGTCACCATGAAGCCAAAAAGAAATAAAGAAACTGGTTATAAATTAAAAGTGGCATTTTTTTCAACTTCCTGTTTTGCCATGGAAACGGCGAGTCCAGAATGGGAATGCTGGAATGGGTTGCATCATTCTGTTGTGTTATTGAAATTAGGATTAAATATGCATTCAAAAGTTGAGCATCTTGAGGGGAAACAGTCTTTGCTTTGCCATTGTTGTTTAAACTACATTTTAATCCATCCATAAGTGGAGTCATGACGCAGTTCGGCCACTAGATGTCGCAGAGACTGTTACACTTAAAATAATAAATTATGAAATACAGAAACAGAATAATTTCTATATTGATTTACTGAATTTAACCAAAGAAACAGCAGGAATGATGACATGAAATAAGCAAAAACACAACAAAGGACTCAAACCTTCGTCTTGATTGGATAAAAATGGAGCATTAATTTGATTTAAGACTCGAGATCTAGATTTTAAGTAAATAGAAATAAAAAATATATATATTACAGTGTGTTTTACTTCTTTGAAAACACACTAAGAGATGATTTAATAAATAAATTAACTGTTAAAATTCTCAGTATTTGCATCTAATTTTAATTTTTGCTATTTATTGATGAATTTGGATTAAATTAAGTTCTTTTGAACACACCATTCTTTTTATGAACCTTAATCCACTCCAAGCTTTATAAAGACTTGGTTTAACCTTGAAATGATGACTCTCTGTGTCTAAAATAAATCAGTGGCTCCAGAATGGGACCAAATTATTTAACTGACTCTAAAGTACAATTTTCTACATTTTCCAGGTGATGAAGCACCTGGAATGAGGGCTGGTGCTCTGGCACCACCTGCTGTCTGTTATGTGTTAATCGCAGTGCAACACAGAGTCAAACAGGACAAGTTGTGTTTGCACCAACATACAATCTCTGGTGACCTGATAGAAACACACAGCGCATGAAAACGCAAATCCAGGATAAACTAATTCCTCCACATTTCTTAGAATCATGTCAGAACAAAAAGTAAAACCAACCAATGCTTGCCATCAATAAAGAGGACAACACATCAAGAATATCTCAGCTTCCATCTCTGTCCTCTGTCACTATCAGTAGCATTGTTACTGCACACACACACACACACACACGCAGAGGCGTACTGAGTTGGCTGATTTGCCAAATCGGCCGCCATTCTTGGCTGCCAAACAAGTTCCAGCTGAGTCATCCTCCTGACTCACTTTGTGAGCGGTTTTCCTGTTTGTGCGCGTCGTGTCTTGGTTCTCTTCCCATCAGCAGATGGAGTACTCCGCAGAACTTATAAATAACTGTTTTTGGACACAACCAGACCCAAATGGTGTCCTTATATGTGGTCCAGCCTGAAAAACAAGAGCTGTGCTTGTTGCTAAAAAAATCTTTGCACTTTGTCGCAACGCAATCAAATCAAACTGGAGTTTGTATCCATGGGGCAGGTGGGGGTTTTAATGCCCTCATTTTCATGCAGTTTTAATCTCAGTGAGCAGTGAAACCGATGTGAGTTTACACATCCATGTGAACAAAATAATTTGTATGGAATACAAAGAGGGCCAAAAAGTCTTGAAATGTCAAGCATCTTTCATCCACAAAGTACGCTGTTAAGATGTTAAGACAAGAAATCCCCTTATCTTCATTTCTCTTTGCATCCTTACTGCAGCTTCATGCAGCTCCAGTGATCCTTTGAACTTTGAAGATTATTAACTCATACAAGCGCACAACTCAAAAGCTTTATGAGCGCATCGTTTCCTGTGTGAACTTTGGGCTATGGCTCCTTTCAGCTGAAGAGTCCCTCTGGTTCGCTTTCTGAGCAAACAAAATGAAAGAGCATCAGCTGAAAATACTGGTTATAGGAGACGGAAACGTTGGCAAGTCTTCATTTGTGCATCGCTACGTCAGTGGACAGTTCAACAAAACATACAAAATGACTGTAGGAGGTACACAGACTGGTTTTTAACAATTATAGTTTTTTAGGCTCTTCATCTGGGCTGACTTGTGTGTTTAATGTTTAATATGGAAAATGTAACTTCTGAATTATTTTAACGTCAGATCTTACAAAGCCCAGATTTGTTGAGTCTTCAGTCTTGGACTCCAACTGTTTGTCCAATACTGATGTTTCACAAAGACGGTTTAGTTCTGATTTTCTTTTTTCAAGGATTGTGTGTTGCTCGTTGCGTGAACTCGGTGTCTAAGCAAGGAAAACGGCAGCGAGTCAAAAACTGAAGCTCTTGATAGTTCTTCTAAAATATGGATCCATCAAATAAACAAGATTCTGAATAAAAGCAGAAGAATTAAGTCTCGATTAGGAACATTGTTCCTCCATTTTAAAATGTGTCAGTTAAGGTGGTTTTAAAGGTTTGGAGCATCAGTTTCCAAACACATCTTGATAGGACAAAACTCAGGAAAGACCCAGAAATGATCAGACAAACCATTCAACCTTTCTGGAAAAAATCTGACTTTTTTCTCAGAATTATGACTTCAATCTTGTGAAACACAAAATTCTGAAATAAAATCCAGATTTTATTTTAGTTTTTTATCTTCTGAGATCTTTTGTTCATTTTATTAGATTTTTTTTTTTTTCCAGTGGCCCGAATCCTCTTTAATTCTGCTCTTCTTCAGAATTTAATAATTTAATTTCCTTTGGGATTAATTCTGTATTTCTGAACTGAATGTGAATATCTGGGTAAATTTAAACATAATAAAAATGTTTATGGTGCTTCATGAATCTGAGTTGCTCTCAAACTGTGTTCCTAATATGAGTTTTGTTTACTTCTGCAGTGGATTTCTCTGTTAAGATGCTGCACTGGTCAGACAAAGAAAAGGTCAGAGTTCAACTTTGGGACATTGCAGGTATGAAACATTAGTTCAAAGTGAACTACAGGTCTATGCATAAGCATATGTTGATCACTGAAATGTGCATGAATGTCGTCTGCCCTTCCAGGCCAGGAGCGTTTCATCTCCATGACCAGAATTTATTACAAAGGAGCGGTGGGCTGCGTTCTGATGTTTGATATCACTGACTCATCAAGCTTCCTCAAGTGTCGCCAGTGGAAACAGGACCTGGATAACAAGGCCATGCTGCCCATCCTGCTGGCGAACAAGGTGAGCGGGTTTATCCAGCCAATACATGATACACTAGGAGAGCTTAGCACTGCTCAGTTCTCATCTTTTTATAAAGAGCCACATGAGAAATTTGAGATGTTTTCACACCTCGATTTGATTAGGGATCAAAATTCCCACATTTGTTACATTTTCAGCTAATGCGACTCACTTTAATGCTGTACAGTGTCAACGATCCGAACTGATTAAAAGAACTTATTCACCTCCTCGCCTGTGGGGGCGCTGCACCAAAAATCACTGCAGGAAATAACACAAAGACCAGTGCAAACTTTCTTCTCCACAAAATGTAAACAGAAATGAAGAAGCATTAAATTATAGTGATGTAAGTATTTCTTTTTTGTCTCTAGTAAAGGAAAAACACAAGCTATTTCTCCCTGTAGTGCAAGACTCCCGCATTTATTTTGGCTGTCTACCCAGAATGCCTTGCGCTGTGGTGACCTTCCTGTGTTTGGAGCGGTTTCCGGCTCACTTGCATCCCTGCACTGGTTCACTTCAACCGAACCAAGATCGAGGTTTTAGGCAGGCCAGAGTTAGCTTGGTTCCAAATACCAATATAAAATACTTTCTAGAGTTTGAGTGAAGCAAACTAAACAGGCTCGATGTGAATGTACCAGTCATGTTATTTCTAAATCCCAATATTAAATACATTCCAGTAAATTTGCTGCAGAAGATTAGATACGAAGGACAGGAAAGCAAAATAAATTATTGCAATAAGCAAAAGTGCAGGAATGGAACATACAGCTGAAGCCAGATGTTTACAGTCACTCTGAAAATATGCATGACTCTCAGTTTCTCACTGTTTGGTACTGAATCGAGATGCACATTTCCTGTCTGGGTAATTCAAGATCCGCCCATCTGTTTTCCATACCTGCTCATGTTGGGAGGTATAGAAACAGGTGACAGGACGTGTATGGTTTTAAAAAGAAGAAAGTTCAACAGGACTGATCTGCAGGAGCGTTCTGTATTTTCCTGAATGTGTTTTTCCCTCCGGCTCTCTCTGCTCCCCCACAGAGCGACCTGCCTCAGTGGGCCGTCCCAGCAGACCGCATTGAGGCGTTCTGCAAGGCCAGTGGCTTCTTCAGATGGACTTCAGTCAAAGACAACAAGAACATCGACGAGGCAATGAGGTAACGTAGCATGTCAAGAGCTAACATGGTACAACAACCAGGACGACATTTAAATCCCATCCATCTGATGGGGGGCTCCATGTTTGAGGGTTAAGATGCTAATCCATGGAACTACATGTAAAATATTCACCTTGAGTCATAAAAATAGGATTTGTGTTCCTTCCTTTGTCCCCTTACTAAAGTAAGCAACAGCAGCAGGTATGAGGTGTTTTAAATCCAGTTTATTCCAGTTCATCCATAAAATGATCCCCAATGCATTTTGCATGACTAACAGATCTACTGGATTCCTTTCTACCTTCTTTGTCCTTCCATATTTCCTTCCCTCTTTGTTTTTTTTCCAACCTCGCTCCCTTTCTTCCCCTCTTCCTTTATTTTCTTTTATTCTTTGTGCCCTTCCATCCCTCCTTCCTTGTTTCCTTCCTGTCTTGTGCCCTTTCATCCTTCCATCCTTCCTTTCGCCTTCTTCCCTCCTGTCTTCCCTTATTTTTTCTTTGTGTCCTTCCTTCCTTCCTTGTTTTCCTTCTTGGTCATTTTCTGTCTCCTTTTACCTGTTTTATTTGTATCCTGCTCATTTCTCTTCCCGTCGTTGTTTTGCATCTCTGCTGCGTTTCAGGAGTCTGGTGGAGGAGGTTCTGTCCATTCAGTCCAGTTTGGATCCGCAGCCGCCTAAAACCGAAGATAGCGTTGACCCAGAGCAGGAGCCGCAGCTCGGCAACGGTGCAGGGAAGAGTTGCTGCTGAGGCAACAACGGTAGCTGTGAATCCTTTTTGTAATTCAGAGCACTTCATATTGACGTGCTATATTTATTTGTTAAGTATAGATTGTCCTTGGAAGCATGAATAGGTCACAAATTACCTGCCAAATATTCACTTTATGCATCCACTCTGCAGCTGAGATGATGTTAAGTGTATTTGGAAACTGCAGCCTACAAAAACCCAAACCCAACACTCGTCTTAAAAATATACTTTTCACTTGTAACATTGCATTTAACTGAAAAAGATGAGGGAAATAAACTTGACTTTGGTCAAAGTTTGGTAACACTCAATTAAAGTAATGTAATGTTGACTTTAATGTTGACTTAACTTTTTTTAGTAAAGTCATCTTGTCACATTGATGTAATTGCAGTTTGTACCACTGTTGTAATTGAGTGCTTTTAATGTGTTTCTTTTACAAATTCAAATAATCCTATTTTCAGGTTATCATGGACCAAACAGAAGAAGCAAAAGGAGGAAGAGGCTGTGGATAAATTTGGTTGGGAAGGAAGGCCTGTGGATGAGCTGCAGATGAAAAGTGCTTCTCCTCCAACACGCTGACTCATTCAGACGCATGACGTCCGCCCGCTAAAACCAGCCGTGTGCGTGGATCCGCTCTGCTCGCCAGAAAGACGAACGATGAGTGGGTGTTGTTGGGTGTTTGAGAGTGTGTATCACACAGGCACATGGATATGCATGTGCCTCAGAGAAGCGTAACTTGCAATTCCGGATTTTTATTTTTTTATTTTACGGAGAAAAGTGTTCATGCATATCACGCAGAGGAAAAAAGGATTTTATCAATTTTATTAAGATTAGAATCCCCTAGAAGTAAAAACTTAAATCTTAAAACTTAAGCATATATTTACTGATTATTGTATTTATTGTCTGCGACAGACTGGCGACCTGTCCAGGGTGACCCCGCCTCTCGCCCGGAACGCAGCTGGAGAGGAACCAGCAACTCCCGACCCCGTTAGGGAGAAGGGTGACGGAAAATGGATGGATGGATGTATTTATTGTATCCAAGATGAATTTCAGGACACACTGAAATGGACCAAACCAGTTTTAACTCTGACTTGAACGCCTCACGGTTCTCCAGAAGGACATGAAAGTTAAACCTTCACATTTTAACCTTGTCATATTATATTATCTCTCTATGTGTTGACCAACATATTTGATGTATATTCATCATTTTGATGATGGCACTCGACAAAATAGAGTTTTTGTAGTTGTTTTTATTTTTGTGTTTTTATAACGTAAAGCATTTTGAACTAGTTTGCTGCTGAAATGTCCATTACAAATAAACTTGACTGACTGAGGAACAGCAAAGGGGCAGAAACTGCAGACAGTCTCATAAAAGCCGAGGTCGTCATGGTTGGTAGCATCCAATTTTACAAACTTGGAAAATATGAACCGCATCCATCCCACACCTGATTAATCCACCCAGTGTTGACAGTAAAAACAACAAAATGATAAGTTTTTGCTTTAGGATGATTTGGTTTTGTATCAAAAAGTGATCAACAGCCGGATGATATTACTGGTGGAAAAGACAAAAACGACAGGAAGTGTATTTTTTATATTGCTTTATTGCATTAACAAGTTTATTATTATGGGATTTTAACTGTTCTTATTTAATGGAAACTTATTCAACTTTAGTGCAACATCAACTTGTAGGTGTGGATGAGCTGCAGATGAAAAGCGCTTCTCCTCCGACACGCTGACACGCTTCCATTAAAAATTCCCATTTTTAATGGAAATGCAGCTAATGGTTGATAAAATTTGGAATAAAATTTGTGTTTTTGCTCTTTCAGAGAGAATATTAAATTAAATTTATTTATTTGCGCAACATACAATCAAACAGACAAAAGTAAAATCAAGAAAGAAAATAAAGAAAATAAAAGTTAAAACAAATTAACTTTGTTTTAACATAAGTGATATGCAATTTTCTTTATTATTATCTGTTCGAAAAGGAGCAGGAGAATTATAATAGAAGATATTATAATGTCACCTCACATGATATTTAAATCTCACATTTTCATCTCTAGTTATTTAAACACTTTTTATATCATCAATAGCATTTACGGACTTATAGAATATATTTCCCATAAGCTCCTTTTTAAACAGTTTTTTGAGCTGGTTAAAAAGGAGCTAATTGGGAAATATGTTCTATGCAGTGCAAGACAAATGGGTTTGATTTAGGTACAGAAATACATGAATTAATCAGTCAAATCCTATAGAAACATTCAGCTTCAGAAAATTAAAACGCAATTCAGTCGAGTTCAGTTTATGATGGCGACTGGTAAAGAGAAGTTTTCTATCTGACGTAGCAGGTTACATTCAGTCCTATTCTGAGGCGCTGACATGGTGATCCAGGAAACTCCAGGTAATCCATGGAGTTTTGTCCTTTTTTTGAGAAATTCTGATAAAAAACTGTAATGCAAATATTTTTGGGTCATTTTTAAGTCCAATTGTTTGGTATTAAAGAGTTACTGAACATCAGTTTAACGTTGGATTTGAAGCATAAATGAATGTAATCCTGAAAACCATCGGTTGTGACGCTGGTTGGTGAATTCTCTCAGCACAGCAGGTGCGGCAGTCGCCACCTCGCGCTGATGAAGGAACCCACGTAAGCTGCAACCTGACATGCTGGGCTCTGGCCCAGGGTTATTTGTGGTCGGCCTGTGCAGCGCCTCTCGGCGTGTTGTCCTTTTATTGCCTCAGTCTGCCATCAGAATGGGAACCCAGGAAATGTTTCCCATCAACATGCAAAAAGAAACATCACTGCTGTCATTGTTGATTCACATCTGCATGCAAACACATTTACAGAATAAACAGCACTTAGTTGTTTTTTTTCATGTTTTTTTTAAATAAAATTGAATAAAAGCATTAAAATTTCCCACCTTTTGGATTTTGATTTTTTATTATTACTTCAAATGAATATCAAGAAAAAAAAAATAAAACAAATTAAAATCAGGGAATTTTACTTTATTTGAAGAAGAGTAGAAGATACAAGATCTTATGATTTTCTGCCCCTCTCGTACTTTGGAGTTGTATTTTTATAAAATGATGTCTAAATTGTTTCTAGTTGCATTTACTCTGATCAGATTGTGTATTTATGAAATTTTCACCTGTTTTTTTCCCTGTTATTTAAATTATACAACCCAATCTCCTCCTTTTTCACCTTCATGCCACTGACTTTAAATCAAACATACAATATGAAAACCCTGTCATTTAATTTAGTTTCTATATTTTAAATTTTTTTCAAAAGTTGTCTTTCATGTTTTTGCATTGCATTGTATATATTGTTTCATTCACAGTACATTTTCCAATTTGTAAGTATTTTTTTTACAGATAATCACAAAAATAAAACATAGTGCGTAAAACATTAAATTAAAACATATAAAAAGATAATTAGAAGCCTCACCATCCCAACACTCACTGCTGTCAGCTCAGATTAAAGCTGATAGAAGAAATTATATACATATCAAAATTACCTGCAAAAAATGACAAGCATTTCAGTTGTTATATGAAAAAAAAATCCAATAGTCTGTCACATTCATCAGTTTCTAAACAAATGATCTGCTAATCTTAAAATAAATATTTAAACCCATATATTTTACAGCTATTGCAGAAAATCTGATGAGATACGGCCTTTCTGGAAAGATCATGAAGGCTGGGAGAGAAGCTGATATGAGGGAACAAATTCATACTAAATGGATGCAGATGAATTATTAGGCTGAGTTATGACCTGTGACCCCACAGTGGGTGGAAGAAAATATTAGATGCAGCAAGATATGGGAGCATTCCTGGAAAAGAATTTTCTGAGCCCGAGGAGCTGACTTCAGCACGGCGCATGACCCTGAGACCAGACGTCAGGGCAGCGGGTTCAGAGTGGAGGCCGCTCTCCATCCCCAACCAGTGACCCACCAGGAAACACAACAAAACCACCAACTGAACCAGAGTTCATGACAGGCACTGACACAAACATACGGCTGAGATTTCTGATTTAAAAAAGATGGTAAATAAAGTTCTGTTTCTTTTTTTCCTACTTTCTTCATTCTGATTTATTATCTCTCTTCCTGTGTCAGTATCACAGCTATCGCAGCGGATTTGCTGCATCATATCTTGGTAAATATTCACGCAGTTTGACGGGGATGCGCACATGAGATGACACCGTATCTAATCAAAGTGTCGTAAGCAGTGACTGTTTGTGTTAGCGCTCCTCACCAGACCATCTGCTGACTGGCAGAGACAGAAGGCAAGAAGCAGGGAGAGCAAACAGAATGCAGAAACAAAGAGGAAAAAGAACTGGACCAGGTCCAGCAGACAGGAATAAACTGGCCAGGCTGCACTTCAGAAGCTAATTAAAACGGCCTTATTAGGCTTTTGCTGCAATGTACCAACAAAAGAACATGTCATATCAATTTTATTTTTACTTATTATTTTTAGAAGCCAGTTTTCCATTCATTTGTGCATGTGGAACATTTAATGAGCTTTGTGGCCGTGACTAGAAAAACTATGGAAAAGAAGAAGTCGTGAACAGCAAAACCCCCAATTAACTCACTGTCAATATGTTTCTATAATGTGGTGTGAATAACTAGAAGCTTATAGAGCCAGGATGTTCAAAGTAAGGCCTGGGGGCCATTTGCAGCCCCTAAACCACATGTGTCAAACTCAAGGCCCGGGGGCCAAATCTGGCCCAACGGAGCTTTTTATGTGGCCCTCCACATAAAAAGGAGGGCCACATAAAAACTAAACACTAAACACTAAGTGTGATTAAATATTATATTATCAAT
Organism: Poeciliopsis turneri; assembly: GCA_922788865.1. NCBI lineage: Eukaryota > Metazoa > Chordata > Actinopteri > Cyprinodontiformes > Poeciliidae > Poeciliopsis > Poeciliopsis turneri. Next base: position 4,102,904 of record CAKLNU010001103.1, read on the forward strand.
CATATCAATGCAGTTTTTATCTGTTTACTGCCAATTTATATCAATCAATCCCTCCAGTTTCTTGAGAATTTACGATTATAGTCCATGATTTATACAGCGAGTAAATAAAAAGTTGCATTTATTATTAGTTCCTGAAGGGACTTAAAAGATCTTCAATAATATTATGTAATTTTAAGAATTCATTGACATATTAACAGTTTGTGAACAGGTTTCATCAACACATTCTGGCACAACCGGCCCTTTAAGAGCCTTCATGATCTTGATTTGGCCCAAAACTAAAATGAGTTTGACACACCTGCCCTAGACTGACTTTTTGTGGCCACAATTCAGGAATAAATTATTAAACTAGGACAAAACTAGGACTTTTAAAACAAAATCCACTAAAAATGTAGATTTTTAGTGGATTTTGTAGATTTGTAGATTTTTAGTAGTGATCAACTTTTCCAAGCTTTCTTGTTGTTTAGAACTACATCGGCTTTTTAACATATACTATAATGTACATGTTGGTGCACCTTAATCTATTTTTAATTGGTGTATTAAAGTTTGGCTGAATGGAGCAAGTGTTTTCAAATGAAGACTGGCCTAGAGCCTGTTTTTATTGCTGAGAATAGAAGAAATATAACTTCAGTTTTCTTCAAATCGAGGAGTTGAACTATCTGGAGGTTTTCTTTCAACAAGGAAAAACCATTTGAGGTTTTGGATCTATGATCAAGTTCCCACAAAAACAAAAAATATATATATATTTTGTTTAATTAGAATGGTTTATGCTTAGTTTGTAAGTGGATAAAAAAAAATCACAAAATTTTGGGTGATTTTAGATTTTAAAGATAAAATTATTTTTGACCCATTTGACAAAAGGTTTGGACATCTTTGAAAATTGTTCAAACACAGTTTCCAATTGCTTGGATGGTCAAACACTTTATTGTAGTTTCCTTACATGTGGAAGTCCAGATTTTAGTCTGCTTTTTAAGATTATCTTTGTGAGTCCAGCAAAAATAACTCTCTTACCAATTTCAGGAAAGTCTCCAGTTTTCTTTTTGTTTTTGTTACCAACTACAAAGGAAAAAAATTAAATGCGGTTTTTTGTTGTTTTTTTTTTTTAATTTCATAGAACCTGTTTAAAAATATTAAAATTGGTGTTACAATTATAAGCTTCATCACAGAATCTCCATGTACATATTTAATTTTTCTAATCAACATACACAGTAATTCGGCTCCCATAGTGAAGCATTTTTGTCCTAAATACACTAAAGTAAATAAATTTACTTACGTGTACATATATTTTTACATTATTAAAATTCTCTGGAATATTTTTTCTTTCAGCGTCAGTGCGTACGCAACTATATTTACATGAATATCCCAATTAAACGAGTCAACCATTCTCAACTACACGGTGAAGGAACTTCCGCAATTCCATGCCTCTTAAACGTGACCTACATCACACACGTGACAATGGACCAATGGGGTTGTCCGCCTCGGAAACACGTCTGAGTTCACGTTTGGTTGGGCTGGTGCTGCCTTCACTTGCATGGGAATTATTAGTTGTTTTGAATGAGTCGCAGATATTAATGCTCAAGAAACAAAAAACAGACAATCAGATGGACAGACGAAAAAATATTTTGCTTAATTAGTACTGTTTCTTCATATTTGTTCTGAAACTAAGAGCTCTAACTGATAGAATAATGACATGTTTTACAAAGTTGCTTAACATCTAAAAGCTAAAGTTTGTACACAAGCTTTATTATTCAATATTGAATGAATAAGATTTCATATTTGTTGTTATTTTCTATTCTTAAATCTGGTGTGTTGAGTGGGCAGGGCAGGATTAGTAAAAACGTTCGTTTACGTAAAACCCCTTGGACAGTGAACGCAACATGAAGCCGGCTCACATATGGCTCCGGACATGCGCAGTGGCTCCATCTCTTATGAAACGCGGTACAGTAGTAGGGCAAGCCGGGATTCTCAGACAGAGGCTGCTGGCACGAACCCGCTCCGCATCGCTGACCCGCACTCCTCCAGGACCGAAGAAATGCTTCTTTCTCTGGGCCTGACATAAACATCACTCCCGGGGAGCCAGCTCAAGGTAAAGCGAGGCTTCATTCGCGCCTTGTGTGTTTAATTTCAACGTAAAGTGGTAGAAACAGGTTACATAAGTTCCGCTCCGGTGACCCGGTTTTGGTCTTTCCTCGCAGACAAGGAAATTTCCTCCTGCTGAAATTTACATCTGTCTTCAATTACTTGAGGCCAAAATGAGAAATTAAGAGTTTATATATGCTTGACATGATATAAATGTGGACTTTGAGTTCGTGTGAGGAGTTGTGCTGCATTTCAGGCCCTTTCAGACAGTCGATGTGACCTAATTTCCATCTGCAGGAGTCGCAGTCGCTGACCTGATAAACTTGACTTTCATAGGATTTATCAGAAGATAATTACCATTTAAATTCATTCTAACCAAACTATTACAATAGAATGCACTTTACAGTATCTTTTGATATAAATAATCCCTAATACATATATATATAGATAATGAAATGGGAATTTTTTTTTTATTACTAACACTTATTTGTTTCACTTATTAATTTGAATGATATTTGCAGTCATTCTTGTGTTATTATTATTTTTTATTAATGATATTTTTAATTCATTGTCTTGTTACTTTAAATTGATTAAATTGCTTTATTGAACTGTATTTGAGTAATAATGGATTGAAAAGAACAAAGTTGCATTTAATTTGATTTGAATCTGAATTTAATTGTGTTGCACTGAAATAAAATAGACAAAATTGGATGTGAACATTGAATTGTGTCCAAAATAAATCTAATTGGATATATTTTGAGGGCAAAACTATGATTTATTATTGGATTTCGGCTGCATTATATTGATCTGGAATAAGTTGGATTGATAAATTAGATCTGGATATGGATGCGACTGTGTTGTATTGAATTCAGTGGAGAACAAGTTGATTTAAAGTGAATTTAATTCCCATCCATTTTGCGGCTGTTTTATCTCTTTATTTATTTCTTTTTTGTCAGAAGTGTGATTAATTTGGAGCGAATTGAATCGATGCTTTTAGGATTCCTCTGAAATCCGGCCACCTCACAGAACATTGTTTTACACTCATTCTCCATGTTTTCCTCTTGTAACATAATAACGCATCAATCCTCCGTCTCTTACTCACTGGAAATGGCTGAATGTGTAGAAGGGAAGCTAAAACATGTTTATTAGTTGTGATTGTTGGCGTATGAATAATAAATAAAAAGCTAAGCCCAGGGTTTCATTAGGGGGAATGTCATGTAAACGTCACTGTCTGCAGTTTTTCACCTGAAACTTTCTGAACTAAATTCAGTCGTTTCTATAATTTTGGAGTTTGTACTTTCACAGTTGGAGTTAACGTAAATAAGAGTATACGTTTTTATACTTGAGTGTAAGTGTTTTTAGTGACAAACCGTGAAGCAAGACGGCAGTTTTTACATAAAAAAAGATAATGGATTAATAATTGGATTAAACGCATTAAAAGCATAGAGTGTGTGAACTGGTTTAAACACCAAATACACCTTAACGTGCCTTAAAACACAGAGTGGAAACCATCTTAGCACAGAAGCTAACATGTATGGTTTTCCATATCGCCGCGGGTTACAACCAATCAGGGACAAGAAAAATTAATGCTGCTCCTGGAGATTGGTCGCCTAATTTAGTTTCAGGCCAAACAACCAGACAGCCTTAAAGGCAATTTAGAATATTTAATTACCCAGTCATGTTGTAGGAAGCTGGAGCGCCCAGAGAAAACACATTTATGCATCCGGAGAACATCTGCACTCTATGCAGGCTGAGATTTGAACCCACAACTTTTTTGTGCAGCTTAAAAATGGTTCCCATTGTGAAAAAAATAAACAGTCAGTAAATAACTAAACTATTTGTTAAAAAAATAACATCATAATGTGTTAAGAGCTTAAAATAGTGTTATTTTTGCTACCATAACAAGAGAATCTAGTTCTGTAAATCCATTAAACGCAGCAGTTCTTTTTGGCTCCTGCTTGAGCAAAACGAACACCCACATCTCAATGAGCATATGGTTCTTCTTCTCGCTGGCCAGCGGGTGATTTTCTGATTCTTCCATTCAGAAAACAAGCCGGTGAAAGAGGCTGCAGGCCAAGCGGCAGCTTGCTCTGCAGCGGATGAGCCTCTTCTAATTAGCAGCCGTTCATCTGCTCATCTTCCTTCAGCTGTTCAGTTCAGCTTCCGGTTTCCACAGTGGAGTCTCAGGCGCCGAACCTTTTGGTCAGACGGGAAAAATAACAGCTTGAGTTCTGACTGTTCAGAGATGCATTGAAAACAGGCGGAGGTGACCCATCTTTGTGTTTGTATCCAAGCCAGCTGAGTGAATAAACGGCTTTCCTACGCCTGCTGACCTCCGCCAACAGGATTTTAGGAGAATATTTTGGATCTGCAGCCAAGTTTAAGTTCTTATTTTAGTAACTTTAGTAACTAAGTCTGTCATAATAATTTTCCTGGATGATAAATTGTGCCAGGCGTTATTGTCATAACAATAATGTCGTTTTGAGATCATTTTCAAGTTATATACAGGGAATGGCAAAATTATGCAAGAACACATTCTCAAACTTTAAATTCTAATTACCATTTAATATTGGAACTGGAAGACATTTTAAATTTGCAAAATGAGGAAATGAAACAGAAATGGCAAATAAAACAAATTCTTACGTCTCGGTAAACAGAATCATCCTTCAAATAAAGGACTAGTTGAAATCAAAGACTTTTGATAGAAAAAAGATAAATAAAATAAAAATTATTAAGTTTGTTTTCATTTATAATGCGATTCAATAATTTATTGCTTATTGTGCACTTAGCTCCTGATGTTTGATTATTTAGTATTTTCTATTCGTCCTCTGCAGAATACGATGGCCCCAAATTCCATCCACTGGTTCCGTAAGGGACTGCGCCTCCACGACAATCCGGCGCTCCGGGAGGCGGTGCGGGGGGCCGGCACCGTGCGCTGCGTTTACTTCCTGGACCCGTGGTTCGCCGGCTCGTCTAACGTCGGGGTCAACAGGTGGAGGTAAGACGATTTGTTTGAGTTTGGCTGCAAACTATTGACTCTGCAGCTCCTCAATGTGGAATAAAGGAAAGATTAACTGCTAATATTTTTATTTCTGCTTTTAAATGTTAGGAAATGGAAGTGAAGCACCATTAACTCTGGATGTTTTCTGCTGGAAAATACGTGTGAATTTCTAAAATGTAGCCTAAAATGTATTATTCTCAGAAGTATAATTTCCTCATATTTAGCTCCCAAGGAAAACAGATGAAGTTTTCCTTCCATTGCTTTCACATGATTGGTGTAAATGAGGAAATCGTTCGAGTTAAATCAAAGTTCAGGCAGTTAGGAAAGTTAGAATCAATAATTTCAGTTTTGTTTTTTTGTTTGGTCAAGAGAAACAACCGTTCCTCTTGACTCTTTGGAATCACCTGCTGGGTTCAGAAATGTCTGAACATTTTCTTCAGACTTTTCTTCAAATCAGAAACAGGAATAAAATGTTACCTGTTGATTTCCCGTCAGAGCATTATCGACACTTTCTAAGTTTTATTGTTTTGGTTCATTGAACAAAGATCGCAGCTTCACTCTCAGTCTGGTGTATAACTTTGGAACTTTGAGATGATCTTTGCTCTGACTGGGAGTAAAAACAGGAACTGATCATTTAATCCGGGAACCATGAACTGGAGGACGTCCCTCCAGGCAGCTGCAGTTCTGCCCCCTGCAGCATGATGTCAGCATTTCTCTGCTTTTAAAAGCTTTATTTCACTTATTTCCAGATATATGAAACAAATCTGTAAAGTTTACTTTTCGCCTAAATTACTGAAATTAATACTTTAGATCTGTACTTGCTTTTAGTGCTTTAGGTTTGGTGGATTTTGTTTTAAAAGAATATCTAAACATGTTTTCAGAAGAAATTTTTCTAGTTTAATTCAACTTTTATTTGCAAAAAACACAAAATAATAGTGAAAGTTAAGAGTTGTGAGCTGGAGGAGAGCACTCAGTGGCTCCACAGCCACAAGGTGCCCTTTGGTTTAAATCTGCTTTCCCATAATCCCCCTGGTGCGGGTCAGCATGAGGCTCAGGCTGGCTGAGGAGAGCGTCTACCTTTCAGGGTCGGTGGGAACCCGCCTGCGTCCAGTTAGAGCTGCGTCTCTTTGGGCCGGGTTCAGGGGAAGCGTGTTGGTGCTGAGGCAGAGGTGCCTGGCCTGCTTTGCTGTGTTTCATGTCTGTTTTTAGCTCATTACGGAAGCAATCAATGCTTTTGACTCGCCGCTCGTCTGGGTCTAAAAATGCTCAAGTGCCGCCAGCAGTTCCTGCAGGAAACGCCGGATTTCAATACCACTTCAGATTCAGGTTTCTTATTTTAGGTTTCAACTCCAGTAATTATAAAGAAATCAGCAGTTACATGTTGTGCATGTTTATCTGGATCAGTCCCTGTTGTGAAAAAAACTCCAGGTCAGGTATCAGTGACACTGTTTCTGATCCATGAGGGCGGATCTATTCAGTCTAATTCTTTACTTTTATTATTTATTTTACATTATATTTATAGTAATTAATTGCACTTTCTGAACCATTTCAAAGAAGTTGCAGTTTATTTTGACATGTTTTTGCCAGTTTGTTAAACTCAGTGAGCAAATTAAAGTTGGGCTGTTCTTCCATGTTTGTGAAGAGATTTTGTGCATTTAAGAGGACAGTACTGGTGCACATCAGTATTTCAGTGCATTTGTTTAAACTAATAACCATTTCCAGCCAGGTCAGCTGTTTTTCTGTGCTATCGGCTGATTCTAGACCTCAGATATCGGTATCAGAAGTGGAAAAAGTGGATCAGTGTGTCTCTAATTTTGTCCCAGTGGAAGCATTAGAGAACTGATCTTTCTGGACACGTGTTTAGACTCACAGAGCAGCTTTAAAAGTAAGTACACCCTCTGAAACGTGCACAGCTGCCCTGACACCTGGCAAACCATCATCCAATTAGCGCCGGTGATTTTATTTCAATGCTCTTTAACTCTGTCTCCAGATTGAAGGTTAAACATGGGACCAGCTTTTATTTAGTCACATTATTTTTGAATGAAAACATCTTATTTTGTGTCATCCTTATGAAATCAGACATCTTTGAGGTGGAGGCTTTCCTAATAACTTATCCAACAGCTTCTCAAATGTTGCATTGTTCAGAAAACAAAACTCATGCACATAACAGGAAACTGATCTGCAGGGTCATAATAGACAGATGGAGGTTTTACCCTGTATTATCTCTTTGGAGATATCTATTAAGTTTCATATAAGGATTATTAGTTCTATACCTAAAGTGTAAATAATTAGAAGTTTTTCCAACAAAAGGAGAAATGTAGGTGAAATGTTTGAAGGTAATGTAGGCCAGTGTGTCAGCGCAGGAAGTGGTTATGTGATCATGACCTACTTGTGGCGAGATCTTCCTGTGTGGCCCGTTACCCAATCAGCATTGCTTGAGGTGGAGGCGCAGATAAAAGCAGCTACGGCTCAGTGAACTAACGCCAGCACAAAGAAAAACATGTCACCATTCATCATCAGCAGGAATACGGGGCTCTTGGTTTAAAGAGCAACAGGTCGTCTTCGTGCATCAGGTTCATCCAGGGAGCCAGAATCACAAGTTTAGATAAAATACCTTTACGTTTCTGTCCGTTACAGATTTATCCCTTTTTTGTGTTATTTAAATTATTCAGATCATTGTTTTGCTTATTAAAATGAAAAATCGACCAAACCAGTTTGGCCTTTTGTGCCAAGCTTGTCTAGTCAAGTTTATTTGTATAACACATTTCAGCAAAAAGCAGGTCAAAGTGCTTCAGATCAGAAAGACGTCATAAACTCACCAAATTATGACGCAACCAATAAATGTAACATTGTGTTGTTGGGTGGATCATTTCCACGGGAGTTGATGTTGTACTGTCTTAAAAAAACAAGGTTTTGTTTTTTATAATCAGGTTTTCTTTGCTTAAATTTCTTGTTTATTTGAAATATGACCATTATAGGGCCTCACTTTCACAACCACTGAACTTCTTTCTACTTTATCTAAATAAATGTTTTTTTCATGTCTTAATTTCAATGTTGACTATTTTAAACAGCTTTAGTCGTTTCAAAGTTGCTTTATGCTGAACCTTTCTTTGTTTCTGTTAGTTTAAATGTTTGTTGTAAGATTTAAGTGATTATAGTTGAAATCACATGAACATATTGTTAGAAAACCTGAAACCAAAACCTTCCAGCTCAGTCATTGTTCAGTCGGCTCGCTCTGAAACACCCAGCAGTGAGAGAGCGATTCAATCTGACTTTACCCTTCTCAGTGTGTGTGTGTGTGTGTGTGTGTGTGTGCGTGTGCATGTGTGTGTGTGTGTGGGTGTGTGTGTGTGTGTGTGTGTGTGTGTGTGTGTGTGTGTGTGTGTCCGCTGCAACAGATGTAGGCCATCTAGAAACAAAACTGCACATTAAAAACACAGAAAGGCCGTTAAACAGGGAAGCTCACTTGAATGCTCCCGAGCGTTAACATTTATTCATGCAGTCACGCAAATACTCTTACAAACCAGGCTGACTCAGATCCAGCCCTGTAATTCATGATTACATATCGGCTCATAATAACTGATTTTTAATAAAGCAAAATGCCTAAAATATTAAGATTTCCTTCATAACATGTTTTTTGTAGAATGAGATCAGGCTTTGCTATTACATACAGTAAACGCTCTTCTAAGGCTTCACAATGATGGGTTTTTTTTTTCAAAACTGAAACTGAGCCTTATTTTTATAAATAAATGTGTTTATTTATACAAAGGTGGTTCCAGATGCTTTACATAATAAAAACAGAAAATTACAAAGTTAGAGAGAAAAAACCATACAGTTGATAATTGAACAAACATATTTTGAAATCATATATCAAATATGTTGGTGAGTGTTTCATTTATAATGTTTCCAAAGCAACTAACCAGGTGGGTTTTTAGTCTGGATTTAAATGAACTCAGCGTTTCTGCTGTTTTGCAGTTTTTGTGAAGTTTGTTCCAGATTTGTGGTGCGTAGAATCTGAATTTTGCTTCTCATGTTTGGTTCTGGGATGCAGATCAGACCAGAAGCAGAAGACCTGCGAGATCTGGAAGGTTGATGCAACAACAGCAGATCTTTATAAACTCTTGTGTTCGGTATTGTAGTTTTTTTGTGTGCTTGTTTGCTTTGGTGCAGCCATAAAACCATTTGCGTCATCGCTCTGAATCAACTGGTGCAGACAGCGAGTATCCTGTCCTAAATAGCAGGTTTCTAGGTTAGTGTCAGAGCAAAGTTTTACTTTTTCACATCACTTTTGGGTCTAAATTATAAAACCTAAAACTCTTGTACATGAATACATAATATCGGTTTTATTAGGGTAGATTCTTGACTTGAATCACCATTTTTGAAATCCTTGTCTGCTGCCCTAAATGGAGAGCAGACAGCCTGTCTGACGGCTCATGCACAGGCTGGCACGTGCCTTATTGTGTGGCTACTTTGTCTCGCAGCTCTGTCTGTCTGCGTGAGGATTGGGAACAAGCAGAGCTTTAGCTGAGAGCTGCGGCTGCTCAGGTTCAGTGATTAGGCCTGGAGTTGGACAGGAAGCAGCAGAAGTTCGCTGAACACCGTGCAGCCGCCGGCTCTGGTTGTAACGCAGGACGGTCCAAACGGCTGCCGCTATTCTTTATTACTTTTATGAATTATAAAGTTTCCACTTAACCTTATATTAACCATATATAAATATACTTTTACTAACTGGTAAATGGAGAAGAAAAGTTCTGACTGAGATTCAAAGTGGTTTTATCTTCTAAGAAATCCCAGATCTGAAAAACACCTGTGGCCTAAAAAGCCTCTTCTTACCCAACCAACATTTCTGATTTTGCTCAGACAATTTAATCGAACAGCAGCAGCTATTTTCTGGTGCTCTGTTGGAGAGCGGTGAGTTATTTTTGCAGGTGCAGCTGGTTTTTTTTGGTTTCTTTCAGCCTTCAGAGCTGCAGCTCACGATGTCCTTCGTTCGTCTCCAGCTGTTAGCCGTCGCTCCGCTCAGCTCAAGACGTTTCCTGACGCTTTGCGGCGTCCGTGACTTTTCACACACAGTTCCTGACGTGTAGCTGACGTCGGCGCGCGTCACAGTCAGCCTTCAGCAGCCAGTCAGTCAGGAGCAGCCAGACTCTGGTGCCTTCAGCACATGTTGAAGCTGCTGGGCCTTCTGAAATAAACGCTGAAGCTCCTTCCTCCGTTTTCTTCTTTCTTCTTTGTAACATTAACTGCTCTAAAACTTAGTCCTCCAAAAGTTTCAGTTTGCTCCTTATTTTTTTATCCTTTGCATCCAAAGCGATGAAGTTTCTTCTTCTCTTTTGAAAAAGATGTGGTTCAACTGTTGATGTGATTTGCACAAATTAGTGCATTTCTCTTTCTTTGTGAAAGTAAAAAAGACGAAATACAAGAAAAGGCCTGAGATGATGAACACAGTTAGTTTCCTGCTTACTTGTCTGTTTTAAATCTGCATTTTAGGTTCCAAATGATCCAGAGTTGCTGTAAATATGTCAACAAACCCGAAATATGAGCGGCACAGGGCAAAAGACGAGCTGAATTTATCAAACTATAAAGAGCTGGGGACGTTTGTACCCTAACTATTTAAAATATTGTTTTAAAGCAGTTGATTATAAACATGCTGTAAATGCAACTCAAAGAAATGACAAAATGAACATTGATACTTTTCTTCCTTCTTTTTGTCTAATCTGGGTTATTTTGCCATCTGGAGAATATTTACAATTCACCTTAAGAACAGAAACGCTGCAGTAATTAAGTGTCTAATTAGGAGTCGGCCTTTATAATATTGTTTATAATTTATTGTGATACATTTTTTATCATAAGAATTTTTGGATTTATTGTGCTCATGCTAAATTCCAATGAATGTTTTTTAAAAAACTGCACTTATTGTTAGGATTATTTCTGCTACTTTCTCCACTGTTTATGAGAGCATCAATAAATATTAATAGTAAAATATGAAAAATATATTGTAAAATATGTCTAAATGCAGTTATGCCAGATTATTTAACTTATACAAGACACTTTTCTGTTAATTTATCTTCCAATTGAATTGAACTTTTTCATCAATATCAATATTTTTGCTTAAAACAAACCTCTATATCTTGCTGAACAGTTAGTTTTAAATCACTTTATCTTATTTCAAGTCTACTAACAAAATTACTTGGTAAGATTTTGTGTTTTTGCAATGTTGGACTGCAGTTACTTAAAAAATCTCATAAATATTTATTACTTTATTGCTAGTTGTGAAGTTGGGACGTAGATGTTTCGCACAGGATCGTACTTCCTGTTGATGAAATGTTTTTCCTCTCCAGGTTTCTGCTCCAGTGTTTGGAGGATTTGGACGCAAGTCTCCGAAAACTCAACTCCCGCCTTTTTGTGATCCGGGGCCAACCAGCAAACGTTTTCCCGCGCCTCTTCAAGGTCGGCACAGAGAGGCAAACGCCGCCAACACCCGGGTGTCCAAACGTTTTGTCACATGGGCCATAATTAGTTGCAGGTCAAAAATAAACAAATTTTTGACCTGCAAATGGTGTGGGCCGCTGCAGATGTAAAATAATTGTAAAAAATTTATTTCTGCCAGACAAACTCAGAAACTGAGATTCAGCAAAAAAAGTTTTCTATAAAGAAAATGTCAAATTTTTATTTTTGGAATTTTTCTGAATTTCAAAAGTCAAATATTTACAATTTTTGAAACTCATAAATTTCCAAGTTTTTTTTCGAAGAACATTTTTGAGATTATTCTCAAAATTTCAGAGTTTGTTGGTGAAGATGTACCATGTCTCCACCAGGGGACTCTTCAGCAGGAAGTGAATCATTGGAAGTCAAATTTGGATTTCATCTTGATTTTAGATCAAGACAAACAGTGTTGTACTTTACATTTCATATTGTAAGAACATTAGAAATTAAAACACTCTCTTTGCATCAACGACCAAATTTGGATCAGTCCAAGGGCCACTAATGGCCCTCGGGCCGCACATTGGACACCCCTGCTCTGACACGTTCTTGCTTGTAAACCCACAGTCTGTGTTCTGGTTTTGGTTTCTCTAACACACACACACACACACACACACACACACACACACACACACGCACACACACACACACACACAGAGTTTATTGACATGATTTTCTGTCGTTTGTGACCTCTGCGGCTCAGGAATGGAAGATTTCCCGGCTGACCTTTGAGTACGACTCGGAGCCGTTTGGGAAGGAGCGGGACGCCGCCATCAAGAAGCTGGCCATGGAGGCGGGGGTAGAGGTCATCGTCAAGATATCACACACACTCTACGACCTGGACAAGTGAGACCTCGCCGAGAAAATGAGTCATTTTATAATAAAACCTCAACCTTTCATTTATCTGGAATGAAACATTAAAATCACTTAATATCAGTGTTTAAATTTAGTCATATTAAAAATATAGGACATCTGATAATGACCTGTATTTTTATTTTATGTTTTAAACATATTCAGATTTAATATTTAGTTTAACAATAGTGGAAAATGTCAAACAATATAAACAAACAAAACTAAAATACTGAAACTGTGGTGCAGAAATTCTCCATACATACAGTATGAGTAAATGTATGTTAATCCTACTTAAAATGGGATTAAAATATTTTAAGTGATCTCAAATATTAAAATATTTCTAAGAAAAGCCCAACTTTTCTTAGATTTTGAAAGCAGCTGTTCTACTAATGTCCATGAATCAGTTTGTGTGAAAAATGTGAAATAATCTCTTAAATTAACTTAGTTTGAACCAGATCTTTGCTTTGCAACATGAAAAAAAAAAACATCCTGAAAAAAATCCAATAAGAAACAGATAAAAATGGAAAATCATTGGCCTAGTCAAATCCCAGATGTTGATCTCAATAAGATGCGATGAAACGACTTGAAACATTCTAAACAGGCAAGAAACACAATCCTATTGATTAATGGATAAAGAAATGTTTATTTTTGTTTTTTAAATGCAATAAAATCACTGTATTTTTAAATAAATGAAGTAAAATATGTGAACAGAACTTCTTACAGCAGGTTTTTTAACTTCTGTGCCATAACTAGCATGTTTGTTTTTCTCCATTTGTCCGTCTGCAGGATCATCGAGCTGAACGGCGGACAGCCTCCTCTCACCTACAAGCGTTTCCAGACGCTGATAAGCCGGCTGGACCCGCCCGAGATGCCGGTGGAGACGCTGTCGGACGCGCTGATGGGCGGCTGCGTCACGCCTGTCTCCGAGGACCACGGGGAAAAGTACGGCGTCCCGTCGCTGGAGGAGCTGGGTGAGGAAACAGACGATCGAAACGTATCATCCTCCTCATTCATTCTCAATTCCATAAAAGAAAATATTTCAGGAAACCCAAATCTGCTTTCATTGAAACGGAAGCAGATTTAAAGAGACAGTGACCCAAATCTGGTTCTTACTGCTGAGAATCAACAGAATGTTTTTATTTTTCCATCTGAGCCCAAAAGAATTTGGAAAGCTCATTTCTTTCTTTTAATAACATTTTAAAATATACATATTTTAGCTCTGGATCTACATTGATTTTGCTTCATTTGTTTAATTAGAATTATTTATTATTGTTGAGCAGCAAAAACTGTAGAAACTAATTTCGTTGTAGTTTCAGACATTTTTGAACACTGCTGGTTCTCTAGTGTTGAATATATTTATTTAGTAAACATTTAAAAGGAAAAATTGGAAACAATAACAACAAAACATCTTTCCTCAATAAAAGCATTAAGCGCCTTCAGTCCTGTTTCTCTATTTAAAGTTTTTTCCTATTGGATTATTTGGGTTCAGCTGCTTAGAGGAACCTTCCAGATGCCTGCTTTCCATTCACAGACCTTCAGTTCATTCACACATTTAGCCGCCTGCAGCCATCTGCAGTTACACCTGCTCAACCCGACTCTCTCACTGATCCACCAGCCGTTAGGCGTTAGCTGCACTTTGCCTCTGCGCAGGTTTTCACCTCACAGGCTGTGATTTATCCCTGAAATGAACCAGAGGCCACGTTTAGCCTGCTTATCCCGACGCCGTCTAGACGTTAAGTTTTCCGTTCAGAGTTCCAGGATCCGGGATCCCAGATCCTGGCACCATCTGCTAGCTGCAGTGCACTGTGGGAAACGGCGCCATCTGCTGCTCAGAACCCTTTGCGCTTTATTTCTAACTCAGAATGTCGCTCAAGACTCTGTTTGTTCTGCAGATGATTCACCGGCATTTAGGTGTGTAATGTTGCAACAATAAATGACCAAGCCTTGCTGCACCTGGATGCTTTAACAGAAAGAAGACGCTTTGTGTCGGTTTTTTTATTCATAGTGACGTACTTCTGGGTTTTGTACAGAATTTGTATCTCAATTTCAATGAAAGTTAAAAATCTAGGAATTTTATTATGGAAAAATCTTTGTCTTCTCACCTGGACTTTATTAAAAATCAGATTTTTCCTCAATATAATGTTTGTTTTATATTGATATGTAAATAACTTCCTTCATTTTTGATTTTTCATACAGCAGTTTTAGGTTTTTGTCCAACTCTTTAATCTTTTTGGTCTCCAGACATCCTGAGATCAGGGACTAAAACTCGTTTTGTTTCCTAAAGGATCCAGTTTAAATATCAAACCACTCACAAAATAAAGTCTTCAAAAATGACATTTAAATGATAATTTGTGTTTAATTTAATGCAGTTTTATTTACTCAACAAAGCTAAATGATTTTTTCTGACATTTGAATGCTGGACGTTCTGATTAAGGTGATTTAAATTAACATTTTCCAGGTTTCGACATCGAGGGCCTCCCTTCAGCTGTGTGGCCTGGAGGAGAGACTGAAGCTCTGACTAGGATAGAGCGCCATCTGGAGAGAAAAGTCAGTATTACACCCTCATGTTACCTTTGGGATTACTTATCCTTTATTTATTTAGCTTAAATTTCATCAAGATAATGTGACATCTTCACTCCAGTTGATAAAAATACTTTCTGTTAAATATATAAATTGGTTTCTGACAGTAAAGTTTTCATCAAAGAATCATTTCTACTACTTGTCTATTTATTTATTGGATTTTTATTTCTTTCAGCTTTGTGAGGTTTTTTTACTCATAAAAAGGTTCTTTTTTTTTTTTTTTTTCAAAATGTGTGAGAAAAAAGCAAATAAATTTTTAGATTAATGTGAAAAAAATTCTGGGTTTTTTTTCTACTTTTCAAACTCAGAAATTTCATCTTGAAAGTTTTTGAGATTAAACTCAAAATTACTGAGAATGTTCTCCTTTTTTCTGTCTGCAATGTTGCTACTAGGATCATTATTGTTGGAATAACCATCACACCTAAGAAGTTAGAGCAGCAAACAGACATTTCTCAATTTTAGAAACAATCTTTGGAGAGATTTTGTCAGCTGTTGATCAAACATGTCTGATCAGATCTTGATTTGGGTTCATCTCGTCTCTCTGCCCAGGCGTGGGTGGCTAACTTCGAGCGTCCCCGGATGAACGCCAACTCGCTGCTGGCCAGCCCGACGGGCCTCAGCCCCTACCTTCGCTTCGGCTGCCTCTCCTGCCGCCTCTTCTACTTCAAACTCACCGACCTCTACCGCAAGGTTGGCCCCCAACTCACAGCAGGACGACCGATTTATTGAGTTTTGCAACAACTGTTCTTAAGAACAGAATAGAATGCAATTATCATCTGTTGTCCCACGATGGGGACATTTCTTTGCAACAGCAGCAAAGTGAATAACAGCAAATATACTCACAAAAATTTAAAGTACAACATTTATAAAATCAGAATGAATAAAAAAATACCATACAGTAAGAGGAAAAATTACAATAAATGTGACTTTTTGTTAGTGTGCTGGATGAATCATTATTTCAATTATGGATAAGGCAGGAATTAGAAATACTGCCACCTGCTGGTGGGAGTTAGAAACACTTAAAGCCAATTTTTGTGACTATTTTGCAGAAAATTTGCAGGAAATTCACTCACAATGATACATTAGTGCTAAAAAAAGAAAAGAAATCTCTTGATTTTGTGAGAATTTTGTTTTTCTTCCTAGATTTTGTTTTTTTGGTGTGACTTTTCAGCAACAAGAACAGGATTTCTTTCACTCTTTGTGTTGCCAAGTTTATTAAACGGCCCTCGTGTGAATTTTAATTAGAGCCACTGAATGTTTTAGATCCATATTACTAATAAATCAAATTAAATTAAATCAGGGAAAATTTCTTCATTTCAGCCAGTAATCAATGGCCAAATTAAGGTAAAACTGCAGAAAACAAAGCGGCATGAATAACCAGTTTTTTCCATCTCTGTGTTTAAACGGCTCCAGGTAAAAAAGAACAGCTCTCCTCCGCTCTCGCTGTACGGGCAGCTACTGTGGCGCGAGTTCTTCTACACCGCGGCCACCAACAACCCGCGCTTCGACAAGATGGAGGGAAACCCCATCTGCGTCCGCATCCCGTGGGACAAGAACCCCGAGGCGCTCGCCAAGTGGGCCGAGGCCAAGACCGGCTTCCCCTGGATAGATGCCATCATGACTCAGCTGAGGCAGGAGGGTTGGATCCATCACCTGGCCCGCCACGCCGTGGCCTGCTTCCTCACCAGAGGAGACCTGTGGATCAGCTGGGAGGAAGGGATGAAGGTGAGGAATGCCAACTCCATTTTCATAGAACTATGTTGATGAAGAAGGAACAGCTTCCTGAGACAAACTCAGACAATGAGACATTTTGCTGTTAAAGGTTTTCGAGGAGCTGCTTCTGGACGCAGACTGGAGTGTGAACGCGGGCAGCTGGATGTGGCTGTCCTGCAGTTCATTCTTTCAGCAGTTTTTCCACTGCTACTGCCCCGTGGGCTTCGGCCGGCGCACCGACCCCAACGGGGACTTCATCAGGTGGGTACCTTTCCTGTCATCGCCCATTGGGTGCCAACAACTGATTCCAACCGCATGGACGCTGCCCTCCTTCCCTCTGTCCCTCTCTCTCCAGAAACCAGATATCATTAGGTTACTGAAAGCAATAGGACCTTAAACTGGATCCAGGAAGTAATAGATTTATTTCTCAAAATGTTTGCAAAGTTTTCTAGACTTGCTTTTTTATCTTTAGTTTGTAAACTGAGGCTCAGATCAGGCAATTATTCAGCTGCACAGGCCAAACTAAAGCATAGCAAGAGAGAGAGATGGGGGGATAAATATGGGGCCTCCAGATTTCTGGGTAAGTGATGAGATAGAATAAAACTCCTTAAACTTTTTGCTATTTTCTTGTTTTGCCATCATTCCATCTTTTCGTCTGTCTCAACTTCAGTACTGTAGTCTTGGGATGTCAGGCATGTCTTTTCTAACAACCTCAGTTCTCTCCGTGTAATTTTTGATTGTTTGTGAGTGTTGGTGATTGTGAACTCACATACATCAGTAGGTTTATACCTGTTTCTAGCAGATGACTCACTGCAGAGACGTAGATTATTTCCTCTCTTTTTTTCTGGATGTAGCTCTGTGTTTGTGTTTTTGGCTCATCTGTTTTTTATGCGGGGGATTAGGGGAAAAGTTCAGCTGTCCCTCTCCCCTCTGTAGATTGTAGCTGATTGCTTTTAAGTTGATTGGTCGTTCTCCAGCCCCCTCCTTCCACCCAGGTGCAGTCTGAGCCGCCCGGCTCCAGACCGCCCCGGGGTAGAAGTTGGAAATCCAGCTGAGAAATCGGTGACCGTTTTGTTCTGATTCTACCTGTGCAACCCTGAGGGACGGGACTTGCTCACGCCCCAGCGGCGCCTTCTGGGCAGGTTTGTGACTCGGTAGCGTCTCATTTCGTCAAAAGGGACTCTGACCGCTTGGTAGGGAAATGCAAACGCCTTGCCTGCGTTCGTTAGGTAGAGCTCTGTGAAGCATTTCCTGGAGGGTAGCGAGGAGAGGCGTTGGACCAGCTGTAGCTCTGCCATCTCAGTGTTGCACCGGTGGCGCTGGTACTCGTTACCTGCGCGGTGCCATGCGAGCCGGTCCATTGTCCAGGCGCTGGGCAAAGCCCCTCGTCCAGCCCTTTGTGAAATGTTCAGTGGCGCTCTGCTTAGGTGAATGCAGCCTTGTTGGTTCCGGTGGGCCTGGAGCAGCGGCTGGTTTATGCTGAAAAACAGGCATTGATTAGGTCACCTAGCTTCTTCACACTGTGGTACCGCCCCAAATGAAGCAAAAATTAATCATTTTTCAAGTACTAGAATTGTTTTTAATGCAATGCATGCAAAACATTCCTCACTTATACCCAAAAACATACAAAAAACAAACATTAAGCACCTTAAATAGTAACATAAATCAGTTCAACATGTGATAGTCGTTACATTTATATGTAATAATAAGGAGAATTTTACTCATTTATGTCCTAAAAACACAAGGAAAACAAACATTAACTGCCTGAAAATTAGGAGATGCTAGGTTTGCAAAAATGCTAAAGTGCTAAACAAATAATTAGCTCTTCTATTAGCACATTAGCATAACTGTAGAGTAAAAATATTTAATTTTTTTTACTAAAGTAAAAATAAAAAATAGCAAAGAAATTACTCTAGTAAGACTAAAAAAATATTTGATAAAATCTACTCAAGTACTGAGTAACTGATCAAATTATCAATCACTTAATAATTAAAAATTACATAATCAGGTGGACCAGAATATAGAGTTAAGTAGAAATGTTGGTATTGTAATGATGGAAATGACAGAAATTCACATAAATAACAAAAAATAATCAAGCAAAACAAAATGTTTCCAAATCAGTTTCTTTCAATAAAAAAACTTAGAAAACTTAAATAAATACTGCAGGTCTGTTACTGGTGATTTTTCTTATTAAAATATGTAAATGTGAGAATGACCTATACTGAAAAAAACAGAAATTTTACTCAAGTGCATTGAAATCACTCAAGTCAAAGTATAATGAAAATACTCCTAAAAGTAATTAAATATGTTACTCAAGTAAATGTGAATGGTTGCTCAGTAAATCTCCAGGAGCTTTGTATCACAGTGTGCTACCTTCCTAAAAACAAAGTGTGTAGAACGTGTAGGCTCCGCCCCCAACGCCACCCGCTGTTCCCTTCCAGGACCGCTCGCTACTAGCAGGTCGCGGATCTTCCTGGCAAAAGGGTTGTGGTCCTTTTTGGTGAAATGAGGGGGCTCCCTAGTGGGCCGGCCCAGAGTGTGGCGCTGTGGCCGTGGGGAGGAGACAGTCAGCAGGGGGGCTATGGGCCCGCTGACCACTTAAAAGTTAACCACCACAGTCTGGGGGATGGGGAGCATGAGTGAGCTCTTTTCTCAGTCCACCACTGTCTGATCATGGGGGATGAAGGTTGGAGGGAGGGAGGGCGGGGGCCTGGAGCTGCGAGGTATAATGGGAAACTTCTGTCATCGACAGCGAGTGTGGATTTCCTCTGACGACTGGCAGAGTTTTAGATGTTTTATTAACGAAGAATATTAGGGGTGCACCGATTTTATCAGCCAGCCGATTCATCGGAGCCGATTTCCTCAATTTTAGGAGTTTGGTGATGATGCTTACTGACATGTGAAGCCGATCTCATTTACCTGCTGTCTTCTTTTCTCCTGTTATTTTTACTCTACTGTTAGCCCCGCCCCCCAGGTGACATCCGCATGTTTGCTGTTACCAATAGCCACTGTTAGCAACTCTGCGATTTTTCTTGCTACATTTAGAGCCACTTCAGGCAAAATAAATTTGGTGTGAGCCTTTTTAAAGATTGGTGATCGGCCAGAAAACTGCAATCAGTGCACCTCTAAAGAACGTTCATGAGAAACATGTAAACATGGCAGATGAGTAGATCTGAGTTTAAACGCCAAAGGAATCAAGCAAACTTTTGTTTTTCAGCAAGAAAACAGTTTTTTTTTGTTTGTTTTTTTTGATGGCAGAATTTTCCCAGCATACACCTGCTCTGGTCGGGGTGGCGGGAGGGGGGTGGGGTCAATGCTCTCTGCTTTCTAACCGCGTGTTACAGTAGACGTCTCCTAGCATCTTCTACTCAATCGGCAGTGGTCTCTCTCTCTCTCTCGAGTGGTGGTGCGATCTCCGTAGCGAGCGGAGCGTCGTCCGTCACGGGCGTGCGTGTCGGCCCACTGGGCCGGACCACACCAACCCCCACCCCTCTCTGCACAGTTCCACTCGCCCCCCCTCCTTCTGTCCTGTCAGTCTCCCCTCCTGGGACTAGGTAAGGTTGGACCGAGTCCAGTAGGTAGGTGGCCTCTCTTTGTCACACTGAGCGACTCCTGGCAGCTCAGTGACTCAACGCTATAGTGAGAAGTTGATATTTTTGGTTTCATCTCTTGGAGGATTATACTTTTCCTATTGTCAGTGGCGTGGCTGTTGTCACGGTAACTTACAGTAAACGTGTTCAGGACCACAGCCCCTCGTTTTCCATCAGGTTTGGAGCTTCAGTTCTCACTCTGCACTGTCACCGTATCTCCCTGCAGTGCCAGAAATGCTCAAAAATGAGTTTCAGAATGGAAGAAAAAAGATTTTCTGCTTGAGCTCTCTTGCACCGGAGCATTACTATGCAGTATTGTGGTTGTACCTCTCATTTTGTAGCAGCTATTTTCCATAGATGATGGCCACCCTGCTCTGATTAACTAGAACACAATGACGGGCGGCAAAGTAAAACACATTTTCCTTAACACCGATAGAGAATAGAAAATGTGTTCATACATTTTTACAGCTATAAAACTTAAATTAAGACACATTTTTGTTCACTGTTAAGTCAGATAAGTACGATATTTCCCATTTGGCAAAAGCAAGAGCATCTAATGTCATCTTGTGCTTCCAGGCGATACTTACCTGTTCTCCGAGGTTTTCCCGCCAAGTTCATCTACGACCCCTGGAACGCCCCAGAGTCCGTTCAGGCGGCAGCCAAGTGCATCATCGGAGTCCATTACCCGAAGCCCATGGTGCACCACGCGGAGGCCAGCCGGCTCAACATCGAGAGGATGAAGCAGATCTACCAGCAGCTGAGCCGATACAGAGGCCTGGGTGAGGAAATGAAGTCAAATCGTTGCTGTTTAAGGATCTGATGTCGTCAAAATAAATCAGAAAAGTATCATGTGCAACAAATGGCACAATGTTCTGGTATATGTGTGGCCATTTATCATGAAAAATATTAATTTGAAATATTACTAGAAATGTTTATTTGTACATTTTGATGTTAGTTCGTCTCAGTTTAATATAAAAAGAAACAAACATGGGAATATTTTTGTGTTTTACGAAGTTCTGTTATAATTTTCACGCATTAATAGTTGCCCAATAATCGAACACATGCAGATATTCTCCAAAAAAAACCAAACTTTTTAAAATATTTGTTAAATATTCCAGATGTGTTTCTGTTTTGCAGGGCTGCTAGCTTCTGTCCCGTCCACAAACGGGAACGGAAACGGAGGAATGATGGCCTACTCTCCTGGAGAGCAGCAGTCAGGGACCAACAACAACAATTCACATTGTAAGAGATCAAGGAACAAAATACAACCTGTGCAGAGTTTTTATCATTGACTAGGGTCCGTTTGAAGACATTGTTCTCTTATTTCAGTGCCTGGAGTGTCAGGAAGCTCGGTGGCCACAGGGAACGGCAGCAGGAGCATTTTATTTAACTTTGACAGCGAAGAACAGACGGGAACCAGCAGCGTTGGGCAACAGCAGCGACTTCACACACTGCCACACAACCAACATCAGCAGCAACATGGTAAGAACACCTATGACATGAATGTTTCCTGATAAATATCACTTTCTTTATCCTTTATCTGTCTGAACGAGGGACTAAAGGTGGCAAAAAACACGACGAACTGCCGAAAATTTCCCAAAACACGACAGAAAAAATGTGTTAAATTCAGATAAAAACCAACATTTCGGCCAAAATTTGTCTGGTAGAAAAGTAATGCTACACTGTGAGGCATGGAGGTGGCAGCATGGTGCCCTATGTCTCTTCAGATGGGACTGGAAATTATGACCAGTTCCAAAAACTATCAGCTTTGATCCAAAACCTCCGTGAGGAAAAGGAGGGGATTATATTCGACAGCATTGATGTGAGTCCAAATCATGGACTTCTACATCAAAATGAAGCATCTTCATGTTGAGAGTGTCATAATTAAGCACAATCTGTGTTGTGCCTCCAACAGGATACCACTCAGTGCCAGACGCCAGCCAGAACATCACCAGCAGCCGACTCTATCATGAGTTTGCTGTGCCTCAACACCCAGGTGAGAGCTGGGAGCAGATTCTCATTTCTGCCACAAGGGGGCAACACATTTACAGTGGCAGCTTGTTCATGCATGTTTTCTGTGTGTTCATGCTTCAACAGGCCAAATTTGAATGAGTGGGTCAGTAAAAAGCCTCCGCAGAAGTTAATGACTCACTGATCTGCGGATGAAACTATTTGAAACATGGAGCTCCTGAAACTCCTGTCTCAGTTCCCTCCAGTTGCTTCCTCTCATGAACGTTTTTCTGCTTGCCCTCGGCAACTTTCAGGCCTCGTCCTGCACACCAGGGGCAGCGGCATCACAGGAAAGCGAGAGCGCGAGTCAGAACGGGAAGAGGAGCCGGCGTCCTGCTCTGTGAACAAAATGCAGAGACAGAGTGCAGAGGTCAGCCCTCAAAGTGTTACAGAAATCAGCTTTTCTTTTTCCTTCAGAATGCAAGAAACATGTGCAGGCTTAAATTAATGTATCTGAAATTAAGGCCTTAAAAGTCTTAAAGTCATTTAATAAAAGTAAGTCAGCAGTAAGCAGATGGAGACTTTTAATTTATTTTCTTACAAAATAAAATGTAAAGTACAACACAAAGTGTTTATCTCTTTATAACTGAGCTTTAGCAAAAGGTAAAATCATCATGTTTAATCAGAGACTTTTGCACCCAAATCAGCTTTTATTTAATTTATTCAACTTGGCTAAATGTAGAAAGGGTTTTGAAAGAAAGTGACCCAAATCCTTTTCTTATTACTGAAAATAAAAGTGTTTATTTTCTTTTAATACAGCAAACGTGCAAAATCTACGACGGCGTATTAGGGCCATCAAAGATGGAAAAAAAAAAAAAGAACAAATTTCCACCAAAGACATTGAGATTAATCCCAGAAATTTTCTACAAAAATTTGTAAACTTCTGAGTTTCGAATGTTGAAAATATTTCACTTTTGAAACTCAGAAAAATTCCCAAAAATCAAATAATCTATTGACAGATTATTTTACCTTTAGTCTTGTTATAAGTGAATTAGTGTGTCATTGGAACTGATACTTTTTCATCAATATTTAAACATTATTGGCTTAAAAAAAATTTTAAAATGTTTTTCAAGAACATTTGAGATTTTTCTGGAGTTTTACTTTTTTGCTATTATTTTTTTAATGCACAATCACAAAAATCCCTCTCAAGTTTTGGAACTACAATAAAAGTCCATTTTGAAAAAAGTTTAGGCTGCTTTTGACTCAGAGATCTTGGCCCACATGAGAAAAGGTTTGGACACCCCTAAAGTGAGCTGATTCTCACTTCAATGACATTATGATTATTGATATTATTATTTCACCGTCTATTTTATGTATTCTTCTTTATCAGGACTTTTCTGTCGGGTAAAGGTTTGCATTGCGTTTTCATTGAGTTTGACTCACTTAAAAACGAATAAACTGGAATTAATTGTTATTTTATTATTTTCTGCCAGACTTTTTCTTTCGTTTTTATCGAGAAACCTGTGTGTCATATTTTCTCAGCTCAGTTAAATTTATTCACATAAATGTCATCAAGGAGAAAACGAAAAGTAAATTCTGGTGTGACGAAAACAGAAATTAGCTTCAACCTGCAAAAAACTCTGATCTTTCCATGTCGGAGTGGAAGTTTTCTGTAATTATCTTGACAGATACCCAATCAGTCATTTATAATTTATGTGCTTGTGGTTGGTTTTGCTACTGCTTGACTGCTTTATTATAATTAGAACATTATATCAATGATTGAATCAGGAAAGGAACTTTATGGGAGATTATTTTACAAAATTTTGAAGCAAGTGAAGGCAAAACTGTGTATTTATATATTAATTACTGCTTTGAGTGTGTTGCTTTTTCAACAAATGGTACTTTTGAGTCTGTTAACAATGAATCAGTCACTAAATTAGCTGATGATTATTTTTAATAATCAATTAATCACAATTAATTATTAAAAATAATCATTATTGTTGAGAGTCTGAAATAATTGTTCAAGTTCTTATGGGAATACAATGATGCCAAATGTCTCTCTTTGCTGCAGTTAAATATTTTTTCCTGCCTCTCTGTGTGGAGCAGAAAGATGAACTTTTATCCTCACCCAGCCTGGTTTTTTGCATTATTTTAATGTTTTTAGTTCTAACTCCAACTTTGATCAAATCCAGAGGGAAACTCTTTGCCTGAAGACATTTCCTGACTCATAAAAATCAATACATTAAAATGCTGGCAATTCTATGGTCACATAGAAAATACGTTGCAGTTGCCCTGTGTGTAAATATATTAGAAAAAAAACACAAATCTGGTTTATAACAAATTTACAAACTGTCAACTTTATTTTGCTTTTGCTGCACATCTAAATGCCAGATGAAGGTTTTGGAAATGCTCTCCAATAAATATTTTGTCTTTTTTTTAACTTTTAATTCAACAAGTAAAATATATTTGATGGTTTGAAGTAATTTTTTATTTTTATTTTTGAATTTTTTTATACCATAAATCTGGAAAAATATTCAAACATTGAACAACTTCCTGGAAAGTTTTGAAATCTTTGCCTTATTTGCAAGAAAATAGCTTTTATCTATTTCTATGGTAAAACTGTAAACTGAAAGAGTTTAATCACAAGTTCAAAAAAAAAAAATTCTAAATGTTTTAGATTTAATTTTAGGAAAACACAATAAAACTTGTTATGTTTTCTTTTTTTAAACTGGCACATTATTATTTAGAGCCTTTTTTAATAACATTTTTAGTAAATTTTCCATAATCATTAATTTTCTGCATTGTAATTTAGAGTCCTAAACACATTTCTGAACATTTTTATCCAACAAAAATAAGAAATTGATGACACTTCTTCTCCTCAGATCTGTGTATGTTTCATAGGAAACTAAATATCTGAATATATTTAATAAATTATAAATGTTATCAACGTGCTCTATAAGCCAGCGTTAAACATAACCTTTGGAAAAGGCCCTGTGACTATGAATGTTTATATTTTCATCCTTTAGATAAACATCAGTCACTGTGATGTGAACTTTCCTTTCCTACTTAAAAGCAAATATATTCCATTATTTGCAGCCTGTTCACAGTGCAGGGTAGTCATCCATGCAAATGTCAGACCTGTCATGAACCTGCTCACAATAAAAAATACAAAGCAGATGTTTGTATACAGGAACTCAAATATGGAAAACAATGGTTCGCATAATGGGCAAAAGCCGTGGAAGTGGGAGTGCAGGAAAAACGTCACCAGACATTTCGGGAATGAAAGATGGTAAAACTATGAAGATTACGTAATGTCTGTTTTGGAAAAAGTATCAGTTTGTGTTTACATTTCAGCTAAAACAAAAATACTTACAGTGTTCTCTATAATCGGTGCTAAAACCTTTTTTGCCGTTGTAGATGTAAAAAGTTTCTTTTATGTTTTTGTTCATCTCTTGAGTTGAACACCAAATGTTTGAAAAAGGAATCCCTCCTTGCCATCACCCTAATCTTTAAGAGCCATTAAATTAAAGGATGACTTTCAATTAAAACTGCAAAAGCTCAAAATATCACCAATTATTTTAGTTTCTAGTTTCTAGTGCAAATATCTTAATACAATTGAAATAAGACAAAACTAATATAAAAGTAGCTTTTCAGCAAAATATAGGTGCTTCTTTCACATTAATATTAATGAAAAAGTTCTAGTTCTATTGACAGATTATTTTACCTTTAGTCTTGTTATAAGTGAATTAGTGTGTCATTGGAACTGATACTTTTTCATCAATATTTAAACATTATTGGCTTAAAACAAGCTCATATTTCTTGTTGAAAAGTTACTTTTAAATTAACTATCTTATTTCTAAGTGTACTAAGATGTTGAACTAGGAACTAGACCAAAATTAATTGGTAAAGTTTTGTGTAAATCTGAATAATTTGGGTCCAAATGTATCCTAAACCTTTGTAATCGAACTTGAGAAAGCTGTAAATTCCTGCAGTAAAGTAAATATCTTACTATAGACACAGACTCGGAGCTGAGCTATTCCAGGCTAAGTTTCTCCAGTCATGCCTCTGGTTAATAAGCAGCTAGCCTGCTACTTAGAGACCAACAACACTCTTCCTCTCTTGCAGTGTGACTGTAGAGTCTGCCTTGCTTGTCTTGCAGCAGCAATGACTTCATATATTCCATATATGGATTTGTGATTGATTAACATTAGGGCCGGTGTACACAAATATTTTAGTCATCTTCAATTATCCTTATTAATTGAAAATAAATCTAACATAACAGCAGTATTATTATCACATATCAACATTAGTCCAATTTTTCTCATTTGAGCTGACAGTAACTTTTCTGCAGTTTATAAAATCAGCCTGTAACAATAGTAGCTCATTTTCTAAGTGAACCTGAAGACAAGTTATATAAAAATCTGACATTATTTTCAATTCAATAATAAAGAGGCAGGCTCACAAATATGCTTGTAGAAAATGTCTATACTCCAGCTTTTGGTTTAAGTTTTCATTTTCAGTGAGTTTGGTTCTGGATGCAGAGCAGAACCAGAACCAGAACCCGAGAGGTCTGGAAGGTTGAAACAACAACAGCAGCAGATCTTTAATGTGTTTTGATGCTAAGCAGTAATTTACAAGTGATTTATAAACTCATAGAAGTATTTTAAAGTCTACTCTCAGAGCTCCATTCAGAGTCTTTGTACAATGTTTTCCAGTCTTAATTAGATCCAATCCTATTGCTATGCTGGCAGTTCTGTTATTCGTCTATATGCTGATGACACCATTTTGTTCACATCTAGTCCAGTTGAAGATTCACTTTCTTTTAAATCTAAAGACACTCGCATCTCTGTCATGACAAATCAGTCAAAGCACAACCTTCTTAGATTACAGTGGTATTATCTACAGAAACGCCTCCACCACTTTCTCCTTCAACCGGATGTCATCCGTTTTACTGCAGTCCAATTTGTCCTGGGTTCTCCTTTCATGGTAATGAGTGTTTGCTTGTAAACTGGACACCACCCTGTTTTGACTGGATACTTCATTTGGAACAGGTTACAAGTTAATTATTGAAAAGGTGATGGGCTTTCAAGCTGATTATTAATTTGGTGTGGAAGTAATGAATCAGCGTCTTTCTCTGAATGAGAGATGGTTGCTTTGCTTCAGTAACATGATATTTGCGTGATTGTTTTCTGAATGTTTGTTGCATCTGAAGCCAAACTGGACCAAAAGTCCAGACATTACCATTTCTGAAAAGCTGTGTCAGGAGTTTGCATACAAGCAAATGTCAGCAAACTTTATAAATAAAAACTTAATGTGAGTTTTAATTTATTAAACAAACAGCGTTATTTATAGTTTTCCTTCTTAACCCAAGAATGAAATTATTTCTCTTTTTTCTGTCTTTAAAGCAGATTTTAATATTTCCACGTCTTCTCTTCCTGCAGACGTCTTAGGCCCGGTGGAGACGAGACGGCTGGAAAACATTTTAGCATCACCAGCCGGTCGAATGTTTGAGGAAAAGCCCAACGTCGCCTCCTGAGCTCCAGCCGGACACGACGACCTGCCTATCGATCTCAACGCACCACAACTCTGTGTTTTTTGTTTTGTTTTGTTTTGTTTTTCAAAGCTCCCAGAGGTAAATTTTGTTTGTTTGTTTTTTTTTTTTTTTTTAAGAAATTGGTTCTTTCAGGTGGGGCAGCATAAGAAGAATGTGCAAAATGCCTCAAACCTCCGTCTTGGTTAAAATGTTTGCAAAAAAAGAAGTTTAATTAACAAGAAAAATAAAAAAAAACACTTAATTGTCTTAAAACTGCTGCCACCAGCCAATATAAACTGTACAGATACTGAATTGCAGCTATAAATGTGATAATGAATTTATTTTTTCTCCCTCTTACAGTAAAACTACCTAAGACACTAAATCCCTCCCATCAGATTTACGTCTTCACAGTAAAATAATGCAGTTTTTATATTTGTTTTATGCACCGGCGCAAAAAAATGTTTATTTTATTGAATAAAAATGTGGACATTTAAAGATGAAGGACAGTTTTTATTGAAATGTACAGAAATCTGAGGGTTTTTTTCTTAAATCAATAAAAGTGTATGTTTTGACAGAGACAACCAGGCAGGTACTTTCAGGGACTTTATAGAAATAATCCAAGTACTTTCTCAGTTCACCTGTTGCTAGTCTGTGTAAAAATACTGTTTGCATTCATTTGAGGTCCAACTGGTCGTTTTTTGGTCAGTCTGCTGCTGCCTGCTTGGTGTAAGAGATTATCTGTTGGCAGCTGGTGACTGAAGGTTTATTTTTGTTTGGAGGTTTTAAGACACAAAGCACAGGAATCTAATTACACAAAGTGTAACAAAGCACCTCAGACCAGCTCCTCTCTTCATCTTGGATTGTTTTTACAGTGTATTACTACAGATTACTTTGAAGATTTCTTTTAACTTGGTTGTTTATGCTGTAAAAAAGAAGAAAAAAAACTTTTAAAGATGTGAAATTTTCCATGAAAAATCTTTTAGGGTTTCTTTACTTTTGTTTTTTTTTTATTATTATTTATTCTCATGATGTCATGGTGAGTCACCCACATCACAAACAATAACTATAAAAAGATCTGTAAATATGGGTTTAGTTCAGTGAAAAACAGTGATAACGGATTATTTCAAATCCTATTCAAATGAAATAGCTGGCAGCCAATTTAATTATACCTGTAATAAATGTTCTACTTTTCCTTTCACCATGTCACTATTATCCTCACACCGTCTCTCTTCATGTCTCCCTTTGCCACTTTCTCCAAATCTCTCATCATAGCAGGTGTAAACATTTTCTTTTTCTCCTGCAGCTGTCTCTTACATTACCTCTGAAACGCTTTTCCCTCCACTTCCCCCACCTGCACTCGCTATTCACCAGCTGCGAATGCTTCATCAGTCTGTTTAACTCAGCAACATTTGTCCTGTTGTTGCTGACTTTCAGTCTTCTTCCACCTGCTTACTGGACTCTCCCAAAAAAATCACAATATCATCGGCAAACGTTATAATCGTCCATCCAAGATTTCCAACACCTTTGACCCCAGTGGGGTCTCTCATTCTTCCCTGTTGACCCCCATCTGCTCAACACATCAATGAAAGACTTTCATTCCTCTTCTGGACTCCCCCCTAAAAATCACAATATCATCTGCAAATGTGATAATCATAATATTAGGAATACATAAAGTCAGGTAGCTTGTGAATTCTCTGTTTCGTTACACTGATTGATGTGATCTTACTGGTGACGCAGGGAAAATGTTTGCATCATCTGAAATCAACAACAGACATAAAACTGAGGTCAGACGACCTTCAACTCTGGAGTTTCTATGAGTCAAAGAGACACTTAAAACTGCAGATTAAAGTCAAATTTCAATCAAAATAGGCCTTTTTCTGCATTTACCTCGTTTTCCACAGATTGGTCAACATTGTCTTACAATTGACGTCCTGCTCTCACTTTTCTGAAACTATTTTAGGCCCATCGTAGGGTTATATTACAGTTTATTGTATTTTAGACTTTATAGCTGTTTTAATAAAACCCTTTTTCTGGTTCATGTGGTTCAGTAGGGACCACTTGAACGTTATCGCCCTGTACTTTGGTTGTACCACATTGCAGATTTTCTTTCTTTTATTCTTATTGTTTGTGGTGTGGGCATCCACTAATGGCTTAAAAACGAGTCACAACATCTCCCCCTTTTGCTTTTTTGTTTGTTTTGAAGAAAAGTGTTCAGACTCAGCTGTAAATATTAATTAGCTGTAATCTTTGCTGTCCCAGTTAATCGGACACATGCAGTCTGTTCTGCCGGGGGGAGTGCTGTTTGACCATCTGCATATTTAACTTAAATGTTCCTAAATTATCATTCACAAACCCATTGTCTCTGTGGTTTTTCCACCTCAATGTAATGTTGTTACAGTATTGGTGATTTTGTTGTTTCTCCCTCCAAAACCTCAGTTTGTTTAAAAATAACAACTTCAGAGGATTTGACTTTTGAAATAAATTATTTAATCTGAGGGCTTAGAAGAACAACAAAAATTGCTACTTTTTATTAAAGATTTCATATAAAACTAAAAACTCAATGAACAAAAATGTTAAAGCAGTAAGTTGAACTAAAATAAAATAAGCGACTGCGTTTAAATGAGCTTCATTCTGTCCGAAAAGCAGAAACCGACATTCCTTAGAACAAATCAAATCCTGTCTGAAGGATTTCTACAACCAGAGGAGAAGTTAAGCCACTTATGAACACATGGCTTCTTGTCACATTGTGGAACCAAGAATTGTACAAAACTGTTGATTTAAAACGTAGATAAAGGCAGAAAATTGTTTTTAAACATTAGAAAGATGCACCTGGTCTAATGCAGGTTCTGTATTCGCCGTCCGCCATCTTTTATTTACGTCTGTTGAGTTGATGTAAACCAGAAAATGTACCAAACCCACTCTGTAAAAAATACCTCTCAGAATTACAGAAATCCATGTCTATTCACTGTAATTTATAAACGCAAAGGATTTAAGGATTGAATCTCAGTGGAACGATGAAGCTGAGTGGCGAACAGAAGAACGTGTTTGGTTTGAAATGCATATTGAGTTACTCACTCATAATGACTCTATTGCACCAGCCCCCATTATTTTGAGAAGTAGGCAAAGCTCCTTACTTAGTTTACCTTTTATACTGTAATTCCAGATTGCAGTGCAGATACATCGGCACATGATGCTTCCCACACACAACGTCAGCGTACAGAAATAAAGGCAGAAATATTTGTCATGTTTAGACAGGAGAAAACGGATCAAGTCCCAACTTGAGACCAGTGCCAGTTTTGTTTAACATAAAATGTGGGTCTAATAAAAGCAAGAGTCAAGTTACTTTGATTCAAATAAACCAGGCTCTCCTGGCTCTGAGCTGAACCAGCCAACCATTCCAAGCATCCTACAAATCCAGATAACTGCAAAATAACTAAAATTCTTCACTGATGGGTGAAGTGAAGCGTTTTATTCTAGCCAAAGTCTTCATGAGGACTTTGGTGTTTCTGCTCTCCTGAGGAAGTTCTGGTGACTCATGTCTCTGTACAGTTCTTGATATTTGTTCATCTGTGATCATGCTGCCCGCGGCTTCAGGAGTAACGTAGAGGGACGGGAGGGTGATGCTCAGATGTCGTGTTTCTGTATCATAAATCTGTATGTCCTCAAAAAGATTTAAATATTATTAGGTTTTTGTAGTTTTTATCACAATAGTGAAAGCAAGTTGAACCAAGTTTTTATTCCTGATTTTATTTCCCATTATTATTATTATTATTATAAAATACACCATCTGCCATTTCTGTAACTACTATGTTCTCTCTGTTCCTCCTTGTATTGTGAAAAGCTTTTCTTGTGCTTTATCAAATGGGGAATTAAAACTGCTACAACTTGACGCTGTCCTCCATGTTTTGTGTTTTATTTGCATTGATACACTTAATCTCATCTGATGCCACTCAACCTGAGACTGAAATGTTGTTACTTTCCCATGGGGTTCATCAACGATGAACAAACCAAATTCATCTTGACAGCGCCTCGTTTCACAGCAGAGTTTCAGGTTTCGGTGAGCTCAGATATGTAGTTCCACCAGGTGTTTGCTATTTGCTGCTGGCTAGTCTGAAGGAGCTGAGGGGGGGAGGCTGCTGTGGGAAGCTCTGAGGAGGAGCTGCAGCCTCGAAGGCGGGGCTAGGTCCACCCAAGCATTGAGTAGAGCTGACTGGTTGCCATGGAGATTAAAGGATTTCTCAAGGCAACACGAAAAATGAAGGGAATAACATCTGAGCATAATGAAAAGCTCAAAAAGTTGATTTTACCTTATAATGTTCCTTTAAATGCGCCGCAGAAGCCCAGCTTGACATTTTTCTCCCCTCGCAATGAGGCAAACAGGTACATGGTGAAACGAAGGACACCAAACTCAGTCGCATCACTATCTCCCTCTGTACAGGCCAAGCAACCAAGGCAGGGAGGCATTTGTCAAGGGTGATGCTGCCTATCATTGCCAATGACAGGTAGCAACATAAAAAAGTTGAACATTACATACAAATAACACGCAACAAAACTAGTGTTAAACGAGTTTTAATACATTTAAACATACATTTTGCTCAATTTGCATGTGATTCTGTTGCAAGTTCTATACAAATGAAGCCGAGGCATAAATTCAAACTTGAAGACTCTTTAGCCCCACCTGCATCATCCAATCGGCGCGTCCCGCTAATCACCGACGACCTATCAATCACCGCTGGACCGAGCCAAGTCACGGCCAATCACCGACCAGGCCGCAGTTGATAAGGACGTCCATCCAAGGCGTCTTTCGCTTCGCTGCTGCGCTCAACCCACCTCCACCCCTTCTCCACCTCCACTGTCCTGGCTCTCCAGGCATTCTTCGTTCACTGACCTCCACCACCAGAATTGGGTCCCGGGGGATGACATTCCTACCGCATCAGCAATGCTCATCCGAGCTCATCGCAATCACAGCTCGATCTCCTTACCCGGGCCCGAGCGCCAGAGACTTCATTTATGCATGTCAATAAACTTTTCTAATCGCTTTCTTTCTCTGTCCGAATCTGCAGATTGAAATATCGTTACCGCCACTTGTCACAGTTATTTTCCTTGGAACGGAAAGCGCCAAACCCAGGCAACTCTACTGGAATGCTACAAAGAAAATAATGATTCATCACATCAGACAACAGTTTCCAGGGCCTTCGTTTCAGGTGACGACTGAATCTGACATCTTGGTAACGTAAACACGAGATGCAGCTGCTTGGGCTGAAGAAGATCAAGCAATCAAGATTTCTACCTAGTTTTTGTTGAGATAACTCCAGCCGTCCAAGTGACGGCTGGAGTAAAAGAACAAATTCAGGTTTATTCCTGATCCTGATGAGACCTGAAGGATGAGATCATGGTTTGTTATTTAATTTTATTTATAGGGTCACAAAATCCGCTATAACAAAATAGAGCCAACATGTCCCTGTTTGTCCAGTGAGAAGTCGACATAGATAACATGAGCAGTGGCACGTAAATCAATGCGTGCAATCTTACTCCGGATGAACATTCAGTCAAGCTGAGTCAGAGTGAACTAACCAGAACACTTTCTTCCGTTTTCTGTCTCACTTTAGCATGCTAAAGTTGTCTGTTATGGCAACAAATCCTCCAAATATCAGCTGGCTGAATGGTTTAAATGTTACACTGCAATAGCCACCATTCGACTCAGAAAGGGCAGCACTGAGATGGCTTTTGACAAAATATTGCAGAAATACCATTTGTACACAAAAATTTCCACAAAAACATAACAATGCAACCAAATTTAGTCAATTAATCTGCAAAATAAAGTTGATTTGGGGTTTAGTTTCTGAGTTTCCATCACGTCGTGCAGGTATAGATGTAGGAAATAAAGTCCTTTTTAGATTATGAGTTGATTGACAAAGTTCTGGTGCCTCAGATTGTTGAACTGACGGCATCAGTGACGCAGCTTTGGCATGAATTGGTCAGAGTACCTTGGAAAACATATTTAATATTGGATAAATGTAATTAGATACAAACTCAAATCTAACCTGCAGTAGGATTAGTGGAAACGTTCTCCTAATGCACACAGGTCTGTCTGCAGTTTCATATTCATAAATAACGCTATGCAAACACACACATGAAAACACACACTGCCTCCTTTGTAGTGTTTGCTCAACCGTAGCAGATTTTTGTTTGAGTTAGGAGATGCAAAGTCTGCTGCGACCCACAGGAGGATCATGCCAGGCAGGGTGAGCTGTTTTTAAAAATATCACGCCTTAAAAGCAGCGCAGCAAAATTCCAACCATCACAGTTCAACTGGCGGCTGGAGTAAAAGAACAAATTCAGGTTTATTCCTGATCCTGATGAGACCTGAAGGATGAGATCAGTTACATCCTTGCAGAAAATGGAAAAATACGCAGCTGGAGATGGAACTGTGGAGAGACGCAGTAAAAACAACGCAAGACAGGAAACACAGGAAATATTCCAACTATGAGACAGAAATATGAAAATCATAGCGATTTAAACAGGAATGTCAGAAGTAACACAGAAGGTGATGTGGCAACAATGTTTTTGTGTTATCCTATTTATTTTTTTATTCTATTTATTTTTTTTAAACTATTTATTAAAGTTTACACATTTGATTTTTATCATCATCATCCGAAAGGGGAATTTAATATCACTTTCTGAATTTCTGTGAAACTCCTTAAATAAATCGATTATTTAGTGAAGCCAGTGGCAGCAGATAAAGCTCTAAGTGTTTTCTCTTTCTGTTACCATGACTACATGATTGCATCTCTTAAAACTTTTTAAAGAAATCCCATACAGTCACTATCATGAAACAATTGGTAGACATTACAATTTGTCAAATGCCATCATCAAATATATTGGTCAATATGCCACTTATTGCTAAATAGAGTCGTGTTGAAAGAGGTGGGGTTTTGTCTAGATTTAGCCTTGTTTTGGCTGTTTTGCAGTTTTCTGGAAGTTTCTTCCAGATTTGTGGTGCATAGAAGCTGAAAGCTGCTTTTTCTAACACTATTTTAAAGTCTATTCTACACAGGAAGACCTGATTCTGTGATCAATGGATGAGTTTCTCCAGGCCTCTAGTCCTGGAAATGTTCTTCAGGTGATAGAAGGCCGACTTTGTAACTGTCTTTATGCGTCTCTGAAAGCTCATATCCACATTTCAGGCCTGATCTCTAGAATCCAGCTGGAATCACTGAAGCTGTGCGCCGACTCATGACGGCTCCTCTTTTGGCCCAAAGATGAAAACTCCAGTTTTGTTTCTGTTCAGCTGGAGAAGCTTTTGGATGGTTCAGAATCAGCTGCTGACAATCTCAAGCTTTGTATCATTAGAGTGATTTTTTTAATTATTGTGTTGTTATATAACCCGAACTACCAGGATCATATAGATTTTAAATATAAAAAAATATCAGCTAATGTGAAACAACTAAATCTGTATTTCACATAGTAGAATTTGGGAACCAGCTATGTAAGTAGAAGGGCTTCCAGGTCCTGAGGCGTCTACGCCATCCGTAATGTTTAGCTTGAAACTCTTATCACTGAGATCTTTCGTTATTTAATTTACCATTTTCCTGACAGGACTCCTACACTTTTCCTCCAGAACCGCCGCAGGTGTTTGTGGCATAAAGGCTGATTCATATTATCATGATTGATTGAAAGTCATCTCAAGCTAATGCCACAAACATTTTGAGGGCTGAATTATTTCAGGAAGTGACGTGATCATGATACTATTATTGATCTGGTAAGTCACAGTTACCCTGAGGCCACTCGCTTTATGAAGTCTGGCTTTGCTAACTTAACCTCATAGATTCCCATCATTTCCAGCCTCATGGTTTCCACACCTGCGTTTGGTTTTGTGGTTTTGTGAGTCAGGCTCATCCAGTGGGGGGCACCACATCCATTTACCTTGAAAGTTTCAAACTTTGGAGACACTGACAGTGTTGTGTTTTCAACATTCCCATTTTACCTAAAAAAAGTTGGTTGTCTTCTTAAAATCAGACAAAATTGGTGTCAATCAACTCGGCTTTGTTTGTGGAGCAAAAAATATTGTTTGTACTGATTTTTTTCAAAGATATTAATGAAAGTTCAAAGATCAAATGTTTGTGCTGAATTTGTGCTAGTTTTTGCAGTGAAAATGTTCACCTGATAAAGATATTAGTCACATTTCCAGAGGTCATCAGAGGTCAACCCCTGTAACAAATTTGGTGTCAATCAAATCAATTATATTTGTGCAGCACAAATTTCTGTTTGTGCTGCTTTTGCTTAGAAGATGTTGATGATGACCTCTGGACTTCACTCCAACAAGTGCTGCTTGTGAATCCAAACGTTGAAAACCCAAAAATCACAAGTTGTAACAAGAATTTGTCTCTAATTTCTAGTTCAAACATCTTAGAACACTTAAAATAAGACAAACTAACTTACAAATGACTTTTCAGAAAGATATTAGTTAATATTATTTAGAAATAATATTAATTGGCAGATTATTTCACTTATAACAATACATTTTCCCCATGTTTTCAGTGGGAAAATAAATATTTCAAAATACATTTTAACATATTAAAAATGGTACAAAAATATTTCTCCTCAGCTATACGGAAGATGAAGGATATATGTAAGTCGTAAAATTTATGGCATATTGTCAGGTGAGTTAGACAATTATATGAAATTATATTTTCTATGAAAATTCAAACAATCAAAAAACATTACATTCAAAGTAAAGAAAGCAATGAAAACAAACTAAAACAAATAAATTATCTGAATGTTGAACATACCAGTTGCACCAACACATACTGGACTTCCTTACTGCTACGTGTTTTATAAAAAATGAGAGGCAAAATTTTTAAAAACGAAAGTTTCTCCAGGGCAAAACTTTGCCTAAGCATGTCGAGTGGATGAACTTATAGGGTGGATCTCATAATCGGTTTCTGTTTTGGGCTTTTATGGTGCTTTGAACTTCTGAAATGTCCTAAACGAATAAACACATGGCTCGTGTGCTTTTGGGTTCAACTTCAAACTGAAACATGAAACAAGTTTTGTTTGAAGATAAGGCATCAGTATATCACCCGAGAGGGCGGAGTTCGAATCCAGTCTGGGTCCTTAGGCAAGACCCTTCAAGCTACTGCCTACCTCATACCATGAGAGATACTAAGTTGCATAACATGCCGGCTCAGACGTCGCCCGGCCAAACAAGGTCTGCGTCAGGTGTTGGGGAACCAGAGCACCTTGATGACAAATGGGCTACTGGAACAAGACGGAAATGGGCGAGAGATGAAAATGTGGATCTGTTGGAATGCTACTACTCAAGTAACCCTAGTCAGAGAGGTTACATGCAAAGACTGGGGAAGGAATGGTTACTTCGACATCCCCAGTCAACACTAAGTGCTAAACAACTAGTAGCTCAGTGTTCCAACATCCGCAAACGGCAACTGCTATCACAACTTGAGATTGACGAGATACAACACAAATGCTACGGCAAAAGGGAGGAACCCGGATGTCAGAACTGTGGGGACTTAACTACGCCCCAGTGAGCGAATCAGAGCTGAACGAGACAGCTGCTGACCTGAGAGAGAGAATCATGACCCGAATGACAACCAATTACAACGGCTGAGTGAAGTACCATCAGAGAATGAGAATGTGAATGCAGCATTGAGAACGATCCCTACCAACACCATAACAGAAACCAATGAGCTGATCTACAACTCAGCATCAGTGATCCTTGAGATACTTGGCTATAAGAGCAACCATGAGACCCAATAACCACCATGGAAAAGACGGTTAGAGGCTAAAATCAAGGTAACAAGGAGGGAAGTGAGCCAACTATCAGAGCTCCACAAGGGTACAATGAAAAGACAAGTACCCAGAAAGTACAGGCAGATGCCCATACCTGAAGCACTCGAAACTGCCAAACAGAGGCTCCAAGCCTTGGCCAGCCGCCTAAAGAGATACACAAGGGAGAATGAATCCCGAAGGATTAACTGGCTCTTCTCAACCAGCTAAGGTGTACTCTCAATGGCAGGGTAATAACAACAGAGCAGACCCACCAAGGCTGGAGACTGAACAATACTGGAAAGGCATATGGGAAAGGGAGGCGTCCCACAACAGCAATGCACAGTGGTTGATCTCTCTACGAGAGGACCATAGCAACCTCCCTGAGCAAGCCCCGGTAACCATCACTGTGACAGATGTCCAAGAAAGAGTCTCAGGTATGAACTGGACAGCACCAGGGCCTGACATGATCCATGCCTACTGGCTAAAGAAACTCACTGAGCGACTGGCAGGCCAAATGAACCACCTGCTACAAAGTGGGACTCACCCTGAATGGTTAACTGAAGGGTGGACAATCCTAATCCAGAAGGATCCATCAAAGGGTCCAGTCCCACCCAACTACCGACCAATAACCTGCCTCTCCACAACCTGGAAGCTCATGTCAGGCATCATAGCGGCCAAGATAAGCAAACACATGGATAAGCACATGAGCATGGCACAGAAAGGTATCGGTGTAAATAGCTGAGGAGCCAAACACCAACTCCTCGTAGACCGCACAGTTGCCCGAGACTGCAAGACCCGACACACCAACCTGTGCATGGCTTGGATTGATTACAAGAAAGCCTATGACTCAATGCCGCATACTTGGATCATTGAATGCCTAGAGATGTATAACATCAACAGGACTCTGAGAGCCTTCATTGCAAACTCAATGAGGCTGTGGAAAACCACCCTTGAAGCCAACTGCAAACCACTTGCACAAGTGTCCATCAAATGTGGCATATACCAAGGAGATGCTCTGTCCCCGCTACTGTTCTGCATAGGCCTGAACCCCCTCAGCCAAATTATCAACAAGACTGGCTACGGATACCGACTCAAAAATGGGGCCAACATCAGTCACCTTCTCTACATGGATGACATCAAGCTGTACGCCAAGAGTGAGCGAGACATCGACTCACTGATCCACACCACCAGGATCTACAGCACGGACATTGGGATGTCATTCGGATTAGAGAAGTGTGGTCGAGCTGGTCACAAAGAGGGGAAGGTGATCCGCACAGAAGGGGTCTCACTCCCAGAAGGAACAATAGCAGACATAGAGGACAGTTACAAGTACCTAGGTATACCACAAGCAAATGGCAACCTCGATGAGGCCACAAGGAAAGGAGCCACAGCTAAATACCTCCAACGAATAAGGCAAGTCCTGAGAAGCCAGCTCAATGGCAAGAACAAAATCCGTGCGATAAACAGCTATGCCCTGCCAGTAATCAGATACCCTGCTGGAATAATTAGCTGGCCAAAGGAGGGAGATAAAAGCCACAGATATTAAGACTAGAAAGCTACTAACAATGCATGGAGGGTTCCATCCCAAATCCAGCACCCTGAGACTGTACACGAGCCGCAAGGAAGGAGGCAGAGGACTAGTGAGTGTGAGAACCACTGTCCAGGACGAAACAACTAAGATCCATAAATACATCAGGGACAAAGCCTCAACAGACAATGTGCTCAGTGAATGTCTCAGACAACAGGGAACGGAGGTTGAAGTGCCAGAGATACCATCATGGGAGGACAAGCCCCTACATGGGATGTACCACCAGCAAATAACGAAGTGGCTGATATCAGTAAATCCTACCAATGGCTGGAAAAAGCTGGGCTCAAGGACAGCACAG
Organism: Poeciliopsis turneri; assembly: GCA_922788865.1. Lineage (NCBI taxonomy): Eukaryota > Metazoa > Chordata > Actinopteri > Cyprinodontiformes > Poeciliidae > Poeciliopsis > Poeciliopsis turneri. The sequence continues at coordinate 4,142,357 of CAKLNU010001103.1, forward strand.
AGGCCCTCATCATGGCCGCCCAGGAACAGGCCCTAAACACCCAGAGCAATAGAGGCCCAGATCTACCACACCAGACAAGACCCAAGGTGTAGGTTGTGTAAGGAGGTCCCCTGAGACAGTCCAGCACATAACAGCAGGGTGCAAGATACTGGCAGGGAAAGCATACATGGAACGACATAACCAAGTGGCAGGCATAGTGTACAGAAACATCTGTGCAGAATATGGACTGGAAACCCCGAGATCAAAGTGGGAAACACCCCCAAAGGTGGTGGAGAATGCCAGAGCTAAGATCCTGTGGGACTTCCAGATCCAGACAGACAGAATGGTAATGGTGAACCAACCAGACATTGTCATAGTGGATAAACAACAGAGGAAAGCCGTTGTGGTAGATGTAGCAATACAAGCGATTGCAACATCAGGAAAAGGAGCACGAGAAACTGGAGAAATACCAGGGCCTCAGGGAGGAACTGGAGAGGGCCTGGAAGGTGAAGACCACAGTGGTGCCTGTGGTCATCGGGGCCCTCGGGGCAGTCACCCCCAAACTGGAGCAGTGGCTACAACAGATCCCAGGAACAACATCAGACATCTCAGTCCAGAAATGTGCAGTCCTTGGCACAGCCAAGATACTGCAGGACCCTCAAGCTCCCAGGCCTCTGGTAGAGGACCCGAGCTCAGAGGATAAGAACCACCGCGGTGGGTGAGAAGGGAATTTTTTATTTTTTTTATATATATATATATATATATATATATATATATATATATATACATGAGTCATCATGCAACTTTTTTTATATCAAAACAATGTTGCATCTAAACTCATTGTTATTGTCCTGAAATTTATGCAGAAACATAAGTTGGTGACCAAACTAAGGTCACATTGGTGGAGTGATCCTAAATATGAAAAATGGCTCAGCTTACGCCCAGACTCCCCCAGCAGCTTTTTCAGTAATTTTGAGAAATAAATGCAATCTAAAAGGAACAAAACATGAACACAAACTGAGAAACTTAACATAAAGGGAAGAAAAACACAAAAATAAACCCAAAAAACACCCAAAAAATGATTGTTTCAATGAGGTTTCAACTTTCAAACTGGATTTCTAAGTTTGGCCTTTTTCCTAAGAGGCTTAGTAAGAGAATAGGAAGTGCAGTCCTATTATTTACTATGATTCATTTAATAATTCACTTATTGTGGACGCATTCTGTTTTTATAATGGGAGTTTCTCTCTTCACAAAGGACACTCCTGAATGGTTGAGGGATATAATGTTTCAGTGTTCACCTTTTATCTCAAGCAGAGATAAAAGGTGAACACTGAAACCATGACGGAGCAACAAGTTATACTTGTCTAGGCTACAAAGAGATTAAAGGTGGGAAGGTTAAGTTTGTATCACAGCAAAATGAATTAGAAGCATCACTAACCTTTAGCATCCAAATGGACTTTGAGTTCTAGTTCACATTTAAAGTTTAGGCTTTTAAACTGAATTGTTTTGTGAGGGGAGGGGATTTTATGTGAGCTGAATCAAGCAAACTTCAGGAAATGTGCTGTAGAAATGAAGAGTTTTAACAGAAAGTAACTCATGGATGTAAAAACAAACAGATGAATTAATCAGTTGTAGATGATGAAGAGCTGTGGAAATACGACAATGTAGATTCGTCATCCACAGGAGAAAAGACACGAATCTGACATGGGAGAGAAGTTCATTTATTTACAGTCACCAAAGCTGCACTTTATTTAATCCACTTGTCTGTTTGTCCGGTTTGCTTGGGGAGGTTTTAATGCAATAAACTCTGATCCGGACTGAAAACAGGAACTCTCGTCCGCCTATGTGAATGCCAATGAACTCTAAAAGCAGGAAGTGGACTACACCGCAGGGCATTCTGGGTATATGCAACCAAAACAAACAGTCTATCTAGCGCTAGCATGAGAAACGACTCGTGGTCTCTCCATTTTTGTTTCCCTTTCAGAAGGAAGGAAGTTGCGGCGCATATCTCATTAGTAGATTTTAGTGTCGTTTCCTTCAGCCGTTCCTGGTGCAGCGCCCCCACAGGACAGGGGTGGAACAGGTTTTTAAACGTTTGGTTGGTTTGATTCGGTGAAATATGAAAACGAACCACAGCAGCTGGAAATGTTGCTGGACGGTCTCACTAATTTAACTTGAGCTTTTTCAAGCCGTTTCTACAGAAAGGTTTGTTCCACCTAAAGATGGTGATTCATAAAAAAAGGCAAAATGTAAAAAAGTTCAGTATCAATATGTAGGTAGGAAAGAGAGTTATTTATGTTTTTTATGTTAACACAATGTGACCTTATTGCCTCTCCTGTAAAATGATTGATCATTCTCAAGATTATTCAGAATTCAATATTGATGGGTTTCAAATATAGCCATAAGCAATATGGCTGGTTTTGGTGAATTCTATAAATTAATTAAACCACAAGGTTTTTTTTTACACTTTTGTAAAGTAAACTTGCCAATTCATTTTAAACAATTTCAAATTTTTTAATTTATCAAACCGTCAAACTGAGCCGCAGTAATAAAGGGTTCACTAAAAAAGCCTGCAGGTTTTAGGGTCGAAATGTCTGTTTTTAATCTTCTCTAAAAATACTAGTTTGTTTTATCTAGGAAAAAAAGTAATGACTAGTAATAAAAA